>CM056573.1:115903946-117197279 GCA_029721435.1 Gymnothorax reevesii
GGAAAAAGACAAAAGAACTATTCCACTTGCATCAAGCATATTGGCCGGCTCTCTTAACTGGTAGAAGTAAGTATAGGAATGGGGGCTTTAGGAAAGCTTTCAGCCACGTTAAGCAGCAAATATTTTACATGCCTCCTAAAACCCAAGGGACCCATAATAGAAAGCTGTCAGCCTACTTAAAATTTCATCTGATCCCATTAATTACTGTCAAATTCTTTGTCAAATTCTGGCTGATGGCAGTCAAGCTCTTCCCGCCATTTTGGAGAGATAAGGTGTCAGCTATCTCTTTAGGAGGTTAATAGACCAACCAAGTAATCCCTTCCCTCCTTTAGTTGGTTTTTATGTATTTGCATTCGGTAAGCTGATATGGTCATTCACTTGAAAGTGTGACTGCATTCCTAATGAATTTTCACTCTGCCTTTTCCCTGAAGGATGAGCAGGAAGCATCCTTGTCTCTGTCACCTGTATTTATACATTCCCAACTTTATCTGTTGCCACTTTTCTCTTCACAATTAGGAGCCATAAAGAAAATGTGTGTAGTATGCTTATATAATGTTGATGCTTTCCTTCTTTCAGGAAACCATTTTAAATTCAATTTCGCCATTGTTAACATGCTTCAGGGTCCCTGGAGGGTAGTGATCAATGGGACTGCTTGTTTGTCCGCAGTGGAAGGGTCAGCTCAATGCCACTGGGTCATGTGGTTCAGCCATAGTCTCCTCTGCTGTCAGTGACTGGCCCATTCACAGCCTCGCAGACAGCTTTGGGTCACGGAGAGGTCAAGTTTAGGTCGAGCATTTTCCATTAGCAGGTCAGACATGCAGCAGACTGACCGCCTTATCATTTAGGATCTTTTGTTTGATTCATTTTGCATTGCAGAAATTAAATTTTAAATTTCCCTGCGTTTATTTATTGATAAATATATGGCACTTTTCCAGGTTTACCTGTGTGGGTTTAAAACAACATATAATATCAAATAGCACAGTCAGTATTTGCCTGATTTTTTCTTATTTGGCAGGAGCATGGATTTCATCAAAAAATGAAAACACCGCTGTCACACCTAGGTTAAGGCTGGATGTTACCAGTGGTCGGCTGAATGGGAAAAACAAATGGCTGAGAGAGGAAAAAAGAATTTAGCACTCTGAAGGATGTATTCAATACAGAAATGAGGAAATATGAAGGGAAACATCACAACTCAGGGTTTGTGTCAAATGAATCTGCGGCAATAGAGACATTCTTTAGTTTGGCCTCTCCCTAAGGAATACAGATTTTGAATTCCTTTCAGGAATGTCCACTCGGTGTCGCGCCACAGTGAGTTATCCAGTGAACGAGAGGAGACATCAGTCGATCCTTTGGGTTGGTGGCCTGACCTGAATGACCTGACCATCTGTGCCCAGTCCTTTGAGACAAAAGTGGACACTGTCTGCTCTGTAAAACAGGTTGTGTAATTATCTGACTTAATTATCTGAAGTTTTGTGGCAGTACTACACTACAGGCCAAAATATTAAAAACATCCTGCATTTTTCAGATTTTGGTTGGTTTTTCTTGACTTAAAGTATATTTTAAGCAACAACAAAAAAAGGAATAAAATACAAACATATACAGTGTCTTAACTAGAAATGTGCAAAATTATTTGCTAAGAGATACCCTGCACATATTCAAATTCGACTTTCTACAAAGCATCATCCCTGAGCCTTGATTACAGTCTGATATATCCTAGGCATTCTTTCCAGCGGTTTACGGAGAGAACTTCCTGGTAACTCATTTTGGCCTTTCAAGAGTTCCTTCATGAGCTCTTTGGAAATCAATGGGCGCACTTCTCTGACTGCCTGGTCAAGCTCATCCCACCGCTCATCCCACAGTGACACAAGCTGAAGTCCAAGATGTACAGTTGTTAGGCAGCAACATTTTTAGTCAACACAAGTATCCCTCTGGCATTTTGTGTGCCTTTGTTGCTCAAAATTAACTTTAAGATGACAAAAACCAGCCAAATTCTGATAAATGCAGGGTGTTTGTAATATTTTGGCATGTTGTGCGTACCTACAGCTTTCACATCAAAGGCAATCATTTTTTACAATGATGAAATTTAAATGTTAAGAAAGAATATTTTCTTAAAAACTAGTGTGCAATTGGGGAGTCAGATGATTGGCAAAGGGCTGCTGTAGGTGCAGATTTAGATTTCAGCCCAGGGTTACAACTCTTGATTCAACAAGTGGTCAATCAAGACCCAAAAGGGTAGCAGCCCATGTGTAGGTTGAGCTCTAAAAAAAGAAAAAGAAAACAGTGCCCACACTGGCTCTTTTCTGATACAGTTTGACACCCCAAGTATAGAAAACTGCAGAAAAAAGTGATATTTAACTGTTGTCTGGAGTCTAATGTGTTCCACAGTGTGTTGAGAAGGGGGAGATACTCACAGAGCCAATAAGGTTTGTTTGTGTCAGGCGCACAACGCCCTTCATGGAAATTAATGTATTAAATGTGCTCCATTGATAATTTCCACGGAAACAAAATTTCTGTTACAGATATGACATCAAACTGATGCATGCACATGTGATTCTTTTTGTTGGTGACAGTTTATTCCAAGATGTGTTTTTTTTTTTTTTTTTTTTTTGATGACAAAGGTAAATGAGAAGAGACATATGACGCTAACATGCAGAGACAAATGCTGCAGTTATGGGCTTTACAGTCTTTCACCATGGTAACAGGGGCCATGAATGTTAACTGGACGCTGACCTCTGGGTGATGTGACAATATTGAAAGATCTCATGCCTCTTTCACCAAAAAGAGCCAGCATCAGGCTATTATAAGGCTTTTTTTTCTTGACAGCAGGGAACCACTGTTAGATTCCGATGAGAAATTAGAAACCAAGAAATTAGCATATTTAGACAGTGCTTTATTTTTGTGATAAAACTTCACAACAATTCCTTGACTGCAAAAGCACAACTTTGATGCAGCGAAAAGACCGTTACTATCAATGAAAAAATGGGGAGAAATGAGTGGCATACTTGAAAAGGGAAATACATAAAGGAAAAAAATATTATCTGCCTGCTGCAAACTTATTTGCTTATTTAATTATGGCACGGAGTATAAAGGTGATGTGTATGTACGCATTTTAAGATGACTGGTCAAACGGATACTACTTATTATTAATGAGCTTTCTTGAGGTGGCATGCTCTCTTGGTAACATACTGTTACCTGGCACCATTGTATTTTACATACTGTGTTTACTTGCATCAAAGCCATGTGAAGTAAGTACGAGTAAGCTGCATCTAGGAGTTCACGGTCTGCAATTTGCGATGGAACTCCTTTGAGTTTCAGTCATTAACATTGTCCTCCAGGGTCTAAATGTTGTCTGTGAAGTACCAGGGTGGGCTAAAAGATGGACGTCCATCAAGATTCAACACAGAAAATCTCCTAGAAGCCATTATCCTGGTGGGGGATCTCATCTGAGGCTGTAAGTTAAGCTTCCTAAACATAGACTGAGAGGGATGACAATGCTAAGTCAGGAATGTATGGCAATGATCTCTCAAAAAGCAACGTGGTTACAGCCAAGGTTTTTAGTTCAAGGATAATGCAGAATGCTTTGTAGGACAGAAAAAAAGCCCTTAATATACATCTGCCTTTGATGTTAAAGCATCATGGAGACTGTAGCCTGGTAAATGTATGATTATCTTATCTTTGTACACAATCTAAAATTGAATAAAATATTCAATGCATTCATTATGAGTCACTGGAATGCTTCGGCACTTTTGTCAAGTTAAGTTAGAGGTAGTCAAAAAAACCTCAGCACTGACATAAGCACCAAGGACACAAGTAGTTTGGAAATGGCCAAATCAAGAAAGATTAGAATTAGGTTTTTCTTGGGCTCTGTCACTGACACAAACAATCTGAGCTACCATTTCATTATTAGGGATATAATCAGTGTCTTTGCTTGAAAGATGATTTCTCTCCCTTTCTGCACTTAATCAACTGAGTTGACCCGAGCAGACGGCCCCTTGCTGAGTGATTAAAACCAAGTCAAAACACTTATGTGGGAGAATAAAATGGGAAGTACTCCTTTTACCTTTTTTCTCCCCCTGGTCATTTCCAGGCTGAAAGTTTGCTTTAAATATTTCACTTGATCACATTTTTGCATTTTATCATTTGCCATAGATATGTTTTATCAAAAATGAAAAAAAAATCAAGCAAGGGAAGTGAAAAAGAAAAACTGTTATCAGACACCAACTCATCTAGTCGAATGTGTCTCCTCACTCAAGGCAGCAGTAATTCACACATCATTCTGGCTAAACTTTGAAATAATCCCCAAGTGACTCTTTTTGGCTCATGTCCAGGGAGCTCATAACAAAAACGTCTTTGGTCGATGAATGCCTCAGAAGGATTGTCTCGGAGGTGAAAGATTTATAATGTGAGCGGTACAGACTGCGTCATAAATCACCGCAAATGCTTTCAGGTAGCAAGGTCGGCGTTTATGTAAATGAAGGTGAGCGTGAGACCAGGAAAGTGGACTCATTGACAACTGTCAAGATGGCCCCCACGGTGGAGAACTCACGCTAACCTACTCAGGTAGTAATGCTAACTGAGCTATGCCACAATCATTCACAAATAAATTGCTATCACCTAGTTGTTTGCCTTGAGAACATTTTTTTGAAATGTGATGAGTCATCTCTGGAAGGCATGTGCCTTGTTTTTGCAGCTGATATTTGCAAACGGCCCTAGTGGAAACACCTTTCTTGGGACAGCCGACGTTCAGATTCCTCCTGTTTGTCTGTGAATTGTCCTCGGGCGAGTAACATCGCCTGCCTGAAGTTTGGCCCTGCCCTCTCACACAACTTGATACAGCAGCAGCGGACGGCTGCCCTCCTTAGGAAAGTATGCAAAAGCTCTAAAGATTTCTTCATGAGAAAGACAGCATTCCCCCCGTGCTCTTCCCGCCATAGTGTCTACGTCAAAGAGTCCATTGCGTGGGAGGATCTTCAGGTGTGTTTGCCATTAGCGGTTTACCGTGTCAAACCTGCTTGCAGTAGCCACATAAAAAGACGGTCCTATAAAGAAAATTAACCTCCTCCCCTCACTGTCCACGCAGGACCTGTGCAATAATTTTGGCAGTTGCAGACACCCACACCTTTATGTTCAACGTCTAAGGTTGAAATTGAAAAATGAAGCACTGTGGGATAATGATTGATAGCTGAATTGATAGTCAGTTTTTTTCCATATTGTACGTAGGACAATGTCACATTCTGTATCTGCTGGCCGCAGTGCTTCACTGAAGCTACTCGTATTGAGAGAAATATTGAAACTCAAAATGGCATCTTGTAATGACCAAAGCATTTCATTAAATAGAAAATATCTCTATCTTGTACATTATTTTGTTTGCATTTCCCTACAATTCAGCAGGACATATTTGGGAGCTTTGGAAACCTTGGGATATGCATCAGAAGGTAAAATAGGAATGAAGTTCCACAGGTATGAACTGAACAGCTGCTTTCAGCAAAGCAGTACATGGATTTGTTGGTTTCATCGGGTCAAAATAACTTGTATCTCAGAATGAAGTATTTGTCTAATATGTCATAATTATATGAATTTTGGTTCCCTCAAAAATGCAATTCACCAAAAAAACCAACTGGTCTCCCTCTAGTGCATTAGTACTGGAAACATGTGATGGCAAGATCAACACAAACTGGCGACAACTAGGTACTGAAAAGTTAGTCTGTTTATCATTAATCCATCTTAAGTACGATAAATAACATAATTCAGTACATGAATAAATCTAAAATGTAAAACAGCAAATGCATTGTTTAGTCATGAGCTAATTATAAGGTACATCCTATGATTTTTATAGTCATTAACTAATCCATTGGATTACCAATAATTAATGTTATTTCCTAGTTACAACCACATGATTAATGCCAGTTTGTGTGTTCTTAGTGTATTGTGCTATTTTTGATAACCGCGTATGGGGCGCACAATATGTCTCATTGGCCACGGAGGACTTTTTTATTTTAATGACCCTTGATATATTTAATTTATCACCCAAATAATGTGAAATTACCCGTGGAACACTGATGAAGCAGGGTGACAAACCCAGTGGCCACCTGAAAGCTGACAGACCACGGGGCGGCTGAGTTTGCGGATTTATGGGAATATTTGAAAATGATCTTGGGCGCTTAACCTATATTTCACCGAGAGAACTTGCTAATTATATTTCTTTAATGAAGTCTGCTGACAGATAGGTACGCCGTTGGACCTCCACAGGACAGACAATGGTCTGAAACATCACCGCGTCCTGAGAGGTTAATGCCGCGCGTCTCCAATGAATCGGGAGACGTCTAATTTGTCGGCCTCCGCTGAAATTCAGTCACTTACACCCATTTACCAGCAATTGCTGTCAAGCCTTTGTGAACAGGACTCAAAATTTTTCACAGGTCCCCGGGTCCCAAGTAGCTGCTTAAAAGGCTCTAATTAAAGACTGCAGTGTGTAAATGACAAACTCTAGTTATGACACATGAACAGAACAAAAAAAAAAAAAGGTTTTAAAACCTCAGAAAGTGGGTTTCAGTGGCTCCTTGTAGATTTTTTAAACCTTAAAGGAGCGACCTAATTATCGTATGATTATTTCCTTAGACCCAAACAAATGTGGAGTCCGACAGTTTTGCTACATTTCTTGAATATGCTTCAGCATCCAGATAACTGGCCATGAACATGATAAAGAGGTCATGGTCTGTCATTTTTGAAAGCTATACATTTCACTGGTCATTCTAAAACAAGATCAAAAGGTTTGTGCACAGTCACTGCGAACAATAGCTTTAAACTGAGTTAACAGCTTGTGTGTATTCTTTCAGTCCATGCCAGTATTCAGGTGACTGACCATATTCGGTCAGAGGCCCTCTGTAATTTGTAGAACGTTTCACCAGCAGTTACAAGATACAATACAGCTGTAGGTTTAGAGCGAACAATTGTTGTGAAGTAAGTAAAAGTCTGTACTCTCGTTCAGCTGAAAATTTTCATTATGTGAATTCAAATTGAAATAGAATAATAATAAAAAAATATATATATACTTCAAGGGTCATACAAGTGGAAGAGCAGGGCTCTATTTAAATGTTTATCCAGCTTATCACCTTAACGCCGATCCCTCTCTTTATTCAAACAAACCAAATGCTCAACAGATATGGACTGAAAATTATAACATCACCACCATTCTTGACATCCTGATCAGCATCACCATCATCATCCTCATCCATCATCCAGCCTAAATCATTTTAAAATCTTAATATTCCCTCATATTTTGAAGTGTGATGTCATTATTACACGATCAATACAGCAAAACCTGTCTAAAAGACTTCAGGCTGATAATTGTAGCAACATGTGATCAACTTTATTGGCCTGGATCAAATTTATTTTCTCCTTTGATAACCACGGAGACATGCCAAACCTATTTTTTTGGGGAAGGGAAGATTTTGATATTGGCCTCCCAGGTTGGCTTCCATCAGTAAAAGAACAAAGATGTATAAAGAAATACAGTGCAAAAAAAATCATTTTCCACATTATCTTTTTCATAGTCGAATCTGATATTGCTTTGTGCTGGAGAAACTACTGGGGCAAGTTTGGACTAGATACGCAGCTGCAGACCGCACGAATGCTGTGAGTCTTTCCCGGTCACTGTTTGGAATAAAGCAGGCTATGGCTTTAAATCCCAACCGAGCGAAGCCAGCTCTTCTGACCACAAGAAGAAACTTGTTTGCAAAAGCCTCTCCTGGACACTTGCCAGACCACTGAGGAAGGATATCTCTTCGCTGGAGAGAGAGAGAGAAAAAAAAAGAAAGCACTGAAACCAATGCTAATCCACTCATTCAAACAATAACTGCAAGCCCCGAAATTGGAGCCTGACATTAATGGCGGCATGTGAATTAGTTCATAGGGGTTTGTTAGCATGCAGTTTATCAGGAGCACAGAATGAGAGGTGGACGGGAGGTCCAGAGGAGGGAAGGCGGGAGGTCTGGAGGGCAAGGGGTATAGCAGGACCGGATTTTGGGATTCGGGCAGCCGGCCGAAATGGCAGTCCTGCTGCCCTGCGGCCTCAGATCACTTCAAACACCACATGCTCACAATATGCGTGAAGCTAGCGCGCTGTGTGTCCAGGAATGACGGCACTCTCTGCGGTGACAGAGGAGGAAATGTTAACCCTCCATCATCCTCAGTGGCCACCTCAGCATAGAGCACCATGGAGTGCTATTACACTTAGTCATCCACTCAGTATTATCTATTCCCACATTATTATCACTTAGAATCCTCACCATAGAATATGATTGGAATAAGAATTATAACAGTTTTGTCAGCTTGCCACGTGAGCCGTGACCCTAGCAGTTATCAGTCATGCCTTTCAGAGAGATATAATGGATTTCATAATGTGATACACATAGCATCTCATGATCACTTTGTATCGTTGTTCGCTGAGGAAAAACTAAAAACATTTCCTCCTTTTGTGCAATTCTCCGACAGGTTCCACATATATGTAACTGATTGCTCATTGCTTTTTGCAGTGTCGCTTCTCTAATGCAGGGAAGATCATAAGACTTCTATTTGGGAAAAAAATGTGCATTACAATTGTGTGTGATATACGAATCAGGTCAGACTGCCCAGTTACTGCATGAACACAGGACAAGTAAATCTGGAGCCCATCCAGCTGAGAGTTTTCCCATGTGAGGATGCGCATGTGTGTGTGTGTGTGTGTGTGTGCGCGTGTGTGCGTGTGTGTGTGTGACGTACGAGTGTGTATGTTTACATTTGGCTTTCCTCAACTCAGTTGTTAGGAACCAAATAGCTGCCCTTACCTCCCCCTTGTGGCACAATGTGCCTTCCTTATCCTAAAGAGGGAGTCGAAGCGCTCCGTGTCATGATGAGGATGTGTCTCAATGAAAAGGAATCAAATGAATTTCCTCTCCGGTGAGGCATATACATTTAAATTTGAAAGACTTGCATCATCGCTGGATACTGCAGAAGCCTTACACTGTTCTCCCAACTAAAGCTGCCTAGAGAAGAAAAAAGAAAAAAAAAGATTGGCAGACAGAGAAAAGGCAGCACAGTATCCATTGAAAAAGTGAACAAGACAGGAAGGAGGGCGTATCAAATCACACACACACACTAGTATATATATATATATATATACAATTCACACAAAGTAAATGAAGTTATCTGAACCTTGTCAGCGGACTTTCTGAGCATCGCAGGCTGTACAGTAATGAGAGAAACAAAAAGCAGAGTTTTAATCCCTGGCCGAGGACAGGGGGGGGGGGGGGGGTAGTGATCTTTACTGCAGGCTGGAGACTGCAAGGGTCACAGGCCGCAGCTGCACAAAAATTAGTGGATTTAACCAGGAGAGTAAACAGATGTAAATTCTAAGATGGCAGCTGCTGGCAGCTGTCCAAAGGGCAAATGTTTTTTTCCCTAAAGGTTGAGATTAATTTGCCTGTTATCTGTCTCTCCCTCTCTCTCTCTCACTCTCTTCCCTATAAGTCACAGTAACATACACAAGTGCAGATGTACAGAAATATATTATGATATGGTATAAAGGTCTTATTATCCCCCTGGTGTATAATGCAATACAGCCGTCAGTGTGGTCACCTGTCCGTCCGTCTGTCTGTGGACATTTTGTTTCTGGAGCAGAATTTGAATAGTGTTCAATATTTTTTAATGAAACTTGCCATGCGTATTAATTAGGTCCTGGACTGGTGCCTTTTGATATTTTGGGATTTCTGAGATTAGATTGCTGGGGCCGGGGGGGTATGTGATTGTCTGATGACTCTTGTTATAAAGTGCTGTCCACTGTTCAAAACCAAGCCAGATCAATATATGATGTTAATACAAAATGTCTTAAAATTAGGGACAGTGTCCTGTCGTTTTATAATGAAATAATAGTTTTAGCTGTTACATAATTTAACCGTGGAGAACCCACAACATCTTTTTTCCTCAAGAAAAATATTAACTTAGCATAAAAATTGATGCTAAGTTGATTGATCTGCTAATGTGGGGTAGGGGCTAATTAGGTGTGGTCAAATTTGACCCCGTGTGTTCTCCAGGGTTAAAGCATTTTAGTTAAGTCTTGCTTGTTTCTTTCCATCCATATAATCGTCGACAGCCTGGATTATGTTGAGATCAGGGCTTCGTCAAATGCATGTCATCTGTACCAACTTAACCAACAAATATTTTCTCTTGGTAAGTAATTTCATATTACTTATGGTGTCTCAAATGTGCTCTTACATTCGGAACTAACACGCAAAAAAAAAACATCCCAGTCCAAATAATTTAAAGAAGTCAGGAGGTTTAAGACTTTTGCATAGTTGGACACCAATTAGCCACAACATTAGGCGCAATGGCAAAAACGCTTCTGCCTGCTGCTGTGCTGCATCACTTCCTGCTGCTGCATCACTCTTGCCTGCCAATTGTTAACATGCCGCTGCCCCCCATCCACCACCTGTATTTCTCCCAGGAGTGGGTGGGGGGATATCCTGACACTCTCTGCTTTCTTTTTGAACCTTTCTTTTCAAGGAAAATGAGGAAGCTCCCAAAAAAGAACTAAATTAATGTTTAAGTGACTGAAGCCAAAAGGTGAAAATGGGATGACGTACTTATATGATGACAATGCTCGTGTAGGAAGGAGACTGGGGTGGATGACTGGGGCAACAAAACAGCAAATTCTACCGTGTGAGACAGGCATTCCATTCCTGTTTCCGTTAGTTTAATATTTTGAACTTTGAACCAGGAATGTCTTTTGAAATCCACAATTACTTTATCTGATGCTGAACCCTAACCTTCACCTTTAGGCAGTAGTATCTTTACCCAAAGCCACAGGTTTTCTCAACTGTTTGTTCCTGAAGGCACAGTGCCTCAGTTACTTACTAGCACTGAGGAATCACTCCCATGGGTGGTATCAGAAAGGGTCCTACGAGCTATATCAGAGGATAGGGAACAAACAACCTACGTGGTTGTTTCATTGTTAAGATATAACATAACATGAATGGCGAGAACAGGCCGTTCAGCCCAACTACGCTCGCCTGTTTCTTACTACTGCTAGTATTAGTACTACTACTAATACTATTGTGAATATACCCCTTCAGATACTCAATGACAATGATACCACTTCATAGAGGTATCAAGCTTTAAGTGAAGCCTGCTCTTGAAAACCGCCAAGGTCTCTGCCTCAACAATATGGTCAGGCAAGCTTTACCACATTGAAATTACTCTTTGGGTGAAGAAATATTTCCGAATATCAGTGCTAAATTTACCTTTGGTCAACTTCCATTTGTGAGCCCGAGTTCTATTCACAACACCTGATCGAAGGAATCCTACATAATTCACTTTGTTAATCCCTTTAACATATTTAAAGACCTCAATCAAATCACCCCTTAGTCTCCTTTTCCTAAGACTAAAGAGATTAAGGAGCCTCTTCTCATAGCTTTCATCTTTTATACCTGGAATTAGCTTAGTGGCTCTTCGCTGACCTTTCTCTAGAGCCTCTATATCTTTCTTAAAGTATGGTCTCCAGAAGTGTACACAATACTCCAGATGTGGTCTGATGAATGTGTTGTACAAAAGAAGCATCGCCTCCTTAGATTTGTACTCAATACTTTTGGCAATGTATCCCAGCATCTGATTGGCTTTTTTAACTGCTACGGCATAATAGCCTGAGCCTGTGAGGGTTTAGTCAACAATCACTCCCAGATCTTTCTCATGTAGAGCACATTTCAGTTTTAAACCTCCCATAAAATAATCCCGTCTAATGTTTTTATTACCTTCTTGTACAACTTTACATTTTGCTACATTAAATTTCATTTGCCATATTTTTGCCCAATTCTGGATTCAATCCAAATCACCCTGAATCACTTTAGTGGACTCTAAACTGTTTGCCAACCCCCCCAATTTAGTATCATCTGCAAATTCAACTAATCTGCTCTCAATATTCCTATCAAGGTCATTAATGTAGATGAGGAACAGCAGGGGTCCCAACACTGATCCCTGGGGGACACCTCTCCCCACCATACCTAGCACAGATGAGATACCACTGACCACCACTCTTTGTGTTCTGTCCTGTAACCAGTTTTGATCCCACTCCAGAATACCTCCTGTAACTCCAATGGAGCTCATTTTAAAAATTAGTCTTTTATGTGGTACTGTATCAAATGCTTTCTGAAAATGCAAGTATTGATGTAGCCCTAATCTGGTCATAAGTCTAGGTGGCCTCTTCAAAAAATTCCAGAGGGTTTGTCAGGCATGACCTTCCCTTACAGAAACCATGTTGGCTATCCCTCAAGATACTGTTACATTCAAGAAATAAGTCCAGCTCATCTTTTATGATAGACTCAAATATTTTGCACACAATGCAAGTTACACTGACTGGCCTGTAATTTCCTGGCTCGGTACGGTCCCCTTTCTTATATATTGTATTATATTGTTTGCAATCATGTGGTATTTTTCCAGTTTCTAAACACTGTCTGAAGATAGCAGATAGCAGCTTAAAGATGATCTCACCAACTTCCCTGAGCACTCTAGGATATAAGCCATTACATTACATTACATTACAGGTACTTAGCAGACGCTCTTATCCAGAGCGACGTACAAAAGTGCATAAGAACAGTACAAAAGTGCAGACCTCCTAGGAGACAAGTAAAAGTGCTAACAGTAAGTGACAGAACACGTTCCATTGTTACAGATCTAGACTATTAACAAAAAGGCAAGGTCAAAGGCAAGTGAACAAAAATGGCAACAGGCCATCAGGATGGCCATCAGGACCCGCCGCTTTATCTGCCTTTAGTTTATCCAACTTGTCTAATACGTCGTTATCCCTAACCTCGATTTCCGCTAAATAATCATGAGCATTTAACTTGCACTCTGGTCGAATAAAGACCCACTCTGAGGTAAAATTCTCAACAATGTAACAGTTTAAGGCATCCGCAATATCCTTGCTATCATATAGCAGCAATTCATTTTTATTGTTTATGTGCTTAACCTGCTCTTTGACTTTCCTTTTTCTGCTACAGTACTGAAAGAAGTGCTTAGGGTTAGTTTTTGCCCCCTCTGCAATTTGTCTTTCACACCGTCTTCTCGCATTCCTCAGCTCTTTTTTGACCACAGCCCACTTTTTTACAGTATTCAGCCTTAGTGTTGTCATTGTTATCCTTTATGTACATCTTATTAAGATTCCTCTTTATAATACTTTTGGTCATCCACTGAGAATTCTGCTTTTTCAGCTTACTTTTGGACACCTTTGGAATGAATTTGCATTGTCATTCAAGTAAAACCTCCTTAAATCTTTCCCACGTCATTTATGGACTCACAGTCCAGGAGTGTCTCCCATTTTATTTCACTTAGATATTAGCGCATCCTGTCAGTTTGCTCGCCTAAAATTGAAAATTTTTTGTTTCTGAATACACCTTTTTAACTTCCCTTGAAACTTCAAAATTTACAGCAGAGTGATCACTTGTCCCAAGTGGCTCCAGTACCTCAACATTGTTAATTCTATCTGGGTAATTACAGAGTACTAAGTCTAAAATTGCCTTCTCTCTTGTAGGTTTATTAACATACTGCACCAAAAAATGATAAATTATAACATCTAGAAATTCTTCCCCCCTACCCTGTCCTTTCACCATTTCGCAATCGATACCAGGACAATTTAAGTCTCCTATAATAATAGTCCCTTCACCTCTACAAGCTTTCGTAATCCTCTTAAAAAGCATTTCATTGACTGTTCTGTCCAAAGCTGGTGGTCCATAGCATACTCCTATGTTTAAATATGTTTCAATATGTTGCTCTTCTCAGGAAGCTCAGTAGGCCGTCGTGTGTGTCTGGGTAAGCGCAAAGACATATCATTGCATCTCTTTGTAAATATTGAAATTAACCGTTTACTTGTAAATTGGCTGACTGAAATGCATTAAATGAGTGTAACTAGTTCAGGCAGGAAACTCGAGAAGAGCTACATCAGCTGACAGCAGCCTGATAAGCTACCAGCACGTCAGCATCAGCAGACACACAATTGGAGGATACACATCACGAGGTCATACAGCGGTCTATTTGAAAGACGTCAAGCTCACTTTCTTCCGCTGCTGTTTGCAATGACTTTTCATGCAATGCAACATGCTGTTTGGTTTTTTGCTTGCTGCCTCCTCCCCAGCCTCCACCTGTTTGGTTTTGCTCACATCGGGGGGATTTTGATTTCTGTTCATGACTGTGTTTGTATGTTTGCTGTGCCTCGGTAGGACATTCCTCCAGAGCAGAACTGCCGCCAAAATACAATGTAATGCTTATACCATGAATAAATTCTTCTATTTTATTGAATTATTTATTGACGTGAGTTTTCCTGACTGAACTGGCGTAATGGTCACCAAGCGGGAGAAAAACATTTATTTGGAAATATCGTTTTCAAAATCTTGAGATTTAAGCAAAGATAGTGGTTTAAAAACCACGGTTTGGCAACATTGAATTACATAACATTTTCAGTGCTCATTAACTTAATTGTATTTCATTTAACACAGCCAAGAGTTGCACAAATGAACTCGTACGAGAAATCTAATAATAATAACAATAATAATAATGACAATAATAATAAACAAGGAATTCTTAGATACCCTGTCACGGGATGCCAAAACAAAATTCTAGAAACAGCAGAGAGCATTTTCTGAAAAACGGAGGATGGACAGAAGTATGATCTACGCAATAAGATGTATTGATATATAAAACTCTGTTGGAAAATATTGAACTGTTTTGACATTTGCCAAGAAACGAAACATGAGGGATGAACAAATGAATACAGGGATGGACAGAAGAAGGACACGGCACATCTGCACAATAATATGCATCAATATATTACAGTTTGCAGAGAAATGTTGAACGGTTTAGAAGGTCTGGCCTTGGAAGAAGCGTGACAGTAAGACAGACACGTGGACAGACATGCAGACAGATACACTGAAGGACAACACTCATTTCCATATGCCCCCGCCACTTTGTAGCAGAGCATAATATTAACAATGATAATACAATGTAATAATCAAAACATTTTAGGAATTAAGTATTCTGTTTGGTAGTTTATCCTCAGATGAGTGTGCAACCATTAATCTTCTCGGTTCTGTCAGCAAGAAATATGAGTGATTTACACTGGGAAAAATTAAAAAGGATGTTGGTTACCAGTGCTTACTCCCTCTGCAGAGACTGGGCAAGATGCTAAGAAGCTCTGGAAAAGAGAACCTCTAATAAGATCTGTATATCTGCATCCATCCATCTTTTCCTGTTCAAATCACAACTGCCTAATTCTCAATAAATTGCATTTCATTATTCAATCATTTAGGTTATCGTATATGAAAAGATTATCCAGTCATGATCCCGAAAACCGGATTGAATTTTATAAAGCGAAAATCTTTCAGGGGCTGGTGGTGTTCAGCACATGCAAGGGACTGATTATTTATTTTTTTATTTGCATTTTACCCTCAACAAATTTCTGATGGATCATTAATTCTTGTTTTTACAAACCTGGAATTGTCAGGGTATCCCAGCAGTTGTAGTAGCTGTAGTTGTTTTTGGATTGAAATGCTTGTGGAAACCATAAGCCAGTGCTTGTATTCAATGCCAGCTAAACAGTGGCTGACCTTGACAAGTCTTTAAACCAACACATTCTCATCTTGACGCTTCATATAGTGACGCTACCTGACCAAGGGTTGATATACGACATAAAAGGGGGCTTTTGGCGCCTTATTTGACATTTACGGTAAGGGTTTGGATTAAGGGTTAGAGGTTCGGGGGTAGGGCTCGTTTTAATCTGGTGTCAAATAAGGAAGCAAAAAGCCTCCTCTATGGTCATATATCAACACTTGGTCAGGTTGCATCACTATACGATGAGTTGGGATGAGACAAGGCTCATAAAGCCCCTTAAAAACAGTAAATATTCAAACTCAGACTTTTTTCAGTTTGAAGGATGTGCATTATTATAGAAAGTACTCCGGCCACTGAAGTCTAAGATGTCAGCAGCCCGGACTCTCAGTGCCTTCATATCTGGACAGCCACTGTCCACAAGACATCAGTGATTGGCTAGAGTTTGAAATGCCAGTTCCTAAAAGTGCCCCTGTTCATGCCAGATCTTTCCAAAGGCCTCTTAATTGGTGCAGACAAGGGCTTGTCGGAGAGACTGGAGAAGATCCATTGTATGGCTTAAATAATAACTTCTCAAATATCAGTGTGAAATATTCCACTGATTCCCCCTAAAATGGGGAATATAAATGTTTCATTTTGCTGAATGGCAGGTTAAGTGAAGCAGCGATAATGCCCTGACAGTAATGATAACTTTAATTTCCTTTTCTATTTCAGAGATTTATGTAAAGAAATTAAATTCCACCAAGCTTCCAGGGGCTTAACAATTATTATATAGCGATGAGGGGAAAACTGTTTTCTCGGTCACACAACATAAACGGAGTAGGTTAAGCTCTAAAGGGAGAAAAGCGCTGCCTAATAAACACCAAGGAAATTAATACATATGTAAAAAGCCAAAGAGGCAGAATAATGATATTGCATATCAATAAAACAGCATCAGACTATTTTGACCACGGGGTGCTAACTGCTCTATCATGGGATTACTAACAGTTTTATGAGTTTTGCAAACACATTTTTACCAATCTGATCTGACTAAAGCATTTGTAATAAAATGGTATTTAATAAAGGTCTTTTTCATGCACCTCTGGGACTTAGTTTAGTTTGTTCACAGTATCCACTAAAGGCAAAGGTCAAAAGAAATTCTACATACTGTCTGTGTGATGCGTTTCTTTGATTTTTAATGAATTATGAGATAATTTTTGGCATATGTATGTCTTTTTTGGCCATACTTGTTCTGCTCGGGTTAAGTAAACATCACCAGTGGTGTGGTGTGTCTCAAAGCAGAATAATGAACCGTAACGTGCCAGTTCAACTGCGTCATTTATTTAGGCCTTGCGTTATCATTACTGCGCTCAAAAACATTACACCACTGAAGTTCGGCAGTGACAGAACGATCTGTATTTGTGGCAGGCGGGAGTGAGTACACAAGGACCACCACAGTTTTGCTACAGAAAGACCACCAAAATATCTTCTCACTGAGGCCCACAGAATCACTTCAGCAGTAACAATTTAATTGCTCGGGGACTCAAGGCTAATAAGGTTTCTAAATGGGCCTATTTTATTTGTTTTTGTTTCACTTGCAGTTAAGGAAAGTGCAGCCAGCTTCGGTGATGAAATAGTGCCATTTTGCTTTATTCAACCGGCCTAATGGTGTTAGCTATCAACGTGAAGAGCGTAATCTGCAGTCCCATGGACCTTGTCTTAAGGTACAGGCTCGCATTTCAAGAACTCTACAGAGAGTGCTTTTCTCCCCTCATTGGTGAGTCTTCAAATAGTGACTAATTTCACGTCATTCAGAATTAAATGGCCAGGAAAATGGCTCTGTTGCACTATGACAGTCTCTGTTTCTTCAGGCACATTTAATGTGTTTGTGCTGCATAAGCCTTGGTCCTCTTTGATTACCCTCAGCCTGGTTTGAGCTGGAACAATGCAAGGTCTGCAATGTGGAAACTAATTTAATAGTGGGCTGTGGCATTTGGTTGTTAGGCCTCCTTTAAAACAATAAGGAGAATAAATAAACAGACCCTTCACTCAGAGGAAAATGTCCCTCTTAATATTCATTAACGCCGAATGGTAGGGAGTCTATGAAAAGTGCTCGCCGACACGGATACAGTCCTGAAATATTCAAGAGATGATGTATCACTGTCTCTGGGGCATGCGGCAGAGGCAGTTGGCTTTTGTATTGGACGTTTAAAACAAAATTATGCTTCTTTGTCACGATCGCTGGAAAGAAAGAAAAATAGTTAATTTACTGACAGGTGCAACTCTTTTACTCTCTGAGACTGCAAGAAGGGCCGCCAACCTTTACACACCAGTATACCACTTTACCTGATTACTGACACCACTAGTAAGGAGTAATTGCCCTAATTTTCTTGCTTACACAAATTAATTACAACCTTTCTGACATTTTAAAAGCTACCAGATCAGACCAGCTATAAATATAATCTAGCGCCCAATCAACGGCAATAAATATTATTTTAAATATAACTGCCAAAAAAGTATGGTCAATCACATGAATACAGTTCAAACTCCTTGAATGACTACCACTCAGGTTGCAGGCCTCAGGTTAAGGGCTAAAATTGTTGCACAGGTTATGTCAGAGGAATGCAGCTCTTTGGTGAAATAATAGCAGCATTGAACCAACGGCATAATATAAGGCGAAATAACGTACAAAACCCTAAACCAGTGAAGTTGGCACCTAGTGTAAATCGTAAATAAAAACAGAATACAATGATTTGCAAATCCTTTTCAACCTATATTAAATTGAATACACTGCAAAGACA
This sequence comes from Gymnothorax reevesii, assembly GCA_029721435.1. Lineage (NCBI taxonomy): Eukaryota > Metazoa > Chordata > Actinopteri > Anguilliformes > Muraenidae > Gymnothorax > Gymnothorax reevesii. The sequence continues at coordinate 115,922,354 of CM056573.1, forward strand.
GGTTACTTAATGTTCGAACAGGTAAACTTTGTAATTTTTTGCAAATATTAGCGCATTTGGAATTTGATGCCTGCAACATGTTTCAAAAAAGCTGGCACAAGTGGCAAAAAAGACTGAGAGAGTTGAGGAATGCTCATCAAATACTTATTCGGAACATCCCACAACGTGAACGGGCTAATTGGGAACAGGTGGGTGCCATGATTGGGTATAAAAGCAGCTTCCCTGAAATGCTCAGTCATTCACAAACAACGATGGGGCGGGGGTCACCACTTAGTGAACAAATGCGTGAGCTGATTGTCGAACAGTTTAAAAACAACATTCCTCAACGAGCGATTACAAGAAATTTAGGGATTTCATCATCTACGGTCAGTAATATCGTCAAAAGGTTCAGAGAATCTGGAGAAATCACTGCATGTAAGCGACGAGGTTGAAAACCAACATTGAATGCCCGTGACCTTCGATCCCTCGGGTACTGCATCAAAAACCGACATCGGTGTGTAAAGAACATCACCACATGGGCTCAGGAACACTTCAGAAAATCACTGTCAGTAACTACAGTTCGTCGCTACATCTGCAAGTGCAAGTTAAAACTCTACAATGCAAAGTGAAAGCGATTCATCAACAGCACTCAGAAACGCCTTCGGCTTCGCTGGGCCCAAGCTCATCTAAGATGGACTGCTGCAAAGTGGAAAAGTGTTCTGTGGTCTGACGAGTCCACATTTCAAATTGTTTTTGGAAACTGTGGACGTCGTGTCCTCCGGACCAAAGAGGAAAAGAACCATCCGAACTGTTATAGGCGCAAAGTTCAAAAGCCAGCATCTGTGATGGTATGGGGGTGTATTAGTGCCCAAGGCATGGGCAACTTACACATATGTGAAGGCACCATTAATGCTGAAAGGTACATACAGGTTTTGGAGCAACATATGTTGCCATCCAAGCAACGTCTTTTTCATGGACGCCCCTGCTTATTTCAGCAAGACAATGCCAAGCCACATTCTGCACGTGTTACAACAGCATGGCTCCATAGTAAAAGAGTGCGGGTACTAGACTGGCCTGCCTGTAGTCCAGACCTGTCTCCCATTGAAAATGTGTGGCGCATTATGAAGCGTAAAATATGGCAACGGAGACCTCGGACTGTTGAACAAGTTAAGCTGTACATCAAGCAAGAATGGGAAAGAGTTCCACCTGAAAAGCTTCAAAAATTGGTCTCCTCAGTTCCCAAACGTTTACTGAGTGCCGTTAAAAGGAAAGACGATGTAACACAGTGGTAAAAAGGCCCCTGTGCCAAATTTTTTTTGCAATGTGTTGCTGCCTTTAAATTCTCAGTTAATGATTATTTGCAAAAAAAAAAAAGTTTCTCAGTTTGAACAGCAAACATCTTGTCTTTGCACTGTATTCAATTGAATATAAGTTGAAAAGGATTTGCAAATCATTGTATTCTGTTTTTATCTACGATTTACAGAACGTGCCAACTTCACTGGTTTTGGGTTTTGTACAATGATAAAAATAATATGTCCTCTCACAGACACAGCCCTTTCAGTCGTTCTGTCCTTCCTCCCACCATAAGCTAACAGTTACGCACTTTCAAAGGAGGCACAGCATCGCCCCCAAGTGACCTGCACCCGGCGGGTCAGACCCGCAAATTAATATCGGAACCTGCAGACCCGAGGAGGAGTGAAATAAACCTGTGATCAGGATAAGAGATCAAAAGTTGATTTTCTAGTGCCCCCCAAAAATTTACTTCTCATCAACGAATGTAAATCATGAGGCTGCATTACGCGGAAATCGAGTTCTATCTGCATGCAGGGGGGAGATTGGGCCAGGGCTCTCCGGGGATCAGCCCCCACACATTGGTCTACATCTTTCTGTGTCCGAGGCTCCGCCCTTGAACATGGGTGCACACTGTTCTTTCTATTTTTTTTTTTTTTTTTGTAGTACACTCTACTGCTGTGTCCTCAGGTCACGTCATTTACTCACTGTCAGTCTGTCAGACAGCTCAGGTGGATAGCGATAGGCGGATTGCAAGGTAGAGAGACATAGGTCAGAAACTGGCTTGTTTAATAACAATGTTAATTGCTCTGATATTATATTTAAGCAGTTTTGATTACAAATTGCAGTTTACTGTGAACGTAACTGGAAAATTAAGCTGGCTGGTTTGACAGATTGTCTCGCAAAATTTGCTTTCTCAGGACCTTTGTGGTTTGAGCTGAATATCAAAGTTTGGCAAATGGCTAATGCAGGCTAGTGAGACCATTTCCTCGCTATAAAATTAATGAATGAAAAGGACCTAAATTGTGGTGTTTGTGTTGCCTCTCAGGACCAACACTTCATTGAATGTCTGCATATCGCAGGTTCGCTGACTCTCAGGCTTGATGTGAGACACGGTCATTTTGCCCTGTGTCACCCGAGCATGCAAAGAAAAAAAAAAAAAATGACATTGACTTTAACGCATCTTACACCAAAAATAGCAATATTACAAAAATTGGCTTTAGTCAATCTTTGTCTATCTCACATCAATTTAGTCTTGAAAGGTAGTAATTCTGAAGTTGCATAATTGTATGTCATTTCTATTTTCAACTTTCGGAGGTGAAATGGGTGAAGCAAAGAGGAGGAGGCTGACAGACATGTTCAGAAGGTAGATGCCATCAGACTGCTCAGCTGGGAATAACGTACGTTGCACAATACATTTATAAAGTGGTATTCTCTTTAAAGCTTTTCAAAAAAATTATTATTACTTGGCATCGTTTGGTTGATATGTTCACAAGTTAATCCAACGCATTGATTCATTTATCAAGAACTGATTAAGTTTATTAGTTGACACATTTTCAGTTTGTCATACATTTCACCATGCCATTCCATACCAGTGCTTACAGTTCATGAAAAGTTTTTCGATTTATTTTTCAAATTTGCCTCATTTAAAAGCAGGATTGAGTTCCTCATTTGTTTATACTACTGGCCTATTTGCATACCTGAACTTGGTAGAAAAGATGTCAGATTTTGTTGTCTGTGCGCAGAGAAATGTGCATCAGCCCCTACATAACAAATCCCAATTTAACCAATGCATCCATGTATGTTTAATGTACAGTATATATACATACAGATCTATATGATACCGCTTGCTGCACCATTATTTACAATAAACTCTTCCAACTTTGGACCTTTGCACAACAACACTTTCAAAATGATAAGTGTTCATGAGATACGGAGAAACAACAATGATCTGAAATGGGGCCCCAACAGTCCCATTTTCATCAACAAGTTGTAGATAAATGTCTTTGAGTAATGGCCCCATTTTTTTATTTGGTGACTCTACCTTTTTCTTCAACAAACCAGCATGTCAGATCTTCTGATACGAAGAGGAATTTACCATTATCCTTACTGGGTCCACACTAAAGGTACTTTGTTTGGAGAATTCCAAAGAAAACAGTTTACGTATGTAGCTGGTAATACTAAAGTCCAATTTAAAAGTTCTATGAAGTAATGATGCCAAATCAACACTATGGGCACTAAATTCGTTGACCAGGCGCAGGCGCAATGAATGTGGGGAGCGCCGTGCCAACGGGGTGTATCCAGGCGTATTTTGCAAGTATCCTCCATCCCGCCTCTGTCTCTCCTGCCAGCGCGAGTGGCAAAGAGGGAGGAGATAAGCCTTGAGTGGGTTTAACACAGCCGAGTCAAATCTTCACCAATCAAATGAGCTCTTTAAAATTGGAATAAAGAAGCTTCTCCTATATCTGCATGATGCGTTAATGTTGCATTTTACTTTGCTGCTCTAGGCATGTTTTCTGCACCTCTTACGTCTATATTAAGCATTACGAATATGAGTTAGCTGGCTAGCTCGGGCATTCGCGAATCATTACCATTAACGGACTTGAATAGAATTTCAAAACGAAACTACGTCAGATCATTCAAACTTATGAAGTTGGATTAAAATACAACGGTTGCTCATTGGGAAGAGAAACGATGGATAGCGTGTTCTTACTATTACACCCTGTTGCTGCTTAAAATTTTGGGATTAACATGCATGGACAACAACGCAAGATACGTTACACATTTTTTTCAATATGTGATCTTAAAGGGGAACTCCGGTCAATTTCAACATGTATCTTTGTTGTTTGTGGTGAAGGAGTACTGTCAATAGCGAGACAAACGAAGAAATTTGGTTTTGCCTTCACCGAGTTATGCTCCTGCTAAAGTTCGTACCTAAGTGGCTCCAATGGGGCAGGCTTTTAACGTGCATTTAGCGTCTTAACACGATCGTGATGTCATTTCAAGTCCATAGCCATGTTCACCTAACCCTTCCAAGTGACCACAATGAATTTGACTGCAGTAACTGAACTAGAAATGTATTAAAATTGTGCTAATTTACTCAGTGCAGCTGAAGGATACATACGTAGCCTACACGCGCACTCATGCGCCCACATGCACACACATCTCTCTCTCTCTCTCTCTCCCTGCTGCTATGGCACATGCAATTCGGCCTCTCTATTTGTCAAGTCCTGTAATGTCTCCTGCGTGAGGTCGACGTGACATCCATAGTGTACAGCTATGTTGTGTAGCACACAGCATGCCACAGAGAATGCACTGACACTCTGAGGGCTGACATGTTGAGTTTCCATTACGAGTGCCAACTGCCTTTAATCTGACATCAGGACAATCCATAGAGATACTTTAATTTATGTCCTGATTTAGATATTTACATTAAATAGTGGCTGCTGTAATAATTTATTGCATTGAAATCTTGCCATCTTGGCACTCGTCCATCTACCAAATTGCCAAAGTGGCTGCGCACGGTGTTGCACTGCACAAAATTACCACTGCGCGGGCAGCGCCGGACAAAATTACCACTGCGTGGGCTGTGCCAAGAAATTTGAGCCCAATATGTCAATACTTGCATATATTCATATGCATGCCTTGAAAAGTAAATACAATGTCGTGTTGTACAATTAGGGTTTATATAACATTATTTTGTTTTACTTTGTTTCAATTTTGGCACCAACTGTCCAGTTTTGCCATTTCTCTGTGAAACCATGGTTAAGGCAAGCAAAAAGGCACTTTCTGTGTTAGTAAAGAGACCACAAATGGAAGGATTAAGCAGGAACCCAGGAAGCCACAACTAAGCAACCTCAACCACAGCTGACCCTCCCCTTCAGTGCATCTCCATAAACCCTATGACCAGCAATGATCTTCCACAGGAAGCACCAGGGGTGTAAGGGGCCTGCTCCTCTTATCTCTGGTCTCAGCGAGAGAGCGATTACAGCGCACCAGGCTTTTGAGTGCACCGATTAAGAAGCAGACCAAACTTGCGTTTTTTTGAGTGCTCTCGGCAAAGGGTCGTCTTAGTGATTATTTGCAATGGAAATGCCTGCTTTAAAAGGACTCCCTCACAGATACCAGTTAATGATAAAGAATGGTCCTTTTTGGAGGAAGAAAACTATTCCCATCATCTAATCCAGTGAGATATGTGGCTGATATGACAAAAAATTTAGATGATGGGCACTGTAAGTAATTATAAATCGATTAGACGCCATGGTGCGTTCTTGCCTCTATTTATCATAAATGTCTGGTTCGAAGCTAGTATTTCAGAAAAAAAAAAATCTTTATTGTGTTAGGATCACTTTTGATTCTCTCTAAAGACAATTCATGAGAAGGTTTTGACCTTTAAAAACAGACTACCTCCCTGTATTAAGAAGCATACACACCAATTCTCTCTGAGGCTCATTTGTGGTTTGAGGCCCTTTGAGAGATCAAACTGCTCACAACTGAAATGTCTCCAAACGTGTTTAACACGTAGTTTTATCTAACTGACTGCGTAATATATGTCATTGGCAGCTTCTACGATCATAACAGGCCCCTTCCCCCCCCCAGCTCACATACTATCCCCCCACCCACCTCCAACTCACACCTGCTCTCACCGCTAACAGGACGTTAACCACTAGCACTGCTGATACCAATCATGCCAAAGTTAGAACTGCGAACGCCAAACGGAACAAAGAAAGTATTGCATAAAAGGTCATAAGCTCGAGGAACGGAGAGCAGACAAGCTAGGCAACAGCCACTGCTTAAATAATTCACTTTAATTTGGCTGCACTTATTCTGTTTGGAGAAAAAAATTGTGTGCTTTGAAACAGTTATCTATCCTCATCACATCCTTTAAATCAATTAATAAATCGCACTTCCCTGCAAACTGTCAATAACTAAATGAGATACTTCATCATTATTAACGTTTTAAGCAGAATATCTACTCTGACCCTACTTGAATTGTTCTATGTATTATTGATATGTTAATTTAGGAATTTTTATTTTTTTATCCAGGGAAAACAGTAACTCCCACATAATCAGTAGAGCACCATTAAAATTTGGTAGGCATGTTACAGATGTGGGAAGTTGTGATCTCTTAGAAAATGGCCTTTCGTGTTGAACAATGTCCAGCTTTAGAAAAGCATAACTTTAAATTTTTGTCAGAGACATGAAACAAACACTCTGACACGCACCTTCTACATAAATATGATTAAGGCAGTATACTGCATGCACAGATTTTCTGCTATTTTAAATTTTCTATTTAAAAAAAAAAAAAAAATCTGAAACAAACCTTCTCTTCCATCATAGGCCTAATTGATGTCAGATTATGCTTGAAATAAATCTATGCTAGTCTTTAACCCCCTTCCCTCCTAAGGACATATATGTGTCCTTGCTGCAGCCATGGAGTGACCCAGAATGTGTGTGAAAAAAAAAAAAAATCTATAATATATTTGAGGTCGATGTCCGTCTGTCTGTCTGTCTGTGTGTATGTACACGTTTTTCTCCTACACTTCTCAACCGATTATCACCAAATTTGGCGTGAATATCCACTTGGACACCAGGAAGGACTTGAAATTGCCCGATTTTTGAAAAACGGTCATGCACGCAAAAAAAAGGCAATTTCACTCCGGGTAGCGGGTAGCAACACCTCCGCTCGGGATCTGCCCCGGCTCTAAGCTGGATTGGCTGGAGTCGGCAGAGCCGGAGCGGAGGTGCTTGTAATCTGGGTAGCTAGCTAACTTAAGTTCAACATAACATTAGATTTTCATGAATTTCGATAATGAAATTATACAGCAAGAGTTCAGTCCATTGTTCATGAAAGTATACAGTGAGATATATTGCTAGGAAACGCTTGTCATTGGATGTTTAATGACCACAGTGAGTCAGGACTTGAGGTTCATATTTCATTAGACAGACAACATCCTCATCACTGCACTGGAGTATTGTGTATTATTCCACCAGAGGGAGGATCCCAACCCATTGGCCCACCAACACCTCCTCCAACAGCAACTTACTTTCCCAGGCGGTCTCCAATCCAAGCACAAACCAAGCCTACACCCACTTAGCTTCAGCCAGACAGCTGGTTCAGATCAAGTTGTGGAATGGTTGCTAGTTTTAAAACTAATACAGACATTTCATTGTCACTATGTCAGATAGCACAGAAGTTCCAGTCTTCTTAATCTCATGTTTGAAAATACTGTGTACGTTTATCTGTGAATCTGCACATAAAGGCCAGCTAGATTGAACTGATATCTCAACTTAAACACAGCAATGTTGGTACAGGTACAATATGCAGGATTCATTCATTTATTAAACAGGATGTACCATCTTTCAAGTATTACAGCACTGCTGCATCTTTTCTTAAGTTGGTCATATTTTTGACTGTGATACACAACTCCATTAACCAAAAAACAGCTCATTGGTGTACTCATTTAGAATATTTCATCAGCCTTTGCTTGAGTCCTTCAGCCTACTGGTCAGGCTGAAGGCATTACTAATTAATATTTTTTGCATATGTCTGGTCCAATATGAGAGAAAGAGGTATTTTTTTGTTTTGAATTGGGATTTCAATAAGAGTTGCCATTGCTGTGCTCTTACACTTTGGCATCCAATACAATACTGTGTTTGAAAATGTTATTTATAAAGGAATCAATTTTGTTTACAATCCTGACTATGTTTCATTGTAAATTCTTATAAGTACCTTCATCTGTAAATTAAAGCAGAATGCACTTCAGCACTGTCTACTAGTAGAGTACTTATGTTAAATAATATCTGAATAGCAACAGTAATATATTTTACATTGCAATAATCATAAGCAGTGAGTATGATGTTGAGTTAGCTCCCTGAAAGTATAAAACTAAATTTAAACTATTGAAAGCTTGAAGTATAGAACTAGTGGACTTGTAGTCTCCCTATGAGTTTACTTGCAATATACTTCAAAGTGTACTTTCATGAACTAAAAAGTTGGCTTGAAGTATATAAGTAAGGTTGTTGTACATCTGAATTTACTTTCAATATATTTCGAAGTATACTTTTACAAATTAGACACTGTGCTAGAAGTATATAACTAGTGAACTAGTAGTTCATCTTTAAGTTTACTAGCAGTATACTTCACAGTATACTTTCATGAACTGAAAAGTTTACTAGAAGTATACAACTAATAAACTAGCAGTTTATCTGTACGTTTACTGGCAGTATACTTAAATGTATACAACTAGTAAAGTCACAGTATACTTAAAAGTTCACTTGTAGTGTACTTGCAGTACAAAATAAAAGTTAGGGCTCTAATTTCTTGGCGCAGCACAGGGTGGCCAAGCCTGGCGTAGCTTGACCTGACCTGACTTAATCAACGCAGCTGGAACTGTGATGAAACTAATCTTTTTCAGCCAACCACAATCTGCCTATATATATATATATATATATATATATTATGGCAAGCCAAACAGGAATTATATATTGAACTTTGATATATATACAATGAACTTTGATATATACAATGAACTTTGATATATATACAATGAACTTTGATATATACAATGAACTTTGATATATATCGAATGAACTTTGATATATATATGGAATGAACTTTGATATATATACAATGAACTTTGATATATATCGAATGAACGTTGATATATATATATGGAGTGAACTTTGATATATATACAATGAACTTTGATATATACAATGAACTTTGATATATATGGAATGAACTTTGATATATATATGGAGTGAACGTTGATATAAATACAATGAACTTTGATATATATACAATGAACTTTGATATATTTTGAATGAAAAAAAAAGATAATATATTTTGATTGAAAAATTCACACTGCTCGCTCTGTAACTTTCATATAACACCTGAACTCGTGGATGTCAATGACATAGAGGAAAAAATAAACAGTGCAAAGGCCCCTTTCTCGTGGTAAGTTGGCTTTCAAGGTACACTAGGTTCCCGCAGATTTGTTACAATTTTTTAAAAATTATTATACTAACTCGACAGTGATCAACAGTGCTATGAAACGCAAGATATTTGACAGATTGTATAGCGTTGTAATGAATGGGGAGTGATTTATATTCATTCGCTCACGACTAAAAAAATATTAATTTGGGAAATTTACATGAAAACGCCAAGTATTAAATTTATATTGAATGAAAATGATTGATATATATACATCGAACTTCGATTTGCTACAAGGCACCACTTTGGTCAGCAATTTGGGGTCTTCTCCCTCAAGAGTACTTCTTTACAGTCTGTTCGCTACCAGCATTATCAGCGCGGGCAGCGTCTTTTCTTTCGTAACCAAGCGAGGCCAGATTTCGCATTTTCTCATGGATATTCATGACGCAGGCGGGCCGCGAATTATTTTTCTCCAAACATTATGTCTATTGCACCTTTTACTTGTCCTCTGATTGGTCAATCGTCATTGAAACTTATGAATGGGCAAGGTCATGTGGTAGAGTCCCTGACTTACGGTAGCGTATTGCTGCCATTCCTGAAAAAAAAACGGGTCTGTAATCCAAATCACGGCATGAGTAAAAAGTTTCTTGTTATAACAAGATCCTTTTCGTGTTATGACAACATATTTTCACGTTTTAACAAGATATTTTCACGTTATTTCAACGCGAAAATATCACATTATGACAAGAAACTTTTGGCTCATTCACATGATTTGATTAAGTTCTACTTCTTGCTTGTCTTGAAACATGGCGAGATTACGCTATTATTGAGCACGATGGGCGACACTGTGATTAGTATGCGTACAAGAGGGATTTTAAAATGCTTGGGGCTGTACAGAAGACAGAATGAGCCTGACCCCCTGGAGGTAGCGACGTTTCTGAACATCGGTCAAGCTATCACTAGATCGGAGAACGACGGTTGTACCGTCACAGCTAATAATAAAATGCGCAAATACAGCAGACATCACGTTAGTAACATTACGTGATGTACTTGCTGTCAAATAATCGTCACATGGAAAGATATAACGAGGCTTGTTGAACAAAAATGAATGTGTACTTTGTTCAGAAACATACGCAAGCAAACTTGAATGATTTGCGATTATAATCAATTGTGATTGATTAGTGAAAAAAAAACCATAATAAACAGGAAAGGAAGTTGGTAGTTTGGCCAAGGTGATGGGTGCGATTTTGATGAGGTGCTATCATGCCAGATCAGCACTTACAATTGCTTGTTAGAGTACAAGTGTTTTGACATTAAGCAAATGGGTAAATTAGAGTTGAAAATACTCTTGATATAATGCATGAATTACCATCAAAACTGGTATTTGGTGAAGAGTGGGAATGGAAGTGGGGAACATAAAACTTCCGCAAATCAAACTGTTTGCTGAAAAGAACATTACCATACTTCCTTTTTGATGTAACCGACCAGAAGTAATACAGCGGAGTATATCAAAGTTCATTCTATATATATCAAAGTTTACTTTATATATATATATATATATATATATATATCGAAGTTCATTCTATAAATATCAAAGTTCACTCCATATATATATCAAAGTTCATTCCATATATATCAAAGTTCATTGTATATATATCAAAGTTCACTCCATATATATATATCAACGTTCATTCCATATATATCAAAGTTCATTGTATATATCAAAGTTCATTGTATATATATCAAAGTTCACTCCATATATATATATATCAACGTTCATTCGATATATATCAAAGTTCATTGTATATATATCAAAGTTCACTCCATATGTATATCAAAGTTCATTCCATATACATCAAAGTTCATTGTATATATCAAAGTTCATTGTATATATATCAAAGTTCATTGTATATATCAAAGATCAATGTATATATATCAAAGTTCATTGTATATATCAAAGTTCATTGTATATATATCAAAGTTCATTGTATATATCAAAGTTCATTTTAAATATTTCAAAGTTCACTTTATATATATGAAAGTTCATTGTATTTATCAAAGTTCACTTTATATATATCAAAGTTCATTTTATATATCTCAAAGTTCATTGTATATATCAAAGTTCACTTTATATATATCAAAGTTCATTGTATATATCGAAGTTCATTTTAAATATTTCAAAGTTCACTTTATATATATCAAAGTTCATTGTATATATCAAAGTTCACTTTATATATATATATCAAAGTTCATTGTATATATCAAAGTTCACTTTATATATATCAAAGTTCATTGTATATATCAAAGTTCACTTTATATATATATATCAAAGTTCATTGTATATATCAAAGTTCACTTTATATATATCAAAGTTCACTTTATATATATCAAAGTTCATTGTATATATCGAAGTTCATTGTATATATCAAAGTTCACTTTATATATATATATCAAAGTTCATTGTATATATCAAAGTTCAATTTATATATCAAAGTTCATTGTATATATCAAAGTTCACTTTATATATATCAAAGTTCATTGTATATATCAAAGTTCATTGTATATATATATATATATATCAAAGTTCATTGTATATATCAAAGTTCACTTTATATATATATCAAAGTTCACTTTATATATCAAAGTTCATTGTATATATATCAAAGTTCAATATATAATTCCTGTTTGGCTTGCCATAATATATATATATATATATATATATATATATATATATATATATATATATAGACAAAATATATACATATATATATATATATATATATATATATATATATATATATATATATATATATATGCTTGCATTCTATGCTCAGTAAAGCCGCTTGCACACTGGACGTGAAACGAATTTTTCGCATGACAGATTGCTTTGCTGCGTTGAATGCAGTGTCGAAAGTCGGACAGGGTTTTAATATATCTCAGTGTCCGACAGTTGTGTGGTTTCAATATAACTCTGAGTCCGACAGTCGATTATTGCTTTTAATTTCTTCAAATCTACTGACTCTTTTAGATATCAAATGTGAATGTTTTGATAAGAGGGCTCAGTTCTTCAAGGTGAGTACTGAGAATTTCAATCAGTGTTTCTGTTTAAGCTCTGCTCAATAACGTGAGTCAACATTGGTGCGGGACAATTTACAATGCCTGTGGAACATTAAATGCAAAATACTCCATGTCTAACAGCCAAAAAAATAAAAGAAAAAAAAAGAGGACGGTTAGAACAGATTGATAACGAAATAAAGAATAAATAGAAACATATTACCAACAAACAGAACATCCATTGAACACTGCGATTTATTTGCGGGCCATCTTTTTTGGATGTTCTGTTTGCTGGTAGCTATAAATTTTTATTCTTTCTTTCGTTATAAATCTGTTCTCATATCAACACTTTTACTTTTTGCTGCCTGCCAGACATGAAGTATTTTGCATTTTGCGTTGGACAGTCTTGATCGTTCATGCAATATTTAATTCACAATACTAATGGTCATGGAATAGATTTGGTCACTAACTACAAGCTCTATTATATCTCCAGTGTGGAAATAAAGCGTGAATCTGTTCGATCCATCTGACTAATTTTCAAAAGAGAGACCGAATAAAGAATGTCTTCTATCTTCAACAGAAGAAAATAGATGAATAAACACTGTCGTCTATCTTCAACGGAAGAAAATAGATGAATAAAAGATGTGTGTATTCACGTCTTTGCATTGACTTTGATTGAGTTAAAATTGAGTTAAAACAGATTGAAAATAAATGTGTATCGTATCTTGCATTGTTGTCCCAAAATTTTAAGCAGCAACAGGGTGTAACAATAGAAACACGCTATCTATCGTTTCTCTTCCCAATGATGCAGGCAGAAGAAATAAATGAGCAACCGCCATATTTCTTTCCAACTTCATAAGTTTGAATGATCTGACATAGTTTTGTTTTGAAATTCCATTCAAGTTCGCTAATGGTAATAATTTGGGAATGCCCTAGCTAGCCAGCTAACTCATATTCATAATGCTTGATATAGACGTAAGCGGTGCAGGAAACATGCCTGAAGCAGCAAAGTAAAATGCAACATTAAGGCATCATGCAGATATCGGACAGAGGCTTCCATATTCCAACACATTAAAGGTGAGGAGCTCATTTGATTGGTGAAGATTTGACTCGGCTGTGTTATACCCAAACACGCCGTCTTTGCCACTTGCGCAGGAAGGCGGGACAAAGGCGGGACAGAGGAGTACTTGCGCCAGGCTACGGCGGGCACAAAATTGCAACATACGCCTGGACACACCCCGTTGCGCCGCGCCTGCGCCTGGTCTACGAATTTAGAGCCCTTAGATGTAAACTAGATGGGTACTTTAAGTTTAAGTTGCTTAAACTTGAAGTATACTTTTTGTACGAGTATGTATCAAATCAGTCAATACTGCAATAATCGTCAAATTTTTTCTCAAATAAAATCAGACAAATGTTCATCCATTTCTGTGTGGGTTAAGAACACTGCATAAAAATCAAGTTCAGCTTCACCCATGCGCTGTTTACTCTGCTATGCTGCCCCAAAGCTGACTTGTTACTGCAAATGTACATGTGGAATATGTAAGTCCGTGAGATAGTAAAAACTGAGTAAAAATATAGAGCAGTATACTTCAAAGTAGCCAATAAGTATGGTGAAAATATTTTAATGTGCTTATTCATTTGATAGCAGCCTAACTGCAAGCCAGTATACTTGAACATTAGGCATGAATATTTTAATACTTTGAGATATACTCAAGAAAAGTATGATAATCAAAAGTTTAAGTATTAGCCAAATACACTTAGACTTTTCTGTGTACTTTTCAGTATAAGCTAAGTATACTTAAGTATTACTTTGCTAAGTATATCTCTGATAAGTACATCAAAGGTAAACTGAAAATATACTCTCTTATTTTTAGTTTAGAAGAAGTATACCAATAGCACCCTTGAATAAACTTCTTTTTCGTAAGGGTGTCAAGTTACACACAATCTACCTGACAGTTTAACCCGTTAACCAAGTACCTTTCTAACTGTGTAAAAATCATTTCCCTAGGCAAATATGTTGATTATGGGCCAATATTTGGAAAAATAGTTTTTAAAAAAATTTGACCCTTTGGCCCACCTTTCTAAAATGTAGCAGATCTGCTACATTGGGTAATAATGCGAATGGAAAAATTAAAGTGACAGACCATTAAAGTTATTCTCAAATGTTTATTTGGCGATAAGAAACAAAACCAGCAGGGTGTCCAGGCTGTTAACCCTGTCACTTTATGTAGCAGGTGTGCTACGGTGTTTAATAGAGGGTTAACTAACCACCTTACCCATTTAGCAAGTCAACGTTAGTTAGTGACCGTTACCTGTATTTCCCTCTATCCAATCGCCCTGGTCTCGGTTCAGGCTGTTAGCGAGATTTATGAGCAGAGCGTTTTGTGTGTATTCTCGTCTTTGCATTGACTTTGAATGTAATCTGTTATGCAAAAAATTTGTTTCGCGCCCGGTGTGAAGGCGGTTTGGCGCTGCCTATTCTGGCAAATGTTCTGGCAAATAATCCTGAAGTTTAATGACATAGGTGGTTAACGTTCATAAATTCGTAGGCGAGGGTCATTGTCACAGCTGGAGAGCAACTGGATTATCGACAGCTGCCATCGCATTATGAGCCAGATAAACTCGGAAGGCTATTTTGTGATGCCTGATCGCCGGCTGTGGTGTAGGAAGTGGGCACCCATGATTACAGTGGAACTAGCGCTGGCTTATAGGCTTGTGACTTCAGCCACAACATGCATGCAAAATTTTTAATGAATCGGCGAGTTATCTTGATGCCTTGTTGTGGCCTCGTCATTAGATTTATATCTGAGTTTGCAAAGTTGTCCTCATGTCCACTATGTATCCAGCCATCTAGCTACGTTAGCCTGTGTAACACGATTTGTCGAGTGTAACAATTAGATAGATAGATGGATAGATAGATATCTTGATAGCAGGCTCATGCAAACACAGTAGAAAACGCGTGTAAACAAGCGTGTAAATGGACGACAGAGATTGCTAAGGCAGAGGTGCTTTCCTTTCATGACGTCATAGGAACATGTGACTTTCGTCTTGGAAACTTTCTACTTATTAAGGGGGCGGGGCGTAAGAGTGCAAAAATATCAGTTTTATTTCTTAAAAGTGATGGATTTTTCAGCCATTTTAGAACTTTTGAGTGCAAAGAGAAATATAAACAAGCATATAGAACAAAATAAACCAACAATTTCAAGTGGTGTGCCTCATGTCAGGGAACCTTTAAATCCGTCAAACAAACCAGCATTTGTTGTCATATTTGCAGAGCAAACTCTCCTTACAAAGGCCGTTATATGGCATAATGAGTTTGCAGATGAGTGGCCATCTAAGTGCCCAAAAATGTGGTGCACTTGCAGTTTGCTTTTCTTTTTTGCTCAATAAGTCCCAAAACAGCTTGACTTTAATTCACTTGTTGGGAAAATGGAAGGAGCTTGTTTGTCTGTTTACTTAAATGCTAAATATGGCTTCTTTGACAATTCTAAATTTTGGACACTATTCAGACAAGTAAATTATTCTTTTTATCACTTCTGACTTTACCTCTGACAAGATTCCATTTGAGATTATTTATAGAAGTTAAGTCATTAAAATTTCTCCAAAAACAGAGCACTGTGAAATTAGCAAAGTGGGTCCAAACTTTTGACTGAGACTCATGCGTTTCTACATGGATATATGAAATTTAAATGGATAAATAAAATAAAATCAGTGTGATACAACCCATCAGATACAGATTTGGTATCACGGATGTGATACAGATTCCATTCACTGACAAACTTCAATTAATATGTTCACGAAACTATCAATTGTGCTGGTAACCGTTCAACATCGTTGGCAGTAGATTCTAGTTGACAGTTTATTCAAGTCAATGGGATGAATAATTCATCTGCTAGCTGGCAAGTGCATTTAGCTTGTAAAGTAATAGGTTACGCAGGTAAGTGATGTCGTAGAGGCCTGAATTTATTAATTAAATGGTGAAAAGCGTAAGCATACTGGCTAGTGAATTATTCATCCCATTGACTTGAATAGAGTGCTAACCGGGAGCTAACGCTATTTTTCCATTTTCCAAATAATACAATGCATTTTAAATACATTTATGGGATAGATAGGATCTGAAATTAATGAGCCTGTGATAACAAATTTATGAAATTCTAGTGGTAATTTTCAGTTTTGCAACTGTTTAACCCAGAGTCTGGCTGTGCAAAAATAATCAGGCTGCATGACTGCTGCTTGCTGAGAAGAGTCTGGTACTGACTCTTAAAGACCGCCAACAACAAACATTTGCTCATTCCCCAGAAACCCCACTTTTTATGCTTTGAGTATCAAAATGGTGTGTCACCCTCATCAGGGGAGGATACAAACAAAGTTTTTGGGGAAGCAGACTCGGAATTTGATGAAAAAGGCAAAAACAGTTATTTGTAAGTGCCAAACGGTTTAAAAGAGAGTCCGAACAAAGAAAATACGACTGTGTGCAATCAACTGTGGTTCATTGCTGTCCTCATTGTTTTCCTCATCGAAAATGTCCTCATCTTCTGCAGCAGTATTTCCTTCTTCCAAACTCGCAGCTCCACTAAACTGCTAGGGAAAACCGAAAACTTTTTATATTCAGCGTATGTCCGTAGTGGGGAAAAGGTTAAGAATTGAGTGGCAATGTTTTTTGATACATCAAAAAATGGTAGAGTGGCAGGCCATTCCGTTTGACCAATTAGGGCATGTCTATTAAGATGATATTTCCTTTCACGCCATCATCTTCGGCCTTCAAAGTTCTGCAGAACCAATGCCCTCATAATTCAGAAAAGGTAAAAATAGAATGATATTGACATCTTGCAAATATGTGGCCACTATAATTCATTGGTGAATTTTGCTTTGTCAGCAATTGTTTAATTTGAATAATATGATCCTTAAAAATCTCTCCTAAAGTTTTAGGCTGGTCAAGATGATATTCAAGACATTTCTAATTTTGTCAACTATCAACTTAAATTGCAAAGGAAACTTTGAAATTGTTGCCCATGTGCATCAATGAGCCTCAGCAGCCAAGACTCTGTCATTGGTTCAGGGGTTTTCCGTCCTTGGCCCACTCTCAGTAGGTACTCACCAGGGCTGACTGGGAGCATTCTGGAAGGCTTGCAGCTTCAGAGATGCTCTGACCCACTCACCTGGCCATATAGATTTCGCCTAGTCAAAGTTGCCCAAATTCCATTTCTGCTACCACCAACATTTCGACTACGAGAAGCAACTATTCGCTTGCCATCTACATATGCTCTGTTTGCAGATCTTGACGTGCCGTTGTTATGAAATAAATGTTATTTGCTTTATGTGTGTCTGGTTTTATTGTTTCGGCTCTTTGATATATGAAGGGAATTTATTTTAGCACTATTAGCATTAATATAACTTCCATCTTTAAAAGAAACAAAATAAAAACCAAACCCGCCCCCATAAAAAGTTTTTTTCCTGAGGCATAAGCCTGGTCAACGTGCACGCTTTGTTCAATTGGCAAACTGCATTGCTCAGAAAAGTTCTAACAAGTATAGATGACAAATATTACAGCTAATCATATTTCAGTATACAGTATAACTTTCCGCAAACAATGCTATACCAAAGCACTAATTCCTGTCTTGTTTTGTTCTCACCTTGGTCTTTGGCCTGAAAACATTCTGGATTGAATAGGATGACCACATTACCTCTGACTGGCAATACACAAACAATACTTTAAAAAATTCTCTATATATACAGTATATATTTAAAGAGAGACTTTTAAATACGACGTGTGAGAAATACTGTGCTTAAAAAATGATTTGATGGGACCAACCAAAATCATTTACTGATTCAATTAAAAATCAATTTCCTAATCAAGGTTTCACAAATAATGGCACCCATGAAATTACTGTAAATAACATCCACCAAAATTAGACCAGGTTTTAAATTCCACTTTTTTAAGTTTTATCTAAGTGTTACAGAAGTATATTGAGCCATTAAATCCTTCCTGTTTCGCTAGGTCATAAAAATGAGGTAACACATGTGCAATATCCCTTTATCATGCAAAACCATTAAGAAAACAAAACAACTGTCAGTTCAAAAGGTGCAGATGGTCCTTCATAAATCTGGTAATGGCTACAAGAAGATTCACAAATGATTGAAAATGCCACTGTGCAGTAACTGAAAATTCTAAAGATATGGAACTGTTGAAAACCTCAAGGGTTGAGAACAAAACTGCATTTTACCCCTTAGGATACTGAAGGGGATGGTGAGAGAAGCAATAAAATACCCAAGAATCATTGTGAAGGAATTGCAGGCCTTTTTTCGGCATCATGGGATCACCAGGTATCAAAAAGCACCATAAAACGCCACCTCCACGACCACCTTTTCTGACCAGGAGACACAAAAGCAAGTCACTGGAGTTAACCAAACATCATTGAAATTATGACTGGAAGAAGTTGCTTTGGTCAGATGTGACCAAAATTGTGCGTTTCGGTCAGATACAGCATCGGCATGTTTGTCGTTGAAACAGTGACGCACAGAACGAGATGCACCTCGTACATACGTTGAAATATGATGGTGGGTCAGGCATGTTTTTGGGCTGTTGCAATTCAAGAGGTCCAGGGGCACTGGTTAAGATTAATGGAATAATGAATTCCATCAAGAATCGAGATATTCTGGCTGACAATCTGGTTGGTTCTGCCAGAAGGCTGGGAATTGGCCATATGTGGACTTTCCAACAAGACAATGACTCAAGCACTCTATGTCATGATAATATTGTCAATCTGCCAAGATATTTGAATGGTTATTTGAAGCCATGGGCTCTAATCAATAAGTGCCCTGCAGGTTGAAACAGGTTGACATCCCATGTACAAGTTAAGAGAGACATTGGAGATCAATCCGTTCTTTTTATTAGATGCACTGCCACTGAAAACTTTGGACTCACCTGTGATTTAATCTTGGAGAAAGTAGAAGAAACTTTGGGTCACAGCAATGTAATGCCACAAGACATTAATCAAAACTCTGCAGGAACTTTCTAGAAAGGAAAAATAGCTTTCTGTCGCGAGCGGGACCCCTCAGCCTTGCGCTTGCCCTACCAATGGCGGCCATATTGATTATCGCAGCAGGACAGAAATCGATAGGGAGCTTCCTCTAACCACCCCCCAACATACCACCAGAAAATGAGAGCATTTGGCTAAGGCGTTTTTCAGAGATCGTTCGGAAACAAGAAGTTAATGGACAGACAGACGGACGCACGCAGCTTGCCACGACAATACCCCTCCACGACTTTCATCAGCTGAGGGTTAAAAAACAAAATATGAACTGGCCAGCTCAATCACCTGATTTATACTCTATAGACCAGCAGTTGAATCACCTGGATTATAAAGTTTGTGAAGTACGCCCATCCTCATAGACACACCTACATAAGCGCAGTGTTGCAGTCCAGATTGACATCCATTGAGAAAAATACCCTTAGATTGTCAATAAAAATTTGCAAAGCATTGATTTAATCTCACAAGCAATAATGTGTGAAAAAATCACTAAAACTGTTATTTATCATTTGAAACCTTTTTACCCCCACATTCTTGTGTGGAATAATAAAGGAATAAGCTCCGAGAAGCAGTGGGTTACAGTGATTTTATAATGCTCCTCCGCCGTTAGGCCTTATGGCTATAGCTTTAAGGGTTATTTAGTAAAATCAGGTGAGCTAGAACATGCATGGTTATAATAAAACCCTGCACCCACACTGGCTCATGCTGCAGGGGGGTGAATATCCCTGGCTGAAATGATGAGTGATTCTAAACTTCTTGAGCATTATAGCTTTTTTCATCTTCCTCTTCCTTCATAGATACATTTGTTTTGCAAATGTATTTTCATTTATTTTAAACTGTTTGCCTTCCACGATTAAAAAAAAATAATCTAATTTTTTCTAGGCTCAAGATGATATCTGTGCCACTGTCCACACGTTATCCAGGAGAGCCAGCAAAATGCTTTGTGCTATTATCACTTCTACATCACACATTTAAATGTGCATAAATGCACACTTAAACCACTTTCCTGTGCAAATTGTCAGTGTTTTAAGGAAGCACATATGCTCCTCAGTTGCCCACATTAAGTCTGAGTTTCTCTCAGTTTTAAAAATCTATTAACATCCTGAAGGTTAATGAGGGGGTAACATTAAATAATTGAAGTATGTCATGATAGGCCGTGATAATCCTCAGATTAAAAATGCTGTTGGATGACTGGCTGAAATGGCTGAAGTATATAATGCATAGTGCTCCTTTAAATATGTATGGGTTAGTCACCTTATGCTCTAATTCACCACTAGTGCTGAACTGTAACGTCATTGTGTTTTCTTGCACATGGTTTTATGAAGATTTTTGTATGAAGTAGATGATAAAGAGATGGAAATCAGGCTGTATACTAACTGTGTCATTAATGGAGCCCAGTGCTGGGGTGACTGGTTCTGTTGCTTGTACTGTCTTGCGTCTTTTGAATTAGTCTCAGAACCACATAATGCAATGCTACGTGAAAGAGGCCGGCTGCCCTCAGGGGCTTAATTGAGGTAGAATGCAACGGTTCTTCAGGGTTGGGTTGAAAAGTTCAGACGCTTAACAATGCCGACCAAAACCCTACACCACCCTCCCACCCCCCAAAATAAATTGTGATGGACACATTGAGCTGGTTTTGTGCAAGAAATCATTTTAGACTCAACAATATAGTACTTTGCTTCCTGCCCGCAAATCACGCCTATGTTATAACTATTATTATTGCACAGGCCACACTGATCATGTCATTTAACATGCTCATACCAATGTAATTATTTTTATTGTTTTTTTTTTTTTGTACCACAGAAAGTCAACCTTCACTGCCAGTTAAGGAACCATAAATAGAAGTGTTTCGAAACATTACGCAACCCACACGTACGTGCCTTTACATGCCTTTATAGTGCTCATGCAAAAGATAACCTTTCTACGCCTTTATTACAGTATAGCACTGCCTCTGTAGTGACTGTTAGTCATTTTTCTCATACTATTTTTAGTGTTTAAAGTCTACACTTTGCTGCTAAAGAATGAATTTGTGGGGCTGAGTTTACAGGGAGAAGTTTCATTAGCAATACTTGCGTAATTGCGTGAATCAGGCAGGAGTGTTAGTAAAAATTATCTTATGGGTGGAGAATAATTTTACAAATTTTACTCCAAATTTGGCGGTATCTTATCAGAAGCTCACATCACATATCAATCATTATTATGCAAATGTGAGGGAATAAAGGCAGACCAGGCAGTGTCATGTTAAAATTGTCCTTTAAAAAAAAAAAAAACCAATGTGCGACCTTTCAGGCGATGCAAATCGCCCGCGCCGCCGTCCTTGAGACAGGTCATATCTGATGCTGGTGGATTCAGGTCAGCTCACACGCAGGTGCTCCTCGTCTCCAGCTCCTTGTTGCAGTGGCCTGCTTTTGTGATGTTGGAGCCACACAAACAGGCCTCGTGTTCGGCAGTCAGCCGCACACGAGAGGCCGCTTCGTATATATATTCAAAATAAATGGATGCACTCAGGTGGCAGGATACAACCGCTCAACACACACACACACACACACGTCCAAACACCAGGGAGAGACACATAAAAACATGCAAAGGTGGCGTTGGGATGACGGAAGAGAGAGGGGAGAAAGTGAAAGGCGTTGGGGGCATAACGTTGCCCCCCCTCAGCACGAGGTAAGGAAGTGATTGTCATCCAATTAGAGGCAAGAGAGGCGGTTTGATTAATCTGGTGAGAGCGCGGGGGCTATGGCAGAGCGGCCTAGTCAGGGGACGGTGCAGGTACCGGCGAGGACCCCCCTGGGGGAGGTTCTGCAGCCCGGGCATCCGTCTCTGCCTGCCTGGGCAACCCGCATCTCCGCGCCGAGCTTTCTGCTCTGAATTATTGCATCTAATTTTGAGGACCGTGCCGGTGTACTACGTGTACGTGCCTGTGTGTGTGTGTGTGTGTGTGTGTGTGTGTCTGTGTGTGTGGATCTCTTTATGCCTGTTTGTAAGCACGTGCTGTATGTGTTAGACTGGCTCGGGAAAACACGACAGGCAGTGGGAAACAAATATTGCCATTGCTATGTAGTTTTACCCAAGGAGGGAGGTTCGCATTCACAACTGCAGAGTGTATTTGACAAAGAAGTTCTGTGTTTTGCATATTTGCAAAGTTTCATATTTATATGGAAGTACCAGCAACATAGTACCAGGATAGTTTATATGGTGTCATATTGAGCAGAGAAAACATCTCATCATCACCAAGACAGATACCATAGTATAAAAAAAAAAAACACAAAAATGAAAATCTCTTCATTAACATTATTATGATCACTATTGTAATATTCTGATGAAAGACGGTCTTATCAATGTATTTTGGTAATTAATGTGAGTAAAATCCCTTCAGTGGCAAAAACAGGCATGGAAATTACTGGACAAAGGATATGTGACATTTGAAAGGTCATCACATTTATCATCATATTTGCCTTTACACAAACATAACCACATATCAGCTGTTGCTGGCTGGTGATAATTTTACAACAGTATGTGAATGCTTCTGGCAAGGGTTATGGCCTTTATTTTAAACATATACAGCAATTATTTAAAACAGATATAGGCCTTATGATCAGACGTTTAAGGTCAAATGTCATTACTCCCAACTGTGGAAAAAAATGAAACTTTCTATACATATGTCATCCTAAACTATTCACTGGCCTCATTCTACAGAAATGATAGTCTACGCATGCATTCAATACCCTGTTTAAGTTGAAAGGTCAGTTCTGCGTCACACGCATAGTGCCCTGCTTCCTCTGTACTGAGATAAAGGCCCTGCTTTCCAGTCAACTGAACTCCGTCTGACCTCCCACCAAAGCTAGTGTCTATTTGAATAAGAAATCAGTAGAAATCCCTCATGAAAATATTTCCTTTCTCATTCATTCTTGCTGGAGAATATCCGTTTGCTCATTCATATTTCACGTTCTTTCATCAGCTAATAACAGACTGCAGATGTCTGTGTACAGCAGAAGACTCAGGTTTGGCTTCAGAGAGGAGAGGCTGTTCAGTTGTTGGTCTCTCAAACAGTCCCCCTTCAGTTCTCCGTACGTGGCGACTGTTCCTGATGAATCTCAGCAGAGAACCAAGGGCTGGGAAAAAAGACAGGGCTGACATTGATTGATGCCTGAGCGCTCTCCCTGATTCGCTGATTAAACCCATCAATCTATATGCAGAAGAGGTGCCTGATGCAAATAGAACCAATCAGCCTGAACAAAATGGTTTTGTCAGGATGTTATGGAAATAAGAGGAGTGCACTAGGTAGTGGTAGAGGAGCCACTGGCCTGATATTGGGAAGCTGCCGGTGTGTGATGTTCGAAATTATCGTGATTACATGCCCGTGTTGCCTCTTTGGTCCACCTATGACAACCGTATTATACCGAGATTCTTTTAGCTCTTATCCTCGAAACCTCAATATCAAGCTATTATTTACAGAAGAGAAAATGTTATATTCAATTTTATTTCATTAAGACACGATACACATAAGCTATGCTCTAGTAATAATTTGGTGATTGAATACGCAATAAGAAGTCTAATGTATGCACACATTCACAAGCATGCAACACACACGCACTTACGCAGAGAGAGAGAGAGAGATCATATACAGATCGAGATAAAAGCACCTTTATTGAATGGAACTACATTAGTGGTCCACTTGAACATCCTTGTATCATTTCGTGATGCTCACAGGATCATCAGTGGAGGACGTTTGCCTGTACACCAACGTGACTGCTTACGTCATTACATCCCAAAGGGCTTCAAAATATAGTCAGAGCTCTTGCTGCTCCAGCTAATGGCACTTAAATACAAGCTCCCCGAGGCCTGGGTCAAACAAAGCCACGGGCACATAAGCACTGAGCATTAACCATTATTAAAAATACATAATATTGCATTATTTTAATTCAGTCAACGGTATTAAAGCAATAACTCCACTGGCCGAGAATAGAGAAGACCCGGTTTTCATATTTTCAGAGAGAGCCCTCCCCTACATCTATGAAGATCAACCATTTCAATATCTCCATGCATCTTGCAGGAATAATGCCCCCGGAAAACCATACTTACCCATTTTTATCCCTTTTCCCACTGCCGAGTCTGTCTAGGAACCTGGGCTCCCTCCACAAAGTGTGGCCACACTCCTACCCCCTTAAGCCAATTCCGATTTGAATCAGTTTAATTAAGTAACAAATTCTGTTGGCATAGTAACAGCCCAGCTAATTTATCATGGGAAATAGTGTGTGAGACTGACGGGTTGCTAGGCAACAGCCAATGAACGACGCAATGGCGGCCCAGTGACAAATTGCACGGGATGCAGATGTTGCGATGGGGCTGCGCATTTGACTGGCGTCCGTGTGGGATTGCGGCGGAGAGGGAGCGGGACGATGGAAAGACTCTTCCGAGGAAAAGGCCACATCTCTGGGAATCGCTGCTCAATCCAGACCCAAAACTCTGGATCACACACACCAATGGATTATTTCTCTCCTCACCTCCATAGACAGCACAAATCAATCTACTCCTTATTTTTCTCTAATGAGCTGTGGAGATTTTTTTTTTTTCACCATTCTCTATTGTCTTTATTCAAAATCTCTTTAGAATAAAGTATTCCCTAAATGATGCCGGACACAAAGGATCTGTTGCCACAGGGGGGCTGACACTACAATGCGAAAATTCCTGCTTGTTACTCAACATCTTTTGTTTGAAGTAAGATGATCTTAAATTGGAGGTGCCACTTAAATTAGTGATTGCTGCGCTTTCCAAGACTAATTCCACTCAAGTGCAGGCAGTTTACGTTTATTTGTTAATATTGACCGAGGGTCCAATAGGGTTTTAACAGTTATAGCACACATGACCTTCTCTCTCTGTTCTACTGCCTTTCCAGTGTTCAGGCATATGCCCTATTGGGTCAAGTACTTGAGAAAGTATATGCCTAGTCTTCTGAGCCTATCAAAAGTGAAGCAATATCAGCGCCATGAAAAATTGTGATTCTTCCACTGCATTTTTCTGGGTGTCGTTTTCAAGAGCGTACTGTACGCATTATACTGTTGATAGTTGTGTGGTTTTCACTTCAAAGTTTAAGGTCTTGGCTGATGGTTTCTGACAGGAATTAGTGCACTAAGTGGAGATAATTTAATAATGGCTCTGACTGAGGGTTCATGGCCCATTGTGCTTGCTAACCAGGCTCAACTTGAGAAATGGCTCTAACACAGCTGGGGCTGCATAAACTCCCTATCATAGCAAAAATGCTCTTCATATGTTTTTTTTTTTTTTTTTGGTTTGTTTGTTTGATTGAATCCATAAAAAAAGCAAGCAAAATAATTTGTCTTCAATTGAATTATCAATTGACAAATGACATATCACACACAAATGTCCCTCTCAACTTGTTTGCCAGCACTTTTGTGGTAATTAAATACTGCAGTTGGATCACTCAACATTAGAAAGTCATGAAGTGAGCTCAACTAGAATTTTTATTTATTTATTTTTTTTGTGCACCTGAAGTATTCTCAAACATTTTGAAGAACAATGTCATAAGCAGTCAGTAAATTCATACCAAGTTCATATTGCAGTACTGAATTTTTTTTTAAAGATTCAAGGATGTTTGATGTTTGGAGAAGCCCCTTGTTCAGCATTTATTTTTAACAGCAGTTAAATGGCTGCCACATATAACACACACTCACGCACACGCACACGCGCACATACACACACACACAGACACACACACACACAAAAAGGCATAGTTGCTCGCCGGAATATAGCAGTTATTCATGTGGCAGTGTCTTAAGCACTGCCTCGCATTTTAATTCCCAATCATTATGATTCACTCAGACACAGAGTACAGTCCTGCTGCCCAGCCATACATGTAACTCAGAAACCATAGCAGGTTTAATATTAAAATGTAAATGTAACACAAAGGGCCATACTTTCACAAGCAATATTCTGTATCATTATTCGTTTCCACCCTCACAGTGATCTGCATGCGGAATGTCCACCATTTCATCACACGGTATATTTAATATGAACATTTATTAATACATGGCCAGGATGTGTATGACTTCAATGAGTGTGTATGACTATCTGCCGCTATTGCATATCATTTTTGTAATGGAAGCTCAAAAGTGATGAGCAAATTCAGAGAAGAAAAAAGAAAATACGCTCTTGCCGGACACGGGAGACGTCAGATGAAACGTATTCATTGCATTTAAATTATAATAATCAATTTTCTGCTGTGTTCCTTAAAATGGTGTCAGTCAAGGGGAACATTTGTTTCTGCATTATAATGTCTACAAATTTATACTTTCCATAAGTATCCATAAAACCTTCACAGCATGACTGAAGGCAACTTTCAATATGAGCCATGCGCCTGAAGGACAGGAAACATACAGATATATAAGTACGTAGACAGGCAAAGATTCAGCTAAAGTATAATGAGCCAAATATAATACGTCAACAATTCAAAACACCTCACAGGTGCTTGAGAGAATGGCATATTCCTCACAGAGAGCAGTATGGAGAGGAATGGTCACAGAATAATCTTGTACTAGCGAAACAACAAGCCCTTTTTGGGGCCATTGAAAAACAGACAACGGTTCCATATCAGTATCGAGGGGTGGATTTGGGGGGGGGGGGGGGGGCCTGTAGGCGCGGGGGCTGCATTTTAAAGCAAGGTGGAAAGAACAGAATTCTGAGGAAAGTTATAATTAACAAATAAATAAAATGGGGGCAGGGAGTTACGGGAGGCGAGCGACCATGTCTCTCATCTGCGGATCGAGAAATGCAAATTCCCAGATGCTGCCCCACCATAGGTGAAATAAGATTGTCACTCTAATGCCTCCCCGAGATCCTGATGAGCTCAGAAATAAATATGCAAAAAACCCAAGCGAGGGGGGAAAAAAAAGAGGCAATCAAGAGGAGCCGTGGCTGGGCCCGGACTATAAATCTTTGTCTGTTTCAATCGCAGCTCTGGCCGAAACAGTGTAAAATTCCAGCAGGGATGTCATCAATTTCTGTTAGCTCCTCTGTCCCTCTTTGTGTCGGTGGCGGGCGTGATGGATTGATTTTGTCACTTGTGCTCAGTTCACAGTATGTTAACACGGAAGGGCAGAGTTGGGTTATGGAGAAAGGGTTATTAGAGTCCTAGATGTGAGTGGACTCTGGCTCATTCTCCCTCTCTCTCTCTCTCTCTCTCTTTTGCTTTCTCCGTCTGGGCTGGGAATAGCTGGATGAGATGGAAAAATTAAACAAAAGAAAAAAGATCAGAAATGGTAATAAAATGAAGAGATAAACAAATCCAGCTATTTGGGAATGGAAGGAAAACTTGCGTATGCAAGCATCGCAAAGGAGCTCCAATTCTTCATGTATCCGAGCTGACGGTACCAAAAGTTTAGCTATAAAATCAAAAGATGGTTTTGATATATGCGCAAATTATGTCCATTTTTTTGATTTTTGAACACTTGCAATTTTCTCCTTAACGTAGGATACTTATGACTGTGGCTACAACCAATGAAGGTATGGTACAATATCATCTATGCAGATAGCATGAAGGGTATGCGACTGTTTTTTTCTAATAGCGCGTATCTTTATTAATGGTATTATGCGGATTGATAGCTGCTGTCATCATGTTTAGATGAGATGAACATGGTAGGGGGAGCACACATCAATCCCTTTGGAATACCAAGGAGGACATCAAATATATTCCATAAACATCCAATTATCTAATAGGGCGAACAGGGCCATGCAGGCTGTGGTCTTCTTTGCAAGCCACACCTCCGTGGAGTGAGGTGCGTCTGAATTCAGTCACTGCATGCAGTTTTGGGCCACAACATGTTACGAAACAGTTTGTATTAGATTTTCTATTTAGTCATGCATAATTTGTCTGCCCATCATGGAGACAGGATGTGACTTGGTTTTAAGTGGTGTTAGGTATCAGAGGTCTGTAGGATGCATTTCATGATGGCACCAATGTTATATCTAGCCTTTCCCCATGTCTTTCCCCACATCCCAATCTAAGTACATTTGCAAATATACGGGTAGTATGATAATGACGTAAAACTATAATTATATGCCGTGTAGAGAAATGCTACTAATGAATGCAATATGACTATGCAGTATATCATAGTCTGTGCTTAGAAATACAATCAAAACTATCCAAGTGAAAAAGAACAGTCTGATTAATACAGTGCAAATGGTTTGCCAAATATAGAGCTGTATGTGTGAAGGCATTCCATAAACAGTGTCTGTAATTCCGATGTTCAGAAATCCAAATGCAATCGATGCGGCATATGTTCATCACCTTTTGTAGAAGTGGTAATCCTATTACACTACCTCCTTCACTCATTCTGCTGTTGGAGGAATTCTCTTCTCTCTCTCTCTCTCTCTCTCACTCGTTCCGTCCCCACGCAGAACATCACTTACTTCAGTGGGATTGCGCGGGCCTGTGTAGCTGGCGCTTCGAGATGCCTTGCCTTGGCTGCACTTTTTGTTTTTAATAAATGTCTGGTCCAGGAGCAGGGCCCAGTACACACATTTTTCAGGGACCGTGGCTGCGTAGCTCGCTGACTGAACCTTTCCACGGCTGAAAAATTGAGCGCGGCTGGTGGGGACAGGAGGAGTCCGTGGTAGTAATAGAAAGAAAGAGAAGGAAAGTTAAAAGTGGAGTTGATGAATTTTTTTCACTTCTGCTCCCAAAACGGTGTCCCAGCTCGTAAGTCAAAGGCAGGGTTTTGCACAGATTTCCTGCGACTATGTCATGTAGCCCATGGCACCACAGTGAAAGATCCAACGTTCTTGCGCCTTTGGGTGGAAGCAATGCTCAATGTCCAAAATAAAATTTCTTTTCTAACTAATTTTTTCCAGGTAAATGTGGGGCATATGTTCAATTACATGCTTGTATTCTTTGGCATAAAGTAGAACAGAGCATAGAAAACACACAGAGAGCACAAGGTGACATTGCCCTCGGAAGGTTATCGTAAGCGACGACCAGAATGAAAACAAATACAGCCACCGAAAGGACAATAACAACCATCTCTCCTAGAATTGTTAATATTACCACAACAACCATTATATTATGGTGAGGATTACCATAGGCAGAGATGCAAATTTCCAGATGCTGCCCCACCATTGGTGAAATAAGATCAACAACAAAATCAATATAAATGCCATATAATCATTATACCTTTTCATTTTCTATCAAATTTGTAATAACAACAGTCCTGGAAGATGCATTGCTTATTACACACAGTGCTTCAGAGGGAGAGTGCATAGTTATCAGATAGCACTGATATCACAATGCCCCGAGTGGATTCATTGGGACTCTTATCAGGTCAGGGTTTAAGTCCTCTAAGGGAAGGATGAAGAGGAGGAGTAGGAGGAATAAATCTGGAGGATGAAGGTTTATTTTTTCGCCCCGGTGTTCTTTCCTTCCTTCTCATACACACTGGATGCCTGCCTGCACTCCATCCTCGATGCCCATTAGGTGAGGAAAAATCCTGGCAGATAATTTGTTTAGTAAATGAAACAGATGTCTTTTCAGATATTTTGGAGTGTGTTCCCGGGAGATTTTTCTCCCCCGGTCTAGGGGGTCAGGCGGAATACAGCCGAGGGGAAGTTGGAGGGGAGAGAAATAACAAGCCACAGTAAGTGCCTGGGGACCACAAACATCATTCACATCTACCATAATCATCAAGGCGATGCTCGGATGCCTCTGTAATTTACATAATACCATCCTGACACTTTTACTCCAGCTATCCATCACGGGGAGGATGAGGCCTTCTCACTGCTGCCTCTTCTTTCCCCCTGATTGTGTCTTGTGTTTATCTGCCCAAGCACAAAAGATTGATTCCCCGCTGTTTCTCTCCCTTATGTTCGGCAGATATGAATTTTCGCAAAATGATGAAGCACCAAGTCGGCTAATAATAAACAGAAAACACGTATTCAAAAGGACTATCTTTTTTGTCTGTCTTAGTTTAGGTTATGTGAGGAAACAAACGTCAGGTTTAGGGACTTGCAGACCCACTGTGGAAAGCAAAATTAAAAATGCGATTCTTTTGCTGTCGCCTCTTCCATCATTAGCTTGTAAGAATGGGAAAAAGGAACAAAACGGAACCAATAACATTCATTCAGTTCAGAGCTTTAAAACTTCACTGAAAATAAAATAATAATGATTCAACTGATTCAATCAAGTCCGTAAACTGAATCAGGCGTCTTCAGTAGACTCAGTAAAACCAGGTGCAGGGCTGAATGTAATAAACTTGCATATACACTTTTTGAATGACTCTGGACACTTTATAAAGGTGTTTTTTTTCCTTTTTACTGCAGTAAAAGAGCTGGCTTATGCTCTTTCCTTATGCTCTGTGACTAATTCTGCCCTAACAAACCGAGTTACCCAAGTTAGCATTGTAATTAACAGCTTTGCTAATTGCTGAACTAAAAGCATTCTTGTTCAAAGACGTTTTGCTGAGTTTATACTTTCATCAATCCTCACCTTCCTTCCAGTGTCACAAACTTCAGGGAATGGTAAATGAACTGAATTTATAAAGCGCCTTTCTAGTCAGATGACACAAAGCGCTTCACAATCATGCCTCTCAGTCACCGTGATGGCGGAGGCTGCCGTGCAGGGCGCCAACTTGCACTTCAGGAGCAGTGTGGGTTTTAGTGCCTTGCTCAAGGACACTTCGGCACGTTCTCTGGAGGAGGCGGGGATCAATCCAGGAACCTTCCGATTCCTAGCCTAGCCGCACTACCTCCTGTGCCATGCCATCCCACATGGGTGCGTGTGGGAAGGAACTAGGCACACATCCAGAGAATAAAGCAGTTAAGAAACTTTTATTCTCTACCTGCATTTGGCACCAGAAAGAAAGATAAAAAACAGAGATGGTATGGCTAAGGAATGGACGTAGTGGTGGTGGCAGTCCGAGTTGGACGACTGGCAATTGGGCTTACAGGTGGGGTTTGAGGTCTGTACTGGGAAGGCAATCTATGGGTGATTGGTGCACAGGCTATGGCCACTCTCTTACTCACAGGCCGAGTGACCCGGAGAATTAGGGGCTGAGGAGCTGCATATAAACTGGGAGGCAATCCCTAATAAATTGGTCTAAAGTCTAGTTTTTTTTTTGATAATCAAAAATAGAAGAGTTCGATACTAAGACTCAGAGCTGACTAAGGCACAATGAGGAGGATGAGACAGACCAGCAAAGGGGAGATGAAGACATAAGAACTCTCACCATATCACTCCATTAGAAGAATGGGAAACAAGTAAACACGCTATTGCAGCAGAAGCCAAATATGGCTTTTCATGCGTTCCCCTATTTAAGGCTTTATAATTAAAGATTTTGAGCTTCACAGAGAGGGGGAAAATGGCTTAAATGTACCAACACACTTGTAACATTTAGAAACATTCCATTGAATTTCAGTTTCTTTTCATAATTAACGGAATCGGTGCAACAAGCGTAGCTGGGGATTTACCGAAGTCTTGGAGCGGTTCTCATTTTAAACAAACCAAAACCTAGGCATTCTACTTCGTTGAATGTGGTATAAATTCTAAAATGTTGCCACACTGTGCAAAATGCCACCATATAGAGAGTATTATTAGCAAAGGCTAACAGTTACTCATACTGACCAATATGGCAAATAAGCTCTGTGATCATCATGGTTATGGTAAACAGAGAATAAAAAAAACAGC
Organism: Gymnothorax reevesii; assembly: GCA_029721435.1. Classification (NCBI taxonomy): domain Eukaryota; kingdom Metazoa; phylum Chordata; class Actinopteri; order Anguilliformes; family Muraenidae; genus Gymnothorax; species Gymnothorax reevesii. Next base: position 115,954,338 of record CM056573.1, read on the forward strand.
TAGCCAGCTAACTAGCTAGCCATAAGTACTCCATAGTCCTCCATTGTACGCACTCATAATGAAGAAAAACTCCCAATCATTCAAGGTCTCCTCTAGAGAAACAGAGCAACAGGGCTTTCCAGTATAAGGAACCCTTCAGTACTCTTCTATTCCGAATAAATCTCATTGTCCATATCGGTATCACATTGCCATCACGTAAATGTAACCTTGGCACTTCTGAGTTCGTTTTGGAAGTCTTTTTTCTTTGTACTCATGTCATTAAGTTGCACTCAGTTGAGAGAATAGAACCTAACTCACTGTTATGCAAGGGCTTAAATACTTCTATGAGGGTTGAATCAAAGTCTTTGAATTACTGTAGAGAGTTTATACTCTATGGAATTGAAAAAAAAAGTCGATCAATAGATAATTACTGGCTTATGGTTCACATGGGTATGAACTATGACTGTGCTTTACGCAGATAAGCCTGAACAAGCATTAGAGAGACTGGATTGCAATGAGAGATCGTATAAGGGTTGTAAAGACAGTGAATTCATCGAGGGACAAATCTACGCGTAAATCAATGGTAGGTAATAACGCGTTTTGAATATCTCATTACTGTAATCTATTGTAGAATGATACAGGGTCAATACAATGTTGAATTTTTTGCTTCAGAAATCTGATTTTTTCACCACTTAATTGAGCTACCTTAGGGCTAGTATGGCTGAGGTGGTTGCAACAAAGGACAAAAAATTTTTCTGTCGCAAGAGATCATTTTAGTGACTGCTGGATAGGTACAATGGGAAAGTTTATTAGGGAGTCTGTACATCAGGCTTGGTTGAGGAGATGAATTCATAAGATTCTTGGGAAACAGAGATGGGACTTAATTTGTCTACATCCTAAATTGGTAACAGACTCTGCTTACTCGCGAATATTCAGTAACCGTCTCAGGTGTGCCACCTATTGATGGAATAGTGTAACTGCGTGCATAAATAGAGCAGCTCCTTGTCCGCCGGCATCTAAACTGCATGTTATGGAAGCTGGCACTGAAAACAGACATAGATGGGTGGATTGCTGGGAAACATTCAGGACGTGACATATTGACTCTCCCTGCATTAGCCCCAGGGCTGCCAATAGGGGGGGACACCCAGGTCAGATGTCCCGGGTCCTGGGTTGGGGGGGCCCAGAACTGGGCTCTCTGACCGTTAGAACATTTGCTGGAATAATTTGTCAAAATTCCCTTTGTAAAGTTTTTGTGTCACATTTAATGCTTGTGCTTTTTTCATTTCAAATTGTTCCTTGATATAGTGGTCACTCACATTTTTTCTTTCCCTCGAAGAAAAAATGGTTTGGCCTTTACACCGCATAAATTCAAAAGTTCTATTAGTTAAACCATGCCCTTCTCTTGTGAGTAAAACAAAGATGATAAGCAAGATAGCTTACTCTACCTAATGTGGACAAAATGATTACAAAATGACCAACATTGATTATCCACTGCAAGGTAAGACAGTTAAACATACAGTACAAACACTGACAACAAAATTTCAGCCTAGCTAAACCGCTTACACCCCGGACTTGCCTCCTGAGTTAATATAAGACCTCGCCTGAAAGCACTTTACTTCCATAGAAGCCCGTTCCCAGTTACATTTCCTAATTAGCAACTAAATTATTATTTCAGTTTTGAAGATCTGCCTGTAGAATATACTGGCCATTTCCCCTCAACTTGCTTTACTGTTCATTCCAATAATTATTAAGCATTGTTTCTGTCCCCACTTATGGTACAGAAAACGCTTCCAAAAATGCAGCATTGCCAGCTCATGTCTGGGTTTTAAGTTTGCTCTAAATAAAACATATTCTCTGTAGGTCAACTCTCAACCTGTTTTCGATTTCGAATCAGACAATTAGTTGAATTAATTTACTGAGCAAATCTGCTTACAATTAGCTGTGTTGCCAATAATGATTGCAACATTTAGCCTAGCATTATAAGGAAGTATAAAATATGAGATTGCATTGACGGCCACTCACTGAAATTTATTGAAATTCTATCTTGAAGTAGAAATGCTGCTGAAGATGGTATTTAGATAAGGTTTATATATTTCTTCAAATGAATTAATTGGATAATTGCTGTCCACACAGCCTTAAATTGTAGCTTACCAACCACTTTCCCAGAAACTGGACCTTAAAGATCTCATCACTGATAGCGCTACCGTGAAAGTTTTAAAGCACGACATGCATTTAAAGTTCAAACTTAAACATGTAAACATCAGCAAAAGCAAAAGAAAGTGGAACTATTAGGACATGGTTCTGATGGCTTGTAACACAAAAATTTTATGAATGTTATGCTGGGCTACATTTGTTAATCACAGTAACATGCCAATATGCTCAGTCCTATTCAAAGTATAAATCTCTGGGCATAGGATATGTAATAAACAGTATCTGTTTTACATTTACATTTGAAAGACAGGCTGAAAAAACAAAGGTGACTTATTAATGGATATAATAAAATGTAATGTCATGATATAATGTAAGAGAGTGTTTCTTGTGTTTATCTCAGGAATAGGGTGCGTGTGTGCGTCGGGGCAGGGCGAGGCGTGGCGGGGGGGGGGGCTCTGGGGTGACCTTGTCCCAGGCCTGGGCAAGTCTGTCACCCACCCTGATTAGCCCAACTTTATATTTTAGGTAAGAAAAATAAAGCTGGTGACACAGTGGATAGCACTGCTGCCTCCAACGAAGGAGGTTGATTCTAAAGCCATTGCCCATAGGTATGAGTAAATGGTGAGTTTGCTCTGTGATTGGTGAGCTGCCCAGAGTGTGTCCCTGCCTTTTGCCAATAGTCAGCTCCCCCATAACCTTAGTGAAGTAGGAGTGGAGTATGTTTTGGATAGATGGATGAGTGCTACTGTTGGAGCTCCTACAACTGCAAGGCAAGTCACTGGTCACATAGTGGACATAAATTGTTGTTACTTTTTAAGTTTTGGATTAGTCAATCAGGTGGTTTTTCGCGAAGCCTCAATCACTCTTTGCTAGTTACATATGGGACTTTTGTGGATTCTCCTTATATATAAGTATGATAGTACTACCTGCTCAACCCCTGCTCAACCCCCAAAAAACTCCACATACAGTTAAGACCTGAAAAATTTTGTCTTGTATTGTTGGCAAATAACACCGTTCCTTTTTTCTTGCGTTTGACTTGCTGCCCCACCTTTTTTGGAAATGAGGTTGTATCTCAATTCGAGGACAATATTTTGCCAGGCGCACTCCTGTCCTGTTGTTGTCGAGCGTTCTCCCCTTTTTTGTTCTTCTCCGTAGATTGTCTCATTGACTCCCTAGCTCCCATTGCTACCAGCTGCTGCCAAATATCAGCGCCCTGCAGAGGAAAGAAAGAGATTATCCAAAGGTCAAATCAAATGCCCCATTCAACACTGATTCACAGAGCTCAAACATCACCGCAACACAATACCTCTCACGTGCTTCATAGAAGGACTTTACTGCTGCGAACAAGACAACTCAGAACACATATTCCAAGTGGGAAATTCTGACTTCCAACCTCACTGCATTCATGCTGTTTACTCAGAGCAAAAAATAAATAAACAAATATGGATGCCCGGCAGAAGCTGCAGTTTATTTTGCCTGTGACTGAATATATTGAATTTTTTGCATCAACATAGTTTTTTTTTGTGAAACTTATGAAGAACACGGGAGAGACCTAATGTGTTTGTTAATGTGAATTATAAAAGAAAAGTTTATTTCAATATTGAGTCAAAATTATCAAAGTGTAGCAGGCCGAAGGAGGGCCCGGGCGGGGAGTTGAGCCTCCAGACTCCCGGGTACTAGTCAAACACGCTGACCACATCGCCAAAGAGCCAGGCTCGTTGGCAAGGTAGCCAGAGCGCGTACTTATTAGGAGACATTTCTAGTGACAGGACCCTTCAACTGTCACATCTCTCCCCCTCCTTCAGGAGCGTGTCCTCAAGCTCCATGCTTTACGCATGCTGCCATCCCCCAGGTCCTGCCGATTACACCAGAGCGTAGCGGTCTAAAGGAGGGCCCGGGCGGGGACTTGAGCCTCCAGATTCCCGGGTAATAGTTAAACACGCTGACCACATCACCGGAGAGCCAGGACCCTTCAACTGTCTCATAAGGTTAACTACCTAATTACACGCCTAAAATTTGGGTCGAAACGCTTTTTAGTTTTCACAATCACAATTTTCTTTATACCATAAACTCCAAGATCAACGCACCAATCATCTCAGTGTGACATCATTTAATGTCAATTTTTTTTAACAACCTTGAGTTGTCAAGAAAGCACAATTCAAATTAAACATAGAGCAGTGGTCTTAAATACAAACCATGTAGAACATAGGCAATGTTTCTGGCCGGTTCGATGCCAGAGACAGAATAACTGACAATGACACTGACAGGGTTTCACCGTGAAAGATTTAAGCCCCCAACTTTGTTACAAGCAAAGGTTTCCAAATAAGTCACATGATAGCTTCGACAACTGAGGTAGTTTGCCGGTACGGAAGTCAACTAATGTTGAGATATTGCCTCCCTTCTAGCTCACAAGCAAAAAATATTCTCAGACGCGAAAGTTGTAATGACGGAAAACAAACAGAATTGTGTGGAAGAGATTACATATTTTAACACACTGATTTTGATCATAAAATAAATGAAACATCTGACAATGAGTGGGTTGACTGTATGAAGAATTCGACTGAACCATTTTTTTTTTGCCAATCTGCGCACTTCCAGTTTTGAAAGTGAGGCTTAGTGTGATCGATCAACAAAGTGTGACTGGCCGATATGGAAGAGATGCGAAAACGTGTACATTTGCCGTCTTTTAGTGGAAATTAGTTGGCAAAAGGACTTATCAGAAGTAAGTATACAACATGTAATGATGTTTATGATAGTTGAAAAAATAGAAAAAAGTTGCACTGCAGCAGGTGGAATGCCACAGGGAGTGCCGACCACAAAAAGGACAAACGATGTGATACTCACAACACAGAATGGTCGCAGATCCAAATTTAACAAATCAGAAGGAATATAGATATACCATTTATTATAGGCAAACACTTAAAAAGCGCTAACGCGTTGCGACTGAATCCAGCCTTCGTCAGAGCATAAAAATGAATGAAACATGGCTAAAATATATAATTTTCGCAGTGCACAAATTGCAGTTGCAGGCAATTATACAAATCCAACTCGTTCAATCATTCCATTGTTCAATCAGACTATATATGGCAAAGTCCCTCAGGTATTAGATACACATGAATGCACACAGAAAAACACTATTATAATAACACAGAATGGAAAGTAATACATACAATTCCAAAAAAAAAAAAAACATTTCAGACTAAATTCTTTATTCAGACTACTAGGAGTCATTGATTTTAAAGGATAGATCCAATACATTTCTCTTTGAGCTAACTTCTGGAGAGTATCACCTCCTCTTGGACGTGGAATAATTCTCTCGATCCCAACAAATCTGAGAGATGAAGGGGAACCATGATTGGCTTCAATATGGTGTTTTGCCATTGCATAATCTAAATTGGCCAACTGAATTGCAGTTTTATGTTCAGCAACAAGTAATTTTTAAACATCTTTTTGTTTGACCAACGTATATCTTACCACAAGGACATGTAAGCATAAAGATTACATGCATTGATTTGAAATTTATAAATTGACATATAGGAATTTTGCATCCAGTCAGTGGGTGATTAAAAGAATTTGTGTTGACAGTCTTATTGCATTGAGCACAATTCCAGCAGGAGGAAGCCACGTAGATTTAATCGCAGTAAATTGTGTCCTCGTGAGAAGAACGTTTTTTTATGATTCTTGCTCCCCGGAAGGAGAATAATGGTGGAGGTACATTCATGGGACACGGTTCTACCTTAAGAATTGGCCAGTGTTGACGAATGATTTACTTAATGTTGTTGGAACAATGATTAACCTCAGTTATGAAACAAATGCGTCTGTGACCACTCGATTTATTGTTGTCTGTTAACAGAACATCTCTAGGGGTGTTCCATGCTAGGTGAAGAGCCTGCGTAACGCATCGAGAGGTATGACCTCGTTCCATAAAGTGAGCTGCCATTACTTGGCTTTTATCCTTGAAGTCATTTAGAACAGAACAATTTTGTCTTAATCTCAGAAATTGCACAACAGGAATGTTATTCTTCAAATGCTGTGGGTGATTACTCAAAGCATGTAAGAGGGAATTCCGTTCCATATTCTTACGGTAAATAGTTGAATGTAGTTTACTGGTTGCATCCTTAGTAATTTTAAGGTCCAAAAACATGATAGTGCTACAGCTAGACTCACATGTGAACTTTAAAAAAGACGAACTCTGGTTAATGTAAAAAAGAAATTCCATCAGTTCCTCATGAGTCCCATCCCAAAACAACAGAATGTCATCTATATATTGTATTTTTGGATGGAAAGGGTTCACATTTGGATCTGAAACGAAACTTTCTTCCCACTGTCCCACTACCAATCCAGCAACGGAGGGCGCTACGGGAGTACCCAATGCCGTCCCGCTTTTCTGAATGTACCAATGCGAAGCATATTCCATATAATTTCGACTCAGTAAAAGGTCCAACAACTCCAAGATGAACTCTTTGGGAGGATTAATTTTAGGGGCCCAGCTGGATAAATAAAAGGCCGCAGACGACAGCGCACATTCATGTGGAATACAGCCATATAGGTTTATCACATCCATGCTCTCAAGAAGACAATTACTATTTAAAACACAATTATTAATACAATTCAAGACTTGTTTAGTGTCTCTAAGATAAGAAGGTGTCTCTTAGATAAGACGGGACATAAGGCCTAAGGAACTAATTACTAATCACTAATTATTTTCCATTCTTATTATAATAGTGTTTTTCTGTGTGCATTCATGTGTATCTAATATCTAAGTAACTTTGCTATATATGGTCTGATTGAGTAATGGAATGATTGAACTAGTTAGATTTGTAAAATTGCCTGCAACTGGAATGTAGAAGTAAGCCTGTACGAGCCTAGTGGCCCATCGGGTCTGTTAGCTACACACGAACAATGGTAAACAACAATGGTGTTTTTTTCTCTGATCATATTGAGCCTTGTTTTTAAACCCGAATTGCGCAGGCGAGGGGAATGTAAATTCCATGCGTAGGGTTCAAAATTTTATCCCTGTATCCTATACTGTTCAAATTTTCATCAATGACCAGAAGGTCAGTTCTTATATCCCTTGTTATCCCATCCCAAATCATGATGCCTTCACAACCAAAAGGATCTCCCTCAAAAACACATGGTCTTAAATAAAGTTCACATCTCCAAGCACTAGTCCTACCATCAGAACAATGAAGCAAAAAATGAGATTCATCTGTCAAAAGAAATAATCTCCAATCAAATTCTCTCCAACTCTAATGCTGCCTGCACCATTGGAGACGTCGACAGCGGTGTTCCAAGGTCAGAACAGGCCTTCTTGCTGGCTGCCTGGCACAGATTTCATACACAGCTAGACACCTGCGAACTGTCCTCGACAATATCCTCCTGTTGCCCGAGATGGTACGAGCTGTTAAGGTTGCTGGCTGAAATCTGTGACTAAGGTATGTTTTACGCGAATCCACCTGTCTTACCGAGGGGTGGTTACGTGTGGCACCCAGTTCTGAGACGATCTCAGACATGGGCCGTTTGTCGATAACGTTGACATAAATTCCATATGGCATGTTGGATGTTAAACTGACATGCATCACACTGAGACGTTCCTGCTTCAAGTATCCCAGTGGTTCTCCAGCAGTCATTTTGGCTCAGTTGTGGGCCGTGGCGTGTCAAATTCTCAGCAATCTGGCATAATTTGTCGCTTTCCTTACCCCTGCACCTCTCAACAGTTCTCAAAGTGACAGAGATTAGAGAATGAGCGCCCAACCTTTTGTTCCAACGTTAACGCCATTTTCAAGTAAAAATTCTGATTTAAAAATCTTTTTGTAAAAGGCATGCGAATCTATTAGCAGCAGTTTAACTGCATTCTTGTGCCTCTTTTCATAAATATTTTATGTCATTAAATTGAAAACAATGTGGTTTTAGATTTTGACTGACAAACCATTATGTCACAACGACTATTAATTTTGAGTATAGTTCATTAAATTGAAAACTGACTCAGCATATTGCCTGGTGGTATATATGAGAATTTCACCTAAATTTAGGAAGGACACGACAAAGTCCAACTGACACAATGGCTCCACTAAGCCAGAGTAAAGAGAAATAGATTACCTCCAGAGCAGTGACCCGTCATTCATTTTTATTTTTCAGTATATTTACAGAATACACACTTATCAGCCACAAGATTAAAACCACCTGCCTGATATAGCGAAGGTCCCCCTTGTGTTGCCTAAACAGCCCCATCAAACTGATGTCGCTTACATTCCCAAGCATAGGGATTCCCTGCAGAAAATCCAAGCTAAGTATCACTCTCTGTGCACCAGCTTGTCTTCTTCCCATAGTGCATGCTGTTGCCATCTCCTCTCAGTTAAATGGTGCACATGTACTTGATCAGAGTTCATGATGTAAAAGAAACTGGGACTCACTGGACCAGGCAACCTTCTCTAACTCTTTCAAGGTCTAACTCTGAAGCTCTGAAGGCTCTTACTGGTGGACTGAGGTTAAAGAGGCCACTTTCACTGGTTTGCAAGCTAAAAAGTACAATACAAAGCAGGGTATGATGCACTCTGTGTTGTGGCAAATTCCTTATATAGATGTTGTTGAAATTGTCATTAAATTGTGCAACAGTCGCCCTTCTGTCAGTTCAGACCAGATAGGATTGCGTTCATAGCCCTTGTTTATCAATGAGCTTTGGGCCCAAAACCCTGTTGCCAGTTCATGGTTTGTCCCTCTTTGGACCACTGTCAGACGATGCTCACTGACAGAGAGCACCGACAAAGTCTTACCACTTCAAAGATGCTCCAATTTACGCCTCAGGACATAAAGATTTGGCCACTCTCAAAGTTGTTCAGTTCCCGTTTCTCCCACATCCAACATCTTGAATACAAGGACCGACTGTTAGCTCACCATCTAAGATCTGTCTGCAGACCTGATATGTGCCGTTGCTGTGTGATATTCAACATAATTTGCTGCATCTGTGAGTGGTTTTAATTAAAAAAAAACAAAAAAACATATACACACATTTTTTTTTAATTTTAGTACTGACCATCAGAACAATTTTGTAAAACTTTGACTTTTATTGTATTGTGTTACCATTATGCATGACGTTGTAGACCAATAACACAAAAGCAAAAGTTTCCTCAGTGAGGTCAAGCTCTGTTTTATACGACTCAAAACAATACGTGGGTGATGGGAATGCATAATTGCAGCTCTGCATGTATTCTTGTGATTCTTGTATTTAATGTTTTTAGACACAGGGATTCCTGATTTTGCATATAGAAACCTGGCAGATGGGTTTGATAATCTCCTGTTTGTCTTCAAATATCCTATTATATTTTCAAATCAGGTTTTCAAAGCTAAAGCCACTGAACGCTGATAGAATTTCATCGCTTAATATGGTACGCTGCCAAGTTTGGATGATGAATTTAAATCTGGCAAAGCAGCTGACACAGAGGTGCAACGGATGGCACTGTTGCCTCAAAGCGAGACGATTGTGGGTTTTAATCTGGCCTGGGGTCTTTATGCACAAAGTTTGTTCCCTCCGTGAGTTTCGTCCAGCGCTCCGGTTTCCTCCTGCTGGTCATATTCATGTCAGGCTGATTGGCGACTCTAAATTTCCAGCGAATATGAGTGTCTGGGTGAAAAATGTATGCGCCTTGCAATGGATTGGTAAACTCTCTAGTGTGGGTCCCTGCCTTTCACGTATTGTCAGCTGGGATAGGCTTCAGCTCCCAACCCCAGTGAGGAAGAGGCGATTTAGGTAATGGATGAATAGATGGGTTTGGCAAAGCCACTACCGAAACCAAGGCAGCATGGTAATAGAATGGGAAGCTCTGTTGCCTCCTAGCAAGATGGTCGTAGGTTTGAATCCAGCCTAAGTCTTGCTGAGTTAATTGGGTTTCCTCTTGGTGCTTTGATTTCCATACAAAGTCCAAAGCCACGCATGCTTAGTTTACTTAATACTACAAATAAGTGTGAGATAATGGTCTGTGGTCCTTTCAATGGGCTCGCTAACTGTCCAAGGTTTGTTCCCCAGATGCCGGGATAGACATTATCCATCCCTACAGCTTTTGTGACCCTGATCAGGAATAAGGGAATAAAATGGTGGATGGAGAGAGGGGGCTGTAACATTTTGTGTACTGCAATGCACTGATGCCATAAGGCACTGAGCTGCTGATGGGGACTGGCCCAGAGCAGTAACTTGCAGTGGCCTCCAGGTACAGTAACTGTCCTGCTCCACTGGGGGACTGGTCTGGGCCACTCAGCTAGTGTCTCCAGGCAGTGGTTTTCACTGTCCTGACTGGCCTGGCGCCACGAGAAGACAGCGGTAGCCGAGAATCTCGAATCCATTGCCTGTACTGTCCAATGCCTGCCTTTCAGGGCTGCCTAATGTGAACTCCACTGCCTCAGAATTATGAGTCAAGTCACCCCTCTAGCTTTACATAAATGATAGTCTTGTTAGGCCTAAGTATGTGGCTTTCTGCAAATGCCAACTTGAAATAAATCGTTCTGAATGTAATTGTTCAAAACCTGCTTTCAGCAGATAAAATTAGCTAGTTAAAGCTGCTGTAACCAATGTGGTCGTTTTCATAGCTTCTTGTCCAAAGCTTATGTAAGCAGTCCCTGCCCCCCATCCCCAAGCCAGGCACAGTAACGCGCATCGCTTTCCGACGGAGGCAATGGAGAGTAGCGACTCAGTGAAAATACAAGTACAATATTAATCGACACTCTCAGTGATTGACAGGTAAAAGCCTCACTGAAAACAGGGACCAACGACACATTACATCCATGCAGAAACTTCGGTATGAATGGCTTTTTGAAGGTATGGAGGATGGACCCTATTGATTTTCACTGCGATCAGTCAAACGATATGGCCGCCACAGCAGCAAACAATATGGCCGCCACGTGAAAAAGATAACTCAAAAAGTCAAGAATGGAGATCTCTGAAATTTTGTGGGTGGGTCGCTATTACATCACGGATGGACCCTTTTTTTTTTCACCGTAATCAGTCAAACAAAATGACAGCCATCTTTAAATCTTATGACACGCGGTAACTGAACTTTCCTCCCACTCAGTAAGATTTGGACTATGCTGCCTTGGTGGAGGTTTGCGTTCTAAGAGTGCCTCTAGTTATAATTTCGTTCTAATGACAACTCCATGCAGGCCTAATTACAAACCCAATTCCGAAATAGTTGAAAAGTTATACACTACCTTGTAACATCCATCAAATGCAATGTTTTCTATCTTGTCTGAAATGCAGTTTCTAGATGAATATGGCTCAGAGGTCTTAGTCTAAATGTAGTAAAATAAAATAAATATAACCAAATAAAAGTACATAGAAGAACATACATTCAAGTAAACATGACTCTCAAAAGTCATTTTCATCCTCACGTCTATTTGAGCATTTCACTGTGGTTAATGAATTTGAAGGCAAAGTCTACATTTCTCATCACAGTTTTAAGGAACAGACACTTGTCTTTTATCTGAGACGCTTTTTTGCAACCAAAGGTCCCAGACTTTTTCCTACAAGGATGAAATAACAAGGATTCTTAAGTTCCCGCATTTGAGTTCGATGTCTGTGTGTGTGTGTGTGTGTGTGTCTGTGTGTATGTGTGTATGTACACGTTTTTCTCCTACATTTCTCAATCAATTATCACTAAATTTGGTGTAAATATCCACTTGGACACCAGGGAGGGCTTGACGTCGCCCGATTTTTGAAAAACAGTCATGCACGCAAAAAAAAAGCCAATTTCACTCCGGGTAGCGTGAAAACTTATATAACCTGATGCGCGCAGCAATATCCAGTTGCACCGCTAGGAGCCGCAGTGTCCTCACGAACGTGCGTTGATATAACCTGCGAGCAGGCTACTGTTTAAGATGGGGCCGAGGGAGTGATAAGAGAGCCTGCACAAAACCCCAGCATTTGAGAGGGCACCGCGTTCATCCACAAATGGAGCATTTTGATTAGTCGAACTTGACAGCTCCCAAGTTCAAATTTGACAGTTGAACGCTCGCAGGGCTGGCGTTACACCTGAAAATTCGGCGGCAATTATTGATAAAAATTAGTCCTGTCTGATTCTACATAGTTTCCCTTGATTAACACATTTTCCAATTCAAGACTAATCAAGTGGCAATTGAAGACACGGCTTCTCTCCCTCATGCGATCTAAAAGCGACAAAATAATGGGCTACAAAGTGGGTAGCAGCTAGTAGACATATAGGTTTTAATCCCTGCCTCATATCAACCAGCAGTGGTTGGCAGCTTTTTTCAGAAGTATCGCGCAACTAACCAAATGGGCTACAGGGATGCAAATTGCAAAGGGCTTGCTGACAAGGGTTATGTAGATTAGAGTACTCCCAGGCGCATCATGTTGGCCAAATGGGCGCTCATAAAACAGATCCTGACTCTCTCAACATTACTCTGCCCTCGTTCTGTCTTTGTGAAGTTGCAGTCACTGAAAGCATGAAAAGTACTAGCTAATAAGCGCAGGCTTCGGAGGAGTGCCACAACCTGTGAATGCTTCCCTGAGTCGTCAGCTGGGGGCCATAAATATGTGAAAAAACTGACGTACTTGAACATACTGCAAGTTTCACTGTGCACATACGGAATTGGACTACGCGCAGTGCATAATGGGTAGAGTTGTTTTTCAGTATCATGGCTTTTAAATACTACCATTGTGGAACCCAATTATTCTCAGCTTATTTTCAACCCAAAAGATGTACCAGGCGTGGTTTTCGCTCGCCGTTCAAGGCAGCCATTGTCATAGAATTGAAGACATAAATTTGCGTTTTGACGTCACAACAAAGAGGCAAGAAGGAGGACCTGAGCCAGAGGTAAGGCAGCTCCACGCTAATAACAAGTAACGGAGGCAGCCTTGTTATTTATGACACCCGGGTTGCTAGGACGTGTTCTGCATATGCATTTGCGATATTAAAAATCCCCCCCAAAATACATTTGTGTACACTTCTAAAATCGTTACGGCAAATAAAAAGCCGTGACACGTGGAGTTTGGATATGGAGCTCTTTCGCTCAGATCCTTGGGGATATAATGCCAAACATTATTTGACAGAATTTGCATCATCATGTAAGCGTATTTTCCCTGTCCCCTCCCCAGTCATTGTTATGGTTGACAACAAATATTCAGGCAGACGTAAAGGGGTATTTTATTCTTTGTAATAATTTATTTGTAATAATAAACTGTCTATGGTTTACCCAGTCAGTGTTTTCTTATACGATGTGAAGTTTTGAAAAGCCCTTGCAATAACGGTGGGTGAAAAAGCTCAAGATCGGCTGTCATATAATCCATTTATGAAGTTATATCCTTGAAAAATGCTTTCGATAGGTAGTTGAACTGCAACATACATAAGTAAATAAAATTTGAAACCCCAAAAGTCATTTTCTCAAAGCCTTAGAAATTCCTCTGCTAGCCAGTGACCGAATAGCCGTATGCACTGTCAGCGATTGCCCTGCATCGCTACTGTCAACTCATTGTGTTCGCATAGCAGCACTGACATTGTAAAACAATGCTTTCACTTACTGTGTGAATCGGCGACTTATGAGGCTGTCCTTGGGAATTCTTCTCTTAAAAGTTTTCCGTCCACCGACTGCCACTGTCATTAAACACTGATAGATTGACATGTAAAGAATATTACTGTCCTCAAAAGGGATTTATTTAGTTTTGCAGTGGTTTGTATAACAAGAAAACTTTTTTCTCGACATGCAAAGTTCAGCGCTACAGAAATCAATCACCCTGCCCCATTATAATTGCCTGTTTTTCATTATATTGAGACAACCGCACCGATCATTTCCCCACAGCCACAGCTTCAATTCGCCATGAATACCCAGCACACGCGGGCTCGGATGGCACGCAGTGTTTTTATCACTGTTGGGCAGGTTTTTCAGTATCAATGAAGACCACCGCAGACGGACCGTGGGTCGTAAATGAAAGTTTGCTATTCTGACAATAATTTAAGGTGATTTATGTTTTGTTTCTAGTGATTTTAGTGAACACTGGATGCATTAATTTTTACAGATCTTTGAAAAAATAGTGCCGGTCGAGAAAAGCACTAGCTATTGGAACTGAGAGGCGGTCGATGCATTTTGAGAGCTGATCGGCGCCGACCACCGCCAAGCATCGGCAGAACCCTGCTAGTGTAACAGGACAGTCATTGCTTTGACAGGCCACTGCACCGAGCCAGTTCCCAAGTGGAGCAGGGCAGTTACTTCACTGGCAGTCCACTGCTAGCCAGTGTTCTAAGCCAGTCTCTAGTGGAACAGGACAGTAACCACACTGACAGCTCAATAGCTTGTGGCAGCAGTACAATACAGTCCTCAAAATTCTTCAGCTGTACTGTGGATGGATTGATGGATGCATGAATGGATGGGTGACCTGAAATTAATCTCACTCCCTGGAAATTGCCCACTTCTGGTTGTGTCTTTGATTTAGCCAACTATTACATATAGCCTTGAGGTGCACAGATACAGGCTCAAAAATTACCGGCACCCCTGACAGGCAATGCATAAAACAATACTTTAAAAAATTCTAAAAAGTATCTTCATAGAGAATCTCTTAATAGTAACGTGAAAAATACTGTTCATTATTAATGTTCCAATGAAACCAACCAAAATCAGTTACTGATTTCATTAAAAATCTATTCCCTCCAAATCAAGGTTTGACAGTTAATGGCACCCTAATAGATTTTTGTCAATAACATCAATGAAAATGCAAACAGGTATTAAATTCCACTTATTTATGTTTTATTCACGTGTGAAGGAACTATATTGAGCCATTACTTCACGTCAAGTTTCACCACGGTGTAAAAATTAGGTAACACACATCGAATATCCCTTTGTTATTTTGTTTTCTACATGATGCTGAATAACTGTAAGTTCAAAAGTGGCAGATGGTCATACGAAAAGATTCAATAACAACTGAATATGTTGCTAAGTACTGTTGGGGCAATGATTAAAAACTTCCAAAGATACTGAACTGTTGAAAACCCCGAGGGTAGAGGACGCAACTGTTTCTTGCCCCCCAGGATACTGAGGAGGATGGTGAGAGAAGCAACTAAATCCGCAAGAATCACTGTGAAGGAATTGCTGGCCTTGGTGGCATCTTGGAGTCAGCAGGTTTTAAAAAGCATCATCAAGTGGCACCTCCACAACCACAGGCTCTTTGGAAGGGTTGCCAGAAGAAAGTCTTTCCTGACCAGAGGACACGGAAGCAAGTGATTGGAGTTTGCCAAGTGTCATTTAAACTATGACTGGAACAAGGTGCTTTGGTCAAATGAGACCAAAATTGTACGTTTCAGTCAGATATAGCATCAGCCTGTTTGGCATCAAAACAGGGACGCCTACAAGGAGAAACGCCACACAACCGTGGTGAAAATCGATGGTGTGACAACAAAGTCAACATTCTGCAATGGCCGTCTCAGCCGCCAGACCTCAGTCCAGTTGAAAATCTGTGGGCTGAGTTGAAGAGGGCAGTTAATAAACACAAACCCAAGAATGTGGGGGATCTTGAAAGGATCTGCTCGAAGGAATGGTCCAAAATCCCCCCAAATTTGTGCCTCAACTTTGTCAAAAATGACAGGAGAAGATTCCTTACTGTTATCCTTTCCAGAAGTGGGTGCACTAAGTACTAAATGAAGGGTGCCAATTATTATAAAACCTTGATTTTGTCAATGTATTTTGTATTCAATTATTGCGATGATTTTGGTTCTTTCCATCAAAACATTAACAAAGCAAAGTATTTCACAAATGTTGATATATTCAATCTCTCTACAATTATTTTTTAATTTATAAACATTTTTAGTATTGTTTGTGCATTTCCAGTAATGTGCCAGTAATTGTGCAGTGCCAGTCATTTTTGAGCCCACTGTATGCTTAGAAATGTGAATTTTCCATTGGTATAATAAGATGAATTCTTACTAAATTACGAGAGTGTGATTGAGTTTGACCCCCTGTAAGACTCCCTCATGCCTGCAGTTATGTCTCTTTATTGGAACAATACAAAAATCAAATGTAAAAAAAATATGGCTCAGTGTAACAGTATAAAAAGAAAAAAAAATGAATTGCATTCCAATTACAAAAAAGTACAAATAACACTGAAACATATTGATTTAAATTCTGGAAACTTCCACGTTAAACCATCTCTTCAGCGACTTTCACAGCTGATGATAGATGTTGAGGACACCCTAGAGAAAAAACACTCACGCACACACACGCACACAGATGCGCACACACACACACAGTCAGTCGCATTGTTGAATTTTACACCTCATATTTTACCTGTTCTTCCCTATCTTATGTATTATGAATAAGCTGGGGAAAAATATACAGCTTGCTTTGCATTTTTTTGGCAGTCTCAGTCCTCAAAGTTTCCTTTACGATAACGAAAAACCATTAGCTGCTGTCAAACCCAGAAGAAGAGGGATTATTTTTTTTATTGAAATAAGATTAAAATGATAACTTTGACTGCGGCTTCCACCTGATAAAATATTTCAGCTCATAAGCGAGGTGTGGGCATAGGGATTAAAGGAGCTGGAAGGGAGGGCAAGAGAGGAAGAAATTCATAATGTATAATAAAACAAAAGGTGTCATGGGAAATAACATTGATATTAAAATTAGAATAAGACGCAATCTATATGAAAAATGCAGATTTAAATATGTAAATGCTGATGGTGAAAAGCCAGATTTAAAGATACGGTATCAGCTTATAGGGAGACTCTTTGTTATGTCAGCTAATGCCGTGATAGCAGGTGACCTTTATTTGGGCTTCTGTGTTGATAAGTGGTTGCCTACGGGTAATTTGTCTAAAAAACATCTTTTAATCCAAATGTACAGAAAGAGATATCCTGAATTTTATTATACTCCGTCACGGAGAAGAAACAAAGTGCCAAAATGCCTTATGATGTGCACCACTTTCTTTGCTAATCATTTTGCACTCCCTTTCAAACAAAAAATGTAATTATATAAAAATTAATAATACTATTGAGGTTCTGATTTAAAATGCTCCATTTTACACTCTGTATCCTAAATATGAAACCACATCCTTGCTTATTATATGATTGAATTATTTAAAAAAAAATCTTTTGTGCAATATACTATAAATTTAGCTTTGTCTGATAGGGCCTCATTTTATTTTATGTATACTTCCAAAATTAATCATAATTTCCTGAAATTAGTTCAGGAAGACGATAGCTACATACTATTTTGCTCCATATTCCTTAATGGAAACATGATTTAAAATTGCCAGGCAAGACCTTAATGACTCAGATATATTCCATGCCTTCTCATACAGTGCCACATATGCTCACGCGCAAAAATTTAAGTGTCATTAAATATGCTGATGTCGGCAACTTCCGCAGAGGAACAATGTGTAGATTTTTCATCATTTAACTTGCCAAATGTGATAAAGTTAACAACTGTTAAACAGAGATTTTGGGAACTGAAAAATGTCATTTTTTATCAGTTCTTTTTCCTCTTGGAAAAGGGGCAAAACTCAGTAAACTAAGTATCAGGAAAATCCAGGAAGCAGCCCGGCATGCGAGCCCCAAATACTCTCAAAGACACCAAAATCAAAGCAAAAGGAAGAAATGTATTCCATGTCTAAGAAACAGGGCAGAGGCAGACATATCAGAAGGTTTTAGTCAGAGAGGACATTTAAAGCGACACCTCACCCGCTGCTCCAAAGGGGAGTGTTACCCATGTCAGGCGTGGATGTGACCAAGCCCTGTTTTCATGCTTGTTATTTGCACAACATCCACGGGAGAAAAGGGGGTTCACACAGACTCCCTGGGGGAGAATGGTTGGATCGGTTGCTGCTGGATATTTCACTGGAGGCTGAACCACACAGAATATAAACCTGGCATTCTCTACTCTGCCAGTCAGATGCTAATGTGCTGAAGAAAAGTTCTGCACACTTTGCTCAATTTCTTTTTTTTCTCTCACAACCTTAGTTGCTCCAACAAATCAACATGACATTGTTAAGAAGTTTGTCTCAGCCCCTGTACTACACAATTCATTGGCCTGACACTGTGTTCTGTCAGGGAGATACTTATATGCAAAATGAGAGGTCCGAGATTCCTGTCATTTAATTCCAAAGCCATTCATAATGAACATACATTGCCGATAATATTTGTCTGGCAACTGTGCCGCACAATGCTTAAACCTGGCTTCCTGTACTTCCTGTCAGTCAGATACCAACATGCTAAGCAAGTGTTCTAAGTTCTTTGGTTATTTTAATTTCTGTCTCTCTGAACTTCAGACGTGATCTGGGGTCTTCAGTCATTCTCCATTTTGTTTTGTCCTTGCGGCACATGTATGGTTACTCTGAATGTTCATCATCGGAAAGAACATTTCATAAAGAGGTTTAAGCATGTACTTAGTTCAAAACAAATGCTGTCCCTTCCTGTGCATTTAATTTTATAGCACTACAATTGAAGGGTTGATTTCCAGAAGTGCTTAAGTACATTTTCCTCTATTTAGAGAAACAAGATTTTAAGAATTTGACTACTTGTGGGGATCATGTTACATGTGTTTACCTGATGTAAATGTGATTTAATGTGTGTCTTAAAACATATTAGGAGACCCTCTAGCTTCTATGTTGATTCTTGACCTCAATATTTCAAACACCAGTCTGCAGACTGAAGTGCTTTTAGAAGCAAACGCCTCAAAATAATGAAAATTGAACTCGATTAAAAAAATTAACTGCATTACATTTTATTATTTCAGAGTATTAAAACAAAGCATCTTTTTGTTAACAAAACACACCACTTTCTAATGAAAATATACTGCAAATATAGTCATACCAGTGGACTATTATCCAATGAAAATGTAAAGCAAATATAGTCATACCAGTTTACTATAGTCAAAGAAGTCAAAAAGCTTCTTGATCAAAATGAATGGAAGATAAATACAATGAAATGGAAGGTAATTGTAGCTGAACAAAGGTTACAATAAAAATCAATCTCCATAAATTATGAATGGGGCAGTACCACCATCCAAACAGGTTTAAAGACTTAATTTGTCGTTGATTGGGATGTGGCGAGGTAATTAGAAAGTTTAGTCACAGAACAAGCAGCTAAAAAAGATGACCTTTTGCCAGACTTCTTTTTTGCTTGATTCTAACTCATGTTTCTGGCTGCCTGGGTCTTTTTTCAGTTATTTTGGGTTGAGTCCACACACACACACACACACACACACACGCACGCACGCACGCACACACATACACACATACACACATACACACACATCCTGGCAGGTGGAGTCAGCCATTTTGGTTAGTTAAGAAAGCTACAGGGGCTGTTATTGGCTAACCAATTTTCTAAGCCATGCTTCTGATTGGCTGACTGGACTTGTATACTTGCAGAAGTTTTTGACTGGCCTTGGTCACCATTAGAAGTAGCTTCTCTGGGAATTTTCAATTCACAGCTCATTTTATATTGTACTTGAGTGCTTCTTAGCCAAAATTAGCTTATGTGGCTTATTCCTCATCAATGAAAGAATGGATTTGTACTGTTATCTGATTTTTAATGAATGTGGACTTGAGCTCTTCTGGAAATAACCTCTCCAATTATGATTTCACTTATTTCCCAGCCAACTTTAACTTCTGTCTCAAATCTTTGTAAGATCTAAGGTCATCTGAGAAGTCTTTATGCAATTCCATTGCTTCCTATGATCTCATTTCATTCAAACAATTTTAACAATCATGAAACCCATGCATTGCTTCCAACCCCTAGGTAAATAAAAGCATGAGAAGTCCAGAGTCATAGTCGTTTCCGATTACTAGTGGTGAAATTCACTATAAGGCATGTGAAACTGATAAACCTCCGTGCACAAGGACTTCAAGTCCGCGCAAGAATCTCTTACATATGCGTTGATTGAATAATTGTTGATAACAGCAGGGGAACGTAAATATGCCACTAAAACTCAGGAATGCGTTATTAATGAAAACTGACCACACCTGATTATGTTGAGAGTTTTTGGAGTTTCTGTAATGGTAATTTAAATGAATGATTTAAAACAGGTCATGACCATTCATTATTTTAAAGGGAAGGATTTGAGCTTCCCCTATCGCCACTGATATGAGTAGCTGGTTTGGACTTGCCACTTGCAGCATCTTTTGTGCAGGAAGAAGCACTTGTTAACTATTAGAAGGCATTGTGAATTAGCAGCAGGTGATGTTAAAGAACAGTATGAAAGAGTGATGCTGCAGTAGGAAATGCTATTAGCAGCGGAAGAGAATGATGCAGCGCGGGAGCAGGCAGTGATTTTTTTGCCGTGGAAGCAGAACAGGAGAGCAACTTAAAAGCCTTGCCTGAAAGAGGGGTGAGGCAGTGGTATACATGCATGGGAGATTTTACCAGAATGAGGGTATTTTTTGAGTTGTCTGCCTTAACTAGCTCCACTAACTGGGTTCTATGCATGTTATTTCATCCTCTCTTCTCTTTCATATCTGATTCAGAGCTTATTGAACAAATGTGAATGTTAAAAATGCATTTTGCAAGACTGTGATTTTCTTCTTCTTGTTGGAAAACAGCACAAATGACTGATCTCTTGAGCTTAACACTGCCCTCATCAGAGTGGATCAAGAAATGGCTCTCTGCCAGCCCCACTAAAACAGGAGTAGCTCAAGGTTTCTTTCTGGTAAAGTGATAAATTACTGCAATACTGCCCAGTATTATTGGGATTAGATCAGAGATGGGCAATGAGGGCCGTATCTGTCCCTGATTTTGCACCAATGTCTGGCCTTTAATTAGTTGACTATCTAAATTAGCCAAACTAATTATGAAATCTGAAATTTCAGGCGCATTTCTCATCTTGAATTACCAAAGACTTGTCTCCCTACATAAAATATTTTTCTTTGATCGAATCTTTGGATTTGCAACCAATTAGCTCAATTAGTCAGGGTAATTGATAGAAATGAAAACCTGCATACACACCAGCCCTCCAGGACCAGGATTACCCACCCCTGGATTAGATGGTTTGTCTAAAACAGAGAAGTAGTGAAGTATAGCTGCTTACTTGAGAGCAACACGTTCAACACTGATTTGGAGGTAATTTAGTTGGTCTACATTTATTATGTGAAATGTATAGAATGAAATAATCGGTACTTTACGAAGTGCGCCAAAGAACCAAACTCAGGTACTTAGTGCCTTAGGTCCACAAGATCCATGCTTCACAAAGCAACTTCTTTCCTTTAGGTGAGCTCGCATTATACAGAACATTTTAATTAACTGTGATATGCCCAAGACCTAGAACAGTAGAACTTGTTTTGGGACTCTTGTTCTACAAATGTGATTCATATGCTCGCTGGTTTTCTCCTTGTACTTTGAGTATGTCTGTACTGTGTTCTCAGGGTTTCAAAATGTTGGCGTCCTTGCTGCGCGACTGTTATTAACGGATGTGAACTTCGACCCAATCTGAGTCGCTGCCCGAAGAAAGTCAAATGCATGTGAGTCCTGCATGCGCCCAATTGTAAATAGTTTCTAGCGAAGAAGATCCTCTTTAGATGTTGACCGTTACCTCTCAGTACCACACATATTGCTGTTCATCATCAATTGGAAAGACAAATGTAGTCGTCTCACATCTGAATGGCATTAAGGTTGATGCGGACTCACTAGCCAGCCATAGCTTTTACGTTGTCATGGCTATTTTATGTTAATCACTAAAGTTACTAAGTTGTGTAGTTTGTATATGTACCAATAAAACTCACCATGATTCATATCACATCAGCAGAAGTGGTGATAAATGACTTTAAATTGGGCAGCAAGAGTGCACATGCATGACTCAGATCAGGTCGGGACTCGATAAAGACAGACCTGCGGTTCGTAAAATGAAATCTTTTAGATTGACGAGTAAAATTGAATCCTTAAACCATATGAGTTGACATATTCAAATCAATAAATACAATAACACAAAATAAGTTTTTATATTAGTTAATGTTGGTTGCTGTCTACTGAACCATTGATCGTACAATCACAGGGCTTTTTTCTGTCTGTTTTTAAACAGTTTCCAGCTTTTCACAGCAGAGCTGGAGAGGAACATACATGGCCTTCGATACCACAGAATCAACACACAATAATGCACACAAATGCATAATGTTCTCAGGAGAAGATTTTTACATTAACACCCTAGAATTTCTTCCTTTTTTCTAGTCCACAAAAAAAAAAAAAAAAAAACAAAGCAGCGTGTTCATGTGCTTGTAAGCCAGCAAGACTGTGAGGCATTTTCATGCTCAGACTCATGTTTTTCCTGACCTTTACCGTTTCCTTTCTCTCCTGGATATGTAACTGTCCCTCACTATCTGCCATAGAACTTAAGAAAAAGTAAACGAGGAGAATTCGCAACAGTTTGTACTTGTGAGCCCTCAGATCAGTGCATTATAGTATACACGTTGCTTCCTTTTTTCCTCCCTCATTTGATTACAGCTAACATGTACATGGAAATGTATACTCTTGACAGGATCTCGACTGAGGATGAATGTTTTCCATATGAAACACAGCAGCATAATTGTATATTTTCAGGTGATCGTTCATCCGAGAATGAAAACCAAATTCTAGAGAAAGATTATCGGTCATTTCCAGCCTTTAAAGAGCCTGGCTTCAGTTTACCACCTCTCGCTTAGTGTGTATGCTGCAGGCGGAAAAATGAAAACCTACGCATGGTGTGCATCATCACTATCAGGAATCTCAAAAAACGAGTGAAATTTTCCATTTTAGAAAGTGTATATTACTTGTTCATCCTCAGCTGACTGACTAGTCCAATGCGAGACGCACAAACTCTACTGCAAACAGAGCGGATATGGTCAGCAGTAACTTGTGGGGGTGGGGGGTCCCTTTCACGTTTCAGGCACCAGAAGCACTTCTCCTCTGCCTTACAACGTCTCGGTAGCTCAAAGCCAGTGACACTTTCGCGAACAGCCTGACGCCATAACTCATTTTTCATGGGCAACGTCCTCTCAGCTGTCAACGCAGATGTTGCAGAACTTCAGAGATGTCTTTAGGTTGTCCTTGAAGCATTTTCTCTGCCTTCCTCGGGACCTTTGCGCCCATGCAGAGCTAAGATCTTGCTTCAGAAGACTAGAGTCTTTTATTCTTATGATGCGTCCAAACCAGCAAAGTTGACTTTAGATCATCATGGCCTCAATTCTAATGCAGTTGGCTTCCTCTGGAATGCTGGAGAGTGTTGTTGGTACTTCTCAAGGGTCATCTCATGATGTCTACAGGTGGTCCAGGACTCAGGGCCGTATAGGAGAGATGGTGAGATGACTGCCTTATACACTGGTATCAGCTTTAATGCCCCTCTCAAAGACATTCACGCAACTTACTAAGAGCATAACTGGCAGCCTTAGGACGGTGTTGGACCTCAGCATCAATGTCTGCTTTTGCTGAGAGAAAACTGTCTAAGTAGAGAATACTCTGAAGGTTTTACAGTTCCTTGAGAGAGGGGCTGGCTGGGTCCTCCTGACCAGGAGCTGGCTGAAAGAGGATGGCCTTCACAGTAATGGAAAGCCCAAGTCTCTGATAAGAAATAGTTAAAGGCATTCAGAATGGCTTGAAAATCATCCTCTGCGATAGTCCAGACACAGTTATCGTCAGCGTACTGAAGTTCCATCAGAGACATAGGGCTTGGCGCGGTGCAGGGTGGCGCAAAGTGGTAATTTTGTCCAGCGCAGCCCACGGATTGGTAATTTGGTCCTTTGCGCAGCCGCTTCGGCAATTTGGTAGACCGAAGTGTGCCGAGATGGGTGTGGCGGCGCAGCTGGGGGAGGTGTCACATATTTATCTTGACGCAGTGACAATTTTGTGGCAAAAGGCTCCACAGAAAGTGCGCAGAGCGCTCGCCAGCTCCAACCTGGTTTACTTTCCATGCAGTGGTAATTTGGCTGACCGTCGCACAGTGCGCACACGTCACCGAAACCTCACAGGCAGGTTTTCAGAATGTCAGGCATGCGTAATGGAAATTCGACCTGGCTTAATCAACGCAGCTGAATCTGTGATGCGAACTAACGACTTCACATCTTTCTCAACCTACCACAAACTGCCTCGGCATCAGGTACTGCATACATATCTGGCTTCTCTCATCTCAAAAAATGCAAAAGAAAAGAGAAAAAGAGAGACGCTTGGAAATGCGTCCTTTACGCACAGGTGCTTCTGATTTCATCCGTGTCACGTATGGTATGTGTTTATGTTGTATTCTGTGCACACTACTTATCTTTATTACACGGGTTTTAAATATAGGTTACTTAATATGAGTGTCTTCATTAGTGGGAAAATATGTTTGCATTCCCCGTAATACCAATCTCAATCCCACCAAAGCCCTCGACACTGACGGCTGAGAGAGTGGAGGACGCAATGTCCTCCGCAGAGCTCATGGCCACGCTGGTGGAGGGGCCGCCTCCAGTTGCCATTTACCCCTTTTCCATCAAAAAGAACGTGGTGCTTGCGCTGTGCTGATGCTAGTGCCAGCGCTTAGTTGGTTCAACCACGAACCTCCTAAGAACTTGTTTGCTTTTCCATTGCTGAGGAAACAAATCAGAGCCACATGATCATGTCTCTGTAATTTAAGAACAACAGATCAGAAGAAAATAAACTTCGTTTGAGACCTGCGTCGCTCTCAGCAGTGGTCACGTAACAGCTGGCAATACAGAAATACAGTATGTCCTGCGGGAAACCACAAATAAAAATTTATGACAAAAATAATGGTTGCGTTCTATGCTCAGTAAAGCCGCTTGCACACTGGACGCGACAGAGTGTAATAATAAGAACACGCTATCAATCGTTTCTCTTCCCAATGATGCAGGCAGAAGAAATAAATGAGCAACCGTCGTATTTCATTCTAACTTCATAAGTTTGAATGATCTGACGTATTTTCATTTTGAAATTCCATTCAAGTTCACTAATGGTAATAATTTGCGAATGCCTCATATTCATTGTGCTTAATATAGATGTAAGTGGTGCAGAAAGCATGCCTGAAGCAGCAAAGTAAAATGCAACATTAACGCATCATGCAGATATCGGACCGAGGCTTCTTTATTCCAACATTTTAAAGGTGAGGAGAGGAGCTCATTTGATTGATGAAGAATTGACTTGGCGTGTTATACCCAATCACGCCTTCTTTGGCGCTTGCGCCGGATGGAGGGACAGAGGTGGGACAGAAGAGTACTTGCGCCGGGCACGAAATTGCAAAATACGCCTGGATACGCGCGACGCTCCCCCATTTGCTGTGCCTGTGCCTTGTCAACAAATTTAGAGCCCATAGTGTTAGTGTGGTTTTCATCTTGAGCCTCTTCAGATTGAATAGGCCTCTGTCTAATATGTAAACAAACTCCATGCCGCCTGGAAGTCAGTCTCGCATGTGGTGAAATATGGCTGATACGTATAAATATGAAGAACGTCTGCACCTCAAATGGCTCGCTATCACCAGTGGTCACTGAGGAATTTTTTAGACATGTCATCATATAGAAGTCTTAGTTCAGAAATAAACTTCTCAGCTTTGTGGCAGATCTTGGTGAGATATGGATGTCCTGAGAAGCATGGTGTGCAGCCCCTTATGATAATGTGAAATTATGCCTTTCCTCTTGAAAGAGAGCTGATCCTCAGTCTCATGTGAAGCATGGGTGAAAATGTGTTAATTCATGACTTACATGACCTTTCCTCTCTTGCCTCTGCAGCACGGCATGCATTGCTAGCATAATTTTCTCCAAACAAAGTTGTTTAGTTCTTTGCTGATATTATGCATGAAGCCACAAAAAAAGAGAGAAGATATCGGGACCTTTTTCACCACCCAGAGCTAGATAATATGGCGCTAACAAGCCAATAGTAATGTTCATTTAAAATGAAAACCTGCAAGCTATCAGAAGTCACCAACCTTTCAAGTGTAGAAAATAATGTCAAGTGATATTAGTTAACTTTGTACGCTAGCTTTAGCCAGCTGGCTGACCCTGACTTTTGTTAGTTGTAGGCTAATGGCATTCCATCAGAAGTAACAAGGTTGTCCAATCCATTGAGCTCAGTAAGATCCAGACCTCTGTGTTTTCCTGACCGATAGGCTATAACTAGCTAATCCATTTATTGAAATAACTGCCAAATAATAGCTGTATTTATAGGTGCAGCAAAGATTCGTCCAACAATGCTTTGAAATTTCAATTTTGATTTTCCCGTTTTGTCATTGTTTGTCCATGAGGGTCAGGTGAAGAATTTGTTGTTCTTCACAGCATTGTTAGTGTGCAGAAAACTGGTTTTTAAACACCAGAGCGGTGTGACGTGCTAGCTTTCATTCAGCCAGGGTAAATGAGCAGATAAGAGCATATAGTAAGATCCTATCCAGCTCTATTTTGCATTTGTCTTTGCCGTTGCTTTTTACTTTTTGTGGAAAAAAACTTTAAGAACTGTTCTATGCACAATGTAAATAGATTCTAGGCTTGACTACATCAGATTTGGGTGGATTTTAACTGAGATACTTTGGTCCAACCTTCTAGTTTCAAAAGTGTGAATTCATCACCGGACAGCACTGAAGGGTAGCCCCCCCATCTTTTGTATCAATGAAAGTAGATGGTATTTTTGATGGTAGAAAACAGTGGCCGAATTCAATTCATGGCTGGGTAATAAACATATGCCATCTTATTTTTCCACTTACTAAAGCTGAAATTCATATTTTCTGAAGGATTTTTCACATTTTCGCAGCGCGAAGGGGGCGCCAAAGCAATTGGCCACAAACAGATGAAGATACAAGATTAGGATATTGACAAGATTATTTAATTTAAAGAGTACTGGAAGATGCGCAACTGAGTGCGCAATATTAACGAAATAAAATGCATCTCTAGTCTCATTTCTAGTGTGGCCACCATTCCTTTTGGGTTGAGGATCATTCAAAAGAGACTCTTTCGATGTTACAACAGATTTTCTCAATCAGATTAGGAGGTCTGGATTTTGATCAGGCCAAGTCATAACTTTTATGTCACCAGATGTTTCTTTCTGACTGAGATTATCCTAGGACAACTTGAAGTGGTGTTTAGGGTCATCATCTTGTTGAAAATAAAATCCCAACCAATCATCTCTTTCCAGATGCCTCAGAGGCATGCTGTGATACTTCTTCTGATCCATGATTCTGTCCATTTTTATGAGATCACTGGCTCCTTTTGAGCAGACTGAACCCCAAACTATAATATTACCACCACCCTGTTTTACTGAAGGAGTAAAGCATTCATTTTTGAAATGTTCTCCAAATCTACGGCGCACGTAAGTTCTGTTTTTAGGTGGTAATATTTCACATTTTGATTCATTGGTCCAAGGGACTTGTTCCAAGTTCACTGGTGTTCAATCCTTGAATTTCTTGGCAAATTCGTCTTTTCTTTTAAATGTTGTCAGCTCATGGCAGTAACAGGACCAATCAGACTATTTTCACAAAGTCGTCTGGAAATAGTACATCTTTATACTTTCTACTCTTCATTTCTGGCGCTATTAAACTGCAAAGAAATTTCTCAAATAAAAACGAATCTGGTATACGTTTGACCCAACAGTTCCTGAACAATATCTTGCTAATTAAATGACCCAAATTTGCCGCTTATCCTCGAAAATGATCCATTTCTTGAGGTCCAAGCAGGCTTTTCTGAAAATGTATTACTTCTGAAAATGTATTACTTGTGAAATGATAATGCGCCTACGGATCAAATGTGGAAAAAGCAACTTGAAAATCACGTGAGATTAAAAAAAATGTGATTAACAATAAATCGATAATATGTGATCAGCAACTAAATGTGCTTATCTCACGTGAAAGAGCAACAGGGATCACACATTGGAAATAAAGCTCTTGTGCTTTGGAACTCATGCTTTTCATGTTCAATAGGATTTCAATGGTGGTTTTTTCGTAGGAGGCAAACTAACGTTTACTCAAATTTATTGATGACGTGCCAATAAAGCTAAAATTTGAATGCAGTTTCTATCTACAGTTAGTAATCTTGGCGGTGGACATATGACTAACCATGCATCCATGACAACAAAACCTCTGCGCCAACAAGATAACTTGAGGGCTGGCGATAATACTCTCAATATTAAGATAAATGCAGTATCAGCAATTGCTGAGAGTAACGTTATTTAAAAACGAGTATGCCCGTCATTTCATTAAGAAAGGAGCTGCCAGACACATTTGGCAGCACTCCTGCTCACAAACAGGATCTCTTCTCTGTTCAGATCAAGTAAACTGATGGTTGCTAGGTACTGAGCCATCTTTTTTATAGAAGCCAATTTTTAACTTGTTAAATAATAAGCTGTCGGTTGAATTGCAAAATGTGCATGAATGATCTGTTGTAAGTCTGTAAACCATGGCATTATTTTATTTTATTTTAGATCAGATCCTAACATTTGGCCTTTAACCATTCTGCTGCACATTATTCTATTCTATTATTCTGCACTTCCCTAATCTCCTCTGAAACCCTATTCTCTTACATTTAAACCAAAATTATGTGAACAGTTCTTATGTCTACTGTCTGCTTGAATATTGTGGTTCTTGCCAAAGTTTTGGACTCTCCTGACCATATTCATGGCCTGATAGCTCATGGATGGGGAAAAACCATACCATAACATAGTTCCACAGTAACATTTCCTAGTTAATATGCAGAATCCTTTTCAACATGCATATCCTGTCCCGATGCAATAACTACTACAGGCA
Organism: Gymnothorax reevesii; assembly: GCA_029721435.1. Classification (NCBI taxonomy): domain Eukaryota; kingdom Metazoa; phylum Chordata; class Actinopteri; order Anguilliformes; family Muraenidae; genus Gymnothorax; species Gymnothorax reevesii. The sequence goes on from CM056573.1 coordinate 115,983,129, forward strand.
AAAAGCTCATTGCTGGCTCTAATATAAAAGGAACATTTGATTGATACTCCATATGAAAGGAGATTGTAGAAGCTTCAGAAAAAGGCACCAAAAATCACACACAAAGCTGATTTTACTCAAAATTAATGCAGGAAAAAAATTGTGTGTGTGAGAGTGTCTGTGTGTGCGTGTGTGTGTTTTTGTGTGTCTGTGTGTGCGTGCGTCTCCATGCAACTGCTATAAAACAGTAAAACTAATGAATACAATTATTACATCTCCAAATCAGTAAAAAAAAAAAGAAGAAAATAACAGTGTTCTCAAAATTTGATTTAAATGTAGTTCATTTCGCAAAACAGCCAATGAGATATTCATTACAATAAACTCTATAAGCCGAAACAGAAAAACCCCTACTGAGGGTAAGATTGGGAAACCTTTGGGGGGATATAGCAACGGCAAGTTTAGCTTAATTAGATTGGCATGTAGCAGTTTTATCTGTAGCCAATTAAAATGTATATATTTCAATAATTTTGTTAATTCATTTTAACTTCCCGTTTGATGTCATAGAAGTAGCTAATGTACTGCTTGTTCTACAGTCTGCAAATACAGAAATTATTTTCTTTATGGATACTATTCATTCTGCGGGAGGGAAATAGACACTTCATGTTTTTTTTTTTTGTTTCTTTTTTTCAGTAAACAGCTTTCAGCGTAAGTGAGGTTGCTGGATAATTAGTAAAAATTGACCACACAATAAAGTCATACATTAATTAATTAATGAATACAGTGTCACTGCCATGCCAAGACTACATTTGTGATGACCCTGTGTGCAAAAGAGGCAGAAACATCCACTCTAAGTAATTAAAGTACACACTTTTCAATTATAACTAATATTAACAAGCAATAATTATAGTGCTAATAAATGCGTAGCCCTCAAAAGGTTTCTAAGAACTGGCAAGTGATCTTATGAGATCTCCAATGCTGGCAGGTTGGAAATAATGACTCTATAACTGCTGAATGTGATGCCAAACTGCCTATAAATGTCCACAATTTACTGCTATTGCACTGAACAACAGACCCAGACTGCAACGCATAATCTATGCACTGTCTCTTGTTTCATGTAGGAAATAATTTTCATCAACTGCAACATCAATGGGTGCTTGAAGTCATTGTGTACTGTGATAATGCTAAAGCAGCATGACCAGCATCACAGCTTTTTGCTATTGCCGTTGTAGGAATACTGTTGTGTTCTGGCCTTTGGCCAGGACAGCATTTATGGTTTTAACAGTTTCATGTTTCAAGATTTCATAGTTCATAGTTTCATGTTCCATAGTCATGTTCATAGTCATAGTTTTAAACAGTTTCTTGTATCAGGTTTTTGCATTTCATGTTTTACATTCCATGTCCATGTTTTTACTTTTCCATGTTTTTGTTTTCGCCAGGTCTGCCATGCCACTCCACCGCTTGTCTGCGTTCCGCCCCGTGCCTTCGTTGTTGCACATTTCTGAGCTCTGGTTGGCTTTGGTATTTCCCCTTCCTTCTGTGCTGTGCTGATTCGGGGCTCTCTAAGCTTAATTGAAAATTAACTGTTTTTAAGTTACTAACATTTACTAACACTCACTGGGTTGGTGTAATTCTTAGATAGGCACATTACTAATACTACTAATTTAGACAGGGAGTTTATTGTCATGATTCCTGCTTTGCTATTTCAAGATCTTGCTGTGCTTTTCTGTTCTTAACATTCATGCTTGCTTCCTAGCTGCATACTTAATTGGTACTTAAGCTGAGCACGCTCATTCTCTTAATGAGCAAGTCTGGTCAACCAATCTTGTCCATGTCTTGATCTTGCCATGCCTCTTGTTTCTGCTTCTCCAGGTGTTGCCCCTCACGTGTCCTTGATTACTTACCCTTTATCTGGATGCGGTGGAAGTTGGCTGGCAGACAGTGTCTCAAGTTCTTGTTGTCAAGTTCCCTTGCAGATCTAGTTTCAAGTCTTGTTCTAGCCTCTTGTCAAGTCTCGTAATTATAGCTCTTGTCTTGTGTATATATATATATATATAGTCTTGTTATTTATTTTTCTTGATCTTCTTGCCTGGAGTTTCCAGTGCCTTTTGTTTTTTGTCATTTGCATTCTTTGTTTATAGCTCGGTGTAGCATACCTTAGTTTGTTTTTTGCAACCCTTTGGGCCAAGTTTTTTGTTGGCCCTCGTGCCTGTTTTGTTTTGTTTATAATAAAATCCTCATTCCCTTTTCCCGCATCTGGTGTCTAACTGATTCCATATCAGAATACATGAAGGCATGGACGTCATGCTCGTTGGATAAGTCAGTGTCTGCCTGCTGCACCAATCACAAAGCACTGATCATACACTGGCCAGCCAAAAAAAGTCTCACACTGTCATATTTTGTTAGACCACCTTTAGCTGTAATCACGGCATGCATTCGCCATGGCATCATATTTGATAAGCTTTCGCAATGTCACAACATTTATTTCTTGTATTGATGATGTCAGACCGCTGCAAAAAGTCTTCTCCTGTATACCCCGAAGACTCTCCATAGGGTTAAGATCTGGACTCTGGTGGCCAATCCATGTTAGAAAATGTTGGGATGCTGTGTACAATTAAAATGTCAAAAAAAAAAAAATCGAAACTCCTTTGAAAAAAGTACAAAAACAACATTAAAAAATTTTGAAACTGATAAAACTGAGAAATTATATTGTTCTTGTTTTTTGAAAAATATTTAATTTTGAATTCAATGCCAGCGCTGCGTTTCAAAAAAGTCGGGATGGGGGCATGTTTACCACTGTGTTGCATCACCTCTTTGTAACAACTCTTCGTAAAATGTTTGAGAACTGAGGATAACAGCTGCAGCATGTAGGTGAGCAAAATGTTTTCCCATTCTTGCTTGGTGTAGGATTTCAGCTGCTTAAGACTTTGTGGCCCCCTTTGTCATATTTTTTGTGTCATAATGTACCATATATTCTCATTGCGTGACAGGTCTGGACTGCTGGCAGGCCAGTTTAGCATCCAGAGTCTTTTACAGGGCAGAGTGTAGTGTTTGGCATTGTCTCAGTAATAAGAGAGGCATTCCTTGAAAAAGGTGTCTAGATGACAGTATATGTGGCTTCAAAACCTGTATATATAATGCAGCATTACCTCCATACTATCATGGATGCTGGTTTTTGAACTGTGCCGTGATTACTGGTCTCCACATTTCCCAGATGTTTACAGACTGTTGTTAAAAGAAGAGGGGATGCTACACAGTGGTCAACTTTTTTTGAGATAAGTTGCTGCCATCAAATTTAAATGAACTAATATTTTTCATGACATGGTAATATGTCTCACGTTCAAAATCTGATAAGTCTTTATGTTCTATTTTGAATATAATGTGGGTTTATGAGATTTGCACATCATTGCATTCTGTTTTTATTTACATTTTACAGGGCATCCCAACTTTTTTGGAATTGTGGTTTTGTGTGTGTGTGTGTGTGTGTGTATATATATATATATATATATATATATATATATGTATATATATATATATATATATATTACAGCGTGTCATTTTTTCTCGTTTTTTTTTGGTTGTTTTGCTTTACTTTGTGGGCTCTAAATTCGTTGACCAGGCGCAGGCACGGCGAATGGGGGGGAACGCCCCGCCAACGGGGTGTATCCAGGAACATTTTGCAATTTCGTGCCCGGTGCAAGTACTCCTCTGTCCCACCTCCGTCCCTCCTGCCAGCGCAAGTGGCAAAGAGGAAGGAGAGAAGGCTTGAGTGGGTTTAACACAGCCGAGTCAAATCTTCACCAATCAAATGAGCTCCTCTCCTCACCTTTAAATCCTCACTGTGGGTGAGGCGCAGTGGAAATTTCGTTCGACATGGATGGAGTAGGACACAGCAGCAACACCAGATGGCCAAACTTCAGCCAGGAGGAAGCTGATGTTCTGGTCCAGGAGGTTCGAGCTTGCAGTGGCTGAATATATGGCCATGCAAACAGACATCCACGGGCTGATGATGCAGAAATGGCTGCGAAATTTTAAACCCCCCTAGAAACGCGGCTGCTGCTTTTTTCATGGCAGTGCAAATGTGAGGCCATTTCATGATATTGTGCGATTATAAAGAGGGAATCAACTATACATTGTCTTTGAACAAATGAAATAAAAAATTCCCAATAAATACGTGTTTATTACCAACAATAATTAATTATGCTGACAAACATGTTATATGAGAAAACAACAATTTGAGTCAACATTTGCCCAATCGCGTAGCCCTACAGCAACCAGAACGAATCCGACAAGGGGTGCACTTGACAGCTGTGTAAGCCTATAAACTACCTTTAGTAGGCTAATTGTACACAACAATAAAAGTTCAGTCAGGAAAACTCACGTTTCAAAATAGAACAAGCATTACATTGTATTTTGATGGCAGTTCTGCTCTGGAGGAATGTCCTACCGAGGCACAGCAAACATACCAACAGTCATGAACAGAAATCAAAACCCCCCCGATGTGAGCAGAACCAAACAGGTGGAGGAGGCAGCAAGCGAAAAAACAAACAGCATGTTGCATAGCATGAAAAGTCATTGCAAACAGCAGCAGAAGTAAGTGAGCTTGACGTCTTTCAAATAGACCGCTGTATGACCCCGTGATGTGTATCCTCCAATTGTGTGTTGGCAGATGCTGACGAGCTGGTAGCTTATCAGGCTGCTGTCAGCTGATGTAGCTCTTCTCAAGTTTCCTGCTGTTACACTCATTAATAATTATAATAATAATAATAATAATAATATTTAGATAAATATAGCCCAGATCAAGCTGTGTTTCTAAAGCCGCATTCACACTGGCCGCAAAATGAATTTTCCGCGCGATAGATTGCAAAAGTACATTCAAAGTCAATGCAAAGACGTGAATACACGCAAAACCTGTGTATTCGCATCTTTGCATTGACTTTGAATGTAATCTGTCATGCGAAAAATTCGTTTTGCGTCTGGTGTGGAAGCAGCTGAAGGACACATACCTACATAGCCTACACACGCACTCACGCACCCACATGCACACACATCTCTGTCTTTCTCTCGTATGTTACAGACGTAGGTCAAAGCCACTGCCGCAAAAAAAGCGGCTACGGCGCTCAAAGTAATTTAGTATCAATACTATCGTTTTATAACAAAGTTACACAAAATTGTCACTGTGTCATGTTGAATATATGGCACCTCCGCCTACTACACCGCCACACACATCTCGGCGCACGTCCATCTACCAAATTGCCAAAGTGGCTGTGTGTTGCACTGCACAAAATTACCACTGCGTGGGCTGTGCCACCCTGTGCTGCGCCAGGAAATTAGAGCCCTGTGTCCCTTCTGGTTCGTGACCTCCTCTTCTTCTGCTGTTCTGTACATGTTATGGGTGTCCTTTACCACCAACTTGTTCTGAAACTGACCTACCTTTCTCTTTTTTTTTAAATAAATTTGGCATCTCCAATCCCACCCGAATCTGGAATGCCCAATTGGTGAACTATGTACAAAGCTTGCTCGTATGCGACCCCTTGCTGCCAACTTAGGATAGTGAGGACAGCTCACGGCTCTCCTCCGAAGCACGTGTCCGTCAGCCACTGATTCTTATACACTCATTGGTTGAATCCTCGTAAGTTCCGAACGAGGGCAGAGTATACCCGGACGTGAAAAAACCCAGAGTCTTCCTGACGAGTGCCTGTCTGGCCAACAGGAGGCGCCGGAGCAACGAACAAAGCCGTTATTAAATACCCAAATCCGGCAGTCCCTTCCAAATTTCAAACCCTGTAGCGCAATAGCCAATTGTGCGCTACTCTGCGCAGTGCCTTAACCGAGTGAGCTATCCGGCAGCTCAAACTGACCTACCTTAATGGAGCTTTTCGCTCCCAGCCAGTTGATGGAAATGCAGGTAACTCATTTTCTAATTTTCTAAGATTTGCTTGACATGAGTTGGAAACTTGACTTGTGAATAGAAAGGTTATTTAACCAAAATAGCCCACATGTTCACTGATTGGTCATAATATTTCCCATAAAGCTCCACAAAGGGAAGGCAAGAAGAAGGACATTTTCCATAATATTGCCTTATTGACGTTTCGTCCCAGTTTGACCTTTGACCTAGCAGCAGTGACCTTTGGGGCTGAAGGTTATTGCCCGCTTCAGCGAGGCCCATTTTAGTTATCAGCGATATACTGTAAGCTGTGATAACGTGTAAAACATAACTATCAGTTTCATTTATATCTATTCAAGTTTATATCTATTTGCATCTTGCTAGTATGGTCTTTCAACCCAATTTTCTGTCCCAAATTTAAAATGCAGTGCGATTTAATTGAGGTTAAAATTGCAGTCATCTGGCTAAGTGCTAAAACCATAATGTCTCACAGTTAGGAACAGATAATATGAGCTCAAGTCTGCGACAACATGAGATAATGAGTGTATTCACTTGAGTGAGTAATGGACATAGCATCACACCTGGTGCATTTCAGATATACAGTATATACACACACACACATAGGGGTGCACATAACTTTTTTGGTGTGGTTCTCAAGGGAGCACCTGGAGATGCTGCCTGGTGCTCACTCTTTACGCAGCACCCATTCTACAAGGTGTCATCAGCACAGCCATCATCTCTTGCAGAGAACTCAACACGCATGCACTTTCGATGCAACTTAGCCCATAAAAGAGGGAGTAAAAAAAAACAAACAAGTATTTCTTAATAATCATACATCGACTTGGAAAACATTAAATCTTTCATATGTTCAGTTTCATCGAGCAAAAGGAGGATTTCTTCCTTTGTGAATGCTAACTTTCCTGTCCTTTTCCTTTCCATGAAAGATTGTTAGACACCATGTTGTCACATGCCAATTTATTGAAGCAATCAGGCTTTGGATTGAATAACAGTGAAATGAGCAGACAAAAGCCTGTGATCTACTTATGCTTTTAAGGTCTCGGATTGTCCTGATTCTCCCCTTTCGACCAGTTACGAGCGATTAGGAGTGGAAAGTTTTGTTACGCGCAAGACATAGGTGGATCCTCACTTCCGACTTGTATTGACCCTTCTGCTTGAATAAGACAGGTTCTGACTGGATCAGATCACACGGATCCCTCTTCCGACAAAATCAAACCAGTTTGATTTTTCCAAAGGTATTAGTTGTCGGAAGGACGCGGGAGTATCAGTTCGTCAAGTGCAAACTAGGTGGCGAATATTTCCTCCGCAATTACCCAATTAGAAACCGTTTATAAAAACATCCACCATCTTTATTGTTGATGTTGGCAAAAATCAATGCTTGCGTTAGTGGATCATGGGATAAAAATTTTTCCCCAATCACTCTTTCTACTTTCTACGAGTTTTGAATGGTTCCCGGCCCTTCCAAAAGCTTCCGACTGGCCATGATTGCTTACATGCGGAAGCGTAAGTGGATCACAGGCAAAAGGTGAAGTGAGTCATTATTCAGCCTTTTCTTAATCATTTCTATTCTTGTAATCATTCGTTGTAATATTTCTGTAGTCTAATTTAATTTAAAAAGACACTAAATCAATGAAGTTATTGTAATGATGATGACAATGTTTTTAAAATATTGTATTTCGGTGTTGATTGGTTAAAACGAGGGACGTTTAATCTCACAGCATCGATTTATCAACTACTTGCTTTAGCGAGGACGTGCTTGGCTAAGAAACTCTTTGCCAAGTTCTTCTTATGGAATGAAAACCCTCAAGGATAGGCACTCATTATATGATTGAGAATTAAAGGATCGCATAACCTATTTATTTTTTTACAAAAGTCAATCACAGATCGCTGCACATTAAATGTATTGATCACCTTTGGCAGAGTATTGCTGACCACGGCACGAGTGCACCCGAAGTATGCATGACATCAGCGCTAGAACACAAAAAGGCAAGGTCAACATGGCGTCATACAGTTTCAGTGAATCTAGTGGGAATTCTGGTGAGAGTTTTCACAACTGGAGTGATGAGGAATCAGGAGACAGAGAATTAGTTCTTACTTTGGCAGATACAGAGGAAAACAACGGTCCACAACCCTACCTGTATGGGCCATTAACAAGGCAAGAGATGGAGGACCTAGTGGGACATGCAGCTGATGCCGTTCCTGACGATGCCTCATTATTACAAGATCACTTTGGCAGTACGACTTGCTGTAACGTTTATTTGAAAACAATAATAAATTAATCAAGTGTATAAGGAATGACTTTACGCAGTTTCACATCCCCAATCTCCACAAATATATTGGGCTGTTAGCTAGCTGCAGTGACGTGCCGTCAGGTATCAGGAAGGCCTTCAGTAACATCAACCTTTCCCGCATAAATTATTCTAAACTGTTTGCGATCAAGTGTGTCTGAATAACAATCAAATAATTTACTAACAGAACAACCGCTGCTAATGCATGAAACGTAATTATTAAGAAATGCTACTGACAAAGTGTTTGCCTGTTGGCTATGTTGATATAATTGATGTGACTCGGCAAGGATGACAATCTGAAAAAAATCTGAAACTTTGGCTGACTTTGCGGTAATTATACTCACCATCACTCAGCTGTGCATCATACCTAACCACGCCATTTAGCTTTCACTCAATTCAGACTTTATAACAGATTCTCATGGCTTCTCAATGAGCCTCGCAAACTAATTTACACAAATATGTGCTGTTTCACCAGCTACACGAGTGCAGAAATTATAACAACTTACTGATATTTTTCATAGTCATTGATGTGCGGAAGAAAAGGCTGTGTAATTTCATAGTGCAGTGTATAACAAAGCTTCAAAAATAAAGGACTAGTCGGTTCTGCCAATTAGTCCGAGCAACTGTTGCTAATCAGGAGAGGTAAGCTGCAAGAGGGGTAGGTTGGAAATTTGTGAATGCTATGTCCAATTTTATCATAATTTCTACAGAATTTGGCAACACATCGCTGAACCACTGTTCAAAAAGCTAGATAAACAATCAATGCAATGCAAGTCAATGGCTGAATGCAAATTATGACAGTTCATGTGCGCCTGGCGCCACCTGCACGCTGATATATGTTCGAGATCTGACGTCACATGCCTGTAACAAGAGCGCTGTCCTGTTTTTTAGCCACGCCCCCAAGCAGTGCAAAATGGTGACTTTCAAACCTTGGCAACTCGGCAACAAAAGACTGCCGGGTGGAACAGGTGTCTCAAAAATGGTTTTGGGAGTGCACTCAAACAGAACCTGAAAGCAGAGTGAAAGTGAAGGAAAGTGTTTTCATGGTCTTTAAGGCCTGTCTAACAATTGAGTTCGGAGAAACCCATGAAACAAGAATGATACGAACATAAGAGAATTTTCATTGCTTAAGAATCTCTTTGACACAGTTGTTAATCCTGAGATCCAACATTTTTGGCAAACCCACTGCAGTGCTTTAAATTAACATGGTTGCTAGTCAAAAACAGCCTCTGATTGCTCTCAAGTCAAGAACACACAGCCTTTGGGTCTACGGACACAATCCAAGGGAACAGTTGATTGTCAGTGGACAAGAATTTTTTTTATTTTTTATTTTTTTCAACACAGGGAATTAGATACTCTGAAATATGCGGATTTATTATTGGAAAATTTCTATAAGACATCGGAGTTTAAAGGGATGGTTCACTTTTTTTGAAGTGGGGTTGCATGAGCTACAAATTGCCACTACTTACATTAGATGCAGAACTCTCTGATCTCCTCCAGTTAGCCGCCCCAGCGCATAGTGCTGGGTGGACATTTAGGCGATACACTGTTGTGAACCGGCCCAGAGAAACAGCATATTTTTGCATCCTAAAAGAGGAGATGTATTAACAATGCAATGACATGAAAGAAATTCAGGATTTGGCGATGACTCCGTCCTCGAAGACCCTCAAGCGAGGAGAGGCGCTGATCTGCCTGGGTAGCAGGCAGGGGCGAAGCCATCCCCTGTTGGACAGAAGGGTCACACAGATTAAGTTGATGCTGTGGAGGCCGGAGTCGAGAAGTTGGTGGTGGGGAGGCGGTGGGCGATGCGGAATCTGTGCAACAGCAGACAGGAACACGTCAGAAGCAAATATAGAGAAGACCGAAGGCGCTGATTGGGTACGTGTAATTGCTTGAGAATCCTACGTCTCGTGATTGAACTTTACTTTACACTCTAATTACACTATTTTAATTATAAATATATATTATTATATAAAAAAATATTACAGCCCTTTACCTGCACGCAAAAAACGGTTGCTCTTGAACTAACCAACTGATGTAGTCCTCCACGCGGCGTATCGTAGTTGACTGCACGCTTTAGCGATCAGCTGTTTGGGTCACAGTAAAGCTGCTTGCACACTGGACACAAAACAAATTTTTAGCACGACAGATTACATTCGAAGTCAATGCGAAGGCGCGAATTCTCACAAAATGTAATTGAAATATTAAAGATCACATCTATTTAGTTTTTAAAAGTGTCTGATCAATATTTGGCGTAAATTATAGGCCCACACCTTGAAAACAAACGTATGTTTCCAACCGTTCATCGAAATGGATTATGTGCACAGATCTTAAGAATCCAAAGATGAGGCAATAAAAGTGGTTCCCGTGTACTATATACTCAAGTAGTTCTGGGGAAAAACCCAACAAAAGCCAACAAGAAGCGAGTTTTCTGGGACAAGTGTTTGTCTTTGCATTCGGGCAGAAAATAACTGATGCGGACCAGGCAGATTTTCCCCTGCTTTGATGGATTTGATGTCTTGCTAATTTGGGTCAAAGCTGTGGAAACTTTAAAAGCTAATAATTTATGAACACACTTTTCATAATGTTTTCTGTCTTTCCAGAGATTTATGGAGAAAAATCCTATTCCAGTAGCCGAATTAAACCAGCCAAAAATGCCAAATATGTTGGTACGCAATTGAGCTTACCTTCAAGTTTTTTGCAGTGCATTTTTTATTTTTGCCTCGCAAGCGCACCAATTATGTGTACCTCACTATGTATGTGTGCGTATGTATATATATATATATGAAGAGTTTGGTTCCAAAACGCAATAAGTGCCAAAATTACAAAAATTGAGATAATACCATAGAGCGATAGTCCTGCGCTTCTTACACATGGTGCAAAAACCCGTCATTAGAAATGCATACTATTTGGTGTATTTTTTCATGGTCAAAGTTTGTGTTTTTCTATTAAATGCAATAGGCGCCAACATAGAAAAAGCTGATTTACTCAAAATGACTAAAATGGATATATTCCATTTTGGAACCAAACTCTTCATATATATATATATATAATTTATTTATTTGTATATTACAACGTACATGTGATGTATTGCATACAACATATGTGGTCAACAGTTCCAGTACTGCAGTTATAAATGTCGATGGTAGATAAAGTACTGGAGATGAGCAGAGCTTTTCAGAAAAGGGGGGGGGGGGGAAGTATGATATGAGCCTCCCTAAGGGAGGTTTCTTGCTACTAAAGAATGTTAGAAGTTCAAGTTCCAGCCACTAACCCCTGAAAACTGACCTTGTCTTGCAGATGTCCTCTGTGACCACCAATTGATGGGTAATCATCAGTTAGGCAGGCAGGCTGGCTTGTTTAGCCGGGAAGTCTATCCAATGTGGAAGGAAGACGACATCCATTTATATTCATGTGATGCATGCAATTCAATTATCACTTTTCATACTGTAGTTTCTTTTCAAGCAATAGCTCAAAAAAGGGGGAAAAACAGCCAAAATGCAAGAATCAGCTGTTTTCTGCCAATTAAATGTAACTTTTTTTTTGTCCTCTGTACCAATTTTAATAGAAATGGCCTTCTTAGCTTTTTGTCATTTAAATGAACAAACTATGCCTATTTTTGGCTGTCCGGGGGTTTAAAATCCACATAGCCACACTTTTCCTATGATGTTCGGGGCCAGCACGGAAACATAAGCAGCCTTAGAGAGCAGTGTTTCACCATCCTTAATAATGTTTGTGATGGCTAACGGGACTGCCCTGATATGCTCCAAAATACATTACAGCCACTGAGCTGGAGAATATTTTTCATGTCCAACTGTATTCACAGTTCAGCCTTCTCACAATTTCACTAGGTAACATTTATTTTTTCTTTTTTTGTGTGTGTGTGTTGGTGACAGTGGCGTCGATGCTGTTATCACACTGGTCCCCAGGAGCTCGCTGAAGAAATGCTCCTAAATGGCCTTTTTCTTGTGTAAAAGGGAATCTATTTTTTCCCCATTAGCACTGGCATTAAAAGCCATTATTTCCCTTAACTGCACTCTCGACTCAGACGTCAGCAGTCATTACTGTTATTATTCACATTGTAACTGGAAGGGACACGTGGACGTTGGGAAGTGTCAGCACTTGTTTGCCTGCTCTGAAAAGAGTCCTGTTTTCCCTCAGATTTGGCACCGTAATGAAAGCCATTGTGGCTGGCAGATCATCTCAGCGCATAAAGGAGGGAGACTATCTCAGCACACTTGACCCAAAATGCTGCAGATTATTATCATTTCATGGAGACTTAATTGTATATTGTATATTGTGTATAAATATTCATAAAATCCCAACTACAGAGCATTGCAACGTGCTCCGCCAAGAAGACATGCCTCCTTGAGTATGGCTGGCGTAACATCATGATGCGATCTTGCATCCCAATTACGGTTTTCCATTAACCTATTACAGTTTGCATAAATAACAGGTGTACGCAAAGATGTGTGTTTGCTAAGGAATGGCAAGAGCTTTTCCTGGAAATTTCCATACAGTTGAACACCTGTGAAAACAGCTCAGCCTATATACTGAAGTGACAACCCTTGCCACCTCCCAATAGACTTCTGTAGCTCGCTCGCACAAAGAAATAAATGAGCACTATGCCAGGACGGTGCCCTTCTGCAGGAGGTCTGTGGTTCGCGCGGTATCCAGCGCCCAGGCCACACCGATCCATTGTGCTCATAGACCAGTAAAGGGATTACAGACGTTGCCACCATTATCATTCCACCTCGACAGAATTAGGCGACATCTGTGAACCCTGGTGGCCCCGCCAGACCGCTCTCAGTGTTCACACATCAGATGAAGAGGTGAGGAGAGCGGACAGAGGAAGCCAGCCAGGCGTCCAGCATGCCTAAGCGTTTCTCACTTGGTTAACAACTTGTGCCGAGCTGGGTTCCGCTATTGGCAAAGACATGCAGGAAGAAGGGGTTGTTTGCTCTGGTGACTGGCTTACACTGTAGGGGGAAAGGCAGGCCTGTTTTCATTGTTTTTTTTAAATATTCTTTCTGAGAGTATAATGCAATAATCAACAGAATTTGCGTACTTATACGACGGAGCACCTTATCGTTGGCCTGCTGATAAAACCTTGTGTCTCCAAATTGATAAGAAGCAAAAACTCGTATGTCCACTATTCTTCAATGCAAAATGAAACATTTTTATTTTATTTATATTTTAAATGATATTGATACATTTATATTATTTTTTAAAAATTATTAAACATTTATTTTTTGAAGATACAAGGTTTTTTTCAGCAGGCTGAGGATATAGTACACTGCTCAAATGGCAAGCAGTGTTCTCATGAAGAACATTTTGTTTGAGATGGTAACTGTCTTTATGGATTAAAAAAAAATTATTTTTTTGGAGCATCAAGCGAGATTTTTCTTCATTTGTTCTGATTTCCTCCCACCAATGAAGCAGCACCTTGTGCAAGGTTTTTTTTTTTTTGGTTTTCATTTGTGTTGTCTCAATCACATAGTATTTTCTCAGCAAAATACATCGATTAAGCGTTGGCGCGGTAAGACGTCTAAACCGATGTCACACACAGTGGTCTTTTCATCAGCTCACCACAAGTCAACATGACACGATAATGTTCTGATGCAGAACTAATCCTATCGTATTACCTCACGTCAAACAGTTTTAGTTTTGCTCTTGCTGGGAAAGAAAAAAAAAAGATTTAAACTTCACAAGCACGTGTGTCCCAACACAGCTTGTCTAACATCCCTTGATCGCGGTGTTGCTGCTTTGTCATCCTGCTCTTAATCCCTGAAATGTTGGTCTGGCGTTTTGGTGAGAGTCTCTCTTACTATTCCGTTTCCTCTGTTTTGTGGCCTTCAGCCAGCCGAACGGGGTGTCCCATCGGCTGCTGTACAGAGGAGCTTAGACAAAACAACCAAACACACAGGAATTTAAACACACTCTCCCATGGGAGGTCCCGACACGGATCAAGTGTACTTATTGTTAAAAGCCCAGGTCCTATTTCTTTGACAGGAAGGAAAACCGTCTATCCGTGGTGTCCTTAACCCCCTATGTGCCAGCCCTGCATCCTGTAATTTTAGGAATTGGTAATCACTGTGCATTGCTGCTCCTGCTAACATATCAAACTGCGAATGTCAACTTTACCTTGAAATTATCAGAAAACAAGCACAAATCATCAAAAAGGGATGAACTTGGACATCAAAGGTTCTCAATCTAAAATACTACTACTACTACTACTTCTACTACTACTACTACTACTACTAATAATAATAATATCTTTCATGTTGAAGGCCGCCATGTGTCAAAGGCTCAGATGTCTCTGGTCTCAGATCTTTTATATCTCCCAGGGAGGACAGACCATGAAAAAAAGCGCAGGAAGATGAGGTGTAAGCCAGAGCCAATTGTTTCACACTGCACTGAGACTGGCTGCAAGTCATTAGACTCAGTGCACGCAAAGAGGCAGAACTGCTCTCCCTCTGCCAGCTAAAATAAAGCGTCCCGTTGTCACCCATGCTGCTCCTCTCCAAATCCAACCATGAGAGGCGCAGTAGTGACTACGATTAGTACTCAAGCGATCAGTATACAAATATACATGAGTGCGCTGTTCTGGTGCTCTGGATAAGGTGCTGGTTTCTGCAGCCCGATGCATGGGAGCCATGCCAGGCCACTGATACTAATTTACACAGGGAGGCATCGGAGCGCCCGTCATCCCCACAGTACTTGGATGGCCATTCAGAGTCAAATGCCTCCTGTTCTTCCCCATGCTCCCACTGTCCAAGAAGAATGTGCTGGGTTATTTTTAATTTCCTGGTGAACAGCGTAGTTATTGCATTATGTAATCAGAAGTGATTAAAGGAGTGTGATCCAGCATTTCGCACTCTGCGTTCTAAATATATACATGTCCGTGTATGTGCGTGAGTGTGCGCTTGTTTGTGTGTCCTACCAATTTTTGTAGACTTCTCAGTCGCGTTTTCTCACGTTAAATTGGACTACTTAACGTGCACTGCAATTCTGGCCGGAGAAGTGATGGGCAGCGCGCTTGAGGGAATATCGCACTGTCTTAGTCATTTGGGACCCTGGCAAATCGTGTCCTCCGTATATATGTATTATTATCATTTCACCAGAGTGCCACCATCTTGAGTCGGGCTGTGTGAGCGAACCAGATGGGATCTGTTCACACCACTTTGAGACATCGAGAGTTTGGAGGCACCCTGCGGTCACTTCTTGTTATCTTTTGTCACCAATCAAGTGTGACAAATTTTTTCCTCCTATGAGTGAAATCTTCATGTTTAGAGTCCATGTGTTTCCCAAGGTCCATCTGTAAAAGAGGAGCGATTTTGAATAACGACGTATCACCTCCTATGATACTGATGGTGATGCAGATGGTATTGACTTTTTTTATGCTTTCAAAATTTGAGAATAATTAAATGTCTGTTTGTGACTCCGTATATCAGTTACTTTAACCAAATATTGTTGGAGAAAACAATGCAAAAACGATTCAAGATGGTTTGGATGGAGACCATGGCTGCCTGCAAAAGAATTAGCAGTATGTTATGAACAATAACATACATTACCCTTCTTACTGACGACAATAAGGTAAGTGAATTATGTGCATTTCGTTTGCTGTGTAACAACTTCTGCTCATTCGCTATTAGATCGATTTAAGAATGCATGAGTCGTCTTTGGAAACATCAGTGATTTAAAAGGTCAAACGGGACTAAAAATGCTTTTTAGATTCTCTGTTGTGTTTTTATGCCTATCGTTTGAGAAACTGGGTTAGCTGTCGGCTGGCTTTCATTTTGTTCTCTACTGAGATTCTATGGGGACGTGTTCAACCTTATTTCCTTTTCGCATAGGCATATGAATTGTATTATTATTGTACAACAGACTTGTGAGGTCTGATGTGGTCTGTGTCAAGTTGTTTCTCAGTGTCCCTGTATTGACCCCGGCCCATGTCCATAATTGTGTCTTTCATTGGCTCTTTTTTGTGAGTGAACTCCAATGAGGAGCAGTAATCTCATTCTGTGATGGTCCAAGATGGATGACCAGCATGCTGTGGTTTGAATGGCACACACACTAATGGCCTGCCGTTGAACAGTCTTTTTTCCCCTTAGGAAAGTTCCTTACCTTCCTTTACATAGAAGTCCTTTACTTTACGAATTAAATATGTGGCTGCCGCGATAAGAGCTGTTTGAATTCTCTAAATGCTGAGCAAAAGTGCCTCAGTGCCTCCTTACTTCTCTCTTTCAGCATAGGCCACACTGGACCATCCTTTGTAAAAATACAGGAGATAACACCGCCCCACAATTCCTCGAGGGAGCGGAATTAAAAGCTGCGCACCATCCATCTGGCCATTCAAAAAACAAACGAACTTGACGGACACAAGTAGCATGATGAAATTGCCGAGTGTAAGTGCAGCTGGATTCTCTGAGCGCTGCAGTCGTCTTTTCCTAAGACCTAATGAATTCTCCTTCACGTCATTCCTTATTGCCCATCAAAGTGAAAAAGAAGTGGTTAGATCTTCGATAGGACTTTTTACTTTTCGACCGCTGCCATAGTACTCGCATTGTTAGTTTTTTCATGAACAGTATGACATGTAAAAAATATACTTAAAATAAAGGAATATGTGCGCTTGAGCTGGGCACTGCTGACATAGAATGGGCAGATAGAGATAGAGTTGGGTGGGAGACACTCCTGTGGAGATTATCTAATGCCATCTTGGCCTTGATATTCAATTATTCAAAGCCGACCTCATCGCTCTCATTATCAATATTTCATCCCCTAGTAACTGTGAAAGCTCTTGTCTTTCGCTACAACTGGGAAACAACTCATAAAGGAGAGAGATAGTGTTGGCAGGGGGGTTGTTTACAGATGATAGCTAGAATGCCCATGTCTTGCTTATATGTGAAAAGAATGAAGGCCACCTTAGCATTCTTTATCTCTAATCAAAATAGCATTAAAAAAAGCATCTGAGCTCTAATTTGTTTGTCCTATTCAGGTTCCAAAGGCAGCTTTTCGCCTGAATGGCAGCAGTAATAGCTTGGTTTGAATATTTCAAATGCGAAAAGTAAAAGCCAGGTAAGATGTCAGAATCACAATCCTTGGCCCTCCTTGTATCTGACAGAAGATAGAAGAGCTGGCAGGCTCTATGTCTATCAATAATGGATGAACGTAGAATGGTGTCCACTTTTGGTGGAGGAAATGGGGCCAAGGGGGAAGCGTGATGGAGGCTGAGGGAGTTGCGTATGTGCTACGTGTGTGTGTCTGCCTGCATGCATACCGCGTGCCCCATATGTGTGCACGAGTGGGTGTGTAGGTGAACCTATGTTTACGTACGTGTGCTTTCCCGTGGCGCCTCTGTGATTTCTCTCAAAAGCGGTAAAAGCAATCCGATCTGTGTGCTGCCACTTTTGTGCCAGACACTTCTACCTGGAAAATAAAAAGTCAGGAAAGGGCATCGTAAAAGTGCAGCCAATTTTTTCTTTTTTTTTTTGTTTCTTTTTCTTTGTGAAGCATTGTTTTGGCCTTGGTCGATGGCAGCGATTATCACCAATAATGATACCCCAGGAGCGCGGATATTCAACTGGAACAAAACATTTTCCTCTTTCAGCTAAGCAGGAAAAGTGAAGCATGTCAAATCCTTTCAAGTGATCTGTATTGAACTGGAGCTCGGCGGGGAGAGGAGGGCAGTAATTTAATCTGGTGTAGTTGAACTGGCCTCTGTGGTCCACTCCTGGCTGCTTTCATTCTTGTGTCTGCTTTTAGTCGCGGCATTTGCATGTTTCTACCTGAAGAGTGAAATTGCTGAGATTAAGCGGAGAGCAGAATGAGCAGAGATGAGCCCCCTGCGAAAAAAAAAAAAAAAAAAACAGCCCGGAGACACAAAGATGAGAAGCGTCTTGGCTCGGTAGATGGAGATGAAGGAATCGTCGAAAAATGCATCCTCCCACTCTTTTGAATAGGTGTCAGTTCTAAGTACACTTGCAATTCAGTCATATCGGAATATTAGACAATGGCACAAGCGCCGCGAGGATCTGAGAATCATTGAAGTTATTACCAAGGAATCCATGCATATAGCTTTAATGGCTGGAGAGTGCTGTTTCGGAAACAACATTATAAACCCTTTTAAAAAGAATTATTACTACCCCTACGAGGTAATATTTTTAGTCAGCGCCCGCAATGAAAATTCTGGAATAAACTCCATCTTGCTCTGTTGTTGCTGTTTGCGAATATTTCATGAATTTGTCCTTTGGGGAGAAATTTTTTCCCTTCCGGAGACATGTGACCTCCTTGAACAATTGCTGGTTCGTAAATTCGTTCTGACGACGTGTGCAAGTATTTATTTATCATGTGTTTCCAATTCAACCACGCCCTTCAGACTGGCAGTTTTTGAAAGTGGTAGAAATTCCTACGGAAAATTTGCATGCGTGCAAACACACCTTTGTTCACTATGCCGAACTCAATCCTTCTTGTACACTCCGGGAGTAATAAAGGTGCACAAGAAAGATTTGTAGAAGATATATGGAGAAATTGCATACTTTGTGTTTATTGCTATATAAATAAGGCACCTGCCAATATTTGGCTTGGATAAACTGTGGTACAACTGTGGCACAAGATGATCTGGATTATATCTTCTGTACATACTAAAATGCCCAATGTGAGTTAATTCAACTCATACTGAGTGTATCTGAGTCCAATAAAAGCTAAGTCAAATTTTACTGTACATGTTATTGTGTTTTGGGGGTGGGTAGTCCTTTTTTGTCAGTCAATTGGAATTCCTGCATGTTCCTGTACTGATAAGTATGCACTACCTGCTTCCCAGGCTTGTTTTATCCCGCTGCAATTAACCTATACTCAGTATTGTTACGCGCACTGGGTTGTCATGGGCATTGAAAAGGGATGGGTTATTCCCATCATGGAATGCAGGTGAATATGCAATGCTTTGTTCCAGCAATTACCATGACTGAATAAATGAACTAACTGGCTGATTACACAACCATGAGTTTACTTGTGGATTGTATCACAGTAATTCTTTTAAAAAAAATATTTTTGGGACACAAGCGGCTTGTATTAATTATTCAAGACCTTTTCAAGAATCAAAGATTTCATTAATGATTTGGCTGATTAATTAATTAATTTTTAGCAGGCTGATAATCCAGAAACAGATATGACACTTGTTGCACACAGTATGTTATTGGATTACACATAGGTTCAAACCACCCCAGTTCTGGTCCATCTCAACCAGTCCTGGGTCAATTATTTATTTTCTTGGATTTAAATATACTCAGAGGCAATGAAAACGCAACTCTTTAAATTTTCATTTATTTTTGCTCAGGACCTGAGTAGTCCAATCGTTACACATGAATGGTCATCAACTCAACAGTGTGAGTTGGACTGTCATCAATCCATATTGAGCACAACATATGGGATTAGGAGTTGTGCAAGTACAGTGGTGGAAATGAAAGAGGGGTTGTCTACCCTATATAAAGGCATGATAAAAGCCACACAAAAAAACATTTTTAAGTGTCATAATGCCACGTCTGTCGACTGAACAAAGGAATAGGGCCCTGGGTATGCTAGAGTCAAGAGTAAGTGCCCGGCAAGTGGCTCACCGTTTTGAGTGTAGTACGTCCTGCATCAGTACATTTTGGGTGTCGTACGTCCAACTGGGATGAGCTCTTTCATCAAGAGTACCCAGACCTCAAACCAGGCTGAACTCCAGAGTTCACTACAGGCAGAGTGGCTACAACTTCCTCAAGACAACCTAAGTCAGGTCCATGAGGAGTCGTAGTACTGCCTGTGTGGATGTTTATGGGGGTCATGCCCGATACTGACTGTTCTTTTGAGTTCATTTTTATATGTGTGTTCCATTCAGTCTTGTTGTGATTTTTCATTTTCATCTTGTGCTCGTTATGTTTAATGCATCTGTTTATTATTGTCAAAATCGGCCCATTAACACATTTAATTAATCAAAGTCAACCCTTCCAACATATTTGAATTGTTAAAACAAGAAAATAAATTTGAGTTACAAAATCATTTGAATCCAAACAGGTGTTGCGTTTTCATTGCCTCGGTATATTTTTGTTTAAATGACCCTTTCTGCTGTTAAGAAAGCTGTATGGTCCTCTCAAGAAGTGAAATGCCAACTTCTGGGTTCTTATGCACCATGCAAGATCAATCAAGCACATACAAGTACTTGAATCCAAAATGATTACGTCATTGTCACAGCATCAGCTCAAAGCTCGTGTGATGCGCATGAACACAGGTCACATGCAGAAAGGTCCTTCACATGAACGTCTTCTGTAATCTCGTTATCAAAGGTCAGAAGTGTTTGGTAGATGGATAACTTAGCAGCTGTTTTGATGTACGGTGCCTGCTGACACTAAATTTGTTTTCCAAATGTGCCATAGTCAGTGCCCAGGCCACAGTGCCAGGGATAGTAGCCTTGGCAGTGAGCGGGAGCTACCTGATGTGCTGTTGGGCTTTCTCCCAATGGCTTGGGTCACTGCCACTGATAGTATACTTTGGGGACGGAGATAATTGTGTGTACGCACTTGCAGGAGCACAAAAACACAGAAATATGCCGCCTAATGTCACCTGAACCCTGTACAAAAGAGGACAAAATATTGAAAAAAGAAAAAAAAAAGTTGGCCATAATTTAACACATGAATTTTGCCCGTGTGCCCATGAAAACTGATGGCAGCAGTTCCGTCGTGATTTTTAACTACATTTAACCGAGGACAATTGCTGGTAATTAGCACAAATATTTTCTAATTTTATGCCTGTGCATACGCGGGCGTGTGTGATGCTTTAAAATGCATTTTTACTTGGGTATGGCCCCTCTTTTAGGTTAATACACAAGAATAAACAAAGGCCCAATAGGCAAACACCACGTCAGAATAGTAACCTCTAGCAAGTGGCTGATTACTTTTCCGCATTAATGAGTCTCCTTATATCCATTGTGATTAGGTCTAGTATCTGGTAGTGTATGACAACATACAATGCAGAACAATATAAATACATTTTCATTTTGTCTTTATTTATCCTTTGCTTAAATATGTATATTTTTTACATATTTAATAAGGACAGGGCTTCTTTTCAGCCACTGGATATTGTAACAATAAACATGTTTGGTGTCAAAAGAATGAATCGTGTTCTGGTGCCCCTTAGGATTTGGATCGGCAGACTTTAATTGTTACGTTCTTACTCTGCCGCAGGCTATCTCTTTGATTTAATCAAATAAAATGTGTGTTTGGAAAGGCAGAGCAGTATGAAAATGTGTTCTAATTTAGGGTAAAAGGGGAGAAAATGCCTGCTATGAAAATAATAGAGTAGTGACTCCAGAAATTGATAGTGAAAAGGCTGGCCAAGAATAAACTGTCAGACATGTATATTCTCCATAAAAAAGCATAGTTTTTTTTTTTTCAGCCAAAATTATTTATTTATTTTTTTACTTTTCTTAGCAACTATTAAGACATTAGTCACACACTTTTTCAAAAGCGTGTAGCATTTCAGTTTATTTTCAACAATTGAATTGTTTATTTAAGGCGCAATTGAAGCAAACAGATTGATGATGATGTTCACGGTTATTACTACGATCACTATTATGTCGAAGTACTTGTCACTACAAGGTGGCTGCCATTTCTGCCAAAACACGGCAGCATGGCGATTTACACAGCTCTGGTAGCCAAACCTGTTTTTTGACGTGTAATTTGCTGGACGGTTCAATTACACTTTTCAAAGAGGGGGGATGAACATGAAGTGGCGGAACACAGGGTAGAGACGGGCCAATGGAAATGCTCTCCTTGATTGCCATTAGTGGAGCTTGGCAGCCGTCCTGGCGCTATCTACTTCAGAGGGACGGCTGTGCAGTTGCGGGGAGGCAGAGTCCTAATTTGCACATATGGAAATGCCTCTTCTCGCCATCCCGCTGCCTCTGTTGTGGCCAGATGGAATTAGAGAGCGTTCAGAAGCCGTGAAGGCAAACATATCAAAAAAAAAAAAAAAAACAGAGAAAAGGGCTGGAGTTACTGCAAGAGATGAGGAATCTGGAGATAAATAGAAATAGAAAAGTGGGCTGCCGGAGATTTTGTTAAAGATGCAAGACCGCTCTTTTTTTAAAGCAGTCTGCTGAACTGAACTGTTTTCTTTACCTTCAAAAACTCAACGGCTGTTCGTTTAAGGATGAGAAATTCCACAGCGAGAGAACATACTTTATGGATTTTAACATTATATGCATATGTATACAGCAAGCGAGTTTTACTGTACTTCCTTTATAAATGGCAGAACACATATATTCTGGTGATAATGGTGTTGGGTGTAGTTTTTATTCGCCACCCAAGTTTAATTTCAAATTCAAATCTGGTAATACACTGTCAAAAAAAACTTCTTGATTATTATGGTGCTGAAAATGCTGAACGCATACGGGTTATTTTGTTTCCAAATGAGAAGCAGAAAAGAAACAAAAACAGAAAGACTCTCCATAAGGTTCAGTTGTTTTAGCTCACATTTCGCATGACTGACAGCAATTAAAGTAAAAATGCTCCCGACAGGGTATCATGTGGACAGGAGTCCTTGAGAAGTTACATTTCTTCAAAAACCAGGCCCAAAACTTTGTCAGTTAAACACATACTGGGTGTCATAAAGTTGGACTCAGCTGCATAGTGTGGTTACTCATTCCACTGGTACTTAGCGCATTTAGTTTTCTCAGAACTCAAACTGTGCCTCCTAAGCGCGAAATGTCTGCTACTTGGAAACTTGGGATGTTGATGCAAGCAATGCTAATTAAGGCCTCTAACCGTGAAGCCGGGAGTCAAACCCCAT
This sequence comes from Gymnothorax reevesii, assembly GCA_029721435.1. NCBI lineage: Eukaryota > Metazoa > Chordata > Actinopteri > Anguilliformes > Muraenidae > Gymnothorax > Gymnothorax reevesii. The sequence continues at coordinate 116,006,121 of CM056573.1, forward strand.
GTCACCAGTTTCACCGTGATCCATGCGCTTCAAAGAGACCCAGCAACTACACATTGAGGCCCCTGATAGTAACCCGACCGGTTCGACAAGGGAGCACTCACGACGCACTTGTTAAAAAAGCTCTTTTCATTGGAGGAAGAACCCTCTTGTGCAGGAAGTTTTCCCAAGTCTAAGTAGAATGATGAAAGTTATGCCACAGCTTTGTTAGTTGTAACAGACATCCATCAACTGACACAAGACCCATGTTGAATAATAAAATAAATAATAAATAAATCCCATAGGAGATGTACACACTATTTTTTTGACTAGTTTTTTCACGCTGATTTTTTTCCCCCTTTTGCCTGTTTTATTCAAATCGAGGGGCTGGGGAGGAATCCAAAAATCACTTGTACAAACTCCAGCTCACTGCCATATATTAAATCAGTTTTAGAATGACGATCATAATAATAAATACAGTATGCGTATGCATGTATGTGCGCCCCCGCGTGTGTTTGTGTGTGGAAGCGCATATATGTAGGCTGGTGGGCATGTATGCGTGTCTCATGAGTCATACTGATGGTCGCAACCTTCCTGTCCATAAAAACCATGCGTATGTAGCCAATGAAAGATGGCCTTGAGTACCATTCTTGAATAATATTGGCTCTTTAGGGAACACTGCGGACCCTATGAAGAGCAGTATCAGCCCTGGCCCACTTCTCTCGGCAGGTGTTTTTGTTTATTCTCAACCTCCCTCCTAACCTCATGTTCCTATTCTCCAGCCGCTGCCGTGATTTACAGTTGGACTTGTGATCTAACTCTATTTTTTGGGGCTTCTCAAGAGCCAGATACAAAAAAAAAACTATTTTAATGACAATTGGATAAGAAAATGGGTGAATAAAAAAAAAAGACTTTTGAGACTTTGCTTACAGGTTATTCATTAGAAGGGCGGTGGCAGAGCTGGTCTGTTCTTCCTCCGATATCCATTTTGTTGGCCTTGAATGCAGTGTAGAACAGCACAAAACCTAACCTGTGTCCAGCCCTCATCTTGCACCTTCACTGAAAAATGCCTTCACTGTGAACATTGGGTGATATATATATATATATATATATATATATATATATATATATATATATATATATAAAGTGACTATAAAGTGACTAAAAATAAATGTTTGTTCTGAATATTTTTTTTTTCCTGAGCTAAGCTGGCACCGATACAGCAACCTCTTTTCTGTCATCGTCTTTTGTTTATACTTTAGAAATTTGCCTGAGCTTTTCTTTTGTCAGTTTTTCAGCCTTGTCGGTGGTGGGAGACCAAACACTTGAATATTACCTCTTGTTTGAGAGGGTGTGCTGAGGAGAAGTCCAAGACTAGTTGAAATGCTTTCAGTTGTCCAGCTTGAACTGCAAGACATGGTTTTGCTTTACAAATATGTGTCATCCCCATGATGTGCTGTTGCTGATAGTGTTTCATAACTGCATTAAAATATGGACGGAAGCCAATATTTGAAACTGAGCACTTTATGAAAGTCTGATAAACCAAAGGCTTTATCAGATATGCTTCTGCAGAATTGAAACTTGACTAAGGTTGAATGCTGTAATCAGTGCTTATATTATTAGGCCTGTTTTGCCCGATACATTTTTCTCTGAATACAGAGCATAAAGGTTTAATTTTTATTTCCTATCTTTTAAGGAAAATAATATGAAGTTTATTGAGGGATGTTGTGAGGATAATCACGTTTGTTTAAATTCGCTGTCCTCTCCACTATACCCATTGATTTTCTTTAATAAAAAAAATTAAAATTTTCTTCAGCCTTCAACAGAAAATAATTAGGAGGAAAATTAAGCGTTAAGATCCATCAAGTCCTTGCAGTATGAAAGAAGGAACTCTTAAAAACAGAATACACACATTTGGGCATACTGTACACAGTCAAACATATTAGAACCCTTATCACATATTCAAAGGCCATTATCATGTTCCGTGCTCACGTCAAATAAATGTGGTATTCTGGCTGACTGCAAAGAACATTGAAAAAAAGAATGCATTAAAAGAACTGCAATTCAGCTCTTGATCACAAATAAATAAACTAAAAATACATATGTGTCTAGGTTTGTGTGCATGTACACATTCCCATAAACCCAACTCAAATTCTGACCTTTACAGGAGCAAAAAAATAATGAAACAAAATGATGCATATGCCTTTATATTCATTTTTTTAAATTCTGCAGTATACTTACATTCACCTTATATAAATCTGAACAATATGTATACACATAATGTATATTATGCATTTAATTATTGTTATCATTATTATTATACAGCATAATACAAATAAGATATTAATTTATTTTTTTAATCCATGCCACTGATAGCATCACAGGTGGATTTTTCTGGTAATTTATTCCAAACATAAATTTAATGCTGAGAAGAGACAATGAAAAAAAGTGTTAGAGTCATTGACAGTACGAGTTTAATTTAAAAATTATAGAGCAGTTATTATATGAAACTGTATTTAAAACAATGTTACATAGGTGATGGCTAAAGCTGTAAGATAAATTCATGGCCTTCCCTATATTGTCAAACAAACAATAACAACAGCAAAAACTATCCGCCTCTGTTTTTGGTTTAAAAACTGGAGCAGTTATTTTAACTGAGCTGTAATTAAGGCATGACTAATTCAGTTGGGTCATGAATTGACACCATAATCATACTTTCTGTAATTACATTTTCTTTTTTCTCTGAAACGACATTTAACTTCCTTTTGAGCATTCATTAAACGGGCCTATTTAAGTTAAATGGAGATACATTCTCAGCGCAAGCAATAAAGCCTAGAGAAAATTTAAATCTTCAGTCCTTAAAATGGTTAAAAAGCCCATATGAACCTCAGGACCGAATTAATGAAGTTAGACATAGTATTTATTAATTACCTGGGGAAAATTATCTGCTCACCTAAATGACAGCCTCATTGGTTTTTTTTTTTTATTATTTTCTGTGAACGCTTTATTTTTATTCATCTCAGTGCTTCATCCCCTTTTCTTTGAGGCTATATTTTCTATAGCTTTTTTATGAGCATTTCAGTTTGGGTCTGAAGATTTCCAAGAACTGCTTTTAAGGTGGCCTGCAAGGTTAATTGGAAAATGAAGTTGATAAAGTAATTAATGCATTTGTCAGCACTCTCTTTCTTCTTTCCCTCAGTGATTCTGTGCTGAAAAGGACCCTTGCATTGCCAACTCATTGTAAAAGCAGAAAAGATTGCATGCTGATACAGTTCCTGAAATTCATTGACTTAACAGTATCTTTCTATCTTTTCAAATGGTGTCCCTGTAGAGAGAGAGAGAGAGAGAGAGAGAGATCATTGGCAAGTCTAGGATACTGGCTCACAATTATTTCAGTAAATAATTAAACGTACAACATATCACTTTGATTTAGATAGGGTTCCACATTGCAAATCATTCTGAAATGTAAGCATTCCATCGTTGACAGCGAGTTGACATTATTCCGGTTATCCATGTACATATTTTAGGCAAAGCATTCCATTTTCACTCAGCTTTGGACTTTTTTTCCCCCCGTATTTGCAGTGAGACGCGATACGGATGAAAGGATGGATAGTGTTAATTCCTAACTGCACTGGGACTCATAACACACACTCCCCAAAGGTCCAGATTAATTATGAATGAAAGATGCAGACTAACCCTCTCCACATAACGGAGACGCTCTCCGTGCAGCATGAAATATATATACGGCTTAACTCCTTTATTAATAACATATTTAGGAGAGGATTATTGATTCTCATAATGGACAACGGAGAAGTTGGCTGGCTCCCGCCTCGTTATCTCTGAGCGCCTAAACGAAGCCTGCATCTGTGGAAATGCAGCCTTCAGGGAAAAAAAAAACATAAATAAATCAAATAAATAGATTCTGTGAAAAAAATGAGGAAGGTAACATTCGCGGGAGCTGAAGCTCGAGAAAGTTATCGCTCGCTTGACCTGCTTGGCTCTCCTTTTCTCGCCTTGTCTCAGCCATTTTAGTTGTGGCACATTTATGTTTTCTGTTCCAGATGAGATTGAGCTTGAAGACTTTGTTTGCATCACCCTGTCCCCCCCCCCCCCCCCCCCCCACCTCCCCGTTACAGCCCACCCCCCCACCCCACACGCAGCCCCCTTGCTACATCCCTCCGGGTGGGCGTAAGTGGTGTTCAGAAGTTGCAAAAGCAGGTGTTGCTGAACTGAAGCGTGCCGCTTGTGATGAGCTGCGCTCCCCCAACGTTCCTGGGATTCTGCTTCCTCTGAGGGGAAAAAAAAAAAGTAGACCTGCACTTTTATGGAAATCAGCACGTCCGTCTCTCAGCTTTTGTCACCTCTTGATTTCTTCAGCAAACATTTGCTTTCCATCCTGTTGTGATTGCCGGGATTTTCAGCTTTCCGCAGCCCTTCATTTTCCAACGCTCTGCTTTGTATTGCGGGCAGGAAATGGTTCAGTGGATACAGTGTTGGTAGTACATTAAGAACTATTGATATTAATCGATTGCATCAGTCGGTCCTGGTGCTTTGCCAGAGGAAAAGACGTGTTAAATTCTGTATGACTCAACTCAAGTATTCCATACAAACAGCCAATTAAATTGAAAGTAACCCCAGTTTATGGCAGCTGCAATTATCTGTTAATATGATGTATTAATAGGCTGCATTTGTCTCTAAATGTACAATATATTCAAACTAAGCTTTTGAAAAATTACTGACTGCAAGCTTTTTTCCCTACTGATTTACATTTTCATGGCCTCTGCAGCTTTGGGTCAGATTCAGAATAAACATTTGAAGAGTTTGTATCCAAAATTTTGACTAAATCAGTTTTTTCTATGTTGGTGTTCATTGCAGTTTATAGAAAAACACAAACTTCATCCACAAAAAAATAAATCTTATAGTATGAAGTGTTAAAAAGATATTTTTGTACCATGTGTAAGAATCACAGGGCTATCTCAATTATTCTAATTTTGCCACTTATTGCATTTTGGGAGCAAACTCATTTCATTTGCTCTTACGCCGTTCCTGATTAGCATGTCATCGGGGGACAAAAATACAGCAAGGGCAATGGAGAGAAAGGAACTATCAGTGATTGGTGTTGGTGGGAACTTCATGGCAAGTCATGAACCACGTGGCACTGTTCGATGCATGTCTGACAGTTTAACATGCAATGTGCGCGTGTGTGTTGAACTTGAACGAGCAGCCAGCTGCACTGTTTGAGAGAGCAGAACTCTTACTCTTACCAGGGTAAGCTCTTTCACATTAAACATGTCAATACTTTTGCTGCTTAAAATGCAAACTAGTTCACAGGGCAACTTTCCTAATAGCGGAATCAGTAAAAAAAAAAAAAAAACAAATAAATAAATGAATAAATCACTGATACCTGTTATCACTGCTTCCGCACATTTAAAGAGTGGTCTTTAAATATTTGGACAGTGGCAAATTTGAGAAAGGTTCGCAATTTCAAAAAGGTTCGCCCCAGATGGACACGCCTTTAGCCTCAATTTGAAGATATTAACTAAGTGTTCTGCCAACATCCATATTGTGGCAATGGCAAAAACTTTAAAGCCCTGGAAATTGTGAAAATGCATATGGACCTCCTTTCGTGCACAACATCCCACTCAGTTTCTTTTTTCACAGATTAAATGAATGAAAAATGAAATCCACAAACTGTAACGCCACATTTAACTTATGCAGGTGTAGAAAGATAAAAGGTCTGAGGGAAAACTAAAAGCCATATGGAATTATTAGTTTTGAAATTTTTTTGCCTCATGTTGTGCCACTCGCTATTACGGTTTAATAACAGTGGTGGGGGTGGGGGGGGGGTATTCTTTATTTTTAACATGAAAACTGCAAAGCCCACAGTGCTGTTGCGTTCTTGGTCTGTCATTTGCTCCTAGGTGTGGAAAAGCATCGGTGTAAAGTATGCAGAACTGTGTTTATTGCGGAGTGCTATAAATAAAAAGATTCGGGTCAAAACAGAAGCACTTGCGAGCAGTAAGCCTGGGAGAACTGGCTGCCTGTGAAGGAGAGAAGGATCTACGTCTTACCAGGCATCAGTTGGACATACAGGACTGATCTAGTCATTAAAGTAGGGAATTCTCCCAAGACGGTAAACATTGCTGTATGCTAGAATTTAGAGTAGATAGGCTTCAGTATTCTCCTCCCTCTCATTGTCTGCACGGCTGTGGAGATTTCATTCTTAGTCGCAAAGTTCACGAGCAAAAAAAAAACTGAAGGGAAAGATTATGCATGAATACGCGGTTTTATGAACAGTGCGGCAGCGATGCGAGGATCATGTGACCGCCTCTCACTTACAAATTGCGAGGGCTTTTTTTTTCTTCTTCTTCTACTTCTTCTTCCTCCTGAATGCTTGGAGAAGTACTTAGATCATATGCAAAGCGTTTTATGCTAATTCGTGTGTACACTCTTGCACTGCGCTTTTTAGATCCAGCCTGCATAAACCCACATCACAGGCTTCTTACAATCTATGCACCTGCGACCTGCGTCTACAGTGCAGACACACTTTTTTCAGTTGTTAATTTCTTTGTTAGAAATGCAGACTTTAATTCTGATGCGATGGCAAACGCATTCAGGCCTGCCTGTGCTACTGTTGCTTTGAAAGAATCTCACGCTTGCTCTCGGTTTCCTGTCTACTAAGCCAACCAACTGACTGAACTCTGGAGCTTCTGTGTTAATAATGCTGCTCTTCACGTGTAGTTTTGGAGACCTGTTTTTGAGATATGCTGATAGATAATAATTACGTGACGCAATGACAGGAACTGACAGCAGGCCATTTTCCCTCCTGTGGTGTCTAAGGAAATTAAAATACATTTTGGTTTTGGCTATGAAAATATATAACCGAAGATAAAATTTCAGAAACATAAATAGCAGCTGAATTTTTAAAATATCATTGTATGTGCTGTTTTTATGACAACAGCTGATCTCAGATTGACATGACGCGGAGGAGTATTTCTGATCATGCGATCGTAATCCTCTCAGTAAGGGAACTAATGTTAATGTTTATCTTTGTAGCCAATGGTGGAGGCAGCTTTCCAGAGCTTCTAATGAGTATTCTGATGGGTTCACTGGAGGTGAGGTGGACTGTCACTCCACCACTACATTTGAATTTCTTACCTGGAAAAATTGAGAGACTTGTGTGACATGCGGCCTTGCGCTGTCACGAAGAAATAGGATGGAATTATTTCGCACAAAGCACGGTGTGACATAGGGGAGCGATAACATTGTCTCAGTAGTGTTTAACAGAGAATTAGTCATTAATAAACATTGAATGAGATCTGTGTCCCTTGGAAGTATTACCATGACACTTCCACCTCAATTGTGGTTCAATTTTGGAATAGCAGTACTGGCAGGGCCCACTCCCAACATATTTAATGCTTTATACAAAATATGAAGGTAATCTTCATTAACTATTACAATATACAATGTCCCCTGTGTTTTAAAGAGATCAGTAAACATAGACATACCAGATCATACCAAAATCACTGACCTGGGCCATGGACAGATTCATGCCATGGATCTTTTTTGTTTTTTTTTTTAGTATACTGTGTAGTGAAATGACTGGTTTCCTGATATTGTTTCTGTTTTCTTTCCTGGAAATATGGAAGTCAAATTATATTGCCACACAGTGCATTTCTGTACATCTTACAATGCATGATTAGACTAGCGGCGGTCTGTTAATTTCCGACAGTAATTTATTTATATTATTTTACTGGCATTTGCTTTGTAATCCTTAGCTCTTGTGATGAGGTTTAGGACATGCAGTCCTTTAAGGCTGCATTCATTCCAAATGCAATGTCTAGCATCCTATATTTAGATTGTAGATTTTAAATTGGTTAAATATGACTGGTTGTTGGAATAACGTCCCAGCAGCAGTAAGTAAGAAAAGTGAAACAAAAGCCCTTCTCTGGTTTGAAGTTTTAATGTGATGTAATCCTGGAGAAAGTGATTTACAATATAAGTTGACAAATGCCAGAAGAAAGTAAAACATTTGCCAAATCAACAACGGTGATAAACAGTTCCATATTCAAAAAGAAGAATGGTGGACAGATGTGAGACTGCCCCAAATGCTATGACAAACTGTTTAAGGGTCAATTTAGGAAACCTACTCATATTTTTCACACATCATTACTTATAAAATTTCCATAGTTAATGACAGCTAACATTCAAGACACGAAGAAGTCCCAAAAGACCACAGTGGTGCAAATGTGAGACTTTTGCGACTATTTAACGCAATACATTGCTTCCCACTTCCCGCTTCTATTGCCACGCTTTTCGTTGGCCTGAAAGGTCTTTCTCTGGGCATCCCACTGAGGCCTGGTGACATTCATGCATCATTATGAGAAGTTAGCGTCTGATGATAGAATAGGCCGTCACTGACTCTGCTGGCTGGCTCTTTCCTGCAGCATGAGTGGACATGAGGGATTGTCCTCTCCGTGGGACGGCTGCGCCGAGAGGATTTCTCACCCTCCCCACCCTCCACTGCGCCTCCCCAAACTAGCTGAGCAGCTTCTTGCGCCTCATGCGCACGTGGCGAGTCTTACGCATTGGCTGTGGGACTCTCCAATCTCAGGTATTGGGGAGATAACTCTCGTGACTGTCCATGGTGACCGAACTTATGTAGCATTTATTACGCACGCGGAAGTGCGAAGTACAAAATTTGGACAAAACTTAAGTATTTTCCTGGGTTGGAGACAGCCCCTCCCCCACTTTAAATTTCAAAAAGGGAACACTGACCCACAGTCCTCCCCACAGCCATAAATCTCACTAGGAGCTGCCAAAAAATGAAAGAATAAAATACCAGGTAAGATGAATTTACTTATTTTAAGTTGCTATTTGCTTGAACAAATGAAAATTTTCTTATTTCTTTGGCAAGCTAGTCTAAATTACCTCAAAGTTTTTGTCTTACTAAGAAAAATGGTGATAGATGTAAGTGCTTTAAGTCTTACAATAAGTAAATTCATCTTACCTAGTATTTTCATCTTTGATTTTTCGCATTGAAGGAGCTGCCAAAAAAGTTAAATTCAGAAATTTTGTGGATTACGATTCTCTAAGGTTGAGAGGAATGCTCATCGTGCTGCTGAAGACTCTGTCTGCATGTTGACCTTCTGTAATTCCTGACCGCAGAATCCTCAAAAACACCACTGGTGAAATAGTTCAGTGATCAGAAAGCCAAACACTTTCCTTCTGATTGTTCCAAACATGAACACAGGCAACTGATTTCACATATCATTTTTACCTTCTGGTTGAAGAATTTAGAGGCAAGTGTCAGCAAAGCTGGAAGTGGCAAATCCTGTTGGTTGGAGCAACAATTTAGGGAGGTCGTACTGAACCTGGATTGTACTACTCTGATACACACAACTCTTCAAATATGTTTGGTTAATTCTAGAAACCTGGTCCAGCAGCAGCTAGCATAACTCCATGTACCAGCAACACAAAATGGAAGCTGAACAAGTTGTGCTAGATAAACAGAGGGCTGCAAAGGAAGTGCTGCATAAACTGGTAGTAACAGTTCATCCTGCCTGTGCTGCTTGAACTTCTATGCTCTCGATCATAACTGTAAGTACGCAGACACAAACAGCCATTTTCAGAAGCCACTTTCCTCTCAGTTCTCTTATTCCTGTGAAGGATGAGGATTTATCTGCGTAGCAGAAATTCGGAGATTAAACTGGGTAAACTGCGAACATAAACAGTGTATTAGGCCCGTGGGTTTGAGCTGAGATCAGGGAAGCATAAGGCTTAAAGATGGGTCGGGAAGGAGAGGAAATTTTGGTACTGCTATCCTGATCCTTGAGTTAATTAGCGTTCAGTTTCATCGCAGTTTCTTGAACTAATTAAAAAAAATTAAAAATAAAAAAACATTTGATCCTCCCGTTCCCTCGCCTGACCAATCCCCCCCCCCCTCCCCACCCCTTCCTTTTCCTCTGTGGCCTTTAAATTCTGGACTCGACTGAATCAAATAATTTATGTCACTTGTTTGTTGCTTTTCGGGCCAGCGATCTGTTGACCAGTGGTGAAAAGCAGACTCATATTCCAGGATGGACTCATTATCGTGTCCCTTGATGTGATAGTAGTCCCATTTCTGCAATGGTGTGTTTGTGTGTGTGTGTGCGCGTCCGTGTGTGTGTGCGTTTGCGTGAGTGTGTGTGTGTTTGTGTGTGTAATTGCGTGCGGATGCGTGCGCGTTTGTGTTCAAATGTGTTTGGTGTGCGTGTGTGAGAGTGTGTGTGTGTGTGCGTGTGCGCGTGCGTATGTGCATATGTGTGTGCGTGTGTGGGGTGTGGTTATGTGGGGGATGATCTCTGTCCATCAGATATGCTCTTTCTTCAAAAAGGGCATGATGAGTTTCCAGAGACAGTTGGGGGCAGAGAGTGGGGTGGGGCGGTGAGTAGGGGATTGGGTTGGGGACCGTTCAGTGGGAGTGGGGATCTTCGCAGAGCACCAAGGCCTCAAGGCAATTAAAAAATCTCCGTGGCAGACTAAACGAGACCGTGTGTTTGCACATATCAGATACACGCGCGCCACATCATTCATTCTGCACGCCGTTAATCCCCTGAAAATAAACACATTTTACATGTTGTAAAGTGATACACAAAATGCACTCAAATTAATTTTTCATGCCATAGAGAAACATGTGCGCCGTACAAAAGATCAAAACACAGAGCGAAGGGAGGACTGCGCTTTCACAGTTATCAACCAACGCGGGCCCTCGTAATTGTGAGAAGAATGTTTGGCGCAGGCGCTTTTAATCTTTGTTCAAGTGGCACAGACACGTTCAATTTTAAACACAGTGTAAATACACTTACAGTAAATACAGAGCAAAGCAAAGCTAGAGAAAGTAAACCTATGATCGCAACAGTTCTTCCTCCTTAAAGTACGGTTACTTACCCCACAAACATTTCTATTTGGGCTACTTAAATGTATTTCTTTCCTTGTGTACATGAAAGGGCGCCAGATTATTTTTCTTGCTGTTTGCTTTTAGTTTTGAGCAGGCTTAGGGGAGCGGTGGCAGGGACAGTTTTGGTGGGAGGGCGACATTTTGTCATCCATTAAATGCAGAGGGCCTGTTAGGGGGCTAATGAGGACATTTTTACTGATCAATAAATCATGAGTTATTGATTTTTTTAAGCCTTCTGTTCTTTGAAAGTCAGCAACTCCCCGAGAACATGGATCTAAGATGGCAGGTGCGACGTCCACTTTTGACCGAAGGATGATGGACTTGCAATGTATAGAAGGATACAAGAGGGCACGCTTTTCAAACGGCTTTGTGGCTCTCGCAGTTTCGTGGGCAAATTCTGAGAATAAGCAAGCCAGCAAACTGGAGATAGTCCGTACATATTGTCTATTCCTGATCTCATGGAAATTTTGTATAAGTTGATACAGACAGTGCGTGGAGGGATTTTATAAGGAATTCAAGCTAATCATGGATTAAGGGAGAGCACTTTTTTTGAAACGCAAAAGCCTGCAAATGCATACAAAATTGAGCGTTGTATAACTTGTGGTTACAAATCCTTAAGCTCATAATTTGACAAAAAGTATATTAAAATGTATATAAATGTACAGCATTACTATGAGCCAACTCCTCTGTAAATTAATGAATGTTGTATTAATTAACAAATAGATACAGGTAAAGGTTTGTCAGGATATCCCCAAACCCTCCCATCCCCAGGGGGAATGAAGAGTCTTGAGGTGGATACTGGGGTGGAGGTAGGGTGTTCACTAGCAGCATATAAGGATGGAGCCGCAGCTGAGAGCGCAATGCAGTGCAGCAGCAGGCGAGATACAGTATGTTTCTGCTGCCGAAGCGGAACAAGAAAGCAGCTTAAGTGGACCGCCTATTGGAGGGGCGGAGCAGGTCTGGAAAGCATGGGAGTGTCTATGGGAATGTGGGCACGTATCAAGTTGACTGCCAGAACTAGCTCTGCAAGCAGTGCTCCATCAGCCTTCTGGCACCCAAAGGCATCATGTATAATGTACATAGTTTTACACTAAAACTGGACACCAAAAACACTTGATCACAGGATTTAGTCAACGGTTTCCCTGGTTAATATGCTAAGTCCCCTCTTGTAAGACCTGCCTCTACCTGTTTTTATGTTTGCACTACCGCTCAATAGTTTACAACTGCTAGCTGAGTGGTTCTTGCCATTTTATTCAATGAGTGTAAGAACAATGGTACATTATACGACCCAAACACCAAAGTGTATATTAAGATAGTATTTCATGTGCTTTTGCCTAAAACTGTCTTAACAGATGAACATGCAATGTCTTTTGCACAATGTGATTTAGCCAAGTAGGACAATGTTCCTGGATCAAAATCCCACATTGTGATCTAGGACCAACCAATCACAGTCCTCTGACATCATCTGTGTGATACTTGTGAGCTTCTTTTAAAATTCCACTGTGCTTCTTCAGAAGTAAGCTATTTTCAAACTGAAGTTAGTGCGACTGTAAAAAATACTTAGTAAAACTGACCAAAAACTGCATGTGTTGAAGTCATTAATATTTAGTTAAGTACCAACCTAGACTGTAAATCATATTGATGATGTTGGAGGGCTGTGATTGGTTGATCACCATGTTGGTCCAGGATCGCAATAGGGTGTTGACCAGACCAATAGCATGTCCTATTTAACTGAATCATGTAGTGCAATAGCTCTGTAGGGCTTAAATCAGGTTATTCTATCGGTCACTCCATACAGAGTCATTCCCGGTCCAGGCAGTCCTTGCTGAGTTTGGATTTATGTACTGGGTGTTCTCTTTCTGGAGCACAAAATTTGTAATGTATTTTAAAACCGCTAATGATTCCAAAGTTTTAAGGAGTGGTATAAATCTCAAAATTGTGATATTTTTATGAAGTCCGTCATTGGTCTGACTGCTACCACAGCATTACTAGATGCAACTTGTTTGGTGCTCATTAGTAATGGTCACTCAAAAATCCATTAAAAATTAAAAGTAAATGACAGCAGATGGTAAAAAACTTTTTCTAACATCCTGGAATATTGAAAAAGCCAATATTTTCACCCATACAGCATATATTTTTTAATTTTCTGTTTGCTCCTACTGTTGGCTCAACATATTCCTCTGGATTTCATGAATGCTCAGTGAAGTTCAGGTAATGCTAAGTACTCACCTGTAATTATGACTCCTCGAGTCTATTGTACAGGCGCTTGCTTTATTTAGCATGCAGTACATATTCCCTGCCCGATTAACAGTCATGCTAATTCAGTATTACAATTTCTCAGTTAATATGACTTGATCAGTGCATTGTGTCACATGAATAGAGAGTAGCTGTGGGGCACAAAGCGCCATTCAGCACAAATTATTTCCTCTGTGGAGATACACTCAAGAGTATATATTGCCCTGTGTGTATCTAAAAAGTGAGCCGGAATTCATGCGCTTTCCAAAAATGCTAGTCATAGTAGCCTGTCCGATTATTCTGTGAAACTGCGGGAATTGAGGAAGCCCTAAATTAATTCCACACCGTAGCACTGATATTTCTTCTAATTATATCATCAGCTAATCCTGTTAGCATATGTTCATCTACACTGGACTATTTTCACTTTAAAATTAAATAAAGTAGAAACACTCTAAATCACCCCGAGTCGTGAGAGAGAAAAAAATACATACTGTTTTGGCTAGAACTTTTATATTCCGCAGTGTGTTTCATTTCATTATGTGACCTTTTAACTGAGTATAAAAAAGCAATAATTTGCAGCATTATGAATGGCTCCCGTGCCGTGCATACAGTGCCAATAAGGTCCACACAGAATGTATTAACAGAGCATCGCAGTGGAAGGTAATTGAATTTATCCTTTTTAAAGAAGGTAGTTTTAAATCATTTGTGATTAGGACTAAGTACATTATAAAAGTGAGTTGAAATTATGAGCTAATTACCTAAGTCCATTATTAATATATATTCTAAAATGCTCTGCAAAATATGGCATACTGATAAAATAACAGTCTTTAGGAAAAATGCAAAATAATATGCTACATTGTATCAGATAGTTGGATTAGTTTCCAGGTAAAAAGCAACATTTTCAATTGCTTGGTTTGCTAGCCGCAAACTGCTAAGCGTACAGGGTCAGTTCAGCTCTCGCGGAGTATGCCAGTTGGCGTGCTTATTTTTCCTAGCAAGGTATCAAGGGCACACTTCAGCCAATCATATTGTACCTAACTGAATTTGTAAACCAATCAGATTGTCTATAACTGGAATGTTTCCCTTACTGGGATATGAAAAATAATCTGGTGTCCAGCTGGGATTGAATGGAGTCTGTAAAAACTGACTGGACACTGAACATTTCTCTTTATCTGACAAATTCAATGACTAATTTTCTGTTGTGGGAAAGACTGATGACTCCAGGTACAGCTCTGGGCCTGGGCAGTGTGGGTGAAAGGAAAACAGACAGTATTTGGTAATGCTGTCACCTAAATAAGGGTGTTTCTGTGTGAGTAAGATTAGCTTGATTGATTTGTGACTTCAGGCTTTTCTTACATTATATCACATTTATTTGGCAGGTTTTACCTGCGTTAAAACTAATTGAAGAAGCAGCCTGTTCAGGGAAGGTTGGCGTAATTGTCCAACCCCCGCTTCAAGGTGACGCTTGGAGGAGAGAAAAAAGACCATGAAAATGCATGCCTTTGGAAATCGCCTGCATCATCAAACACAGAAACTGCAGGTATAATAACACAATATCAATACCAACAGCATATGAGCAAGAATGGAATATGTACATAAAGCATATTACTTGGAAGGCGTGATGCGGCATAGATAATATTATTATGCAGTATGAAGTGGTTTACAAGTACATGTTGCACGCACTCATTGTTCACAATCACTGGTTGCAGCATTAACCATAATTTGTTTGCATTATCGCCATTGCATAATCAATTCACAGAATACAAATAATACACTGGAAACATAGAGGAAACTTGCAAAAGGCCATTCAGATGAAAGAATGTTACGAAGACATAGTGAAAAAAAATTAAGACACTATTGAAAGAGTTATTCGAGGTGGTAGATTTATCCATTTTTGCTCATTGAAAACTTACAGTCAACAAGATACGGAGGTTGGCAAGTTCACTGCAGTTTACACCTCTTCACTTGCATCATTTTTAAAATCCCATTTTGTGACATGTATTTGGAGTATCGAAATGAGATGCAGACAAGGGTGGCTACGGCAGAGTAATTAGGATGGTGAGGCAGAGGCAAACACCTGCTCCAAGACACATGTGGGGCTCATTTCCGCCTCTCATTTTTCATATCTCTCCTTCCCTCCATGCGTCTGACCCGGAAATCGATCGAGGTCTGCCACCATTCATTAAATAATCAAGCTAAAATGAAAGAGTTTGCTCTCAGATATCCTGAATGGAAAGACGGGCCCACCCTTCTTAGGAAGGTCTTTTATTCTGGAACCAGTACAAACGATTGACTGGTACATCTACTCCCCTTCTGTTACATATCTGCAATGTCTGCCACTGTCCATCACTGAAGTCACTTCTAACAACATTCAAAGCTAACTTACAGGGAATGGATGTTCCATTTTATTATTTATTAAGTAATTTATTAATGACTTAGGGTTCCTTTTTTACTTATTTTGCCTTGTTTACCAAATGGGGAGTGCAAAGAGCAAGAAAAGGTATGTGACTGTTGCGCAATATAAGTGATTGGAAAGGGCTAATAGTCTCAGCAGACACTATCTTCACCGTCCTTCAGTGAGATACAGGCTGCCGGGGTACTGCTGGAGAGGAAGTGGCGCAGTGTAGCGGCGCTGATCTCAAACCTGTGGTCACACTCTCACGGTCTGCAAGAGAAACAGCAAGCAAGAGGAGGGAGCAGCCAAAGACTGGTGATAACAAAGATCGTACAATTCAATGCAGTTCATTTCTTTTCATTTTGCAGGCTTATAGTCCATTTTTTATGGACGATTGCCAAAAAGGCAGTTTACTTGAGGTTTTTAGATGAAGATAACTGCAAGAGTTGACCGACAGAGGTAGCTGAGAGGGAGTGAGAGACTGGCTGAGGGAGAAAGATACAGAGAGAGCGAGAGAAAGCGGGTCTGAGAGTGAGAGAAATAGAGATTACGTTGTTGCCTTTGTAATGCATCTTTAGCTGGTACATGCACAGATAGACCCCAGGTGGTGCGCCAAGTATCCGCGCTTTTGGCCTCTCACTAAATTTGTTGCCTTTGTGTGAGACATTTTTTTCTATTTCTTTTTCTATTTTTCTATTTTAGTTTTTAATTTAGCCCATGACATCAGTTCTCATTTAAAAGTGCGCTGTAATGTCCGACAGTTGCATTTGAGTGGAAAAAAAATGGACACAACTGTCCGTGGCCCTGCCCCGCCCTTTTAGTGCTGATCCACACTCCATTCCAGTTGTTAATGATAATGCACCAGAACACTGTTTTGAAACTCCCACAAAACACCAAGAGAGGAAGAGTCTCTTGCGCTGTCTTTGACTTTTCTTGTGAATGCATATCAAGTGCCCTTCTTTTGGATAGCAGAATGGCATTCAGATCTCCCTGACCTCTTGTCACCATGACAACCTGGTAACAACAGTCTTTACATTAGGCCCTGGCACCAGTTTTGAGAGCCAGGAGCTATAGGCTGTGGAAAAGCAAAGAACCAACACTAAGTCGGGCTCTGCCTCCGAAATAGCACTGGAACCAACTTTTTAGGAAAAAGGTAAGTGATGTGATTTATATGCAGGGATCTGCATCTACTCTTTAACCTTTGGATGTTGTCTACCACTCTGCTCTCCAGTTTATTACCAGTGATCCTAACAGCACTCATCACTGCATTCTACATAATAATGTTAGATGGTTGTCTCTGGCTGAGAGACGTACAGTAATAGGCATTTACTTGTGTTTAACTTCAAGGCCATTACAAGGAAGTTTCCATCTTTTATCTCTTCTTTGTTGGTTTGGTCTGGACCATACAAGACTCACTCCATTGACTAGGTTTTTCTACAGGTTTCTCATGAGTTTCTACCGAGCTTGGGAGATGTGCTTTTAGTTTCTTTGCCTCTACCATTTGGTACTGTTCACAAATCCCCTTTAAACCTGATACTTTGATACCCCGTAGTGTATTCAGATCAAAAAATCACACTTTCTCTCTGCTTGTTTTAACTGATTGTTTTGTCTCTTGTATTCGCTGACCAGTTTTATTTATTTATGTTTCTCTTTACTCAACATCATTGTAAATGAGGGCATGCCCTGTCAGGGTCTGAATCTGTTTTGCATGAATTACTGTGATTTTTGTATTTGTATTATTTTTCATGTCATTGTTTTTTTTAGTACAGTATTCCTTTGTATTAGCTTAGTCATTTGATTTCTCTATTCTCTCCCTCACATGCATCTCCCCTCACTCATCGTTTAATTACTTGATTGTTTTCCCCATTTGTTGCCACACCTCCCAGCACACGTGTCTTGCGCTGCACACTTGTAGCCCATTTGATCTGCTCCTCTGTTCTCCTATGATATACCCTCTGTGTGCAAATTCTTACTTTGCTGGCCAGTTCATCTCTGTGTCACCTACCAGCAGTTCCTTTATCTACCTAGTCCTCAGTTACAGTCCTGGTTTGTCATTTTCAGGTTAGATTCTAGCTTTGTCCGTAGTGTACGATTGACTACCCGAGTTTAATTTCTGCTCTTTTGGTTAATGATTTGTGTAGGGATTTGGCTTTGGCATTCCTACTTCCTGGTTTTGGCTATTTGAACTTATGATTTAAACTTTTTGAATCTTATGATTACAATTCTGGGTTACCCTAATGTACTGAAAGAACAACGCTCCTTTTTCGACTCCGCCTGTCCGACCATGAATATCAATAAAGTCACTATACCGGAAGCACGTTCGCGCTTGACTTCCGTTTCTGCTCTTTTTCAAGCCCGAAATAATTATCAATTTAAATTAAATAAACACATAAACTGAAATGAGAGAATGATGCAGTGCAGTAGTGGGCAGAGGCATTTTTTGTCTTCCAGAGGTGGAGCAGAAGAACAGCTTTAAGTAGCCTGCCGAACATTGAGGCGGGGCAGGAGTGCATGGAAGTTTCTATGAGAATAAGACCATATCTCAAGTTGTCTGCCAGAACAAGCTGAACCCCATATAATCATTCTCTGCATAAACAAAAGCCACAGTCATCTCGAAGGCAATAAAAGTTGTACTGGAAATATGGATGAGGTGAACCATGCAAAATCAAGGTAGATGAGGCAAAATGTCTCTGAAATTCCATGAATTCAAGTGTCTCAGAGAGTTGAACGACTACTGTAATGTGAAGACCTGTAAAAGATGCATTCAGGGGTCTAACTCTAGCACAGGTTTATGATGACTCCGTTCTTTTAACTATACTTCCACCAAAGTTTGGGTTACTTGACTGCTTGTAGTATACTTGAAACTAAAAGAAACATAAGCACCACTTTGGCTTCTTCAAGCTGTCTGCAGGTAACACATAAGTTTGAAGGCTCCATCTTAAAATATAATAAAATAAACACAGAAAGGAAAAGGATGTTAAGTGAATTTTGCTTTGGGTGGTAAAGAGGAAATGTGTATGTAATGTAATTTCTTGGCTCAAGTGCCCTTTTGTCCTGTGAAACGATTTTTGCTTTGGTTTGGGAGATTTGTTTGGGAGACAAGATAAATTTAAAAAGCTCAGTTTTTTCTCCAAATAGCCAACAAAAGGATCACTGATCTGAATGTAAAGTGATAAACAAAATCAAATTAACCTAATGATAAAAGCACACTCCTTATGGATTAAATTTTGAATTGGCCCAGAAATTTCAATCCCTTTGATAAGAATATAAATCAAATGGGCATTGTCTTCTGCATATTAAATGAAGCGCATTGTTTTGTTGTCCAAAATACTGTAATTACTTATAGTGATCAAAATGTCTAATGCTTGCCATGTTAAAATAAAAAAAAAGCTTCCTTTAGCAGGTCAACAAATGTGTTTTATAAAGATTTAGAATTACTATTTGTTTTGACAGCTTTAAAGAAAGTTGTTTGGTTTGACTTACAATCAGTTGAAGAAGAAACATTATTTCCTAATCTGCAATTCACGCAGCATGATAAATAATACCCTGGCTGAATGGTGTAAGTGTTAAAATTGTTGAGTTATTTCTGTCCCCCTCAAAGAGTAAAATGTGTGTTTTCCTTCGGTGAAATATTCAGGCAACGAGGATGCTATTGAGAGCTCTGGAACTCCTCATTACAAACATAAGGCCATCTTTCAACATTTTACATATGCAGTCCTTAATTTTTAAACTGTAAGGAGTTATGAAATTACTGAATCATGCTTTATTCAGAGTTTATCCCTCTTTAATATTCAACAGGTGGTGCTGCAGGGCTCACAAGTGAAAATAGCCAGAAGTTCAAACTTTTTGGTTTATCTCCCAAAGGGAAAATAACTCTACCCTGAGGTGGGAGAGTAATACCAGCAGAAGCTTGTCTGTGTTTATTGCGCTCAAAGGAGATAAAATATTCACAATTTTGAGAGCATTGCTGAGGGCTTTGCATTGTTCTAATCACTATTTTATGTGCGTTAGCCCCACAGCAATCAAAAAAATGAACAAAGTCGCTTGTAAAGAAAAAAAAAAACACTCACAAAGCAAAACAATAATATGGAATAAAATTAATTACAGCCCAGCCGACATATTACTTTAATTAAAATTTGATTGTTTAGAAAAATAATTTTTTTTTTTTTTTGGAAGCATTGCATTTAAAAACCATTAAACACTGTATATTTCTGTGGATCAGCTCTAAATTCTTTATTGAGGTAAATGCATATTTATCCCAAAACATTTCAAACACAAATGACAAAATGGATGCATGTTTTGTTTTATTGGCTTTTTCTGAGCTTTTTTTTTTTTTTTGGAAGTCTCAGCTTTTGTAAAACAATTTTCCAAAATATGGATTCTACTCATTCCCCCAGATGAAAACAAAATGGAAAACTATATACTGGGCAAAACATTAAATGTAGCTGTATTTTTTAATCAGCTGAAGCAGGTAAAGCTCCTGCTCCACCCACAATTTCAAAAAGTTTGTGCATCATGGAAAATGCTAATAAAATTTTTGATTTGAAGAATGTAGTCACCTCTGCTATATTGAAAACAGTGCAAACACAGTATTTAATGTTTTAACAAGTGAATGTAATTATAGTAAATATTTATTTGAAATGTACAGTTTGATGACCATGACGGAAAAATTGACTCCGTTGCTTGTTAACTACTGGATAACATCACCGTGCATTTATTTTGCAAGACATCGACGTCCATGCTTGATACATGCAATCCAATTTTGCAGAAAAGCTATTGCTCGTTTTGGATTACCTTGTCATTGTGGTGTGATGTCACAGTGTAAATGACGCCGAGGGAAGTCACCTGCCAGAGAAACCCTCGATGTCAGGAGGTGTTTCAGATGAGAGTGTGTGTAACTTGATATTTTGGCCGTGTTATAATCTCGATATCATTGGCACAACGGTCTGAGAGATCAGAGACACACACATTCTGGAGTGGTTTTTGGTCTTGCCCTTTATGCACTGAGATTCTTCTATATTTCATCCATATATTTATTATTTTATGCCCAGTACAACATGAAATGCTCAAAATCCTACCAATTTATCCTGTCCGTGTTAATTTAGAAGTGATGGATAATATGCTTATGTATCTGTGGGCAAATTAATAAGCCTTGACCCATCTTTGCTCATTATGGACTAGGCCCATTTGGGGGTTTCTTTTTTAAATGAAAACAAAGTCTGCTCACCTGTTTAATATTACCTGTTTCACATCATCTTATTATTGTGACTTTTGATGTTTTTTTTTATCTGCCCTAAATTGCCCCAGTGCCAAATTTTGTGGGCTCTGTTGGAGTCATTGCTTTTAAAATAAGCATATAGTTTCAACAAACAATTAAATTCACAAGTTAAAAATGAATTAATATCCTGTGGTGTCACTTTTGTAGTTGAGGGTGAAAGGACATTTTAAATCACTCCTTTTTTAATTTATTTATATTTTCCATAGTTTGTCCAGTTTTTCAGAATTGTATTTGCATATTTTATACATTGCACTGCATCACCATTGTCTCATGTCACGTTTACATGCAGCCAGCTGTGGTTTGTAGCATAAAATTATACGTAGATGACCCCTCACATACACTCATGTAGTTTTTGTATTATCCTCAACAAAGAGGAAAATGGCTACTTCACAAGGGCATCTAATTCAATCCTCTTGAGAAAATCGTCTTCAGTACTTCTGCAGTGGACTGTCCTTACTCTATAGAATGACCACACGTATGAGCTGGAATAAGATCCTAGCTTGGTCTTCCTCTTTTCTTCCCTTCTGAATAGATATTTTAAAGTTAGTACGGAGACTGTAGTTAATAATTAATGATAGGCCCTCTGCAGATTGTTACGTCGAGGGACAGCTAGGGAAGAAATTGACATAGATTGAGATGAAAAGGAGTTCATAGGGATTTGACAGAATTAAAATTCAAGAAAAAAGTATAAGTTAAACTGCAAATTCATAGCTTAGGCTCTGTATTTCGAAAAGGGTCTACAAAGAAAGATCATTTTTAACCAGACATTTTTCCATGTTCCATGCTCACCACCAAAAATCAAAGCTTTGCATGTGATCACATTGTTCCATTTTTCTTGGGAGAAAGATTTGTCATTATGAGTATACTAGTACTATTGCTACCACAATTGTAACCAGTAACAGTGGCAATTATAGTAGTAGTAATTATAATAATAATAATAATAATAATAATAATAATACAACCCTTTACTTGAATACTCAGCTACAGATAGTTTATAAAGTATTTGTAACATTTCAGCAGCTTATTGGTTGATATTCAACAATTCAGCAGTTTCACTTTGTCTGTGGATGTATATGGAAAAAGTGTGACGATTCATCAGCACACCTACAGATTCTCAGAATGATTTAGTTGAAGTTGACCGACTCACTCAACCTATGCTATACGGATTTTAACCGATGTGCACACAAACATTCAAAAAACAGTTTGTAAAAAATGTATTAATGTTTTGAACACATCCAAATACTCTATGATACTCTGTTCCATAGCTTAATATCCAAGTGTTACCAAATTTTTAAAAATAAGAAAATAAAATTATATTATATTATATTATAATTTTATGTATATATGTATATATATATATATATATACATATATATTTATACAGTATTATAGTCAAGGATTATTGCTGCTTAAGTTCTGGTCTTGAAGATTTGTTGCACTAGGGATCCATCAAGTGAAGATAAGATTAGGATCACGATGATAATGAAGCTACACAATATGTGATAGCATCATATTAATTAGGCAGTAAATATTTTTTGATTGCCAAAACTAGGTAGTGTCCCATTTGGAACAGTGGAATGGGAATAAGGCATTTAAAAAGATACATTTGGGGGTTTTTAAATGCTGAGATTAAAAGCTTAGCCGCTAGAGCTGCAATTTATCACACGCAGACTTTGAGCTTGGTGGAATTTAGTCTCATTGCTTAAACTTTTATTAAAACTCGGCAGGCCTCACAAACAGATGTGGGAAAATGAGACAACTTTCAGGGCCTCTGTTCCCCCAGTGTGCTTTGCAACCAAATAGAGACTAAATAAAGGGGCAATCCATTGCATTATTATTCAGTGAACAATTTTTAATAATTCATCATACAGTTGATATGACTAAGCAGGAGCCAATCCTTGCTGAAGCAGTGTGGGGCCAAGGACCCTGTTGAAGGGCCCAACAGTTGGATTCATCTTATTGTGGCTTTACTGGAACTGGAACCAGCAATCTTCTGAATCCTTCTCAAGCACCATCTGACCCCAGGCTATAGGCCTTGTTACAACCGATAATCTCAAAACAAGGCATAATGTTAATTGTTTCAACTGATAATGTAATAACAATGGATACGTCAAAACGACGCGTTATGTCAAAATGTTTGACATTATGCGTGTACTAATGCAACTCATAATGTCAAACTCAATGCATAACATCAAACCTTTTCTAACTGATGACGTCAAAATTTTGACGGATAATTCACAACAAATCTCTAATTGATAATGTCAAACACATATTGTCAAAACTTCAATATGCTCGGCTCATCACCCAGGCCCATGTTGGGTGGAGTGTGTCATGTCACATCTGTTCATACATGTGTTTTGTATGTTAGCTCATTTCATTATCATTGGGCCTGGTCTATTGCAACTGCTATTGTAATAACAGTCACAATTGTAGTAATTATTACAATAGGGAGTGCACATGACAGTACACTCAGCCACTATTGTAATAACGTTTTACAATAGATGGTGCAAGCGCCTGAAAAATGTAACCAATATTGTAATAATTACACTATTACAATAGTGGGAGCAAATGACAAAAAATTCAACCACTATTTTAATAACTTATTTCAATAGCAGGCAAAAGTAGTAGCAAATTTAACTACTATTGTAATCATTTCTTACAATTGCGGGTGAAAATGACAGCAATTCAACCACAATCAATATAACTTATTGTAATCTTATAAATTATTACAATAGCGGGGCTAAAAGAATGGTAAATTCAACCGCTATTGTAAACCTCAACGGCTATTGTGACAGGTTGTTCATCATAGATCAAAGATGTAGGGAATTTATCACGTCACTGAGGGAGGTAGGACGAATTACTGTCTGCATCCATTCTCAATGTAAACAAATTCATTTTAATACAGTTTTTTTTTAATGGATTTACATGTAGTAGCAATACGGTCCACATATAAGTCTGCACCTACTTGTGCATGCGGGAACGATCAAATACACAATAACTGAATGTTATATAATCATTAGAAACATGTTCTATAAGTCAGTACTTGTACATGTAAGGAGAAATGTCAATCAAACAATAAAGTAATCGTTGCAATACAGAATACAGTACTTGCACATGTTGAGAGAATGGTCACTGAAAACTCAGTGTACACATCGTCTAACACAACCCTCATTGACTTTTAGAATATGTTAGTGATCTCATACCATTGCTTCGACCTATTTTGTTACAAGTTATTACATTAGTGGTTGAATTTGCCACCATTTGTGCCCACAGTTGTAACACATTATTACAATAGTGGTTTATCTGTCTTGTCTGTCTCTTTGTGTGCAAGATAACTCAAAAAGTAATGAATGGATATCTCTGAACTTGGGTTGCTATTACATCAGGGATGGACCCTATTGATTTTGACCGCGATCGGCTGAACAATGTGGCCGCCACGGCAGCCATATCACTCAAATTTTGTGGGTTCATTGGTCTTGCATTAGGGACAGAACCTATCCTTAAATTTCTAATGGGCCATGCTCACTCAGCAAGATTTTGACTATACTGCACTCTTGAACGGCCTCTAGTTACAATAGTGACCGTTATTACAACAGCAGTTGTAATTGGCCCTCTGATTTTTATGCTTCCTGATCCTCAAGATCAAGGACCATATTATTTTTAGTCATGTATGTCAGTCTGTCTGTCTGTCTGTCAGTCTGTTAGTCAGACTATGTAGACTCCATTTCTTTTCTATCCAGAAGTGTTTTTTATGACCACTTATAGTGCCTGGAAAACATCTGAAAGTAATATGTTTTTGCACACTTTTGCAACCAGGCCCATTAAATGGCATTTTTTGACAAGGTGGCTTGAGTGGCCATCTCGTGCCCAAGATATATGTCCAAAGGCAAGTTGTACAATGACATTCTGAACTATCCACCATGGCAATGCTTAACACTTTGTGGCCTAGAGGCATTTAAATGAGATTTACATTGAGCATATTGACGTTCTGACATTACTTGTTGTGACATTGTGTCAAACTTTTGACGTTATCAGTCAGAAAAAGTTTGACATTATGAGTTGCATTGGTACACGCATAACGTCAAACCTTTTGACTTCAAGCGTCGTTTTGACGTTATTCATTGTTTTGACGTTATGGGTTGCAACAGGCTTCCCCTACAATGTCTATTCCGGAATTACACTCTGCAATGATCTTCATATTCGTAAATAAAACTGAGGACATCTGCAAGAAGCCAAACTTAAGAAAATTATGAATATTGTTTTTACAAAAGAAAAATGAGCAGAAATGGTGATAGTTAACATAAACTTATTGGTAGAGCAGGGATATTTAAAACCAGTTGCACTTTTAAGCTCTGGATCAAGCATAAGCTCTTCTCAATTGACTTTGTTTTAAATGCACTATCTAATATGGGGAAGGACTTGGTTTTTTTCCCCAGAGGATCAGTCTGAATTCTCTGTGGATTTGAAAAAGGACTTGGTCTATGCTGACTTCATAGCATTGCACAATTCTGGGAGATTTTTAGGATGCACAATCGTGCAGCTAACATCCCTTCCCACCCCTTCCCTAGGGAGTTCTATTTGATTGAGGTCTGTGACATTGGTATTAACTGAAGTGACCATCAAGTACATGAATCCAGCTCAAAATGATGTGGGTTTGTGACGTTGCCATACAGGATGTCCACAGTCAACAAAAATGTTTTAGTGTTTTGTGGAATTTTTATGATATGCGACTGGTATTAAGGAACCAAATGCATATACCAAAAGACATCCCTCACACTATGACACCACCACTAGTCAGCACTGCTGTACCAATGGGTCCAAACATTCATGTAGCTTAAAAAATTTTGACAGCACTGCAGCAGAATTTGATATTAGACAGCCCAGGGAGCATTTTTTCAATCTTCAATGATTCCCATTTGGTGTTTAAAGAGCCACTGTACCTTGTAATGTCTGTTGTAAGCTGACAATATTGGAATCCTGTATGGCCTTCAGCTGCTGTGGCCCATTGTCTTCAAAGCACCTCACATTATGAATTCAGAGATGCCCTACTGCTCACCACTGTTCTAAACAGCTGTTCTTTGAGCATTTGCGGCCTTTCTCTTAGCTTGGATGAGTCTTCCTTGCTGACCTCTCCCATCAACCAAGTGTTTTCGCCCACAGAACTGCCCTCACTGAATGTCTTCCGTTTGTTGCTTTATTCTACAGAAACTCTAGTTGAGGTTGTTGTGCGTTATTATTCCAAGTAGGCACCTGTTTATGAGATAACATATTTTGGTCAGTCACCTGAACTTTCTCACCATGTTTACATGCTTTATCTTCTGAGTTGCAAAGGAATTGCTGTTTGAAGGTACAGTAGTTACTGCATTGATGCATTCCTAGAGAAAGCCTCTAGGGTTTGTGTATCATAAACATCTGGATTACTAAGTTTTAAAGCTTCCACTGGAAATGTCCTGGGGAATACCCCTTCAGCTAGCACTTCATGTGCATGTGGATCAGTGACTGGAGAGTCAAGCAACTGTATTGGGGGGAAAAAATTATCCGAGGAGCTACCGACCGAGACAATGGCCCTAGCTATGTAGCCTCCTTCGGCCTCCGTGTTTGGAACAAAGGGAGGACTTGTTGAGTCGAGCAGCATGCTCTAATCATGTCCTCAATTAACAGCGCTGCGATAAAGATGAGATGCCCTTTCCTTTAAAAAAAGAGAATGTTAAACATTTATGAACAGATAGAATTCAAATC
Source organism: Gymnothorax reevesii (assembly GCA_029721435.1). Lineage (NCBI taxonomy): Eukaryota > Metazoa > Chordata > Actinopteri > Anguilliformes > Muraenidae > Gymnothorax > Gymnothorax reevesii. The sequence continues at coordinate 116,032,683 of CM056573.1, forward strand.
ACACACCTGCGAGTCTTTGGGGGTGGGCTGGGACATTATGAGCAGGAGCTGGGCAGTAAGGGAGCGTAAGTGCTCTCCTCCGGACGCCGCCTGCCGTCTCCTTCCTGTCCTGCCGAGAGCCCCCTCGCGCGCGTCTAATTATCTTCTTAAATTTATATCTCTAACCGCAGGCGGCCTCGCGGGATTAGCCAGAGTGTGTTTAGCAAATTGAAAAGATGATTGCTGTTAGGAAACAGAAATCTTCCATTTTGCGTGTGAGCATGTTCATGTGTGTGTGTGTCCATTGAACGATTAATTTTTAATTCATACAGAGAAGTACACAGTATTTTCTAGTGCGGATGTAGCTGAGAAAGAAAACTGTAGACATGATCGCAACATCCAGAGACACACATACAAAAAAACAACAACAAAAAAAGAGTGAGGCTTTTGTTCTGGATTCACTGTAAAAGCTGGACATTTCCAAGGTCGGATCAAAAAGCTCTCTCTTGAGCAGTCTTGGAAATAAATGTTTTCTTCTGGCAAAACAATATTTAAAAAGACTGGAAACAATCTATTGTTTCGTAAGGTCTATTGAAAGAGAAATTACTTGCAAAATCGATATCAATGTAATATTAACTTTTTTCTTTGTATTGGTGTGTATCTAGCGTCATTTTTGCATGCTGTTGATGTCCTTGAATAAATTAGTTTTCTTTATTATTTTATCAAGCTCAGACATTTTGACAGAAGATATTTCAATATTAAATTACTTCAAAGCCCTCGGTGAGGAACCCATTTTGCAAAGAAGTGACTTTCAATGGACACACTCTAGTTTTTTCTCTTCAGATAAATTAGGGCATCAATGAAAATATCTCGCATGAAGTCTCAACCTTCATTTTACCATTGGAATGATACTGATACAAGAACCAGCTGAGTAAACGACAGCCACTGTGTAACTGGATGAGGATTTTTCGCGGGTTAACGTGCTGCCTGTGAGTCCATCATGCACAGCTTTACAGCACAGATGACGTAACATAACCATTCAGGCCTCAGTTGCCCTGCTGCATTCTTCCGCACACAGAGGGAAATCACAGGGTGCCTTTTGGGACCTTTTGAGGGTTCCATACAAAAATAGCACATCACTGATGCATTTCTGATGGTTGGGAAAGAAGAGCCTATAGGCTATCCTGCCTGAAGGCAAAAAAGATTTACTACAGCCACGGAAGATGAGAGCTTTGCTTCTCAACACAGACTTACAAAAATAATTCAGTCATACAGCGGACACAGGCACACATGCACGCACACACACAAAGATCTGCCAAAGTACACACTCCCTCTTCAAACCAGGTGCAACAGGTTCACATGACAAGCCTTGCCTGCAGGACGGAATGTGGGCAAGTCCATGGATGCAGTCTTCATAAATAACCTTTTAAGGTTAGCATATCCAGGGGCTCATATTGCCTGGGACAGAGCTGTCAGAGCCGCAATTTAATTGCCAGGTCAGGTATTCTGTAGGACGGTTAGTGGCCTTAGGCCTCATAAGTTGGCAGAGCTTGCCAAATGGGTGGATGTCCTCCAGGACTGGGAAGGCAATACTGGGATGTCAGGTTGTGCTGTCCTCTAGGTGTAAAGGGTGGGTTGGGTTAGCGCTTCAAAAACTAGCTGACTATGAATGTAATAAACGTACTGAGGAGAATTTGATCTGAAATGGCAATCATAGATCTGTTCCCAGCTAAACAAAAGGGTAGTCAGTTAGCTTGCACGGCATTCAATGTAACTTTGTCCCTTCCAAAAAAAAAAAAAAAAGAAATAAGAAATTGTCAAATTGAATATTGATACTAATATTTCCTTCCATTGATTTAATTGCTAATTCTTTAAAGGTATTAATTGGTTGTGGGCCAAAGAAGTTATTTTAGATTCTCATAAATATGTTAGTTGAGTGGGTTGAGAGTTGCTGCACCCCATGATGAATGTTTATGAAGACAGGTCAAATGGCAATGTAATGTTATTGCAGCATTGTATGGATGCATAAAATTCTGTATCTCCCTGTTGTAAAATTGCTATTAAATATTAATATTAAGATTTCTGGCATATTGACCTCCTTTGGAGAAATGGCACTGATGCAGCTTTGCATGTGTGTTTACTGGTGTGTTTCTGCCTGGGTGCATGTGTGTTCACCTGAGCGTGCGCATGCATGCATGAGTGCATGGATGTGTGTGTTTGAAAGTAATAGACAACTTTGTAAAAGCACTTCCTCTGATACTGTGTTACTATAACACAGCCATAATCAACACATAATAATACAGCAGTACATTTGGAATGGATCCAAAAACTATTAAAAATTGAATGCTTTGTTCCTGCCCTGCCTCAAATGAACACAAGGCCCAATGGATATCAATTAATAACAAATAGTTCATGGTTTTGGTTGGATACAGACAAGCAGAGTTTTCATCATAGAGTTATTCAACTTTTAATTGCATATGGATGTCAAGACTAACTTCTCACCACCACAACTTCACAGTAGGTAAAAATAACTTAGCAAATGATGTTTCACCAAACAAAATACGCAAATGATAATCTTTGACAGGACTGAGGAATGGTGGTCCTGCTACTGGTGTTTATCATTTTGGAACTGGTACATACTGTAACCAGTGAACAAATTTTGCCTTCATTTTTATTACGGCACTCAACAGAATTATAATGTTCAAGGCTGTGTTAAAATTTCTTTCATACAAAATATAACCCCAAGAAAGTTGGCACATCACTGAGATGGCAAATAAAATTTAAAAAAAGAACTTAAGGTGAAAAGTCAGTCACACTCTACTATAATGAAAATATTATAACACCACTTTATTTGATGTTCTAACTTGAATTTAATTTCTAATTGAACATTAATACACTGAAAAAAAATTTAAATGCCCCATGTCAAATATTGATGCCGCATGGAGTTAACAACTCTAAGTGAGCATATGCTGACTTTTACTTGTACAATAGGGATATTTCTCTTGATTTCTGCACCATTTTTAAATCCATCTCTCTGTCAGTGATGCAGTGATTTCACTCAGTACATGGGTGTGGCATTTCCAGAAGGTGATCAGGCAGAATGAGCGGTACCCAGACACTCCTTATACTAGGACAATAAGAGGCCACCCCAAAATGTCTCATTTTGTCATCATGCCTCAGATGTTTCATGCCATGCGGGAACCTCCCATTGGCATGCTGGATACAGGGATATCCATCAGAGCGGTCGCTGTGCAGCTGAATGTTAACTATCGGATGGTAGGCTGCTTGAGAGTTCGTTTCCGACTGATGGGCATTAATGCAAATCGATCTCATCCACGTCAGCTACATGTGACCACACCAGCACTAGATCGCTACATCCGGCTCGCCCACCTGCAGGATCGGCTCAGATCAGCGACACACACAGCGGATGAGACCGTTAGTCTGCACAACAGACTCATTACACCACAGACAGTCCGTAACCACCTGCGAAAAGCCAACTTGCACGCTTGGCATCCTCACTGTGGTCTGGATCTCACTGCTGTCCAGCGTCAGAACCGACTCGAACACGTTCGATGGCCCTTGGTGCGCTGGAGAAGAGTGATATTCACAGACAAACACTTTGACATGGGGCAAATATATTTATATTTTTGTTCAGTGTATATAATTTGACACTGCAACAGTGTCCAAAAATGCTGGCAGTCTTTCTCGCTATGATATTATTTTAATCACACTCATTCCATGTTTGAGCACTGAAGACACCAATTGGTCAAGTTGAACAGGTGAAATTTCCTGCTTTCTCTCATTATACAAATCTTCAGCTGTACACTTATGTGGGCCCTTCATTAGCTTATATTTCGCTTTGCCATGTGCCAGACACTCCACTGGAAACAGGTCAGGACTGCGGGCAGCCAAATCTGGCGGCCAAAAAATCTGCTTACACAGCCATGCAATTGTTGTCCGTGCAAAGATGTGTTGGCATTGCCTTGCTTAAGAATGCTTGGACATCCCTGGAATAGACAACATCTAGATGGGAGCATACCTATGTTGCTTCAAGTTTAGAACATGTCTTTTTGCTTTAGCGGTGGCCTGCAAAAGTCCAGTGTACCCATTCCATGTGTGTGCAATGACACCCCAATATCATGATGCTAGCTTATGGACCTGACTTAGATGTCACCTTGGGATGTCCTTATCATCTTTGATCCGGAGAAAATGGGAGCTATTTTTCTAAACATGCTTAAGGAGGGGTTACCATGGATACTGGACAGCAGGTGAACGGGAAGCACGCAAGACACAAACCAATCAAAAGAGAAAATATTTCTCATAGACACACACTGCTGAATGGGAGGAGACACAAAAGGCATTTACAAGAAAGTTATGATGGCTACACAAAACTGCCAAAAAAAAGAAAGAAAAAACTTAATGATGGGCAATGATATTCTTGGGAACATAGTCGCCCAACTGACGGTTCCACTGTTTACTGTGCTTTAAGTAACGTTAACATTAACACAATGTGTTGCATCGGGTAGCTTGATGGTCATTAATGGTTTTTGTGAGCAAACATAACCTTAGTGACAGCTAAAGTTACTTTGTTACTGCTGCGTGCAGGTTCGTTTAAACTAGTATAGTAGCTACTTAAAATTCTTACATTTTGGCTATTTGTAATTCCCATTTCATCACTTCTTGCCCTCCATCTACCTTTTTTTTTTGCGTCAACAGAGTCATGTAGTTTCAACCTGGGGCATCCCCCCGGATCTGCCCCGGCTCTGAGCTGGATCAGCTGGAGTCGGCACAGATCGGGGCAGATCCGGAGCGGAGGTGCTTGCTATCTGGGAATCCTTTCATTATCAGGGTGTTTCAGCAATTAGGCACAGGCCTATGCCTAACGCCAAATTTGTGGTGTTCAAACTGTTGCTACTGGTTCAAATGCACTTATTATGAGTGATTTAGCTAGCAACTTGTGCAAACCCACTATATTAGGTTTGTTAGGATTTTTGGGCTAGCGCTCATATTTTTTGACCTGTGTTTCAAAAGTTCTAACTCTTAGTGTATAAGCAGTCAGAAAGTTATCTTTCCTTTGTCATACCGCGTGCAGGTTCATTTAAACTAGTCGTGGGGTGAGGGTTAACTGGTACTATGTCCACTTTTGGCAGAAACAGAGTTTAACATATGAAACCTATCAGGAGAATGAGAAGTTCAATGTCCCTTGTTATTACACCAACATATAGATGGTGCTCGTGGAAAATCACTGAAACATCATAGGTCTTCCTTTACATTTCAACTCCTTCAAAGTTACAAGGTTCTATGTCCATTTCGTCCAATCAGGTATTTTGATTTGCGTCATGTGATGTCTTGACAAAATGGCCGACAATGTGGGCAACATTCAAATCTAATTGTGTGGCTTTCTGATTTAAGTAACATGCTGGCCTACATGAGTGTACTCAGGTATCGCTCAGGTATCAGATCCCAGAGGGATCAAGTCATTGCAACAGCACAAAGTCTGCAACAAGTTATCGTCGGCTTCAGGGTAGGCTCCAGTGATGTTTTTTTTTTGTTGTTATCCTTTTATAAAGGAGGAGGTTTTTCCGATGGGCTTAGACCTAGGGCACAATCAAAATGATGTTTTAGTTGGTATTGTTTCACAAAAGAGCAGAGTGTGAAATCATTTCATTCTGTTTTTAGGCCTCAATGATCATTACCATGAGGCAGTTTGTAGTTGTTATTCAGGTGTTATTCATTATTATTATTTTCCAAAAGGACAGAGTCTGCAAACAATATGTTACGTGCAGGCCTACACACGATTTGTGTCACACAACCATGTTTTTGTATTTTGTCAATGTTTTCAAAAAAGAATCTTTAATATTTAGCATTTTATTTGTTCGCATATTTTTTAAAAAACATTTCAGGTGGACATAGAACTTAATACCTTTGAACGAGCTGGGCCATAAAGGTCTATGTTGGAGATAGAACCATCTGCCACAGAAAATTACCATAATTTGGAAATCCAAAAGGTCTATCTCCATTTTTTGTTTCTGAGATCTCCATTTTGAGGCTTCCATTGTGATAAAAATAAATAATGGATGGAAGATTTTTATGCTAGTACCTTCCTATTTATACAAATTTAGAAAACATTAATGGAATTGAAAGATACAAGTTGGTAAAACTTTCATGTTTTGTGGACATAGTACCAGTTAATCCTTAGCCCACGAAGTATAGTAGCTACTTAAAATTCTTACATTTTGGCCATTTGTAATTCACATTTCATCACTTCTTGCCCTCCATCTACCTTTTTTTGTGTCAACAGAGTCATGTAGTTTCAACCTGGGGCAAGAGGGGCCCCTAATTGGAGCCACTCAACTCACGATTATGCTATTCACTGTGATTCTAGTTACATTAGCACAATGTGTTTTGTTGGGTAGCTCGATAGATGTCAATGCTTTTACTGAACAAACGTAACTTAAGTGATAGCTAACGTTACTTTTATTTAGAAATGTCAGGTTGCTAGCTAATGTAAGTCGCAAACTTAATGTGGCAGCAGAAAGCATATGAGGGAGGTATTTGGGACTAGAGCCCATGCATTGATAGCCAGCAGTCCAAATACTTTTATTATTGGGGTGTTTGAGCAATTAGGCCTAGGCCTATGCCTACCATCCATTTTGTGCTGTTTTGACTGTTGTCCTTGTTTTTTGCCACTGGTTCGAATGCATTCATTATGAATGATTTAGCTTGCAACTGGCACAAACCTACAATATTTGGATTGTTAGGATATTTGCGGTCGAGCTCTTGTTCTTGTTTTGTTTAAAAGTTTTAACCCTCAGAGTATAAGAAGTCAGAAGGTTTGTGACCCAAAAATACTCCTTTTTTTGATGTCTGCTGTGCGCAGGTTCATTTAAACCTGTATCGTAGCTAGTTGACATTCTTCCATCTCGGCTGTTTGTAATTGTAATTTACATTTCAATCACAAAGACTTCGAATTTTTTTCTATTTTCCCTAAAACTGTTTATTAGCTTTTTGTTACATAGAAACAACACAAGACCAAGACAGAATACAAACTAAACAATACAGATTAATTAAAGTAAGAATAACAATAATAGTTGTACAAATTTTCTTAGAATACCATAGAAATGCATAAATGAGTATAAATGAATATATAAGTAAATTAATAATAAATAAATAAATGGATCCAATAAAGGAAAAAAGAAATAAATAATAAAAAAGCTAATATATATATATATATTTCAATTCCGAAATAGTTGGGACAAAGTGTCAATTGTGAATGAAATAAAAACAAAATGACTTTCAAATCACACCAGTTTTATCCACAAAATGCTACTGGTCTCAAAAAAGTTGGGACAGGGGCCTGCTTACCATGGTCTAGAATCCCCTCTTTTTAACACAGAGTGGAGGCATCTGGGCATTGAGGAGACAAGGTTCTTGAATTTAGCGATTGTTTAGCCATTGGAATTTGATCCCATTGCTTAATACAGGCTTCCAGCTGCTGGACAGTTTTGTTTTGGGTCTCCTTTGACGGTCTTTTTGTTTAATTATGCGCCAAAAGTTTTCAATTGGTGAAAGATCAGGACTGCAGGCAGGCCAGTTCAACACACGGACTCCTCTACTATGAAGCCATGCTGTTGTAATAGCTGCAGTATGTGGTTTTGCATTGTCCTGCTGAAATACCCAAGGCCTTCCCTGGAATAGATGTCATCTGGAGGGGAGCATATGTTGCTCTAAAACCTTAATATACCTTTCAGCATTCATGGTGCTTTTTAAAACATGCAAGTGTCTCACACCATATGCACTAATGCATCCCCATACCATCAGAGATGCTGACTTTTGAATTGAATGCTTATAACAGGAGAAGTGGTCTTTCTCCTCTTTAGCCCGAAGGACATGACGCCCATGATTTCCAAAAAGAGTGTCAAATTTGGACTCGTATGACCGCAGGACACTTTTCCACTTTGCTACAGTCCATTTTAAATGAGCCTTAGCCCATAGAACATGGCGGCGCTTCTGCATCACCCTCAACAATGGCTTCCTTTTTGCATGATAGAGTTTTCGGTGGCATCTGTGGATGGCATGGCAGATTGTGTTTACAGCCAGTGGTTTCTTGAAGTATTCCTGGGCCCAATCTTGCCGGTGAGTGATGCAGTGGCATTGGAGGGCCCGAAGATCACGGGCATCCAGTAAAGGGATGCACAGAGATTTTTCCAGTTTCTCTGAATCTTTTCATGATGTTATGTACTGTTGATGATGAGATCCTCAAAGCCTTTGCAATTTGACGTTGTTTTTAAAGTATTCCACAATTTTTTTTATGTAAGCCTTCACAGGTTGGAAAGCCTCTGGCCATCTTTACTTCTGAGAGACTCAGCCTTTCTAAGACAGCAGCACAAAAAAGTCCCAACTTTTTTGAGACCTGTTGCAGACAGAAAATTTGAAATAAGCTCATTATGTGGATTAAAATGTAAAATGTCTCAATTTCAACAATGGGAATGTCATCTATGTTCTATTGTAAATAACATATTGGCTCATGTGATCTGAAAGTCATTGCATTTTGATTTGGAAGTTGGAATGGCTGAACAGTCAAAATAGTTGAGTAGTTTCAATAGTTGAATTATTTAACAGTGAATTATTGTAGTGAGGACTTTTATTCTGAAACACTTGTAGGCAGAAAAAAACAGTAGAACAGGATCTGTATTCTTAAGAGAGCCAGATTGTAGTCTTAAAGCCTGAGAAACTGACAGTTGCTGCAGGTGGTCAGGACACCTGGCACAAGATTCTAATTGTTTAATGGCTCAACTGTGATGTCATCACTCCAATGTCAAGTCTATGGGGGAAAAAAATCGTTTTTAATTCATAGTCTAAAAAGTATAAAAGTTACAAAGGTGAAAAATACATTGCACATCTGTCCTAAATAAGACCTACGCAACGCAGTTTGAATGAAGTTTCTACGTTAAACGGTTGAACCTGCATTAAGTGTGTTAGAATAATAATATTAAGAAGAAGAAGAACTCGGATAACAGTAGAGTGCATTTTCCTGCACTCTAATAATGATAATAAATTAAGGTTATTGGTCTGTCTGTCACCCTCAACATTACTCTCAAACTTGCCAAAACAGGTAACCACTCAATCAGGGATCTCAGAGAAGTCCAGCTCCTTTAGATATTTAAGGATATCTCAGTGAATATGCGCCTCAGTGAATATCACTTGTTCAAGCTGGATACATCATTGGATTCACCAATAACTGAAGTTAATTACTCTTTTATCATATGACCAGTTCTGAACCACCAGAAAAGCAAGCATAGACAGGGCGACAGGCTGGTGAGAGTCCCGCCCACTGGGTGGTAATTTTATTGAAAGACATAAACCAAAATGACATTAGCCTTTGTGAGCCTTAAGACACTTAGGGGAATTAGCCATTGTCACGTGGTAGGGTAGCAGCCTGAGAGAGGCTCTCTGAAGGGAACGTAAACTCTGGGATCCCCAGTCTCTTCACCTTCGGACTCTTATAAAAAAATAGAGGGAACAGCAGTTAGTAACGCACTTACGAAACTGACTCTCAGCCGACCTCTCCCCACCTGCTGTCCTGCCAGCATTATATTCCGGTCATGTTTGATTTTGACGCATATCAGGTACATGGCCTCACGCGGAATGTGTGAGGAGAGCCCTTCTCACGCACCTGGCTGCAACTGACGGGAGCTTTCCAGCGTAGAGTCCCGGCGACATGTACTGTCCATAGTGCTACCGGAGGAGGACCATAAGGGGAGGGGAATCGACGGTTACAGGTGGTGTGACGTGGATGGTGGGCGTGTCTCTTGTTTCGGTTGCCACAGACCCTACTTGAAAATATAAAATAAAATGATCTTCACTGTCAACCACTGCAAAGTAAAGCTCCTCACAGGGAGGAAGCGAAACGAAAAACGGATACTGCCAGGAGCTCCTGCTGAGAAGTCTAATCTATATGTAGCTCAAGGTCATTGGATTGTGATATTCACCTCTCGCATACTTTCGCACGTAGAAAAATATCACTGTTTCTAATGACCGGTGGAGCTTGCCTGTACCATCTAAGAAAGAGTGCATCCTTATGTCATTTAATAATTATTATTTTTCTGCTGAACTCCTGGATCGTGAACTCTCACTCGCAGGGTATTACCACAATCTCAAATTCAATTAACACTCTTTCAGGTCTCTGTTCAATTATGTACAAATGACTGTTATATTTCCCACTGCTGTATTTGCGCTATTCTGTTCATTTTAGTAGTTGGAGAATGACTTACTGAGATTATGGCTGTTTCATTGTTTATGCAGCTTTTTACAACTTCTTGCAGTAGCTTTATTCCTCCTCCAAGTCACAGCTGCCTCCATCATAAAGTAGGGGCAGAGTTTGTGTTGCTACAGGGGGATCATTAAACCCCCTACTGGTGGCAGCCAAGAATGCATGTGGGATTTAATTAAACATAGTCCATATTAATTCTAATATATAGATGTATGTTATCGTGTAGATGTGCCTTTTCATACTTTTCATTCATCTTGCTATTCATCTGTCCATCCCTCCATCGCATTTCATTTCAAGGCCAGAATGCCAAAATTGCGGTGAGGGATCTGAGTATGTCGTGCTTGTTTATTGTAATTTCTTGCTCACTAATGATAAATGCAAAGGGTTAGCTCATTGTGGGACTGTGAACATTTTCATAACACCGTAGTTCTGGTCGGTGTTGTGATCAAGGGCGATTTAACCAAGTCTAGCTCCTGCTCCCGTGATCTTCCGTCTCTCCTTGTGGACTCCTTCCCTCCACCAGCCCGTTTCTGCTTTCAGGGGCTGTAACTTTTTGCTTGGCTCCCCGTCAAGACCAGGTGTTAGACCAGGTATTTCGCCAGCTTGAAATCTATCTCATATCTGCGAGGCATCACTAAGCTACTGACGAGCCCTTGCATTGCGTCATTGAGCAGTTCACACAAAGTGATCGGGAACCAAGCAAACGCTGATTTCCCTCTGATCTGGGAGCTTTGTCAGCGATCTCCAAAAACTGTCAGCGAGTGGAAAATCAGGGCTACAATTCCGTGGTGTGAACTCAGCATGAGGCCTTGGGCTTGAAAACATTTGGCTCAGCAATAGCACTTTAACACCATGCTGGCTGAGAAATTCTGCTATCTTTGAAACAAGTCATGTAGCTACGTTCCCTTATGTGTTTGTGGCATGTGTAACCCATTGCTTTCAGTGTGCAAGTTGCTGGATTGTCACTTGCTATTTCTCCTAAAGCAACCACTCACTATCTTCCCAGTCAAGAGTTTATTATCCCCCACCATGAAGTGGAACCGGGGGATATTGCATTGGGGTCCGTCTGTCCATCCATGTGTCCGTCCGTCTGTCCATCTGGGCCACAGTGGGGAAAAGATTTCTCTGAAACTACATAGATATGTGAAATTTTGTATGCTTAATCAGCAACTCATGATCTACGTTGAGTTTGAAAATGGATATCGAAGCATATATATATATTATTTTAAGATAATTTTTTGGTCGGATTTCTTCCTTTATCAGAAAGTTATTTTGTGGAGAGAGACAGGAAATTTGGGGAGATGAATGGGGAAGACACACGGCAAATGACCTGAGCCGGAATCAAACCCAGGTCGCCACATTAAAGACACAGCCTATACTGTGCACGTGCTTAGACCGATGTGCCTACCGGGGTGCCCTCGGAGCATATTTTTCAGTTATGGCCCTTGAATGTGACGGGGGATAGTGCTATCACTGTTGTCTTGTCTGTGGAAAACATTTATAATTTTTAATGATGGATAATACGGAATTACTCTTCCTACAAGCTCCCAAGCCTTTCTTTAAGTCTCCAGGATTAGGACCGCATTCCACTTTACCAGTCTTTAGTCTGTTCCTCTGGCTGGTTTAAGAGGAACACCTCCCAAGCCCTCTGCAGTCATGGAGACTGGGACTGCATTTCTGCTAAACTCCGCAGTCCAGCCATCTGAAAGCTCTGCTCTGGTGAAGGTGATCTCCATCAGGCTACTGCCCCAGGTGCCACTTGCCGGGTGTTGACATGCCCTAAACTCAAGCCCACGCCATCTCAACTGAACTGTGCCATTCTGCTCTGGGCTCTGTCCCTCACAGTCATTACCGCATTACTGTCGATAAACTCTAATATTGGATTGTACTCTTTCTCTACATCTGGTTCCTTATCTCTATCATAGCACAAATTATTGCTCTGGAAAGTAAGCAACTAGTAACTTGTCTTTTGACATCAGCGCAGCTCTCCAGTGAGCCTGCCTTGTTCGAATCCAGTTTTCACTGACAGGCACCTGTGTCCTGCAGCAAGGATCCTTGCCCCAGCCCAGTTTTCCATTTCTTTATAAATAGCACCCAATAACTACTAGCATCGACAAGCTTTTTTTTGTGTGTTCATTTTCATCTTACCCAGCTATTAAACAGCTGATTGACAGACGGGTTTTGCATTTGAGCAAGTTCAGTTTCTACAGTAATTTTCTCAATATTCTATTACTCATTGGGAATATTTGTTTTTAATTAAGTATGAAAATGCACCTGCGAGTATACCAATTATTATTTTTTGCATAAACTATGCCTCTTCTCTACACAATGCATTTCCTCTCTTTAAGTTTTTATATTTATTCTTTTTTTTTGAACCCTCATTGTTTAGGAGGAAACTGCACCCATGTCTTAAGGTGCTTGTCTGAGGTTTCACATCTAGCCAAATTGTCCTGCATCCATCCTTTCCACTTTTCAAGCCTAGTCAACCTTCAGCTGAGAAAATACCAGAATCTCTCAAAAACATTGGAGGACTGACAGTTGTCAATGAGGAACACAATTCACCCAAATAGTGCTAATTCTTAGTAGTAAGTAGTCCCACAGCACACAGCATTAATGGTGTACAAAACAGAGTGCAGGTGAATAAATTTGAGGAGCGAGTGCATATCAGCCAAACTGCAAATTTGTCTTGGTTTTTAGACCTGAGCTATTTTAGAACTTGCTCATTTTATTCTTTGTGAAAACTGAAGAAAAGATTGATTGCCTTACAGCAGTAAGATTTGATGGGGAATCCCACTGCTGCCTCTGCAATCAATCTGAGACCACCTTGTACAAACACTGATCCAGTTTTAGAGGTGCACTGCTGAGCAGAACATGCTTCAGAACCTGTCAGTATCAACAAGCTTTCGCCACCAAATACAAGGATATTTTCCAAGCAACTCCATACCCTGTCCATGTCTTTTTCAGTCCAGTGGGCCAACATGTTATTTTACATGTACACTTCCCACAGCATCATTCAAGCCATTCGCATCATAATTGAAGTGATATTTTGACAATTATGGGAACATTGTTTCCAATAATGTCTTGAACAAAAAAAAAATCGCAAGAAACATTGCTTTGGACAGTCATCCCGGTCTTATTATTTAAAATGAGTTGGATTTCTGTTACAGCAAGTCTGTTTTGAGTAAATGGGTTCCATCAAGGAAAACTCAGTGAACACTGATTAATTTTGAATTTTCAAGTGTTAATTTCCCCCCCCCAAGATTTGTACTTGTTTTTCACATTTAACCCTATTAAACATACTGACCCATATATGTCCATCTCATGCAGCGGCTGTATTTAAACCAGTTGAACTTTTGAATTTTAAAATTTGAACAGTCAAGATTTAGATTCTGGTGCCGATCCAACAATACCAAATATGCTGCGCTGGTTTACAGGCAAATGTGTATAAAATGATGTACAAGATTCAGATATTTTCCATTTGATGTAATGCTGTGACCATAAAAACATGGTGCCCTGAGTTTGAATAGAGTATTTCTCTCATCAAAAGCCTGCTGTAGCTTCAGTGAAGTGCAGTAACCTGCAGATTCAGAATGGGTGCGGCATTGTCCCACAACATGGAAAAAAAATGTTTTTTTTTTTTTTTTTACTTTAAATCTAGTTAAGGAAACTTTTAAGTGAAAAGTTAGAATTATGGGGTGAAACAAAGAAATTCTGGTAGGCTTCATGTAGCGAGAAAATCCTAGAGTTTTAAAGTCTTTCAAAGCAAAATCCTGGCCTTTCCTTAGAAAAGGACGTTTCATTACGGAGTGGCTCATTTTGTCTTCATTTTTTGAAAATGATTTCACTTTCACTAAGATTCAGTTTCAGCACTGAACACTATCTGCTTTTTTTTTTTTTTTGATTCTCAAGTGACTGCTCTAACTTTAAATCATGCAAGGCTTCTGTTGTTTGGCTCCTAGGCCAAGGTGTGTAAGTGACAAGTGTAACATTGTTCGAGCTGGAATCTTCAGGAGTTTGAGCAACAAAATGGCGGCCTTCTCATTATTAACTAGCTCTTCATTAAAGGTTAAAGTTCATGGGGGAAGTTAAAAACAATCCCTCTAATGTAGCCTCTGTTAAAAGATGTGCTGGACAGTTTAAAAACTACTCGCTCACTTCCCATCATCTCCCCCTCCTCCCATCTTGGCGATATTATTCTCCTCTGTTTAGGCATGCACCAATATTGGTTCACATGGGCTACCATCCTCTTTTTAATTAACTTAAGAAAAAAAATCACATTAAGCTGAATCTAATTAACAGCATGTATATTAGAAGCAGGGCACCATCAAAATTGTATCTAAATTAATCAGGTTTTGATTTAAGATATTAAATTCAAATTAATCATGTAAAAATGGAAATGATCCTTGACGCCGCTCCAGCTGTGAACTAGCTTCCTCTCTATCTCTCTTTCACTATGTGTACCACTTGCAGAGTGTCTTGGGGGGACATTATGCGGATTTGCGCCTGTGTTATTTCAATTACACTTATTTGATAGGACAGATGTATAGAATATTTGGCAATTAGAGCAAATGGGAGGCAGTGCATTGTAAGGCATGAAAAATGAGCGATGTATACTATAAAGGTTCCACAAATGGCCTTCAATTTGTTGCCATATTCCTTTGGGATTACAACTTTATACAAATTATCATAGAAAACAAAGTGAGGTTTTATTTTCGATGAAAGTTGATATTCCAGGGCAAAAGCATACACCTAACATGCAGTGCATTACCCTATCCATGCCTTACAGAGTTTTCTGGCATTTCAACCGTTGTAAACAAGCAGATTCAAATCATTCTTGATTGAAATTACTATCATTGTTTGATGCTTTGTGAAATTCAAGTCTCAACAAAGTTATTAGGATTATATACTGGCTTTTTTTTCTGGTTTTTCAGCCTGACAACGTCGCCTGAAGTCCCTGAAAATACTCAACTCTCATAAATGATATTGCCATTTGTCGAGTGAAGGTCAGACACCTTACTATGCTGTGACCAAAAATCTAAATTCCACCTATATTTACGAGGATCACGACATGATATTTGTCGGCAAACAAAACCGAGTGCAGCGAATCTTCTGAATTGGAAAAGACAGATGAATGAACACATGATGAAAAAGGAGAAGAGTTGTGGGACGAACAGACGATATTGCGCATTGTGCTTTAACCCGCTCGGTCCCTTTGTGGTGATTAGTGGATTCCCATGAGGGGGAGGGAGGGGTGGGGTGAGTTAGCAGAAGCAAAGCCACTCTAATGAGCTCAGCTCTTGCTCCGTCCCATAGAGTACCCAGTGACTGAACGGACCCCAGGGGAGCCTTGAGGCACACCTGTTCTCCTCCGTAATCAGCGCATATCTGCACTTTGTGTCCAAGCACACAGGGCAACTCCGATCAGGGGGACAGACCCGCCTGGAGGGAATGCATCGTCCCCTCCCTATCTTATTTTTCGTTTTTTATTTACAGTTTCTACAAAAACCATTTCTTGTTCTTCTTTTTTTTGGGTGGGGGGGGGGGGGGGGGGGCTTTTGGTAGCTGCAGTCAGTGCAATCACGGAATTTTCAATTCATCAAAGGATGGAGTTATTTGATAAGACGACAATGGGGCTTTTTCGAGGGATGAATGCTCCTTTGTGGGAGACAATGGTGTACATCCTACCTACACGTGAGTTATGCATGACAAAGAGTGTCTTTGTTCAGATCCATCCCCCCAGCGTGAAGACAAATTCCAGGTACATTACCCTCAATATTAGTTAAAGCCAGCTTTCAAGAAGAAAGACCAAAATTAGCCTTATGACTAAATAATTCTATACATTAAAGAAGCACTTTTAAATAAGCCATTCCCCATTAATGATCAACTGCAATATGAGAATATTGGGAAGGGGCGACCAAAAAAAAAAAAAGAAAGAAATGTTGGCAGATGGAGGGAGGCATTGACAAAGGCGCTGTGTCGGGCAGACGCAGATCTGTGCGCGAATTCCCAGCTCGGCGTTTGACAAAAGGTCTACCTGCGTTCAGCGTGCACACGCTCTGTCTCGAGAGGGAACGATTCGCTCAGGGGGAAACGCAGCGCTGCGGAGCAACCAGGCAAGTGGGAGCAGGCATTTCTCCAGATTATCACCCGCCACTAGCCCGATAACAAATAAACAAATGCCTGGGCCCGTCTCCTGAGTCCCGGTCAGCCGGATCACATAACGGCCTGCCCATAAACACCCCCCCCCCCCCCACCCCATCCCGAGGCCACCCCCACCCCGTCTCACCGGCATGCTTTCAAAAAAGCCTGTATAACAACTCCACCTGCAACCACCATTCCCCCAGGACCCTGGCTCCGCCCCTCCTCCCCCCACCTTCACGTGACATGATGCCAAGGTAAGATGACTTTCCTTCCACCTGTCCAAGGAAAACATGTACGTCACCACCCAACAGTTTGCATGGTGGACAGTGTTACCATGTTCCTCCATTCTACCATGCTGTCAGACAAAGGCAGAGTATCTAGAAATAATCCCGCTGATATACAACGTAAAAGCAGGAACCCAAACTGTAAACCCGAGTAAAAGGGAGGTGGTGCACAGTAAATGACCACCCACTGAGTATGATAGGACAGCACCTAGGGAATGTCTCCTGTAGATCTGCAGGTGTGCACTTCGGCCTCAGTAATGAACTCAAATTTGACTGAACGCAAAAAAATATATCTTGGCAAAGCAATGAGAATCACTGTCGAGGTCATAAAGTTTGATATAGAAAGGGGAATTTTGTGCACGTGAATATCAATATATCAAGTATAACTTTTCAGACTGTGCTTGTCTGTCATGCATTAAATGGCCGTCAAAGGTCACTTTTTTTGGCAAACATTCTGAAATTAGTGAGAAAGCTAAGGGCTCACAAGAATTTTCTGAAACTAACTTTGAATTTAAAAGTTTTGATTTTTTTAACTGATAATTAAGTTTTCGGCAGTCACATAAACCAGCACTGAAACCTTTGGTCTCCCCTGCATCCTCCCCGTGGGGTCGAGCGGTTGAGGGCAAGGCGGGGGTGAGCAGTAAATCTGATGAAAGGGCACGTAATGTAACAGAGCTGTCCATCAGGCTTGGGCATAAGAACACCAGCGTGGGGCAGAAATCTGGGGAAGTGCCCCACAGTGGCTGACATGTTTCTGTTTTTTTGTGTTTTTTTTTTTCTTCTCCTGCCGCTGCGGGGGGTGTTTGGATCATGTTGCGCGACCCAGCAGCCCAGGGAATGGCCCGGTGAGGGATCTCAGGGCCACAGGTGAGGGCTTTGCTTCAGTCCGCCCTCCCAACGCAACAGCAGGCCAATCAAGCCCTCCCCTGCACGCTGAAAACCTGGAGCCGGCCCCCATGCGGATCTGTGTCCCTCGGAAACCCCGGCGGGGCCATGTCACTGGCGGTTTTAATTACCTCTGTGCTCGTCATTAATTCATGGGCTCTTCTCTAACCCTCCTTCAGACCGGCGTGAGAGAAAGAGACCCGACTCTCCAAAACAACAACAAATGAGTCGCCAGTGGTTTCACAGGGACTACGGCATTGGCGGTTTTGTCGGCACGAACATATTGCGACCGCGGGAGGGGACGCTCGGGAGGTCAACGTTCCGGCAACGCGACTTCGCCCCGCTGGTGACACGCGGCAGAAAAGAGTCCCCCATGTCGGGTCACGGTCACCTTGCCGTATGGCCTGAGAGCTCCGCCAGGTTTGAATCGGCCCTCCAGGACAAAAAAACACCTTCAATTGATTTGAGACTCTGAAGTGCAGTTGAGGACCAAATGACCATAATGACCGTGGAGATTAGGGCTTAAGCACCAGAGACTGAGCTTAGGCTGTGTCTCTCCGACAGTGTATAGAGTGCTACACTGCTTCATGTTGTCACGCCTCAACGCAGCATATTATCTAAAACTTTACTTTTCAGGAGGCTTTATATGACTGCGCAAAGGATATTCAGCCTTCTATTTGCAATGTTAGAGCCATTCATTCTTCTGAAATGTATGTGGTAGCGAAAGTATTCCTAAATGCACCTCTGGGCTCCAATTTCCAAAAAACATTGCAATATTTATTTATTTATTGATTATTTATTGATTGTTCTTGAAAAAAGTTTCATATTAATCCCCTTACGCTTCTTCCTGCCATCCATATCAAAACTATACTGATATCTCATTGCAGTTGGTGATATTAATTAACTTCTCTTATAACAATAATTAAACATGAACATGATGTGTACTTAATAATCAAATCTATAAGTAAGAGTTGATAAATGTTACATGAGCAAAAAACCATTCTTTAAGCTTCAGTGTGAAAGATCCTTCAGGTGTCGCAAAAAAAAAAAAACATTATTATCCTCCATTTTTTAACGGCAAAGAGAGTCTCACGTCTATAGCTGAAACAGCCCCCCCCCCCCCCTACACACACACACACACACACACACACAGCCAGGTCCCAGGGAGCAGGAAGTTAATACTGCGACAGATGTGCGCTTGGGTCCTGCCTCCCGGCCACGGCTGCCACTGCTCTCCTCCTCCTCCTCCTCCTCCTCCTCTGGAGGGCTGGCGGACGAAGGCACACGGCAAAGCGGAGCATTCCCTGGAGCCCATACGCGCGGCGGTATCACCACCCCCCAACACCCCACCCCCCGTACCCAACCCCCCCCCCCCTGCTGACTGCGTCACATGACTCCCCAAGATTGACAGTCTCCCTGAAGAGTGCGAGCTGGAACAGATGGAATATGAATGGTTCACTCGCGTATGAAAAAAGGTGTCTGCGCAAATAAATAAATAAATATAACAAAATGTAGTTGGGGGACCCTCCAGCTCAGGTTATGTATGATGAGGTCTCTTGTGTTTTTTCCCTCTCTTGTGGCAAATGTAAGTCAGCTGCAGGTGTTTTCTGTTGGGCCATTGGAACTGATATGCCAGACCAGTATCAAAGATGCAGATTAAGCTTATTCCGGGACTACAGTGAGTTTTGGACGGAGAAAGCAGTGTAATCTTGTTTAGGCCGAGGCATTATCTGTGCCTGGGTAACTGGGCCATGGAGTCAAGTGAAAAATCTCTTAAGCCCCCTCATAAAGATTGAAATCAGTTTAATAGAATTGTAAGGGAATCAATTTTGGGCTCCTGCCTTGAAAATTTGCAAAGTTATTGTGCAAATAATTTCTAAACATATTATTTGAAACATATTACCTGTGGTTACGCATTTAACCACAGTGACTATTACGACTAAAAAGACTTGACTGTAATCTAACTTTTTAATTATTGACATCGTCATCACACTCTTCCACTGTTTGACCAGGGTATCTAATCATCAAGTCACTGATAGCTGCCAGCACGCCACACAAGGGCTTCAAAGAAGCCAGTAATTGCCTTAACTTGAGACGACACACATTAGCCTATTCAATTATTTTATTGATGCTTATCACCGATTTCCATTTCTGGAGCTTCTCTAAAGGCAGTGATGGATTTGAGGCATGTTCCTCAGCTTTCATAAGTAGCTACACATTTCAACGCACTGCAATTAAGAAAGATTATGCTTAACATGATTACCGCTATGAGTAAACTGCATCTGTTTTTGAGTTTGAGTATTAATGTATAAATCTTAATCGGAAAATTATAAAGAATCTCCCTTATGACATGAGGCCTCAAAGACGTTCAAAGCATGTTGTTGAATTCAGAGCCCAATGGTGCCTCCTTTACTTTTTCGATGTGCTGATATATAGATTAGTTTATCGCTGTGATGTTTACTGATCATTCTACATAATCTTCACTGGAGCTTTTCCAGATTAGCATAGACTTAAAGCAAAACTGGACAGACTGATAAATAGACAAAAAAGAGATGTCTTTTTTTTTTTTTGCGCCGGCTGCTTCTCATGCGTCTGGAAGTCACAAAGGGGCTGTTTTTGAATTTCTGATCAAAAGTGATATGTGAGACCACCAAAAAACTGCAAACTTCCATCATCCAAACATCTGCTGCCATTTTCGCATCAATAATTTACGTGTTGATTCAACTGCTTATTTATGCCTCTCCCTTGCTTATACATGTTTGTATTTCCTGTTAAAAATGTCAACCGCAACAATTAAACCAACGCGCTAAGTCTACGCTCATATTTGTCCTTAACACAAGATTCATTGAGCGGTCAGTCTGAAATTTTTGATTCACAGTTTTGTTGATTTTATTGCATGGCTATACACAGTTGACCACAGTATATGTGCAGTGCAAATGTATTCAATAAGGATGCATTGATGTTCATTTAATTCCTTTATTTATATTAGATTGTTCTGGGGTGTGCATCCTGAAAGCACAGATGCTAACTTACATAGTTGGAACCACTGACTGTGCATGAACGAGCTTTGTAAGTTGCTAACTTTGTTGCTAACTTAGTTAGCAACTTTTTTCCGGGAAACACACCCCTGATTAGTTGTTAAAATGTAGAACAGAGGTTTAAAAATTCATATGAACTGATACACATATACATTTTAGCAATTGCCAATATAATTATTAAACACAATTTGCTTAATGTGCTATGGTAAATGTCTTTCTGTATAATGGAAATCAAAATATGTATCACACTTCAGAAAGACCTGAATTATATTGCTAATGGGTAATAGCTGATATGAAGTGTTATTTCAAGCCATATTCAGCATAGCAGGAAAAAACATTTGAAACAGCATGAATTCACGAAGACACTTGTATCCTTTGAAAATGGTGTCATAAAAAGTAAAGGTATTATACACAAGCAATATCATGCATTCTGAGGCATTCTGGGCCCCCACCCAGACAACTCCCCCTGTTTTTACAAAATTGGCTATTTCAACTTATTTGAGAGTGACTAAAACTATGTTCAGCTTTCAATTTGCATTCTCTTCAAATGTATTAGTATAAAAATATTACATTTAAACAGTTAATTTCACATTTTATTTTATTCTTTAACAGCAATAAGCACTCCTGTTCCTGTCTAGCCTAGCAAACATTGGAAGATTAAGTGAAAATATTGGACGTGAGAACAGATCAGTCAGTCAAAAGGTAACAGGCAGCGCTTTTGCCTCACGCTCCGTTTTTGGTCTATGCCAAACTGTGTGCAGATATACTATTTTTACACAGGAAGTATATGTTTTCAATATTTGCTATATTTGTTCAGATATGGTGCTATGCAGCACTGGGTAAAATATAGGGTGAGTAGCAGTAAAAGAGGGGGCAGCCGACAGCAGCAGGTGATGTCACAAGGGAGGGGACCAGCAGACCTGCACTAATGAGAACACAGTAAAATCTATTGTTATTGCTTGTTAATCTTCCCCTCCCATTTCAACTCCCCACTTACTATCATTTGTGATGCGCTAACAAACTTTTACTTGTGACCCCCCCCCCCCTCCCTTTTTTTTGGGGGGAGGAGTGCACAATTTCTGATAGCAGACGCCCCAACATTTAATATGATTGATAAGCCTCTCCTCTCCTCTTTCAGCTTTCGATTTATCTTGAGTAGCCAGAGTCGGGTGTGTGCGGCTGTCGGGGGTCCCTTGGCATCTATTTGCTTTTAACCGCTAAGTCATTACGACCTAATACATGTAGATTGTGTTGGGAGGGAATGATGTGTAATGAAATGAGCGAAAAAATTAGTGGAGTGTTATGGAGGAAAGCAGATGTTCAGCTGGAATTATTACTCGCAGAGATGATTAGTAGGAAAATGCTTTGTGATGGGGTTTTAGCTCCTAGGCTGAGAAAACAGGAACTCCATTTTGAGGCAATTTATATACCGCGTATGCAAAGACTGGGGGAAAGACTATTGACACTTTAAAGCAAGACGAGTTCACATTACTCCTGTACCAATATTGGAGGAGAGCACAATCTTCTGTGATTTGATGTGTGATTCTAGGGACCGTTTATGGAGGAATTGCCAAATTCTGAATGTTTGATATTGCTGAATTGAGTGTATGCTTAGACTAAAGCGACTGTGGCGTCTTCAGACTCCGTTTTTTGGGGCTGAATAAAAGTTACATTGAAACGAAATGGCTCCTGGTATTTTGTTGGCCACAGAATAATTTGCTAAGTTCAGCCAAATATTTACAAAGGGGACAGGACCTTCAAATCTGAGGGTATTATTCGATTGCCTTGTTCCAAATGGACCATAGATTACTTGGACCCAGATATACTGATTTTTTTTTTTCTTTTTCTGCACTAGAAACAAACAAACTAAAAAACCTCGCAAAGCAAATGTTAGAGAATTGCTCTCCACTTGCAAAGTCTTCAAGAGTATGTGTAAGACATCGTCACATTATGGTTTCTAACTACAAGCATTCTCTCTTTTCCTTCAATTGCACAGAGTCAGATTGGTACAAAAAGAGGGAAATTTAAGCACCTTCAACAACTTCCTGTAATTGCAATTTATTGAGAGGGAAACAGAAGATAAAGATTTTGAAATTATGAGCTATTATGCGCCAGGGAGAGAGAGAGAGAGAGAGAGAAAGAGAGAGAGAGAGAGCCAGAGTGAGAGAGTTAGGAGCTGGGATGGGGGGAGGGGAGGGGAGGGGGCATGGCTTCATAAAATACAGCTGACAAGCTCAAGCAAATTACCCCAAGACCATTACAAAAAATCACTTAATTGCTAACCATTCTGTCAGGTCAATTGACTCTAATTGAAAAAATAACAAAAAGCATATTATGCCACGAGAAGCAAGTGCTGAAAATGAGGTGAGCCTTCAGGAAGAAGCAATGATTTGAAATCCCAACCATCAAATGGTACCGCTACTGGGTTCCTCTTGTCCCTTTTCAAATGTATGATTTGTTTTATGCTTTTTCTTTCCTTTCACAGGGATAATTGCGGGAGAATCGCCACATTTCTGAAGTACGGAAATTATTCCTTGAAAATAAAACACACCCTGGGCATGAGCAGATTTTCAAAGCACTCTTGATTAATCTCATTATTTCATTATTATGATTATTATTATCAGTAGTGGTAGTAATATGTATTATTATTATTATTATTATTATTATTAATGTTGTTGTTGTTGTGATTTAAAAAAAAACATATCAAAGTGGGATTGTGTGGAGTTTAAGCAGGCGCAAGCTTTGTAGCAGAGATTTTTACATATTATCCACCACGGGATCTGAGAAAATGAGGTGTGATTGAAATCACGGCCTGCCCTGACTACTCTTCGCTGACACCTGGCACATAATAAATAAGGATTGGCTGATTAGTAGATTAAAAGTGATTAATAGCCATGCTGATTATCGAATCAGGCTCTAGCTGGAATAATCAGTTAATTGATCATTTCTGTAAAGGAGCCGTCACGGTTGCTGGTGACGATCTGTCGAGAGCCCAAGAACTCTTGTTTATTTACATTGTCAGGGGAGAAACAACAAAGATGAATGTCTCACTTTTAGCGAGCTTGCGACGGCACGCTATCACTAAATAATAACAATATGCTTTGCGTCAAGAGGCTCATAAAAAAAGTTTTTTAAAAATTATCAGAGGAATATTGCAATATCCATCATATGCAAATGATCTCCACCATAAATGATCTCCTGCGCGAGTAAGTTCAAATTCCTCAATGCATTAAGCTAAGATGGAGCGTAATATCATCCTTCGATGGTGTGAATTTCTCTGTTTCACATTTAATTTTGAGAGCTTTCATTTTACGGATGTAAACTGATTCCTGAATACTTAAAATGATGAGCTCTCATCTCTCTCCAAGTTGTGGTGTCTACATAATGGGGACTCTTTCTATTCCACGTTTGGCCATTTCTGCATATGCTCTGCAGATACTCTTACTTTAGGTTGAATGCACATTGACACTTTTTTTGAAAAAGTTGTATCATTCATGTCTACTTAATGCACTTAAACTACATCATCTTCATCTCATTATTTTATGAAAAAGCATAAATTTGTTTTAAAAAAAGAACAAACCTCATTGTATTTTAGAGTTTCCCAAGGTTATTTGTCCCATCTTCCACTGAGTTTGGACACTCACCCAGTGGTGTGTCAGTGGTAGTTGGGCAGGTAATGACCACGTATCGTACAGAATGACTGTTGAATTACAACCCCAATTCCGAAATAGTTGGGAAAAAAAGTGTAAATTGTAAATAAAATCAAAACGCAATGACTTTCAAATCATACCCGCCAGTATTTTATTCACAATAGAACAGAGATAACGTAGCAAATGTTGAAACTGAGAAATTTTACAATTTTATTCACGAAATGAGCTCATTTCAAATTTGATGGATGCTACGGGTCTCAAAAAAGTTGGAACAGGGGCCTGTTTACCATGGTGTAGCATCCCCTCTTCTTTTTAACACTGAGTTTAGGCGTCTGGAATTTCAGAGTTGGGATTGTAGGTTTAAAGCACAACCAATGCCATTACAAGCAACATTGTCCTAGTTTATGAGTGATGGTCATAAAAATTAAGATTTCGGACCTTTCATTGGTTGAAAATATACTTTAAAGATCTCTTATTGCAGAGCACGCAAGTGTCAGGATCACTTTGATTTTTTGGCCACAAGGGAATAATTCACACCCTGGCTCAATAGAATGAAAATTGCTGCATATAATCATTGCTTTCAGTCAAAATTTTGAGCGACCCAGCACTTCATTATACTCTATCAATGTAGTTATCAAAATTTAAAAAAACTAGAGAATTACCCGTGGCGTGCGAAAAATTGACCTTTGACCCCAGTGTCCTTGACCTTTCAAAAAACTAACCCCTCAAGGACCATTCCAGGGACAGCCTACATAGACCTACCAAGTTTGGTGAAGATCCATCAGTGGATCTTGGAGGAGTAGGGGAACAAACAGACAGACAGACAAACAGACAGACAAACGTTCCTCAAATTATAGTATGATAGTATGATGTATTTCCCTATGAAATTAAAGCATTGTACAATCCAATTCCGAAATAGTTGGGCCAAAGTGTAAATTGTGAATAAAATCAAAATGCAATGACTTTCAGATCACATGAGCCAATTTTATTTACAGTAGAACATAAATAACATTTCAAATGATGAAAATAAGACATTTTACATTTGTATCCACAAAATAAGCTTTATTTCAAATTTTCTGGCTGCAACAGGTCTCAAAAAAGTTGAGACACAGGCAAAAAAGGGCTGAAAAAGCTAATACTGTAATGTATAAGAGAATCAGCTGAAAGAACATTTAGCAAGTAATTAAGTTACCTGGCATCAGGTGTTTAACATGATTGGCAATAAAAGGGATGTCTTAGAGAGCCTGAGTCTCTCAGAAGTAAAGATGGCCAGAGAGTCTCCAACCAGTTAAGGCTTGTGTAATAAAAAAAATTGTGGAAAACTTTAAAAACAATGTTCCTCAACGACAAATTACAAAGACTTTGAAGGTATCATCGACAGTGCATAACATCATCAAAAGATTCAGAAAACTGGAAAAAAATTGCTGTGTGTAAAGGACAAGGCAGAAGACCTTCCCTGGATGCCCGTGATCTTCGGGCCCTCAGACGCCACTGCATCACTCACTGGCATGGTTCTGACATTAACATTACTAAATGGGCTCAGAAATACTTCAAGAAACCACTGTCTGTAAACACAGTCCACCGTGCCATCCACAGATGCCACCAAAAACTCAATCATGCAAAAAGGAAGCCATTGTTGAGCATCATCCAGAAGTGCCACTGTATTCTGTGGGCCACGGCTCATTTAAAATGCACTGTAGCAAAGTAGCAAAGTGTCCTGTGGTCGGACGAGTGCAAATTTGACATTCTCGTCGAAAATCATGGGCGTCGTGTCCTCCGGGCTTAAGAGGAGAAAGACTACTCCTCTTGTTATCAGCGTTCAGTTCAAAAGCCAGCATACCTGATGGTATGGGGATGCATTAGTGCACATGGTGTGGGTGTTTTAAAAAACACCATGAATGCTGAAAGGTATATAAAGGTTTTAGAGCAACACATGCTCCCCTTCAGACGACATCTATTCGAGGGAAGGCCTTGTGTATTTCAGCAGGACAATGCAAAATCACAAACTTCAGCTATTACAACAGCATGGCTTCGTAGTAGAACAGTCCATGTGCTGAACTGGCCTGCCAGCAGTCCTGATCTTTCACTGATTGAGAACATTTGGTGCATAATTAAACGATAAGTCCATCAAAGGAGACCCAAAACTTTCCAGCGGCTAGAATCCTGTATCAAACAAGAGTGGGATGAAATTCCAATCGCTAAATTCAAGAACCTTGTCTCCTCAATGCCCAGACGCCTACAATCTGCGTTAAAAAGAAGAGGGGATGCTACACCATGGGAAACAGGTCCCTGTCCCAACTTTTTTGAGACCTGTAGCATCCATCACATTTGAAAAGGGTCCATTTTGTGGATAAAATAGTAAAATTTCTCAGTTTCAACATTTGCTATGTCATCTCTGTTCTATTGTGAATAAAATACTGGCTGGTGTGATTTGAAAGTCATTGCGTTTTGATTTTATTCAAAATTTACACTTTGTCCCAACTATTTCGGAATTGGGGTTGTTTTTCAAACTATTAGTGAACAATTCTTCTGACTTTAAAATGATGTATTGACATTAAAATGTCTTATTTTAAATCCAGAAATCATTTGTTCATTTTCATCAGTATCCAGAATGTAGATTAGGCTTATACAGTAAATTAATGTTCATGCTGATGTCCTTTACTATTATGCTTCGTAACCGAAGACTTCTGATGGAAAAATAAATATTTGCAATCTCGTCACCAGTAGTGCCTCCAATTATCATTAAAATAATTTTTCATAAGATCCAGGAGAGGTAACTGGACACCTTTATGCTACGTTAAAAATATCAATTTTAAGATCAACGAAATGGGAACTCGAGGGAAACACCAAAAAGCATAATATACCTGCCAATTAATTTAAAAAAATGATAATAATAATAATACTAAGATGAAAATGGAAGCCTTTATTTACTGGTAGGAAACAGATTGGATTAAAGCAGTGATTATTGGATTAGAGGATTCAATAAGGTTGAATCGGCTGCAGCTAGTTGGTGTTGGATGACTCTTCCCAGAATGACTTTGGCAAAACACATGCCTCATTCCTAAACACAGCTCTTGGAATACCCACCTAATTCACTATTGCTCCCCGGAAATCACACATCATTCCAGTGATCTGAGCGCACCATGTGTCCTCCGCATTGCATCTTCTACAGACGGCCATACCTCATGCACAGTCATTTGGAGGAACCTGCCTCTTTACTATAGCATTCATTACTGGAGAGAAAAAATTAAAACAAGTTGTAATGTACATTCTATGCAGCCGGTGAAATTTTCCAGACTGATTGTGCAGTACAAGTACATTTTAATTTGAGTCTTTCTCGAGAGAAAGACGATCAGATTTCGATTTGGATCGCACAAAGTGCCAGGCCGTTTGATGTGTTGTGGAGAGCAGAACGGAAGATCTCCATCTTATCTGCGCATCTGCAATTCTTCTTATTTTTTCCCATCAGCGCCTGATGATATGCTTGTAGCAGCCATTCCATTGTGATGCACTGTCTTCCAGCTCTCTACATATGCTTGACTATTAAAAAGAAGTCACTGAAGCCATTGTACTTGCAGGCACCTTTGGGAATCAAATATGAACAAAGGACAGGAACAGACTCGGGCAGGAATGCCAGGGGAGTGAGGGAGCGTAGTGAAAAGGGGCGGTGGGGCGGTGGGGGAGAATTGAATGCATAGGGGACATTCACAGTTCAAAGTCTATACTTCCCTCTATCTTGTAATGGTCTCCCCCACCAAAAAAAAAGCCTGTGAGAAGAAGCATGACTTTTCATAATCTTTTATTATTATTATTATTATTATTATTACTGCATTTTTTTCTCATGATATTACCTGCTTGCTCTCTCTAGCCTTTTGTACAAAGGTATGCTGGGGTGTTATCGTAGAAGATAACAGCAGTGGGTGCAGGGAGCAAGACAAAAAAAAAAAAGAAAACATATATATATATATATATGGGGGGGTTGTCTTATACCATCTCCAGCTTTTGGGCTCCATGTCATCTATAAATTGTTACAATGTCACGAGAGGAGCTTTGCTCTCTGCGTTCCTGGCCACGTACAAGCTCCTGGAAGAGGGCTATTAACATTTGAAGAGAGAGGAGGGAAAAAAAGCCTAATTGGTGCACTGGTGATACTACAGGGTTGATATTCTGTGAAAATCCCAGAGACCGAGGGCCATTAATTAACCTTAGAGCAGTGATTACTACTTACATTAAAGAAGAATACATTAAAGATGGCAGGGGCCCTTTTCTCCTACTTCAGAGGGGGCTAGCCGATTGCCCTGCCCCCGTGAGTCGAGGATATGTTAACCGGGAAGCTAACTAATTAGATGTCAAAAATTCATAAGGCCCCTCTTTAATATTGCATATCTATCCCGGGCTGTCACTTCAAAAACAAGGGATTGCATAAACAGAGCGACCGCAACACAAAAACCCAGCAGGAATGTTGAAGAGGAAGAAGAAGAGAAAGAGGAAGATGAAGAAGAAGAGGACGAAGAAGGAGGAGAATGTGGAGGAAAAGAGGGAGTGGAACAGAGGGAGAAAAAAAAGTAGGGAGGGGGCTGTAAGAGGGGGAAACAATCAAAGAAAGTTCCTTGATAAACCCCAGAGAACAGCACCTGTGGAAATGTAATCATACAAATTCTGAGAGAGGGAAGGAGGTGGATAGAAAAAAATGCTCATCTTATTATGATTGTGGGCAGAGGCGAGGAGCAGAGAGGCCGGGGTGGGGGGGTGCGGAGGGCAGTGGAGGGGGGGGATAGTGGGGCAATGGTGAGGAGGGGGGTGCGAGGAGACTGACTTATCAAAGGCACTGGCAGGTAAATAGTCATTTACTATGCATGCACAATGAACGTTACACAGTGCCTTGACACGAGCGGCAGGGCGATAATGAAAGGCAGTGCTATTGTGGCATCCGTCAGGGGACTTTTTTTAATATCGCTCCCTTCTCTCAAGTGAAGGAGAGCTGATGCTTCTTGGCGGCGGCCTCCTGTTGTAAGTCACTTTGCATAAGATGAGAAGGAACTGAAGTGTGATGCATTATCTGAGCCTCGGCTGCTCAAAATTACTTTTCTCTCCGTTTCTTTCTCTCTCCTGGTAAGGAAAACTGTTAGGATTGTGCGGCTTATGTTTACTAACCGTTTTACTCCACCCACCAGAAGAAGTAGAAAAAAAGGAGAAAGTTTTTGCTTTATTTCTAAATATATTCTGATTCCAGTTGTTTCGGAGGTTGGGAACATTTGTGCTTTGTTTGCTTTTAATGTTGGGCTGGTTGGCTCTTTTCATAGCCAGAATGTTGCTCTTCTATTTCTGTAGTGATGAAATATACCTGGATCACGCATAATAAATGAATAAATCAATGACTGCGGTCATGGACAAAGGAAATTACATTATTTTCTTATCTGTAGTGTGATGTCGAATTTAATGCAAATGTTGAGCCGCTGATAATATTTAGATGATCAGTCCCAAATAAAATTCCCCAGCATAAGTAAATAAATAAATGTGCCTAATGCAATATTTTCATTGAGAACAAATGCCAGAGAAAAAAATGTCAAAATAAATTCACCCTAGTCATATAGCTTGTGCATTGACTGCACAAATGAGCCGAACCGGAATTAAGGTAGTGGAATTTTTCAAGCTTGTCAAAATGGTGAATCTAGCTTTTGAGGTTAAAAACATGAATCTTGAAAGAGAGATCCCATGAGAACTGTCAGATATGTTCATATCACTGGCCTAAGCCAACTTATGAGAGGTAGGCTTGTCAAATATTCCGCTTTTGTCCCCAAAAGGAATATTTGCTACTGCTCAGCCAGTCAATCCTACCTACTGAACTTAGAGTTCGAAATGATTTAATCATAAATTGTGCTTGTTTGTGTGCGTACGATAGTTGTCCAAATTGATGTTGCTGAAAATAAAAGAACATTTGAGATATGAGATGTTAATTTCAAAAACAACTGTACAAATAAATGTTTGTGTTTCATAATGGCATTGACAGAAACCTGATCCCAACATCATCAAGGCTTTCTGGGAAATCAAGTAAGGCAGTTATTCTGCTGAAGAATGTGTATACATAAATTCATATAGACGCATTGGCAAATTAATGGAAAAATCAACATAAATCTCAATAAGGTGTTGGGCTTCCACAAGCAACCAGATCAGCTTGGCGAAGAGTCTACAAATGAAAAAGTGTAAAACTGTACTGGAGGGAGTAGGCTACCTTCCCTCAAAGAGCTATCCCTTCATTTGGTGATGATGACGGAGAGTGATGCCGATATGTTGCTCCAAATTCTCCCATATGAGTTCACTGTGGAAGTAGTTGTGAATTCTTTGGATCGTTTTCTTACTCTGAAAACCATTCACTGACCCCTTGTGCCCTTGAGGCTGGGGCCACGGTCACCCTAGAAGAGACCACCCCCATCATGGTAAGAATGCTTCATCATAGGATATAAAGGTGATCACACAGAGTAGCTCTGCATTGATTTGTGATGACCTTCTCATCTTTAAGGGGGAGCGTGTACCCAAACCATGCCTGGGAAATGAAGAAAAAAAAAAATCAGTATTTGTCTTATGTGTTTGTCCAAATGTATTCAGATTTATCCTTTAGTTTGTCTCCCATCTGCTTTAGGAACACAACAGCATTGTTATTCAAGCCATTATCCAATAAACCAACCGTTTGGCTGCAGTTTAATGCATAAGATCATGCAGGAACTTGCATTATTGTTCATATCAAACATCAGAATGGAGAGGAACTAGAGGGTTGTGGACAGAAACACTGTGTTCGTGTGAGCGGTCTGAGGAGAATAGCAGAGTAGCCGAACTGGTTCTCTCAGACGGGTGGACAATGGGATCTTGCAAAACCACTCTTTACAGCTGTTGTAAGCTGATAAGCATCTCATAATGCACAACACCTAAAGTTTGAGGTGGATGGGCTACAGTAGCAAAGGACTACATTGGATTCCACCTCTGTCACCAAAGCCTGACCTGATGAAAGTCCATAGCTGCTGTAACAGACAGATTGTTGGGTCAGAATTTGGCATGAGCAGCCTGAACTCAGTTCAAGCTGGTAGTGATGGTGGAATGTAGCGAATGTTTTCTTGTCTCACTTTCAGCCTCTTCTAATCATCGTTTCAATGGGTGCGTTTGAACACGTCTGCAAGTAAGCCAGCTGCGCGAGATTCCCGAAAAATTATGCGAGAATCTTGCCGAAGTTGCGCAATAAGCTCTGCAAACCCCGCTAGAGCTGCAGCCATCATGGGGTTTGGAGGGCTTATCGCGCAACTTTGGCAAGATTCTCACTTAATTTTTTGGAAATCTCGCGCAGTCGGCTAACTTGCAGACACACTCAAATGCACCCAGAATCACACAGCCTATCTGTATATTGTTGCTGACCATATGCGTCCCTTTGTGGCCATAACTTTCCAGTCCTCTACTGGCTACATTCTGCATGATAATAAATCGCGTCACAGAGCAAACATCTGACAGCGGTTTCCTCCCCAGTCACCAGGTCAGAATTAAAGACAATACCTGTGGGATGACCATTCAATCATGTCTAGATACACAATTAGATCCAAAGTTATTGGGACAGAGACACAATTTTTATTATCTTACCTCTGTAGACTACCACAATGAATTTGAAGCAATTTAATCAAGATGTGATTGAAGAGTAGACTGAAGGCTTTAATTCAAGTTTCACCACAATCTCGCATTAACCATTATTGTGACTATTTTTATATGTATTTGTAGTTTTCCATTTTCAGTGGCTCAGCACTAAATTGATGATTGATTAAAAATCAGTTCCGTTGACACTTGAGGTCTGTTCCCTTATTATTTCATGACAAATTAAACAAACAAAAGGAACGTAGTTTATTCAAAGTACTGAATTTGCATTTGGTAGGTGTTCATGGGAATTTTGAATATGTGGTTCAAAGAGGCATCAATGAAGGCAAAGGAGGCTTTCCTTAGGCTGAAAAATAAACTTAGGAAACAGATAACAGAAACTTTGAGAAGTCAAATCAACAATTTAGTGCATTCTTAAAAAGAAGGAATGCACTAGCAAGCTCAGTGGCATCACATGGAAGACTGCAGAAGACAACTAAAGTGGACGATCACAGGATTCTTTCTTTGGTGAAGAAAAACCCCTTTACATCATTTAACCAGTTCAAGAACACTCAAAGTCTAAAATCAGAGATGCCTTCATGAATGCAAATACAGGGGTTTACCACCAGGCGCAAACCACTGGAAACGTGGAAGAACAGAAATGCCAAATTAGAGTCTGCCAATTAATATCTAAAAAAAAAAAAAAAGCCTGACCAGATTCTTTGGACAGATGAAACCGAGATCAACTTGTATCAGAATGATGAAATTAAGAGGACGGGAAAGAACGACTCACGGTTAGAAGCATACCTCACCATCTGTCAGGCGCAGCAGAGGCAGTGTTATAGCATGGGCATGTATGGCTGCCAATGGTACTGTGACTGCTGATAGAGGTACCAGTATGAATTCTGCAGCGTACAGGGTTATACTATCTGCTCAGATTCTCACATACCAGTGCTCCACCTTACTGATGGATAATAGCGCAATATGTACAGTGAAAGCAACACAAGGCAAGAAAATTGAATATTCTTGAATGGCCAAATCAGTCACCTGCCCCCCGCCCAGATGAGCTGCTATTCACACCGTTATTGCGATGGTCCTGCCCTGCAGTCCCTCCCCACTCCTGCTGTCTCCGCCTCCACTTCAACGAGCCACACCCGTTGCTCATTGAAGTGGAGGTGAAGTGTATGGTATTTAAGAGCTACACTGCCACTTTGGCAGTGCAGCTGCATTCTGATGCCTGAGCCCTGTGTTGTTGTGCTGCTGCTCCCCTGAGCTTTGGATTGTGTTTTTATCAGTTTTATTAAACATCTTTATTTTTTACTCAGCCTGTGCGTGTGGGTCCCTTATCCACTTTTTGGGTACATGGTCCCAGTGCCCGCCGGTTTCCTGTTTGCAGCGGGCGGGGGCAAAACCATGACAGTTATAAACTTACAGTTAAATTAACACATTGTTTCCTGGTTATTTTAATTGTAAGCGGAGTCCTGCGCGCAGTTGTAAACTTATTGTACAATTACAGTTAAAATAACTGGCAAAAAAGGCGCCAGTTAAATTAACTGGCAAAAAAGGTGCAGGTTAATAACAGTGCACATGCTGACGAGAACACAGAAGGTGGGAAGACCCACAAACCAACAGCAACTGAAGGCGACTGCAGTACAGACCTGGAAAAGCTTCTCGAGGGAGGAAACTAATTTGCTGATTTACATGGGTCCCAAACTTCAGGCAGTCAGTGGCTACGCTGTTTTAAAGTTGCACCTTTTTTGCCAGTTAATTTAACTGGCACCTTTTTGCTAGTGAATTTAACTGTAACTTTACAATAAGTTCACAACAGAGTTCCGTGTACGTTGAGTGTAAACCACAGTTAAATGTGCGCAGGACTCCACTTACAGTTATAATAACCAGGAAACAATACGTTAAATTAACTGTTAAATTCAGTTGGTTTATAACAGTGTATGAAGGATTTTCATGCATTAACATAACATTAAAAATAATCCTTATACTGTATTTAATATTAATTTAATTTGTCCAATTACTTTTGTGCCTCTGGACGGAGGGCTGTGTATAGAAATGGCTATTGTTCCTCAACTGTTACAGCAACATTTTTATGAAACCCCTAGAATTAAAGCTGAAAGTCTACACTTGATTGATTTGTTTCAAATTCATTGTGGTTGTGGACAGGGGCAAAATAATGAAAATTCTGTCACTGTCTGAATACATCTGGTCCTATATACTGAATATTTGCATCACTTAAACTGATTTTAATGTGAATCTTTTACAGCACAGTATCCAATACTACAGATCAGAGCCAAGACAGACAGTTAAATCCAGCCAATTGTGTCATGCATACCTGTACTCATTCCCATTTGAATTAAGTGACATGTTCTCATTCTTGGTCATTGAAGCAAAAAATTAGCCTGCTCCCCGAGCTAAAGGTCAGAATACAAGGGAGAAAAAGGATGAAAAAAGGGTCACATTTCTAAAACCCTGCATGTCAGTGTCATCTTTAAGAAATAAATAAATAAAAATGAAAAAAATAAAAATACAGTGTCTAATGGTAATAAATTACATGTAAAACAGCACAGTCTTATTACTGATTATCATAATCATCCTGTGTTCTGAATTTCTGTTTCATTATTGACCACATGAAATCATCTCTCTAAAAGGTGAGATTATTTTCTCTAGTATATTCCATTGAATGGCATTTGGTAAAAGGGTTGGCTGAATCGGGTAGCGTGTTCCTGGCTGGTAGTCATCTCACCTGTCTGTTTTGATTAATCAGTCCTGGCCAGTGAAAATGGATTCAGCTGACACTTCAGAAGGCCTGCCCCGTTACGGTGTCTACATACAGCACAGCCTTCTCTACACCTCTTCAACAGGCCTGGGGAAAAAAAAACAGTTGCAATAGGTCGCCAAATCATTGGACACATCGGCCAAAAAACCACCAGCTTTTTTGCAGCTCACAATATGTTGTTGTTGTTGTTAAGCCTTGTTCAGCAGTGGATTGATTCAACTTTGTGGTGATTTTTCAGACCTGTAGTTCTGTGGCTTTTTGTGGCTGTACGACTGAGGGTCCGCTTGTCCCCATCAGAAAGCTCAGACTTGCAGCCAGTTCTTTTTTGCTGTTTCTGATTTTTACCCCTCAGCCCCAACTAAGGGGCAGAGGGGTATTGTCATCCTCTTCGCAGACGGGTGGGCAGATGGGCGGATGGGCGGCCGGCAGGAAATTTTTATCAGGACCGTTGTGTCTGGAATGTGTACTCGGTCTGCGGGTTAGACTTGCCTCGTTGAGGTTTCGTACCCGAATGATGTATGACCTTGCCTCACTGACCTTCACCTTTAAAACTTTGTCGGGGCCATTTCTCTCAAACCACTTGGGTTAGGATCAGCTTTGTATATGAGGACTTGCCTTGGTGGGTAGATATGCCTCGTCCAGGATTTGTACCACAATGACCTTTCACTCTGGCTCGAACACCTTCACCTTTGACTCTGTGTGTCAGGGCTGAAGGGTATTGGCTTCGCCCCTGCAAAACACATTTTTTTTGTTTGGGACAGATTTTCTAAATACATATACAGGTATATATGTGTGATTTTTGTGACCGGTACGCCAGAAATTCAGGAACCAAGTAATTAGCCCGTTTGAATGTATTCTCTTCTTGCTTGGAAGCTGCATGCAAACTGCAGCTGGTTTGACCTCGTTAAAGAATTTAAGAATTTTCTTTGAGATGAATAGAAATGACATGTAGAAATGTTTGCATTAGTTTTTAGAGATTTCAAATAGGGGTGTTACGATTCACAAAAGTCATGGTTCTATACATACTCTGGTTTTTAAGTCGTGGTTCAATACGTTTTTGATACTGCGGAGAAATAGAAAAGCTAAACTTAAAATTGCTTTTTGTTTATTATGAAGCTGTAAGCAAAACATGAATGGCAGTATTTTGTATACCCGAGGCCACTAAAGAATAACTAATTGGCCATAAAAATAAACAGTGGCTAATTTGTCATAATATCCTGAACAATGGATGAGACATTATTAAATAAAAATGATCACAAAAAGTGTCAATATTACTATAACTTACTTCTGAAATACAACATGAATAAAAATATAATAAAATTTAGATAAATTTAAATGTAGAAAGTGGGAAATTGTGCATATCAGCAGCTTTCAGCTTCACATTGATACTATGGAACAGTTCCCCGCCAGCTTGAATTCATCATGTATGCACTTGAGTCTCTAACCACTTAAAAGAATGTTTGTCACAGTGTGTACTACTTTATAACAAGCTTAAGATTCATTTTTAAACTGTTTTGTAGAGCCAATGAAAATATAGGATCATGTGTGACATAAACTGTTTTCAAGGGACTAGGAAGGCAGACATGTTGGGTGTCCAGAAAAAGAATAGCTGCTGCGGGAGAGCCAAATGAAGAATTACGTAGCAAAATGCAACTTTTTTCCAGATATCTGATGCATTACCAAACACAGAGCAATTTCATGCAAAACTATTTTCAATTAAACCATTAAAGTACTTTATTGCAGTTTATAAGCTTGGCTAAACCCAATACTGATGATAATTTTTCTTGCTCACAAACAACTTTAGTCAATAACACTACCCTCACAAAGCCACCAGCTCTGTATGTTTACAGCAAGGATCTATGAGTGTACGACTCAGGACACAGATAATGCACTGCTAAGTCACCAGCAGTAGCATAATTTTGCAGACTCTTGAAAAGACCAAGCCCTAGTAAATGATTAAAACATATCTGGTTTGAGAGGCCCGCAAATAGACTATACTTTAAAATCATTTAATTTACTGTAAACTGTGCAAGAGCATTTATTGTATCTTTGTTGTTTAATTTAATTTCAATAGAATTTCAGCACAAAAGTGTCCCACACAGGAAACAGTTCCGTTAAGCTTTTGAGAAACGTACCCCTGAAGGATATTGGAGGATTCTCAAGCTGTGGCTTTTGTATGTGCGTTTGCCACACCATAATACTGATGAGGCTGGTATATGATTGTGCAAATGTTGTCCAATCACTGGCAGTTTTGCTGCTTTTCAATGGCTGGCCTGGCTTCAACAACTCCTGGCTTTCTGGCACTGGGGGGGCGACTTGGAGTTGCAAAATTTTTTGTGCTTATTTTTCAGCTCTGCCTCGCTTTGTGTGCTTAAAGCTGGATTACTTTAGTTCATTCACGGACCGAACCGGACATCTGGCACTGAACGGTTTGATATGAGATGTTCACTGCTACATCCCTAATTTCAAAGTTAACCCCTTACCACTCCAGTAACATTTTCTTAAAATGCCTATAAAGGACGTACTCAAGGTTAAATTAAATCTTTTCTTGTTTTTAACTTCCCTGAGGGGCCCGTATACAGGCCGTAGGAGTGGTAAGGGGTTAAAGCCATGTTTTCTGATATGTTTGTCCATCCTTAGTACCAAGGATCATCAAGTGCATTGTCCTTAGCAATAGGTAACAATTAAAGAGTGCATATCTTCTCCTGGACAGATTAGACCTTTATGTTACTTGCTGCAACAGAGGGATTTACTGTATACATGTATATATTACATGTTATACACTATTCTGATTGACTGAGATATCATATGCTGAGTCACAAAAGAAACTTCACTCTCATAAACTTGTACAAATTTTCTTGAATCTTTCAAAAAAATTAATTTTAAGGGTAAATGGGTTGTCAAAGACCTTATGACGCACATCAACTCCGACGTGCAGTTACGTAGCATGTGCGAGTGTACTTTAAGCTAAAACCATGTTTTCTCTTGTTCCTAGTCATGTGACATTATGAGACACTGGTAATTGAGCTCAAGTTAACACGGTAGAGTGACATCTCGGAAAATCAAGTTTTTACAGTTAATTATTTGTTGATTTTCAATGCCATGGCTGTCAAAGATTCAGCGTAAACGTGCCATTAGCATGCAGAATACTGGAACGTCCGTCACTGACGTTGCAAGGGTTATGGGATGCAGTCGACGGACTATCCATGATCTTCGGACACGTCTCCAACAAACTAGCACCATAGCTGACCGACCCTTTTCTGGTAGACCACATGTGACGTCACAAGCAGAAGACCGACAAATTGTCGTACGTCATTGACGTAATGGATTTGTCACTGCAATGTCCACTAGGAATTAATTGTTTAGAGGTCGTGTGACTGCCCATTTAGGGCATACGCGCTATTGACATGCTTTATTCAAGTTGTAACTTACCATTTTCACTCTTAGCCATTTCCGTAGCATTTCCGGTGGGACTGGTTACATTATGAACATGATTTTTATGATACACCATCTTTAATGAGTGAAGAATTAAATATAATCATTATTTAAAACCCTATTTCTTGTATGTTCAACTTACCGACCTCGAAACGAGTGTGAAGTTTTTATTTTGGCTGAGAATATTTCCATCAATTTGGATGGAACCTGGATGAGATGTTGACTCTAATGTTAATTACTAAGCAGATACACAAAGGGTAAGATGATCAAAGACTTTGTCCATCTACAGTGCTGTAAAAAAGTGTTTGCCCCCATCCTAATGTTTGCTTATTTGTCATCTGTAAGTGTTTACATCATTCAACTTATCTCACAACAAGACAAAGAAAATAAATGCAGTTATTAAATGAAAATTTCATTTTTTGAATGTGAGGAGTCATTCAAAACCTTGATCACCCATGTGAAAAAAATAATTGCCCCAATAAACCTAATAAACCCTTAGAAACCATTGCATTCTAACATTTGCAATAACTGGCGATGAGTCTGTTACTTTGCCGTTGAAGAATTTTGACCCACTCTTCGTCACACAAATTTTTTAATCCAGGCACACTGGAGGATTTTCAAGCCCAAACTGACTGTTTAACTTTATGCGACAGCATCTAAATCAGATTCAGGTCAGGACTTTGACTAGGCCACTCCAAATCCTTCATTTTGTCTCTTGAGCCATTATAGACCACAGCACGTCTATCATGGTTTTGGAGACTGGCGAGCTTTTTTTGTTTCTTTCGTCTGGGATGATATCGTTTTGCCCACAATCAGACTCTTCAATCTAATGCCAGCTGGCATTAACTGTGGGCGGCGCCCGGACTCTATTTAAACCCAAGTTCCGCCTTGACACCTTTGTTAGAGTGTGTGACTTTGCACTATAGCCGGTAAGGTCTCTAGCTCGAGAATTTTTTGAGAAATCAGTTTCAAAGAGGAAAGTGCTAGTTAGCAAGGGAATCTTTCTCTCTTTATTTCTCTCTTTCTGTGCACCGTCGGGTGCCATTTCTCGTAATCTTGGTAGCCGAGATTTTTTCTTTATTTTGTTTCAGTCCTGCTCGCGTTGCTTCCTTTTGTACTCGGTCTAGAACTTTGTCCCTTGGAAGCGCCAGTCTCTCTCTCTCCCTTTGTGTCGGTTTGTCTCTCTTATTTTGCTGGACTTCCTTTTGTTTCGGCTACTGCTTTTGGCATCTCGAAACACCAGCCATGACAACATCTGTGTCTCACCTTTTCTTTCGTGCAACAACACTGGGGGCAACTTCATTTTTATTCAGTAATTACAACCAAAATATAATCATCCCGAAAATGAATATTCCCAATCCCAGAACCTGCTCAGAAAAACATAATAAGTGAATAATTTCTGTATTTTTTTGGCATTATAGTTGTTCCCGTGATCAAATAAACCAATCAGACATACTGTCTGTAAGACCGATAGCGTACCACCCTGATTTGACCAATCACGGTCGCTATACGATACACTACAGATCATTTCATTCAGGCATTTGAAGCGTTCCATTCATATGTTCATGTGCATAATACTGCATGTACTTAATTTGCATCAATTTGTTTCAAGTAATGACCACTTCTGTACAATTCAGTACAAAGTGTTATCATACCCTTAAACTTGATTCACAAGAAGTTGTAGGTGTGAATTTTTTCCCTTTAATTTTCAAATGTCATCAAACCAGTTACAATTTAATCAATTATCACGTGTTCGACTTTGGAATTGAGTCACAAGCTTAGGTGTCATAAATTGTCACATTATCCTCAAAATATGTACCTCTTCAGGTAAAGTAAGCTATTTGGTGATAAAAAAAAAAAAAAAAAAACAGGAAAGTGAATATTGGACTTGACTTACTATCTGAAAATGGTTAATTTAATTTGCGTGTTATAAATTTATGAGCTCATTCCATGGGTGGGGACATAGATATTCTTGATCAGAGAACCATTTCCTTCAAATCTATACCAGTTTCAAGTTGCCCCCAAGGCCAGTTTCCCCC
This sequence comes from Gymnothorax reevesii, assembly GCA_029721435.1. NCBI lineage: Eukaryota > Metazoa > Chordata > Actinopteri > Anguilliformes > Muraenidae > Gymnothorax > Gymnothorax reevesii. The sequence goes on from CM056573.1 coordinate 116,072,806, forward strand.
CAATTTTCATTCACAAAAATGAAATTTTAAGCAAGTTTTCACTGCATTGCCTATGGCCTATTGAGAGGTGGACTTGTGCGCTTCAGATCATTGTCCTGCAGCATAATCCAACTGCTCTAGAGCTTTAGGTCAAAAACTAATGGCCAGACAATCTCTTTCAGGATTTTTTGGTGGAGAGCAGTATTCAAGTCATCCAGGTCATGAAGCAACAAAGCAGCCCCAGACCATCCCACTACCATCACTTTGACAGTTGGTATGACATTCCTACTGTGGAATGCTGTGTTTGCCAGGAGTAACGGGACACATGTCGTTCAAAAAAAGTTCCACTATAGACTCAACAGTCCACAGGATATCACCCTAAAAGTCTTAGGGAACATCAAGATGTTTTTGTGGCAAATGCGGCACAAGCCTTCATGTTCCTTTTGGTCTGCGGTGGTTTTCGCTTTGCAGCACTCCCATGGACGCCATTTTTACCCCGTCCCTTCTTTATTGTGGATTTGTGAGCACTGACCTCAACAGAGGCAGGTGAGGTCTACAGTTCTTTAGTTGCTACCCTTTGTTCTTTGGGGGTGACCAAGCGGGTGACCCCTTAGATGAGTTAATGATGCACTCTTGGAGGAATTTTGATTGGCCGGCCATTCCTAGAAAGGTTCACCTGTTCCAAGGTATCTCAATTTGTACACAATGGCTCTCACCATGGTTTGCTGAAGTCCCAGGGCTTTAGACATTGCTTTATAACCCTTTATTGACTGATAGATGTCACGACTTTGGTTCTCATCTGTTCAATTTTTGTCTTTAGATTCTGCCATCATCTGCGGTCTTTTTACTACTTCACATTGTCAGACAGGTTCTATTTAAGTGATGTATGGATTCAACAGGGCTGGCAGTAATCATGCCTGGGTTTGTCTATTGACATGGAATCCAATTGTTGATAAAATTTGACTGGTTGATTTAGTTACTAAGGAGACAGTTACTTTATCACATAGGGCCAGGTCATCTTGGATAGCTTTATCCCCTCAATGAATGAAATTATCAATAAACTTTTTTTGCATTTATTTTGGTTTTCTTTGTATAATAATAAAATAAGATTGATTATCTAAACCATTTAAGTGCAACAAATATGCGAAGAAGAAGAATAATACATAGGAAAAGGAGCAAATCCTTTTTTTTTGCAGGACTGTATGTCATGGAAGTGATGACAAAAGTGTAAACACAGTGACATAGGATGGTTACGTTTGCAGGCTGACAGCCAATCATTAACACTGGCCTGCCATGAAAAGGCACTTAACTGATATGTCCGCTGCTTTAAGAGATCATCCATCACCCACCACCTCCTCATCACCACCAACTTCTGACTCCAACCTTGCTCCGCCATCATTTCCATCATTCTTCTTTTGACTCGCTGTGTGTTGCTTCCAAATGGCAGGTGGCTTCTGCACTTCCTGTTCTGTGGCAGATCTGCTGATCTCCTTCCCGGAAGGCTGGAAAAAAACTGAGTTATTGCCAAATAATATGATTGTATCAATTCACTTCACATTTACTTAGGCAGTCAGCAGAGGATGGACTCCCCCACAATAGCCAAGTTCATCTTAACATTTATTCCTGTCGGGGAGTTTTTCCTTGACTCTGTTTCAGGATTTTCTCCCAACTGGAAGGTTTTCCTCATCAGCTGTTTTGGGGACTTAGGTTGGGATGTGCCCTTTGACTGTGCTCTTTAGTGTTTTTGTGACTGCTCTTTTGCTTAAGTGCCGTACTTACTGAATTAATCTTAATTGGAAATATGCAGGTTAATATGTCTTGCCTTCTTTAATCCTATCATCTCTGTGCTCGAACAAATGGAGGAAACTAAGAACTACAAGAACAAAAAATAGGAAAAAAAACAGCAAAATATATTTTTGTGTCGCCTGCGAAGCATAGCGGCACATAGGGATCACTTTGTCCGGCGTCTGTCTGTCCATCTGTCCGGTAGTCACACTTTCACATAAGCTTAGCAGGCGACATATGTGTTCACCTGAACACTCTAGTTGATTATTAGATGAAGTTATTGTTTAAGGAAAAATTGTAATGATGATATGACTCTGTGTATTTTACTATAATATCAATTTGGGGCTCACTGGCTATTGGCTATTCTGGTTTGTTCTATAATTCCTCTGATAGATCTCCCTTTGTACAGTTAAACATTGATGTAAATGTCATTGTCGCAATGATGTTCTATTATTGGAAATAAGATCACAAAATCAATAATGCTCATGCTAAGGATGATGAAATCAGATGCTATCTCAGATTATTTCGGTCTGAACTCCAACCTGGCTGAATTTGCAACTTATCTACTGATCAATCTATTGAGAGATACACAGCTCAATCGATGCATTGTTTGTATATTTGCTGGGAGTTTATACAAGTGGTTTTGCATAGTCAGGAAAGAGTCCTTTCCATTGCACATGCAGTATGGGATGAAAGAGTCTGTCATACCCTCATTCCTCCTTATTATGCGGCATATGTCCATTTTATGGCCTTCAGTCTTGTCATTTCCACTTCAGGAGAACACGGAAGAATCACTGCACTTAACATATAAAAGTAACATCGCTGCGGCATACCGCATTAATACAGCAGCTTCTAACCAGAAATACATTCAAGAGAGTTCAATGATTGATCAAGGCCCATAGAGAAGGGCATGGCATGTCCTTTCCAAATAATAATTCTATTTGAAATAGAGTAACTATAATGGTGAACAAAAAATGAAATAGAATATGTAATCTCATATCATTTCATTATTGGATGAAATCTCCTTCTCGGTAACTGATCATAGCCCTGCATCAATGTCACATTTCAAATTGGCTATGAGGAATAGACAGTAATGAGTCAATAAAAGCTTTTTCAGATGGACGAAGGTGAACAACTTACCAAGGAAAGGACATAAATTTGATCCTTTGCTATTTTTTTCTTCCAGCATTAGCGTCCTAATTTTGGCCATAGGGAATGGGTACTTGATGATGAACTGGCTATTGCCCTAAACCAGTTTTGGCTAATACTAATGTCTGATATTTTACACAAGCTCTCACCTTATTAATGAGGTGTTAACCTGTACAATACAGGACCGACGCAAAAGAAAAGGTCTAAAATAAATTATTTTATATAATGTGTATTACTTTTGTAGAAAGAGATCAGTCTGCAAACATGTAAAGTCATCACAGGTTTAAATTAGATAGTTCATCACCTGTTGTTAGTGTGCTTTATTCAAGATATACGATGTCCACAAATTTGGGATCATGATTTTAAAACTAGACTGAAATTGATGCCCATATACGCACTCCAGCCACCAACAAATGAAGATCCATTCCGTGTTTGTTCAATGTACAGATTCAAAACTTTCATGTCCCGTCCTGTCTTTAAAACTTTCAGGCTCAGGTTCAGAGGAAAGACGTTTGAAGTTTCCTAATATCTTCCTCTGTGAACTTCTAAAATAAATAAATAAGTGAGACTCGTCACGGTTAAGTAGACGTAGCTGTCCATATTTGTTTATTTGGGAGATAATCAATCCTTCTGAGCATAAACTCTTATCTCTCCCTCCGGAAAACTGGAAAGATAACGGAGATGCTAAACTTTCAATTTGAAAGCATGATTAGCAGTTGAATCTCACTCTGTCACTCCAGTTACCTCTTGGATGCTGTGGCCACAGTTATCTGTGTGGTGTTTATACATGCGCCTCTGAGGTCAGAGAGTTAAAAAAGCCAATTACATGCCGTGCAAGTCAACTTTTTCACCTATCTCTGGCAGGTCGGGATAAGGAATTAAAACCTCCGAAATATTAACCATCTGTTAAGTTTTGAAGGTAAAGCAAGGCTGAATTCCCTCTGACATGCAGCACAGTTGGAAGCATTACAAATGTCATGTTGCTTATAAGCAGTAGCAATCACTCCAAAACTTCAACAGCAAGCTATATTACTATTGTTTTTTATTTATTTATTCATTCATTTTTTAATCTATAAATGTACAATTGACATTATGAAGTCAATATGATGCATGTACTTTTCATTTATCTTTAACCATCTACTCTGTGAATCTGCATGCATTCTGAGAATGAACAGAAGGGTGCTTATTATGCTGCAAATACGCAAGCACTGTGTGACTACTAAACTAGCAAGTGCATTTTCTGTGGATGCAGAGTAAAATATAAGAGTCATTGCAACTCAGAGGAAATCAGTTACACAAAAGCAAGTGTACGGTAACTAATTTAGTATCATGGCTATGACATAATTCTACACAATGCTGTAATGATAGAATGAAAAGATGGAGATATATCCAACAAGGACGCGTGATAAACAAAATGTATTAATAGCATCAATTTTGGAATCTGTGATATAAGGGATTTGAATATGATTTTATCAAAACAAATCCCACTTAATCATCACCCAGTTCTCCCCACACATAGCTCCATCCCATTTCTTTAAAGCTGGGAGGTTATTTAAAAGCAGAAAATAAACTCTCCAGTCAAAGCAATTTGATGTCTATCTTTCCCCTTGACACAACAAAAATGTCCAAGACCCATATTCTCATTAGGGGAACCAATGCAAGCTGCACCCTCAAATGCAGAATCTCATTACAGGCCACTCACAGTATAATGAACAACGGTGTGTACACTCGGGCTGAATAGCTAAATAATTCAGTAAACTGTCAACTTTCCTGGGCTGGATTATTGTATGGAATTAGATCAAGGGGAGTTATAGGGGCACCAGAGAGTCGCAGTGAGCGCCGGTGACACCGCAACATGGCGCTCGGTATCCGGGAGTCGGCCGCCAAAGCTCGCCACCTAACCCCCGCACCCCCCACCACCACCCCCACCCCCACCCCCCACCTGCCACCACCCCACAAGCCGTCTCCTCTCCCTATTCGAGTGCCATCCTGGCGTCTCCCCACCTGTCAAGGTGTGAGAGAGGGGATACTGCCTCCATTTCATTATCAACCTCTCACTCGCAGGTTTCAAACAGGTTTGAACTAATGAGGGAGCGTTTAAAAGCACCGGGATGCCAATGGGCTGATGTATGTCGGCAAGTGCGAAAAACAAGAAATGCACACACACATACGCACACACGCACACGCACGCACACACATACACACACACACACACACACACACACACACACACGAAGCTCAGGATTGTCAGCACAGGTGAACAAAGTGAATAGGATATGTGACTGACAATAAAGATTTCTTTTAACATCAGTGAAAGGAGGCTCCTGAGACAGGCAGCCGGGACAGATGCAGAACTTCGCATTACTCTGAGGGCGACGGATGTTTCGCTGAGACCTGGAGATGCCAGCTTTAATGATGAGGCCAGGAAGTCGCAGGCAGGCAAGATGCCAGCCTCAAATTATCTCAGCCCGCTCTTTTTTAAAGAGGATCTTTAACAGACACCCGAAATTTCAGCTGGTGTGACGCCGCATTCAAAGTTTAATTCTCTTTCCATTTAGTGCCCTATTAACGAGCCACATGAATTGTGAAAACAACGAACCATTATTTTATGCTGCGAAAACATTTTTCTTTGGAGGAAACCTGGATTCATTTTTATTTTGCTTACTGTAGAATTAATGCTTCTCTGAGAAGAGATGGAAGCAAATTGTTTCATTTGGTTGTTTTGAGGACAGATCTGCAGGGGCCATTCAGAATAAATATTCACAATGCAAATATACTAATCACAGAGTTTTTTTGACCAAAATGTATTCATACAATCAATGGCACTTCGTTGGCATAAACCCTTACAATAAATGCAAGAGTCATCAGAAGATGACATATCACCCCACCCTCCCAACCCCAGCAATCTCTTAATTGAACTAATCACAGAAAAAGTAAAAATCTCAGAAATCCCAAAGTATCAAAAGGAATTATTCCAGGGCATAATTAATATGCGCTGCAAGTTTTATTAAAAAATATTGAATGGTATTTGAGTTCAGGTCCAGAAACAGAATGATTACAGACAGACGGAAGGACAGACATACTAATGATGGGAAAAATAATGCGATAAATATGGAAGAGCAAGTAAATGTCAAAAAATGCTGCGTTTCTGATCCATTTTATTTCCCCATTTTTGCTTATCAAAATAAATGTTTGCGTGTGTGTGTGTGTGCGTGTGTGTGTGTGTGCATATGTGAATGCATTTATTGCTGTGTGTTTGTATATGAATGCATTAGAGCATGCTTGTGTGTGTTGAATTGCATGTGTGTTAGTGTGGAGCCAATTGCTAATATCCATGCTGAAGTAAATAGGGGAAAATATACCAATAACTATCATCAGGGGATCGGAATCGGTCTGCTTGTCCTTCTCTGGGGTGCAAGGTTGTTAAAGTCATTTCGGCAGAACATCAAAAGTGGGTAAGAATCGTGATGGGAAATCGTTCCCAGTGTTCAGATTAGAGCATTAGATTTTGTTTTCTGTCAGCAGTGACGCAGGCATCTACATTTGCCTTCTACAACTCATATTCCAGCTCTATGCCTCTCTCTGTATAATTAGTAATTAACACATTCTTTTGTGTAGAGATTTTTTATTATTTATTTATAGGGAAAAGCTTGCCAAATCTTCTGCAGCCAGGATCAGATTAATTTAACAGAGGATGGAATATTCAGAAACCAGACCAACCCCCCCCCCCATCCCTAGTAATAAAGGGACTATAAAACAAACATGCTGAAAAAGGCCATGTGATAAGATCCCTTAGCATCTCCAATCAGCTCGACAGCTGATTTGATAAAAATAGAGTGAGCTCAAGCGCAGTCCAATGATAATTTCACAAAGAAACATGAACAGTAATTCGTAATATTTGCTGAAGCCCATGCAAGGCTTTCATCTGCATGCTTTCAGCCAACAAATATTGTATTGAACACAAACAAATTCTTCATATTAATTTGTTTATGTAATAGACGCCCCCCTTAGAAACAGGTATATAATACTTTGCATATAAACACCTCAGTATTTTACAAAAGTAATCTGAAGTTAAAACACATTGCTTGCCAGAGTAGCCATGCTGAGTATCAGATCTTGAACTCACAGCAAAGCCACAATTCCACACTGGCAACCATTTAAAATAAAACCCATACATTGACGTAAATAGGTTGGTGGTGGTGGTGGTGGTGGTGTGGGGCGGGGATATTTCATACCTGTTAATGTAAAATTCTAAATCTATTAAATGTTGTGTTCTGCTACTGTTAGGTGGTTACATCAAAATTCCTAAATTCAAAACTGCTTCTGTCCACTATCTATGGTGTTATTTTTGCGTGGTCATACAAAGTATTTTTGTGCTTTCGTTATGTTACTGCTCGGTGATTTGCTATCAGAGCTCTGCACCCTTTACCTAAAACGCGGTGAGAGTTAAGCAGATTTCATATTTCTTGATGATTGAATCACTGATGTTGGAAAACAAACAGGCACCAAATGTGTTACAGATGGTCACGAGGAATGTCACAATTTTGTGCCAGTTTGTGTTCCCTGTTCATAATGACGTCCTTTAGCAGAAAAGGGGGCTCACAGGAGAACTGTTCCACTGTCTGATGTGGAGGAAAATGAAGTGAGATCTGACCAACAGTGACACACATATGATTACTATCTTTAATATCTGGCTTAGAGCTTTTTTCCCTCCTCCTGTAAATTCATAATCAGGGGAGGTGGGAGATTATTTTCATAAATTTTAGTATTACTTTATTTCAAGGTTTGCTGCTCCACAGATGCCATTAAACCTTGGCAACATTCCCCATCCTCCAAATATATAATTTTCATTGCATTTGCATTCAGTCAAGCACTCACTACATTACAACCTGACAGGCAGCAGGTGAAGCAGAGCTCTAGAAATGCGGCTCAGCAAAATGATTTATTTTATTAATGTTAACCATATTTTATGACAGTGAAAAGACCATTTTCAAAAATATTTAAATAATTTAATATGCTAGAAAAAAATATACGTTTTGCACTACCATGAGTAAGCTAATAAAGGCAGAATGGTGCTAATTATTATTATTATTAGTTGAAGTAGCAGTTATATTAGTTGCTGTTGAAGCAGTTAAAGCTGTAGTAGTTATCGCCGCAGTAGTGTTAGCTGTAGCAGTCGTAAGTTGTTGTGGTACTGGCAGCACTAATAGTCTTAGCAATGGTAGTAGCAGTACTATTTGCAGAAGCAGTAGTAGTAGTTGTAGTATTAGCGACAGCAAGAGCAGTATTAATAATAACTAACTGTGCTTTTCTTACTGTTACTTGCTGTGTGGAGGGTAGAGACAGTGTAAAAGAGACTCCGTAGCCTGGAACACACTCATAACAAACCAGTCATAAGCTCTCTGCCAAACAGAAATTTCTGCACCCCAAAACTACATAGCATGCTTTCGTTAAACAAACACTAATAATTATCTGATTATGCATTAGAGGGCAAATAATTGACTTGACCTTATGCACAGAAATTCACTTTTAAGAACACAATTACATGATTGATGGAGAACTGGCTGATTTTAACGGCGGGACCTATTAGTTACATTTTTAGTTTTTTCTGTCTTTACAACAAGTGCAAAAATTTTTCTTTAAACATAGGTATTGTGATTAATTGCGCTTTGCCTCGTCTTTCGAGTCTAAATAAAAAATTTTTAAAAGTTAAAGAAGGCAGTGGGGGAGGTAGTTCTACGTGTGTGTCGGCATGCAACCATGGCCAAGCGCCCCTCTTCAAAAAAAAAGTTCCGTCTTTGAACATGTAATTATTAGCGTCTGTTGTGAGAGAGTTATATGGGGTTATGTCTAATTTTATGGTTCTGAGTTCGGCGGTGTAACAGAATTATCGGGCCTCTGAGCGAGCGCCATTAGTGTGGATTTATAACGCAAAGTGCCTGCATTCCTCTGCTGCCAGGTAAGTAGGGGATTACAGGCAGTCTCCTTCGAGGTGTGAGGTGGGAGCCGCGGCCTATAAGGTAGTGCGCTCACACACAAAGAACACTGCCTTGGATTTAACGCATGGTGCTTAAGTGCAATAAACACATGAATCATAGTACTCATGTGATTTGGAAAGAGCGCATATTAATTGTTACAGTCATACAAACGGTACGTATGAGACTCATTATCAATCAATTGCAGCAATCAATTATTACCACCATAATAATAATATTTCATGCAATGTCCACTGAGCAAGTGATAGTGCAGTGATTTTCTGTGCCGAAATCATTATTATAGGGATCCTTATTCAATTAAAGCAAATAATATCACTTTGGCTGACCCCTAGGGAGGCACATACAAATCTGATGGTTTTCGCACCTTTTCGAAAAGAAGTTTTGTCAATGCAAGAGCCCGTAAGGCTTTTCTTCACAACTTTAAACACACTCGGAGGAATGGAAGGGTAGGTGTGAAGGTTAAGACTGCAGCTCTGGGTGGTGTCCTGTGGACAGGATGGAGAAGGGTATCTCTTGATTAGCTGAGCAGCTTAAGATCTCACCTCCCTCAGAACGCTCCTCTCACGCATGTGATAAAACAGGTGTTTCATTTGGAGAATGAACACGGTGTGAAAGTTCAAAAGCATGCTAATAGGTCCCGGTTTTGAGTTATTGCAGCAAATGAAGCCAATGAAACTTCGGCAGTGAAAAAAAGTGTTGATTAGAATTATCAAATTATTGCAGGGAAAAGAACTTGAATTGAATTACTCGATAGGGCTGTGCCCAAAGTGTGATTAAAAAGTCCATGAAGTGCCTGAGCATTGACCAACATGTACTGAAATGCACCGCATTAGCAAATTTAAATCAGCGAGCAGTTAATAGGCTTAGTTTTGAGTCGCTTGTTAATTAATATCAGAGTTTAAGGGAAATTGAAATATTAACAAATTTAAAAAGTCCCCTTCTAATTAGGCAAGTATTTATCATTTAAGAGACAATGATCTCTCTCTCTATTGCCCTCTCTCTCTCTATTGCTCTCTCCTCTGTCTCCCTCTTTATATCTACATCTCTCTACAGGGGTAATGTGCTGCTGAGTATCGAAAGGAGATAATATATGCCTATTGGTCACATGCCTAACCCACTCAAATCTTTTTTATAATGTATTTACCACATTATAGAGGCATAAGACATATGACCATTTCCATTTCATTTTTAATCAGCCTGATATGATTTAAATGTTCATGACCATGTGGTGCCCGTTTTGTAAACTGATATTTTCCGAAAGTAAATCAGTGCTCAATGTTGATTTAACTGCCTTACTGGCTATCTGTTGTGAAAACACGCAGTTCTTGTGTTGTATTTGTCAGCAAATGAACTCAGTTTATTAGGCAGCTGTACAGTGCTAACATGCTGTAGAGTTTATCTCATGGCATAAGTTGTGTCCCGGGCTTGATAAAAGCAATGAAATCATCAGCCATTCTCTGTCATTACAGAAGAAGTTACACGTGCAGTATGTATTAGATGAATTTCTGGTAATTTGTCAGATAATTGTAAGGATGCATGATCATGTGAGCATATATTTCGATATTCTTTATGGTAACACTTTACAATCTGTCACAACCCTCAAGTGAATGCCTTCCTTTTCTCTTTCTATTCAGAAACTTGCACGTTTATTACAATTATGTCTCTTTTGATTGGTTGCAGAGTCTCATTTCATTGTAACTTCCTAATAGCTCTGTGACATGTATTTAAACCCTCTGCAATGAGTTGCTAGATGCTGGATTTTAATTTACTATTCGTGTTTACAACCAGTCAGTATTTTAGTAAAAACTCTTTGTCTTTATTAAAAGTAACGTATACAACTATGCCAGTTCAATGTCAGCAGTGCTAAAACATGATATTGAATGTCTCCAACTATTTATATGTTATTGGTCTCAGGCTCTTTAGGTAAATTGCCCAAAACATTGTCTATGAGGCCTGTGAGACGCAAATGAAATGTTTGATTGGAAGTGTTTTTCAAAATTGTTAAAAGACTACTTTACAGAGTGTGAATGAATCTTTGAAAAGTTTTCATCCATAAATTAAACTGAAGGATAAAACTACACTATGCCTACAAACAAGTTTACCCAAATCGTCCAAACTGAAGTGCGGCATTTCTTTCTGTTATTTTTTTGAATATGTGCGATGAAATGTATACATTTATTTAAAGATAAAACTTTTTGTACTTTACACTTAGGCACTCATTACTCCCACACATTGGCAGTACATATGGGCAAAGAAGAAAAAATGTGTTAAACATCTTTATGTCATGAAATACTGGCCAATTTAATATGCAATTGATATTCAGTTCCCTCTCAGATGTATTTGCATAAAAAATAAAAATAATAACCTGCCCAGGGAAATCATTGTAAAATTAGTGTAACATAGTAGTATCTGACCCTTATGTTTGCTAAATAACAAACAACAACAAAACTAACACTTCAACTCCTTCAACCATGACCAAAAAAAGTACTGATAATGACCACAACATAGAAAACCATTTCTACACTGACATACTCACATGGGGCAATACTTCCACTGTTTGTTTTACTACTGTTGGAAGTGGGGGGGACGTTTGAAGGCATCAATAATTCCAGGCAAACAGAAACTATACATGGACAAAGCTGTGCTTTGTTGGAGTGTAAGCGCTTGGCGCATGGTGTGTTTGTGCATTCCTGCACAGAGAGTGAGAATACAGGCAAGGGAGGATTACAGCAAGACGGAGAGGTGGCCCGCGTTTGTGGTCGAGCCTTGCGACGTTGAGCTGGGTGTCTGGAGCCCCAAGTGGGAGATTATGATTTATGGAAGAAGCTCACCTAGAATGGACGATTTGCGCTGTCTGCATGTGTAGCCGGGCTCTGGCTGAGAAGCTCGCGCCTAACACTGGGAGGTCTGGGGACTGGGTCCTGTTGACAGGGCAGGCGCAAGGTTCAGGCCTGTCATTGCAGGAGATTTATGAACTTCAATAAGGATCTCTGCATTCGGTGCCAAGTTAAGTCACTGCGTGATTAAAACCTTTCTGAGGAATCTTTTAGAAGTAGACCATGAGAAATGCCGAGAGTGGTGTCAGAGCTGTACGCTTGGCACCACTCGAAAACACACACTTACTGACATTTGGTGAATTCATTCAAAGACATATGTATCGAGTTTGATACACATAGGTGTATGGATGATTAAAACAACAAACGCACAACCACTAAATCACTGCATGCATTTGCGCAAAAATAAACACAATCGCTTATGCTCTCCCTCACATACACACACACACACACACACACACCACGCGGGGTTAATAAAAAGCCAAAATCTTGTCATTCAGTCAGCCTATACTGATCTTAGACACACACTTGTTCATGTCACCAATGCCTGTTTAGCTACGTAGCTTATTCCTGAAATAAAACAATTGGTTTCAACTAAGTTTTACCCTTTTTTTCCCACCAAATTTTTAGAGGATAACAGAGCGCATCGCATCATAGAGGAAACTATCCCTACCAACATTTTTTTATGATGCTTTTGAGCCTGCACATGCCACTGTATAGATAGGGATTGTGCATCGCGTGACCTCACCAGACTTCCTCTCAGGTGTTCTATGGGAGATATGGGTGTGTCTTAGCTTTGCACCGGCTATTTAAATGTCTCAGTGACATCAGGCTCCTCTGGAAGTGAATGTCTCTTTGCTCTACCAATAGCAGTGCATAGGTTCTTCAACCTTCCAACTGGCTGTAATATGCTTTGGTTCTCATCCAAGCTAACCTTGCAAGAAGCATGGAAATATTCCTTCGCCAACTTGAAGTCACTCAGCTTTACTTACACATAAAATATGAAGGAACCTAGCGTAGAGTGTATTTTTAACGCAGTTCTCTTGTATACTGTATACTGTACTGAGTGTCAACATTATGAGTCAAATGGGTGATATTCTGCATGTTTTTGACAAGTGCAACAACAAGCTCTGTGCCTCAGAAACTATAAACATAAAGATGGTCCAAGATTTTTTAATTTTTTTAATAAAGAACTTCACTTTTCTGTCCATTTACTTTTAATCAAACTCCATTCGGTAAGACATATTTCTGACAACTTGTGCATACGAAATGTCCTAAATTCAAGAATCAAAATTAAAAAGTCCAAATTTTTTATTTTTTGTTGGAGAGCAACTATGTATTTTTAGGAAATGGCGCTGATCTGGAGTACATGTATTTTCAGGAAATATTTTCATACAAAAGCATCTTGAAATTTCTAACTATTAAAATTATTGAGCAGTTTAAAAAAAAAAAAAAAACGTTGATAAGTGCCCAGTTTGCCTGTTTTGATCGTGTATCATAGAATGCCTTGTGTCTCAAATACTGAATAAAAACAAAAAACAAGAAAATGGTTCAAAATTTTTTTATATTAGGGAAGTGCAAGTTTATCATTACATAGTCAGTTTCAACCAAAGTCCAGTTTCTGATATTTGGTTTCAATAATGTATGAGCATAAAATGTACAAACTAGAATGGCACTTGGTACAGAGCATAACTCCGCCACGCCATTTGTTGGTATTATTTGTTCTTCCGAAACCAAGAATCCAGAATATGTTTCGGATCACTTCCAAAATTGAATCAACTCATCCTTGGACAACCATTTACCATCCTTCCAAATTTCCTGCCAATCGATTTGTAACTTTATCAGTTATCCTGTAAGCTGACAGACAAACTGACAAACATGGGTGAAAATATAACCTCCTTGGCAGAGGTAATGAAGATTAATAAATAAAAATACTGACAAAATCTGTAAGCATTTAAATTATACTGTATATATATATATATATACTATATATATATATATATATATATTCTTTTTTTTTTTTCCAAGCAAGCCGCTTATGGTTTGGTAACAAAACTGCCATATCATGCCAAAGATGGCAATGTTTCGGATATTTTTCAGTGTGATCGATCTTTAATTTGTTTTTACAATGATTGAACAATTTTGCGAATATTGGTGAGAAATCTCAATTGTAAAATATAACTTGGATGACTTTAAGCTCTTTGAGCCCATGTAATCCAGCATGGCAGCCCTAACAATTGGTAACTACTTCTGAAAGAAATTACCAAATTTTTCTTCAATGATAATAATAATAATTATTATTATTATTATTAGTTGCAGTTGTTGTAGTAAACATGGGGCAAGCTAAATATTTCTGCTCTATTGTGACTTTTATACAAGGACTAAATGTACTTTTTTCATACAGGCCACTTCTCATATATCAACCCTTATTTTGCAGGTAGCTCCTATTGTCACTTCCAACAGTGAGGAGAAGAGGCATTCAGTTCAAAGCCTTTATAATCCAAAGCATAACCACAACAAGCATATTAAGACCCATATTGAAATGAGAACAAAATATGTCCATGGAAATACAGCATATTCTGAAACAATAATTGGCATAAGCTCCTATGGGTTTTTGGTATAACCCTTGCATGAATGCCTTTTGTGTGTCTTCCCATCCAGTAGGTTGTTTGTCTATTATTGACTTGTAGTAAGTATTGTCTCTTTTGAGTGGTTTGTGTTTTGCTCGCCTTGCTTTCACCGGCTAGGTCCGTTTCACAGTTACCCCTCTGCGCGTGTGTACTGACCTATTTATACCCCCTACTTTGAGTTTGCAAGTTACCGGATTGTTGCTTTAGGAACTGGTGCCAAAAGGGGGGGGACTTCGGGGCTTTTACTCTCCTCTCACATTATTTTTAAGCACAATCAGAAGTCCCTTTGTTGAGACACTTACGGTAAAAAAACTGTTCCATTCACTGCAAATGCCTCTATATTGCAACACTTACGGTAAAAACTCATACATTAGGTAAAAGATACAGCCGAGAGCAGGTGCTCATTGGCACTCATTGATCAAACTTGCGTATGATCTGGTGTAGATTCTGGTACAAATATCAGCGTTCGCCAGGAGTCACGTCTGATTTACTAAAAGTGTGTACGTTGCTTATTTCAGTGTAGAACTGGCGTGGTGTTGATAAATCTGCCGGCTGAGACCATATTAATTTACATGACACGCCCCTATAAATTCATGCTCCAGGAGGCATAGTCCTACCCAGTTTACTTCATAGACTCTTGAAAGACAGCAAAGAAAGAAAAAACTTAACTGCGGAGGAAATATAAATTATCACGTCCAAGGTGGAGAAAAACAAAATAATTTTATTTGGAAGACTTAAGAGTGGCATAAAGGGAGCCCAGAAGGCTGCAGTTTGGAAAACTATTGCTGCTGCGGTAAACACCATTGGGGTGGAAAACCGGAGTGCAGCAGACGTTTGATTTCATTCATTTATTACGAAGTGACTATTTGCACTTATTTATGTGCGTACAAGCAAAAAAATTGTTCGAAATTTGCATTAGACGCACTTATAAGTGTGGCCAAGATGCACATTTCTCCATTGCCAAAGCTTATTTTAAGTGTATCCAAAGCTAAAAATATTTTCTTGGCCAAACATATTATAAGCGGTACTTAAGCGGCACTGGAATGGTCATCAGCCGACGCACTGTGTTCAAGAAAAAAAATCAGCATTGGCCACACCTACAAGTGTGAATGACATCGTCCTTAATAAATTCAATTTATAGATTCATGATATTTCATGTTTTATAGCCTACATAATTGACAAACAAAACGCTTTACATGATGGTAAAAAAAAAAAAGTGGTCCGATTTTAAGATCCCACCAAAAAATGGGTTGTGCCACTCAGGCGCAGCAGCGCAGGGACCAGTGGAGGCCAACCAGACTCGAATCTCCAGCTTTCACTGTTCGAGGAGCGCGTGGCAGTAGGGCTCCCCCTCCATCGTGGGAATACGAGGCAGTAGGGACACGGATGAGTCCCCACCGCCTTGATCGGAGCTACATGAGGGTAATTGTTAAACTACAGTCTGCAGACTTCATTGTACTTTTATTAGTATTACTCAATGACATTCTATTGGGTGCCACACAAAACGAGCAGCCACTCGTCACTTTCCCGGAGGAGATCTTCTCTGAGCCGAAAGTTCCTCTCACGTCGGACAGAAGCTTATTCCTCTAACAATAGAAGATCTGCCGTTGTCAAAATGTGATCACGGTCAAAGTGTCTGTAGGCCTACACTGAGCAACAAAAGAAACGCAAGTTAGCTAATTAGTTAATGTAGGCCTCTCTCGTGGTTACTCAGTTAAAGTGACCGCAAAATAAAGAAAAGTTTGATGAGCAAGTGTAAATGAGCTAGTAATAAATTTGACTTATTTTCCAGTCTGCCTTTAATTAACTTGCGTTTCTTCTGTTGTTTAGTATATATCTGACTGGATGAGCAAGTTAATTAAAATAAATAAATAAAACATGGCCTGGTGTGTTTTATTTTTCTCCCCATCGCCCTTCCGCGGCTCCGTAGTAAGCAAGCATAAAACAAGAGAAGAAGAAGAATATTTACATTTCTAATCCAATCAAAGAGGACACTGCACAATTCAAATACATACAGTGTACTGAACCCCCCATGAGGTCTCGCAATGGATCTCGCAGTGCTTTTGGCCAGCAGCGAAGATGGTGATTTCCCATTAGTAGACTTTCTTACTTAATAATTGAGGAAAAGGGGTGATATTAACCGGGAAACCAACACCTGACCTCAAGGATTTAATCCAAAGGAAGGGACAAAAATTGTGAGGACTTTTCAAATGGAACGGTACAAAAAGAAAGACCGGGTTGTTGGAATGTAGTCGAGCTAGCAAGCGGTTGTGCTTTCAGGGTCTCCTTTTCTCGGCGGGCAAAGTCAGCGTCTGGCTGAGAGAGGCTTAATGCGACCTGCACAACCTGCCGAAGGCTTTGCTGAAACACCAAACCTCCGCAGCCCACATCCGCTCACAGATCGCCCTGATCACCTTTGGTAAGAGTTGGATAGACACAACGCTAGATGAGCAGCACAGGCTCCACATTACTGCACCCAACGAAAAGTTAAAAGCTAACACCGATATTGAAAAGTCTCTCTCTCTCTCTCTTTCTGATTATAAAGTATTCCTATGTTGTGCTTGTATGTGAGTGACACAGTAGCTTTTTAGGCTTTTCAGACTTAGTTGTGCTTCGAGGTTTAATGATGTGTGATCAGAGTGGGCAGTGTTTATAATGTATTGTTGTTGGTCTTATAAACTGCACTGGAGCTGGAAGTCCTGTGTTGTTGAGATGCAGGTGATTTCTTGTCGTAATCTTGTCTTTGGGAGCTCCTGGGCTGTAAATCCTGCAGAAATGCAGGTGAATGTAAGTCTCAGAAAATTAATTGACAGTGATTGTGTGCGCACTATAATCTGCTGATGTCAAGAACTACATTTTTTGACAGCAGCAGGTTGATTGTCTTTGCAGTGGTTTTAATACTGAGTTCTACTTATTATATATTTTTTGCATGCATGTACTATGCGATTTAAGCTCTGGCTGATCCTGCCTACCCAGCCACGGACCTCACTGCGCGTTAATTCATGATGTACATTGAAACAAAATGTCCAAAGCATTAGTTTTAAAGACACCTCAATCGAGGTGATGGATTTGAGGCATGTATGTCTGAGTTAACGGGAATGAGCCAAACGTCTTTTTATTTTTTATACCGTAAGTGTTGCAATATAGGGGCACGGATGAGGCGCACGGAATAGAGGCACTGTGAATGAGCTGAACATACAACATGGCTTTAAGTGAATCTGTCACTCCTGGCTATAGGCATTTGCATTTTAGCACCAGTCATTATTTGCTAGTGAAACTCTTGATACACTGAAATTTAATCCCAACCTTTCATGATAGTAATTTACAGATGTACTCTTCCGAGTTCATTTAACTAGGATTAAGCTCCCAAGCCTTACTCTCAGTCTCCAGGATTGGGACTGTGTTCCTGTTTACTTACCCTCAGTTTGTTCTTCTGTGGAGTTTATGAAGAATAAGCACCAAATCCTTCTAAGGTCAACAAGATTAGGACCGCATTCCTGCTAAACTTCTCCATCTGGCTCTAGCAAAGTGGGCACTCCATCTGGCCGTCATCCCAGAAAGCCACTGGCTGGGCAGAGGCTATCCCACACTGTCTCACCTGAGACATTTGAACTGAACTGTGCCATTCTCATCTGGGCCCTGTCCCTCTGTGTACCGTGTAACTATCAATAAACCCTACTACTGGATTGTACTCTTCTTTCACATTTGATCTCTGGTCTGGATTGTGACAGTACATCTCAGCAGAGATGCCGAGCCCAGCTGACACCCCGAGGCACCAGGGGGTGCGCATTGGTCATCATCTTCCTCAGCTTCACAAGTTCCTTAGAACCGTCTCAAATCAACTATTGGATATTTCACAGGACTTAACCACCCCTGACCAAGCAGCCAGCTCTTTTCTGCAGAAGACCACCCTTCCCCCCCGCCCCCCCTCAGGCACTTGGGAACTGAACCTCAGGATGCTGTACTCCTACAGTGGTGACCCAACCACCTGATGCAGTTTCTTGGCCCAGTGCATGATGGTCTTTGAAGTACAGCTATCTTCATTCTGTATTGAACGTTTCAGGGTGGTGTTTGTCATCAGTCACCATTCTGTACGTCCCTTTGCATTACTTTACATCAGTGGTCCTCAACGTCATTCCTGGGGACCCACTGTGTATGCTGGTTTTTGTTCCAACCACAATTTTAATGTCAGGATTTTAACAAGCTGTTAATGTCTTAATTAGGTGTTTTTCATGTTTAGAGTTGTTAATTACTCTCTTTAGTCAAATGTTACATAGAAACATCCATGTGTGCTATGAGAAGAAAACACCCTAGTGTGTTTATTTCTATTCTGCAAGAAATTTAAAGTAATATAACATTTCAAACAGATCAAATTAGACACTGAGGAAATCAGTAAACCCCAAATTAGGCTGCTGTTTCAAGTTCTTTCAAAAAAATTCAGGTCAACTTAATTAGATTAATATAACACAAAACTGGTTAGACTCTTTACCATTTGCTTGTCGAATAAATTTGTCGTGATGTGCCAATTAGTTTTCACCAATTAGCCAACTACCTCTTTAATTGATTGATTGTTTGGGATACCATTTCAAAAACTCCAAAAGTGAAAATACATAGAAAGGACATTGCGCAGTGACATACCTGTTGAGGAAAATATAGTAATCAGTAAACAATAATTCATTCAGAGAGAAAAAAAAAAACATTCTCTCAATATCTGAAAGATAGTATCCTAGTGCCACATATAACGTTAGCTTCGAGGGAGAGCTAAAGTGTGGAGAGGTGAGTCTTCAGACAATGCTTCAAGGTAGTCAGCGTCTCTATTCTTCTGACCTCAGTGGGAAGCTTGTTCCACCGCATGGGAGCCAGAGCAGACCACAGACCCGACCAGGCAGCACCAGAATGGAGTGAGGGAAGTGCTTGTTGACCAGCAGCAGCAGAGTGGAGGGGTCTTGCAGGTGCATATGGTTTGATGATCTCTTGAAAATAGGCAGGGGATGTCCCTTGAGTCACCTGGAAGGCTAGGATGCAAGCCATGACAGGCAACCAGTGGAAGGCAGTGAAAAGGGCAGTAATATGGGAGTGTCAGGGGAGTTTTTAGATCAGACAAGCTGCAGCATTCTGGATCAGCTATCGGGCTATGATGGTGGATGCCAGAGGGCCAGCTAAAAGCGAGTTGCTGTTATCCAGTCGGGACAGAACCAGTGCCTGGTCCAGAAGCTGAGTTGAATAGGTGGGATTGAAAAGGGACAGATTTTCCTGATGTTACACAGGAAGTACCTGCATACCGGGCTTACAACTGACGGCTCACAACTGAGAGCCGTTTCAGAGAGTGACACCCTACCATCCATCACTATTCCAAGGTTCCTCGCATATGATGACGAGGGCACCATAGTGGCACCAACAGAGTTAGAGATGTCTAAGACTGGGGAGGATGGAGCAGGGATGAAAATCACCTCTGTTTTGCCTGAGTTGAGCTTAAGACTCATCCATCCAGGTCTGGATGTCCCTCAGGTAAGCAGAGATCCGAGCAGAGACTTCTGTGCCAAATGGAGAGAAGGACAGGAAAAGTCGGCCATCTTTGGCATAGCAATGATAGGACAACCCATGGGCGAGGAATGTGTGTAGAGGGAGAAGAGATGGGGTCCCTATACTGAACCATGGGGTACTCCAGTATCAAGAGGACGAAGTGCTGATAGTGCCCCATCCAAGGCAACCCTGAAGGAGCGGCCTAAGAGATGGGACTTGATCCAATCAAGGGCTATCCCGAACATGCCCTCTGGTGTCAAGGAGGACAGGAGGATGGGGTGATTAACAGTATCAAAGGCGCAGACGGGATGAGGAGGATTAAGACAGGGGAGAGAGAGGCTGCTCTTGCTGCATGAAGAAAATCAGATTTTTTTAAAAGATTATTTTTTGGTGTTTTTTTCTTTATTTGACAGTATTCAGTAGAGAGAGACAGGAAAGATGGTACAAGACTGGAGATGACATGCAGCAAACAGGTCTGAGCCAGAATCAAACCCGGGCCACCGCAGGAAGAACACAGCCTTTTGTTATTGGGGGGCACACATTAAGTCTGATGTGCCACTGGGGCACCCCCTCATCAACAGTCGTGTGACCGAGTCTGAAGGCAGACTGATCCAGCAAGTTATTCTGGGATGGAAAAGAAGACAATGGACTATAGGCTGCTTTTTTGAGTTTTTTGGATAGAATAAGGAGGGAGACAGGCTGGTTGTTCTATAAGAGGGAGAAGTGGTGTGACATTGGCACATTTGAAAGAAGAGCGTGCCCAAAAGGTGGTCTCTAGCTGTGGTCCCGAATTTGCCAGCCATTTCTGGAAGGCTTGCTACGCCCTGGTGAGTGCACCCCTCATCTCTCCTAGATGTTCCACTCAGAAAATAATGGTCAGGTGGAGAAGCCGAACTAGAAGCTATGCAAAACTCTACGGTACTGTAGAATCTGGAAATGTAAGTGACAAATGGCTGATAAGCTCAGTCCAGGCCAAGGCAAATAGCAATAAAACTTTTGTGGACTTCCCCCAGGATGATCGCTCAGGCCGCATGTGGAAGGTGTGGATTAGGGGTCCCCAATCTTTTCCAGAAAGGGCCGGTGTGGGTTCAGGCTTTCATTGCAACCAATCAATTACACACCTGATACTACTAATTAACCCCTGGACTCTTTGCTAATAACCTTGATTAGTAGCATCAGGTGTGTAGGTGCTTGGTTCCAATGAAAGCCTGCACCCACACCGGCCCATTCTGGGAAAGATAGGGGACCCCTGGTGTAGATGGTCTTTCTGTTACTCTGTACGGGGGGATAGTTGCAAAGCTCTGGCTGACACAATGCCCCTGTGGGAGTCATATTACTATCCTTGGTCTTAAGTTAAAGTCCAGTCATATTAATCTGTTTAAAATAATCTAAACCTCTGGGAACTTCATAATATGCTTACATGTTCAATATCCTTCTAAGAAATCACTTCTGTGCTTATAACCCTATATACTTATTCATCTTAAGACTTTTTCATGACAACTGCATCATGTTAGTATATATTCATATCATGTTTGGTCTTGTTATTCTCAGGGGAATCCAAGGAATTGAATGGAGTATGTTTCATTCCCGTTGAAATTATGGTTCATTCCCTTTTGGAAACTCCTGAAAATTTGTCAGAATCTCTCGGGTAATCGCCTACCTCAGCTAAATCGCTTTATTACATCCTCCAAATGGTGGAAACCCAAAAACCATATTCGACCCCCCTTCCAGGGTGTTTATGGTCATGCCGTCTAGATCAAAGACGTGGTTTGGCTTAAAAGAAAGAGAAACAATCCATTCTGGGGGAATCATATCAAATCTCTCCCTGTGCACGTTAGTGCGTGAGTTAATTATGGAGGCCTCGCAATTCGAACTTCCTGTACTCTTGCCGCGTAAGTAGCCTTTTCCTTCATGTATGACCTCATACTCCTCTCCTAAATTGTGTGTAACTTGTAACTGACTTAACGTTGATTTGTTTGATCTAAGCTCGTGCCGACCTGGTCAAAAAAATTATTGTTATTCCTTTAAGCTTGCGTGGTCTCAGTGACTCCTAATCCTTTTATTCTTTCTAGCTATGTTACGACCGGTACTTAGGGGGCAATTCCTTACCATTACAGACTAGCTACCTGATGTTTACAGGTATTGATGGGTTTTAAGTTGGACTGCAAATTACGGTCTACCCCTAAAGGGTTTATGTTGTACTGGTCCAAGGGATTTGGCCTTAAGGGCACCCTTGGGCTTATAAGCTGGTGTCTGGCCGATCGCCTTAAGAGGCCCTGTGGTGTACATAAATCTGGGTTCATGATATGTGTATGCTCAGTGCTACTATGTTTATGTGAAGATGCTACTATCATGATGATTTCTTCCATCCTCTATAACTATCACCGAACTAAGATCCGGCAACTGCGTTATTACCTGGAGGCGTCAGTTGAGTAACAGTGGTTTTCACAGAAGAGTCTGGTGGTGTAGCTACCCCGAGATTCACGCATGCTGTCCCTAAACTATAAATTCTAATTCTAATTTGGAGTAAGATATTTAACAAGGGTATAACTCAATTTGGTATTCTAAAATGACTATGGAGTCAGATTAACTATAACCGTTGTGCTTTTGTGCCCCATTCTTCAAACGGAGAAAATAAATCCATTTTATTGCGATTCACACCAGCCAGGAGGTCGCGAGTACTAATACCAACCCAATGAACACGTGGACCCTTCGTTCCCGGCAATTTTCATCTTTGGTATTGTTTTGTGGGGTTTTACAGTACCCAACAGAAGGTAACCCAACCAAGCGGTCCTTCCTGCTAAACTTGTGGAGATGGCTCACAGTTTGATACCTATGGCTGGTTGAAAACTGCCCATTGGTCCGACGACCCATTGGTCCGACCTCCCGTTCCTCAGACAAAATGACCCATTGGTCCCACCTCCCATTGGTCCGACCTCCCGTTACTCAGACAAAATCAACCACAGAGAGAGAGAGAGAGAGAGCTCTCAGAAACGCGCATGACACACACACACAAACGGGGGGGGGCATGTGTGTTTAATCATCGCGCAAGGGAACTAATGGGAGGTCGGACTAATGGGAGGTCGGACCAGTGCCATGGACCCGGCTGGTTTGGGCATGCGTTGTTGTCAGTGTTGTCAGGTTTGCCAACTGCCTTCATTCCAGGTTGAGGAGAGAGAAGTAGCACGGAAAAGAGCCCGTGTTGTACTACTCAGGTGCATGTGGGCCTTCCAGAAGCAAGAGTATTGTCGTTGCTGACCACCTCTTACTGATCCAGTGGAACAGAAAGTCTGGCTTGCCACAAAGGATATCCCGCTCTGGGAGAAGTGGAAGAGGCTCGCCCCTGAGTTCATTACCCCATTAACCACTTCAAGAATTCTATCTTCATCTGCTATCAGGCTCATCCTTCCTTGTGCTTCATGTCTCAAGAATTAAACCCACGTTTTTGTTTCTCTTCAGTCCTCCCTCCTCCTCCCCACCTCCCCCCGGGCTCATCAATGGTAGCCTTGTCTGCAACATGTGCCAGATTCTGGAAGTCTGGCATAGGGGAAGCATACGCCAATTCCTGGTGGACTGGGAGCGGTACGGCCTGATGAGCATTCCTGTGTCCCATCTTAGACACAGGTGGAACATCTTAGACCCCTCCCTGATTTGTGATGCCCTGAGTATGGATCCGGGGTCCACAACTGAGCTGCCAGGTGGCGCCCAATGTCTGTATGTTTGATTATGGTTACTCTAACATCCACTATTCTTGAGGTTTCATTGCGAAATTTATATTAGAAGAATCCATATGTTCAAAGAAGAAGTGGTTAAATGCTGGAAGGTCAAGGTCAAAGGTCAAGGTTTAAGTCATTTAAAAAGTCAAAAAGCACATTTTGGCCAATATTTCACTTCAGACAAATGATACACACATGACCCCGCTCCTTTATGAAAGGTCCATGTGAGTTAACACTTTGAAAATCAACCTATAAAATCAACTTCCAGAAAATTTTGCGGGGTCAAAGTTCAGAGATTCAAGGTTAAAAAAAAAATTGAATTTTTTTGTTTCTGAATGAATTTCCTGCTAATTGTTGAGGATAGTAGATTTCCGATCCCTAAGGGGTCTTGCCAAATTTGGTGAAGATGAGACAAGCTGTTTTGATGGGAAGACTGACAAAGTCCTTATGTCTTATAATTGGGCATATTTTGCCTATTTTCATGATGGAATATCTCAATACACTCAGAAAACCACTTCATTCAGCAGGGATTTGTCTACTGACTTCAACATTTTTCTGTAATTAAATCAAAAGCTAAGGTCATCAAAAAGATAAATTCATTTTTGGTTAATATATAGTGAACAAGACAGGCAGAAGACAATAACCAATGCCTTAGAACTCCGGCAGGGTGGCCTTTCCGTCATTTTTACCTACAACAACTTGAAAATGAAAAATGATGGAAAAAATGTTAAAGTTCAAGATCGAATGTTGTCTTTTTTTTGTAATCATTTATTGTGTTAAAATTTTCAGAAATGATGAAAAGATCAGGACTACAGGCAGGCCAGGTCAGCACACAGACTCTTCTACTATGAAGCCATGCTGTTGTAATAGCTGCAGTATGTGGTTTTTCATTGTCCTGCACAACGCTGATAAAACTGATAACAGGAGGGGTGGTCTTAATCCTCCTAAGCCCACAGGACACAGCGCCCATGATTTCCAACAAGAATGTCAAATTTGGACTCGTCTGACCACAGCACACTTTGCTACATTCCATTTTAAATGAGCCTTGGCCCACAGAACATGGCAGCACTTCTGGATGATGCTCAACAATGGCTTCCTTTTGGCATGATAGAGTTTTAGGTGGCATCTGTAGATGGCACGGCAAACTGTGTTTACAGACAGTGGTTTCTTGATGTATTCCTGGGCCCATTTAGTAATGTCAATGACAGAATCATGTCTGTGAGTGATGCAGTGGTGTCTGAGGGCCCGAAGATCACGGGCATCCAGTAAAGGTCTTCGGCCTTGTCCCTTATGCACAGAGATTTTTCCAGTTTCTCTGAATCTTTTGATGATGTTATGCACTGTTGATAATAAGAGCTTCAAAGCCTATGCAATTTGATGTTGAGGAACATTGTTTTTAAAGTATTCCATAATTTTTTTACGCAAGCCTCCACAGGTTGGAGAGCCTCTGTCCATCTTTACTTCTGAGAGACTCAGCCTCTCTAAGACATCCCTTTCATAGCCAATCATGTTACACACCTGATGCCGGTTAACTTAATTACTTGCTAAATGTTCTTTCAGCTGATTCTCTTATATATCAATTGCTTTCTTAGCCCTTTTTTGCCTGTGTCCCAACTTTTTTGAGAACTGTTGCAGCCAGAAAATTCAAAATAAGCTCATTTTGTGGATAAAAATGTAAAATGTCTCAGTTTCAACATTTAAAATGTTATCTATGATCTATTGTAAATAATATATTGGCTCATGTGATCCGAAAGTCATTGCATATTTATTTTATTCACAATTTACACTATGTCCCAACGATTTCGGAATGGGGGTTGTAATACTCCATAAGGAGAACTCAATAGATGTCCTGTATTGGGCAAATATGTGAGTTAAACATCAAAAGGCCCAAGACCTGTCAGTCTTGTTAATCTTTGATGCCCACAACTACAGCTAAGGATAACTGCTAAGGTTATTTCAAAAGTATTAAGGATAAATGAACTGAGAACATACTTAATTGAATAATGCAAAAGGATGTTCCACAGATTGAGACATTTGCTTTATCTAATGATCCATCAGGACAGCATAAAATTATGATACAGAGTTTTTGTTTATAACATTTGAAAACTCTTTGAAATTGGCATGGTTTAGGTGGTGTGCGTGTGTGAAGGACTTTTCTTTGTGGCTCTCATCCCGGGATGATATTGAATTCCTTCTCTTTCGAAGTTTTTACCCAGCTGGCTGATTGAAACTGGGCGGCGCCTTCCCCGGACTCTATATAAGCCGGAGGTCCACCACACCTCCTTCGCTAGAGTGTCTGATTTAGTTAAGCACTTCAGCTGTAGGTTTCTGTGGTCAGTATTTCTCTGACGGTTTATCTTCTAGTTATTTAAGGAATTCCTACCTATCTAGGGAATTTCCCTTTCCTTCTTTCCCTTCTTTTATCTTTGGATCGCACTATTTTAGGCGCTTTGTTTTTTCTTCGGTTCCTGAGAAACTTCTTCTTATTCTCTCTCTCGCTTAGTTTCCTTTTCGTCGAATGGTTGGGTGTCCTTTTAGGAAAAGCGAGAGCTGTTCCTGTCATTGGGTCTGTGTCTTTCTCCATGAGTGTATTGGGTCTGTGCTGCTTTGTCTCTCTCCGCTGCTGCAATTGGCCTCCCGCTTCTATCGGCCATTACAGAAATGACTCGTGAATCATATTGCCAACGTACGTCCTCCTTGTGGACTGAGATCACAGAAAAGAAACATATCTTCTGTTTTTAGGGCTCATGACACTAGTATGATTACTACAGATAAAATGTAAAAAAAAAAACAAAAAAACAAAAACATGGATGCTCTTATATTAAAGAGACATAGTGGATTTAATTACAAGCAGAGACTAAATCAAAACTTTTAGACTAATTGTTCATCTGAACAGAACCACTAATGACAGCAAATTATCAGCATTCTGCTATGGGACAATGTTCAATATGAAATACAAAGAATGTTCTGAAATTCTCAATTAGCTTTATTCGCCATATTTACAGGCATGGTTTAGTTGATTTATTCTAAATTCTGTTTGGCTGAATAAGTTGACTTCTGTTACCGCAGAGGCATTCTGAGGTTAAATATTGTAAGTGCAAAGTCTTTTAGCCAAAGGCATATACTAAAAGATTTATAGAATGAAACTCTGCCAGGGGTGAGATTCTCAATTTGCTCAGAACAGCATCTTTTAAAATGGAAACAGCCTTCAAAATATGTTTACATACAAGTCTGACAGGAAGATAAAACCTGAGTAAGCTTAAATATGCAGTAACATGCACCAGGGATAAAATGGACCTATCATGCACGGTGTAGCGATTCTACATTTAAAGGTGGCCATGGTTGTTTTGGTTAAGGGGATCTGTTTACTTCCGTCTGTAATAGAAGGGAAAATGATACAGAAAATGGGAAGGCCTTGGGAAAATAAAGCTGCAAAAAATAAAAATCCCTCCTCAGTGAGTCTTTTTTTACACATTTTCCCCTGCTATCTATACTTCATTTGACTTTGCACTACACCCACTTCCACAGAAACCTATCAAACTGGTATTTTAGCGGCTATGCTAACATAAATCCTGTGCTCTGGGTCCAAATGTGAGGATCCGAGACCCAAATCCATTTTTATCAGTGACCACGCATATCTGAACACAAGGTATAGGGCCCATGCCGCTAATCATGTTGGAATTCAAGCAATTATATTCAATAACTGCCCCTATGCTGTCATCATACCTCTGACAAAGGCTATAGCACAGCATTTACCTTTATATGCAGACTTTATATGAGGGATCACCTAATCAAGACCTCAAACCCAACCCCTGTTTTCTTTTCTTACAGTTAATAAACTAATTACCTGAATAATTAGCACTTCTGATTGGCCAGAACCATTTAAACATGACTCTCAGGCAATGTTAGGGAGGATCATTTGCAGCACAGACCCAGTACACACCCCAACACCTTCATGAGGCACAAAGGAGCCAATAAATTCAGTGTTTTGTAGATCAGTCAATGAGTGAAGCCACAAACAAAGGTTGTGCAGCGGAGTTTGTGTGTTTGTGTGTGTGTGTATGTGCGTGTACACTTGTGTGTGTGTGTGTGTTTGTGTATGTGTGTGCATGTGTATGTTTGGGGGAGGGGGGTGTCACGTTTACATGTCGGACTCATCCTTAATGTTTACTTCCACTGAGTGACACTTTGTTTGCCGAGATGCCGCCTGCTTATTATATATTTAAAAGACCTTTTGAAATGATTATGAGCTCTACGCTTCGTGAGCTTGAGAGAAGGGAAAAGAAAGCTCTTCGGGAACAAAACAAAAGAACAAACGCTCGCCTTCATTGAAGGGACCAAGATAATAAGAAAGCACATTTTTTCATGCCATCGCTTTCTTTTTTTCTTTTTTGTTTTGTTGGAAAAATTGGAACTGAAAGAATATTTGAAGTCTGAAAAAAAAAACATATACGGTTTAGCAATACAGTATACTAGCCAGATATGGTGTCAGATATAAAGTCATTTGATGTCCTTTTCGGGGCTATACATTTAGTAATAATAATGACTTATAAGGTGGTGAAAAGTGTCTATCCAGGGCTATGTGTGTTCTCTCTGATGTGTTTCAATGGCGGAGATGCCTCTCAGTGATCAGAGTGAATTGCTAAGGACGAGTCAATTTGAGCCAGAGGAGTTTAAAACCAGGTCTTCATCCTTACTGTAAACAAGGTTAGAGAGGGCGCTGAAGACTCAAGTGAAGTGGATTCACATTTACAAAGAGAGTGTCAAAAAACGCAAAGCTCACAACACTACTCTGAACACATGTCAACTGCTGAGTTTAGAAATGGTCCTTTCCCTGTCTTTTATTTCACCTCACTTTTATAGTGGAATCTGCGTATTCTCTCATGAAGGCGATAAAAATAATTGGTGGAATTTTTAACACATTTTTAAAATGTGTACGTCTTAAGTGACTTTCGTGAAATTAATAGAAATGCAAAAGGAAGAATTGAATGAAGTAAATGGATTATATGTTTGGCCTTCTTGGAAAGTCAGAAAGACACCTTGTCTGCGTATTATCTAGCTATGAGCTTTAGCCATAAAATGATGAGTAAGTTCTTTGGGAACATTTGCAATCCATTTGGCACCAAGCAGAGGCGTGTGCTGTGGTTATGTAGTGTATACGCAAGAAATAAAAATTACTCTTTTTTAGCATCCAGACAGAGCAGACAACTGACCATTTACACTTAATTTAGTTGTGTGCTGCAGAAAATAGAACAGAAAGTTAGGAGCTTCACAGTGGGAAGTTACAGTGATGATTTCACTGGAGTCTATAGAACATCATGGCTATAGAGGGAAGTAAAATATTTGCGCAGTAAGAAACAGCAAAAAAGTATTCGCCCACTTGGCAATTTCCTCTGCTTATGCACATTTGTCACTCTTGAATGTTTAAGATCATCAATCACATTTTAATGATAGACAAAGTAATCCAAGCAAATACAAAATGCAGTATTTAAATTATTTCTTCATTTATTGAAGGAATAAAAGAAAAAAGCTATCCAACCCTCCCTAGCCTCACGTGAAAGAGTGATTTTCCCCTTAGTTTATAAATCAACCAATTAAAAAAAAATTTGATAACTGGGTTCAATTTTGGTAGACAACACCAGCATGATCACTGCAAGCCCTGTTGAATCTAAACATTGCTTTAATAGAACCCGTCTGGCTGTGTGAAATAGGCAAGAAGTAGCATGTGATGCAGATCAGAAACAGATGAGGAACAGTCTGGAGAGGGTTAGATGGCTGTTACCCTGGGACTCCAGTGAACCATGGCGAGAACCGTTTCTTACAAATGCAGAAGACTTGGAACAGAAGTCGGCCAACCAAAGTTCCTCCAAGAGTCCGTGGGCAGCTCATCCAAGAGGCCATCAAAGAACCCAGACTAACATCTGAAGAACTGCAGGCATCACTTGCCTCAGTTCAGGTAAGTGTTCATGACTCCACCCTGAGAAAGTGACCAGGAAAAAATGGCATCCACGGGGTAGCTGCGAGGCAAAACAGCCTGCAAGCCAAAAATAACACAAAGGCTTGTCTTATATGTATCGAAAAAATCTTGATGAAACCCAAGACTTTTGGTGTAATATTTTATTGACTGATGAATCAAAAGTGAAATTTCTGGCAGACATGTGTCCCATTACATCTGGCGTAAAGCACAGCATTCCACAATAAGACCATCATACCAGCAGTCAAGCATGGTGGTGATTGTGTGATGGTCTGGGGCTGCACTGTTGGGGTAATTTCTATAATTTATGGAGCCATGAATTCTGCTCTACGTATATCAAAAAATCCTGCAGAAGAGTGTCCAGCCATCAGCTCAAAATCTAAAGCTCAAGCACAGTCAGGATATGCAGCAGGTCAATAATCCGAAGCATGCAAGCAAGTCCACCTTTGAATGGCTCAAAGGAAACATAATGAAGGTCTTGGAGTGGCCTAGTCAAAGACATGGACTGAATACAGTTGAGATGCTTTGGCATGACCTTAAGCAGGAAGTTCATTTTTAAAAATCTTCCAATGTGCTAAATTAAAACAGCTCCGTCAACAAGAATGGGCTAAAATTACTCCACAGCATTGCAAACGACTCATTGCCAGTTTCTGCAAATGTTTTTTTGCAGTCGTAGCCACTAAGGGAGGCCTAACCAGGTATTAGGTTTAGGGGGCATGCGTGATAAAGGTTTTGAATATTTCTACACCTTCAATAAATAAAATGATCATTTTAAAGCTGCATTTTGTGTTTACTCACGTTGTCTTATATTTAAATTTGTTTGATCTGAAAGATTTGAACATGACAAAACAAGAGTTGTCAGAAAGACAACAAAGCTCGCCGGGGGGCAAGGTTAAAGTATTTCTGCACGCGGACAGACGCGGACGCGGACGGACGTGGACGCGGACGTCGGGGGTACGACAATAGCCCTCCGGACATTCGTCCCAGCGAGCTAAAAAGTAAAAAAAGAATAAATGGGGAAGGGGCAAATTCTTATTCACAGTTCTGTATTTGCAAGGAAAGAGCACACACAGTATAGTAGTCTACTGTAATCATCTTGCAAGTAGATGCTTAATTTCTCCATATTCAAGCAAAGGTAGGAAAAAAATCTACTCTGAGCCCATGTGATGTGCTATTTTCTGTCAAAGAAACGATAATAAATATGGACACCATGCATTTCAGAGCTCTGTTTGATTTATGAGATGCTTGATGATGTCACAAAATGTCACTGATAGAAACTGCCATCTTATGCTTGGCACCTGAAATATTGGGCTGGACAATTCACACAACAGTACAAAGACTCCCATTAGCCAGCTGGGCTGATATCTGTTGTGTAAAACAATGTTCTGAAAAAAAATGCCAGTGAATGATTTTCATCAGGGGAGAAACTGGAATCATGTACAGTATTAGCATCTACTGTATGTCCTGTGAGCACAAATGCTGCAGCCTGCCAGACAGAATGGAATGAATCCTACCGGCTGCTTGTCAGTTATCTTAGAAACTCTCCGCCCTGGGGCTACGTGTCGACTGCAGCGCCAACTTAGTGCCAGAGCCTCACACCAAGTGATGCTTATACCTCTCAGCAGCCTTGGGCTGTGCAGTGCGACTCATCATTTGTGTTTCCATTTCACAATGGCTTACAGTATGTACAGGCTCTGCTCATACTGTACATGACATCACATGTCTCCAAGTCTTATTATCTGTACATCATTTTTTTGGGAGGCCTTTAATGTAAAAGCACAAATGCTATAGACGTCTATGTGCACTCATGAATTGAAGAAGATAAAATAGAGTCTGGGTTCAGTAGCCTCCTGAAGAGTTTTAATGACGGACTGAATCAATGCAAATGACCGAAGGGTGTGATTGGTATTTATTGGGGTGGAGGGGAGGGGTGAGAGCAAAGGAAGAGTGAAAAGAAAGACAAACTTCGAAGATTTTTTCCCTGTGAGGCTATGACTAAATTTGAGAAAATAAAAATTCTACTTTGAGGTATAATCCTCTAAGCTGGTGCATAATACATTTATAATACGACACAAAAGCTAGAAATTTTATATGAAAACGTGCCCATGTTTAAATTCCTTTTTTTTATCTATGAGGGAAACCCTTTCATCTATTGCATCTCCTATTTTTCCATGAGCATTTTCCATATTGAAGACGACAAAACGATACAAAGCAGCATCAGACCAGATGCCCCACAATTCACTGCGGCCCTGGCAATAATTCAGGGCAGGACTAAACAGCTGGCTGGCTGACAGGAGAGCTGCCAAGAGCTGGCTATGAGAGACACAGAGGGAAGCGGTGGGCTGCCCGCTCCGCTCACATTTTTAATTAGATCCACACGCCCCTGTCTTTGAGCCATCGTAAATACGTCTGACACGCTGAGCATCGTTTGTTTAGAAATATTCGCTCACAATATAGTCAGGATATAGTCAAAATATAGACAAATTTTGCTAAATTTTGAGGTAAATTGAAGACCTCAGTGCTAAAAGTACTTAAGTCACAAAAATGTCAATTTTAATAAAACTGAGAAAATTAACTTAGGTAATTATAAAGGGCATTTTCCCATCCTTACCACACAATATATGAAAATGTGACTCAAGTACTTTCAGCACTAAGCTCTTCGAGTAAATTAAAAAAAAAACCTTGGCTTGTGGCTCCGTGCCTGAAAATACACTGAACAAAAATATAAATGCCCCATGTCAAATATTGATACCACATGGAGTTAACTCTTAAGTGAGCATATACTGACTTTAACTAGTACAATAGGGATATTTCTCTTGATTTGTGTACCATTTTTTAATCCATCTCTCTGTCAGTGAGCATTTGCTCAGTGATGCAGTGATTTCACTCAGTACATGGGTGTGGCATTTCCAGACGGTGATCAGACAGAATGAGCAGTACCCAGACACTCCTTATACTGGGGACAATAAAAGACCACCCCAAAATGTCAAATTTTGTCAAAAGTCATCATGCCTCAGATGTCTCAGGTCATGTGGGAACGTGTCATTGGCATGCTGGATGCGGGGATGTCCACCAGAGCGCTCTGCATTCCTTGAAGCCGAGCACATTCCGGTTCTGGACTGGCCTGCGTATTCGCCGGACACGTCGCCCATAGAGCATCTTTGGGATGTTCTACATCGTCATGTTCATGACCGTGTTCCAGTTCCGGATAATGTGCGCCAGCTCCGTGTGGCCCTCCGGGAAGAATGGAATAACATTCCACAGTCCACGATAGACAACCTGACCAACTCCATGCGAAGGAGATGTGTTGCTCTGAGAGACGCAAATGGTGGACACACAAGATATTGAACATTCAGTTTCCTCAACCTGACCCCCAACGTGTTCAAAGGATTGTCACTCCTGCAGATGCTAATATCAAGATGTAATGGACAGTGATCTGAAGATTAGTCATTAACAAAAATAAATTTTGATTTGCTTCATATATTGCATAACCCTAATGTTAATAAAAACTCAAAAATTCGACATGGGGCATTTATATTTTTGTTCATTGTAGTTCAATGAAGCCTTCAATTAAAAAAAAAAAAAAAAGTCACAAAATGGCAGCCAGTGATGGTGCAATGAATTGCCAAACAAAGCAGTGGGTACCATAAATGATTGAGTGATATTAATGACACGATTGCTGTTTAATCACAATTAACTTCTTCAAGGGATCTACATGGTGCATGGGCAAAATGTTTGGGGTGTGTTTTTGCCTCTTAACCACTCTATGCTGGGATAGGCTCCAGAGCCCCGTGACCCTGCTCAGGAAAAAGAGGGATAATGGATTGGTGGATTACTTCAAAGGACTTTCATTTTGATTGATAAATTGGAATTCTGTCAATATCATAATAGTGGAAACAGCTTCAATATGGCTTCACCACAGAGACAAAAGCACACTAACCCTCGTTCAAATCACCTGCTGCTTCTCTTGTTGCTGTTTTCTGAATGCAAAACACAATTAGAGCTTAGCTTGATACAATAGGGAAAGAAACTGGATCTGGTCAACTTCTCACCATTTACATCACAAAGACCAGGTCTGTGAGTTCAGAACCTTGTTGAACCATCTATCTTGTACCTTTTCTAAGTCCACTCTTTGGCTTAGCTGAGGATAGAAATCACACATTAACATTCCATACTCACTGTTGCCTTCACATACTATAAGTGGCCAATCATTACAATTTAATTATCTCTCACAGGCAAGAGTAATGTGTACTTTGGCACACAAAAATTATAAATTATAATAGCTGCCTCCACTGGTTACATCAGTCATTATCTTGTACATTAGTATGTACATTTTTTCACAATTCTTTTGTCTGCCAAAATGCATTACCAGTTAAACTACTGAGCTGAAAAGTTTTTTTTTTCTTCTTTTTTCTTGTACAGGTAAAATCTGGATCAATATTCCATGAAATAATAAACCATTAATGCAAAATTGTGCTATCCTGGAAATTTTTAAGTCTGACTTGTGAATTGCATGGAGGCTGCTGCGATGCAGTGATGACTGCTTGGTCTCTTTGGGATGAGCGCCGTCTCTAGTTCTAGGTCATACCCATTATGTCAGTAAGATGTGAAGCAGATCTTTTCCAGCGGCATTCAAACGTCTTTTGCTCTTGATTTTTTTTTGGGTTTTCTTTAATATTCAATTGCAAATTGTGTTTTTTGGATAAAGGTTGGTCAACATATTAGTGGACTAATAATATTATACTAATATTAGCCCCCCCACCCCATTGGAAAAAAAATTATAATAATATTAATTGCGCCGCTGCATACATACCACACTTTTTTAACAGCCAATTAATGTATATATAATTATGCTCTAAAACAGGTAAGGGGGTTGGGTACAATGGGTCAAATTTAAAAAAAAGTATGAACCTCAAATGCACAAAGTGATGCGGGGTGTAAATGCAACCTCTAAGATCTGAGGGCCACTCTTTTGCAGTGCCTATATGGAATCGAAATTGGATTTGCATTAATTTCTTGCCTTTTAATCAGGGAGGAAAAGAAAATCACATCAACAGCAGCTTTCTGGGACAGTTTATATTGTGGAAATGTATCAGAGCATCTTTCAAACTACACTTGCTACACCCCAGAATTTATATATATTCTGAAGATATTTAAAGATTTTTTTTGCAAATAGTGAGTTGGAGCCACAGAAGCAAGGCTAGCCTGAGACCAATGTCCAGCCCCACTGCTGGGGAGTAGATGGCTCAGCAGTACATACAGAGGATTCTGCTGTTCGTAGTGTGTGCTCTGTGCCTCGGCAGGGGCACCGGAGAGCGCTGCAGTCACCGTTCCCATAGTGAGAAAGCGTCGTGGAGAGACGACAGTGCAGCGATAATAGTGGGAGTCTTTGCTAGGGAGAGGGCACCATGTGCAAAGAGGATTACTGCGGCATTAACAATCTGAGACGCCTTGCCATCTGGTCAACGTCGGGAGGAGAAAGAGTAAACGAGTTTGTAAAAAACAAATAACTGAATAACTTTTGTCTGCAGCGAGAATGGGCTTAATTCAGGGAGGAATATAACTGCCAGAATTAACATAAATGGCTTCCTATCAGAAATCAAGGACCGTTGTAAACAGAACGTATTTTTTTCCCTTTTTTGCAAAGACTGCTGATTACATCTGAACATGCAATGTATTATTTAATAAATAAACAAACTGCACCCTTAGAAATAAATGATTCCACTAATGAATCAATATTGAATTGGAGGGGTGTTCTGTCACTTGAGGGACAGTGCAAGTGAAAATAAGAGAAAATAAATATTCATACTGAACTTGCTTTTGATTGACCTGGAGAGCTTCCCTAAGTAGAGCTCATTAATGGAATACTGCCCTTTGTGTAATTGTGTAAAAATATGACTTTTTGCTTTTCGTCTCCCTCCTCGCTCTTTTCCGCTCCAAGAATCAGTCTATCAACAGCAAAAACAAAGTCCAAACTTACTTTTATGTTCTCCAGCCAGTCTGAGTGGGAATAAATTTCTTTAATCATATTTCTCAGTATGGCACATGCATGGCATGGCAAGTGGTGACCCCTACTGCACTGTGCATTGCTAATCACAACGCATTAAAATGGGGGGGGGACACAACATGGTGTAACGTTCAGAATAAATGTTCTCAGTAATCAGAGTCGACCACCAGCACAACACTGTCTCACAATTACTGTCATGTGGCTCATAATTTTGCCCTCAGACGAACGCTCCTTAACGCAAGCGTGAGGCCTGAATTCTCAATACAAAAGACCTCATAACAACAGTGCGACCAAACTAAGCCAGAGGACCAAGCCACTCCGTCAAATCACTCGCTGGGACGCTTCTGTTCTGGTCTTCTGCCAAACTTCTCACACACACAAAGTCATCCATTTATCTCACTGGATTTATTTCAATTTCATGCCTCTTAAATGAGTACCTATATTATCATTATAAAGCTAGAGGCTTTTTAACCTTTAAAGATGATATTATTACTAACAGCAGGACAAAAAAAAATCCACAATGTTACTGACATTTCAGAGACCAGATATTCAATAACACATTTATGATGCCAATGGCGTTTTCTCTCAATGAATTATTGAAAATTCCTCCCCAGCCATCTCTAATCCAGGAGATAATTAATTACCCAGACAAGGTGCTTATATTACACTGTTTGACTGCATTTTCTTTTTTGTTTTTTGTTATAGGTTGACTACATGGGGAGGTGATTGAACCACTCAGTAGTCTCTTCTCAAGTACGTCCAAATAACTTTTCAATGTGCTCAGAACTTTCTGGTGGCCAATTAGTGCATGAAAATGATTCCTCATTCCCTGCCTCCAAGTCTTGCTGCGGGTCTCCTATAGTCACTCGAGGGTTTTTGACCACCTGTCTCCTCAGGAATCTGGTCACCGTCTTGATAGCTTCCTCTTTCTGCCACATCCTGGTACCGTAGCCACTCTTCCTTTAACTCTGAACTTGCAAACTATGCTTCCAGCTGTATCTCTGGGAAAGGTCAGTGTCTGTGCTACCTTTTTGTATCCTTTTCCTCGTTTGTTGGGGCGGCATGGCTCAGGAGGTGGAGCGGGTGTCTAGAAAGCGCTAAAAATGCAGTATGCAGCTATAAATGCAGTCCATTTGCCATTTACCATTTGCGCCAGGCAATGATGGCCCATATTAGCTTATTGGACAACTCTTTTGACAGCCATATTTCTGACATGCAATCAAATGTCACTGTCAACAAACCCCTACTGAGTGCAAGTATTTGATGTGTTTTATCTCAAGCAAACCTAATGCAACTAATTAAGCTTGATTAGCTGCATTAGTTGTGCTTGAGACGATACCTGACTTGAAAATATGCTCTTATGAGGGATTCTATTCGGGGGTTGAATAATTTTGAGACTGCAGCAGTCATTAAAAATGGCATTTTGTGTTAAATTTGGAGAAACCACTTGTAATATTAGTTGTGTTGAGCTATTCAAAATGTTCTTGTTTAATCTGTTTATCACAAACAGCTGAAAGTTTCTAAATTTAGCTATTAAACCCAATTTGCAATAGGGGTTGAATAACTTTGATTATAACTATTCACACATATATATGTGTGTGTGTGTGTGTGTGTGTGTGTGTATGTATATATATATATATGAGAGAGAGAGAGAGAGAGACAGAGATAGAGAGAGATTTTGGGTAAAGGATATAGGTTACACTCACTCACTTTACTCTAAAAATTTTATCAACTCAAGAGTTTTGCATCTTTGCTGACTTCAATTTTTAAGTGAACATTAGAGGATAATTTGTTTACACATGATTAGAGTATTTTGCTTTGACTGTGCAAAGCAAAAGTAAGCCTGGTTTAGGCCTATGTGCTGATATTTGACACTACTCCATTCTGATGGAAACAAATAGCCCCATTTTGAGAGATCCATCTTGGGTTCTGGAGTTAAAAATGGGCCATCTGTGGCTGGTCTGCAAGCAGGCGGTCGGCTGGCCTGCCTGCTTGAATGTGTCAGACTGTGCCTATGTCACTGTATGGATGGACACTCTATCCGCAGGAACATCTGGACCAATGGGAGGCCTAGGCCTTATCTATCAGGAGAATAAAGAGCGCAAGCAGCTCCCCGGTTTCCATTCCATTATTTACAGGACTTGGCTGCGTCCGAATGCTCTTTTTTGCTTTGGAAAGTTCCTAACTCCTAGAAAACGGAAGTAGCAGCCAGGATAAGTGTGTCCGGATTCTTTAAATGTAAAGGAAAGGTGCCACAATGCTTCCTAATTTGTCACCTTTAGCATAGGGTACACTGAACCATCCTTTTTGAAAAGAAGGAGGAAATGCTATCCCATACTTCCGTGATGACGATCCATCCAGCCAATCAGGAAAACAAACAAACATGATGGGCAGGAGGCGGGTGATCACTGTGCCCAGTGTAAGTGCATTCGAATTCTCCTATTAGCACGGTTCTCTTCCTAAGCTTTAAAAGAGCCCCCTTTACACCTTTCCTTTACCCAATGACGTTTTACTCAAAGGTCAAAGAAAAGTGGTTAGGAAGGAGACCATAGGACGGAATTTTTTAACTACTCGAATTTAACTCTACTTCTTCGGTTCGCTCTGTCTCGAGTACATGAAAAAAAAAGTGGCATATAGGCTGGATTTCTTTTGTGCTACGGAGCAAAATTACAGTGTTAGATAAACTCCAACATTCTAAAATCAATTCATACTGAGTCCAAAAACAACACCAGCAGAGTTATAAGTACTCTCATAGAGTCTAAGTCTCCCGGAGAATTTCTCTGAACACTAATACTCAGTATTAAGATCTCATTTCTTTCTTTTTTTTTTCCAGAAGTGGACATTACATTTCAGCAGTGGTATCCCTGCTCTTTGGGAATGGCAAAGGAACAAAGGACAGATGCATGTCATCTAAAATTCTCATCTGATAAGCATCAAAGGAGGAGTAACCATGTCCAGATACTGAAACTCAGCCCCGCCATTTTCATTCCATTATATGAAATCGATAATTAATGTAACTAACCAATCAAGTGATAAAACTCGCAGTGAATTCAGGGGCTGGTTTGGACCAATATGTACGTACATGCTGTACTTTTACTTTCTGCCCCCCGGATGTCTTACCTCTGACCTCCAACCCAAGGAATGGTCTTTTTGTTGTCATGCAAATGATGTGGAGGTGTTGAAAAATACGAGCCATCTTAATGTGGTCATCAGATGGTCAGGCGTTAAATGAATGCGCTGATTTATCATTTTGTGACGAGCACAGACAGATAATAAGGGCAAGAAAAGACCTGCTGGTGAAAGCTAGCCTTTTCTTAATGGACGAGCCTTGTTTATTTGACTGGAAAGGGATCTGTTGGCTTTTTCCTGCAGTCTCTGCTGTGTCTCTGGGGCTGAGCTTCGGTTCACAGGGGCTTGTCGTGGCGAGCACAGGCCTCTAAGGCCTTTGGCACAAGGCCCAAGCAGCAAGGGGCCACTGGAGAGACGGGGAGCTGAGAGCAGACACAGCTTCAGGGCAGGTGTTAAAATACGGTTCCTGGCTCTTTGGTGGGTTATCACTGCAAAACAAGCCTGTCTGCGGCAGTCGCACACACAGCACTCTCAATCGCTGCTTTGAGACAGTCCTTTGTTTGCTAGGTTTTGGTGCTGAGACTGAATAAAATGAATGAATAAATAAATCAGTGTCCAAACTTGCTCTAGGTTTTTTTCTCACTGTTGTTTTTCGACTTAACCGCACATCTCATTCTCAGATGAACAATGATAACAAAATTATTCCCATATGCCTGAGATGTCGGCATCGGCAAAGGGCTGATGTGGGCACTTTTTTGTCTCAGCCCAGGAACACCCTGCCAGATTCAACTCATTAACTAAGCAGGAAGTTCAATCAGGATCTGAATAAGAACAATAAGGTGTATTAGAACTGGGCTATAATAAAAGCCTGCAAACACACACTGGCTCTTTTCAGATAAGATTAGACACCCCTGGTATATGCTAATATTATCAAACATGATTTTGTTTCATGTTTATAATCTGGACATTAATTACTGTTGCATAGCCATTTTATACGTAACTCAAAGTTGGCATAATTGAATAAGGTAACACATTTTTTTCCGCTTTATTTGAAGTTGAAGATCTTGGCCCAATATGGTTCTACTTGGAACGTGTTTTAAATTATGAGTCCATTTTCAATTAATCGCGAAGTTATTTACATTTATTCCACACATTCCCATTTGATATCCGATTGGTATGTAAAATAGAGAAAAAAAAAAGAAAGCAGAAAATATACTGTATAAACAGTAATGAATATTTTCCCTGCAGACAGCCACGAATAAATGCTTGGTCTGGTGAATTACGGTTACTTGTATAAATGTTCCTGTGGTTAATGCGTGGAACATTTCTTATTCTGTCCATCTTGTCTCTTACATGATAGGATAACAAAATGACTAGACAAATCGCTTCACCTGTGACCCACTCGTATTCTCCCCAGTGGCTAATACTCAGTTAAGTTTGTTCCGTGGCTGGTGGCTTGAGCCATAACCTTCTCAATCTGTAGCCCCCACCATCCCTTTGATTTCGACACGGTCTTCATCCCTGATCCCCCCATTTCCTATTTTTCCTGATCTTTCCCTGCGCTTAGACACTTATGCTCCATCACTTGATCTTAAAGTCAATTTAAACCTTTTAACACTGGACTGGCTTCTCGCTAATCGTATTTCATTAATATTAAAAGGCAGAAATCTCCTGGAGGTGTCTTATCTTTGAAAGCAGATAGTCATCTTAACTGCAGCCATTATGATTTTAATTATCAAACTTTGATTTTTGACTTTGTACAGTAGGTTATCTTTGGTCCCAGAACATCCTGGGCATCTGAGGTCTGCTCGAGGGGATTATGCATTGAGATCTTTAAGATGAAGGCCTCATTGGAATAACGCGCTGTACCTTCAAGGAGGTCATTAAAGCCCTCTGATGTTCATAAATTTAAAGTCACTAAATTCCATACTATGCACAAGTTGGACTGATTGACACTAAAACCCCAAACATGGCCGTTTTTAATTATAGGTGCACCTTACCTCCCTGCATTGAAGATTATGCCATTTTAGACCAAACAATTCCATTTGTGCTAATAAACCTGCCATAACATGCCCCGTGTCTGAGGTTTTTGAAGTGATCTCATTATCATAAAAAAGGTCTCATCTTTGGACACAAGGCTCTGAAAGGTATTTCAGGAAAGCGCTGAGATTACATGGAACCCTGTAATTTCCTTAATTTCCCAAGAAAAACATTTCTTATGTGGATATTAAACAATGTGATGATCCAAGAGGATCAATGAGAGATTCTTAATGATGACTAATAATCACACAATTTTTTTTTTTTTTTAATTACGGAAAATACAGATATCTTCTATCTAAAGCTGTATACCAATTTATGTGTTTATTCTGTCTTTCGAGCCTATACCTTGCTTATGCATTTTGACCTTTCAATGCTATCAAGGAGATTACAGCCAGATCTGTTCATCCATTAGCTATAAGAGATGACTACAGAGCTTTGAATAAAAAGACAATAGGCCTCCGCTTTAAAAGATGTGTAAATGTAATCGTTTGTGTCTTCTCACACAATCAGTGCTTTTTGGCATATGCAACCTGCCAAGAGGAAGTAAAAAAAAAAAGAATACCAGATAGAGATATAGCATATGGTCTAAGAGATGAAGCTGATGTTTGCTTGCTATTCTGATCACAGGAAACAGACTTCTCCAGATTTTTTCCCCAAGGAATGCATCCTACACAAACACCGCTTCAAGAGGTCACTGCGATCACTTAAAAAAAGAAGAATAAAAAACAAAAAAACAGGTGTCCAGGTGACTTCAAGCGACCATTGATAGCGCCTGCTGAGGCTGTTTATAGTTTGAAATAAATGCGGCGTTTAAAGAAATAAGTGCATTTAATAAACAATTAAACACAGAAATGAATGAATAGATTCCATTCCATTTTACAGAACAGTAATCCAGAATGCATGGTTGACCATGCTCAGTGGTGGCTGCAGGGTAGGGGGGTGGGTCGGGGGTTCGGTCTAAGAAATCTGTTTAAACTGATGGCTAGTCTTGATCTGTTTTCTCCTTTATTAACTATATGTTTACTTTGCGAGCATTCAACTCTCTTGGGAACGCTGTAAACCCTGATAGTGCGGTGAACTCAAATGTATTGTGGAAACCATTTACCTCAAAAGAATTGTGTAGGCCTACTCAATTGCATTGTGTGGAAGGAACTTATAATTTTACATTTTTTTAAGTGCTGTGAACACAAGATCATTCAGTTGGCATACTCAATTTTTTTGGGGTAATCGGTTTCCACAAAACACTGGAGTTCACCGCGCTTGTCAGGATTTACAGCGTAAAGCCAATTCTCCATGTTACGGTCTGACAAGAAATAAAATTCTTCTATCCCTTTATTTTCATTTAAGCAATTATGAAGTTCAGGTTTGATGGCCTGCTTTGCAGAAAGTACCAAAAGTTAATGCGAAAGCC
Source organism: Gymnothorax reevesii (assembly GCA_029721435.1). Taxonomy (NCBI): domain Eukaryota; kingdom Metazoa; phylum Chordata; class Actinopteri; order Anguilliformes; family Muraenidae; genus Gymnothorax; species Gymnothorax reevesii. Next base: position 116,114,919 of record CM056573.1, read on the forward strand.
TGTTATATACGTACAGTGGCGGACGTTTGGACAGAGAACAAGGAGGGCAATAAACATGTCTTTAAACTTCTTATTAGTCTTGATCTGTTATCAGTCAATTTCCCTGGTATAAGGCACTTGAACTCTCCCCTCTCAGGTGTAGTTCATTGTCTTCGTTAAGAAGAGAAATCAGACGCACTAGTTAAACGCAAAAAAGAGCGCATTTTAGTCTTTTTCAATTAAACAATCATTATCCACAGGTTTGACGACTTGATTAGGATATGATAGCCTGGATTCCATACATATCAAGTGCTGGTTGCTCCCAACGGTCACTGACTGATATCAGTCTGGCCTCAGTCGTATAGTCAGTGTTTAGCCCTTACGTCACTAATGAAGTGAATATATGAATATTCATGTTTTCTGCTCTTGGCTGATTGGGTGACTTTTTTGCGAGAACCACCAATCGCGCAGCGCCATTTGATGACCAGGTTATCCGTTGCATCTTATTGCCAGAAGTGGTAGATCAGCAGGCGAGCACTTAAACGTTGGGATATACAAGTATCTACCTTATATCTGCATGTTTTGTGTATATTTCCTTTTACTTTGCTACATCAGGCATTTTACAACACAACTAACAGCTGTACTCAGCATAACGAATATGAGTTAGCTGGCCAGCTATGGCATTCGTGAATGTTATTTGACATGAGCTTAAAAATAAGATTGTGGCTTGCTTGCGTTTACTCCTAGAGTGGTTGTGTTGCCAAGATAATGTTTGGCCATATCTGCATTTTGTTTATTTCAGTGGGATTCCCTGGCATAATAAAGGCTAAATTAAATAATACTCAAATCACATAACGTATTTCACTGTAATTGGCATTAGCTGTTGTTCGAAGGGCATGATTACATCAGCTTGATTAAAGTAATACTCCACCCAAAAACTATAATTTGTATATCAACTACTCACCATTAGATGTCTTGAACTGACAAAGTGTTTTTGCACCTGGCGCAACTTTATGGCCACTGGATGGCCAGTAGCAATGGGAAAACTCCAAAAAAACATCCGTTGACAAACTTTCAAACCATCGTCCAACGCATCGTCCAGTATAATCCAAGTCTGCTTTGTCCACTCATATCCTCAGAACTCTAAAAACGGGGTTATTTTTCGCTAAAAATAATAAAATACCACAGTTATGCTTCAAGTAAGCTTGCGCATTCAACCAAAGGTCCGCCTCCCGGCTCGTTCATTGCCCAGAGACTCTGCTGCCACTCAGATGAATACTCGTATAAACATGAGCCGGGAGGCGGGACTTCCATTGAATGCGCAAGCTCATTTGAAGCATAACTCTGGTATTTTACTATTTTTAGCAAAAAATAACCGCGTTTCTAGAGTTCTGAGGATAAGAGTGGATAAAGCACACTTGGATTATACTGGACGATAGTTTGAAAGTTTGTCAACTAACAAACAAATTGTCAACGTTTTGTAGAGTTTTCCCATTGTTACTGGGTGACCCCATTTGCTTCAAGCAAAAAAGGAATTTGGATAATTTTTCAAAACTCTCCAGCGGCTATAAAGTTGTGCCAGGTGAAGAACAACTTTGTCGGTTCAAGACATCTAATGGTGAGTAATTGATATACAAATTACAGTTTTTGGGTGGAGTATCACTTTAAGCCTATGAAGCTGGTATGTAATACGACAGTTGCTAATTTATCCCTTACCTGTCTACTTTCTTCGAAAAAGAAAAGATGGATAGCTTATTCCTATTATTGAAACCTATTGCTGCAAAAAGTTTCGGCATTTATAACGTGGAGGGCCAACACTCATTTGGCTGCTTTTCCAGTACAAGATCATAGCGATGAAATATATTCTTTATCCCTTTAGAAACTATTAAACATCGATGGCACTAACAGTATCACTGAACACATATACACAGGCATTATTTCAGTTTGAAAGTTTAATTCGTGGTTTGCTGCAGTCCATACTGTATTTCTGCATTGCCAGATGTTACGTGACCGCTGCTGAGACAGACACAGGTCTCGAACAAAGTTAATTTGAAGAGTTTGGTTCCAAAACGCAATGAGTGCCAAAATTTCAAAAATTGAGATAATACCATAGAGCGACTGTCCTGCACTTCTTACACATGATGCAAAAACCCGTCATTAGAAATGCATACTATATGGTATATTTTTTCATGGTCAAAGATCGTGTTTTTCTATAAAATGCGATAGGCACCAACATAAAAAAAGCTGATTTACTCGAAATGACTAAAATGGATATATTGCTTTTTGGAACCAAACTCTTCATTTTTTCCTGATCTGTTGGTCTTAAAAATGCTATTGCAGCACCAGAATATTTGGAAGATATGTGGCCTGTGAAAAATAAGTCCAGCATTTGATTCTGTGACTGGGGCAAAATAAGCGGTAATAATCTGTGCTCAAGTTCACTTTTCCCCGGTGAAATCAATTCATTCAGGACCTGCCGCAAGTCTATCTAAAGGGGCGGGGTACCCTTGCGACTGTGAGCCAATCACAGATCTCTTATGGATTTTGTGCGAATATTTGTAAGTCAAATGCTGCCCTACCAACTGAGGCCAGACATATCAGCAAGTGACTATTGGGAGCGACCAAAGCTTGATATAGATGGATTCCAGGCTAAGGATGTGACAAGATTTAACGCAGATAATCGACAGTGATTTTTACGTTGCCTATTAAGGCATGTGAATTAAAAATTTTATAGAATTTATTATTCATTCACCTAAACGTTTCATTATAAGGGAAACTAACATGTTGATGAAGAACAATGATTGAAATCAGGTCACTAATCTCATCCGTTTCAAGGGATGTTTTCCGCCCCCCGTTTTCTGTCCACCGCCCGCCACTGTACACACACACACACACACACACACACACATATATATATATATATATTAGGGGTGGCACGGTTCACAAAAGTGGCGGTTCGGTACGTATTGCGGTTTGAGGTCTGCGGTTCGGTACGTATTGCGGTTTTTTGTTTTTTTTATTTTAAGTACTCTATATTTGGGCATTTACTATTTAACTTAAGTTACCATAGTTTTTAAGCATTTAAGAGAGGTTAAAATTATAGTTAGAATGAAATAGTCATGCACAAACTAAGTTTGAGTTGACATAAGCATATTTTATGAAAAATCTCTGATGAAAAGCCAGGTAGTATTTTGAAACAGCAAGAAGTAAGACTTGGATGATTTCACCAGCTTTTTTTTATTTACTACAGTATTTATACAAAGTGTCAGGAGCGTTTGCTGCCATGTTGTGGCATATTTGAAGTATTCCCACGATTGTACGGCATTCGTGCTTTACAATGCTTGCATACTGTGACGATTTTGTCAATTGATTTTTTGCCGGCGTCATCGTATGTAATGGGAAAACCAAAATGTTCCCACATACCTGATTTGAATGACGCGGGGGCATCCTCAATGTACAAGATGTCTTCTCCACTGTCACTTGCCATATTTGCACTTGTCGTCCACACTCCGCTGTTGCTTCAATTGTTTCGCGTTAAAGACAACCACGTGGTTTCATACAGGCATTCGCCTTTTTTTTTTTTTTTTTTTTGCGAAACAAAGTCTACGCGCGTATTGCACCGCAACAGGCGTATCGTTCGGTTCGGTTTTTTTCCCAGGACCGTGCCAAGCCTAATATATATGTGTGAAGAGTTTGCTTCCAAAACGCAATAATTGCCAAAATTTCAAAAATTGAGAAAATACCATAAAGCAATAGCCCTGTGCAACTTACACATGGTGCAAATTTTCTTTTTTTTAAATTCATACTATAGGGTGTATTTGAATGTAAAACGGGATTAGCCACATTGAAGCAGCTTAAAATAATGACAATGAACTGCATCGCACCTGACTTAATATCTATATTAATTTGCATGACCCACATTCTGATTTGTGAATAGTGAGATGAAAAAGAGAGTAGATTTCGAGGATGGCTACCGCAGCACCACACAGAAAAGGATCTGATGCCAAAGTCTGGTTGCCAGATTTAAATTAGATTTGCATCCCTGTCTATCACAACCCTAGAGGAGGATTAACCCGTCGGTGCATTGGCAAGTACATGATTTCTCCCTGTTCTTGACCTCTGATATAAAATTTAGGTAAGCCTTGTTCCCTGCGGCAAAAGACGCTTAAACGCTGCTCTGGAGATTCACTCCAGTTATTTACTTGTTTTTTTTTTTTTTGCTGCAAGCTTTACTGCTTGCACTATGTAAAACATGGGAACATGTTTTCCGCACGCAGGCCCAGCCGCTGTACAGCATCGTGGCTTTGTTTTGTTCCCGTTATCGCTTTGAAATGGCGCGGGCGGTGACAAAATCACCGAGGAAGCAGAGAGCCCAGGAGAAGCTTGGAAGGAACTGGGCTGTACTCCCTATTAAAAAAAAGAGAGAAGGGAGAGGGGGGTGTGCGGGTGGGTACAGGTCTCCTTGGCACTGGGTTTTAATATGAAGCAGCTATAATAACGTCTGGAAAAATTAACTTTAAATCCACTCCTTTTTATGTTTGCCCACATGCTGAACAGGCTTCTTACTTTTTTTTTTTTTTTTTACTGCCAGCTTGTTAAGTGCCTTTTGGCAGAGGGAGGGTCTGGATTGTAGCCACACTCTGGCTCCTCTCGAACAAACTCATCCCCCGAGACCGCGCGTCGTCCCTGCAGCCTGTCGGAGCGTTAGAGCCTACAGAGCCCGGCATCACCTGCATCGGATCCAGTCCCAAGCGTTCGGACCAGCTGTCTCTGAAGTCAGGTCAATATGAACATGTTACATGGCTCTATCATTCGATTATTCCCTACTACAACCACCGCCTCCCACCTACTCGAAACCAGCCCTTGTTACTTTGAGGCGGGAACGCTTTCCAAGCACACTCTTTGACATTAATTACCCGCAGGAATCTTACGTCTCTCTAAATGCAAGGGAAATATGCCAGTCAGTCATCTGAACACAAATCTGTGACACGTACAAAACAATATTTGACTTTATTTGCTTTGAGAGGATTGATACCAATTAGCCACAAATTAATTCTGATACCAAATAGTTCGCTTTTTTAATGAACGACATTCAAAAGCAACATCTACAGTGTGTCCCGCGTAGCATGCCCGCTGTCAGAGCAAACCTATCTAAAGCACAACCTTCATTGTGAGTAGGTTGTGAGCATTGGCAAGGGGCACACTTCTAATAGTCATTTAGCTGATTCAATTGAGGAGAGTAGATATTGGAGAGCTTTCATGCAGACTGCCAGCATTGGGAAAGGCTTGCTTCTATCTCCAAATTTAGACTAAAATTATTCCAAATCATTTGGGAGCGCAGGGAGTGCAGGCCCTTTTTTTGGATGCATTAGCAGCGCTCACAATCGCTTTGTTGGCTGCATCAAATACATGCTCTTGCCAAGGATTAGTTGTATAAATTGCTTAATTGATCCATTCACTTTTTAACAAACAGTTTGATTAAAAGCAAAGCAACGTGACATCAAGGTAGGTTTCCTGCCAAAGTGGACTTGCATATGAAAAGATGTAAAAGCTCTGTTGTTCTCAGCAATGCGCACACAACCCCTTCAATGTGAAATTTAAGCAGGTACAGTATAATGGTGAAAAAGATAATGATAATTATAATACCTCACTTTTTAAAAATTGATAAGTTAAAACAGGGTCGGCAGCAACCTGTGTTATATATAAATTTCTTTGCATGCTTAAAAAAAGCATTATCTTGTATTTAAGTTTTTAAACATGAATAGACACCGATGCAACAAATTCAGGCATGAATTAAGTCTCCTCGTGCAAAACTCGTTGAGAAACCATATGACTGAATGGTGTCTATATTAAGTCTCTTCATCTTAATCGTCTGCATGAATTGTTGGTGTATTAAGCTACATTAATCCTTTCATAAACACTGGCTTCATAATGTTATTACAGTAAGAATAAACCCTCCGAAAACCAAACATTATTGAATCTCGCAATAATGGCTGGAGACAAAAGCAAACACCTGATTCCTGCGCTTTGTTCTCCGTGGCGAAGAAGAACGGCAGCAGCCGGCGTCCATAAACAGGAGACACGGTGTGATTATTAACCCATCTGAGTCAACTGACAGGGCACAGCGTATCTGAGCAATGACCAGGAATAAAAGTGCTGTAATTTCTACATTGTTCAGATGGCAGAGAGGTAAATACCCACAAATTAAAGCAAACACTTTTTAGGTCAACATCATAATTTATTTCTTTTTCAAATCCAATGAACCGGAGCCTTGAATATTTAAAGATTTGAGCCTTGAATGTATTGAGCCTTGGTGCAAATACTTTTAAACTGCCTTCTAGCTCCTCTCTCATTTCACATATGAATCATTGAGTTTCCAAACGGCCCAACTCCACTGAATTAGAGGTCCGCATATTTTATAACCAAAAGGGGAACTTTCTTGTAATTCAACCAAAAGTATCCCAATGACACTCTATTGTAAAGAAATAAACTAAAACTATATGGGTGTTAACATATGGGCAAAAAAAACTATTTTTTCCTTTCTTGACGAAGAATGTTTCATGGAGTTGGGCCCTTTGGAAACTCAAGGATTTATATTAGTCCAGAACAAGATTCATAATTCATGCTTTAAAAAAACATTTCTACTGTTCCTTCATTAGTACTTCAGATGTGTCAAAAGAAATGAGAACAAGGAGTACTTTAATTTAAAAGTATCCTTATCAATTACAAAAATGGCATGAAGAGAATAATAAAATAATAACAATGTGCGTGTGCCACTAATGAAAGTTTAAATTGTCTGTGCAGTAACTGCTAGCCTGTAAAAAATTAGTTCTGAGAGTTCTGTGTAGGTCAATAGACATTACGGGGATTATTAGTGGAAAAGCTATCATTCTCTTGTCCCCTCTTCCTAGTTTCAAGAGACCAGATGACACAGTTTCATGTTCACCTGTGACTTTAAGCCTCATAAATTCCCAAATGCCATGTTCCTTGACTCACAGGTGCCTCAATGGTGACCTTACTCAATTACAACTCCGTCTTAACCTGACATTACAGCTTTTGCGTGCAATTAGAATAAGAAAAAAAAGGTCCTCATTTAAATTAACCTCTTTTTTTAGAGGGAGGGAAGAGGATCGTGAATTCTGAAGTCTCCCATTTTATATTGTGGCATACCTGCTTGGTGAAAATCATCAAACATGTGCTGTCTCTGATCAGTTTGAGCCAGATCAGGTCATATTGATGAGGTCAATGCAAATTATGTCAACATCTGAGTGCCCAGTACTTCAAATCGATACGGAAAAACTTGCACTGACAAGTTTTTTTGACAGTGCCAACTTATCTATTACTTTGATGTGTATATTCTGTCCATTTTTATTACTACATTTGCCACCTGCTATGGGGAAGTGTTAGGTTTCAAGGACAACCTTTGCATTTGTGGCTCCCGGCTCCTCCGTGCTCTAACTTATCAGCTCACTGCTTTATTTAGCTATTGTTGCTGTTTTTAATTAGTTTTTTCCAGCTGTTTTGCAGCGGTACCTGAAAGGGTTTTAAAGGAAGCCCCATTTCATGATTTTGACGTTGTTCTTACGGACCTCCCACAGACACGGTGATCGTGTTGGGGAAGAGGATACCCCTGCTGTGATGAATTCCTGGTGAAAACCCCGCCTCTCTCCCCGATCTGGTTCCCATTATCACCGGGGCCTGCCAGCCAAGGCCTTTGTGGGGCTGCAAGTCCCTCAGCCTTCTCCTTGATGTGTCTGGCACGGGAGAGGGAAATCAGCGGCGTTCAAGACTGTCTTTGGACCTTGTGCTTGAACTGCAGCGGAAAACTCACACAAACATTTTAATTTCAGATGTTAATGGAAAGTAGCCCCCTGCTTAGTTACCAAAGAACATGCAGTGATATTCCAACCAAGAGACAGTGTATTCTTCCTGTTTTCTGTTCTAAAAATTTCAATCTCTGGAGTTTCACCCTATCCCCATATTGGAAGTAACAAAATTGATGCATCTACAACTGGACACGGTTCTGTTTATTACAAACCATGTTTACACAGTCACTACAAGCAAATTTTAAAAATGTGGCTCTCTCCTCTATGGAAACATTGGTGGGAGAATATTAAGGCTATAATGCTTCAAAGAAACAAAAGTGTTTTGACCGTCAGCAAGACTGCACAGAAATGTGCAGAGGTTATTAAAATTCTGCCATCACTACCCCCTGGCATCACCTGATCAGCTTGTCCTTTGGAATGTTCTTCAGAGGACATTAGAGTTCACAGCTGAGGACCTGATCTCCAGTTTGGCTACTGCATTTCCCGCAATGACTTGAGCCTAAATTGCTGCAGGACCAGGCACCAGTTATTTTATTCACCGTGGCGCTTTTGATTCTTGTTGTTGAAGGTCATGATCCAGAATTTTGAGAGCCTTGTCCCTTTGAGCTCTTATCTGATTCTGTCAATGTCCATTGATGACTTGCTCTGGAGCAGAACCCAAAGCCATGCTCTGCTGCCGCCACCTGATACATGAGCCCCGAAACAATAACAACAAAAGCCCTGATACGAATGCCACTTTTATAATAGCCAGAGCGCATACTGACTTTCTCCTGGTCACTGCTAACCAGTAGCATAATCAACAGCTGTCCCCATTTCTGTTTACTCTATGTACTGATAGGACACTTTGTGGGTAGTCTCGGGTGAATAGCACATCATTGTGACCTCTTTGTCCAGTAATGTAATACAGTTTATACAACAAAATTAATAATAATAATTATAAAACTTTTTATGGGCATGGTTTTTTGGCGTAGGCCTAGCTATCCTCATGGGTAAAGACTGTAGCTCAGAATGACCTAGAGAAAAAAGTAAAAAGCAAATTCACTCCCAAATATGAAGCTATATTTAATGAATGGTTAATTAGCATTTAGCCTGCAGATCTTCTGTGGTAAAACACCAATTTGTTTTGAGTAGACCTACCTCGATATTGCCTAATTGCCAACACATTTGTGTTAAAAGCAGTTTGCTTTGGTCATGGAATGCCATTAGATTCACAAATGATTAAAAAAATATCTGGCATATACTAAAGCTTTTAACCTGAGCAATTTACAGAGGGACTGTAGCCAGACCAGCTCAAATATTCAGCACACAGTCAAGATATGCAAGTACACGCACAATGCAAAATTAAAATTTGACACAAAAACTTCAGAGACTAAATCTCAAATTTTAAAAGAAACAATGGCTGTGACTTCTCTTGATCTTTTTGTAAAAGAAAAGTTCTTTAGGAGGTGTCTTTTGAACTCAGTCAGAAATCTGTGGACCGTGACAGTGCAGATGTAAACAATGCCTGGCATACTCGGCTTCTACTCAAAATTTATCCAGGGATGAACAAGACTGGTTTAAGAGGAAAGGTCACTGTAAAAAAATAAAATAAAACTCCCTATTCTGTTTTATTTTACAGTGTGTTTCTGAAAACACTTTTAACTTGTGACAGATAATGTTTGTTAGAGCGGCATTGGTCAGTGAGGGAGGAGAAACAGTTTCTCACTGTCAGTTTCGCCTCGGGGAATAGGTGGGGTCGACCCAATCAAATAAGCCGTGTTCATGAATCATTTGGCAAGGAGCAAAATCTAGATGTTTGTCTGACACGGGCAATGTTTTATTTTTGTCCTGACAGCAGCCAACTTCAGCTAAACCAGCTCTTGAATTCCTCTGTTGCCGCTCCTGGGCAATTCATACTGCCTAACAATATGAAATATTGTACATATTTTTTTCTTTAATCTTTCACACGGTCTCGTGTCATGGACTTGTAGACATACAGTAGGCTATCTAACTAAGATATGATGTGCCAAAGTAAAGTGCTGTGACAAACTATTGTCCCCCTTTCCTGATTTCTTCTGCAACCCCAATTCCAAAATAGTTGGGAAGAAGTGTAAATTGTGAATAAAATCAAAATGCAATTACGTTCAGATCACATGAGCCAATATTTTATTTACGATAGAACATAGATAATATTTAAAATGTTGAAACTGAGACATTTAACATTTTTATCCACAAAATGAGCTTATTTCAAATTTTCCGGCTGCAACAGGTCTCAAAGAAGTTGGGACACAGGAATAAAAAGTGCTGAAAAAGCAAATAAATATATAAGATAATAAGCTGAAAGAAAATTTAACAAGTAATTACATTTTCTGGTATCAGATGTGTTACATGATTGGCTATAAAAGGGATGCCTTAGAGAGGCTGAGTCTCTCAGAAGTAAAGATGGCCAGAGGCACTTTGACATTTGAAGCCCTGCGTAAAAAAAAATTCAAAAAAATTGTGGAATACTTTAAAAACAATGTTCTTCAACATTAAATTGCAAAGGCTTTGAAGGTCTCATCATCAACAGTGCATAAAATCATCAAAAGATTCAGAGAAACTGGCAAAATCTCTGTGCGTAAGGGACAAGGCCGAAGACCTTTACTGGATGCCAGTGATATTCGGGCCCTCAGACATCACAGCATCACTCACCGCCATGATTCTGTCATTGACATTACTAAATTGGCCAAGGAATACCACTGTCAGACAGAAACCACTGTCTGTAAACACAGTCTGCTGTGACATCCACAGATACCACCAAAACTCTATCAAGCATAAAGGAAGCCATTGTTGAGCATGATCCAGAAGCGCCACCATGTTATGTGGGCCAAGTCTCATTTAAAATGGACTGTAGCAAAGTGGCAAAGTGTCCTGTGGTCAGACGAGTGCAAATTTGACATTCTTGTTGGACATTCATGGGCGTCGTGTCCTCCGGGCTAAAGTGGAGAAAGACCACCCCTCCTGTTAACAGTGTTCAGTTTAAAAGCCAGCATCTTTGATGGTATGGGGATGCATTAGTGCATATGGTGTGGGACACTTGCACGTTTGCATGAACGCTGAAAGGTATATAAAGGTTTTAGAGCAACATATGCTCCCCTACAGAGGACATCTATTCCAGAGAAGGCCTTGTGTATTTCAGCAGGACAATTCAAAACCACATACTCCGGCTATTACAACAGCATTGCTTCGTAGTAGAAGAGTCCGTGTGCTGAAGTTGCCTGCCTTCAATCCTGATCTTTCACCGATTGAGAACATTTGGCGCATAATTTAACGAAAAGTCCATCAAAGGAGACCCAAAACTCTCCAGCAGCTGGAAGCCTGTATTAAACAAGAGTGGGATCAGATTCCAACGGCTGTACTCAAGAAACTTGTCTCCTCAATGCCTCCAGTCTGTGTTAAAAAGAAGAGGGGATGCCACACCATGGTAAACAGACCCCTGTCCCAATGTTTTTGAGACCTGTAGCAGTCATCAAATTTGATTGGTGTCCAATCCTTGAATTTCTTGGCAAAAGTCTTTTTTGATGTTGCCCGCTCTTGGCAGTAACAGAACCAATCAGACCATTTTCACACAGGCATCTGGAAATAGTAGATCTTGAAACTTTTATCTCTTCACTTCTTGCATTAATATCAGGTCAATAGTATCAATATCAATATTAATACAATAATGCTGTCAACTGCCAATTTTTATTATTTTTTTGTTGTTCACAGATAATGAACATCAGAGGCACTTAACTTTTGTTTTGTACCTCCATTGCCACTAGTCTTCAGCGTTTCTTTGAAATTCTTGATGGTGTTTCTTACAGTGCCGTGGCAGCATTTAACGTCCTCGGCATCATGAAAGGCTACAATGCGGCCACAGACAACAATCTCAAAGAGCTCCTTCTGTCGTACCATTGTGTTTGACACTGTGACACAGCTCAAAGTTCATGTCACCTTATATGCTGGATCAACTGAGCATCAGAGGTAATTTTGCAGAATAATGTTGCCTTAAACCAGTTTTAACAATTTTTTTGCAACAATAATCATGGAATGAGCCTTCAAGCATGTATTCAGGCTATGCAAGAGTAAAAGAAAATGTGTGACATCTTTCAATTTCAAAAGTGATGATTTTAGTGTTTTTGTTTATTACCCATATTTTTACCACAATATACTTGTGGGAATTATTTTTTTCCCCCTTATTGCCTACAACAGTATTTTTCAATGTATTTTGACCAAAAATTATGGAGAATTAATATATTAGGACCCCTTTTAGATGAGACTGGTGGTGTATAATCATCACTGTTCACTACTGCACACTTGTTAACACACAAAAACCCAAATATGGATAATAACACTTGTACCCACACGTGGACACACATTCTCTCTTACATTTACTTACACGTGCACATTTCACAACAGGCAAACATAAATACATTCACATGTGTATACACACACACACATTTAAATACAGTCAGATCAATACACACACACGCACGCATGCACACTTGCTGTGCCACATAAACACGTAAGCGACATGAAGAGCAGGGAAGGAGAGCAATCTGCCATTAATATCACCCTCATTGAAATGCTGAGACAGTTTCTTGGCTGGTGCTTTCGCATGCCTGACAATCGTGGTCACCCCATAGCAGACCTCACCTATACTCGGGGCGTAGATAAATCCTGAGTGATTGATTGGAGCAGCTTTATACTCATTCATTAGCCAAGGCCCTGTCAAACACGCCCTGGCAGGTACCTTCATGTAGGTCGACTTTTCATCCTGGTGTGGTCTTGGACTCACAGTCTGGAGCTTATTAATGACGTTTTGGGCATTAATATTGCAGGGATTAGGGATATCCTGTCTCCTTTGTTCTTCTGACGATCCCATTCTCTATTACAGTAACATTGTATGTATTTCTCCTCTGCCATAAAAACAGTCCCTTGATGCAGTTTCTGTTGCTGAGTGAAAAGCGGCCATTGTCTTGTGTGACCCATTATTATTATTATTTCTATTATTATTAGTTTCATCCCTGTTTCCATTGTAACATTTATTGCTGGTCTTATCCCAGGTTAACACAGTGTGAAATCCCAGAGCAGAATATTCCCTTAGCGCCTTCCAATCCTGCGGGAGGATAGCTGTCCCGCTTTTCCCGTAATGTTGTCATAGACTTTTCCCGGCTCAATCCCGGATCCCCGCTACCTCTGCTTTTCTCTCCACTCCACCCCATGCTGTCGGAAAGTATTACACGTCGGTGGCATTTGGAATTGCGTGAGTCGGACTGAGCAGTATGATCACGGGTCCTCTGTGGAAGATGAAGGAAACAAGCCCAGGATCTCGTGTTGACATTTTTTCAAACTCCCAAGAGCTGTAGAGAGCGCTCATCTAATGTTCTGTCCATACAAGATGGGGCCGAAAGTCTTAGGCAATGCAAGAGTGAAACCCATCAAACGCTATTCTGCTAGTGCACCCAAACTAAAAGGTAAGGTGGATGTTACGCATCACATATATTTATAGCCCTTGTGATTTGCTAGCAGCACATTTAGACAAGTGCATAAATGCTTTATGCAAAAATTTATGCATAATTTAGCAATTTGTTTTTGCCAATCTGAGGCATCGAAGATATTTTCTTTTTTTTCAGAAAAATGATGCAAGGCATGGGTTAACGGCTGCACAAATATCTCTCTTGGTCATAAAGCCAATGTGCAGGTCTCCCTTATGGAACTCAGCAAGGCCCGGTTGACAACACAAAGTCCCTCTTGAGGATACCCAGGACTGATGTAGCTGCAAGTTCCCCAAAGGCAGCCACTTGCCAATGCTCTGTTTATTAGCAGAAACTCCTTGACTTTGCAGCCAAAGACTGGTGGCACATTTCCAGGTATTCCTCCTTCATCGCCATATGGAAACAGTTCTCTTTATCCCGAAATTCCTTCCACCATCAACTCCCCCTCCCCAGTTTCGCCATTCTCTGTCCCTTTATAGATTGCTGGCACCAAAAAATTCAAAATGAGTGAGGATCCCAGTGCTCATGGTGACATGAGACACCCTGCTTGTGAGGCGGCGTGATTTCTCAGTACAGGGAGCACTTAGCACTGCATGCAGCACGTGAAAATTCATTCCTTATGAAAATCACAAGGAAAATGAGCTAAAAAGATGTATCTCCTTCACTAGAGAATGAATCGCCATTGTACAGAAGACCAGGACTCACCCTCTGAGGAAGTGGGTTGAAAACAAAATCAGAAGCCCATCAGCAGAAAATAGTATTATCTCCCTGTGTTAAGGGGATACCCAGTGCAACAGCATTGCCCTTTGTTGGATGAGTATAGCACCATAGCATAACATATAGCATATAGCACCATATTAAACAGTGATTGTGTAGTGAACTCAAATCTTTCGTGGAAACTGATCACCTCAAAAAAATTTTTTTGTAGGCCAACTTAATTGCATTGTGTGGAGGGAACTTAAAAAAATAAGGTTAAGCTACATTTTTTTCACGTTTTTAAGTGCTGTAAAGACAAATTGTTAAGTTGGCATACTCAATTTTTTGAGGTAATTGGTTTCCACAAAACAACTTAGTTCACCAGACCTGTCAGGGTTTACAGTGCAGCTCACGCAGCGCATTAGTATAATTACTGAAGTCGTTAGCATAACTAGCCTAAACAGTTCATTCCATGAGTGAACTAACTTGCAATATAGACAGTGCACTTGGCTTGGGAAACATCTTTTTTAAACAGCCTATTCATTCGATTTTGCAATTCAATACATGGCTAAATGGTAATAAGGCTGTATTGTTAAATGATAAATTTTGTTTGCTTTTTTCTGAGCATGCGGGTGGAACTGCTTCAAAACTGACCATCAGTCACTCTTTTGGTAACAGTAAGACAAACAGTGAACTATCCTAACTCCAACCTAACCCCTATCCCTGTTATAAGTTATTTTATTTTTTCACATTGTTTGGACAGGAAGTAAGTGTGCGTCCTCCACCAATTCTAGTAACTGGTCTTTATATGTTACAGTCATATTGTGAAACCCGTCATTTCATGATACGTCGAAAATTTTTTTTGTCATTTCATGAAATGACTGAGGTTTAGTGTTAGTCATTTCATAAAATGACTGAAATTTTTTGTCATTTCATGAAATGACTGGTTCCACAATCTGACTGTAACATGTTTATATATTGATTAATATATATATATATATATATATATATATATATATATAAATATTTTGAATGCCTACTTTTCCCAAAGAATATACGCAAAATATAGACAAATGAAAAATAGCATGCTTTGTGAAAATAGTAAATTAGGGCTTTTATTGGAAAAAATGCATGGCTGATTGTCTTTCTAAATATACATTTTGTTCTTCTGCTTCGACATATAAGAGCAACATCAATGAAACATTTAGATCAATTTTAAAATCTGTTTCCCAATGGGTTCAGTGGCTTAAGGATGCTTTCCACCTGCACAACCTTTTTGCGTGCTGGGTGTGCAGCCTCCTGCGTGCGGTATAACCTCAAAGCAATCTGCAAGCATTAAATATGCAGCATTATAAAGGAGGCTTTTCGCTGGAGCCTCGTAATGTCTAAAGGCCAGCGGCGATAAATAACTCATTCACTTGAACCTCAGGCCAATTAATTACCTGGGCTGTGCTCGGCCTCTGCTACCTGTGCGCGAAACGGCTAATGTCTCCCCTTTGACCGCAGCTCAATCCTCTAACGTTTCCATTGGGACACTCTCTAATTAATCAGGTGTTACTGTTGTAATCGCGCCTTCCTGGGGGAGGCTCGGTAAGCTCAGAAATATTATTTCATACTTACATTGTAAACAACAGACCGTCTCTTGAGTGCAACAGGACAGCAGTGGCCACCTGATAACGAGCACCAGCTTAATGCAACTACCCATGACTCCGAATTGGTTGATGCACCATTTGAGTTTTGGTCCATCATTATCTCCAGACCACAATGGCTTCCCTCATGATTACTCGTGAGCACATTTTAAGTAGACTCACAGTGAGCAAACAACAGAGTACAAGTATTCTTTTTGTCTCCTCATTTGTCCTTACTTGTGGAATTTTATATTCATTGGTAAAGGAAACAGCTACTGAACAGCTGAAACTACTGAAATGAAAACAAAAAATTTATTGATTTAAAACTGTTTTTTTGTCTACATCAAGCAGGAACATAGTGACAGAGATGTGCTGTTTTCTTAAAAAAAAAAAAAAAAACCTGAGAGGATTACAGAGTTGGGAGACTTTGTGATGTTTACTACACGACTCTCCGTATGCTTCCTTTCCAGATGAGTGGGCAGTGAGCAGAGTGGAACAGGAGCTGGTTTTGAGCCGCACTGGAGCTGAGAATCTCAGAGCAGGGGTAGCGTATACTGGCCACTTACTGTTCACGACTTGTAATACAGTATCCTGGAAGAGAGGCTCATTCTGATCACGGCAAAGACAGTTCATACAGGTACAAAGCTGAAGGAATGTTGCGTGTTTCCCAAAAGATGTGGTACTAAGGGAAACAAATGCTGAATCTTGAGTCCTCCGTGAACTGCCTATCGACTCAGTTTTGACAACTGGTGAGTTTTATCGGTGACAACTAGATCAAACGGCAAAAATTGTCCTCTGGTGTACTTTATTGATGTTGCCCTGGCGGCGCAATTCCCTGTGAGACATAATCACTTATTATTTTTATTTTCTCAGTATTAGATATAACAATGCTGGAATATGACCTGTGCTAGCAGTCACTGAGACCTTGGCACATGTCTTCTTCCAATAACGAACTAACAGGTCTGTTAGGCTTTTTCAGATCCCTGTGTATTTCACTCTGATCCACTGCTGCATTTATTGCTGTCCACCTATGAGCGACCTTCACAATAAATGGCTCTGAAATGGGACTGTATGTCATATTGGTGCAAAGAATTACCCACACAAACATGAATGCGGACAGTGCACAGGCACTCACAAACGCATGTGCACACACATTAAGACTGACAGAGGCACACACACAAGGCACATTACTATGCTAACCAAAATATTATTCAGCCTTTAAGATTCTTGGATAACCAAAACAAAACACAAAATTTTATCAGCTGAGAATATTTTAATGCCTGGTCGTGTTGTCTGGAAATAATATCATACAAAGGAAAAAGAGAGATGAATGCCCGGTATGTGCAGGACAGTTGCAGTTTGAAATAGACATCTTGGGCATGGCTAGATTTCATATAAGAGGTCTCACTCATATCATACCCTTTCCTGTGGAGTGTGAGGGATTTGATATAGAGTGTATACAGAAAACAGAGTAACATACTGTAAGTAGATTTCTATACTAAAGATAGACCTGTAAATTTTATTTTGTTGCCCCTGCCAAGGATTTTTTTCCCCATCATGTTTGATTCCAATTAAGATTCATATAATTTTTGTGTCTACTGCGTGTGCTATGCTAACTATGCTATCGAGTTGTAAGCCTATAAGTCTGTATGTAAAACTTCTAAGCCTGCAGTGAACGACCAATCCACAGTGGACAAATGTACTCACTGACTACCTATTTTTCATGTAAAATGATACAAAACAAATGTACCTGATTATAAAATGTCGATTGGTCAGAAGTAAATTCTATTATGGGAGTAAATAGCATCAAATTAGTATAAACACTATTTTCTTTAATCTCATGATAACTGGTTGACTTCCATTTGCAAGAGGACAGGGAGAGTGTTGCCCTTATGAAAAATTACCAAAGTTTCGAGCCATAGTAATCCTATTGTGAATGGATGGTATAATCATCACCATAGTGTAGCATCACTATAATAATAATACTTGTAATTAAGTATTCAAACTACAGCAATACAGTTGTGTGGACTATAGTATTATCAAATAGTGTTGACTGTGGTAATATTATAGTTATAATGTGATGGCTATAGTACTAAATATACGATGCAAACTGTAGTAATACTGTCGTTATGCCATTAATACCGTTGTATTACTTCGACATTACTTTAAAATATGTTCTTGTGGGTACTGTCCAAATACCTGTGAAATGCATTTGAAAATTATGAATATATTTGATCAATTAAAAGAAAACAGACGGCATTGTCTACACTTAAGAGAGCTACACAAAGAAAGAAATCCAAACAACAACAACAACAAAATGTGACTTGTCGACAGCCCCACGAAGCAGTGCGAGCAGCAGCTGTGCATTTGTGGGAAGTGATATTTGGCCATCTGACTGCACTCAAGATGGCCGCAGAGCTATCGCCTGGCGGATGTAGGGCAGTCGCTGGATGGTTAAGAGGACCTCGCAGCTGGCAGGCAGTGGTGTGGACACCTCAAAGCCATCTCCTGTGGGTATTGTGCTCTCTTGTGCTCTCTGCTTCGCCAGGCTGTTGCTTGTGTAGCCTCAGGCTGTGGGGCAGCGACCATTTTGTCTGTAAGGCCTCATGCTCTCTCAAGTGTAAACCAAAAGTCACACCTGTGATAGCGACTGATTGATGAAATGTAGACATGATGGCACAGATAAATATAATGTAAAAATGAAATATGCGAAGTATAAAAACATGAAAAGCAAGTAAAGAATGAGGATTGTGAGGGAACTACCTAAAGCATGCACATGAGGACATTTATTCAGCAGGTGTGAGAGGCTAATTGTCCAGAGGCAATGTTTAGGGCACCTTGCCTTTTCAAAGAGGACATTATATTCATGAAAGATGACAGACAGACCCTAAGTGGCATTTTTAGCATAGGTGCTCAAGAATTTAACAGTTGGAGGAACCTGAGGGCTTAAAGTGTGCACATTCAATGTGCTAACTGGCACAAACTGTATTGTTGAAAGCCGTATGTAAGCATTGGTTACACTCATATGATTGAGCCCCAACAATGGCTGTGTGTCTTTGGCCGTGGAATTGGAGTGAGAATATGGTGAGGGACAGCATCGCAACATTTGTGGCCAAGCAATGAAGCAATTGTTTTACTAGCCTTTGGGCATTCGGAGTATTTTCAATATTATGTCAGCTTAGTAAGTTACATTATTCTTGTACTTACTCTTGAGATTGTATTTCTAATGCTTTTTGCTCAATAAAAACAAAAAAAAAAAGTTTGCCAGTGAAGGGAGAAAATTTGACCTATTTCAAGATTTGCCATCGGGATAAGAAAACATTACTTGTCAAACAAACAGCAACTGAAAACAAGCCAATATTTTTTTTACTTAGGAGGGGAAAATGATTAGAGCCCCTGTTAAAAGGATAAAATGCTTGGAAAGGCATACGTATATTGCTTTGAGTGAATTCAACCTATATTGGTAAACAGCTTGATGTAAACTTAACAAACTCATGAAAAAATAATGGACCGGATGATACAATCTTTGTGTTTCCCACACTGTTTCAGGAATCGCCAAATCTCCATCCCATCCCGTTCATTTGAGTGTAGGGAGACTGTTTGAGAGTGGCGGTTCTCAGTGTCCACAGACTTGGCCAGTAACAAGCATCTGTCACACTCACCCAGTCTGCCTGGTTGTGGAGGGGGTGGGTGGGGGTGAGGAGGGGGTCTTACCCAACACACAAAGGGGGGAGTGGTTGCCCCTTTGGTGCATCTGCGCCAAGACGCGGTGTGAATCCGCAGGGGTGTGCATGTTAAGGGAGGGAGGAGGAAGTGTAATCATCGCTGGGACTCTAGTCAAAGCAATGGATCTCACCTATTAAGTTTGAAGGTAGGGGGTTGCACGTTGTAATTGATATCATTTCCTTGTTATAATTATGGAACGCATCAAACATGACACGGTATGGATTGATGTCATCATTTGCGTTTCGTGTGAAGGTTATACGAGTGGGAAAGAGCCCCCATGGCCATCTCCAGCGGAGACTCACACTCTCACACACACATGCACCTAGACTCACACAAACACACTCCACATAGAATCACACCCTCCAACCCTGCTGTTCTCAATCTTTAGGTTGGATGAATACATTTCATGGGTGCTCAGCCATATTATGATGATTTGATGAAGGTGACAATCGGTAACATGAGACACTTCAGTACAAATCAGTGAACTGACGCACTGTGGGGACAGATTCAGAGCAGGTCCAAATTAACCACAGAATGTAGAGGTCATCAGATGTGGTGGTAGTTATGATTAATGCAGACTTAGCAAACACACAAGATGTCCAGACATTACAGCTGTAATGGGAAAAGAAGAAGAAGAAGAAATAGATTTGCATTTTCAAAGGAAAATGTGTATTTGCAAAGAGTGGAAAGAATGGGTCATATTACTTTGTTGAAAAAAAAAGTTTGGCAAGTTTCAAAGTCAAATAATGCAGATATTCTTTAAAGTTGTAAGATAGATAGAGTGAAAGGAGGACTAAAATCACTGAAGTAGAAAAAATGCTTTTACTTCTTTTATGCACTAAAGACAACATAATACATGAATGACTCTGAATTGAACACTGAAGTAACACACTGCTGTTGCAGACTGAATCCCCACCTCTCATCAGTCATGAGTCATACGCTGACTGTTGGAAAAATATGGCCCTTTACACTGTTCACTTCATAAGTTAGATATACATGGTTAGATTTGGCAAGTCTTTGAAAATATGACAAGGAGACAGAAATGTAATTGAAGACCTGTGTGCAAGAAGTTCCTCAGTCACAAAATAGCACTTGTTTGATTTTGGGGGTCAAAGTTTTCGAAAACATGTTGCAGGTTATACATATAGTAATACACTATATAGTAATAGTGATATCCCAGCACTACTGTGCTGTCAATTTACAACACTTTTCTCTGCACAAATTGACCCAATTTTTTCTCTAAATGAAAAACTTAGATCACTCTTTGATTTTGTTGGAAAATCTCTATTTTCATAAAATGACCCAAGTGACCCCTTTTCCTAGTCCTACACACACACACGCACGCAGGCGCACGCACACACACACACACACAAGTCTTCAATTTTAGAGCATTTATTAAGCAAACTCCCTCTGTAAATGGAGATCACCCGCACCCCCCGCATCCTTAACCCTTCAATATTAAGTGTTCAAGAGTGTCAAAACTATGAAGTGTAACTGAATTGACAAATGAGGTCCTGCTGCTCCCTGGATGAACCACTGATGGTTAGTTGGGTCATTAAAAAATTATCTGCTGACTGTAGACATTACACTAATAAATAATGCATAATATGTGCGGTTGTATAAAGATAGCCACCAATTAGCATTTCACCTCGAATGAAAAGTGAATCCAATGTTAGCAAGCTAGTTGCTGCTTCATAGTTAACTGACTCATCTTAACCTCCTTATTTCCGAAAGACATATTGGCTTTTTTATTGGAAAGCTGCCACGCACTTACACGTGGTCCCAATATTTAAATTTGTGAATGGCAGGAGTTGAAAGAGTAGCCCCTACAACTTAGGCTGACAGGTTTCTTGCCAGAGATTTTTTATCATCGAAAATATAAATTAAACCTTAAGGCCTTCCCTTCAAGCATACTTACAGACCTACCTGTATACCATTTCAACACTTTGCAATCAAACAAACTCTCTTTAGTTTGTTTGAATGATTTTTGACCATGGATCATTGTAGTATTACATTCATACATTAATTCATCCCTGCAACCAACCTCAGATAAAGATAGCAAGCTAACGTTAAGATAAGCACTTACTGAACGCATTTTACAGCAATAACCGCCGACAGCAGCATAGTTGAATGTGCAAAAAAAAGACAGAATAACATTTAGAAACAATGCTAAGAAATTAATAAAGTGAGAACAGTAATACAGAGAATGTCTGACAGGCTGAATTTCTGGAAAGGACTTGATATGACTAATTGGACTAATAATATTGGTCAGTGATGAAAAAAAGAAAAATTTCCATTGCCTAGATGTTCAGTCACTGCTAAACTGATAAATGACTGAATAGTGTGTTATTGATGTTATTTTGACCTGAATTCTTCAGTGAGCTCTCCTTTCCAACATTTATGATTTGGGGACATGAACCACATGTCTTCAATGAAAATATGCTAAAAACATTTCTTGCAGAAAACAAACTAGTTTATTCCAGCATTTTTCTTTCAATGATGAAAATGGTTCTCATTGATACAAGCATCTTATGAGGGTTAAAACCTTTGAACATACTCTTAACTGGCACATGCTGAAAGTTGCAATTCTCCCTTGAAGTGGGGGGGGTAGTGTATGCACAGTAGCCTCTGAGATGAAGCCATTGATAGGAAATTTGCTCCAGGGCTCCTCTAATCTTCCTGGACCATCCAATTAGCGTTTGTCCGATTAAAAGCTGGCCCCCATGTTTCTTAGTTTTGCAGTCACCTGGGCCTGGCGGACAGCTGCGGATGATGAATTGTTCATTTGTTCTTGCGGCACCAGGGGCCCCCAGGCCATTACACAAGCAGCATATGCACTGTAATTTTCAGCAAGGCCAAGGCGGCCTATTCTCAAATTTAGATCAGAGCCAGCGCCTGATTCGGTCTGCGGGGTCAGGCTGGGTCAGCCCGCAGGGCCCTGGAAACCGGCGGATGATCCTGGAAGGTAGGCGGGATAGGGCACGGCCCGTCCACCAAACTCCGCCCCCTCTATCTTTGAGCCCTCTGTGATGTGCCCATTACCATAAGACAAATACTCATAAAAGCCATTCATTAATAATTAGGGTCATATAGATAATTAGCATCATGGGGGTCAACCTTGAAAATCTGGGCAGTACTGACATCACAGCTCAACACTCACAACACGCATATACACGCATACACACAGACGCATACATGCACACACACACGCGCGCGCATAAACACACACGCACGCACGCACGCACGCACACACACACCATGGCATGGTTTCCTTCTCAGTTTATTGAGTGCTCAGTTTTTATAACAAAATTGTCTGAAATATACTGCGTAATATACAGTTCTTAAGGACTGGTGTTGTCTGTTTTTATGTATCCTTTGAAACTGATCTGTGTCTTTGAACATGACTTTTTTATAACTAACCGGAGCAGATGGACTTGAGTCCAGTCCACAGCACTAAAGACCCTTTATATCTCTGTGGGAGATGGTGATGTTCCTTGTCCTGTTTCCCTTTTCCCCCCAGAACATGAGCAGTGTAGTGTATTTAAAGTATTCATCTGGAGAAAAAAATGACAAGAATGATAATTAAATCTTGTCATTGGTTAAATATGTTATTGTAATTGTAAAAATATTAAATGACATGGATACAAATATCGTACCCTATAAAAAAAGCAACAGTCTGTACTTCTATACATTGAGGAAAACTACACTTCTGACTTTGGAACAGAACATGACACAAAGCAATAAGTCAGCGTGAAATTATATGATAGCTAGGCTTATGCTGTCGGAGGCGACGGCTGGGGGTATATCCCCGAATGCCCCCAATCCTCCAATTCTCCAATCCTTGAATAGACTTTCATTTGAACTTAATTTCAGGTCAGTCGGTCAAATGGTTCTGAAGATATGGCCAAAATGGTAATTTTCCATCACAAAGCGCCACCTGGAGGCAAAATATTGAACCATACAGGTATGATGTCATCATGTGACACGTTGTGAGGTCATGACCTTGCAGTTGCACATAGTTTCATGTGAATTGGAGAAATAGTTCCAAAGATATAGCAAAAATGGTGAATTTTATGTGATAAAGCTCCACTTTGTGTCAAACTTTTGAACCAAACAGGTATACTGTCATCGTGGGACACATTCTCAGGTCATGACCTTTCATTTGCACTTGATTTGAGATCAATCGGACAAATATTTCCAGAGATATAATAAAAACAGTGATTTTTTTCAGTTTTTGGCCCCTGGTGGCCGATCTAGAAATTGTAAGTTGTCTGAAATCGAATCAGTTCTTCCTCTTTATGATACGTATATGCAAAACTTGGAATTTCTAATTGAAATAATACTGCAGTTATCGCGTTAACATGTAAATCAGTTTTTGGCCCCTGGTGGCCAATGTAGAGACTGTCATTTGTCCAAAATCGAATCAGTTCTTCGTCTTTATGATACTTTCTTATGTGCAAAACTTGAAATTTGTAATTGAAATATTACTGAAGTTATCGCGGAACAGTGATTTTTTTCAGTTTTTGGCCCCTGGTGGCCAATCTAGAAATTGTAAATTGTCCAAATCAAATCAGTTCTTCCTCTTTATGATACTTACTTATATTCAAAACTTAGAAATTCTAATTGAAATATTACTGCAGTTATCGCGTTAACGCTGAAATCAGTTTTTGGCCCCTGGTGGCCAATCTAGAAATTGTAAATTGTCCAAATCAAATCAGTACTTCCTCTTTATGATACTTACTTATATGCAAAACTTGGAAATTCTAATTGAAATATTACTGCAGTTATCGCGTTAACACTGAAATCAGTTTTTGGCCCCTGGTGGCCAATCTAGACATCATAAATTGTCCAAAATTGAATCAGTTCTTCCTCTTTATGATACCTACTTATGTGCAAAATTTGGAATTTGTGATTGAAATATTACTGAAGTTATAGTGCGGCGGCGGCCGGACCAAAAACATAATATCCCCCAGAATGCCATTCGGTGTTCGGGGATATAATTATGGTATCAAAATTTCTGGGCATGGGGTCAGGCTTAGTGACCAAACAGTCAAATAGAGCAGGAAACTGTCTATGCGCACCGCCCTGACCTGATCTACATCTACATCTGATCGACATCAGTGCCGGAGTTTGAAAATGTGTGCGTTTTTTATACTGTTGGGTTTTGGCTCATTTGGAAGGTTGAAATCTTTTGAGTTGTTTTGAGGAAAAGTAATTCCTCACATGTTTGTAAATACAATTTGTTCACCTCGGCCTGCTAGCCCCAGCTGACCGCTTAAGGTTTTGGCCTTGTACTCCAACATCTGCCAGAGACCAGAAAGCGGGGCACCAGAGAATCGAGGAGATAGGATCTCTTTCAACTTAGCATTTATATCATAATATATCACCGTGGCACTGTACATGACGTGTGGAACGCTGTGTTTGTGTGTGTGCGCACACGTGAGAGACATCGGGGGGGGTTGGGTGAGAGAACAAGAGAGCTTGTGACTGTCGCAATATGACAATATTGTGCGTGTGTGTGGTGTGTGTGTTTGTGTGTGTGTGTGCGTGTATGCGTGTGCATTCATGTGTGCATGAGCACGTGAACGTGTTTGTGTGCGTGTGTGTGTGCGTGTGTGTATTAGACTGCATGTGTGCCTGCAAGCTTGTTTGTGTCTATGTTTGTGCGCATTCCCAATTCCTGCATACCCAATTATGTAACTGTGCATGACTTGGGTGATAAAATTAAGAATTCAGAATCATACAAAGTTTTTACATTTTTGTTATTTTGTCTACCATGACAAAAATTTTAAGTACTTCATGTTTGGAGTTGAAACGACTTGTAATTAAATTGTAAAATGTGAAACGAGCAGACCTTATATTTGAAGCTGGAGTTTCTGGTAACTGTTTGAAGTGGCTAATATATATATATGTGACCAATATATATAAGGAAAAAAAACCCTTCAATGTCTGATCTGCGGGAGCAGTTGTCAGGAGGCGAGGGTGAAGGCCAATCCTGCAAGAGAAGAGGTTGGATTAAAGTCTTTGAGATATGGATCTCCGGCTCTCTACCTCTGAGTATCAGGGCTTAAGTATCATATCCGTGGACAGACAGATCAATACATGCTTCTTCTCCCCCTACATCTTCAAGGAGATTTCGGGAGTGCTTTCATTGTGTCCTTTTCTGCGCCCTCCTGACACGGTGGGAGCGGGATCATTTAGACGCCGGTTCGATCCCGGCGCTCTTGATGGACTGCTAAGCACTGAACTCTGGGTATTTTGCAGTGATCCTGAATACAAAAACAGTATGTCATAACTACATAGTGCAAACTTAGTTCTTTATTACATCATGAATGTTATTATACACTAAACAAAAAAAAAATAGGTGCTCCATTTACATGTCTACTTGTTCCACAACACTGTCTTAAAATATTTCTAATTAATTTCCATGATTTTAGACCAATTTAATGACTCAAATTAATTGAAAGTTACTTAACTCTGTCCAGTGGAACCAACTGACATAACATTTTCAAGTAAACCTAACATTTCCTTAACATGAGTGCATGAGCAAACCTGGTTTTTACTGCTGTTAGTTATTAATCTACTCTCAAGCACCATTGCTTTTTGACAACCTACTCTGTTTAGGCACTGGTCTTTATTGCAGGCATGCAGTTGTATTGCTGCCAATTGCCAGGAGACATGCATTTTAACAATTCATTCACTGGCAGGATGAAATGCTATTGGCAAAGATGCTAAAGGAATGCGTACTGCAAGGTACATCAAACATGGATGGGACTGGGGTCATCGTGCAAAATGTAGAATTTAAACGAAACATCAAGACAACAACACAACAACAACACATACTTTTTTCTGTCAGTCTTTTTTTCAAGCATCAAGTCCCTCCTCCGAAACAAAAAAAAATAAAAAATCCACGGCGGTATGCGTGCGATAGAATTGGGCATTTAGGATGACCTTCTATAATGCCAAAGGCCTTTTTGATCACAGATTGAAAAACAACATGAATCAAAACAATCGATTGGTCTCTCAGTCCACTGGAAGCACTTGAGATGGAGAAGGCAATGATTCCGCTCACACTTGTGTTCCATTCCTAAACCTCCTGCCACCTGTGAATATGTTATTTTCATTTTCTCACTCACAAGGGCTGTAGCAATATTATAAAATATGTTTCCTGAATGAAAAAAAACATTATTATTATTATTATTATTATTAATAATAATAATAATAATAATAATAACAAAGCGTTGATTGCTATGCTTCCACCTGCCATATTCCCCCAAAATTGATCTTCAGCCCACACATAAAACTGACCTTATTTGACCTTGACCTTTAACGCAATGACTTCCAAACCATGAACAATTCAGCTACCCGCAGGGAGTAATCATGTCTGAATTGGGGAACATCCCACCATAGTGCAGAAAAGATATTTGTGACGGATGGCCTGACAGACTGTGTAGAGCGCACACGCGGACAGACAACCGGAAAACAGTAGGCCTCTCAGCCGCAATTATAATGTTCCCCGTAATGTTCCCCATCCCTTTGCAGTCAATTGGTCCTAGCTAATATTTTTATGACTATTATTATTATTATTATTGCATGAAATTAAAACAATGACACGTATTTCTTCAAATACACTTCAAATTTATTATTACTATTTTAATGATCCCCTTGCGGAAATATTTCTTGAATGCAGAAGTGGCAGTAGAATGTATCTTCTTATTTTAATTGATTCACTTGAAAAGGATATCCTCGTGAGAGGATCCATACAATCTGAATAGTTTTCCTAAACCTTAGAATGCAGCATGAATATAATCAATGACCCTATTGCATTTCAGTCAATCCTTTTAAACTGTTAGAGAATTCTCTTTTATAAAAATACCTCCAGGAGGGTCACTGCTCAGTGGCAGGCAGCCACTCAACTATTCTCATCTGCCACTGTAGAGAACGATGCTCAAGGAATATTGCCCAGAAATCACTGGAAATATACTCCTGACCTAATTGAAACCAAATGGCCCTTTGGGCCAAACATGTTGAGCACAACTAAATATATTTGCTGGCTACTTCTGTTTACTCCAAAACAAAGGGTTTCTATTTAGTTTCTAAGTTTGTAATTAATCACTGTTGATGAAGTGATGTCATTTGAGTTGTGTTCTCCTCTAACCAAAACCGAGCTGGTAACAGCTGCTTTGAATAGACACAATTAGGAGAGGCTTTTTACCACCATATTGTAGCACAATGCTTTCATTAGTTTGTCATTTTGAATTTCCAGCAACGATCGCCAAGAGATTATTGCTGACACATTCCTGTAAACTGTAAAGATGCAATGGCCCTCTTTCCAGCGCTGCCAGTTTGTCCTGGCAAGTTAGATATACGCATGGTGCCAAAAATTAAATATGGGTGTCCCAGCGTCTGGGCAAGGGCTTAACCAACATGGCAAAAAAGATGAAAACCTAAACTCTATGTGCTGGAGGCTACAAAAGGAAAATATCAGAATAGATGAGCGAGAGAGAAATCTGTGAGACAGTTGAATAAATTCCACATTCAATGACTGCTACAATATGCAAATGAGTGAATCAAAACAACAGTAGTTAAATTGGTTTACCACCATGATAAATAAACAGCAATGGATGAAAAATATACTCTTCAAATCAGCACAATGTACCATCTACTGTTTGTCATTCAAAGCATGAACAGTTTCAAGTCCAGTGTGTTACATGTAGTACATTAAAGCTGATTATATGAAATCAAATCCAAGGCAATAATAAGCAAATGTAAACAATTTTTCACTAAGTTGTCCGAAAGGCACAATATAGTATATTTAAAGATGAGTAAACAAAAATTAATATACAAGAAGAGCACAATATCTTCGAAGTTCATCCAAATCAAGTGATAAGTCTCAATAATTGCAAATCATTGCATCATTAAACACATTTCAGGGGCATTATACTGTCATTCTCATTCCTTCCAGCATCGTCCAGTTTATCTGCTGGCGTGCAGCTGAAGAAGACCGTCCTTACAAAGGCTGGGGCTTAGCATCCATGTGCAGTAAACATATATGGGTAATGGAAGGGCTGTTTATGAAGGCGAGCTGATTTTGACTATCAAATCCAGGCAAGAAACTATTTGTGAATTAAGAATGTGAGTGTAGTCAAAGGAGGCTTAATAATGTACTGAATCATCTCCTAGAAATGCAAATCCCTCGCACAAATAGGAGCACAGCGAGAGCCCATTTAAAATAGCATCCTGGGAAAGTTCATGCACACTTTAACATCTATCACATTGTGTTCCTAATGAAATGGAAGCGTTTAACGGAGCTATAATTGTGCTTTTACGCAAGGAGAGCTGCATTTTGTGATGTGGTATTTTAATCGAAAAAAAGGCATAAAATATGAAAACAGTTGCTTTACAGCATGTTGCATATCAGGTTTCCTTTACTCTGAGTGACTCATTTCCCTCTTTCAACCGGGAAGTTCTCTTCAAATCTCAGCATATTGCTCCGGAATGAAAACAAGTTTGCTCCATGCCATGAAAATAGGGTATCTACATAAAACATGACATTAAATTACACTACCAACTGTATGGTTCACTGAATAAAACAAGGCAATCACAAGGTGAGCAGTGGGCTTCGAGTTGAACCTGGCCATGCTTTCACTCATTTAACATTTTCTATCTAAAAAGTTGAATGAAAAAATCTGGTCATCCACAACCACAGGTGTATCCCCCATACTGGGATAAAATTCTTTCTTCGTAACAGCTGATCCTAGAAAAAAAAATTGATGGGTGAGGTGACCTCACCACCTCTTACTATCCCACAAAATATGATAACTATTAGATTAAATTTGTAGCCAGTAAAGCAATTATGAGGATAATGCAGAGACAACGTGGACACAGCTGCTGTGATACAGAACAGGGTGTGATCAACACTTTTATATGGGGGATACAATGATATCAGAAATTCCGCAGTTATATATTTTGTCGTATTGATTTTTGAGCATGATGCTTCAACTGTTCAAGTATTTTTTTACCAGGGAGAAAAAAAAGAATACAGGTATCGTTAGTTGTAAGATATTAAGCTCTGAGTGTGACACCAAAAAACTGATGCGGGATTTATTTTTTATGTCAGGTTAGCATGTCATCGTTTAATAGATGTATTTAGGTCAACCAGCAATGACGTGTCCTCAGAACATCTAACCAGTAAATGTGCTAGCACGTCCAGGGTCTGCCAGTTGTTCCACACATAGAAAGCCCCAATGCCTGCAAACAACCAGAGAGTAACTGACAAACCAGCACCAAGCCTCAACTGCTTTCTTGGCCCCTTCCCTCAACACCACACTTGTGTAAGAGTGCTTATCTTTTCTTATGGGGAGGTGTGTGTGTGTGTGTGTGTGGGGGGGGGTCCTCAGCCCACATCTCTAACACTCAAGAGAGGAGATTATTGAACACATCTGCACTCGCATACCTCAGACTTATCAGGCCCTCCCATCTCACTGGTCGTTAACCTCAGATGGAGGCCAGGTTGCCGTGCTGTAAGCCTCTCGTTACGCAGTGCTTAGAGCTTATTACACAATTAGACAGAGCCAGAAACCCATAGGAAAGGTAATGACTGCATTTGCACTTCATTGAAACTCAGGAACCATTCAAACTAACCTCGGGCCACCCCTCCACTTTGCATGTGGATAGACCCTATCCGCGCTTATCTGTGCATCTTGTTACATGTCTGGCAGAGACCAGTCGAGAACTTTTAGCCAGTTGTTCTAACAGCCCAACCGCCCACCCACCTGAACAGATTTCCATGAATAGTTGCAACTTTCAGGGAATAGTAAGTCGCCCAACAACAGCCTTTAAAACTGAAAAAATGAACAGAGAAACCAAATTGCACCATATTTGTTGTTGGTTGGAAAATGGCTGTCTTAAAGCCACTATCAAAAGTTCCCAGAGTGCACTGACTGACAGAGAACAGCATTGTACAGAGAGAATCATTTTACATCACATAATTCAATACGTTATCTGTCTGTTTTCAGTACAACGGTATTTAAAATAAATCAGAAGTGGAATCACATCTAAAAACTGGAGTCCATAGTCCACTGATGAGCCCTAGCATCATTGGAGGTGAATGCTACCACTCTGGAATGTTTTCAGCTCAAATGTAGTAGCTATAAAAGTAAAAATTTGTAAATTGCATAATTTTCATATTAGAATTCATTGACCCCTCAAGTAAACTAGCCAATGCACCAGCTTATCACACATTATAAAATATCCCAACCGCACAAAGTTTACATCCAGGAGGACTCAAGTGCAGAGCACTTCTCACAATTCGTCATGTAGAGAAAATTAATGAATGAAATTTAACACTGTGTCCTAACTGAATGTGACATGAGCGAGGGTCCGACAATCGCGTCACATCTGACACTCTCTGTCCACACTGAATCCGTTGAATATGTGCGTCTATTGTCATGGAGACGCATCAGCTGTGCGCTTAACATCAGACTGGACACGTAACTACTCGGTTAAAAGATGGGTACTTGCTTCCTACGTTTGTACTTTTTAAACAGAAAACAAGTTTAATATTGTGATATTTAGATGTTTCTTGGCATATAATATAGCCAACAGCAAGTTGGTTGTTATTGGCGAGGGTCATTCACGTCAGTTATGACTATGAGACCAGTTGGCCAGACTGTAACCATAGACATCTATGTGTGTAATTAGGGTCATGGTGCCCTCTACCATTCAAACATTAAACTTCACCCAAAAACAACACGACAAATTAAACTTTGTTGTTTTCAAACAGAAAGCTCCTCATTTCAACCAAACGAATTAGCTGCTCCTCATCCATGACGCTGTCAATGCGACGCGAGCAACAGTTAAAATAGAAACCGGGTGTCCGGCTGTAAACGGCGCGTCACGTTTGCGCTGCGTAGCGCTGCATTGCGCGCGTCCAGTTAGGACATTCCAATACAAACTGCTGATTTTGTAGCTAGCGCTCGTTTGCGTCACATCCAGTTAGGACACAGTGTAATATGACGATTAACATGCATGTAAGATTCATACCTGTTCCTACTGAATGACTGAAACACGTATTTTGCTCTGATGGTGGCAGCAATAGTAGTACCTGAGGTCAGTGTCCTCAGAGACCTGAAAAAACATTAATGGCACCATTTTCTTTTAGATAGAGAGAGTCCAGTAAGCCAGGATTGGAATCTAATCACTCTTCACCAACTCTAGCGGGCACTGTACCCTAATAGTGTGGTGAACTCAAATGTTTTGTGAAAACTGAGTGCATGAGAAATCATGCTCTTGAATAACTTATTTTACAAACTAATTCTGTGCCCCCTCCATTTTCATTTCCAAAGAACAGACAGTATAGACACGTACAGACACCACAGAATTGTCTTTAATAGTTAAAAAAAATATGAGATGGGACCTGTACAAGTTGCCTTTGCCGGCTACACTGTAAACCTTGAAAAGTGTTGTGAACTCAAGTGTTTTGTGGAAACCGATTACCTCAAAAAATTCTGTAGGCCAACTTAATTTCATTGTGTAGAAGGGACTTAAAGAAAATGAGTTGTTATTTTTTTTTTTTACATATTTTTAAGTGCTGTAAATACAAGAACATTAAGTTGGCATACTCAATTTTTTTGAGGTAATCGGTTTCCACAAACCTCTTAAGAGGTTAAAGGAGGAGACCACACTTCAGCAAAGTATATTTCTGTAGAAAGTACTGAAGTGTCCAAAACGCATATTTGAATTTGATAATAATCCTGTGGTTTTTAAACCAGCGAGTCTTCAAATTGGCTTCGATATCAAGAGACAGACATTTTTACGAGAGGAATCTTCTGATTTTGAATTTGATCATCGAAAACTTCACCATTAAATGCTTAACAACCTAAACCTCTTGCAGTTTACATCTCCGGATTAGCCACAGTTGCTCAGACTAATTGGTAAAAACCCTCAACAGTCTAATTTACCTTTGATAACATTGTTATGCATTGCACCACAAAATTATGAGGCATCTTCTTCAGTGCATAAATGGCAATGCAAAGTATCAATTTGTCTTTATAATTTTGGCTCTTTTGGTTCTCGTTAAGCAGCACAGATTTGCGTAGATTAATTTGCGAGGCTACGTTCTTTATTCTGAATGTTGTCACGGCCAAAAGCCGCTGTAAGGCAAGATGCACAGCTGCGTGACAATCCTATGGACGGCGAACATAAATGCTGCAAAGTCAGCGAAAGTTTTTGATTTACAGTGCCATATCAATTATATAAGTGCAGGCAATAGGAACTCACATTTTCATTATTATTTCTAATTATAGGTCATGTATTGGTCTTGGTCGCTCAGTCGATAAACTATTTGATTGATAATCAAGCCAGCCTAAATAAAAACAGCTTACATCTAGTCAAGCCGTAAGGGCTAAGCTTACTGAAGGCCCTCTGATTAATTCCATGGCCCGGATGAAAGGAAAGAGAACAACTGACGTCCCGAAAGAGAATAACTGACACCACAAGCACCGCTGCACTGGCGTTTGATGTACACTCATCAACTATATAGGGCACTATGTAGTGAATGTTCTACATTGAAAACAATATAAAGAGAATGAGTGAGCGAGTGGACAAGTGTGCATTCCAAATCCAGCCTTAGATTCTCTAAGTAAAAATGTCTGCCCCCTGATATTGACGCTGATTTGAAGACTCTCCAGTTTAAAAATGCATCGCACTGGATCATTACCAATTTAAAATTGATAAAACTATGCGTTTTAGGCACTTCAAGAATTCTACTTTCTGCTGAAATATACTTTGCCAAAGTGCGGCCTCCTCATTTACCTATATCTCGCAGAACCAAGCCAACCTGGCCTGCTGATGTATAAAAGTGATTTTCACAATCAGCGAAGAAAAAAATGCAGTCTCACTGTCTATAGTTCAAGTGTTATTTCCACTTCACAATGGCCTTTTCCTGTAGAGCAGTGCTTCTCAAACCTCTCCTGGAGGACCACCTGTCCTGCATGTTTTAGATCTTTCCCTGTTTTAGCACAGGTGATTAAAATGATCAGCTCGTTATTGACCCTCTAAAGCTGATTGATAACATCCTGATTATTTGAATCACCTGTGCTGGGGCAGGGAAAGATCTAAAACAGGCAGGGCAGGTGGTCCTCCAGGAGAGGTTTGAGAAACACTGCTGTAGAGCAAAGGAATATTGTTGGCAAAAAAGATGACCTAACTCCTCGCCAGTGGGTGAATTAAAAGGTGCAAGTAGCAACAGCAACCCTGAATCTACGCAAGACTGAGTACTTAAGGTTCCACCTCATACTGATGGCAATCACACTCATTCATAGACATATTACACTTGCATGAGCATGGATGTGTGTATGTGAGTGTGTGTATGTTGGGGGGGACTTTTCTACTATTGTTTGCTATACATAATCCATTCTGTTTCACAGCATGGCTTCTGTAGCTTAAATAGGGCAATTACTGAAAAAATAACCCAAAGCTGGAGGAGGTGTACATTTATATGTTTTTTTTTTCCTCAGATTTGCAGACAGGAACACAGTGTGTGATCTCAATATCAAATTGTAATGACAATATATACATTACATGTAATAACAGTTACGCATAGAATAGCGTTATTGCAACATACAATGCAGGATATTCAAATCAGATTACTGCAAAGCATGTATTATTTTGATTCCGCCACAAGGGCCTTTGAGAAGATCTTCCAGTCTGTATTTGCGAACTGCCTTCCTAGATTCATACAACTTTTCAATCAGATCTGGGGACTGTAAAGATCATTGAACAACAGTAATTTTCTGGTCTGTTACCATTTCTTGGTTGATAGTGAGGCATGATTTACATCATTGTCTCACTGAAAAATTCTCCAGCAAAGCTACGTTTGAGATTCCGGAGGGGGGTGGTTCTTCCAACCATTCAGTTTAAATTGTCTTATGATGGAGCATTAGAGTCAGTTGAACTGATATCACAAATCAGGAGGAAAATAGCAATTAAATGCCAGAGAATACAATCAATTTGGGAACATGTTTCCCACTGATGTTACAGAATAGGCAATGATTGTGGCACATAATAATGCTTACATGAACCCTTGAAGGTGATTATGGAAGGGAAGAGAGAGAGAGAGAGAGAGGGGTGGGGGGAAAGAAAGTAAGCGACAGAGGTTTTAAAACCCACAATAAGTGGACATGTTTAAAAGAAAAAATTACACAATTTTGAGGAGGACAGTAATCAAACCATTAAGGTAAAAAAAGACCCACAGGCGGATGACAGGGATGAAAAAGTGAGTAAAAAGAGAGAGAGAGAATGAAAATAATGCAAAGACAGAATAGAGGAAGAGACTAGGATTACAGAAAAAAAAAATCAGGCAATCATTGTTATGGAAATAATCCTGGCCTGTCGTGGAACACTGCAACACAGACCATGTGCATTTTATCAGACTTGAACAAACTGCGGCAGTAAACATTCCGACGGCAGTTAACTTGTTGGTCTGTTTGAAGAATGTCTCTCTCTCACTCTTTTTTTCATACCCACAGAGACAGCGCTGTATACGTATTAAAGAAAGCAGGACGAGATTTTCACTTGTGCCAACAAAGAAACATGCAGGCTTGAAGCGTGGGGGGAAAAAAATGAAGTCAGTTGTACAAGCTACAAGCACGGTAGTAGCGTATGGCAGCCATTATCTTGTTGATTAAAAGCGAGTTTCTCACCCACCATCTTCCCTTTTTTTCTGAGCAACAGACCCCAGATATTTCTTGGGCTCCTGCTGCCTCGATTTTCATACTGCATGCACACACATATTGTAGTAGTTGTGAACAGGGACATTAGTGTATGGAGAATAAGCGAAAACAGCTGAAAAAATGGTAGATATAAAATAATTATGTACAATACACTGGTTTGCGAAGTAAATATTTTGTTTTGTTTAAGTTTTCTTTCCAAAAATGGGAGCATTGCTCCACAACCTTTTCTTTGAAGGATCAAAAATATAGTTTGTGTCCAGAAGGTGGTGGCTGTTTACCGTCTCAGCTGGAGAATACAAAGATGTCAACCCTTCTCCTTTATGGCTGTTCTTTTTTTTTTTCCTTGCATCTTTTACTCACACCCTCAAATGTAAAAAGGCTTTTTTTTCCTCTCGACCAGTTTCACACATTTGCCTTTCAATGTCACATACTGTGCTCGAGATGCTCATCTAGCGATTCACGGCAGTGTTGCAAACTGACAAGTAGCATGAAGGATGCGCGGTGGTCCCAGCACAGCCTCACGGGTTGCTAAAGAGATGCAAGTGCAATTTGCTTTGCATGATATCGTCCCATTTTCTCCCTCACACCTCTTTAGGAAAAAGGTCGAGCTCGGCTTTTTTTGGTTTTCCGTCCTATCGCTGCGAGCGACAGGGGGGTCTTTGCCCAGGAGGTAAAAGCGAATGCTGATCTGACATTAGTCAACAACAACAACCACGGTGTGTCTCCGAGGATGGGAGCATGTTTACACCAGCTCCTCCCCTTAAACAGCCGCAAGCTCCAGGCTCAAATAAACACGGCTGACCTCGACCGCAAAAACGGTCGGAGTTTCGGCGTGCTGCTCCAAACCCCCCCCGGCAGATCGCTTGGAATTCTGGAGGGATCCACTGACAGAAGATTAATGACTTCACGAAACGGATCAACAAGCTTTGATTTTTATAAGGGTCAAGAAAATGGGATTTCATCCCAACTTTTACCAATTAAGAAATACACTCAATATGACAGATTGAACTTTCTTGGGTGATTTTTTTTTTGATACTCATCGAAACTCGCAAGAGGAACAATATCAAGTACATGCATACATACATATATGCGTAGACACGATACAGTTGTAAATATACCTGGCCTCCCCTTGACTGCATTATGATAATTGCTATTTTTGCCAGTCTTCATCAGACTTGATTACAGTGCATTGCGACCCCCCTTGATTATTTTCTGGTTACTGTAGAGAATGGTGACCTCTTTTTCCATTCCACATTCCCATTCCATGTTTTTCTTTGGAACATTACGAAGATCAAATAATTTCCATGCCCCCCTGCTGAATGATTCACATAAATTTGTTGTTATTTATCTGTACAAGACCATATCTAAATCTGTGATAGGAAAGAAGCAGACCATGCTGGCAAGACTCAAACAAGATTCTCTCCCAAGTTAAAATCTGATTATCTGATGTAATATGGCTCGGTATAAAGTACCAGTCTAAGGGTAGTTCTGAAACGGAGTCACATTACCTGTGACGAACCTGAAGAAAAAATATCACCACAATGGCTGATTTACTCTTTATTCAAAGCTAAAAACTATTTTCTTTAAATTTACCGGAATCATGGCAGCTGATATTACTAAAGAGCACCATTTATGTTTTATATTACGCTCTATTACTGACATATGTTTATATACCACGGTTTAGGGTCAACGTCTAGCTTTCCATAACTCTTATAGGGAGTGAGAACTGCCGTTCACAATTTCCTTTGGAAAATTATTTTCATGCCATTACAGACAGTATTCTTTTTGAAAACTCTTCAAAAAAATACATCCTTCCCATAACATTGCAACGAATGGGTAAAATGTTAGTTATACAGCAAAAAAATGATAGTGCCCTCCGTTTATTCAGACGCCATGACCATCATCATCATCAGAACCGTCATTATATGATTCGACTTGCACTTTCAATTATTCATATTCTGAGATCACATCCTAACTTCCTGAAAGCATCCTGCTGGCTGGTCTCATCTATAAAAGGATCACAGTCAATGTCCCCACTGTATCAAACCCTACATCATTTCATTTGTCGCAAATCTGACTGAAAATGCGAGTTTGGGGTCTTACACTGCCCAGGTCATACAAATATCTAACTTTTGAAATTCCTTCAATTCCTTCAATTCCTTCCTCAAAAGAAAACTTGCGATCTCTGGATGTTTGCAAAGGCTGAAAGGCTTTCCTTTGACTGCAACAGGAAAGACCATCAAGCACTTATGCAGAGATTAACAAGTTTTTTTCTTTTTTTGAAGTATTCATGTTCATGAGAGAGCCAGCAGGACTCAATAACACCAGGCTATCAGAGGTCACATGCGCCCAGATGGACTGCAGCATGTGAAAAAGCTCCTCCAGAATAACTGGCAGACCCGATCACTCAGATGTCAAGTCAACCTCTCTATAGCTGATTCAAACAGAGGAATTAAGTGTGGTTCACATTTAAGCTGTCCTTGGACTTTTGAATAGTCACGCACATAATGATGTGCAAACCTAGGTGCCACGTGCAGAAAAGCAAACAACTTTTGCTTTCAACTTTCAACTCATTGAACAAGAATTTATAAGACAGAGTTCAAATTCAACCAGCAGTTAACAATAGAACTTAATTCAATGGCTGTCACTGATGCCTGTACATCTTCTGGCAAAAATGCCATCAACAGCAGCATCATTCAAGGCTACGAGCCAGAGAAAAACATTCTAATATACGTGTGTGACATCTTTCATTTGGAGATCACTGTTGCAGTGGTGAATAACGTTGGGGTTTTGATTGGTCACCAATGGCATTTGCGGTATGTGAGCTTCTGGAGAAAAGCAGGTGCTGTTCTCAAACCAACGTATAAATGACTCTGCTAACATCTCAAACATCAAAAAATAATGATTGACATTGGGCAGCATGATGATGCAGTGGTTAGCATTGTTACCTCACAGGAAGATGCTCTTGAATTCAAATCCTGCCTGTGTATTTCTGCACGGAGTTTGCATGTTCTCCCACTGTTTTTCTGTCTCTTGCCCACTGAACTCTGGGGATTGGCTCCACAGCCAAATAGCTGCACCGAACATAATGTGACTACACAGTAACCCTCTGAGGCTCAGCCAATAGGTGACTGGCTATCCCAAAGAGTATAAAGTATTAATGTCTGTGGATTGGTGAATAGTGCCTTCCTGCCTCTAGCCCAAAGTATGCTGGAATAGGCTCCAGGCCCCATGCTCCAATGAAGATTGGCTCCTGCATAGTCTGGGCAACCGTAGTACACTTTCAACATGAGAGTAACAAAATAATTGTAATTGTAATGAATGAGGATAGCTGCATTATTCAAGAGAAAACAGAAAGCGATCAGGCAGTTTTCTGAATTTCGCTCTTATTGAATAAAAGCAAACCAAACTGTTGATTTACCATTGTGAAGAGTGATGAGCAAATTGCTGAAAGAGTTCTATGCATTATAGTCAAAAACAGGCATAGATTATGTAAGAAAAGAATGTCGGTCCATGCTGTGGAGATCAGTTGTCAATTTTCAATAGGTATGTGTCCGCAAGCAAACACATGCACCCACTTGCATACACACCCATATAATATGCAAAGAACATGTCATTATATGCCACATGTAAAGCAAATTCAAAGACAGCCATACCATCATAAACATGAAATTTCCTATTCCTGCATTCAAAGCAAAACAGTTTGCTTTACTTGACTTGTAACTTGACTTCAACGGTTCACTGTGTTTAACTCAGAATCACTTATCCCCAATGCTTTGAATTTCTGATTTTTTTTTTTTTTTTTTGGGTTGATTCCAAGCAATGACACTAAAACTGAAACAGGTTTAATCCAAATCAAAATCAGCAGGGTAACCGCAAAGAATTACAGAGCCAGGATAGCCTTGACCTAAATTCTAATGGCCAGGGCTTCAATTGAAAAACACAGCACTTGGGAACATCAGCGCCTTGTTATTGAAATAATAAGCTGACCCAAACCATCCACTCTCTTTGAGCATCGGCCAACCATCTGAATCCACTTTATCACAAATGAGGGCTTATTTTTTCAAAGCCTCTCTCTCATTTGTGCAAAGTCTGCGCCCTCACTCGCGAACCAAAGCAGCGGTGCCATCCGAGACCATTAGATTACCCGTCTGGTTTGACTGTTCTTTGATGGGTCAGAAACTTTCCGAGTTTTAGGGGAAATATGTGTATGGGTGGGGGCTGGGGGGGGCTCAGGGCAAAAGCACTGCACAAAGGCCGCTTCAACACCCAAGATCAGAGTATCAAATCATGCCCCACGCATGTTATTGAAGTCCTTATGACACAATTAGTATGCGCTTGATTCCAGAGCTAACGCGCATTGTGCGTCTGCTGAGTTACCCCCCTCA
This sequence comes from Gymnothorax reevesii, assembly GCA_029721435.1. NCBI lineage: Eukaryota > Metazoa > Chordata > Actinopteri > Anguilliformes > Muraenidae > Gymnothorax > Gymnothorax reevesii. The sequence continues at coordinate 116,154,391 of CM056573.1, forward strand.
TCTGTTGAAAGTAAAATCTCCACTCTTAAGTTTTAGTACACTGTGCACAGAAGAATACTTAGTGCACAGAAGTCAGATGTTTCCCAGCGTGGGCATTGTTTTCTGCCCTCACGTGCAGAGAAAAATAAACTTGCGTAAATTAAATCAATGCTCAGCATATGCTCTCAGCATTAATATGAATGAGTCAAACGACAGATATACTGTACAGAGTGCGTCTGCGTCCATGTTTTAACCGCTGAAGTCCCAAGTCTTGCTTTCTTTTTCTTTTCACTTGAACAAGTAGACAATTTTCCTCTCATTCAAATGCATCCCAAAACATCTGCTGTGCATTAAAACAGTGGTGATGGTTGAAGCTAAGCTTAGGGAAGGCATGAAAGTTGACGGATATTCTGCAAAACCAGTATAAAAGAACTAGTAATTTGATATCAGTCAGGCAAAAGCATGCCAATATGCCACTGGAAAGCCACCATATACCACAATGGCTGCTACAAATGGTCAAACATCAACTGCTACACTTTGCAATTTAAAGAAAACCAACCCTCCCACAGTTCTTCTTTTGTTAATAAAACCACAGTAATAACGGTGATGGACCAATATGTGAGTGTCATTATTACATTTTTTTTTGAGTGAGAAGAAATTTAAACAGTCCATGCTTTTTTATGCAACCCAGGATCTCTGTGTGCGTGTGTACAAGAACACGTGTGTATGCATGAGCATGTGTGTCTACGTGTGCATATGAACGCTTGTGTGTCCATAATTACGTGCGCGTGCGTGTGCGTTAGTGTGCACAGAATGCAGTGTGGGTGATTTATTGAACAAATGTCAGGCCTCTTACTGAAATGCTAATGTGTTTAATGGGTGTGCAGGGGAGATTAGCAACATTTGCGAGCATCAGTTCAGGTCAGTGTGGATAGTGTGATGTCTATGGGAGCTGGGAATGTGTGTTTCTGGCACAAATGGGTTTGAGTTTTGCGAGAGGAGAGGCCATGGAGGCCGGAAATGTCACAGTCAGGGAGGGAGCGCGGAGAGGAACTCGCTGCAGGGCAGTTTGCACGCTCAGCACAGACCTCTGATGTGGTCTGGCAACTAGTTCACAAGTCAACCAGACCTACACATTATATTCATATATCTCAGTATGACAGACTACAAAAAGATATACATATATGTCAAAATATCAACACTATTGCTGCCAAAAATCCTCTTTGAGAGCATCTCTCCTCAGTTGTGATGCCTCTCTTGCAGAATCATAGCAATTTATGATTAATGTTGAATCTGCTTTGAAAAAACAAATGATTTGAAAAAAGAGTGCCAAAACTGCCCCTGAATTTCAGTTTGAGGGTGGGTATTCCTGCAAACTACTGTAAATATTATAAATTAATCAGTGAATTCATTGATCAATTTCTGAAGAATATAATGATAATCATTGATGCTATGATATTCAAGGGCTGTTGGTTAATGTTTGACTCTGGCTAAAGCCTCATGTGCTACAAGGGCGTGTATGAATTGCGAATGACAGTAAAAGTTGCACGTCTCAGCAACGCATTAATGTTGTTACGCTGAAACTTGGTACAGAAAATCACACAGATCAGTCTGTGACATCAATCAGTGGTCAACATATATATATATATATATATATATATATACAGTATCCTCCATAATTACTGGCATCCCTGGTTAAGATGTGTTAAAAGCCTTAAAATAAATTACCTTTTTATTGCAGAGGCATACTCTCACACTTAAAATTGTAGAAAAATGTTACCTTCAACTCAAGTGAATTTTAAGGGGGAAAGAAAAATCCCTGACTAAGAAATAATTATTTTTCATAAAATCACCTGTCACACAGTTATTGGCACCCCTAACAATTCCTAGGATATAAATGTAATTGAAGTATTTCTGTCATTTCTACAGTAGTTTACAAAGTTGATCAGAATATCTAGGAACATTTAATTAGTAATTCATCACTTCATGTAAATATGACGTGACACAGAGGCCATTTCTCTTATCCACTCTTCAACATGGGAAAGACAAAGGAACACACCATTCAAGTAAGGCAGATGTGTGTCGACCTTCACAAGTGTAACGAAGAGCACTTTGTTACTTATAGTGGGTGGCTGTAGCCATGTAAATATGTACCATGGGGTTTTATATATTGCACTTTTTAAACAAATAATTTAACTTTATATCTTAATGGCACTTTGTATTTTATTGACAGCATTGGCACTTTATTGATTTGCACAGAACATTTTGCACATTGCGTATTTGCACATTTTTGTATTTATTGGTATTTATTGATATTTATTGATTATTTATTGATATTTATTGTGGTATTTTTGAAAATCTTTTTTGAAAACATGGACCCTTGATTGTCTCAGCAGGTTTGGTAGAGAGCACATGGCTTGCCCTGAAAGAAAAGGAAAACTATTAGTTGGTGACAATACAAACAGATTTTAATTGTCAAACAGCATTTATATGTGGGTTCTGTGCAAGAATGCTTAAATACTGTGCAATGAAACAAGTGCTAAAGTTCAGTCATTTGGAAAAGAAGTTGAATTGTTTGTTCATTCACTTACCTTTCCTGTCTTGTCTGCTCCAGGGTGTTCAGGCCAAAAGAGTCCCCAGGCCAACGAAAACAAATATAAAGGTTCCGGGGCAGACCAAGTTGCATGATAGGAGGGTGGATTTGGGCACATAGGGTGTGCATTAATAACTCACTATAAATATGGTGGAGGATCATGTTGGGTTAAACAGCAGTAGATGGGGGGGCCTGAATTAAATGTCATTAGCTTTTCTACTTTGTTTGTGTGTGTGTTAAGATTCAGTAAATAACATTTAAAGCACCCTGTCGATGGCAGTTGCCATGGCTCACTTCCTGTGGCACAGTATGAAAGGCGCCATTTTACAACTGTCTGTGCTGCTGGTAATGTCATGGTCCTGTGTTGCTGAAAAAAAAAAATACTGCTGATGGTGAATAAAACTTCTGGTCTGGCACACTTTATCTCCTCTCTCTGAGTCTTCTTGCACTGAATTCTCAACTGCTGCACAGTCATTCTAACAACAAATCAGGCAATGGCTACAAGAAAATAGCCACTCGCCTCCACCTGCCCATTTCTACTGTCAGAGGAATCATTAAGAAGTTTAGAACAACTGGAACACTGGTAAACAAGCCTGGACGAGGACACAAACTTATTTTGCCACCACGCACAGTGAGGAAGATGGTAAGAGAAATAAAAAGATCTCTAAAGCAACCGTTAAAGAATTGCAACAAATGGTAGCATCTTGGGGTCACAAAGTCTTCAAAACAACCATCAGGCGCAATCTACATGCCAACAAGCTGTTTGGGAGGCATGCACGGAAAAAAACCTTTTCTTACTCACAATCATAAACGCAAACGGCCGGAGTTTGCTAAGCGGTACTGGGACTTCAACTGGGACGGTGTGCTTTGGTCAGATGAGACCAAGATAGAGCTTTTTGGCAACAAACACTCTAAGTGGGTTTGGCGGAACACAAAAGATGAGTATGCAGAAAAGCACCTCATGCCCACTGTGAAGTATGGGGAAGGATCGGTGATGCTGTGGGCCTGTTTCTCTTCCAGAGGCCCTGGGAACCTTGTTAGGGTGCATGGCATCATGAACGCTTTGAAATACCAGGACATTTTAAATCAAAATCTGGTGGCCTCTGCCCAAAAGCTGAAGACGGGTTGTAACTGGGTCTTTCAGCAAGATAATGACCCTAAACATGTGGCCAAATTAACACAGAAATGATTCAGCAGGCACAGATCAAGCTCCTCCCATGGCCATCTCAGTCCTCAGACCTCAACCCCATTGAAAACCTGTGGAGTGAGATGAAGAGGAGAGTGCAGAGAAGAGGACCCAGGTCGCTGGATGATTTCGAGAGATTGTGCAAAGAAGAATGGTCGAAGATCCCTCTTTCTGTTTTCTCTCATCTTGTGAAACATTATAGGAGAAGATTAGGTGCTGTTTTGTTGGCAAAAGGGGGTTGTACAAAGTATTAACATCAGGGGTGCTAATAATTGTGGCACATATGATTTTGTGTAAAAGAATTATTTCTTAATGTGGGATTTTTTTCCCACTGAATAAATGCCCTTGAATTAAAGGTTGGATTTTCCTCTTTTTTTCATTGTGGTCCTATATTTTTTAGAACAAAACTGGATTTATTAGAAGCTAAAAAACACATCTTAACCAGGCGTGCCAATAATTATGGAGGGCGCTGTATATATATATATATATATACACACACATAAAAGCTGTGGTCCAATCAGTGGTCCCTGTCCAGCTGCAGGGTAAGAGATTCGCTTGCTCTTTAAGAGGTTTGTCTTGGCTGGTATCACTGGCCTCTCTTGCCTCAGCCGTTCGGCTAACAGAGAGTTCTTGTGAAGACAAATGGGAGGTGCTAACCCAGTCTTCAATCCTAAGCGCTGCATCCTGACGATACCTGCTGATCCCTGGCAGCTCCGCGCAAGGATCAAAAGACACTCATCCCTCTTCATCCACGCAACCGCGTGCTGCTGATGCGGCTGGGAGAAGGAGCAGGTATGAGGGTACAAAAGAAAAAACCAAAAGGAGCAGAATTCCCAAATTGCTCATGGAATGCAGTGCACTGTGCAGGCAGGAATACAGTTCACTGTACCAATGGGAGTGGAGCAGCTTTAGAACTAGAGATACACCTCTCCTTCCACCTGCCTCACCTCCATAGTTTTATTTACTGAGGTGTCAATCCTCTCTCTCTCTCTGTCTCTCTCTCATAAACACTTATACAATCTCACGGACACACATAAATACATGTATATTGGATACAATACAATCCAGAATCATCAAATCAACGTCCTCAAGGTCAAAGCACTGCTTGATCTCCATCGTCCCTTTAAGTCAAGTGCAAAAACAGTCTGGCAATTCAGAAATATTACATTTCAGAAAATTAGTTAATTACCTGAATACCAAATGCCAGGGCTGGATTTGGATTTGAGGTCCAGATTTAGTAATCCCTGCTGGACATTTACTTTGTGATTCTGCCCTGTTTGCCATGTTTATTTTGAATTCTGCTTTGTCTGACCATGCTCTGTATTTTGTATTGTGATTTAGACGCCTTGCCATGTTTTGTTTTTGCTTTGTCTGCGTATGTTTTCCACATTCCATCATTGCCGTTTTACTCCGGGCCATGTTTTGTTTTTCACCATGCATTGCACTTTGTCTCCCCCTGTCTGGTCTCATGTCTTGTGATTTCTCACAGCCCCAGTATTGTGTGCCACTCTTTCGGGAGATTTAACGGTTTCTGGGATTTCAATCATTCCTTCCAATCTCATTTACTTCCTTCACCTTGCTTTTCTATATTACTAACAATACTAACAGTTTATTATTATTAAGTTATTATTAAGTTACTAACCCAAACTAACACTGTTTATAGTACTAACTTACTAACGAGCACTAGGGATTATATAGCTGCACTTCACTAATTGACTAACGACCTCTCAGCTCTCGCCCTATTCTAATCTCCGCCTTTTGTCTTTACTCAGTCTACTTTGCTGCAGTTTCAGCGGAACCTCCGCGCTTGTTAAACTCTGTTCTCTCTCCTTTTCAGTGCACGGTAGAACTCCCTAACCGGAGCCGTATGTCTGTCTGTAGGCTGTCTCTGTGATCCCTGTCCGCATTTTGACTTTCGCAAATTTCTTGTAAACAGGAACTTCCTCTTGTTCATTCCTTTGTAATTAGTCTGATCCAGCTCACCTGTTTCCTATTGTAGCATGTGACTTCCCGTTTGTGTATTTAAGCAGTCATTTCACAGCCAGCCCTTTGTCCGAACGTTTCTCCTGTGCTGCGACTGTTTATGCCTTGTACTCACTGTGATTCACTTCTGACTGGACCGTCCCTCATTACGATTTTGGCTTTGTCTTGGATTTGTTTGCATCTGTGTATCAAACCTTTTTTGCCCGACCTCGAGTTTTGTGTTTGCTGCCCTGGTTACAACTTGGATTACGTCTCTGGGATTCTGATTTTTGGATTGTGGACTTTGTACTGTTGCCTCCTACTCTGCGGGGGTTTGCCCCCTTTCCAAATAAAGCACCAGCTTTTCGGATTACTTGGTTCTCGCATCTGGTTCCTGAGCATAACCTCACAATTTATGTATGAATTTGTACTAGTAGCATCAGCTAGCTACAAAGTATGTTGGAAGTGTGGGATTGGTGAATCTTCAATCAGAGAATTCTGAAACCATTTACAGTAATATTAGATTTATATTGGATTCACTAACCAAGAACCACACCATCAATACTGTCAAATGAATGCACACAATGTTTATTTAGCTGGTGAATAAAACTGAATGCAATAAATTACAAATGTGAGAGAAGTATTGACGGCATTGAGACAGGTATGGGGTTTATGAAGACTTCGGATGAATTTGCTGATGCTCCCGGGCTCGGAAGTCTCAAAGTCTTCATTGATAGCAAAATGACACAACATACTCAAAACTAAGCATGGCATGCTCAGGTATGACACACCATTCAAGTCTGTATATTACATCTTTCATGTAGTACATTATTTGAGGTGAAATAAGTCAATTTGTGCTATATGACTACTCAATGTCAAACGTGATACCAATTGATAGGATTTCTCGTGGCAATAGCAATATACATTAAAACTGACATTTTATTATCCTAATATTGATTAATCAAGATGGGGTGCTTCACTCCATGCAATATGAACACTTGACACAAAGTAAGAGATTGCCCTTTCACTCATACAACCTTTAGATTTACACAAAATACCTTAAATGCTGGCTAAACATGATGCAATGCATCTTGCTCAAAATAATCTCAATACTTGATAACAAGAATATAATTTCAAAGTTATTGTCAGGCCATCCAAGTTTACCTTTAATACTGATTAATCATGCGATCATCATTCAAGGCTATATATACTGCTCAGTTCAATTCCAGAATGCAATACTTCCTCAGACAAATTACTGGTCCAAATTATTAATTTAATTGTACAGTCCACAGATTTGATCAATTTGAATTAGTTCAATCAGAAAGAGCATAACCTCACTTCTAAGGTCAATTTACAAAACTAAACACTCGTCAGCACAATTATGAACTTTCAGTAAATATATTGTTGCACACGTATGGGCCTTACATTGTCTTTACAGATGAGACATGGGGACAAACACAACAGTATGGATGAAAATAAGTGCTTTTCATGCAGGCTAACTCTCCTTCATTCTCTCCTTCATTGACAGAAACTGAAAATAATTAGTGTGGAGGCTACTACTATTCAAGCAATTAAACTCAACTTATCCAAAACTCCATGTAACCTACGAATAATAAATGAAAACTCAATTGAATCAGCAAGATTTCCTCACCAGGCCAGCCTTTACAGCTACTGCTGCTGAAGAATTTGAATATTTCTATCTAATGATCAGGGGGGACAAGGGACTTGCCTCACTATGAGTGTTCATGAAACAACCTATGGCCATCGATAATTCAGAAATTCTTTACTCATTCCCTACGGAATACTTTTATATAAAACTGTCGCGTTTTCGCGAAAATTACACAGAATGAAGTCATTGCAGCACAAGTGGCCCATCACTGCGATCGTTAACTGATTTCGTATTTTAATTGGACTGCGAATGGTCATCCACACCCCAGGCACCGGCTTACCGTAGGGAATGGTAGAATTCGTCAAAAAAATGCTGGAAACAATGATTGTAGAGCGCTTCCCTTTGGCCGAGAGGTTCTTTTTTTTCAACCATAACAACTTATACTAATCTACAGTTAACTTTACGTAACATGCTGGTTTTGCAAACAACTGCAACAGCACCAAACACTGACCTGAAATGCAGAGGCCCGTGACCGCTCCAGCCATGGGCCGATAAGGTTAGGTGCCTTTGTGGTCGTTAAAACCCTCATCGATATTCGCCCACAAACGACAAATTCCTTTTCCAGGTGCTGATGCCATGAAGATAATGGGGGTAATCTTGCCTACGTGAGAATGCACATAAATCCAGTTCGCGGGTTTTCTGCCACTTAGATACGCATAAAAGTATCTGATAGAATACTTTTTGTTTACTGCAAGCATCAAGACTATTTACAAACGTATGTAATAAAAACTGCGACAGCCATCTAACGTCATTGACTTCATAAGCATATTGTAATCTTTGGTAAGGGTGTGGTTCACAGTTTTCATTCAGTGCAAAGCATGCCAATCCACTGGGACAGGAATTAAGTTTTTACTGACCTGAAAAGTCAAGCAGGCGGTATTAGGAATAAGATGGGGAGAGATGGATGATTTGAGTTCGCACATACATTAAAGAGAAATCCATTGATACACGGAGGAGATTACAAAAGTCAGAAATGATCAGATGTAATTGGTTATTTCACCTCAAGTACCTGAGAAGGACTTATCCCTGTAAGCTTCTGTATATTTTTAAATTGACTCGTTCTGAAGTGGGAGAAACTTTTCAGCCTTTGAAATAGCCTGAGAAACTAAAGAAAACCTCATCAGAGCCACTAAGAAAGGACAATGAAAGATCTAGTGCATATGGCACATGCTCTAGAAATATATTGCATTACCACACTGTATTTGAAAAATCATCAGAAATTTCATGTGCTACCTTCAATTTCATTGTAATTTTGAAAAACATAGAGGAATGTTTGACTGCTAATCCATCATAGCACGTACTCATAGCGACAATGATCTGAATTATGGTATCAGTGAAGATGTAATGAAAGAGTGTTGTGTGCTTAATTTAATCAATATTAGAATATCTGCCAATTAGCACCATTATTTTACTTGCATGTGAAAATCAGGACCCTCGTAATTTATCAGCCCTTCATCTTTCTTACTGGTTGCATTACAAATGTGATAACAATGGTTAATTTTTGATTTTCCCCATTTTAAATTATAGGGAGATTCTTGATTCTAATTAAGCTCCAATGGATGTGTTGATGAGGTTTAACTAGCAAAATTAATTAAAAGTTTTGTAAAGATTAGAATCATGACGTTTTCAGTATTTAATCAAAATACATTTTGCAATTAATTAAAAGCTCATTTGCATATATATGTTAATTTGAGAAGATCATTATAATCACATCTGCAGAGGAAACTTCATATCTAGAGAATGTCTCATGTTCATATGTTTGGACATGTGTTCTTTACACATCCTGCTATTCTTCCAACAAGTTTACCATGAAGGCATTTTCCCTTTTTTTCATAAATGCTGATTGTTTAAAATTGTAATGTAGTTTGTTCTGAATGTCTTGTTGTATATCCTGAATATCCTTTTCCAGAGTTGCACACTTATCGAGCAGCAATCTCAATTCAAGGCACAGTATACAGCGCATTTGTAAAAATATCCTTCATTCAAGATAACTGTATTCAGTTATTTTCCTGCCATGTTTCCAAGACAAATATTATAGAATTGAAATTAAATGTTTATGATACTGAGCTTCTGATGGAATGTTTTACATTCAGTCGACAATGCTTCCTCTCTCTTTTCTCTGAGCTAAGCAGAATGCAATCATTAAACTCACAGCAAACCGAGGTATGTCTGGCGTCTGGTGTTACACCAGCAAGCTTGGTGCTGGAGTATCAGGGCAAAAATACTGTGAATATTTATTAATTTCTTCTTTAGTTGTTTCACGCCAGGCTTTTTAAGGCACTTGGTGGAACCCATTAAAATCGGACAAATTTAAAAGAAATTGACTAGTTTTTTTAACTAGTGAATGTGCATAAGTACTGACGGTTGCCGGCAAATATGTTACTGATCGCAACAGTCTTTTAAAACAAACATGCATTGATTAAACTACATGGTGCAAACCTCTATCCAGCCACAAAAACAAGATGGCCTTATATAAGCTCACAAAGAAAAATAAATTAAAAAAAAAAAAAAGCTCTAAAGAGTGAGGCCAAAATGAGACGATGCAAATATCAGAGTGACTTTAGGAGCAAAGTGAAGACTAAAAGGAATTCTCCAAGATTCAAGGTGACCCCTCTTCATCTGGGAAAGATGAGGACAGAGGTGTATGCTTAGGAAATGTATGGCTATTTCCGACGAAAGCTAACTTGTTGTCATAATCTATTTGCTTATAGCCATCAAATGAATTCTGATGTGTATCAAAGTATCTAAACCACACAAGCTGAACCAAATGCTTCCACATTCACAAAGTACCACTATGTACATGTAGCTGACATGCACCATGAAAGCAATAATGGCCTTTTCAAGGCTGAAATCTTCAATGATTCTAACTGGCCTGTTCATTTACCTGATCTAAATTCAACTAAAACACAGCAAGCTTGTGGCAAATCCAGCTTGTAGCAAAGTCCTCCAACCCAATGTATGTACTATGTAAGACATTTGATCTAACCAAATACAACCCAGTGGGGTCTTTCCTGAATTAATGCCCCTATCGGCTGTAGGAGAAACAAGTCCTCACACCCAAACAACCATTAACGTTGTTTTTTTCCCCGTCTCTGATATGACCCAAAGGAACATCTCTGATGGGAGGACTATCTTAACTATTTTTCAACTGTTTCAAGTAACAGTGTAGTTACAGTGTAGTAACTGTATTAAAATAAATAGTTACAAAAACATTGGGGCATTGCTTAAAGTTACTGCCTCCTTAATGTTAAAGTTTGGTTAAATTAGCCATGTTTTGAGAAATAAGAAAAAGGGCGAATTATACAGAAAGCTAATGTCATGGAGATGATAAATAAAGCACTTTCTGGACACTCATTCAAACAAGAAGAGAATAAAAGAGGCATTTTGAAGCCCATTCAACTTGCGCACATCCCCAAAAATACCGAACGAAAATAGCCCCTTTCTGATTTTGTAATTCGTGGGAGACAGGGACACATGCTAAGCGAGTCACTCGCATCAATCATTGTCTGTCTGCCGTAATTTGTTCATTTCTTGGTCTCATTTCATTTTATGTCTCAAATGGATGAAATTTACCCTCATCAGAAAGTATATAACTGCTGATGAAGCAAGGCACATGTCTCTGTAATATCTTTTTAACAATTTTTTCCATGCAACAAGCAGAAGTGTAAAACTTTCCTTGTCGAAGAGTACTTTATCTCATGGAAACTAAGAAGAATTGAAAACCCACAATAAAGTTAATAAAGAGATAGTTCATAGTTATCAACATATAGCTAAAGTTTTATGCACATTGGATGATTCCTAGAGTACTTTATTCTAATCCCAAATTCGGACGGTGGAATGGGTGGCCAGTGAGTTTGCTTCTCAATTGTTGAGATTTGGGCTAGCTAACTGCTCAAAATATCGTTATGTATATTCAATGTCCAAGTCAAGCAGGGGTTGAAAAATTTTGACATTGTTCGTGGATTTCGACGTCTTACTTGCAACATTAAATCCACAATGATAGCAACTGTGTCACAATTGCTCCCACAAGTGATGTCCCAGCTTTAGACCTGATTCACAGTGCTGTTCTAGGATGATAATTGGGGCTGGTAAAAGCCCGTTTTACATCCATGATTACTGTATTCCATTATCATGTCCAGTCGGAAAGTGTTGATAGTTACTGAGAGTATTGCATGTCTTTTCAAATGATAACAAATATAATTTTTTTAATGAAGTTTCAATTCAATACATGGCTACTTTAAGGTTGGAGCAAAGTTAAGGTTAGGGTTCTGGGTTAAGGTAAGGCAATTCTTATTTGGTTTTTACTTAAATGTATTAAATGAAAAAATGAAATTGATCAACTCAAGTGCTCTGCTATGCCATGACCAGATGTGTTTTTTTCCTGAAATTTTATTTAAAAAACGAAGACATAAAAGGTTGACAGTTGATTTTTAGTATTGCATTTGCATTTGGAATCTGTTGCGGTTTTGCAGTTCTCTTTAAGTGAAATCCAAAGATCCAAAGAGCAAAACCATTAAGTTTTTTTTTTTTTTACTGTTGGTATTCCATTTATATTTTAGGAAATTTCCAGTGAAACAGTTTTGCCCATCGCATCCCTACTTTAAGTTAGAAATTGGTTCACCTCATCTGCTTTGATAAGTCACCTGATTGCAATGATTATAAACGTTTCTTGGTGCAGAATGTGTTTTCATAAGCAAAAACCCAATCTGCTAGCTGCAAGATAGCTAACTCAGTTAAAGCATCGCATTGTGAAGCAGAAATGACTATCACGGCACGGGTTCGAGCCCCGGTCGCACCATCCGGCAGTGGTCAGCAGCTTTTACAGAAGTAGCACGCAACCGGCCAATGCACTACAGCAGGGGTGTCTAATCCTATCCGCAAAGGGCCAGTGTGGGTGCAGGTTTTTATTCTATCCCAGTGCCATAGCACCTGAATCATCTAATTAACTACCCACGGGGTCAATCAAGACCTTGAGAAGTAAAATCAGGTGTATTAGTGTTGGGCTATTTGGGAAACCAGCACCCACACCGGCCCTTTGCAGATAAGATTGGACACCCTGGCACTACAGGGATACAAATTGGGAAAGGTCTGCGGGGAAGGGTATTATAAATTGCTTTATTCGTTCCTTAGGTGCCTCCTGTTGGCCAGATGGGTGCTCGTCAGGAAGATTCTAAGCCTGTTCATGTCCAGGTATCCTCCGCCCTCGTTCTGAACTTGCGACGATTCAACCAACGAATGTATAAGAAGCGATGGCTGACAGGCGCGTGCTTCGGAGGAGAGCCGTGAGCTGTCTTCACTCTCCTGAGTTGGCAAAAAAAAAAACGCACAGGTGAGGTATGTACTGTATTGTCTGCAAATTGAAGAATCAATCAATTTTGGTTGCTTTTCCTGTGAGATACATGTAGAAGTAAAGAAAAGTGTGTGTTATTGTAATCCTGACACGCGCCACATGGACACACCGAGCACTTCAGTAATAACAAGCATGGAGTTGTTTTTGATGTATACAGTGATGCGTAAATTGTTCTTTTGGGTAGTTCTATAGCTTGCATTAAGCCAATAAAAAACAAGACCCCTCAACTCACAACCAGTTTGAACTTTCTTGTATTAGATGCTAACTGGGGTAAAAAAAACTTTGAAACAATAATATTTTATATTTTTTCTGTTGTAGCCTAATATACCCATACATAATTAAAATGATAGATTTGCCCAACTGTAAACAGTTAGTCTGGATAAACACCTATGAGGGAACTAAGGAGCAAAATCTAATATATCATTGACTTGACTGTTGAAAAGTCTGAGACATATGAAAACATTTCTGGAGTTGTTCAAACCAAGCATCTATACCAAGATCAGCATTTGAAAAACCAGTGGTGAGTATAGTGCACCACCAAAATGGCCTCGAGGTGTAGAAATAGAAGTGATATTGAGGGGAGTGGGTATACGAATGAGCCAAAAGAGAGTACTGGTTTTCCTAAATGAAGGTCTGACTGTTGGGCTTCAAGCACTGGCCATTGAGCTCACTGGAGAGTGAGCAGGATCGTACATCCCCAGTGGCTCTGAGATGTTCTGTGGAAATTGGTGTAATACCAAGAGAGGAGAAGTATCTTCCTATAGCACGGCATTCTGTAATTCCTGCTGGATTGAACCTTAATTGGTGCTGGTATCATGGCCTGCAGAAGATAATTGCTGCATTTGTGAATGAGATATTACTTCATGGAATCTGAAGAATCCTTGCTCCAGTGAGAGAGAACTGGCCCTATACTTTTTTCATCCTCCTTCGCTACCAATTGGAATAGCATATTTCGCACCAGCCTTTGCATTGATTGCGAAGTTGGAAAAAAAAAACTAAAATTGTAAAAATACAGCCCCAATTCCGAAATAGTTGGGAAGAAGTGTAAATTGTGAATAAAATCAAAATGCAATGACTTTCAGATCACATGAGCCAATGTATTATTTACAATAGAACATAGATAACATTTCAGATGTTCAAACTGAGACATTTAACATTTTTATCCACATAATTAGCTTATTTCAAATTTTCTGGCTGCAACAGGTCTCAAAAAAGTTGGGACACAGGAAAAAAAAAGGGCTGAAAAAGCAAATAATATTCAAGAGAATCCGCTGAAAGAACATTTAGCAAGTAATTAAGTTAACTGGCATCAGGTGTATAACATGATTGGGTATGAAAGGGATGTCTTAGAGAGGCTGAGTATCTCAGAAGTAAAGATAGCCAAAGGCTCTCCAACCTGTGAAGGCTTGTGTAAAAACATTGTTGAATACTTTAAAAAAATGTTCCTCAAGGTCAAATTGCAAAGGCTTTAGGGGTGTATAACTTTATTAAAAGATTCAGAGAAACTGGAAAAATTTCTGTGCATAAGGGACAAGGCCGAAGACCTTTACTGGATGCCCGTGATCTTCGGGTCCTTAGACGGCACTGCATCACTCACCGGCATGATTCTGTCATTGACATTACTAAATGGGCCCAGGAATATGTCAAGGAACGACTGTCTGTAAACACATTCCACTGTGCCATCCACAGATGCCAGCTAAAACTCTATCATGGAAAAAGGAAGCCATTGTTGAGCATGATCCAGAGGCCCTGCCATGTTCTATTGGCCACGGCTCATTTAAAATGGACTGTAGCAAAGTGACAAAGTGTCTTGTGGTCAGACAAGTCCAAATTTGAGATTCTTGTTGGAAATCATGGGCATCGTGTCCTCCGGGCTAAAGAGAAGAAAGACCACCCCTCTTGTTATCAGCATTCAGTTCAAAAGCCAGCATATCTGATGGTAGGGGGATCCATTAGTGCGTATGGTGTGGGTCACTTGCATGTTTTAAAAAGCACCATGAATGATGAAAGGTATATAAGGTTGTAAAGCAACATATGCTCCTCCCCAAATGACATCTTTAACAGGGAAGGCCTTTGGTATTTCTGCAGGACAATGCAAAATCATATACTGCAGCTATTACAATAGCATGGCTTCGTAGTAGACAGAGTTGGGTTCAAGTACTTTCAAGTACTTTCAAGAATTGGATGCAAGAATTTTTTTTTAAATAATTGCACTTGTATCGGAGTATGTCCTATTAATGCCTTAAGTACTTGTCCTTGTATTCAAGTACTTTTCAAAGTTCTTGTCCAACCTGTCTCCTATTACTGACAGAGATTGGTCAAGTACTTGAAAAGTACTTGGATACAGGTACATGTACTTATTATTAGGTATTATTAGGCATTGGGGGGAATAATATTATTACGCATAATGCCTACTATTAGGCATTATTAGGTAGTACTCAAATACAAATACAAGCACTATGGTATGTATAAAAAAGCTTGCATACAATTCTCAAAAGTATTTGAAAGTACTTGGACCCAACTCTGGTAGTAGAAGAGTCCATGTGCTGAACTGGCCTGCCTGCAGTCCTGATCTTTCACCGATTGAGAACATTTGACGCATAATTAAATGAAAAGTCCATCAAAGGAGA
Organism: Gymnothorax reevesii; assembly: GCA_029721435.1. Taxonomy (NCBI): domain Eukaryota; kingdom Metazoa; phylum Chordata; class Actinopteri; order Anguilliformes; family Muraenidae; genus Gymnothorax; species Gymnothorax reevesii. The sequence continues at coordinate 116,169,760 of CM056573.1, forward strand.
CCCAAACTCTCCAGCAGCTGGAAGCCTGTATGAAACAAGAGTGGGATCAAATTCCAAAGGCTAAACCCAAGAAACTTGTCTTCTCAATGCCCAGACGCCTCCACTCTGTGTTAGAAAGAAGACGGGATGCTACACCATGGTAAAGAGGCCCCTGTCCCAACTTTTTTGAGACCTGTAGCAGCCATCAAGTTTGAAATGAGCTCATTTTGTGGATAAAATTGTATAATTTCTCAGTTTCAACATTTTCTATGTTATCTCTGTTCTATTGTGAATAAAATACTGGCTGGTGTGATTCGAAACTCATTGCATGTTGATTTTACTCACAGTTTACACTTTGTCCTAACTATTTCGGAATTGGGGTCAAAAGTAAATTGATGGTTAGCACTGCCTCCTTACAGCAAGAGGGTTATGGGTATTAAAATCTGGCCTGAGGCCTTTCTGCGTGGAGTCAGCATGTTCTGCCCGTCTTCCGGGTTTCCTCCAGATACACCGGTTTCCTCCCACAGTCCAAAGACATACACATCAGGCTAACTGGAGACACTAAATTGCCCGTAAGTGTGAGTATGTAAGTGAAAGGTGTGTGTGCTCTGCAACGGATTGGCAAGCTGACCAGGGTGAGTCCCTGCCCTCAGTCAGCTGGGATAGGCTCCAGCTCCCCTGCAACCCTAGCGAGGAGGAAGTATAGCAAATGGATGGATGTATGGAATAATGAAATAAATCAATTTAGACCGGCTAGCTGTTTATCAGGTGCAACATTTTATCGTAGACATTTAAGCATGCCTGACGAAAAGTCTTCAGCTTTTTCCGTAAAGTAAACTTCCTGTCCTCTAATGCATGACACCACAAAAACACATGCTAATTTATACAACCCCATATCCCAAAAAGTCAGGACACTGCTTTAAATGGAAATGAAAACATAATACAATGATTTGCAAAATATTACGTTGACAACACATCAAATATCGAGACTGAGAAATTTTATAGTTTTTTGAAAAATATCAGCTCATTTTGAGTTAGATGCCAGCAAAAAATTTGGGAAAGAGCAACAAAAGACTGGAAAAGTTGTATGATGCAAAAAAAAAAATACTAGATGATGCGCACTCTATAGAGATGCTAACCCACGCCTCATGTTGACCCTGTGACCTTGACCTTTGACCTTTCGACCTCAAAATGCAAATTTCGACAGGTTACCCTAGCATCATCAAGCCCACAAAGTTTGGTCACCCTAGCTTCAGTGGTGGCCGAGCTGTTGCGCGGACAGACACACACACGCGCGCAGACAGACGGTGCTAAACTGTATACCCACACCCCCTCGTCAGGCTTGGGTAAATACAACCGGTAGACCATCTCACAATTAATTACGTTAATTGGTAACAGGTCAGTAGCATTATAGGGTATAAAAAGAGCATCCCAGAGAGGCTATCAGAAGTACAGCTGAGGAGGCTTGACCACTGGGTGAGAAACTGCGTGGAAAAGTAGTTCAATGAAAGAAAAACATTTCTCAATGTTAAATTGCAAAGAATTAGGGGGTTTCATCCTCTATTGTACATAATGTCATTAAAAGATTCAGAGAATTTGGAAAATCTCAATACAAAAAGGACAAGGCCAAAAAGTAATATTCATTGGCCATGATCTTCTGCCCTTCAGGTGGCACTGTATTAAAAACAGACATGAGTCTGATTTGGAAATCATTGCATGGACTCAATACCACATCTGAAAATCAATGTCATTGAAAACAGTTTGTAGCTAAATCCACAAGTGCAAGTTAAAACTCCACCGTTTGAGCATGAACTACTGCGGCTATGACAGGTCAGCGCTTTCCAATTTCAAAGAACAATAAGGGAAAGCACAACATGAACGCATTAACGGAAAACAAAAATACAAAAGGCCACAAAAAAATGGAAGTGAGTTGACAACGGAAGTTGTACTGAGTAAAAAGTGAAGTCGCCTACTGCAATTTAACGTTAATATCCTAACCAAACTGACTGACTCTAATTACTTGAGAGGAGAATAGCGATTTTATGAAAAGTAACCTCTCTCGTTATTCAATCACTTGCAAGAAGAGTACTAACTCTGCTGGTCCAAAAAAAAAAAAGGTGCCGTTTGGATACAAAGAAATAAATACCATGATTGGATCATTATCGCTGCAATTAATATGCCTCAGCAGGCAATAACTATTTAAACTCTAAAGGATGAAGCGCGTAGTTTGCCATTTATGTCGTAAAACTTATCCCTTGGTGGTGGAAAATATGTTGCAGTATATCAGAAGTGGCAAATTATTGAAAAAAAAGAACAATGAATGAGGAAAACAAGCATTAGAAATCATTCTCACACCATGAATGGGCACCACGATGTCCTGACATTAACCACATCTAAAGTAATTGGGATGTGCTGGTGAAGAGTGGTTCAACAATCTCGTTGTCTAAACGAGATCTCAAGCCAATAACTTGTGCATCTTTGATTAAAAATAAATGTTCTGACCTTGCACTCAGTTGTGAAAACAAAAATCGCTGCAGTGACTCGGACCTGCAGGTTCTTCCTCTACAACATCCTTAGAATCCGGCCCTTCCTCACCAGCTACTCAACGCAGCTCCTAGTCCAAGCACTGATCCTCTCCCGCCTGGACTACTGCAACTCCCTCCTCGCCGGCCTCCCAGCATCCGCCATCAGACCCCCGCAGCTCATCCAGAACGCTGCAGCTCACCTGGTCCACAACCTCCCGAGACACTCCCTCGTCAAACTTTGGTGGTTTTATGTCCCTACCCTAACTAGAAAATTCCCCAAATTTTTTGGCCCTACCTGCACCGGTTTGGGTTTTAGGGGTCAATGAAGTGCAAGCTGAAATAGGGCCTAAACTGCCAAATTATCAAAATTAGATATTTGGGTTGCTCTTATTCACTGCGCGAACTTTATCCCAAAGTAAAAGTTGGGAAATTGAATTATGAGGGGATGGTCTGTGGAAAGAGCGATTTTCAGCCTGGGATCTTCTTCGCGCAACGTATAGGGGGCGCTCTAATATGGCCGCAATCCATTTTCTTCACTAGTTGGCACCTAGTTGGCATGATCAGTGCCCCAGAACTTTTAGAACTGCACCACATTGGTATGTAGTTAGCCTATCCATTACAGGTGAGAAAAAGTTGGGATAATGTATGCGCACACTAATAGGCAAAATGGTAAAATTTGACTATCTCAGCGCCACCTGGTGGCGTGCACTGTCGACGGACAGGGCAAAGGTTTGTTGCATAATAAAGTATGGAGATCACCCTTTTAGTTTCAGAAAGCTATTTCTTGGGATAAGGACTACTGTTGATGATAGGTGGCGCTTTACTAACAGATGTACTGGTACACATGTAAAGCAATATCCGCTCAAAATTGCTCATGATTGGTCAAATTATGAAATGCACAGCCACTATCCCAAGGATATGTTTTCATGAATTATGTCTTTAGCCTTTATCAATGAAATTCCAATGACAAATGAGCATGTCAACATGAGCTGCTACAGGTGCATTTCGATGGTGTGTCCCAGTCGAACAGGCCCTGTGATGGACTTGACCTTATTTCAGCTTATGATTATTGGTTTTTCAATCATCTTAGGCAGATGTGTGGTTTCACTAGTTATATAAATTATTGATTGAGGGCACCACTAGTACTTCCTGTTTACTTCATTGTTTCAGACTATTGAAAAGCCACTTTTTCAATCTGAGGTTTTATCCAGAATCATCCACGTTATGTGAATACCCTTAAAGTGCCAGAACTGGCTTGGATGAATACACAAACATTCCTTATGTATACGAAACTGGTATTATTTCACAAAGCAACTTCTTGTGTAGTTACAGACCCATTTTATACTGGTGGATCGACTAGCATGCAGACTAGGCTTGGGCGATATCATAATATTTAATTTTGGATAATTGCAATAACTGCAAGTTTAAGGGTGAAGGATATCGCATACAAAAGTATTTCCTTTGGATTTTCATTGCGCATTTCAGCTGGACGAATTATGAGCAATTTTGAGTGGATAATGCTTTACGCGTGTACCAGTACGTCTGTTAGTAAAGCGCCACCTATTATGGACAGTAGTCCTTATCCCAAGAAATGCCTTTCATAAACTAAAAGGGTGACCTCTATACTTCATCATGCAATATACCTTTGCCCTGTTGGTCGACTGCACACGCCACCAGGTGGAGCTGAAATATGCCAAATTTTACCATTTTGCCATGTTCGGCGCCACCTATTGGCGTGCGCATACACTATCCCAACTTTTTCTCACCTTGAATAGATAGTCTAACTACATAGCAGTGTGGTGTAGCTGTAAAAGTTCTGTATAATGGGTGCAAACTAGTGACGAAAATGGATTGCGGCCATATTGGAGCGCCCCCTCAATGTCACGTGAAGAGGATCCCAGGCCAAAAATCACTCTTTCCACTGACCATCCCCCCAATAATTCAATATTCGAACTTTTACTTCGGGATAGAGTTTGCGCAGTGAATAAGAGCAACCCAAAAATCAAATTTAGGAAATTTGGCATTTTAAGGGGGATTTACATTTGAACGTACGGGCGTCTACGTGCAACTTACGTGCGAAATTTGGGAAAAATGACTGCGTGCTCGACGTGGCGAGTACGTGACACGTGTGTGTTTTGCTGGCCGCAGGGCACGTAGAACCGCCCGTAGCAAAGAATTGGTCTGCAAATTAATTCCACGGTGCACGCAGCGATCAGTCGAAAATAGTCCACGCCAAGTCCATGGCAAGTACGTCACAAGTGCGTGTGCTGTAGATATATAGGGTTTTATGGGGAAAATTCCACTAAAATTAATTCAAAATGAATCATATATCAAGAATTTTAAAATATTTTTAATATTGTAAGCATATGAATATACACCCACGCAAGCGCCACGCACGTGGTAAGCACTTCTGTTGTTCGGGTAGCGCAAAACTGACTTACTTTCCACGCACGACACTGGCGGAGCAAGCAGGTCGGAAGTACGTCTCAAGCAGCGCATGCACGTGGCAAGTACTTGCACGTGCGGGTTATTTAAACCCGGTCATTTGCCAGTTCTTGAACAGTTGTGAAAATGCCACCCAGGAGATCCAAGAAATCACCAGCTTCCAGTCAGCTTTCTGCTTCCACTGCCTCCACTTCCAAGGATACTAGCACGGATGAAGATGACAAATGATGCTGAGTCCTCTTACATCAGCATTTTTAAATAGTACCCCAACCCGCACTGGCCACGTAGAACACGTACTCCACACTCACTTGCGCCTTGTCGTCGACGTGCATGCCACTCAAGTGGCAATCACGTTACACGTGCGTGAACCCCTCCCGTACGTCTGCATTACTTGCCACTTGAATCGCGCGTGCATGTTAAGTACTCTCCACTTGCGAGCATCACATCCCATGTGCGTGTGAAAAGGTCCCTGATCGTCACGGATTTCGCAGATCACGCCAGCTTCATGTAAGTGGCACGTATTGAACAAGTACTTACCCTGTACGACCAGAAAAATTGGCTGCGTGCGCCACGATCGGTCTGCGGGTCAGTTTTGGCCATAGAATTCGGGTCGCCTGTAGAACACGCAGTTCACGTAGACACGCACGATCAATTGTAAATAGCCCCTTAGGCCCTATTTCAACTTGCACTTGATTGAGCCCTAAAATCCAAACCAGTGCAGGAAGAGCTAACAAATTTGGGAAATTTTCTTGTTAGGGTAGGGACATTGAAAATTGAAGAAGGTGACTATCACCACATGCCTGAACCTTACAGACAATGGCTCTTCAATTAATTGAAGTCGTTGCATTCTGTTTTTATTTAACACAGTTAGCACAGCTTTCCAAATTTTTTAGAAATGGGGTTCTATCTTACCCTGCAATGGAAAACTGCAGTATCTGCAATTGGTTAACATATACAGATACTGCAGTCCTCCATTGTAGAGCAGTATACTATCCGGGATGAAAAAAAAGAAATCAGCCAAGCTAAAAATGTGGAAATATGAGGCCTGTAGTACGGTGGCCAACAGGGGCAAACGCGCTGCAACGGCCAAAAAACATCTCCAATCAGAGAAACGCGCTGCAAAAACAGAAACGATGCAAATTAAAACACACTCAAACCGCAAAAGCAAATGCAAAAGTAAAATGCTGCATATCCATGTCAACACATATGCGCTGCAATGGTCCAGACCATCTCCAGTTGGAGAAACGCACAGTAAAAACAGACACAACGCAAAGCCAAAAACATGCCAACCTTGAAAGCAAATGCAAGAGAGAAAAGCGCTGCATTTGGATATCAACACAACGAAAGTGCTCCTTGTCGCTATGGGGAGCACCAACTAAAGCAGCTTTTACTTATACCCTGAGCGAGACTAGCCAGCTAAGGCTTTCTGACTAGCTAGCCAGCTACGTAGCTAATGTTAGTTCGCTTGCTTAGATACCAAGCTCGCTTGCCTAGATAACCAACAGTTTGGTGCACGGAAAGCCTTAGCTGGCCAGTCTCGCTCAGGATAGAAGTAAAAGCTGTTTTTGTTGGTGCTCCCCATAGCGACTAGGAGCACTTCCGTTGTGTTGATATCTAAATGCAGTGCTTTTCTCTGTTGCATTTGCTTTTTAGTATGCGAGTGTTTGGCATTGCATCGATTCTGTTTTTGCAGCCTGTTTCTCCAAATGGATATTTTTTGGGCCGTTGCAGCGCGTATGTGTTGACATGGATAAGCAGTGTTTTTCTTTTTCATTCACTTTTGCGGTTTGGTGTTTTTGAATTAGCATCATTTCTGTTTTTGCAGCATGTTTCTCCAATTGGAGATGTTTTTGGCCGTTGCAGGTAATTTTCCCCTGTCGGCCACCGTACTTTAGTAACCTGAGGAACAAATAATTGGTCTGGAAATGAGCAAGAATTAAAGAAATAGACAGAGAAACTTAATATAGGGTTGCTTCTCCTTTTTATTTATTATCTTGCCAAAAGCTCTGCTGTTGGTCAGAATGTTTGTTTATTGTTTGTTTTTTTTTTTTTGTCTGTAATCATTTTTCTTGAACACTTTTCTCTGCTGTGCGCATTGCCTGCTCCTTGTCATCTCTTGTGCAGTTGCCGACTAATGACTCATCACAATTCCCATCATCATGTGGAGTAATACCTCATATGAAAGCCCTTGATGACCACTTTCCAGATCAGTCAAAATTTTTGCACTCTGACGTCATTTTAACCGGAAATCTTTCTAGAACAATTTTCTCTGCTCTGAGTGATGCCTGCTCCTTGAGATCTTTTGTACGGTTGCCTAACAATGACTCATCACGATTCCTATTATTCGGGGGACTCCATCAAGGTCAAGGTCCAAGGTCAAGGTCAATTTTTGGTCAATTTGAGGGTTTTACGAAACCATTATTTTTGAGTAGCTTTGATCGGATCGACTTCAAACTTGGTGTGAATGTAGTATACACTCGGCTGATTAGTTTTTGGTGGCGATCGGCCTTGACCTTCATGGTTCTCGCTGAAAAAAACACAACCCTTTTGGCAAGATACTGTTCAACCTACGGTTGACATCCTTCATTGGCATTTTGATGTCTTGGGGTACACTTGCTGACTGCCTTTAATCCAGGCCAGTAGCATTGGATATGAGACCAGCAGATTGTGCGTACCCTGTGGAAGGTTGCGGTAGTGCTCCTGGTGCCAAAAAAGCAACTTAGCAATAGTTTTAAAATGATAAATCATGTCTTATCTGACAAAATTAAACACTTTTCAACAGCATGGAAGGGTTTAAGGATATATTTTCATGATACCCATTACTGTCCTTGACTTAATTTTTTTTCTGCTCCTTTTCCTTTTCCTTAAAATGGACCAAGTATTATAGTCTTTGCTTTATTCCAAGCCAGTGCTCAAGTTGATGCAAGTATCAGTTACTCGCATGAAGTTTTCGGGAACTTTGGCCTGCCAATTTTAGCGGATGATATCTTTGCCCCATCTGCCAAATAGCATGTTGGTTCAACCATTGACATTATTATTGCTGTAAAAGCGGAGCTTTTGGCAAGATATGTTGGTCGGAATGTTTGTTTATTTTCAGAGCATTGATTTGTAAAATTCTGGCACATTGCCTAAAAGATTGACTGAGGTGATCATTTTTTTATATTTTTCGAAATGAACAAAAACATTTTTATTAATTTGCATATTATTTGTTCTGAGTCACACTCATTATTGGGTCTATTATTTTCAATAATAATAATATTTTTGTTGTAATGATGATTATTATTATTATTGTTGTTATTATTATTATTATTGTTGTTGTTAATAGTAGTTTTAGCAACAGTAAAAGCTGGCTATTTTTCAGTAGCCTGCTGCATAGTTAAATCAGTTAGCTCACTCAATTCTGCGTTGTTAGCTAGCTATAACATATGTGTCATACAGTCAAGATGCCAGGTTTTCTTGTTTTAATTCTGATTACCACATCGTTTAGAGTGTTTAGAGTGTATTCCAATTTGATGGAATGGACTATCTGGGATTAATCATAAAATTGACTCTGGGGGGCCTATTTTAACACTCTAATTGCACTGTCTGAAGCGGGTGGCGCAAGAGCATTTATGGCGTGAAAATCCATTTTCACTAGTAAAATGGCGGGAAAATCTATTATGTTATTAAAATGGCTGATTTGTGAAATAGTGGGAAGAAATGCTTCGCTGCTGAGGAAAAGTGAAGAAATGAAAGTGTGCAAGCAAACCGTTGCTGAAAGTACCGACCCCAGTAATGTCCAAAAATGGTACAGATTAGTTTTTCTTAAATATTGTCCAAAATTGCTTTAATTTAGATATAAAAATCATCATAAGCAGAGAATTACCGGGGTCAAATTTGCATATAATAAGACCAAAAGAAAAGGAAAAGTTTTAATCCCGGGTTGCAGGGGGAAAGAAAGTTACTTGCGAGTGGAGCATGGCCGAGAGAAATTAAAATGAATGAGTAAACAACAGTCAGGGAAAATGACAAAAAAATAATTTGATTTTGATTTTGCAACCAAAACCACTTCAGAAATATCCGATAGGAGTGAAACTTGCTTATATTCTGTTTGACTGACATAGGGCAAGAAATAGATCAATATGGATGACATAAGTGCAAATATATGTCATATGTTACTTCGGGTTCATATCAGATCGTTGACAACCCATCCTTGAAGGCCATGTCGGGTGTATGGAAGAAATTTGGATTAATTAAGGAGGATGACAACAATGTCATCCATTGCTTTGCTACTTGTTAAAAGTGCCGCCTTTTTATCCCACACTCCAGTAACATTTGCTTAAAATGCCTATTCAAGGCATACCCAAAGTAAATTGAAAGCTATTCTTGTTTTTAACCGTGGACGGGCCCTCGGAGTGGCAAGGGGTTGACTGTTTCATTTGTTGGCCAAACTGTAAATGATAATACACGCATTTCAAACAATATGCATGAAATGTGATGTTGTGTATTTGCTCGTAGGAGATGGATGGACGCGTAGCAGGTATTGTAGCCTATTAATGGATCAGGTCGGATTCAAAGTTGATTTTGAAATCATTCCCGATAAAAGATCAATCCTGTCAGGAGTCTCACCTGACTTATGCAAATGTCCGAAGCACATGGAAAACTTAAAAAATTATTTCTTTAACAGTACCTGGTCTTGCTGTGTTATCAATTTAACAAAAATTAATGCAGTTGTATGCCACCCCTCCTCAGGGGATCCCCAACAAGACTGCTGGAATGACACAGCTTGCCAGTATAAAGAAGTAATTTATCATCACTGAAAATAATTGAGGAATTATTTGGGCAACCCTGGGTTTAATTTTTATTTCAAAGAAGGGGGGACACATTTCTAGCACAAATTCTCAAAAGGCCTTCAGCTTTGAAGTAGAACAAAATTACCAGGAAATTTCATGAAAATCGGGACAAAGACCTTCAAAAACTTCTCAGAAATTATTATGAAAATTTGTGTTTTTATAGTGTGGAACATTACTTTAAGGAAAAAAACTAAATTCAGTCTTGCCAGCCAAATTCTGTCAGAATCCTTCTTGTTATAGCTTCTGATTTAAAATGACAAAATTTCATTAATTTTGGGCTTCAAACACTACCTGGCCTCTCCATCATGTTTTCCGGTGCATTCTTGACGACTGTGTTGATTTCATATCTTGAAACCTTGGTCAAGGGTATTTTGATCTCAAAAACTCTCTATCTGTTCCTGATTTTTCAGCATTCTGCATTGAAATTGGGTGGTGATGGTAGTGTAACGCGAGTCACAAAAACATTTTTTCTTCCCTCACAATAACCCCTGGCAGGCTGCAATTGTAAATTTTATTTTTCCTACTGTTGCCCATACCTAACAAAATTGTAATACCAATATGCACATCTAGTCCTCATATGCAGCTGTCACACAAGTCACACACATTACATAGTAACTCTACTTTGAAACCACATTAAACAGTATGAACACAGAGTTTTAATTATTTTCTATCTTGAATACGTTTTGCAACTGAAATTGATTTTTTTTGTGTGTTTTCCTTTTCATTAAATAATTCACACTATAATTAGTGTTAATTAAAGCAATGTTATGAAATCAATGAATATTTGTTCATACCATAGCTTTAACCAACACCTTTCAGCACACAAAAGATGGGGTACTAAAATTCATTATTATAAGGTACAGGTCAAAAAATAAATTTGAAAATGGTCTAAACTGTTACGTAACTGGAAATACCTACCATGTTTATAGATATTTAAACAAAAAATATTCAATGCAAAATACAGCAGGAAGTAATGAAATTGATCAAATATCAGCATACCCCATAAGGTGGAAAAGAGTGGAATAAAATCACTGTGGAAATGAGGAGGGTGGGGGGTTATAGAGGGTGACTACTTGATCTCATGTAATTTTTCACCCATCCACCGTGAGGAAAGTAGTAAATGTCAGAGCAATCACTATTGAAGCTTGCTGTGAAGTAAGGGCAAAAAACCACATGACATTGCTTAAATATGATATTATTTTCACAGATTTTTCTTAACTAACGTCAGCTAGCTAGATGAATATATACAGTAATATAATACATGATCATATACAGAACAATATAAATGCGGCGGTTGATAATGTCTCCTGCTGAAGTGCGAGCTTGCAGTGTTCAGCTAATGCTTAGTTCCCACTGTCGTGCGCTCCATCACAAACGCCACGATTGGCCATTCGTTGCTGATCGTGGAACTTCTCTGAAACGAAACGTGTGTATTCGCGTCTTTGCATTGACTTTGAATGTAATCTGTCGTGCAAAGAATTAGTTTCGCGTCCGGTGTGAAAGCGGCTTAAAATTTCAGTTTGGATACGAGGTGATGCAATGATCACAATTGACAATTAATCGTGTTGATTGTAGGAAATTTTTGAACCACCCAAAACTTTTCTACGATCAACATGATTGCCACGACTGACCTCAAGATCTGATAGGATCACCATGATTACTCCACGATTAAGACCATGATTTCAATCGTGCCGCGAATGGTGATAGTTGGAACCAGAAGCTGTTACAATACGATGTCTTGTGGGTGTGATCGCGTTCGCGCTCCAATTGATCCAGGTTAGACATTCAGTGTAAGTTAACATGGTGATTTTCCCTGGTAGGAAGTGAGCCGCATTTTTGGTCTGTGAAATCAGGTTAAACCTTAAGATACCTTGACAATATCAAATTCTGCTTTGTACCGTAGATCCAGGTCATATCTAAATTGTCATGACCGGAGATGAAACCATATTGACTGACTTGGTTAGTTTTTGTTTGCTTAATAGACAACTTTAACAATCAATAGCCGAACTCAACAATCGCGTTCAAGGAAGATCACAATGCAGTTTATTTATGTAGCTAGCTAGCTGTATAAGAGCAAAGCAAACAGTTCCCCACAAAATATAAGTTTGTAAACAGGGTTTAACGTGACTTGCGCCCTTTTTCTTAAAAAATAAATCTTATGTAATCTGTCTTCTGTAGTTCAGGAGGTTTGGATATCGCAATTCGCTACCGTTTTTTGTTAGATGCTGGTGACGCCTGACTGACTTTGTTTGAATGGAAGGTATGACTTGGAGAGAAGTAGTAAGGGAAAGTTGAAGAGGACCGGCAGCTTGAACGGGCACAGTTTGCTGAAGTCCTAGTGGGCGCAGTGATTGAAAAAAAACATGTTAGTTTTCACACTTTAAAAAGTGGGGGTTCCAATGCTGCCTTTTCAAAAAGTGCAGGGACCATGTCCCCTGTGCCCCAGTCCGCCAACCCCCCCCCCCCCCCCCCCCGTAAATGACACCCCTGTGAGTAACCTTGCATGTTGAATCGCAAATCACCTTAATGTGAATGACATAGGTTCCTTCACAAAAAACAATCAATCACAGAGGACGGGAAAGTGCTTTGCACTGAGAAATCCTATGCAAGAAGACACCGAGTTGCATAAGCAAGCATTGCAGTATTCCATGCTCCCATATCAAATTCAAGACATTTAACCATGATGATTTTCTTATAGTTTGTGATGACGGTTGAACTTCCTAAACCCTTTGTTGCTTGACCCTTTAAAAAGTGTTCCTCCATGAACGATCATGATACCATGCTGTGTATACTAAAATCAGTAGCAGTCCATCGCTGGTAACAAAGCCCTTTGGTTACCTCACCTTTCACTTATTGAAGCACCGATTACTAAAACCCCATAAGTCACCCTTGACTTGACTTGACTTGTGGGGTTTTAGTAATCAGTGCTTCAATTAATAACCTAATCTTCGCGCTGTGTACCTTCCCCAATTCGCAACTGTTGTGAAGATTAGCAGGTAGAGTGACTCAAATTGATTGATTTTTTTTGCATAAGGCTATAGTACATTATATCATAAAAGTATAAATGACATTGTGAAACATTGATATGTGATAAGAATATTCTGAACACATGTAGCTTATGGAACAGCACAAATTCTCATGAATGAGTTGGGCTTATTAACTCATAATGTATGGGAGATCGTGCCATATTGTACAATTGTAAATACACTCACCGCTAAAGGGTGTTGTTAGGTACGGTAGCCGGCAGGGGCAAATGCGCTGCAATGACCACAAAAATGTCCAACTGGAGAAACGTGCTGCAAAACAGGAAAGATGCAAATTCATAAACATGAAAACCAAAAATCAAATGCAACCAAAAAATGCTGCACATCCACGTCAACACAAATGTGCTGTGACGGCCTGAAACATCCCCAATCAGAGAAATGTGCTGCAAAAACAGAAATGATGCAAAGCCAAAAACATGCAAACCACAAAAGCAAATGAAAGAGAGAAACGCTGCATTTAGACAGCCACACAACTGAAGCACTCTGAGCCGCGATGGCTATGACGACAAAAAGGCTGTTTAGCTTGCCAACGGTAGCTTTATTGCTTAGCTAGCTAGTTCGCCAGCCTAGCTAGCTGACAGTTATATTTGGTATGGGTCCATGGCACTGGTCCGACCTCCCATTAGTTCCCTAGCGCGATGAATAAACACACATGCCACCCCCCTCTGTGTGTGTGTGTGATGTGCGTTTCTGAGAGCTCTCTCTCTCTCTCTCTCTCTCTCTCTGAGGTCGATTTTGTCGGAGTAACGGGAGGTCGGACCAATGGGAGGTGGGACCAATGGGTCATTTTGTCGGAGGAACGGGAGGTCAGACCAATGGGTCGTCGGACCAATGGGCAGTTTCCTTTGGTATAACATAAATGCTTCAGGTTTAACTCGAAGTGAGATAGCAAAATAATGGATATTTTTTCTTCATTTATTTTGTATTGACTTCTGTGCACCAAACTGTTGGCGAGATAGGCTAGCAAACTAGCGAGCAAAGCAAGCAAATTCACGTTAGTGAGCTAGCGGGCATTTATATTTAGTATAACATCAATGCTTTCGGCGCAACTCTAGCTAAGTGAGAGAGCAAAATAATGGATAACTTTTATTCAATTATTTTCTATTGACTTCTATGCACCAAACTGTTAGCTGGCTAGAATAGGGAACAAGCTAGCTAAGCAAGCAAACTAATGTTAGCAAGGTAGCTGACTAGCTAGGTAAAAAGCCTTTTTTCTGACTTAGTTAGCTAATCCTGCTCAGGTCAAAAGTAAAAGCAGTTATAGTTGCCGCTCCCCATAGCGATTGGGAGCATTGTATTAATGTGGATATGTAGCATTTTTCTCTTGCATTTGCTGTTGCGGTTTGCATGTTTTTGAGTTTGCATCATTTCTGTTTTTGTGGTGTGTTTCTCCTATTGGTCATTTTTCGGCCATAGCAGTGAGTTTACCCCTGTCAGCCACCATAGTTAGGCATGATTGCAGCAAAGTAAAATAGTAAGGATGGCAATAATCGGATTAAATGCAAAAATTCCTGAACTTTCACTGACTTCCATCTCTTGTTTTAGGATTTTTTCATCCATTTTTCATGGATGTCTGTAAAAATTTTGGATTTTTTGCTTGACTTTGGATCATTGCCAGCTTTACAATGTCACAACAATTATATAAATGCATACAATGGGTAATAACTTTTTCATCATTAGTTCATAATCATTATAGATCATGTCTTAACAATCAAACAGTTTATTTGCTGAATAAGCAATAATGCACACTTGAACAAGAATAGCTTGAGAACAATGAAGTGGGAAATGGAGAGGTTCCTGAAGGCTAAGCTACATTAGTTTGAATAGCCAATGGTGAAAAAAGTTGCTTCCACCAAAGGGTTAATCTAATGCCATCTGAACCGATCAAAAACAGCTGTCAGCTCTAACGGTACAATATCCAGAAGTTATCTCTTTCCAAACTGTTCTAAACTTTCTAGATGGTGCCAAATTTCAACAATGGCGAGTCCCACAGTCATATTGCCAAACTGCCTCATGCACCACGGAGCATCCCTATAGAAACTCTAGAAGTGACATATTGTATTTTGTTTTCAGTTTTCTTATAAATTCCTTGTTTTTACGGAAATAGGGATTGAAAAACTGGACCAGATTGTTTCTTTTCAGAAATCAACATTTCAATTGTGGAGGAGAGCCTTGCTGCAACATTATCCTGTACTCTAAAGCGCTGATTGACTTTTCACAGTGAAGTAGTTTCCTGCTTTTCCCAAACAGTTCACTGCAGCAAGCATTAACAAGCAAACAGTGGCATAGAAAGTCTCAGGAGTGCATTTGTTAAATCCTCGCTAATTTTCTAATTTATGAATTCGTTGTTAGGACCATTTAAAATGTAAAATTCTGTCATTTTGGGCTTGGCCCTTTTTTTGCCCTGGAGTGCTAGATATATCCAACACAGGAACATGATCTTTGTAAGTGGCTTGTTTAATGCAGAATTCACTTCTGCTATGAGTGAACCCTTAAATTCCCCGACAACCTCGACCGTTAAGTCTGCTCCATTCCATCACATAGCCAAACAGAAATTTTAACGTCTTTTCTCAGACCCAGGTTTCAGGCTAACACCCCCCAACCCTCCCTCCTCCCCCACACACGCCTGAACATGCACACACACACAGACACACACATGCACACACTGTGAGAAGAGTGCCGGCTGTGAGAAGTTTGTCCACTTTGTCAATGTCATCATACTGCCCTCTTTTGTCAGTACGAGTCTAGCAATGAAACCAGTGCATTTTTTTTCTGGCCTTCCCCTGGTTTCCAATGAGAGTCTTTCATTTAAACTACCATTTAATGCTTGAATGGATGAATTCCTGTGTTTATCCCAACATGGGATTGTTTCAGCCTATCTTATTTATTTATTTGTTAATATGTCCATGAGGGAGTGAGGTTAGAGGGAGAAATACGAGAGAGAAAAACGTCATGTGAGAACTACAGTAAGGAGAATAAAACCCTTCTAATACATGCATCTATAATACTGTAGGCAAGAAATATTTATTTCAGCAATTTAACCCTTTAAAGTTTTTTTTTTTTAATGTTGCCAAGTGAAAAGTTTCTATCAGACTAGCTGAATGGTATGTATAAGGCCTCATTTGAAAGGCAACATCCTGTGTAAATGCACTCATTTATAATATGGCAAAAACACAAGCTACACCACATCAGCTCCAACATGAAGGATTTTTTTATTTTTTTAATTTTATTTTGAGTTCAAGTTAAATGTTAGCCTCCATGACGTTCTAGCTGGTGTATTTTAGAAAGTAGCCTCAGCCCTTATGTATTTTACAACAGATCCCTGTAAAATTATACCAATTAATCAAATAATCATTGAGTATTATTTTTATATCATTAGTGCGCAAAACAGTTTATCTTAATTTTACACCTGATGATTTTATGCACATCCCGCTGCAAAGCATTAGTTGTGACATTCGTGTATCGTCCTCAAAAAGCTCCACCTGCCCACCCTCTCTGTGGATACAGTCAGGTCCCACCCAGATCTCTTCTGCTTCTCATCCAAAGTTTCAGCCATTTCTTCCGAGGACTGTCTCACTGAAAGGCTTGTGCTCAGTTGGAATGAGGAGGGGTAAGCAAGAGCAGGTTAGGAACTCCAATCCAACCAAATTTCTCCCTTCTTGGGAAATGGTGATCAAAGTCCGAAACGCTTAAAATGCATCATAACGTTGCTGCAAAATTGTGAAAATATTTTGTGTGAAAAGAGTGGTCCAGGTTTGTTTTCTGTCATAGTGGATGCAATCGTTTGCGTGGAAAATACTACAACCTTTGCACAAAAAAATTTTTGCGCATCTCTTCAAAGAGGATCCATTTGACCTTACCTCTGTCTGCCTATGACCCTGGATATGCACTGCAGGGCAAAAATTATGTGGCCATCTGCTTGTCCAAAATCATAGGCATCTACATGGACCTCTCTCCCCCCCCCCCCACCCCCCCAACCATATTTCCCATCTCTTTATTGAATGGAGGATGGGTATGACATTTCACTGCTGGACACATTTGTGTCCATTTAATTGCCATGTAGTTTTAGAAGTGACAGATCATTTTGCCAATTCAATTACTGATTGTCAGTCTTGTGCACCTTATAAACTTTCAATAATGAAAGCTTTGCATCACAATGTCCATAAATAAAATAAACTATTTTTTTCTTTCTCACATGGGAGCACGAATATTGGTGCTTTTCAAAAGAGTTATAAAAATGATAACGGAAGTAGACTTCACATACTAATCTTGAATCCTGACGTGGTCTCATATTGTCATCTTACTGAAATGGAAGGAGTCTCAGCCAGTCTGTCTGTCTGTTTGTCTGTCTGTTTGCCTGTATGTATGCATGTCCTTCAATTTTTTTGAAAACCGTTCTCCTTACCAACTTTACACTTAGTGGGTGTATTGTTGAGAACCAAAGAAAGTGCCACATTAACTGTCATCTAGTTTTGCTGAGCGGTCCTTAGAAAGCTGCAAGCAGCAATACCAGAGTCCAAGCAATTGGCCCAATTTGAACAGGTGTTTTTTTTTTGTTATTTTTTACAGGCACTGCACTAGTCTACTATAGTGGAAGGAGTCCTCGTCTGTCTGCATGTATGCCTATCTGTCCTTCAGATTGCTCAACAAACGTTCATCAACGTAACTTTCAAATTGGCGGGTGTATTAATGACCCCAGCAAGCTGCACGCAGCAACACCAGAGGTCATGCATTCAGCCCGTTTTGAATTTTCCCTGATAATCAACACAACGTCAGTGTTTATCTGTCAAAGTTATGACAAATGGCAGCAAAATTTTAGAAATCAGGCAGATAAAATCACATTTGAGTCACATAATTTTAGTGAAAGGTGCACGACCTCAGTTGAAGAAACAAATTAATGATGAGGCTTCCTGTCCCACCCATGGCACGGCAGTCAGGCAATTCACAGATGGCAGCTCCCCTCGTAGATTTATGAGGAACAAAAATAAATGCCGAAAATCGCTTTCCCAAATGAGCAGGAACACATGCAGCTCCCTCACAGCATAGCAGAGGAATGCATATCTGTGTTTTCCTCTTATCCACTTATTGTTTAGTGAATTATATTCACAGCACCATCACAATTGTTACCAAATCAATATTTCAGGATTAGATTATTATTTTTAAATGTATTTTATTAAAGTTATCTCACACTATGCTTTGAGTTGGTGAGAATAGCAAAATGTGTCGAATAACTTGAATGGGAGGGACAGAACAACATGATGGACATCATCCTGTTTAAGAATGCATATCAAACACTTCTGAGTAAACGAGCCACATCTCCGGATTGAGCCATTCTCAAGTCCCTGAATTTCTACTCATGGCCATTGCACTTCAAAATTGTTCAATAAGTGAGTTATTTACTGCTAAGTGCGAAAGGGGAGAGGCAAAGTCAACACTGAGGGCAGCTCTGTGAAGAAGCCAGACACTGACCGTCATTGACAGAGGTATCAGCATTGCTGCTAACTGCAACACTTCACGTAATGTCAGAATTCTTCAACTGGAGATTTGTGCCTGAGCTTTTCAACAATCCCAAATTGGTATTACGTTTTCCAAAGTCAAAGAGCCTTTTTCCATTTGCTAATTGAATGGTGACCATTGAATTTAGAAAAAATTCTAAATCAATATATTTGCTCAAAGTAAAATTTGAAGTCAGACATCAACAGATACTGTACAAAGTGTCTTTGTGTGTGTGTGTGTGTGTGTGTGTGTGTGTGTGTGTGTGCGTGCGCGTGTGTATGTGTGTTCAACATACCCATGAGTTAATTTATTTGATGAAACTAGTGACACAAGTTCTTAATAGATTTAAGGTTGAAGGCAGATCAGGCAGCACATTCTCATCCTGTCTCGTCATATAGTAACGCTACCTGACCAAGCGTCAATATACAATGCAAAAGGAGGCTTTCTGCATCCTTATTTGACGTTTAAGGTTCGGGTTCAGGTTAAGGGTTTGGGGTTCGGCGGTAGAGTTCATTTTAAACTGGCGTCCAATAACGATGCTAAAAGCCTCCTTTTGCGTAGTATATCGACGCTTGGTCGGGTACTGTCACTATGTGACGCATCGGCATGGGACTGGGCTCGAACAGGCCATTCTTCTATTCTGTCATCCATCCATTATCTAACCTGCTTTTTTTTTTGTTGCAAGTTTGTTGTTGGGTATGTCTGGATCCTTTCCCAGCATTTAATGGGCAATGATAACAGGACTACTTTGGACAGGTTTCCAGATGCTGGGCACTCACATTATATGCCCTCAGGCTCATATCTAGTTTTCTCCAGTGACCCAGAAATAGACATTTTTGCACTAATGGAAATCAGAGTATAAACCCGCATACCTGAATTTACAAATCTGGCAAAGCACAAAGCTCAAAATTAAACTGATTTGTCATTTGTTTGAACATTTATTTTTCCTTGATTACTTTAATGCTGGTGCTTTCAACAATCTCAGTGTCACAGAGCTGCTGGCTACATTTTTCTGGATGCATTGGCTCTAGGGATAAAGGACCAGGCTCCATCACAGTTGTGGACTTCAAGGATGTTATATTTTTGACCTTGAAGTTCAGTTTTGTTTTTGTTGCCGGTTTTTACGCACTATAAATACAGCATCACAACATTGTCATGCAGCATATCCACATTTCGTGAAGAAACTCGGCCAAAAGCTCATGTATACCAATTTTACCTCAACCAAACACAATTCAAGCACTAAGCAAGTAAAGAAGCATAAAATCACATCAGCACTGAATTGCCAGAATTTCTCCTGAATTAGTGCTATGCATAAAAACTGTACCTTAAATGAAAGAAGAAAGTCCACAGAATCCAACAATATGAGCCCTGTCATTTTAAACCGACACCACACTCAAAGAACAGCAAGCATACACTTTACAGTCTACAGAGATGAAAAAAAAAATCTTACCTTTGATATTTTGTAATAAAAAAACTGAACGAGGAACAAATCTGGAGCAAAATAAGTATACCCTCTGCATAATTCCGTTCCCTCATCCTTGAATCACTGGATTGTATGGCAATAATATTTGGATGGACTCATGATGCTATACCTTATCTTATTCACCGCCATGTTTTTTTTTGTGTGTGTGTGTGTGTGTTTGCTTTGTTTTTACATTTATGTCAGTCTGTTTGCACTTTTATAGTGAACATATGTGTATAAAAGGAATAATTTAATGCAATGTTTCTATATTATTTGCTTTAATGATTGTTCCCATCCTATAAGAATTTACTCTGTATGTTAACACATACACATAATCTGTGTCACTCTTAGTTGTTTTTTCTGTTTCATGGAAAAATCAATAAACATAATGTTGAAAAAAAAAAACTGTTCGAGGGTAAATCTGGGCTTGCTATTGTTAGCCAAATGTGTTCGCGTTATTACGAAACTAGATCTGCCGGTATCCTAGCATGTTCTTTCCCAGGGCGTTGCTTCAAAGATCTCAGCTCCTTAGCATTCAGCTTGCTTGCAATGTATTTTCCTCTCTGGGATCGGCTTGTGATACTGTCAGTAAGACTATGCTGGTAGCCATTCGATTCGATGAGTCCTGTCGTTTCCAACTAACTCTAAATCACCTTAATCGCAGAAACCTAGCCTGAGCTACAGCCTTGCATTCCCAGTGTGTCCATGGGCCATTTTCATGTTCTTGAATAGCGCGACAATATAAACTCATAACTAGTTTGGTCGAGGTACTGTCCGAATAATTATCCGCTAAATATTCAACATTCATTTTCAAAGTCGTTTTCTGACAGAATCTTTGCACTATTCTGCACAAATACGGACACTACAACAGTACAGTACGTACTTTCTTTACCTATTCTTTGAATCGGCAATTCGACCTGAGGATTGTTGTCAGATAGTGTAGCCTAATGGCTAAGATGCCGCGCTGCGAGTGAAAGAGTGTAGGTTTAATACCTGGTCAAGGTACAGATTTTTTGGGAAATAATCACAGTTTCCTTCTACAAACAATCGCTGGGGTTTTTGTTATTCTTACTTTTCTTTAACATTTTTTCACATTGCCTTTGTATTTATAATTTTATTTTTTTGTTTTGTTTTTTAATAAATCTGCTCCAGTGGAGTCAAACTTCATTTTCATTGTATGTATTATCTGTGAATGGGAAACTATATAGGCAACAAAACTGGCAGAAATAATAATAAATACATTTTTTTTATTCTAAAAATCAAAAAATGTTGTATTTTGATGGAATGGATGCCTGTAGTGATATATAAGTGATATTAAATGAGTTTTACAGTTTGGTGTCTGAGAAATTTGAAATGGAACACAAGGTACCTAAATTGCCAAATTGGAGAAGCCACCAAGACATTCATCTCTCATTTTGCTCTGATTTACCTGATCAGAATAAACTTTGGCACAGATAATAATGAGATTCTGTACTGTAATTTTTACAGGTTTCAGACTGCAACTCAACAAATTTACAAGGGATAAAAGTAAAACTTTTTAGGTGCAAAATGAGATCTTTATACTGTGATTCCATCTCCATTTACTCTGACTCAGTGACACATAAAGTGATTTTTACACCAGGACAGAAATCCCAAATGGTTTTTACCTTTATTATGATACCAACATTATTCAAATGAACCAAGAAGTGGCAGAGATATACTAATTTCATTTTGGGCTTGCCATTTTCTAAAAAGCGGCTCAGGGCTTAAGGGGTTAAATGTTCTAGGCATAATAATACAAATAGTTAATTTCCAAATGTTAAAAAAAATGAGGATGGCACTTGAAAAAGGTTTTAGTTCCCAGTGAAAGCAAGTATTTGCCAGCAGCCTCAGACAGTTTTAAGGGGAACTGTACCAGTCAGCCATTTGCGCCACATCAGCAGCATTTTAACCAAATTTTTGAGTATAATCATTTTTACTAGTGTTGGTCCTGCATCTGATTTCCATATTTTTATAGAACTTCAAATGATTTATGGATGACGCTATTAGGTCTTTGGCTCTCTGGTGGGAAACCATATTTGTGACGTCGTGTCGTTGATTTGTAGCTGCTTTCACAAGAAATGTATTGCACTGGGTGAGTTACTTGGAGACTGTCTACAATCATTTCAAAGCAGCAAAAAGGCTTTGGAGTAAATATAAGCAGAGTTCTTATGCCTTCAAACACAACTTTGATCCCAAGACAGCTTTAGTAAGACAGTTCATGATTATGCTTGTTCAAAATGCAGTTTATTTTTATATTTGTCACCTGCTGATTCTGTAAGTTTTGGTCATAGAGTGCCAAATTTTATATGGTTAGAATCCGTAGAGTCTCTGCTTTTATATGACACATTGCTTGTGCAGTAGAATGAATTGCTAGCACCAGATATGCAACACATGCATCGGTTGGGTATATAGTTGTTAAAGGCTATTGTAATATTTATCAAAAATGGCCAACATTTTAGCTAAGTTTCTTCCAATTAAGTGGGTATACAATATGACTGAGCTGCTACACAGTTACCATACCTTGTACAGTTTTTGTCATGAGATGCGCTGCTGCCACCGGTACCAGGGATGTTTGGGATCAAGAGGTAAAAACATACCCAACATTTAAACAATAAAGTGCAGAAGGGGTGTGATAGAACAGCCATATGAGTAAAATATTTGGTAGTTAGATAAAGGTAACCATGCGGGATCAATGATACTGGATAGGGGTTTTATGCCTACATATGAAATCATGTCAGGCAGTATCAACACACTGACGTTACATCTGTTGTCACAATCATGGAAATCCATGATAGCAAAATCCATCACTCCTGCAGCCGTTCAAAGTTGAATATCTGTCATATATTTATATTTTTTTCTGGGAAAAAGTGCAACAAATATAAGATGTAGCCTTGCGGTTTTCTTTCTGAAGATGGTTTATTGACCACTACTGAACGGTATCTCCATACAACACGTAGGCCTACACTCATGTCCATGTCTTGAATGTTTTGAATCACGTCTTGAATCATTTCAATTGCTGTTTGTCCACTGTTTGCTATATATATTGCCCTGATCTCTAAAAGAAATTATTCTACTAAACTATAAACTATTAACTCCAGGTCATGTACTGTATTAACTACACCTTTACTTGACAGGGAACAGGCTGATGTCAGCATTAGGGGTAATCTTTCTTTTACTTATTGTTTTTTTTGTTTTATTTTTTGAAAAAAAAAAAGGATCATAAAATGCAATCACGTATTCACATGCATGAGTGCAGCACATAACCCTTTGTAAAGATTGATGCACCTCCCCCACTTCCCTTTGCTACAGTGGTTGTCCTTGGTGAGTGGTACTGACCTCCATCTTGTGTACAAGCCTTGACTGTCATGGTGTCTCTCTAAGGGCTGTTCCTCATCTGAGCTGGCAGAAGACAGGGGACGAGAAGAGGTGCATATGGTTCAAGGGCTCAAACTCAAAGGACATTCCTCCAGCAGAATACAATGACCTTTTAAGTGATGGATACACATGCATACAGCCACCATCTTCTGCATGTAATAGGGCCTTTCCTAGATACCTTTTCAAAAGTACACACAGCTCTCTTGACATCAATGCACTCCCTTACAAAGGGTCTCTTCCCTCCTTGTCAAGATAAGGCTCTGAACCCATTGTAAATGCACATGCTATTCATAATGTCCGCCTCTGCTATTCATAATGTCCGCCTCTACATATATGGACCAACATATGCGCAATTGTCTTGGGAAATGGTGTGCGCTGAGAGAATCATTCTGTGTCTTGCGAATTATTTACATTGTGATTTATTTCTCATGTGTTTCTTACACGTAAAATAAATGAATGAAGAAATAAATAAAATATACATTGTAGTACCTAAATGCCAGCAACTAAGACAGAGGCACAGTCCATGTTCAACTGTCTCAGTCATAGCTAGGCAAAAAATTAAGTTAATAAATAAAATTAGAGGTTATCTAGGCTGAGAAATGACAAGCCAAGGGCTAGCAGGTGTTTGTGCCGCTCTGAGATACAACTCATCATACTCAAGGCAGCTGGATAGCGCGAAAAGATAACGACGCAAAACAAGCGCCCTTTTCCTGAGTGGGGTTAGGCCCTCGACGGCTCAATACAAAACAGCAAAACCACAGTAACTCGCCTCCATCTTAGCTGCACCAAAGGTATGCTTGTGGTTAAAGCCTCAGGTCCTTTGCAGAAAAGGCAACCTGAGAAGAGACTCTCCTCTTAGTCTCAAGTTCATCTGCATACCCACAACTCTCAATTCTGTCAAAAAAGGTGACATTTGCGGCCGTTATGACTGTGGTTAATGTAACGCCTTCCTTTCCCACCTTGCCCCTGAAAGCTGACCTTCCCTGCCTCTTATTAGAGCAGGAAGACATTTTAATAGGGGCTGAAGATTTTCTTCAGTATTCAGGAGCAGTTATGGTATTAATGTTCTTACACCCCGGTCACCTCGTCACCTCCGTCTGACCCTCGGTAGACAATCTGACCATCAATTTATCTACAATAAAAATTATGTTTATACTACCATGGTTTTTCAGTTTTAGTGAGGAAATGAAATGAAAGCAAGTTATGCATGCCCAGATGAGCAGCCATCGCTGTTTAAGGTTGTTTCTTTTTCAGATCACCGTGCACCATCTTGCAGGATCTGCAAAGTGCAGGTGTGTGTGCGGTTTCTCAACAAATATATGTCACCGAACTGTTATAGTTTACGTGTTTGCAGTTGTCCAAAGACACCTTAACAGGTCGTATCACATAATGTACGACAGCTCATTTTTGACATTTAGCAGCCATATTCTACACAATCTTCTACATTACTTGTCCAGTTCAGTGTATGCACACATGCTGTCCAGTCCAGAAGCACACATACGTGAAGCAATATTTTTTGACTTTGTTGTACTCCCTGCATTTCAACGCAATGTATCCACTGTTCAATGGTAAAAAGTCATGCATTTACACCAATCATTTGCATGAAAGTCACAATATTAGTGACTCTCGTAATCAGTTCACTAATAGCTTCTACCAAAGCAATGCACCAAGAATTTGGCATGAAGGTCTTAAGATCCTTATAATTCCAGTTTTGATATTCAATTCCCTTTTTCCTATCTTGTGCCATTACTTATTGTTTACATCTACATTTTTACCTATTTGCGAAGCACTTTGTGCTGTATTGCTTAAAAAGAGCTATATAAATACTATATTTTATTAATTGCTTATTTCCGAATTGCCTTGTTATTGGCCTGAGGGTCGCCGTATTGCGGCTGAGGGCTAATACCAAGACGATGCGAAAATAAGCAATTTATAATATTTTTATTAATTGGTTACATATGTTGTGCTATCATGACAATATTATGACTATGACTTATGAAATATGCTTCAAGATTAATTAAAGAGCTAAATGCTAGGTCCTTGACTGTCGTCTGCTTCTTTGAAGAGAGCGAATGCCACAGTTACCGCGACCCAAAGGCTAATACCAAGGCAATGCGAAAATAAGCAATTTATAATATTTTTATTAATTTGTTACATATGTTGTGCTATCATGAAAATATTATGACTATGACTTCTGAAGTGCGCGACTTCAAAACTCATTAAAGAGCTAAATGCTAGGTTCTGTAGAACCTCACAAAACAATACCAAATACGGACATTGCAGGGAGTGAAAGTTTTTACGTGTTCTTTTTGGCTGGCTTTGAGTCGCGCGATTTCCTGACTGGCGTGAATCATACTACCATGGATATAGTTTCTCCGTCTAAAGGACGGGGCAAAAAAGCACAACGGTTACAATTAATCTGACTCCATAATGCATTTAGAATATCAATTTTAGTTATATCCTCGTCAAATATCTGACTCCAAGTTAGAATTCAAATTTATAGTTTAGGGACAGCATGCATGAATCTCAGGGCAGCTACGCCACCAGACTCGTCCGTGAAAACCAGTTACTCACACAATGTCCTCGAATAATAACTCCACAGCATAAACATATCTTGAACCCAGGTTTATGTACACCGAAGGGTCCCTTAAGGGGATTGGCCAGGCACCAGCTTATAAGCTCAAGGGCGCCCTTAAGGCCAAATCCCCAGGACCAGTACTACATAAACCCATTAAGGGTAGACCATAATTTGCAATACAACTTAAAACCCATCATCCAAATCAGAATTAAAATGAATACTCCAGGGAAAACATGAAGTTGATTATACCTTGAATTCCTAAAGGACAACCGCCATCAATTCCATTACTGTTCCCGGGTTTTAACACCATGTCCGGATCCTAGGTTCGTTGGTTAGATTTGAGGTTGGAAGTCAGCCATCAGTGCAACAGCATCTTTTGGCTATATACAGCGAACCCAGATTTTATGCACGCCCATGGATTCCTTAAGGGAATTTTAACGGAAAACCGACTTTTCGTCCATGGGTTTCCTTAAGGCTAAAATCCCAGAACCAGCAATACATAAACCCTCTATGTAAGTCAATCGTGATTGTCTCTCCAACTTAATTAAACCGATTCCCATACCGGGCCGCAAGCCATTCGTACCTCGGTTGGGATTAAACCCCTAGGTATCCGCCGCGATGGGGCTAGAAAGAATGTACATGGTTAAGAGTCACTGAAACCACGCAAGCTTAAATGAATAACAATAATTTAATCACCAGGTAATCAAGAGCTTAGATCAAACAAATAAACTTTAAGCCAATTACAAGTTACACACAATTTAGAAAGAGACAATAAAGTCATACCTGGAGGATGGATACACACGCACACGGAGGGAGACTGCACTACGTGCATGGGGAGAACACAGATGCCATTCCCCCCCAGCTACCTAGATTGGCTACTTACACACGGACTCAGGCATGCGGGGAGAGCTGGGATGTGATTCTCCATAGTTAAAGGAATACTTACGCCTTGCGGGCGTAGGGAGGAACTGGAGACAGTTCTCCTCGAATGGAAAGTCTCTCTTTGCTTTAAGCCAAACCACACCTTTGATCCAGGCGGCATGGCCATAAACACCCTGGAAGGGGGATCGAATCTGGTTTTTGGGTTTCCACCATTTGGAGTAATAAAACAATTTAGCATAGATTGACTAGGATGATTACCCGAGTGAATTC
Organism: Gymnothorax reevesii; assembly: GCA_029721435.1. NCBI lineage: Eukaryota > Metazoa > Chordata > Actinopteri > Anguilliformes > Muraenidae > Gymnothorax > Gymnothorax reevesii. The sequence goes on from CM056573.1 coordinate 116,196,669, forward strand.
TGACCAATTTTCAGGAGTTTCCCAAAGGGAAAGAACCATAATTTCAATGGAAATGAAACATACTCCATTCAACTCCTTGGATTCCCCGAGAAAAAGACCAATGAATATGTACTAATATGATGCAGTTTTCATGAAAAAGCCTTAAGATGAATTAGTATAGTGCTAAATTGGGTTATAAATACAGAAGTGATTTCTTCACAGAATATTGAACATATTATGAAGTTCCCAGAGGTTTAGATTATTGTAAACAGATTAATATAACTGGACTTTAACTTAAGAATAAGGGCAGTAACATGACTCCCACAGGGCATTGTGGCAGCCAGAGCTTTGCACCTACCTCCCCCCGCACAGAGTAAAACTAGGGATGCCCCCCACAGACAGGCTGAGCGAGCATCCTGGGGGGGAAGTTCACAAAAGTTGAATTGCTATTTTGGCCTGGCTCCGGATTGAGCTTATCAGCCATTTGTTCAGATTCTACAGTCCGCGACTGTCATCTGCTTCTCTGACGAGAGCGAATGCCACAGTTACCGTGACTGAAAGGCCAATACCAAGGCAATGTAAAATAAGCCATTTATAATTTTTTATTAATTGGCGAAGTATGTTGTCCTATCATGGTAATATTATGACTATGACTTTTGAAGTAAGCCACTTCAAGAGCTAAATGCTCGGTCCACGACTGTCGTCTGCTTCTCTGAAAAGAGCGAATGCCACAGTTGCCAATCGTTACTTGTGCAATGCTGAACTCAGCCAATACAGGTCGGCCAAAACAAGATACACTGCGCGGCCAAAAAAAAAAATCGCACACTCAAATATTTAGTTGGAACCCCTGAAGCACTGATTACACTGCATATTCGTCTTGTCATTGTTTTGACAACTATATGCAATGCCAGAACATTTATTTTCGACCAAAAATGCCATAATTTTTGGCTAAGATCTTCTCGACATAATGGTCGAACCACTCGGTGGTCTTTCTTGAGCAAATCCCAATAACTTTTAATGTGTTTAAGGTCAGGACTTTGTGGTGGCAAATTTGTTTGTGAAAATGATTTTTCATACTTGTTTTTGTCATTCATGGTTTTCTTTTCTAAATACAGGCCAATAACTTGCCAGTTCTGAAATACTGAAACATCTTTTCCACCATCAGGGGATGTGTCTTCCGATATGATTTTTTAAAGAAATGATTAGCGAGGCGCTTCATCAGTCAGGGTTAAAATGATTACTGCCAGCTGAAATATATCAATAACCGCGATAATGATCCAATTATAGAATTTGTTCATTAATTTCCAAACGGTCGCTTTTTTTTGGCCAGGCAGTGTATATTGGCTGGCCATTTTTACTGTATGGCGGCAATAACATACTACAACGCGCATAACCAATTAATAAAAGTCGGTAAATGTATTATTATTATTATCATTATTATATGCTACCTTATCAGCTTTGATGTGAGCTTTCAGTGAGAAGATAATGAGATAAAGTGAGAACAACCAATGTTCATTGCAGGTTGTAGAATTTTAATCAGTTGTCCTCTTTAATATTTGACAGCTCGGCTGGTTTAATGGTAAAATCTTTCAGTCCAGTATCGGAGTCGGACTGATCTCTTCAGCATCGACTCATCAGACCTGTTCACTCTTAGCCCCTGGCCTCCCCGCAGCAGTTTCAGTTACACTGTGATTACAACTAACCCTGCACGGTCCATTTGCACTTTGCATGAGTGGAAAAAAACCTCTTTGAATTATGACCAGAAATGACATATGAAGACGAGAACCGAAAAAGGGCAGCACATTTACAGGAAACGTTGACCTGTCATCTTCATTTCAATCCGCTGATCATTCGCAGGGGGAGTCCCTACTGCACTTATCACTCGGTACCCATGAGCGGCCAGTCGGTGTCATGCTTTTGATGAGAGGAAGAGGAATCAGAAAATGTGATTTACATGCATTTGTGAAATCAGTTTTTTTCCATCATTGGAAGCTCGTTATCGCATAATATTAACATGGGTTCATGGCCATGTTTCTCTGAAAATGTGTTGATTTGCATTATTAACCCCTTAAACTCTAATTTTTCACTTAAGTTTTTCCTTAAGTTGGTTCAAAGTCAGAAAACATGCTTGTTTCATACTATAATACAAAACCCAAAACCAGTGAAGTTGGCACGTTATGTAAATCGTAGATAAAAACAGAATACAATGATTTGCAAATCCTTTTCAACTTATATTCAATTGAATAAACTGCAAAGACAAGATGTTTAATGTTCAAACTGAGAAACTTTATTTTTTTTTGTTGCAAATAATCATTAACTTAGAATTTAAAGGCAGCAACACATTGCAAAAAAGTTGGCACAGGGGCCTTTTTACCACTGTGTTACATCACCTTTCCTTTTAACGACACTCAGTAAACGTTTGGGAACTGAGGAGACCAATTTTTGAAGCTTTTCAGGTGGAACTCTTTCCCATTCTTGCTTGATGTACAGCTTAAGTTGTTCAACAGTCCGGGGTCTCCGTTGTCCTATTTTACGCCTCATAATGCGCCACACATTTTCAATGGGAGACAGGTCTGGACTACAGGCAGGCCAGTCTAGTACCCGCACTCTTTTACTACGGAGCCATGCAGTTGTAACACGTGCAGAATGCGGCTTGGCATTGTCTTGCTGAAATAAGCAGGGGCGTCCATGAAAAAGATGTTGCTTGGATGGCAACATATGTTGCTCCAAAACCTGTATCTACCTTTCAGCATTAATGGTGCCTTCACATATGTGTAAGTTGCCCATGCCTTGGGCACTAATACACCCCCATACCATCACAGATGCTGGCTTTTGAACTTTGCACCTATAACAGTCCGGATGGTTCTTTTCCTCTTTGGTCCGGAGGACACGACGTCCACAGTTTCCAAAAAAAATTTGAAATGTGGACTCGTCAGACCACAGAACACTTTTCCACTTTGCATCAGTCAATCTTAGATGAGCTTGGGCCCAGCAAAGCTGGCGGCGTTTCTGGGTGCTGTTGATAAATGGCTTTCGCTTTGCATTGTAGAGTTTTAACTTGCACTTGCAGATGAAGCAACGAACTGTAGTTACTGACAGTGGTTTTCTGAAGTGTTCCTGAGCCCATGTGGTGATATCCTTTACACACTGATGTCGGTTTTTGATGCAGTACCGCCAGAGGGATCGAAGGTCACAGGCAGTCAATGTTGGTTTTCGGCCTTGTCGCTTACGTGAAGTGATTTCTCCAGATTCTCTGAACCTTTTGACGATATTACGGACCGTAGATGAAGCAATCCCTAAATTTCTTGCAATAGCTCGTTGAGGAATGTTGTTTTTAAACTGTTCAACAATCAGCTCACGCATGTGTTCACTAAGTGGTGATCCTCGCCCCATCCTTGTTTGTGAATGACTGAGCATTTCAGGGAAGCTGCTTTTATACCCAATCATGGCACCCACCTGTTCCCAATTAGCCTGTTCACCTGTGGGATGTTCCAAATAAGTGTTTGATGAGCATTCCTCAACTCTCTCAGTCTTTTTTGCCACTTGTGCCAGCTTTTTTGAAACATGTTGCAGGCATAAAATTCCAAATGAGCCAATATTTGCAAAAAATTACAAGGTTTACCAGTTCAAACATTAAGTAACTTGTCTTTGCAGTGGATTCAATTGAATATAGGTTGAAAAGGATTTGCAAATCATTGTATTCTGTTTTTATTTACGATTTACACAACGTGCCTACTTCACTGGTTTTGGGTTTTGTACAATGTCACATAAATGTTCTGTATCTGCTGGTTGCAGCATTTGTCTGAAGCTACATTGCACAGATATTAAGAGAAACATTCAAACCCAGGATGCGTTTTCATGGGAACAGCACTGTATCCAATGGAAAATATTTAGATCTTGAGCTTCATTTTGTTGACATTTCTTTGTATTTCACCAGACCATACTGGGGATCTTTGGAAACCTGGTGATCTTTACTAGAATGTAAATAGGCCTGAAGTGTCACATGTTTGAATACAGCTGTTGCATTTAACAGACTAATATATGGGTCCGTAAGTTTTATGGGGTTAACTTTCAGAAGTAACATTAAACCTTATTCATTTCATGCAATTAATATGACACTTGGCTTAACTATCCCTGCGAGTCTGCACTTAATGATCTAGGAAAGTGCAACCGAAAGCAAAGACCTAGAAAACAAAAGTCACCTACTCTAAAATATCTCAAATTAACTCATCACTCATCAACATGCCATTTTGTAGAAACTGTTGACACTTGAAATATAACAAATTTAATTTCTAATTGCTCCAGTACATACTATATTTTAATATTCAAAAAGGTAAATATTTGAAAATGATACGTGTTCATGTAATTTGTATGCATTGTCTGGAGAATGAGAAAGAGGCTTTGCTTAGCTTTACAGTATCAGCTTCTATTCTCAGGGATTTCTGGGCTGTGAAATAGCACAGAGCAGTCTGGAGGCTAAAGCTCACATTACATAATTCTCTCCGAGGCCAGCGTTCTCCTGTGCAAAGTGTGAAAAAGACAGGATGCCACGAAGTGCCAAGAAGAAGTGTTACTTAGTTAATGTGACTGTAAGCGTGCTCTCCACTGCCTTTCATTAGGCATTATGCAGATCTGATAAAATAACCGGCAGAGAGGGATTTGGATTACAATGGGAAATGACTGCAAAAATCTCTAACAAATACCAGCAGTTAATAATCAGGTACCCATAAACGGTTTTCACACAATTTAACAATTTCAAATTCAAATGAGCTTGTTTTTTTTTTTTTTTTTGGAGTCCTTAAATGGCCCACAGATAAAAGCTGGCACCGCTGGTGCAGCAGTTACAGTAGTGTACGGTAGTCCCTCGCTCTGCCTGCTCAGGTTTCAGACAGAAAGCGGCTATGTGTGATTCCAGCACAATTAAAACCTGCTGTGACTCATCAGGCATATATCACAGACGCCTTTCTTTGCATATAGATTTTGAGAGAGTTCTTTGGATTGAGCCAATCAGTATGCACGCCATAGCGTGCTGGCCTTATTCTCCATGAAATTTGTATGCTGAGCAATTTCCTGTTAATTTCGGATCAACAAGTCACATTGATTAGCCTTTGGTAATCTGGACATAAGTTAGCAATTATTTGAGGAAAGTGTACAAAGAAGAGTCAACACTCGGAAATTGAAGTCAAGATTGCACACTGAGTATTGAGAGCATTTCATGACAAAAAATGTATTTCTAAAATAGATGCACAACAGCTATGCACAAACGCGCAACAGCTGTAGGTGGGAATTCTGCCCTTGCATCTTTATACTGCAAGGATATCATTACATTTCATAACATTTATTGGCAGGCACCTATCTTGTATTGATCCTGCAAAAAAGAGAAAAGAATGAGAACCTTATATATATATTTTACGACTGCTTTTCATATAGAAATTCTGCTATGATTTCTGCAATCAGCAATGACTTGGTATAGCATGGTACCAATTGTCCGAATGCATGAAATGAAAAAGCAGGTGAGTGCCCCCTCTTGGCTAAAGTGGTGAGTGAATTATATGTTTTTTTTGTTTTTTTTTTTTTGATTGTGGCAAGAAGGTCAGGGCAAGATGGAAATGATGCAATAAACAGGATGTGTTCATGGAGACACCTGGGCCATCGTTTTCACAAAAACATGTCATTAGGTACGGAAGTGAACCGACACTGCTTTATTTTTTTGAGGTTTTATGTGTTGATTACATCCTTTGTTTACTTCTTCGGGTAAAAAACATGGTGTGCCATAAAAGAAAAAGTTTGCTAATAGGTGAAAACAAATCTCTGGCTCGTGATATAGTTCGTCACGAATGGCCCTCTGAACGTCACAAATGATTATGAGAGTTACCTGAAGTTATCAATTTGGCTTGCACTTTTTTTTTTCTATGGTTCAGTTTTTGAAAGGGTGAAATGTTGAGACTAAACATGCTTTGCGATGGCTGGGGTTGGGTTGCATCCCACCAAAACCCCTGAAGGCATTTCATCACTGTGGTATCAGAAGGGCAAAGGAAAATCATCATTGCGTATTGACAGGTTTAAATTTTGCTGATGAAATAAAGGCCCATCAGGGGAGTTCTGACAGAGGAGGAAATGCTGAGAGACAAGCACATCCGTTCACTCACAAGTTTGCAGCCATAATTACAGTTGCTGGTTTTATAGCTTGTGGTGACAGGGATCATTTTAACTGGCGGTGGGTAGCGATTGAAAGTGTGTTTAATGAGATTTGCCTTACAATTTCCAAACTGCAAATTGACATCTGTAAGATATGAAGATACGCTGGAGACGATTCCACCGCAGATTTTTTATATTTTTTATCATTGCACATTTCTTTTGAACGCTGCCTCTACACAGGTCTTAAGCAAAAATTGATTTTTGTCTTTCAGAGTTATTCCTGCACGGTATCTTTTTTTTTTTTTAATTGGCTCATCTTTTGCATACATACTTAGACAGGCTGAACCAATAGTTTTTTTTTCTTCTTTTATTTTTGTAACTGAGGGCAAATCTAACATTGACAGATGTTCCATTTTGATGAAATTGCACATTAAATATGTCGCTACATCCCAACAGCATATTTTCTGATATACTATATATCTTAATGAAGCACAGCATCTTGCATTCAGTGTTTTCAGAATTAATACATATCTTAAGAATAAGAGAATAATAGGATTTACACCGGCTGGTTACATGATCATCCTCATCTGATGATCTGTCGAAGGGGACTCAATTCCTCAGTTTGGGCAATACGAGCAACTCAGCTTTTGAAGTTACTCTAAAGCAAAATGAACAGTGTATGCTTTATGTCAGGGAAAATTCTCAAACCCTACACATGCATGGGCTAGCACTGTTCAACACAGAAACACAAAGTTGGGAGAAATGTGGGAAACTATCAAATCAGAGTTGGCTCTTTAAAACAGAACAATACTGGACCATCGCTGACGCTACTATCACACTGACCAGGCCATTGCTTCCAGTGAAAATTAATGCTAAAATGGGGCAGGTTCCAGTAATTCTGAGCACTGGAACCCCTGCCCTGGACTTCACCTCCAGATGAGGCCATGATGGTTCCAGTCTTTAGGCCAGTACACTCATGAGAGGTTCAATCTGGCTAGTAACTCCATCAGCTCTACCCCACTGCGCAGAATTGCCGACAGCTTCCCATTTGACAAGGTGTAAACCTTGTGAACTCCTTCAGAAAAGCCATCTAAGTGTTTCCCTGCCGAGAGGGTCCATCTTCAGGGTAAATGATCTCTGGGCGCATGTGTCTAGTAGTGCAACAGGGCACCTGTGTCCTCCATTGCATAACTGTTTCAGCATACAGAAAAATATGTCTTGACCGGTTCCTCCTCATCTGCACGATATTTAACCCCTTACTGTTCCACCTTGTTTTGAGGAAATGTGCACCTCAACTAATGTGCTTACTGCTCTTGAATAACATTTAACCACAGGCATAATCATGGTCTCGTCTGAAAGATGACACTCGTAGACTGCTCATTATGAGTCATTACCACAATTACTGAGAATATAACCAAAATTTTGTTATAATACTGGAAATGTATGTCCAGCAGAAACATATGTTTTCTTCCGGCCCTGTGGCGCTGTGAGCAAACCTCATCAGCCGAGAAAAACGATAAACAGCCAGATGCCTAAACAACAGCAGGTTTAAATATTAAACTGTGACCAAAGTGAATATATTACAGATATTTTTTCTTGGTAATGTCCATGTGAGTGTCAACTAACAATTTCCCAATTTTCCAATCAAGCCCACATTTGGCCTTACAACTTTCTTCTTGATGTCCATATCCTCATTTGTAGCTGAATTTTCACTCCAATATGCTCTTCCTATTCCTGGTACTGGTGTGTGATGAGCTCGATGAGCCAAAACATTAAAACCACAGGCAGATGTAGTGAATAATGTTGATTATCTCATAACAATAGCACGTCAAGGTCGGCAGACAGATCGTAGACAGCAAACAAAGAGTCGGTTCTCATATTCAATATATTGGATGTGGGAGAGATGGGAAATGAACAACTTTGAGTTGGGTCAAATTATTTTGGTATAATGAGAGGGTTAGAGCATCTCTGAAGTGTGAAGTAGACATTGGGGTAGATGCCAGTACTTACTGACATGGGTCCAAGGAGGGACAAACCGTCAACCAGCGATATTTTTTAGGCACTCAAAACTCATCAATGCTCAAGGGCTATTAACAAGGACGTGTTAACCTGATGAGTAGCCGAGGCTGCAGTCCCGTGCCCTGGCCATCAGGGGGCCTCAGAGGACACCATTGACTTATGTATCCCAGGTGCGGACTGGGCATCGGAAATACCAGGAGACTTACCCAGTGAGCCCCTGGATCAGTGCGCCGGTCCGGTCGTCCTCATGTTATTTATGAAATTGTGGGCGCGTAGATGGCGCACTGGTGGCCAGTGGCCCACAGTTAGGCGAGCAGAAGCGCGATTGACTAGTTCTGAGACATCGTAGCCATCTTTTCGAATCTATTTGTATATTTGCTTTATGATATAGTACAGAACTGTATTCTTCTAAGTAAAAAAACGATGGGCTTAAGGTTTGTACAATTTGTTTAATGTTGCTGTTTTCGTCCTAACAGCTTAAGAAGGCAGGCTTGCTGGGAAATTTGTTTGACCAATGGCCTTGCTTGTCCCCTGTCCCATTACTGTAACAGTGTACTACAAGATCTGATGAAAATGTCAATGAGCAATGGAGAGGTGAAAAAGCTTAGAGAACGATGTAAACAGACATTGGAGGCTCAGGCTTTTTTATGCTAAAAATATGACCTGCCATTAGGCCATGATAATCCTCCTGGCAAGCAGTTTTAATTGGAGGGGGGACGCGGAAGTGGTAAGACTGACGATAAATTAATAGCCTATCGCAGGTGTGTGCTAGGTTAAAATTTGCTTGAGCTTACTAAAGGACCCCACTGTTGGACCAGTTGTTAATAGCCTATTATTTGATGCATATTGATTCGTTCTTTTTCGTTGTTTGCCTACAAAATTCACTCGCATGTGCATAGGTTCAAATTAATGGTGACTCGGATTATTTTTTGATTATTCGTGCACTTTATCCAGTCTTCTTACAAAGAACGGTCCTTTTTTGGGCTCTGCTGTAAGTAGGCTACGCAAGTATATCGTTATTTTCCGCATAGTTCATATGGAGCAGAAAAAAACGCTTGGAATACAGTTTAATGCAAAAACTCTTGTGCCTTCTTGATGAAACTTTGTTCTTATTTTAACAAAAAAGGGTTCGAAAGAATTCGTTTTATCTACTTACCCTTTTCTATGGCAGTTACTCCTTGAGCCGAGGACTTCTGCGGTTACATTTAAATTAATCTTATTTTATGCAGGGCTGTCACATAAGTTCACACCCTCATACGCCACACATGACATTTCTCACGCTGAGAAGTGATAAAACTCGACGCACATTAGTAACATTGACAGTACATAAAAGAGATAAGTAATCTATGAATGGATGAGGCGAAGGCAGACTGCTCTGCTTGAATCAGCAACCTATCAGCCAATCAGAAAATAGTTTTCTTGTTGCCAGGTGAAATAGCAGCGCCGTAATCACATCGTCCACATGCGCGTGAATGCTGCTATTGAGTGCACACGTCAAAGAGCTAGAAGAGTAAGCCCGAAATCAAGTAATCATTTTATCACTTATTATTATTTTTTTTATAATAACTGCTTATTAAAGTCGAGGAACTATGTAGGATATTTGCTTTATGGATCATTTCTCCTAAATTTAACAGCTTTGGGCGGTTATGGTTAGATGAATTGACTTGTAACTTGTTACGGGGAGAGTCGGGGCTCTCTGCCCAGCACGTAGTGTATTTTGGCTGAAAACAAACCCTGCTCCCATCTGGTGTCAGAGGTGGTACCGCAACATCTCCTGTTAGTGACAGACAAAATGACACAAAAACACAAAAGACAGTTTTAATTTAACCTTTATTATACTGGGGAGTCCCACTGAAATAAAAAAGTACCGATATTGGAAGGAATGAAGTCACTTCTTCTTCGTTGAGCTTACTGGCAGTGTTACATTCAATAACTGATCCTGGTGTGCTATCTAGTGATAGAATATTGTAACTGCGTGCATAAATCTGCAGCTCCACGCCCACTGACGGGCACATCTGCACAAAGATACACCGTTGTTCTTCTCGAACATGCCCAAGATAATCCGTAAATGGTGAATTAAATAAATATTTCAATTCGAAACGAGTAATTAAGTTTCCAGTGTCAAAGTAACGAAGTGAAAGGATACTTTTTATCTTTTAGATGTAGGGGAGTGACAGTAAAAGTCCCAGTTAAAAAAAAATCTTACTTAAATACTGTAACGAAGTACATGTATGTCATTACTATGCACCTTTGAAAACGGGAGTAACCCCCCCCGAAGAAAAGCCTTATGTTTGCCCACTGTTATGTGTCAATGGAAACGTGCTGACTGAAATGTTGCGCATCGCCTTGCCAAAGGCTTACTGTTTGATGCCATTTTACGCGTTTTTCAAGTATCATTCAAAATGATGTCTGTCATAATTTCATTGTCAGAATATAGCCCATAATTGCTGTGCAGCAGGCCTGTCTGTCGATGCCAAGTATTTGCTTGTAGTTTCCCCACTGTTAAAAATATTTTGGGGGTGGGGCCTCGGGGAGGTGTCAGCCCCAGGTGTGGAAGAAGGTTAACGCGGCCCTGGCAATGAAGGCCATCCGGTCTGGTCCAAACGGACAGAAGGGGGACTTTGGCACAAGTTGCTGAGAATTACAAATAATACAAGAGGAATGTGTCACGGCATACAGTACTTCATACCCTACTGTTTATTGCACTTTCGAGCTTGCAGACCAGTGAAAGTGCCCACTTTAACCTCAGCCCACCACTGAAAGCGTCCTAATGGATACTTGAGCTTCCGAACTGGACCTTGGAGCAGTCAAAGAGGGTCACCTGATCTGGTGAGTCCCATTTTCTTTTACGTCATGTGCTTTGGCTGGGTTCATGAGTATCACTTCCCTGGGAAGAGATGGCATTAGGATGCTCTGTGGGAAGAAGACAAACTGGTGGAGGGAGTGTGAAACTTTTGGAAATCTTCTACTGGGAAACCCTGAGTTTGGGAATGTTTAACGTGATGCCAGTTTGATGGAGCTGTTTTGGCTGCACAAGGGGGACCCTTACTATGTTAGGCACATGGTTTTAATCTTGTGGCTGATTGGTGTATAGACATAATAATAAAGTTACTTCCAGAACTTCTTTGATTCACTGACAAAATCCACACTTGAAACCAATGAAACAATCATCATCATAAAAATTAAATCCCTGAGCTACCATAGGCATCTGTCTTTTGGGAGCTCCAGACCACTAGGGCTGTCTATGTCAACGAAAAGAGGCTGATTTTTCTTAGTATATTGAAGTGAGGGCCAATTGGCCGAAATGCTTTAAGATTCATTAGATCAGCACACTATAGTCAGCAGATGCTGTAAGCAGCAATGTAATTCAGGGAGAACAGTACGCGGGACTCGTGTGCATTCTCGTGTACGCTCCATTCTGGTAAACTTACCCCCACTGTCTTACCTACCTTACCTTACCTTACCAGGCACCAGCACCTAGCGGAGGAATTTCTGGTTCATGGGAGAGTATTGATAAGGGTTTTTTGACCTGCATCTCAGCCAAAAGAGCCCAACTTTTTCGGGCCATGGCCGGAGGGGTCACGGACCTCGGAGCTAATGGGCAGTGCCTGGTGTCCTGTATTTCACCCTAGAACTATGTACCAACACTGAGCTGTGCCGGATAATGCCACAGTGCCATCAACTGGACTTTTCAGAGACTTCACCAGTAAAATACTTCACATTGCTTCCTATTCGCGAATTTCCAAGGACTTTTTTCCGACTGATTTAAAATACTAATTTTAACTTTAACCATAATGTTACAAATGCAATGTGTATTTCTGTTATATTATATGACATGCGCTTATTGCTAACATTAATACTTTCATATCTTTGTAATTATGTACTGTACCGGACGTTTCATGGCAAACCGTAATGCTAACATGTCATGTTTGGTATCATTCTACTCCTTTAAATTTCTGAAATTGCATGGGGCATATTTCAATGGGATCAGAATTGCGTCAAACCCTCATTTAATAACTGAAAATAACATAATTGGGAAATTTCCCCTCTGGCAATGCCCCTGCCCAAATTTCCTCCTGGGAGGGGACGCAGTTCTCATTCGGCTACCCAAATAATTTAGGACCCTGCCATAAAAGCTATTGTAGAGTTTGAACATAAAAGATAGGGAAACAAACTATTTGAGGAAGACTGCAAACAGCTTCCCACACATGCCTTTATATGCCGTGTGTATTGGACACGTTTGGAGGATTGCAGGCAACCTCCCTCATGTGGATCTATATGTTGTGTGCAGCCGAAATGGGTTAGGAAGATCGCAAACGACTTCCCACATGTACACTTTGTGAGTGTGTGTCGCTGCACCAGGTATGACTTAATTATTTCTTTAAATTTCATGTAACTCAGTAATTTGGGTTTTCTGATTTAAGCTTTTGCCTGCCTCGCGAAATAAATGGTTAATTGCATTTTGTTGTGTATTTCTGACTCTAATTTATAATCCTTTCACCTCAGAGTTCCTGTCACCCACAGGGTATAATGTAGGGCTATGAGGCCTGCCTGATCACCAAGCCTCCCTGCTTGGTACACGGTGGTTTCCCTTTAATTTACTATAGTTATCTATAGTTCACTACAGTAAAATTTATGTAAACTATGGAAAACTACAGAAAACTATACTTTGTTGCAAATATACTACAGTAATTGAATATCATTGCTATAGTTTACTATAGTAGAGTTTGATATACTTTAGCATATAGTATAGTATCTCTATAGTATATCTATCTAGTTACCATAGAGATACTATTGAGAACTATTGTATTTTTACTGTAGTGTTTTGTGGTAATTTGTCATAAGGGTTTCCATGCTGCGACTGGTGTTATTTTGATTGACTTAGAGAGTATGTTGTTAAACTCAAAATTAGAGCTGTCCGGTTATGAAAATTGGACTTCGGTTTCGGTTTCAGTTTGGTTGTTTTTTAAAGAGTTGAGTCTCGACTTTATTTAATAAACTTAAAAAAGGCTCACAACTTGTGAGAAACATGTAATAACAGAACATATTAATTCAACAAAACAATAGAAACAAAAGTAAATTAGCCTTAGTTAGGCAGAAACGAGTAAACAAAATGCCAGGGCTGAGACCATGCAATATGTTTCTCACAGTGCCCCATTTACATATCCAAACTTTCAAAGAAGACAATATTGTAGGTGTTGACAACTTGATATTGGTAATCATGCATGCAGTTATGCACGCCATTGCACGGCACTGGTTAGTGGTTACAAGATTAGACTTATTTGGGGAAGGCCCAAAACCTATGTTCCAAATTCCAATTCTATTATTACCTTTAGAAAAGCTTTATGCCATTCTAAAATTGTAAGTCTAACCCAGTGGGCAGTGTGTGTTCCTTCAAACGTGCCACCATCCCATACTGCCCGTAGTGAGTCCCCTAAGTTGGCCCTAACACAATTGTTCTATTAATGAGGGGATGACCCATCAAGGAACAGAACTGTCAATTCCCAATACGCTTGCATATTTACACTTTTACATGCGTTGTCGTAGCCCCATTTCTATCAGTTTGAAAACATATGTCAATAAAAATCAAAAAACGTTCCAGACTTGTATTGTTTGTTTATATAATGCAACAACACGTATTCCGTGAAGAGAAAGTTGGGGATTATAGAAGAATCAACAAAATATAGAGGTTGATCACGTGGTCCAATTCAATCGGGTGTAGACTCATTCTTGTTTAGACGCCCAATATTGTAACACCGATCATTTGTAACTCCTGATTAGTTGGTATTTTGTACCGTAAAATTATTATTTTAACGGAGTAAGGGATATTAGTTGGTAACGCTGCAAGAAAAAATGAACCTGGGTATATATTGATAACAAAACGGGCACAAATTAGCTGGTTTCGATGGATTGAATTTGCGTTCCGTGCTGAAGTGTGCACTGAAGTCAGCCCAAAAATAGTTGACAGTTCTGCGGCCCAAGTTCCAGGAAGCATTCGGTAAGAGATTGATTGCAGGGTTTCCTCCAGGATTTTTTGAAACTGTGGCGGAGGGCTTCAGCGTTGGGTCAAAACTCAGCATTATCAGGTGTGGCCAGTTTTCATTTATCAGCACGTAGGCAATGTAATAATTGAATGCGCACGGAGGTTTATCAGTTTCACATGCGTGACGGTGGATTTCAGATGTCAAATGAAAACCGACTATGAGTCCGGACTCCGGCATTGGAATTAAATAATCATGAAGATACAATTAGGTAGAGCAGAATGTGCTCACAGCAAACACAGAAGATAACACCTAGTTTATCGTTTTGCAAACTGAACAAAATAGTTTCTCTAATCATTGCACACATTGCACTGAGAAGAAAGCAGCGCATTTTACTGCCGATGGCTAATTTTTATGCCCCTGCCCTCCAAAGAGGAAAGGGGGCATTATGTCGACACCATTTCTGTCCGTCGTCCGTCCGTCGTCCGTTACCTTTTCGTTTCTGTGGGATAACTATAGAATCCCTCGTCGGATTGATGCCATTTCTTTATGGCGTATTGGGAGTGGCTAGAGGAAGATTCCTTTCCAAAACCAGCATTGTGCGATATCTAATATGGCTGCCACAGCAGCCATCTCAATATGCCCTTGATCAACATACAGGCGGGGCATATGCCACGCTCTGCATTGCTTTTGTTATTCATTGGAAAACGTGTTCATCAAGCAAAATGATTGACAACAGATCAAGAATTATTCACGCTCATTTTAACTTAACCAGGAGAACTGGCGACACCTGATTGTCCTTGGAATTTTCAGAGTTAATGTAAAGTCATTTTACATAGGCGTGCCGGCTTTTATTTTGCCGTGGCGCACATGTAGCGGAAACCCTGGATTATAAACACAGTAACAAACAGAAAATTGATATTTATAAACATATTTTCAGAAGAATATACACATATACGCAAGTCATTTTATAATAACAAACATCTACTACCTTCATTTTATGTTTGAGTGCAACTTTCTTTTTAAGAGCTTTTCTGGCTCTTTTGCCTCGGCCTTGTGTGTTGATTTAACACGCCGCATGAGGTTTCTGGTGTTGCCAGACTGGGCTGTAATTTTCCTATGGCCTCTACTTACAGATTGCATGTTTTTTTTTCCGGGTTTCTCAAAATATAGCCACATAGGGCTTTAATGTCTTTTGTCTGCATCGGCCATGAGTGACGCTATGTCGTGATTGTTGACAAAATGTGAACTGAAACCGAAAGTACGGTTGTTTGCGTGCATGCTCGGTTATGACTTCTGGTTTTCTCAGACAACCGAGACAGAGTTAGTTTTTCGGTTAACCGGACAGCTCTACTCAAAAGTCCCTGAATGCTTTCTTTTTTTGTTTTACGTTGTACTGAAAACAGTCCCTGGATGCCTTTTTTTGCATTTCAAACTTAGATGTCCCTGACGAACATGTTCTGGTCCTTGGTGGTCCCTAGTCATACAGTATATGTCAAACCACCCAACCACCAGGCTTAATAGGGCTTAATTGGAGTTCTCCACTGAATTAGGATGTTTTTGGTCCGGCGGACTTAGGGTATAGACCGTTACAAATCCGTTGCAAAATATAGCTCTAAATTCATAAATTGGAGTCTGATCACATTAATGAAACGTGTGGTTTAATTGTAACCATAATTACGTAAAACAAAATGTAATATTCTAAGTGTAATTTGGAGTCAGATAAGCTGTAACCGATATGCTATGCGCCCTGTTCCTACGAACCGAGAGAGTTGTTGAATTAATATCTGTTTTATTCTGATTCACATCAACTGAGGAAGAACCTGCTGTGCCTTCCCCTCCGGCTATTTCCGTCGTTGGTTTAGCTGTGAGGTGATTACAATACACTTGCAGAATTTTGTTCCTAAAGGGTCGCTGTACAATCTACAGCGCTGC
The DNA here is from genome assembly GCA_029721435.1 of Gymnothorax reevesii. Taxonomy (NCBI): domain Eukaryota; kingdom Metazoa; phylum Chordata; class Actinopteri; order Anguilliformes; family Muraenidae; genus Gymnothorax; species Gymnothorax reevesii. The sequence continues at coordinate 116,212,721 of CM056573.1, forward strand.
ATCAGGAGCAACAAAGGCAAATTATAGAAAATTTATGGTGACGCCCAGCATCTATCTCCAAGTCAAAGTAGTTATAGGGATGTTCGTCCAGTCTTGCTTGTTTTGGGATTACCAATGAGTTATGAACCCTAGACCGTTATCAAGGTATGATATTTGATATAAGCGTATTTTAACAGGTCGGGACAATGGTATGAGACTTCACAATCAAGTGGAGGCTTGTTATGACACAATTTGAAATGGTATTCTCACTGTAGTATTCTCATCATTAAATGGCTAACACAGTTTAGGGTGCTAAATCCGAGCAATATCAAACATTTCTCTTATTAAGGGACAGAAATGTTTGATGGAACAGTTGCAAGCCAGTGGATTTAGTGAGAAATAGGGGTAAAGCACATGGGAAATTTTATGGTTGGGGGCCTCGCTCAAAGGCTTAAGAGCTAAGTTCATCCCACCAGATCATTGCTCCAGTCCTTACCAGGGACTTGAACAAGTAACTCTTTGGTTATCAACAACCCACCACTAGGCTGCCCTGCTGCCCTAATAAAAGCAAAATGATGCTTAGGTGCCTAAAGATTTAGAAAGCCCAGGGGTCTGAGAGTAAACAACCAGTCCATTGTTTCTTCCACCCATGAGTATCAAGTGCAGGTGGTTGGAAAAAAAATAATGGTGAGGACTTCTACTTTCTGCACCTGCATTTTCAACCTTGGGTTAACTGTTTGCAAAAGGAGATACTCTCCCAGTTTGATCTAATTCTGAGCAGCAGATACGTATAGGAGCAGGAAAGGGTAGAAAAACAGAGCATCATTGCTAAGATCTTGAAGCAGGTGCTTAACTGCCAGAGGAGATGACAGGCATAGTGGGCACTTATGGAAAAGTAAACCCGTCCAGATGGTTGCCTCTTATTTCCAACAGTTACAGTACAAGATATCTACAAGATCTGAAAGACTGAATCAAAATGCTGGAATAAAACAGGACTGATCGTGTTGATTCTGGTTCTGTTCCAGAATGTTCAGCCTCCAAGTTAAACATAATGGGGCCTAAGCTGACTGCTGCTGAACTATGCTGGCTAGTCTCAGGGAGGCCTCAAGTTTGCTGAAAACACAATGTGCCTAGTTCAGGTCTTGGAGACACTAGAGAAGATGGTCAAGACCAGAGACCATACTCTTCAAGCTGTGTTGTCTGGAGCTGAAGGTTTTACCACTCACCAGCTGGGGATGGCACTGAAAAAAAGACTTGTTCCACATTGGAACTCAGAAAAGAGGCAGTGGAACATTGCCCATTATGCTGACTGAGAAAAGTATGCCTTATGGCAGACAGTGAAATGTGACAGTAGCTCGAGAACATGGCTTGAGGCTTCTGAGCAATCAAGAGGAAAAAAAGACGCCTTAGCTTCTTGCTGGCAGGACTCAGGATTTGAGGCATTAGTATTTATTTGTTTGTTTGTTTATTCACTTTTTATTCACTTACTTATTCCATCCACAGGAGCATATTTAATTACATGTGAATTGACTAAAAACTTTAAGGTGCTCCTTCTCCAGTTGTTGTCAGGCGCAAGCTCTCCCGTGATTTTTGTTCCAATTATTAAAAAAATTTTCTAGTCCTTCAGTTCCAACCTATCCTTACATCAGAACAACCAAAGAGGTTAATTCTTCCCAATCATCTGATATTACTCATAAAGTTGTTTCTGATACCACCCACAGGACAATTTCCACATTTCCTCAATTACTGTAAATAATTGCAGCACTGTGCCTTACCGTAAGTGACAGCAGTAACACGGCATAAAAAATAAGAAATAAACAGTTAGGAAAACATTATATCTTTGGTTAAAGTAACTGCTTCTTCCTTACTATGGTTAGGTTGAGGTAAAGGTCAGGGTTCAGGGTACGGGGATTGTGCTTTTTAAAAGACAACCGTGGATTGAAAAAAAAAAAACAGTTGCGGCTTGCAGTTCCAAGTTTTAAAGTAGTAGACACGAGAGTGAAAGGACGGTCACGGCTTTTAGAATACAGTCGTATTCTGAAACTGCCTGGCAGTTTCAAATATTAAATTGTCAGAAATTAAATAAAGCCCTGCTCTACTACAAAAAAGTCCTCTGTTTCATGCAACAGCAATTCTCCCTGACCACCAAACCTGTAAACTTCCTAGCAATGGATGTCAGCAAACTCAGAACATTCATGTAGATCACTTGTAGCCGCTTTTTGACCTAGCTTATCAGGATAGGCTCTCAGCTTAATAATCCTGGCCACTTCAGTTCATTGATGCTTTCCAGGTAAAATAAAAGAGAAAAATCAGATTTATACGAACTACTCTCCAGAAAGTAAAATGTTTTATTTACTTTAAAGATGTTAGGTCAACTGGCATCACACAACTGAAATCAGTAACTTCTAATTATTTTGATAAAGTACATTGGCCTAGAATTGTTGAAATCAAAAACTAACAAGTGGACCCAGTAAACACAAAGTAAAGCAAACATTATTATAATTATAATTTTTGCATATTTTCCATCCTGGAATGTATTTTTATTTCCATAGCCTTTGTGAATTTGTAGGTTTAGATATATTTATCTATACTGAAGTATCCGTTTCCATATGTCCCACATATTTCATATACATATTTTCACATACAGTACCGTAAAAAAAAAAAATTCTGATGACATAGGCAAAATTATTTTTCTCATGAAAGGTCACGAGCAAATTTTTGAGGAGAGCTATTTATTGTTTAGCAATGCAAACAATTCTATTGACATGAATAACATTTTCGGGAGTATTTTTGCGATCCTTTTTTGTCGACAACAAAAAACTTGCATTTGCATTTCTTATCTTTTTACCTTTGGTCCTTGTTGCATGGGAGATCTTTTTTTTTTTCACAAAATGTGAATGTCTCCAGTTGTATATGGTAATTTTTAATCATTATTTTTATCTTTTTTTTTCAAATAAATTTGGAATCTCCAATCTCAACTGTTAAAGTAATTTCCAATCTATCTACCAGGAACTTTCATGCTTTCATGCGACTCTTGATGTCATGGTGGAATAAAGAAGGCAATTTCCGGTTTTCCTCTGAAAAATGCTCATCAGCATTTGAATCTCTTAGCATGCACAGAACAAGGGCAAAGGAAACCAAAACGTGTTCGCTAAGTTAGCAACTGACAAGCATGCGGATGCCCAGTAGGAGGTGCTTGAACAACAAACTATGCTAATGTAAACCGGCTGCATCCCATCCTCATCCCTGATTGACAAAATGCCAAACTGCACTGCTCTTGTGATGCTACGGTCCACAGTTGGCTATGGCATGGCTGGATTTTTTTCTCGGAGATGACTCCAAATTCGTACCCATAAACATAAATTTATCATAGTTATAATGCATCTTTATGTGTTAACAGTAAGTAAGTCGATTGAAGAAAATGAGAATTAAAACCGGGTTTGCTTCACTTTGCACTACTTACTTTCGGGGTAGTATTTCACTTCATCATGATTTCAGGGTTCAGACTCTCTGAGGGTTCAAAATATCATGCAGGAGTGCAACTGCATTGTCTTTTGTATTTGAACCAAGGACCAGCCTGGAGTTTTTAATACTAGTTTTATTTTTGCTAAAGATTGCCATATCTGCACAAGCACCCTGAAAAACTAATGGCATTTTCACTGAATACTTCATAATCATGCCTGCTTTCAATACTTTGAGCTTTATTATTTCAAACATTCATACAAGATGAGGTCCCCTTTCATTTCCACCCAAGTGAGGGGAGGTCCATTATGGAGTTTGGAAGAGCTGATTAGATTCTTTAAAAAAAAAAAAAAAAACCCTCAAATGACTGATTGTTCTTTTTAAATGGGCACCTCTGGAAATTTAGACAATAACTAAACAATGCTTTGCAACCAATGCTGATTCAATGGCTCCGAAATACAAACAACTCAAATCTGAAATTTTAATTTCAAGAGAAATGTGACTTTGACCCACTAAATGTAAAGAATAAAATGTTATGAGTGAAAAGGGGGTACGTATAAACAGTGTTACTGATCATGTTTTGGACATGTCTAGTACAGTGTCACATACAAATTTAGTAAACAATACATGATTTGCACTCAATAAAATTTTGTCAGTATGTGACTTATGTCATTCAATACTAAGATTTATCTGTACAAAACCAAAAGATACTCATGGATAATGTATTGTAGAGAATTTATATGGAAAGTACATGATGGGGGCACTTTATTTAATTCATAGGCAGAAGTGTTTTTCTTGTTAGTATGCAATGTAAATGTAATCATATTATAATGCATTGAGACCAAACCCCCTTTGCATTATGAACATAGTGTGAAATGGATGCATATTACATTTCAGTGAGCACATCTGCGGAGTCACAGAGATAAATAATGAATAGTATGAATGCAACAGTTTATTCAACAATTAATACTTTGTTTTCCATGAAAGATTACACCTTTTCACATTTAGATGTTCTGGCTTTGCACATAAATATTTCATATAATGTGTTAAAGCAGGAGCTTAAACTGGAAATTTCAGAATATATAATTACCTGTATGATGATCATCATCATCTTCTTCTTCATCGTCATCATGAAAATGCGCCAGATTTAGACAATGAAAATACTTTTACAAGTATTCTAAAATGTCTTACATTTGCTACACATATAGAGAATATATATTTGCGGAATGTAATTAGAAAAAAAAAAGAATAAATTTGTGTTCTTTAGTGTTTGATCTTTTCATTAAATACTTTGTAGAATTTATACACACAAAAAAAGCCTGGCGAAATAAATTTACTGCAGAAAATGAGAGTACTTTGGAGGGTTTAGGTTTTCTTCTTTTTCTGAGGTAATTCAGAGTATTTCTGGAAGAAATGCTAAATTTCATAATGATCTTGGAATCGTATATATAATATACACTGTACTGAATACATTGCTGGGTTCAATGACAGTGTATGGATACTGCAAGACTCGTTTTTAACACTCTAAAAATGCTATACTTGTGAGAGCAGGAAATGAATTCAAGCACACCATTTAGAGCATTTTATTTTCAGATTATGTGACAAACTGAATTTTATTTCATGTCTTAAACAAATCAAATCTTGCATCATTTAGAGCAGCAGTCACTTAGTGTATTATATGGAAAGGAGGATACATTTACTGCACTATAATTAACAGTTAAGGTGGTTAAAATAAAAAAAAAAAAATGTATTCAAACAATACACTATATAACAGCCAAATCACTTGTTCTGGCTCCAATCACTACAAATAATCACATCGTACGCATTGTTAGAAAACAGAAACAAACACACACACAAAAAAAACAAAGCAACAGCACAGTGACTGCAACTAATAGAAGCTTAAATATTTTAGCTGTGCTAAAATACTGCCAAATTTAAAGCAGCAGCAATGAGTTCTATGAACTCTAAGACACATTTCGACACCAGTTGAGGAAAAAAACTGACAAAGCATATTTTGTTTGATTTTAGGTGGGTTTTAACGCCCGATGCTTGGAGAAACTCACCCAGCCTCACGCATCCACCCGTTTCCTCACACTCCGCCTCCAATCGCCAGTGACAGGTGTTCTTACCGCATGCACGATACTGCCAGACCAGGACCCTGTGAAACACTCCACATCCTGCAGTCCTTCCAAATCAAACTCTCACATTGCATCTCAATCAGCATGCCTGTAATTGAGCCCACAATATGTGCTTCCTCTTTCCTGAAATATAAGGTATAAGTTTGTAAGAAAGCACATTGCTTGTAAACCACTTGATTAGCCAGCCAGTCGCAGATTGAGCGAATGCTTTTTATTTCTTCGTCACTAACTGAGTAAATCATCCAGCGTTATGCTGTCGGTCTATTTTAGCTCTTTTCTTCTTCATTGAATTGTTTGTAGCAAGATGGGAAGCAAAGGCTGGCTGTCACTTCTGCCAGCTTAGGGGGTGCGTATGTGCATGCAGGTGCATGCGTTTGTGTTTCTGTGCATATGCATTTCCCTGCACATGGAGTTCCAACACAATACACACAAGAAAACACAAACAGTGTTTTCGCGACATTTGATTAAGAATACAATTCTTTCACTTAAGAACTTCAATTATTATTCAAAAAAAAAAACTCATCACATTTTTGCTATTTATTTCAGAGTGGATTCATGTTGAAATTACACAAATCATATGATCTGCCATTCACCATGGATGTAGATCCTGTCCAAAAGATAAGCAGAGTGTGAGAGAGCTGGGTTGCTCACTTCAACCAAACCCGCGTTACACGCTAGGCGGTTTACTTTGTAAAAGAAGTGATAAGTTCCATTTTTCCCTCCTCCCCCCTTCACTGACACAAATCAGCACGCTTAGAATAAACTGCATAAGTTATCAGCTCCTTGGAAAGCAATGCAAAAGGGGAGCTAAGAAAAAAAAAAGACTTCTATCACTTAATGAAAAATAGCTTCCCTTTTGGACAGAACTTCATAGGCTGCAATCAAGCCGTGGCCCCCTCTTCTTGACGTGCAATCGAGGCAAATCAAGTCAGCATCTATTAATAATATTTCCCTGGCTCCTTTCATTCCACGGCATGTCCTACGACTGTCAGGGTCCGTGATGGAGCACTGCCTTTATCTCATCCCAGGCCTGCTCTGTCAGAGTGATAAACAATTCTAACAAGAATCAGAATAAAGATCTTCCCAGTAGACTCCAGGAGATAGAGGCCTTTTTTCTCATTTTCTAGACGGCAAAATTTAATCTAGTGGCTGGGCTCTTTTTTTTCCACCCCCCCACCACCCCCCCTCCCTTTTTTTTTCCAAGCGTCACATTCAAAGAGATGCAAATTTATCAGAGCCGAGACCCGGCTGACTCAATGCACAGCGTGAATGTCAAAGCAGGGGCTTTGGAACCCGAGACACCCCCTCGTCCTGGGTCTCCGCGGGTAGCCTAATGAGAGGGGCTCGTCCGGAAGCCACGAGTCCGAGGTCGCGCGGTGTTGTCCGAAACGACTGCCCTCCCTCTCTTCTTCGTGAAACAGGACGAGGCAGGCGATGGGGGCGGGCGTCGCCCACACCTTTTTCCTGTGTGACAGCGATGTCACTTTCACCGCATAATCGCGCAGAGAGTGTGGAAGCGTTCATTTTCTGCAGCGCTCACATTTTTTTGTTACCTTATCCACCGAGGTTGTTGTTGTTGTTTTTTGTTATTTTTCTATTTGCTGCGTGAATCTGTGTTTTTAGCTTGAGTCAGTGATAGTTACATTTCTAATGTGGCACATCTTTTTTGGCAATTAAAACTGCTTTATTAAAGTAAAGAAAATAACAAAATTTTTATTCACTGAATGGCTCCCATGAATCTATGCAATTAGTGTTTCTCCTTCAGCACGAGTGAAGCAGTCTGCATACAGCATGTATGTCAATTTTATTACATCCAAAATTTTGGTTCTCAGATTTAAAAACTGCTATGAGCCCCAATTAGCTTTTTCGACTGTCGCAACAGTTTCTCTATACAAAAATTTGCCAAGAATGCAAATTGCTGATATGGATCATAAAGAAAGCCTTGGGTAACACATTGAAGGCCGTATTGGCCAATCTTGGAGACAATGTCTTCAGCGCTGGGAAAGCTAGCTCTCCAGAAGTGCATTGGAGCTGATGTAGTCAGCAATGTGAAAATTAGCATTAACCTTGAACGTTTCTTTCATGCAGTGAAGAAGGAGCGTTGATTTAGCATTTAGAATTGACACTTGGGAATAAACACATGCAAAGGATGGAGCCAATACAGCAAACAAACCAACTAGCAAAGATATTTCTGTTTGTCCTTTATGGTTAATCTAGGGTACACAGAGTATTTCTTCTCAACAGACTCTGCATAGGATCTTCCTTGATCACTCAAGATGCCAATGACATAATGAGGTTTTTCTTTTGTCAAGTTACTTTGCTGTTTTCTGAACAGTCTCATGAACACCAGACTTCAAAGTGAGAGCCTTTGAGTTTCAACAATTGATCTTCCAGGTCAACTTGCAAGCCTAGAAGGTTTGTAACATGAAAGGCAATATGACATAAACTTTGAAAAGACATTCACTTTCTACACCCTTCACACTTTCTTACCTAGGCCTTCGGTACTGGTGAGCTGTACCGAATCGCCCTGTTCAGCTGAACACGTATATATGCATGTATGTATTTTGTGGACAGGAAAAGCCACCTGGCAGGAGATGCCACCAAAGCACATTCTATTTAAAGTAAACCAACATGTTTTTGATGACACTTTTCTTCCTGCAGGAGGTACTTTGCTCAGAGTTTGGCCACGTTGAGTAAAAGTGCCGTAAAACTGAACAGGTGTAAATGTGGAGGTGGCTGGATAGTGTGAGCTGGGATCTGCTCATTGGTGGGGGGGGGTGTTGGGTTGTGGGTAGCTGAGTGTTGGGGTGAGATGAAAGGCCACTCAATGTATCGGACAGGTGAGGGATGAAACCGGAGAGAAGGGCGGTAAATAAAAGCAACAGTGAGAGATTCATTAGAGGAAGGGAAGGGCCCTGTCATGCCATAGCTTCCATAGGATGAGGGCAGACCAGAGCCACAACCCCTCTACCAGCCCCTCCTCCTTCCCCTTTAATGACAGCTTCACACCTCAGAGGAGTGAAACTGGGAAACGCGCATCTAATTCATCCCTGGCCTTATGCATTTTTAATTGCGGGAGAGAAAAAAGAAAATGGACGAGGATTGAGCAGCGAGGTGGTTGTCACTGTACAGGGAGGCGAAGTCCCTTTAATGTCTGCGCCACCCAACCAAATACAATTCCCAGGTTGAAAAATAAAGGCATGCTGATGAGCTGGACTCGGCCGTTCCCCATCGCCCTGCTCACGAGTGATGGATACGCCATGTTATCATTAGAAAGACTGAAGGAACAAGCCCAGACCGAGGCCCTCAGAGTTAGGGAGTCTGACTCAACTGCAAAGCTTATTGACTGAAGCTATTGACAATTCAATAGTCAATATTTGAGCAGATAAACCAACACACACTTCAGAGGTACAAACACTCACTGAATATCTAATCACTCCACCGAGTTAGCCCGACAGGCCAGCAAGTAATGGCTCATTGGGAAAATAAATAAATAAATAAGATCTTCATTTCTTCTGAAGAGATGAACAAATACTTCAATATGAAACAGTAGAGATTTTTTTATCAAGTGGAAATTAAACAATTGCATAAGGTTTATTTTTCACCAGTCACTCAAATGTAGCTGTAATGAAATATTATATCTCCAAAGTGCAAATGACCTACATTCAGTTAATTCTGAGAATTTGCTAGCACTAAGCAGCTCAGAGGATTAATTTGAATATACTTCATGAGACTAAATCTAAATTGGTAACAGTAATGGATTTGATATTTTTTTCTCACCCACAAAGGGGTGCAAATTATTAAACTACACGGTGGAATTCCTGACAAATGTCAGAATGAAACTGAGTCTTCACATTTGTGCTATTTATTAAAAGATACATCTTTGTCTTATTCCATTACTTTCATTTTGTATGCCTAATGGCAGAATCACTAAGGTGTGATCTTTTTTTTTTTTTTGAACTTTTCCATTTTTAATGGTACGTGTCTTTGCATGTGTGAAACACAGAAAGTTGTCAATCCAAGATTTTTCCGAAGTTTGCCAGTTAATCATGCAGGCAGTACTGGACTCCAACATTTTCTGGAGGAAAGGTACATCCCAATATGTAGTACCACATACTGTAGTTATGCCATGGAAGGACGCATCACATATGTTTCACACATCCTATAACGCTCTTTGCTCATAACCTCTTTTGGGAAAAACAATTCTAATGATATTGGATATATTGGCATATTTTATGTCGTATTAGGGCTATGTAACAAACTCAACATGAACCCCTGACGAAACTTGCCACAGGCAAAAGCCAAAAAAGTTGTGATTGCAGATGATTTGGAATAAGTTCATTCATGATTAAATACAGTAAATGACGGAAGGCAAAGGCTTGCTATTTTCACTCGAGGAGAACCACCACCTGTAGTACTACCTCTTATCCTTTTTTCATATGCCACTCACTGCTGCATTTCCCAGAGAGCCCAAATAATCCAGAAATTCCCCAGAAGTCCCTCTTATCATAAGGAAAGGAACATGTCATACTTTTGACAACAGAAGTTTATGTTTACATGCTGTATATTACCGTCATATCATTCATCCTTTATCTGACCGCTTGTATTTCCATCATATCATTCATCCATTAGCTGACCGCTCAATCCAGTTCAGGGTCACAGTGGCAGCAGCAGGGGTGTGCCCACCGGGGTGGCTGGGGGTGGCACTGGCTACCCCTGGAATACGATTGGCCACCCTGCCTGGCCACCCCCACCAGAGCTGTCAATTAGTTTGTCCGAGTTGACGTTCAAAAAATATGCAGGATGCACTCTGGTTGGCGGTTGCACTTCAACTTTCTCATGCAGACTTGCACTATTTTGGCTAAAAAGGAGAAAACAAGGGTAAGTAAACAGTCGCTCAAAATGTGTAGTGTTAAATGATTTACAAATGTTTAAATGAAGTTGATAAGTAAGTCGAATCTAGAGTTAGCACAGTGCGCTAGCTTAGCATAATGAATTGAAGTCTATGGGAAACATTATCCTGTGCCGGTAAAGGTGGAAGAAAACAAACGTCTCGGGGGGCTCACGATTTGGACTTGCCCCTACTGCGTTAGCTAGCCATATACTCAGTTGACACTGGAGGAATCAGTGGCAGTTCGTCGGCTGCAACGAAGGGAAGCTGAAACCTCGCCCTTCAAAGCTTAATGACTTAAACCTTTCACAGTTTACTTTTCTTGATCAGCAATTGCTGATACAAATTGGTAGAAGGACAGTCAAATTTATGTTCGATAGCAAATGACTACACAAATTATCAATACATCTTTATAAATTAGTTTGCGAAGAAGCCACAAGAATACATTTTCTACAATCTGAATACTGAAGTAAAGAATGCGATGTTGCGCAGCTTGTTGCTTAATGAGCCTCACAAATCAATTTGCGAATATATGCCATTTCACCAGATACTTAAGCGTGGAATTTATAAAGACGTAGGCCTATGGTAATTTACGTTGTAATTTCTGTGTGAAAGAAAACCTGATAATTTTGTGGTGCAATGTATAACAATGCTATCAAAAATAAATTTGACTGTCCTTCCACCAATTTGTATGAGCAACTGCTGATCAAGAAAAGTAAACTGCGAAAGTCATTAAGCTTTGAAGGGCGAGGTTTTGGCCTCCTTTTGTTCCGGCCGACAAACCACCACTGGGCGGAATGCAGCGCTGAATGTCTGAATATCAATCTAACATAACCTCGGCGAGGAATACCGGAATTTGGCATTGGTTCCAGATTTTTCTCTCACATAGCTAACTATTGTTTGTACGTCTCCCACTGCCCGACAAGCTAATGATGTGGAAGTTATCAAAGCAAACCGTTGCTAGTTCAAACGCGAGAGTAATGGCTTGACCGCTGTGTAAGTTAGCAGAGTGATGGCGTCAGCTCAGTGGGAATTACTATCCAGGCGCTTGCGGAAATTACATTTGATTTCTATTGAATTGTGCAATTTGTGTTTGTGATAAACAGAAACTTATACTGTCAGTCATGACCTGATCTGGCCAATGCTAATGCCTTGATAAATAAAACCATTGGAAAGGTGTATCGCGGTCATAAAACCCCAATAGTTCCAGCTATTCATGTCTCCTTATTGATTTAACCATTCCCTTCAACAAAGATGGTTTTTCTGAAAACGATGATAAATGAGATCAGTGCAACCTATCATCCCCCTTACACTGCGGGACACAACAGAGGAGCGCTGCGTTTTGGCATAGGAATGCATGCGATGCATAGAATTTTAGAGTGGTCCATAATCACCACGTCTCACTGCATGGTATGTATAAACTCAGTTCCATACTGTATTTTGAAACATTGTAGAAGTGTCCCCTCAAAGTAAAACGCTACTCGCAAATTAACGCTGGTCGGCATTGCGCTGCAGTCAACTCAACTGTGGCAAGCAGCAAAAGCAACCGCAAGTTTTTGGCGATACAAAGAAACTTTCCCATTAAGCTACATTTACATGCTTGGTGTCTACTTTCACTAAATCAAAACTTATCAATTATCTTGATGTAGTCTTTCATGTTTGATTAAAGACTGAAATCACAATAAATTTCTCCAAGATAATGTGCTTAAATAAACACTGAAGTTTAAGGAGTCTGAAAATGTTGAGAATGTAGCGATCATACGAACGTCGTTGAAATTTTAAGATGAAGCACGGTGTATGCCGTTGCCATTAAATTTATTTCTCTCTCTTCTAAATTGCTTGGGCTGGCATAGGGAATTTGACCACAATGGTCTGGGATATTGACACTACTGCATTTATAGACACACACACTGCAGTGTGAAACAGCTGTTATACTTTTGTTATAAAATATGTACCATGGGTATCTGCGTGTAATAGAAGTTCCAAAATTCTAATACCATGGAATTGTTTTTGAAACAAGTGGCACACAAACACAGAATGTGTATTGTATTTGGAAACACTTTATTAAAAATAAAAACAACTAAAATGAATGAAAAATGTGTTTACTTGAGCAGAATTCCATTGCTTTCTATCCTATAATATGTTTCCTATATTCCTATGTTTCCCATTATTCCTATGTTTCCCACGTGCCCCCCTTGACTGATTATTGGTCCCCCCTGTGCCACCCGACTTAAAAAATCCTGGAACCGCCCCTGGGCAGCAGGCCAAGCCACTGACACCTTCTGCCAGCTCAGGGACGTCCAGGTGATCTTGGGCCAGCTGGGAGACGTAGTCCCTCTGAATTTCCTGGGTTTTCCTCTGGGTATCTTAATGGGTGGACGTGTCTGGAAGGTCTCCATAAGAAGGCATCTTTACCCAATTACCCCATTCCCAAACTAACTGAAATGACCGCTCTAAAAGCAGTGGGCAAGAGATCATCATCACTGTCCACTGTCCATTTCGCTGATGAATAATTCTTTTGACTGTGCAGGGAAAATGCCGGGCAGTATGTATGGTGTTGCTTGGGTTATTGGCTTCTTCTTGTCTATGTTGTGAACAGAGTGAGTCGATGGCCATTGCAGGGTCATGGTAAGGGCTGGCATAATCTATGGGCAGTAAACCCCAGTGCATTTTATCCAGTAGGATTTGAATTCTCAAAATTCTGCGAAAAGATCCTGAGGCTGATTGTTGTGCCATTCATCCCCCACCATTGCCTCTTGTTTCAGCAGTATAACGTACAGCCCTGTGTCACAGATATTTGCGCTAAATTCCTGATGGATGAAACTGTCCTGTTCTTCCATGGCCGGTGTATTCATCGGACGTATCACCCACTGAGCATGCTCGAGATGCTCTGGACAGGAGCTTACAACATTATGTACCAGTCCTCACTCATATCCAGCAACTTCACACAGATATAAAAAGAACGGTACTACATTAGACATGCTATAGATAGATAGATTTATTTAGGGGACTGATTTCAATTTTTTTTTTTTAAATTAGCAAGTGGTTTTCTTCTGTGTATTTTTATCATCTGAGGTTATGATGCAGTGAGCGAGGTTAGGCTGCAATTAGAATTTCCGCCTCAGAGAATAGTGTCAAAATGCTACACAGCCGACTCATTGATGACAGCTGATGTAATGAACTGCAGACTGGCATAGTAAAGCTGACTGAGAGCACAAACTACAAAATTAACAAACAAATGAATAGTTTGTTTACAAAATGCAATAAGTGTCAAAATTACAAAAATTTGAATAATACCATAGAGTGATAGCCCTGTGCGTCTTACACGTGGTGCAAAGATCCATTTTAGAAGTATTTTTATTATTTTATTAGTATTTTTTTCATGATTAAAGTTTGTGTTTTTCAATAAAATTTAATAGGGGTCATCATAAAGAAAGCTGATCTACTCAAAATCAGTAAAATGGATATATTGCATTCTAGAGACAAATTCTATAGATATATAAAGAAAAATGTGCTATAAAATATTTAAATAACTCATTGATTAACAGCTGTGGAAGCATTCTGACCTATTGCATCAAGCAAGATACATGACCAAAACATTTTATCAGAGCTGAAATTAAGATACTGCAATCACAGTTGAGTAGATGACAGAATGTGATATAGTATGCCTACATGAGCTGTCCTTTAACCCAGAATTGCACATTTTATAAGCTGCATCAGTATGTATGGCAAGTTATTTTCCTTATTTCTCCCAGTAAACTTGTGTTTCTGAAGTTTCTCTGCAAAGAGCCATACAGACAAGAGTGTGCGATGTTCAAAAATATTGCACAACTCTTATCTAGAGTTGTCTGCAGCCCAATTATTTATTGTGTGATTATGAAAATAATTGTTGGTGGACAATTTATGTGGGAATATGTCCAAAATGAATCTGAAGAAATGCAATGATTTGTTGGATAGCATAATAACCACACATGGTCTCACAAGGGCTTTGGGGGACACAAGATGGACAGGTTTGCTCCCTTTTGCCTCCAATAGCTGTATACTGCACGGAGCCGGTTTATTTATCATGGTACTTTATACAAAGTCATGCAGTAATACCGTCATTTACTCATACAAATAACAAAATGGACAACATGTTCCAGAACATACATCAGGCAAGTGCACATAAAGTTTCAATATGCAGCAGGAAGATCAGCCAAGCGCAATGTGGCAATATACTTGTCTAAGGTGATATAAAGTGGCAAAGATGTGAGAAAATGCCATGTTTACTCAGGGAAATGAAATGAAACTTAATTTACTTAGGTAATGCATTTGTATCTGCTTTGTGTTTCATGCCATTTTAACCAATTTTGCAGTCGTAGAAAAAAAAACATACTTTTTATGGCACAAACTGTGAAATAGTTAATTCCTACAGTGCCTGCCATGTCAAGCTCCCAGGACAAAAAGTCTCTTAAAATTGCTACTCTCCATGCATATTAAAGAAACTTGTCATCCGGACGTCACTAAAGAGCACAAAAGATAAGAGTCACAGTCCCTCTGGGGCAGCCTTTCCTGTAGTCAGAATGGTAAAATTATAACCATAAAAATGTCCAATTTAGGGGAAAATGCTCAGCTTTAGTGTGTTTTGCATAAAAGCCTGTGCATTCAAATTGCCAGCGCTGTAAAGACAAATTGGTAATTCACATTTAAAATGAAACTGACACTAACAATTTCAGAAGGGAAAGAATGCACAATGAAGAAATAAAATTCAGTAAAATTTAACATTGTAAGACTTCCTTTTCTGTAAAAAATAAGTCGTTTAATAAAAGAGAGAGAGAGGATGTCAGCTGTGGATATGAATGTTGAAGGTCAAAACATGGCAATATGATTATGTCTTCTTCAAGAAGCCATGGCAAGACTTCAGGATCTGATTAATTAGACTGATGTTCAATGTCCATCCATTATCCAGCCCATCATTCCTGGTGTGAGCTGCAGGGGTGCTGGACCCGTAAGGGTAAAGTCTGTCCAAACCCAAGTCTCATCAGGTTGGCGATTATCTCTAGTTTCCGTCCCATGAAGTAAGTAGAAGTACAGCTAATCCTACTGGATGGGATGCTGGTCTGTTGCAGGTTACCATCCCCTCTTTTAATCAAGTTTGTCCAACAATTTCCCAGTACCCAGTCATACACCTAGGTGGAGTGGGCCAGTGTGGAGTGGAGTGTTTTGCCCTAGAACACACCAGCCAGGATTTAAATCTTGGGCCTTTCTATCCCAGGACCAGCACGCTAACCACTGAACCACCACATCTCTAACATACCACCATCCATTGGGTGAGAGCAGTGCACCCTGGATAATTGACCAAGGCATCACAAGGCAGCCATACACAATTTACTCGCAACCTCTCCTTAGTGGGCACCTTACAGTCTCCTCTTTGGACCACGGATAGTATCCCAGGAAATCTATGCAAACCAGGGAGAACAGGCTTACTCCACACAGACAGACTTAGGCTCTAATCAAACCCAAGACCTTCTTGCATAGCAGCAACAGAGATACCTATTGCATCGCCTTGCCACTCCAAAGTTCAAAGTGCTCATTGTATGCAAAAAATTTTAGATCATCAGTCTTTGGTATAATATATTCTGCATATCAGATTGCTACACATCCTCAATTAGTACTAAACACCCTTTGTAGTGATCCTGAGAACAAAAATCAATGTTTCTGATTAAAATTGACAACCAATTACAATGTTATTCATGCATTGTGATAACAATTAGCCTGCATAGCAATTCCACGGGTTTAATTTACATCTGCTATATTTGGATCTTTTGAAAACTTAGCTTACTTCACCAGATGAATAATTCCATGTTCAAAATGTTAAGTATTGTGGGGCCTTATTTTTTCATGAATGTAAATGTGGCACAATCAAAATTTGGACTTAAACTGAAGCCTTTTCAATTAATTACACAGAAAACTGAAATCGATGAGGACATTGAAGGATAAGCGCGTGCATTTGCTGTTTTGGTAACATCCAAACAGGAGTCCTCGAATGAACAACTATGACATCAGTTGTATGTTCTGAATACATTATTAAAATACATCAAGGAAGCTTAAGTACTGCTCAGAAATGTAAGTTGACTGTAATTTTATTTTTGTCATTGTTTTTACAGCTCATGTATCGTTTATTATATTTTGGACTACCTGCATTGCAGTCCTGAGCGAAAAAAAAAATCCATGTTAACCAAAATGATAAAAAAAGCAAAACAATTTCACTGAAAATCGGAGAACAAATCAAACAGCTTGTGGGGCTGCTAAAATAAGTTGAAAAGCTGAGTTTTGTGTTCGAGTTACACAGTAAAACCTGTTTCAATTGGGTTGTAGTTCATGAAAAAGTGTTGTTGTTTAATTAAATGGGAACTTTAGATGTGTTTTGTTGATTTATAAAAGCACTTCTGGAAAACAAAAAAGAGATTTATGGTGAGATAAGGACCAAATACTACAACAATGCCAAGTCAACACGCAGCTAAACAAGGTTGGGGAAAAAACACTTCATGGATGGCTTTAGGTCAAACACTCCCAAAGATATATTCCATAAATCCTTTACAAATTATAATGACATAGATAAGTGTCAGGTTTAAAGTTCACTATAAAGTCACATGCTTGGGAGTTTTGCATCAATACCTAGTGGAAACTCTGATGCAAATTTGCTTAAAGAGTTACAGATCAATGACCCTCTCTGGTGAAGGAGGTCCAGGCCTGTGGGTTATTCATATATTTCAAGAGCTGGTCATACAGGCTCAGGGCTTCATGCATTGTGCAAAGCAATAGTTCCTTTCATGCAAATCTTGTCCCGGCTGACAATTTCCTCCAGACTCCTCCTCTTCTATTTCTTTCTCTATCTCTCCCTCTCTCTCTTACACATCTGTCCTCAATCTACTTTCATTTTCTCTTATATGCTGTCTTTCTCTCTTGAATAATCAGTCTCTCTCCCAATCTATGGGGGCTAATTGCCCAACCTTGCACGTGGCATGGGGACCAAATGCAGGTTAATGAGGAATATGAAAAGTCTCAGCTGAGGGGGTTTTCTGGTGAAAGATAATGCCTCCACAAGCACAGGAGGAGAAATTATCAAATTATCATATCATGGCAAATTAAACGTGTGTGTTATTTTGAATCTGGACGCTCGCCCTCATCGGGACAAGCCGTGCTCTCGAACACACCCCTGCTGGGACCCTGCTGCTGTTAAATGGACACATCACTGTCATTAATACACTGGTGCAGCGGAATGACATTACTTCTAATTACATCACACTTTCATGCTGGCTATCCAACACCCTAACCTGAACGCAGGACATTGGAGAGAGCACTGACTTGATGGCTAATTTATGAGGGTGACTAGACGTTGATGACTTTATTATTATGTTGAAGATGATGATAATGATGGTGATGATGATGATAAAGATCACATACACATATCTCTCTCTCTCTCTCACACACGCACACACAAACACACTAGATCAGAAAATATACACAGTAATTCAATACACTGCCCTGTGTTGGCCACAAAATAAAGTACTAACCATGGAGTCTGAATTGTGTGATAAGCTTGAAGCTTTCCTAAAATAAATAGAGAGGCTGAATCAGTTGCTGATATTCATATTGACACAGTGGGTGGCTGTCACTGACACCTCCATCGGCCAAAAAATTAAATTTAAACACGGGCAGTAAAATACTTCCCGTGATGGTTTTTCAAAGCCAAATCACTGCAGCCAACTGACTGGCTGCTGGTCAACTCTATTTCTCGCAGCATTCATCAAACCAGCCCTAAATACATTTGTATTTAGTGTATAATGGTCCTCCGTTCCAAGTGCTCACTGTCATAGTCACAGGGGCCAATTTCTGACATCACTTCCATGGCAACATTTGAATAATAAGTCACAGATCGTGAAATGTCTGTTTATTAAAGTACAATTGGTTATTACAACCAACAATCAGTTTAAAAAAATAAGGACTGCTGGGCTTATTATAGTGTTATGTGTTCTGCTGTGAAAATATGTTATGCTAATACATCTGAATTTATTCACTGGGAGGTTTAAATTGCATACACAGTAAAATGTTTAGAGCTCTATTAAGTCATACAGTATTTATTTGATCACGCTCTGGAAAGTGTTGGCTTCTATGGACTTTGTAAAAATTAATACTACTGAAAATTTTACGTGGAACACAATTCGAAGTCAAGCTATTAGATTACAACTTCCAGCAATGATTTTGTATCACTGGTTTTTGACAGATTGGAAAACAAAATTCTAAAAAATAGCTTGTCCCATATTGCACCATAAAAGCAGGCCATGCAGTGCTAGGAAAAAGTATTTCCCCCCTCCTAATTTCTTGTATTTTTGTTTATTTGTATTTTTCAAATGCTTCAGATCATAGAACTAATTTCAATCTAATAAAGACAATGGGCTCTAATGTCTTCATGCGGCGCAGGGTGGCATAGTGTGGCGCAGCCCACGAAGTGGTAATTTCGTCCAGTGCAGCCTGCACAGTCGTCATTTCACGCGGTGCAACACCAAGCGCATCCACTTTGGCAATTTGGTAGACGAACATGCGCCGAGATGGGTGTAGCGGTGTAGTAGGGGGAGAGGTCACATTCATCAAGACGCAGTGACAATTTCGTAGCAAAAGTCTCCACTGAAGTTGCGCAGAAAGCTCACCAGCTCCAACCTGGTTTACTTTCTGTGCAGTGGTATTTTGGCTGACCGGCGCACAGTGCGCACACGTCACCGAAACCTCACAGGCAGGTTTCCAGAATGTCAGGCACATGTCAATGCAATCAATAATTACAGCAACCACTATTTAATGTAACTATCTGAATCAGCACATAAATTATATTATCTGTAACGATTGTCCTGATGTCAGATCAGAGAGAGAGATGTGTACATGTGGGCGCGTGAGTGCATGTGTAGGCTATGTAGGTATGTGCCCTTCAGCTGCTTTCACAGCGAACGCCAAACGAGTATTTCGCCTGACTGATTACATTCAAAGTCAATGCAAAGATGCAAATACACATCTTTGCATTGACTTTGAATGTAATCTGGTGCGAAAAATTTGTTTTACGCCCAGTGTGCAAGCGGCTTAATACTATTATTGTCACTTAGATTTTATCGTTTTTAGTGGGGGAAAGGAATACAGCCTGATTGCTGTGATCTCCTACTGAGTTAAGATCACATACTGAAAATATTTGTGTAACGTATCTTGCACTGTTGTCCATGAATGTTAATCCTAAAATTTTAATCCCAGTGATGCAGGCAGAAGAAATAAATGAGCAACCGTCGTATTTCATTCTAACTTCATAAGTTTTAATGATCTGACGTAGTTTCGTTTTGAAATTCCATTCAAGTTCGCTCATGGTAATAATTCACGAATGCCCTAGCTAGACAGCTAACTCATATTTGTAATGCTTAATATAGACGTAAGTGGAGCAGAAAACATGCCAGAAGCAGCAAGGTAAAATGCAACATTCACGCATCATGCAGATATAGGACAGAGGCTTCTTTATTCCAATTTTAAAGGCGAGGAGAGGAGCTCATATGATTGGTGAAGATTTGACTCGGCTGTGTTAAATCCACTTACGCCTTATCTCCTCCCTCTTTGCCTCTTGCGCCGGCAGGAGGGACTGAGGTGGGACAGAGGAGTCCTGGCGCTGGGCTGCACCGGGCACGAAATTGCAAAATACGCCTGGATATACCCCATTAGCGCGGCGCTCCCCCCATTCGCCGCATCTGCACCTGCACCTGGTCTACGAATTTAGAGCCCAATGTGAGGAAACACAAAATACAGTTTGGACGTTTTATTTATTGAAGGCAAATAGTAACTCAAAACTTATTTCACCCATGTGAAAAAAAATGCTCCCTTTTATGTAATAAGTGTTTGTGCCACCTCTGGCATCAACAACTGCTAGACAGCATATGCGATAACTGGCAATAAGTCTTTTACATCACTTGGAGAAATTCTGGCACACACTAGTTTGCAACATTGTTTTAGTTTTGCCGCATTGTGGGGTTTCAAAGCCTGGTAATACCAGACTCTTCTACTTTGCTACGTACGCAGAGTCTGGCCAGTCATGATTGACAGGTGTTTACTTTCTGGTAGGTGGGTGCTAGTCTGAAGTTTAAAATCATTGGTGTGCCCGTAAACTAATCACTAACATTTGGTGATGATATGTTATGCGCTGGATCGGCCGCCTAGTACTTCTGCTGTAAACACAGTCCTTTATACCAGGAATGCAGCAAAAACAAACTCAAAGTTAAAGTGAATACTGCTCTCACACATATGCCCATCTACCTAATTTCAGCCTTTACTCATTCTCTTTAAAGAACCTAAGGAGATTTTTCTGTTCTCCTTACAAGAAACGAACTGTTGAGCTATTGTTTTTCCTGCCAATACCGCTACTATTAAAAAAAAGTAAGAGACCCGAAACCAATGGCAGAATCGGCGAGAATAACGCATTATTTACATTAGGATGAAATCTACGTTGACAGGAAAACTGAACCGTTAACCATACTTGCGCTAACATCATACCGAGCTCGCTATCTAACTTTACAGTAACACAGTTTGGCTTTCAGAGTTTGGCTGTCTCAGACAACCATTTCATTCATGGATAAAGACAATATAACACTGAGACAGGGAATAGGTCTTGTGACATGAACAAAAACACAGCTTTTACAAACGTCGCTGCTACCTTAAGTAGTATGAAATTCGCCGGCAATGTAACACTAGAAGCTATAAGCTAGCTGAGGTGGTTCGGCTGTCTCTCGCAGAGATGAACAGGGTGCTTATTTCATATGTTTCATGATGGTGTGAGGTTACGATCAGGAACTAAATGCTAGAACACAGGATTGCAAAACAAATGGCTTTTATTGACCGAGGGGGATAACCCCCGCAGGGCAGAAGGCAACAGTACAGAGTCCGCAATCCAAAAGTCAAAATCCAGTGGGGCAGAAATAGAGTGGTAACCAGGGCAGCAATCACAAAAATCATAGTCAGGTAAAACAGATTCGGTACACAGGCAGTGGTTTGTGGGAGAAACAAAAATCTAAAACCAAAGGGTGTATCCGAATTGTTAACAGGGCAGCAATCACCAAAATCGTAATCGTGCAAGAAAGGGTTCGAACACACAGATGCAACAGTAATCAATGAAGGGAAAGCCAAAAATCAATAGTCGGACGATCCAGTCAGAAAAGCAATGAGTACGAGGCGGGATAAAGAGCAGCACAGGTAAACACGAGAGACAATCTGACAGGGAAGATCTGTGAAGAGACACCTAATATACACTTCCAGGGACATCACATGGTAAGGAACACAGGTGCAAGCAGTCAGACTGATTACAAGGGAGCAACACATGAGGGAGAACCTGATCACATGAAGTTTGGCAGAAGCCAAAACGTGAAGAGAGATCACGGGACAAACCTATATACAAAAGGAGTTCTAACGTGCATAGATAACGAGAGAAAGGACAGCGTGATCAGATGTGGAGTTTTCCACAGAAATGCAGCAACAGAGATTAGGGAGAGACAAGAGGCGGAGACTAGAACAGGGCGAGTGCTGAGAGCTTGTTAATCAATTAGTAAGTGAAACAATACAATCCCTTAGTGTTAGTGTTATATACAATGTTAGTTAGTGTTAGTAACTTTAGTGAAAACAACAAACTGTTAGTATGGTTAGTAAAATAGAAAAGTAAGGTGAAGAAAGAAAACGAGATTGGAAGGAAGACTGAAATCCAGAATCCAATAAATCACCTGAAGAGTGACACACAGGACTGGGGCAATGAACCATGATGAGACTAGAGACCAGACGGGGGAGACAAAGTACAATGCAAAATGGAAAACATGAACCGGAATGTAACTATGGTAAAAAGTAAACTATGGAAAAGTACGATAAGCACAACACATAATTAAACTAAGGCAAACAGTACACAATACATGATTCTAAGAATAGTCAGACTGCAAAAATCCAAAACCAAAAGAGCAGTATAGATAAACAGGGAAGCATGGACAGGGCAGAGCAGAATCATAACAGATGGATATTAAGTAGATATGACGACTTTTCCCAAAGCCTGTAGGGAATAGTGCAACAAAAATCATTTCCATTCAAAAAACTAACCAAACATTCATCTTGTTGTGGCTATAAGTCGCTGATATCGGTGATTTTCTCCACAACAGAGCAAATGGCCCCCTGTGTATCTATATCCGTGGCCATTGTTGATTTTGGAGACTACTATTTCAAACTTGCCGCAGTGCCTAAGTCATGGCTCTCGGCCACGCCTTCTGTTTGTTGGTTGGTCCGGCGTTTTTTCTGCCAAGGTAAACGATCATTGTGATCAGATGGAGTGGTGAAGCGAAATGAAATTGAGCGGAAGTATGCAGGTTGGCGGAGTCAGGCTAGGGTTTTCAAGCATGAACTGCCTGTTTGCAGTCATATCACAACATTTCAATCATATCCAAGTCATATCCAAGTACTTTGAGTTGGCCATTTTCTGGTAGATAGCAGAATTCATGGTTCCATTGCCTAGGTCACGAAGCAGCAAAGCAGACCCAGACCATCGCACTACCACCACCATGTTGGAAAGTTAATATAATGTTTTGTTTGTGTAATCTTGTGTTAGCTTTACACCAAATGTAATGGGAGCCATGCCTTCCAAAAACTTCCACTTCTGACTCTCCAGTCTAGAATTTTTTCCCAAAAGACTTGGGGGTCATCATGATTTTTTTTTTTGCAAATCTGAGACAAGCCTTTGTGTTCTTTTTGGATATTGGTGGTTGTTGCCTTGCAGCTCTCCCATACCTCCGGGATGGGTCATTGATGCACTATTGTAGGAATTTAATGGGCAGGCCACTCCTGGGAAGAGTCACCATTGATTGATCCAAGTTTTCACCATTCATGGATAATGGCTCACACCGTTGTTCACTCGAGTCCCAGTCTTAGAAGTGCTTTGTAACCCTTTGCAGAGTGTTTGATGTCAACAACATTGTCTCTTATCTGTTCTTGAATTGCTTGAGATTGCAGCATCATATGTCCTCTTCACTCTGCTAGACAGGTTCTTTTCATGTGATATTTTGAATCATCTGTGTTGTCAGTAATTAAGCCTGGGTGTGTCAAGTAATACTGAACCCAGTTTTTAATTAAATGTGTTTAAATGGCTTATTTAGTGCCTAAGGGAGCCATAGCTTTTTCACATAGGGCCAGGTAGGGTTGAATAACCTTTTTTTTTCTTCCAAAAATGACATCATCATTTAAAAACTAAATTTTGTATTTACTTAGGTTATAACATAACATAACATAACATAACATGAATGGCAAGAACAGGCCTTTCAGGCCCACTATGCTCGCCAGTTTCTTTATACTATTGTGAATATATCCCTTCAGACAGTAAATGACTCAATGGTATCTAGCTTTAGGTCAAGCCTGCTCTTGAAAACCCCCATGGTCTCTGCCTCAACAATATGGTCAGGTAAGCTATTCCACATTGAAATTACTCTTTGGGTGAAGAAATATTTCCGAATATCAGTGCTAAATTTACCTTTGGTCAACTTCCATTTCTGACCCCGAGTTCTACTCACAACACTTGGTCGAAGGAATCCTACATGATTCACTTCGTTAATCCCTTTAACATATTTAAAGACCTCAATCAAATCACCCCTGAGTCTCCTTTTCCTAAGACTAAAGAGACTAAGGATCTTCAGCCTCTTCTCGTAGCTTTCATCTTTTATACCTGGAATAAGCTTAGTGGCTCTTCTCTGAACTTTCTCTAGAGCCTCTATATCTCTCTTAAAGTGTGGTTCCCAGAACTGTACACAATACTTTAGGTGTGGTCTAACGAACGTGTTGTACAAAAGAAGCATCACCTCCTTAAAATTGTACTCAATACTTTCGGCAATATATCCTAGCATTCGATTAGCTTTTTTAACTGCTACGGCACAATGGCTAGAACCTGTGAGGGTTTGGTTAACAATCACTCCCAGATCTTTCTCTTGTGCGGCACATTCCAGTTTTAAACCTCCCATGAAGTAATCCCGTCTAATGTACAACTTTACATTTTGCTAGATTAAATTTCATTTGCCACATTTCTGCCCAATTCTGGATTCAATCCAAATCGTCCTGAATCACTTTATAGGACCCTAGACTATTTGCCAAACCCCCTAATTTAGTATCATCTGCAAATTTAACCAATCTGCTCTCAATATTCCTATCAAGGTTATTAATGTAAATGAGGGACAGCAGGGGTCCCAACACCGATCCCTGTGGGACGCCACTCCCCAACATACCCAGCTCAGATGAGATATCACTGACCACTACTCTTTGTGTTCTGTCCTGTAACCAGTTTTGAATCCACTTCAGAATACCTCCTGTAACTCCAATGGAGCTCATTTTAAAAATTAGTCTCTTATGCGGTACTGTATCGAATGCTTTCTGAAAATCCAAGTATATGATGTCATAAGCCTTGCTTTGGTCGTAAGTCCTGGTAGCCTCTTCAAAAAATTCCAGAAGGTTACGTTCAAGAAATAAGTCCAGCTCATCTTTTATGATAGATTCCAATATTTTGCACAAAACGCAAGTTAAACTCATTGGCCTGTAGTTTCCTGGCTCGGTATGGTCCCCTTTCTTATATATTGGTATTATACTGCCATGTTTCTAATCATTTGGTATTTCTCCGGTTTCTAAAGACCGTCTGTAGATGGCGGATAACGGCTTAAAGATGAACTCACCAGCTTCCCTGAGCACTCTGGGATATAAGCCATCAGGACCCGCCGCCTTATCTGTTTTTAGTTGATGCAACTTGTCTAATACTTCATTATCCCAAACCTCAATTTCCGCTAAATAATCTTGAGCATTTAACATGCCCTCTGGCCAAATAAAGACCCCCTCTGAGGTAAAATTCTCAACAAAGTAACTGTTTAAGGCATCCGCAATATGCTTGTTATCATATGGCAGCGATCCATTTTTATTCTTTATGCACTTAACCTGCTCTTTGACTTTCATTTTTCTGCTACAGTACTGAAAGAAGCGCTTAGGGCTAGTTTTTGCCCCCTCTGCAATTTGTCTTTCATACAGTCTTCGAGCATTCCTCAGCTCTTTTTTGACCACAGGCCGCATTTTACAGTATTCAGCCCTAGTATTCTTATTGTTATCCTTTATGTAAATCTTATAAAGATACCTCTTTTCCCTCAACATCCTACGAATACTTTTGGTCATCCACTGAGGATTCCGCTTTTTTAGCTTACTTTTGGACACCTTCGGAATGAATCTGCACTGTGATTCAAGTAAAACCCCCTTAAATCTTTCCCACATCTCATTTACGGACATACAGTCCAGAAGTGTCTCCCATTTTATTTCGGCTAGATATGAGCGCATCCTGTCAAAGTTTGCTCGCCTAAAATTGAAAAATTTTTGTTTTAGAATACACCTTTTTAACTTCCCATGAAACATCAAAATTAACAGCAGAGTGATCACTTGTCCCAAGTGGCTCCAGTACCTCAACATTGCTTATTCTATCGGGGTCATTACAGAGCACTAAGTCTAAAATTGCCTTCTCTCTGGAAGGTTTATTAACATACTGCACCAAGAAATTATCATTTATAACATCTAGTAATTCTTCCTCCCCCCTACCCTGTCCTTTAACCATTTCCCAATTGATACCAGGATAATTGATGTCTCCCATGATAATAGTCCCACCACCGCTACAAGCTTGTGAAATCCTCCTAAAAAGCATTTCATTGATTGTACTGTCAAAAGCTTGTGGTCGATAGCATACTCCTATGTTTAAACCTGTCTTGTGTTTGCCAATGAGCCTGACCCAGATATCTTCACAGGACAAGGAATGCTCAATTTCGGGAATTTCCTTTACGTTAATGTTTTCCTTCACATAGAGTGCTACGCCCCCTCCTCGCCTATTACATCTATCCTTCCTAAAGAGCTTATAACCCTCTATATTATATTCATCTCCATCCTCTTCACATAGCCATGTCTCTGTAATCCCTACTATGTCATAGCCCTCACTGATCACGACAGTCTCAAGTTCTGGAAATGTATTTTTTATGCTTCTTGCATTTAAATAAAAACATTTCAGGTTATTACTAATGCTCTTCCCCCTTGATTTCCCATGTGGCCGCCACCTCGAGTCTCCCACTACGGTTTGTCGCTTTTCAAGTAAAACATTGTAAGTGCATGTTACACCGTCAGCTTCCATCGGGGCAGTCTGCATTTCCCTATGTGTAACACTCACTAACCTCCCTGCCCCCCAAGTCCCTAGTTTAAATAACCCTGTGCTACCCTCAACATACGCTGACCCAGTGCAAAGGTACCCCTCCGGTTCAGGTGCAGCCCGTCAGGCTTGAACAGGTCACCCCTGTCCCAGAAAAAGTTCCAGTGCCCCATAAACCTATACCCCTCTTTCCTACACCAGGTTTGTAGCCACGTGTTAAACCTCCAGATAAAATTCTGGTTACCTCTGCTTGCACGTGGTACTGGTAGAATCCCGGAGAACACTACTGTTGAGGATCTACTCCTAAGCTTCTCAGCTAATTCCACAAATTTGCCTTGCAGAACCTCAAACCTACCCTTACCTATGTCATTTGTCCCAACATGGACCATGACAACTGGATCCCTCCCCGCTCTGGCCAGGAGCTTGTTCGCACGCTCCAGGAGGTCTCCTACCTGGGCACCAGGCAGGTAACACACAGTACGAAACCCCTTGTCGCGCGAACAGACTAAGCTATCTATTCCTCTAGGTATTGGGTCCCCCACTATCAATAACTCTCTTTTCTGAGGGGTAGAGGCCAACAGGGTGCCCTGCTGCTCATCAGTCCCCTCACTCTCAGGGTCGGGGCCAAGTCGAGTTCCTGCAAGGGCTGGAATCGGTTGGACACCTCAACCACAGGAGAAGCTGTTGCTGTATGGCATGCATGCCCTTTCCTGCGCTGGCGACCTACAGTCACCCAACTTTCTCTCCCTGCCTGTTCTGGGATCCCAGTACCACCCTGCTTTGGCGTACACACCATTTCTCTAAACGACATACTACTTAGTTCCTCTAGGAACTCTACTGATTGCGAACTATGTCGCGCCGCCAACTGGCCCTGAAGATCAAGGATCTTGCCCTCCAGATGCTCAATTAGCTGGCACTGGTGGCAGACAAACCCACCCTAGAAATCTCTTTCCAAAAGTGCGATCATCCTGCAACCGTCACATAGTTTTGGCCACATTTTGAACCCCCTTACCTAATGACTTTGCTCACCCTAGATAAAAGAAAATTACTAATGCCGAGATAGAAGCCGAGGAACCACAATTTATTAATTTATTTATTAACCTAGGAAGCCCTAAGCAGCAGTCACAATAGAAACCCTGGGGAAACAATGTAAATTGATTATAAGCCTCTTTTAACAGGGGCTTAGTTTAAGTTAACAGAAATGAAATACCAAACTGAGCCAAACTCTTTATGTAATAAGCACTCCTAATGGCCGGCTTGATTTTATATAGTCCCAATACTATTGATATACTAAACTAAAAATATCACAGGGCCTTAGCTGAGAGCCCAGATAAAACAGACTGACTTCAGCGCCCAGGAAAAACTGGAGGAGACGGAACACTCCGATAAAAACTTACCTTTTAAATTCCAACCAAACCTAACGAACGAGTCAAGTGACTGCTGCACCACTAACTAAATATTAATCTCAAATCCCCAGCCAAGAATGCAAACAGTACTTATCTAGCTAGCTAGCCGCAAAAACAACCAAGGGTAAGCGAGAAAAGAGTAAAGCCGCGGTTCCCTTTAATTAAAACGGACCAAATAAACAAGTCGTTTACTATGTGAGCGAAATAAACACAATAAACAAGCTGTCCTAAGCACTCGAACAAGCAGTTAAACTTTAATCAGCTGATCAAGGCACAGTAACCGGAGGAAAATACAAAGATAGGGTATTTACAGGGTATTTAAGATAGGGTATGTGTTTAATCAGAAGAGCTCTTTCGAGATAATAAAATGCGAGAAAGACAAAAACCCCGGTTCGCATTAATATTCAGCTTGGCAATGCGTTTATGCGGCAGTGCAGTCAGGATAAAGAACGAAGGGGACTAAAAATCCCAGTGAACGTCAGTATTTATTCGCTACAAGACTGTATGAAAGGCAAGCAACTAAGTATGAACCAAGCCGGGCAATAGTTAGATATCCAGGTAATTCGATTATATTCTTGGCGTTGAGAGCTTGCAAGGGTTTGTTTGCCAAATCAGCTACAGAGAAAAAAAGCAAAGCAGGCAAGTACCACAGTCCCTGAAAACTGTTTTACTTTGTATACCGCACAATTCACTTAGTTCGTCAATTATTTAGCATTTAATTTATTCCCTAAATTTAGCATTTAAATTTATTTTACTTTAACATACTTAGCTTTTCTCCCAGGAGACTGAAACCCCCCAAAAAACCCCCCGTCGCTTTTATTTGACCAGATTAGCGACTTAATTTGGCTGTTTGCTCACCGAGTTGTTACAGGGGGAAAAAAGGGGGAAAGATACGGGGGGAAGACTCTCCCTGTCCCTACTGCGACAGAGGTTATACCTCGGGAGCAAATCGTCTAATCTCTATTATTGTGTGAGTCTTAACACACAAATTATTTTCATAAAACCCCGTAAACACAAAGGTAAATTCTCAGCTTCAATCCCACACGACTTCCTCTCTCCCTCTCTCAACTCTAGCTGAGTTATAACCAACAAACAGCGCTACAGCACAGCCATGAGGTCCAAGAGGTTATCTTTGTCTAATGTTAAAGTATTATGAACTGAATTATTCAAGCATGTCAAATTGGCAATAGGGCAAATACTTTTCACAGTATTGTACATTGTGATTAAACAGCAGCAATAGTTTTTTTAAATAATTTAATTTACCAACGCATTTCCTTTTTTCATTTGAGACTTCAATACTCTAAGCTTTTGTACATGCTGTTAAAAAGAAAAAAACTCATATCACCAAAGAATCTCCACTGCTCGGATCATCAATCATTTAAGTCCACCAGCAGACAAGAGGCAAGTGCATCAAGTGTATGAGTCACTAAGATATTCACTGGGACATGCTCTGTGGAGGTCCATGTTGGACGGTGGTTGCCGCATAGAACAATGGTTTAAAGGAGACATATTATGCCATTTTCACTACACTAAGGTTCCTACTGTGTCAGTTCTGAACTTTCAGTTCAAAAACTACCTTTCTCAGAGCTGCACCCAGAAAAATACCCTTTTTAACAGCTTTGCAGCCATTTCCGAAAAACCGTCGGTTTTTGACTACACTCTGCCATGATTGGTCAGTTTAGCAGAGCGTTCCAGGGGCGGAACCAGGGGCAGAAGCGGCAGACCTAGGTTTCCAAGGCCCACCCCCACCCGGCTTCACGTGCTCTTTTAGTATACACAGTATACTCTTTATTATATATTCAGGGCTCTGAAGTCTCACATTATGACCATGATTGTCACTCATTTCAGTCGGATGTCACACACTTACGTCACACACAGTATTTCTAACACAAAAAAATGATTAAAATGAAAGCAATTTCCAACAGTAGGGCTATGTGCACAGCATATGACCGTAACCAAACACATCTCCCCTGGAGTTCTCAGTGGCAGCTTGCCTCCTGCCAGCCAATCAAAAAAAAGGAAAGGGGCTACACAATAGCCAATCAGGTAATAGCACTATCGTATCTGGGTAAGATTCAGGGCAACAACCAATGGAAAAAAAACATAGTTATGCAAGAATTAGTTTCGTGATCTTGCTACAACAACCTTCTGAAAGCTGCATTATTCATTCACCCACGGTGGAAAATGGGAGTATCATGCATCAGTTTGCACATCAGGCTTAGCTGAGGAGTTTTATTCAGGCAACTCCTGAAAAACAGGGACTGGACGCTCATACATATTCTAAACCTGGTTTCAGCTCGGCTTGCTTGTGAATATATAATAACTGATCCCGGTGTGCCATCTGATGTTAAAATATTGTAACTGCATGCATAAATCTGCAGCTCCATGTCTGCTGGTGGACACATCTGCACAAAGATACCCTGCCAAGCACCGTTGTTCTTCTTAAACAAGCCAAATCCAGATAATCCTTAAATGATGAATTACATTCATATTTTAATCTACAATGAGTAACAAAGTGGCCAGTGTCAAAGTAACAAAGTGAAAATATATTTTTTATCTTTTAACTGTAGTAGAGTTAAAGTATCAGTCCCGGTTTAAATAAAAAAACTCAAGAACAAATCCTCAAAAACTACTTAAGCACTGTAATGAAGTACACATACTTCGTTACTATACACCTCTGATTAAGTGTGGTAACCAACGATTTTGGATTTAGCAAATAGACACCTGTGAGTAAGTGACAAGTTTCCGGACATACCTTAACTTTGCACATGTTTCAACAATCCATAAACCAACTGGGCCGCTATGGATCTGCTGGTGCATCCTGAGGGTGTAAACTGTGTGCCTAGAGGTCTTGATCGCAGCTGTCTGGGTGGAGATGCTCACTTGCTCTGTTTCTTATGTTCTTCTCTGCGCTTTGGGGGTGGGCATCATGGGAGTGTTTAGAACGGATTTTTCCTGATTCATCACAGGTTTTATACATTCCTCCTGACTGGTTTGAAATCAAGGCAAAAGAATTTTGACAGATTTCACAAAGTTCTCCTTACGAGGCGTTCGGAGAGGCAGGAAATCACGTGAATTCTCGTTTGAGAATTACGGCAAAACCCCTATGTGTCATTTTTGACAACTTTTTGGATGTTCGACATGGAGGTGGAAGGTTATAGCATTCTCAGAATGTCAAAAGGCATGGATCAGCATAATATGTGTCCTTTAAGGGCATAGCTTGTACATAATGAATGAGAATACGTTTTCATCGACAATCCCCACCACCATGGAATCTCATTTTGGCACCCAGTTGAGGTCATGACTAGTAATATAGGCACACAAAGTTTCATTCATGTAGGTAAAGTTGCTTCTTGAAAAATGTGTCCTCTTTGCTCCAGATAGACAGACGGACGAGTTCCGTTACAATATCTGCTGATCCACTTTGTGTTCATGGCAGCAGTTGAAATGTTTAGTCTAATTACTGAGAATGATTACCCTTGAGCTAATTACTTTACTGACACAATTTCAGTGAATTCCATGTATCCAACATACATCTATGCAAAAAAGGTGTTTTTATAAGGTGACCCCCGATAATTGTACCTGTGAATCAGTATGAGACAAAAGATGTTGTTTTTTTACAGTTTTTACAGTCCGAGTTGGCTCCGAAAACTTCTTCATACAACGATGTCCAGCAGACTGACAAAAAAAAATCTCAAATCAAAGTGACACTATTGTTAACTCTGGATAAGCTGTTTTAACTTAGGGATTAGTCATCCATGCCAAGATTATATTATCTTGCAGCCTGTGGTTGTGATAACGGCAGATTGACTTATTGATTGATTGATTAGTAAGTGATGCTCCAGTCTCATCACATCTCTCCTTCCTAAGCTTTGCTTATCAAGGAGTGCAAAAACCACAAAAATCCAAATCTTTCTAACAATGAAGGAGCTCTTGATGACTTCACTTTGACTCCCCAAATCCCAATGTCCCCACAGCAGTAACCCCAGCATTCCTGGATTTTCAATGGCACGCAAAGAGCCTCTGACTCTTAAACGCATAATTGCTTTCAAGCTGTTCCTGTTTAAGATCACTTATTAATCACACAATTTATTCGCTGAATAACTAAGACTAATACAGAAGCCTATAATTACTGAGAAATTATGAAGAAATGACAGAGATCACACATTTCATCTCCCATTTTAGCTATTTTTGTCAGCAGTGCAAATCTGCGTTGCGATTTGGTGTGGTAGATACCTCAGGGACGTACTGTCAGTGAAGGCAGTGACTTCACCTTTTTTAACACTAGATTTTTTTCAACCTGTTTCCACGTACTACGCTTGATTGTCAATCAATCAATTTGACCTTTTTTTCTGGTCAGTTAAGCCTGTAATGATTAAAAGATGATAGTAACAAAAAGATTAATTTACCTTTATGCTTTGATTCAAGACTGCAAGGAAGTAAATCTTGATAACTAATTAGGAAAAAATCTCAACTCTCTCAGTAATTCCGTGTATTGCTTTTGTTTATCGGATTATGAAAGAAGACTGAAATAAAGCACGTGTTTAAGGGGGGAAATATTATCGTAAACATATCGACCATACATTGAATGCCGCATAAGAAAGGTTTTAATATTTGTTAATGGCATTGCGTTAGCTTCTACTCAGCAAATATGAACAAACTCGCTGTCTCGTGAGCATTTTAGGTTCGATGCACTGAGCAATAATGTTGTGGATGGAAATGGCACGCCATTCTGTCTTGTAAATTAGTTAATCAATCCTCAGATTGCTCAGCAAGCTAAGAAATAGAGTTATTGTTTGTTTAACGGTGAGGATTCTGCCTACCCTAACTGACCTCCGACGGCACTTCACTGAGATACCTGTACCCAATGTAAACGAGCCGGAGCCATATTCTTGTTCCCAACCGGACATTTAACAATAGTAAACATGATACTAGGCTAGTTTTGGAGCCGTTAGCCAAGCGGAAGCACTTCTAGGCAAAGTACATCAGCTTTGTAAACGTTCGTATCACGTTCAGGTAAATTGGGACTCCTATGGAAATCTCCTCACCTTGTTTTCCTGGCTCAGATTGAGATGATGTTTGTGCTTAACCTTCAACCCTATTATCAGTAAAAAATCTGCATATGTTCATTCTTTTGCACTGATTGACTGTGTGATAACAGAATTCAGCACAGTAAGCCCACAGTGACCAGTCACCCAATAAGACAGTATTTTAATGTATTTCTCTATCTCTAATTGATCTTGCTTGCCTTCATTGAAAATTTAAAAGAAAAAAACGTTGCCCTTTTTCACTGAAGTTCAGTTATGTGGAGAGAAACTGCTCAAAGTGAAGAAATATTCAGGCCCAAAGAAAAAATCTTGAAGGCTTCAACACAGAATGCCTAAGCCAAGCGATGCCTCTGATTGGACATACAGTATAACAAAGTATTTATGTGCTGCACTTTAACGAAGTATTTATGGGCTTTCCTGAAAGATTAATTTTTACACAGTGAATTGAGAGGAAAAAAGAAGCACTTTGTATAATGGCCCCTAATGCCTTTCAAATCAACTCCATAAGATTCAAGGCTTAAAAAAAGAGATGGAGGATAAGTATAATGATACCATATCATCTTTGCAGCTGTGATACAGCGATAATTTTACCTATTATTACCAGTGTCATGTCGATAAAAGAGAAGCACCCCCCTACTGTTTCAGTTCCTCAAAAGGCCATTCCTTGCCATTTTAAGCTATTGCTTATAATTGCCTTGACAAACCCAGGCTTCATCTCAATTAGCACCTGAATAGGCTATGGTAGATTTAATAGAAGCTGTTAGCATGGGAGCACAATTTTCCTATTGGAAATGTGGCGATAAGGAAGTGCAACTGAATTCCTGAGTGCCTCTACCTACTTTGTTTGCCAATCAAGTGTCGACCCGTGCTTTTGTTTTGCGATGTGCCTTTTGGATAGCAAGCGCTGCCCGCGGGCAAAAGGAGCTGCTCTTCAGCCAAAAAGCATTTCCTCCTGGGAAACTGTTTTTTGGAGGAAGACATGCAAATTCCTCAAAGAAATTAAACTCCCTACATTGATTTGTACATACAATTCAGCCATTATTTCTGCTATTATAAGAAATGAAATGACAAAATGAAGTCAGTTTTATTTCTGTTTTCCCTCTGAGAGAAATAATTCCTTTTGTCTTAATTCCCATGTCTATGTGTCCATATCTGTTTAAAAGACCGACGCACACAGAAATAAATAATGAGGGAACATGGGGCAAACTAAGTTAAACATGTTGTGTCATTTTAATCATGGATTATTCAAAATGTTAGCCCTCATATGCTAGCTCAATGCTCAATGCTAGCCCAATTACAGTATTTGATTTGAATGCCCATCCTGACCAAAACAAGTGGATTTATTTATAGCTATGTCAATATTCAAGGGAAACTTTAAGTTGCTCTAGATTATCCTGATTGGTAAAAGTTCTATTTCTGCAATGTTCTCCACCG
The DNA here is from genome assembly GCA_029721435.1 of Gymnothorax reevesii. Lineage (NCBI taxonomy): Eukaryota > Metazoa > Chordata > Actinopteri > Anguilliformes > Muraenidae > Gymnothorax > Gymnothorax reevesii. The sequence continues at coordinate 116,247,316 of CM056573.1, forward strand.
TCTGGAACTCACTGAATAGAGTATGCTTAGTACTTTGGTTGTAGATGTAGTAGCGTCTCAAACAGAATGAATCCTTATTATCCAAGGTGTGTGTGGGTGTGTGTGTGTGTGTGTGTGTGTGTGTGTGTGCGTGTGTGTGCGTGTGCGTGTGTGTGTGTGTGTGTGTGCGTGTGTGTTTGTGTGTGTGTGTGCGCGAGCTTGGGGTTTTGTGTATATACATATTCAAGCAAATAGATGATTGCAAGAATTCCTGTAAGCGCATGTGCATATGTTAACAGAAAAATGAGGGGGGAGAGAGGAGAGAGGGAGAGAGAGAGAGCGAAAGAGAGAGACTATGACATCCAGGGGGAGCATGGAGCAGCCACTGGGATGATGAATGCCCTTAATGAAGTTGGACAACCCGGCATACATGCATAAAAAGATTTTAAATATTGATATGTCACAACGTAGCTGCAGATAATGAAATGTTTAATTCTTTAAGTGCTTGACAGCTTACTCCTAATATATCGAGGGTGAAACGATGATTGCACTGGAGCAGTGTGCTATCTTAAAGAAAATTCTCTTCATCAAACACATGCAAACAAATGAACGAGCAGTCACGTGCTTTTTGACTTCAACTACCTTTGGTAAAGGTTGGCACTCTGTTCATTAACTTATTTGGGGTGTAAATTATTCAGGCAGATATGATTTACCGCTATTGCATTTATATCTTGCCGCTATAAAAACATATTAATGGGGGTTTATTAAAAGTGCTTTATCACGCAACAGCAGGAAACTTTCAAGAGACCAAAATGGTTGCATAATCATTCAGTTCTTGTATACCAGATTTACTTTTATAGGTATTATTTACATGGGATAATTTGCATAAGAATGAAACATTGTTTTAAATTTTGTAACGTTAAGTTCTGACTAGCAGGAAATATTGCTCCATGCAAACAAGCTTGGCCATTCTGTGTTACTGCAACTTTCCTCCTCTCTGTTCAAATGGTCCTCAATTTCAGCTGTAGAGGGTAGCTGCCAAAGATCTGCAGTGGAGACCTGACCTCCCCATTTCTGCACAGATCCTCCACAGCTGAGGACTCAACTCTTCAGACAGCACCTGAGCTTCTGATTATGCTTCTCATAAATGCCGCTCCCTTTTCATCATCTACATCAGCATCTTCTACCACCAGTCATGATAGTACCTCAGCCATTACATTTAATTCAGCTATTTTTCCGTTGCTTTGTTCAGGTTGGCATTTGAAGAGTTTCATAGCATAAAAAAGTATATCCATTTTTTAGAAAAAACATGCAAAATTTTTCATAGTGGGGCAGATTGCTGAAACAATCTTTCACTTGGTGATACAAGCACCAAATTTGCCACAGAAGTGCTTCAGAACCTACTCACTCAGAAAAGTACGTTATCCGCTTGAAAAAACAAAATGGCCACCATTTTTCAAGATGGCAGCCATTCGAAGTGGTTTTAAACGGTGTTTGAACTATATATTGATTGAATAATCCTATTTTGATGGTCTATACATTGAAATATATGTTTTTTGACTTTGAGAAATCCAATTGAGCCCCTCATTTAGCTGCATGGTCATGGCTTGTTGCAGCTCTGATAATGGTTCAATCTTTTCACATAAGAAACACCGCTGCACTTCAATGCTAGTCCTTCGCATTTTTGAGTGTCCTTCACCAGGATCATTCTGAATTCCAGCTGCTCTTTTAGTAGCACACTCGAGGATGCAGTTGCTAAACATCTGGCAACAATTTTGGAGATACTTTGGTGATATCCTCAATACCACCTCCATCATCCAATCTCGATGGGTCTAACTTGATGGGCAGCAGGTTGATTGCCTGAAACTGTGATATGTTTTTGGCTATCATGGAATAATAATAATAATAATAATAATAATGCATCAATTTTATATAAATTCAGAACTACACTCATAATCCTCTTTCATATCTATCTGACAGAGGCAGCACTTCCTCCAGTCAGTTTTAGTAGTGCAACTCAATGGATTATTGGCAGACATCTTAGACAGCTTCTATTTTTTTTTAATTTGTATAGAAGGCCCGGAGGCCAAGAGTACAATGTAAAGTACCTATAAAAACATGGTACCAGCGCTACCGTGTAATACCGCATAGACAGCATATACATCAAACAAACAATATCAATCTCGATTACAGCCTGTGAGCTGTAATGGCAGACATCTTGTGTTATATGGTTAAAGGCGGAGGGGCTATCCTTTCACCACCCAATTGTACAAAACATCAAAGCACATTGAAATATGGAATGCAACTAGGTTCAAGCATCTGATGCCCTACACCTAGCCCGATCATTCATTCAGTGCCATTTAAGGCCCGTGCGATCTGTACACTATCCAGGTAACTGAAGCCCCTTTACCCTTGGCTCGGATCTCCTGCGCTGGCACATTCCGTCAATTCAATATCTAACTACAATACTACAACTAACTAAACTCCTAGTTGAGATATATATAGGGGCTTATTAGATAGCATTTGGGACACTGAAGTATACTACAAATTACAGTGAGTACACCACAACAACAGTTAGTAAACTACAACTACAGCTAGTACACTACAAGCCGACACTGAACCCCATGCTGAGTCTCACAGCAGTGATGTCACCAGTGTGTCCTGGTTGTGCTTTGACTCTTGTGTGCTTCTCACTCATATAAAATTATTCAAACCAATAGTGCTAGGCTAGACCACAGCATTTCAATGAATGATCATGAGTATTGCCCTCCAACTAAATACAATATCTGTGATCAGATAGGTTTTGAAAACGCTAATTTTAAGTCATGTAATAGCTGCCATCTTGAAAACTGGTGGCCATATTGGAATTCAATTGGCACCATTGAGTTCCTCCAGTCAGAATACATTCATTTTGATGTTTGAGTCATTAACACATTTCTGTTTATTCAAATTCTACTTCAAAAACCATTTTTTGCATTTGACGAGGTGGCCATTTTGAAAACTGGCAGCCATCTTGGATTTTCAGCTGGATAATGTACTTTTCTTAAAAAGTAAATCCTGGACATCATTTCTGCCAAATTTGGTGCTTGTATCTCCAAGTGAAAGATTCTTATGGAATATTGAATCAATCTGCCCCACTATAATAGTCACCATCTTGAAAACTGGGAGCCATATTGGAATTCAGTTGACACCATTGAGTTCTTCCAGTCAGAATACATTCATTTTGATGTTTTGATCATTAACATAGTTCTGTTCATTCAAGTTCTACTTTGAAAACCATTTTTTTGCATTTGACGAGGCAGCCATCTTAAAAACTGGTGGCCATCTTGGATTTTCAGCTGGACAACGTACTTTTCTTAAAAAGCACATCCTGGATATCATTTGTGCCAAATTTGGTGCTTGTATAATCAAGTGAAAGATTCTTATGGAATATTGACTTAATCTGCCCCACTATCATGGGAAAAGTAAGCATGGAAGAGCATCTTATTTGTAAATATGTATTACTGAATTACTATTGCACAAGTTTGATAAGCAGTTAAGCTCTAAAATGGCGCATCAGTTTTATTTATTTTCTAATAGTCTTTTCTCATTTGGGAGGGGACAGCAAGAGACATCAGTCCTGAACACACATTACCCCATTCCCTTCACGGGTACTCACTGAGGAGTGACCTTAAGGTGCTACACTTGTGCGGTGCCCATATCCAGCTGTTTGAATATCAGTTACTTATTCTCTAGAAAATTATGAAGAGGAAATCAGTGGATGTGGTCCGCTCTTACTGTTATGACATAGGTGTGTCTGTCTCCATAAACTGTCCAAAATCTCTGTTCTGAGAAATGGTAAGTACTCCCAACCATCCAGGGGGACTGCTTTGTGTTCCCCATCTCATGCTTAGGAGTTTAGAATGTGTGTGTGTGTGTGTGCGTGTGTGTGTGTGTGTGTGTGTGCGCGTGTTTGTGTGTGTGTGTGTGTGTGTGTGTGTGCGTGGTGGTGGGAAGGGGGAGGTCACTCACACTAAACCCATTGATGAATGTGACATTAGATAGCAATCACTAAGCATTGTTTAAAACATAATGCAATGTAATTGGGTTGTTGTTATTCAGAACAATGGACGTGTCTGTTAATTGTAGCTCTGCATCATTAGCTTAATAGCTTATTTCCTTCTGGTATAGATACAGCATCCCTATATTGAATTCACCGTGAAATCAAAGTCTTTCTACGCTAAGGAAGCTGTTAAACACTTTAAAATGATCTCACCCATTGTGCATGTGCTCGAGTAAAATTCGGATATGAATCACCTACTTCTAAGTTGCTATAAAAAAACTTTCTTTTTTTTTTGAGAACTTTGACCCCCAAAATCACAAAGGTGTTGTTGTGACTTAGGTACTTCTTGCACATGGGTCTTCAATTAGGCAGCCGAATTAGGTAATTTATTCTAATATTTATTACATACATTTTTTTTTATGATAAATTCCATATTCAACTGTCAAAGGTGCAGGAAGGGGGGACTGCCCAGGCTGCAGATCAGAGGGCACAGTCATCATGACACGTACAGCTGACGTTTGAGAGACGCACTTATTACCGAAAGCTCGAGAATGGTTTTCACGTACCTGCTGTGGGAAGCTGTCAAAAAAATCACCAGTTTGGGAATATTTTAAGATGCTGCTAATGATCGTTAGGCCATCACTATTTTACACCTTTTATTGGATTAGCCTGCTGCCTACTTATATTTATGTTGGTGAAACTGACCAGATACATTCATTGAAGAAAGTCGATGGAATTAAAAAATTACCGTTTCAATGCGATGAATTTCTTCATTCAAATTAAGGATTTTTTCCAAGGATTTTTAAATATATTTTTGGGCCGATGACCTCCTGTAGCAAAAATATATTTTAAAACATCCTCAGAGAAAATAAAAACCTCCAAGCCCAAGGCCATGGTTCTCGACCAAAAAAAGGGGGCTTGCCCCCTCCCTCCTCCTTCGGGTTGGAGGAGAGCTCCTGCCTCAAGTGGAGGAGTTTGACTATCTTAGGGTCTTGTTCACGAGTGAGGGAAGAATAGAGCGTGAGATTGACAGACGGATCGGTGCAGCGGCAGCAGTAATGCGGTCATTGTACCGATCTGTTGTGGTGAAGAAGGAGCTGAACCAATCTACGTAAAGCTGTGTTCCTACCCTTACCTATGGTCATTAACTTTGGGTCATGACCGAAAGAACAAGATCTCGGATACAAGCAGCTGAAATGAGTTTCCTCCGCAGGGTGGCGGGGCGCTCCCTTCGAGAGAGGGTGAGAAGCTCTGTCACCCGGGAGGAGCACAGAGTAGAGCCGCTGCTCCTCCACGTCGAGAGGAGCCAGCTGGGGTGGCTCGGGCAACTATATCGGATGCCCCCTGGACGCCTTCCTGGGAAGGTGTTCCGGGCATCCCCCACCGGGAGGAGGCCTCGGGGAAGACCCTGGAGAGACTATGAACTGGAGGAAGTGTCCAGGAAGAGGGAAGTCTAGGCATCCTTGCTTAGACTGCTGCCCCCGTGACCCGGCCCCGGAAGCGAATGAAGATGGATGGATGGATGGATGGACCTCCTGTAGCTCATAAAATGGCACATTATAGCTAGCTTGGCTCACAAGAGATGCCATTCTGCGCCAATGTTTTGTGGGTTCGACATGAAGATGTTTCTATTTGAAACATAAAAATGCTGAAACGGGAGATTGAATTCAAAGAACGTTTTGGATAAATTAATTATGTGCATAATTGTCGCATAATTCTGAATGTAGCCTATGCATGGTTTCTTGGTCATTTCCTTGTGAGGAATTTCTTTATCATTTTTTGATCATGTAATAGTTGTGCTAATTCAAATAATAATTTGTTTGACTGTGAATCAGGCAATAATAATTTGTTTGACTGTGAATCAGGCAATCTCAAACGGGGACAGGTTGTGATCCGTCACCCGTGAGAGGTGAGTGGCAAATCCCGTAATGCCAGCATTACCAGGAGTTGGGGTTGAAGAAGTTGAAACAAATAAAGCAAGACGCATGATAGCCTTTTGAATGCCACTTATAGGCCACATAACAAGGAACTTACAGGGTTACAGTGTAGAGAGAAACATAGGACAACAAAACATTATCAATTTTTATTTTGTTACTGATTATGATGTATATAGAGAGTATGAGTTTATTCCAGTACTTGTTTGCATCATGAGTTGCTATGAGCCAGTTGCAAAGAACAACACTGCCTTAGTGCCTCTTTTACATTGTACACTTTACATTCAGTTAGCAGCCCCCCCATTGAAACATCTTCCAGCGTGCATGACTACTGTATGTAAATATACCATTAGATATCAGCACTGATCAAAGAGGGGATTGAATCCTCTTGCATAAACAGCCTGGTGCCCGTGCCCCATTGCGCTTGCGCTCCAAGTGAGGCCCTGGTATCAATGACTCGAAGATGGCGGACCAGGTAGGTTTATCATTGAAATGTCTTCGTTTTGATATTTCTAGGAGGTGTCATGAAACGTCGTTGTGGTCATAAATACATTTCGATATACCATGTTGATTACCGATCTCTATATATTTTTAGAGGAAAGAGATTATTTCATTTTCGCATGTGTCCTTGCCGACAGTGGCGTAGCCAGTGGGGCTGCTGAGACAGCTTTTTGACTGCAAATAGTACTTCTCAATCATTTTCATTTATTGACGCGTTTTACAATTATCGTAATTGGCCACCGAAGACAGGGTTTCTCTCCGTATGCGATCTAACAGCGATTTAATCATGGGCTAAAGTCAGTCCATGCGGAACACGAACAGAGAATTGGGTTGCACAAAACTTCCGTTTAAAACAATTATTAGTCCTGACATGTTCTCAGTCATTTTCAAAATTAACAGAAGGTTCACTCCGAGAGCACTCAACACTTAACAGGTGTGGCTTGTTCTCCCCGATTAGGAACAGGTCAGAAATAATAATAGTTCTAAATGGAAGTTTTGTGCATCCCAATTCTCTGTTCGTGTTCCTCAATTGGACTGAATTTAGCCCATGATTTAATCGCTGTTTGGTCGCATAAGGAGAGAAACCGTGTCTTCGGTTGGCAATTACGATAATTTTAAAACGCGTCAATAAATGAAAATGATTGAGAACTACTAATTGCAGTCAAAAAGGGACGAGTCTCAGCACCCCCGCTGGCTACGCCACTGTCGGCAAGTACACATGCCAAAATAAAATTATCCCTTTGTTCTAAAAATGTATAGAGATCGGTATTCAACATGGTATATTGGAATGTATTTATGACCACAATGACGTTTCATGACACCTCCTAGAAATATCAAAACGAAGACATTTCAATGATAAACCTACCTGGTCCGCCATCTTTGATTTCCTTCACTGGAGGCAGGCATTGAGTCATTGATACCTGGGCCTCACTTGGAGCACAAGCGCAACGAGGCACGGACACCAGGCTGTTGCATAAATTTTTGCAACGGTGACATCTGAGATTTATTGGAGGATGTTATTACCTTCTTTTGCTCACGATAAATACATCGTGTTAACAGCATATCTTCAACTCTAATTATTTATTCCCTTCTTCAAATAAGACAAAATTACTTTCGACCACTTCTACTATTTATACTATGTCAGTATGAAAATGGTTGTATCTTGAAAAGATTTATTTGCAATTTTGACCATTTCATCACAAATCGATGTGCGAAATATAACCATGATTCCAGGACTAGAAAATTATGAGTGTGAATGAGAGTCACTGTGTGGCTACATAAGTTTCAATACCAATGGATCTGTGGCCGAGTTATTGTTACATGCCAATTTTACAGAAGTATTGTGAGGAGTCAATGGAGGAAATGAGCCCAATTGTCGTTTGACACTTCTTGGAAGATGGTCTGTCAGTTTGGGGTTAAAAACACACAACAGACACATAGAGAAGCTATCCCCAAAAACACAAGATTTCATAAAAGATGGCCCAGGCATTTGTTGACACCTTACAACAGGCATTTAGCATATCGAAAAGGTCTGTCCAAAAGGCAGGTCATGCATTTGAAAGCAGCACCTCAAATCAAGTTGTTTATCCAAAAAATTGCTTTTACTCTACTTAAACCGACTGGCTGAGAGCAAGAAGAAAATGACATTGCCATTTGTGCTGGTAAGGAGGGCAGGATAGTGTAGTTGATTGTCTAAAAAAAAAGATGCAACAAAAAATGTAAATGATATAGGCGCTCTACAGACCTACAGTAGAGTAATGCAAGTCCTATTCTCTAAATACCAGTACTCCTGAATATGGAGAGCAGCAATGTGAACTAAGTCAAAATCAGTGTACTTGGAAAAAAGCGGTGGAGTATACTCATGAATTTATATTTCAACATGCTCTTTGGTAAATATAAGTGATAATGAAGACATGCAAATAACCCATTAAATACTGTATGTTATAATAATATTGTAGGGGATACTATTCTGATATTTAGTTTTTCAACAATTGAAACAACAACAGAATCAATAAATTACAAGCGACCCAAAGGTTCAAAAAAACAATTTCAGCATCAAACTGACATACGCATGCATGTTCTGAAAACCCATATTTTAAAAAATGCATATGCTTGCTTATTTGACCCACAGAGACAACTCCAGAAACATTTATAATTGCTGGTACCTCAGATTATTGTGAGTGCTTCCAGCATCAAAAACATTGCTGAACTGAGTTTACTCTTCAAACAGCCCTTTCATTGGTGGAGTGCGAATACTAGTCATATTTTACCACATAACATGTTTGATACTCCGTTATTCGGCAGGACTTTATTCGAAGACAGACCTTTGCTGACCCTAAATTTTTAAAAGCCTAGTGATTGTGAATTGTGATGGATGTCTTGTCATAAAAATAAAGTAATATTGTGCACACACAGCAGCTGTCCAGAATTGGGTCAAACCATGAAAGAGACGTCTGCAATTTAAGGAAATACACTCAGGTGCCACTTAATTAGCTAAACCATTCTAATTCTGAGAAAGCCTTCTCTTTTTCCAAAGAAAAGCCGGCATCTGCATGGCATGGATTCTGCAAGGTGCAACTAACATTCGAAAAGATTCTGGTCATGTTGGTGTGATAAGATCACACAGTTGCAGCAGATTTGTTGGCTGCACATTCGTGCAGTAATCTCCCAATTCATGAAATCCCAGAGCTGCTCTATTGGATTGAGATCTGGTGATTGTGGAGGCCAGTGGATTACACTGAACTTATTGTCATGCTCAGAGAACTAGCTTGAGATTACGTGTACTGTGTGACATGGCACATTATTCTGCTGAAAGTAGTCAGTATATGATGAGTTGACTGTGGGCAGAAAGGGATGCACATCCTAAGCAACAGTGAGCAAGTGGGCTGAGGCACTTGAATGGCGTTCATTTGATGTTCAGGGGGCTGATGTGTGCCAAAAACACACTCCCCGCACCATTACACCACCACCCCTCCTGGACCTAATGTTTGACAGAGGCATAATGGATCCATGGATTCATGTTGTTTATCTAACTTCCTTTCCTAATATGCCATCTGAATGTCACAGCGCAATTAGATATTCGTCAAACCAGACAACGTTTTTCCAATCTTTTACTGTCCAGTTCTGAAGAGCCATTGCCCACTGTAGCCTCTTTCCTGATCTTAGCTGACTGGAATGTTACATGCTGATTTAGCCCATTATAGTCAATGTTTGGTGGCCAATGAAATGGAAAAACAGAAGCCAATTTGCAAAGTAAAAACCAGACATTTCACCTTTTTCTCAATGGGTTTTGTAAACAAAAGCATTTTGGTCCTAAACCTCAGTATGCATTGAAATTTCTTCTCATTCTTCTTTGGCATTTTCAGGGTTAACATGCTAATCCTGTTTCATGAGGTCTGTCAGAGCCCACTCTCCAACATTTACATCTGTTCAACAATTATTAGACCATTTTTGTCATAAAAAATTCAACACCCCCGAGTGTCGCACAAGTGAAACCTGAAAATTTATGCAGCGAATGGAATAGTTAATTTCTCAAAGGAACTGGAAAGGGGGGAAAAAACAGATTTACTTTAAAAGTCTCCAATTAAATATGTTCAGCTGACTCAAAGGTTTAATAGGTGAGCATCCCTTCTCAAGCAAATGAAACCATTGTAGACACTGTGCACACTGTTATTTAGTTTGGCAACAGTCCCTCAGAATCTTAAGCTCACTCGTAGATATGCCCAATCTGAAAAGCATGTTTTTTTTTCCTGACAAGGAAAAAGTCAAAATTATGCTGTTGGGCAGAAAGTTGCATCCTGCATATTTGGTACAAGTTGATAGAGTCTAATGTTTTTTTCAGAATCCCATTACATAAAATAATGATCACTTGTACAGGGATTTCAAATTTAAGTTTAAGCTCAACCTTTTTCTTCATAAATTCAATTTTTTCATAATTGTCTTAAGACTTTTTTTGTTTGTTTTATTAGTATCCTTATACTTCTTAGTCAGTGATTATCTAAAATAATAAAACTCTTCAACTCTGCTTCTGTCTTTTGAAAAGTGTTCCTAATCGGTAGAACAAGTCTTTGGGGCTTTTGCTTAATTATGATGAGAATTTTCCAGCCATTATCTGAAGAGGTCTGTCTTCGCCCACTTTTGAGATTATTGAGCTCACCAGCGCTCTCCTTGTTAATTACGTTCCAAATAGTTGATTTTGGTAAGCCATAGGTTTGGCCCATGTCTCTGACTGTTTTCTCGTTTATTTATTTCCCTGGCTCAAAGCTACTTTATTGACTTCCCCTCGTGCAACCAAGGCCCTTTTGTGGCCAAATACCAATGACTGACTTCAATGGCAATCAAAAGCCTTGAATCACAACTCGATACGGAAAGGTCTCATGTATCTGTATACCACTGAAGTAGTTGAACGCACATCACTAATAAGAAACACCACTGAAGTTATTTGTCCGAAACAGTTTAATGCCATTGAAGGGGGTATTTGTATATATGCTGTAAATTCTACAGCATGCAACCAAAAATTAAAAATCATACCTTTTAACCCTTTGTTGCATGTTGTCCAATATTTTGGACATAAGTAGGGTTTATTTTCTCTAGGCTCATAGATACCCCAAAAACACAGAATGTACATTTTACTGGACATTTCCAGATAATAATTTCCTAAATAAGTGCCTCTCAGATTAGTCGCATGATTTACCACAAACAATCACAATGGCTGCATCCACAAGTAAGAGGTAAGTTGACGAAAGTTTTGATCAGATTTTTTTCTGTTGGGGGACGGAAATACATGATATAGCACAAACTGAAAACATGTAACCTATGTAATGCAAGTCTATTTGGTGGAATACATCTGAGTCTATGCTCTATCAAAAATATTGGACATTATGCATGCAGAGTAAATGGCTCAAATAAGCAATGTCCAGAATGCAGATAGGTCATCATGCATATAAATGACCAGGTTTCTTCGACTTCACATTATTTCCACTACTCCGCATGCACAATGTTTAAAACACTGGATGGCAGTGTGCATCCCATAAGAATAGTGTCCAAAATAAAGGACAGGCAGACCACCCACTTGCACCAAATCCCAACTAATGGTCCAAGGAATTTGTATGTACTCTATGCATTAAAGGGTTAATAAAGGCTAAGAACAACAATTTTCCAAAAATACCAGTAAAAATCCGTACTGAATGTGTGGAACTTTCAATGCAGATGATTTCACAAGGGTTCGCATTTTGCATCAGTGAGCACGTGTGCTTGCATCTGTTATCTGCGAGAGAGTGTGTATGTCTGGGGGGGGGGGTGCTGACAGATACATAAGCAGTAAAGGTGTCCTTCATATATCCGTGGATACCTGATCAAAATGTATGTAATTTCAAGTGCTTGATTTTGATTTTACGTATCAATATATCAGCACCGCTTTTCACCTTCATGGTCCCCCTATGACGGAACAGCTAGTTTTCATCTTGATCCTCCTCTGAATAATCATTTGGTAATTAATGGCAGTTCTTTGTTTATGTCCACAATTCAGGCAGTCCTATTGAAAAGTCCTTTACATAAGTCAGTTGCAAATATCTGCAATACCGATGCAGCTATTGCATGGGCAAAATGGGCCAGGAAAACTTTGGAAGAATGTATTGTTTCCCCAAAACAAATCCCAATTCACAAGTGATTGACTTATTTTTTTAAAGAATATATTTAGCTTTCTCAAACTTACCCATCTCCCTTAGGAATGGCAAAAATATTCAGAGTTTCCAGGGGTTGCATGGAAACTCTGGAGTATTCTTTCACTCATTGTATTCTCATTCTAAGTGAAAAGTTGGATGGACTTTTTGTGCATATTCACTGTTCCTTTCTCAGAAGCATCAATGATGCACTGATCTTGTGTGGCTGATAGATCTTTTTAGTATCTGGATCAGTTGACAGTGGGCAAAAGATAATCAAAAGCAAGGAAAATCTGCCCAGAATTCAGCAAGTTTCCAACCGGCAAGTTATGCCTGTTAGAACATCACAATGACGCAGACATCTAGCATAACATATGATTTCCAGATATGGTGCAGCATTTCCACTATGTTTTCACAGAGTTTAATTTACATTTAAATAGCTTGTCAGCCAAACAAGCATCTGGCAGCATTTCAGGGAACTTGTTTTGAAGTGGCAATCTGCTTATTCTGGTTTTACGCAGACTGTTTGCCGTAAGTTAACTGACTAACTCTCTGTGATACCTGGTTGTGTACTTACAAATTCTCTCTTCAAAATTTCAGCTGCAACATTGTATTAAAACCTGTCCTCCATTACTTTATCCAAAGGGCACTGATGCTGACATCAGTGTTAACTAAATGTTGGGCCAGGCTAAGTTCAGGCTGTTTGTTACCCACATCCGACGAGGCGGCGTGGGTATACAGTTTAGCACCGTCTGTGTGTGTGTGTGTGTGTGTGTCTGTCCGCGTGATAGCTCGGCCACCACTAAAGCTAGGGTGACCAAACTTTGTGGGGTAGATGATCCTAGTGTGCCCTGTCCAAATTTGCATTTTGAGGTTGAAAGGTCAAAGGTCAAGGTCAAGAAGAAGCGTGGGTTAGCATCTTTATAGAGTGCGCATCATCTAGTTTTTATTTCTCAGGGCTGTTTCAGTGAAGATATTGTACAGACATACATCCATTATCTGAACAGTTTCCTCATCAGGGTTATTTAGAGTCTCTAATTAATCTAACATACATATTTTTGGGCTATGAGAGGACAACAGCTTACTTGAATGAAGGAAACCTATGAGAACATGCATACTTCAAACAGAAAGGCCAAGGCCAATCTCAAATCCATGACCCTCTTGCTTTGAGGTGACAGTGCTACTCACTGCACCATTGTGCCGCTCATTGAACAGACACAACAAAAGAATTGAAAGAAAAATTAAAAAAAGAAAAGAAAAAATGTGGGATTTTTTCAATTAAAACAAATGAGGTCAATGAGGTCAGTACAGGATGAGAAATTAAAGTGCAGATGAAGATTAGAAAACCGACCACACTAATTGACAACACAAGAGCATATCCTCAATTTTGCAATAACATTATTGAATTTGATATTGTACCATGTGTACAATAACACAAAATGCCTATGATTTTCAAGCCGAAGAGAGGTTATATTATTATGATCTAGATAAGGAACCAGATGCAGATTCAGGCGTACAATTCAATGAGGGTATTTACTAATAGGAATACGGCAAGAAATGGAGATGGAACGAAACCCAGAACAGGAAGAAGACAGTCCAGCGTAGATGGGACAGACAGGTGAGGGTAATGAGTGTCTGTGCTTGGGCAGTTGCAGGCTGGTGCAGAATTCTGCTGAGGTTAACCCCTGCTGAGGCAGGACTGTCAAACAGCAGCTCTGAAGGGTTTAGCAGGAATGCAGTCCCAATCCTGGAGATGGCAGAAGGTTTGGGTGGTGTTCCTAGTAAACTAGTCAGAAAAAACAGAGCGGAAAGGCAGGTTAACAGAAACGTGGTCCCATTGCTGGAGACTGATATTAAGGCTTCGGAGTTTGCTCCTATTAATAAAGCTCCAAAGAGTGCTTACGTATTCTGCTATCATAAAGGTTACAATACTTCCGCAGGGGCTGTAAAATTTTGTGTACTGTACTGTCCTGTAACACGGACCACTGCAATTACTGTCTCGCTCCACTAGGGGGCTGTTCTGGACCACTGGTCTTGAAGCACAGACCACAGCAGTAACTGTCCTGCTCCACTAGGGGACTGGTCCAGACTTCTGGTCTTTGGAGCACGGACCACTGCAGTAACTGTCCTGCTCCACTAGGGGACTGGTCCGGACCACTGGTCTTTGGAGCACGGACCACTGCAGTAACCGTCCTGCTCCACTAGGGGACTGGTCCGGACCACTGGTCTTTGGAGCACGGACCACTGCAGTAACCGTCCTGCTCCACTAGGGGACTGGTCCGGACCACTGGTCCCCGGTGTCTTGAGACAGTGAAATTTTGCTTTCAGTTGCCTTGCAGAGGTACTGTCTCAGAACCACTGACTGTACAGTCCATGCTAGGAATATTGCAATTACATTGTAAATGCCTGCTTTACCCTCAGCGTTACTGTTGGGCAAATCATTTTTGGCCGCTATTTGGATAATTAAATCGTTAGGACTGTAGGTCTAATTGTTCAAAATATTTGAAGCCAGTAAAATAAGCGAGTAACAATCAATGAAGCCTGACAATATGCAGCTCGTTGCTTTTTACTGCGCTGTCAGCTGTCCAGCTGGAACAGCTGTCTGATTAGAAAACATAAATGAAGGACACCACACTTGTCACCAAAATTATCTTCATTCGCAGAAGAATACAGAAATATCGCTCTCGCTGGAAAAAAAAAATCGTCCTTGAGTGACAGAGCATAGGCCTAATTATAATTAAATTATATTTACGTAGCCCATTATATCGTCGCTCTTAGATCGCACGGGGGTGAGATCATTCTGGCGCCGGCAGTGTTCCGAGGAAATTTCAACTGTACAATCATTAGACTCTAAAACATTTTTGTATTACATTTGTATTTCATTTCTGATAGGCGTAGTCATGGCCTCCTGTCCTAAATCATTTTTCTTTTGGGTAAAGAGTAACGCCTATACTGAGGTAACGTAAGCTGGAAAACGTGTGATTAGAATTCATTACTGTTACTGATAATAACTTGCTGACTTTTTTTTACAGGATAAATAGCCTACATAAATCTATTCAGAACGTTATGATAAGCTAACAAAATTTGAGTTATTATTTTATATTCATCAGGTTTTACGAAAAGTCACTCTCGAAAGTAGGCTACGTTACATTGATGGATTCTAGTAGTAGCTTTTCAGTTGGCGATTATATTAGCAGGCTAGATTGTGGCATTTTTATTCTGCAGATAGAGATACTAATTTTAGGTAGAAGGCGAGAAGAGTGAAATAGGCTATAGTCTGATTTCATCATTAAAATTTAGTTTTGATTACAACTAGGTCATCTCGGCCGATGCTGCTACTTTGCTAACTGTCCTGCTCCACTAGGGGACTGGTCCGGACCACTGGTCTTTGGAGCACGGACCACTGCAGTAACCGTCCTGCTCCACTAGGGGACTGGTCCGGACCACTGGTCTTTGGAGCACGGACCACTGCAGTAACCGTCCTGCTCCACTAGGGGACTGGTCCGGACCACTGGTCCCCGGTGTCTTGAGACAGTGAAATTTTGCTTTCAGTTGCCTTGCAGAGGTACTGTCTCAGAACCACTGACTGTACAGTCCATGCTAGGAATATTGCAATTACATTGTAAATGCCTGCTTTACCCTCAGCGTTACTGTTGGGCAAATCATTTTTGGCCGCTATTTGGATAATTAAATCGTTAGGACTGTAGGTCTAATTGTTCAAAATATTTGAAGCCAGTAAAATAAGCGAGTAACAATCAATGAAGCCTGACAATATGCAGCTCGTTGCTTTTTACTGCGCTGTCAGCTGTCCAGCTGGAACAGCTGTCTGATTAGAAAACATAAATGAAGGACACCACACTTGTCACCAAAATTATCTTCATTCGCAGAAGAATACAGAAATATCGCTCTCGCTGGAAAAAAAAAATCGTCCTTGAGTGACAGAGCATAGGCCTAATTATAATTAAATTATATTTACGTAGCCCATTATATCGTCGCTCTTAGATCGCACGGGGGTGAGATCATTCTGGCGCCGGCAGTGTTCCGAGGAAATTTCAACTGTACAATCATTAGACTCTAAAACATTTTTGTATTACATTTGTATTTCATTTCTGATAGGCGTAGTCATGGCCTCCTGTCCTAAATCATTTTTCTTTTGGGTAAAGAGTAACGCCTATACTGAGGTAACGTAAGCTGGAAAACGTGTGATTAGAATTCATTACTGTTACTGATAATAACTTGCTGACTTTTTTTTACAGGATAAATAGCCTACATAAATCTATTCAGAACGTTATGATAAGCTAACAAAATTTGAGTTATTATTTTATATTCATCAGGTTTTACGAAAAGTCACTCTCGAAAGTAGGCTACGTTACATTGATGGATTCTAGTAGTAGCTTTTCAGTTGGCGATTATATTAGCAGGCTAGATTGTGGCATTTTTATTCTGCAGATAGAGATACTAATTTTAGGTAGAAGGCGAGAAGAGTGAAATAGGCTATAGTCTGATTTCATCATTAAAATTTAGTTTTGATTACAACTAGGTCATCTCGGCCGATGCTGCTACTTTGCTATGATCTGCTGTAAATCAGCTTTCACAATTAGAGTAGTTATAGGCTATGACAGTCATGGGATGATATCAGTCCCATTCCTGATGGACAGCGGCACTCGCCCTCTGCCTGGGTAAAACGTTTATCCTCCTTGACAGACTAAACACATTTATCCCTTGCTTGGAAGGGTTGAATGGTAAAACAATGAAGTCATTTTCCAGTGTTTTCTGTGAAGCCAATTTAGAAAGAAAGAAAAAAAAGAAAGTCAGAAATGGCCACCGCATTTTCAAATGAATTACGCGGAGCGTATTACATCATAGCCTGTAACATACCCCCTGCCTGAGTAGCCTATAGCTATAGCCTTCTTTTTAAAATTTTGCTTTTATGGTGCTGAAAGAAAGCACAATATTGAACCGAGATTAACAGCAGAAAGCAATGTGTAAACTGGCTGCAATTTATTGCCACAACTTTCCAAACCTGCCAATCATTTTTATCATTCTCAAGCTAGGCTAGATAGAAATAATCTGCTCAGAGCATTTATATTTTCGAGAATAAACTGAGGCAATATTGGTTATTTTTTTTACTCTATATTCATCGGGTTTTGTTGTGTCATGGTTATGGTTTTTGGTCATGTTTATGTTCTTGTTCTGTGTTCATGATTTTGTCTTTTATTTATTCTTTTTGGTTATTGTAATACTCAGGTTTTTAGTTCGTTCCATTTCTCAGTTCCATTACACTTGTCTCCCCTGTCCTGTGATCTAGTTGGTTTAGTCCGTCTTCCCTGTCTGCGTGCCCACTTACTTACTTACTTAATGAAGTCTGGTGTTTAAAATATTCCTTCGATTCTCGTTTACTTCCTTCGTCTTTCTGTTCTGATTACTAACAAAACTAATTTTGTATTTTGTATCATAGTTTACTAACACAACTAATCCATGTATATAGTTATAATCATAATCGCCCTGTTCTAATCTCCGCCACTTGCTCAGCCGTCCCTGTCTTCTCCTGAGTTTCAGCGAGATGTGCTTAATTACTTTCCTGCGCTCGTTATCTGTGCACGTAGACTCCTTGACCGGAGCTGTTTAAATGTCATAGGCTGTTTGTGTGATTCCCGTCCGTGTTTTGGCTTTCACCAATTTTCGTGATTAGGGTTTCCCTAATGTGATTTTCCCATTGTAATTAGTCTCATCCATTCCACCTTCTTCCTGCATTGCATGTGACTTCCCTTTCATCTATTTAAGCAGTCTTTTCACAGCCAGCTCCTTGTCAGAACGTTGATCAATATTTCTTTGTGCAGAGCGCCTTGTATGCCATTGAGTATTGTTTCTCTTCTACTGGATTGTCCGTCTTCAATTCTTGCCATTGCCCTTTTTATATTGTTTTTGTCTTTCTGGATTTCGAACCATTTCATAGTTGGACACCCTTTTCGAGGTTTTGGTCAGGAATTTATTCATTTTCATTGTTTTGTTTCAACTAGCCTACTCAGCTGGTTTATCGGGGAATGTTTCATTTTTCGCGTTAGACGATGTGTGATAGGCTAATCACTAGAAGGAATTGTACAGTAGAATACATGATGCAGAAATATTGAGAAGGAATTTTAAATGGACATTTTAATAAACTGAATTGAATGAATTGATAATGACACAAATTGTTGTTTTTATATCCTGTAAATTCAGCTGTTTGATATTATTAGGCTATCAGGAAAAAAACAGTGAGTGGGTTTTCTCACGGCACACCTAGGAAGCTCTCACGGCTCACAATTTGGGAAACACTGTCCTAGGGTATGGTGCTTGGGTATGAAAAAGGGCACATCACTTGCGTCTAGCAAGTGGTTATCCTGATAAAGGGCACAGAGGTCCTAGCAAGCAAGCAGCACCCTGCCAAGAAAAGGGCAGTTCATTTGTAGTGGTAACTTGCAGGCCTTCATTCCTTACACCTGCCTGTGATGTCTAGCCTATGGGATACTCGCTGGGTGGGAGGGTGGGGTTTCTCTTACAGACTTCCCATCTCCATGTGTACTAAGCCATGGGTGTTGGTGCAACTATTGCGCCATATAGGCTGTAGCCCGATTTTTAATTCAGAGACAGACAAGCTCACTATCAATGGCTTGTAAGCAGCCCTGTAGAGACCCAGGATGCAGTGTAGTAGGGTTTGCCTCGGGCTCAACTGGCTCCGTGAGTAACATCAACCCGGATCCAATGAAGAACGCCATGGATGGCTGCTCAAGGCCAAGGCCAAGGAGCACCTCTGGTGCGCACCACCAGGTGCTGCCAACCCACAATCCAATTCCAAAAACAGATTGACGGATAGAGCAAGTCACACACTGTGTTGACATCATTTCGCTTTGGATTACATAAAAATATAAAACAGTTTTAACTTTTGTACTAGTCAGTCTTTCTTCATGTGCACTGTTGTGTGACGAAGATTATTTTTTAGAGTTCAAATGATGGATTTTTATTTTATGTAAGTGTACGTATACTGGTGACGTATGTCTGCGTACCTACTTCATTTTTTGGCATTGTAGAATCTGGAGATGTTCCTGCGTATGGCTGATAAGCTCGGACCAGAGCCTTGCCAAATAGCAATAAAACGTTTGTGGACTTCCCCCCAGGATGTCACTCAGCCTGCATGTGGAAGGTGTCGATGGTCTTTCTGTTACTCTGTACGGAGGGGTAGTTGCAGAGTCAGATAGCTAT
Source organism: Gymnothorax reevesii (assembly GCA_029721435.1). Lineage (NCBI taxonomy): Eukaryota > Metazoa > Chordata > Actinopteri > Anguilliformes > Muraenidae > Gymnothorax > Gymnothorax reevesii. The sequence continues at coordinate 116,266,671 of CM056573.1, forward strand.
CTACCCAACATAGTGCTAAACCAAGCTCTTCACTTTCTGAAAAAACTAGCTGTGTATATCATAATTCAAAAAAATTGATGGAGATGGCCAGTACAGTGCCCCTTTTTTCTGACTTTTGATGTTTAAAATCATCTACACTGAAAATACTACCATTGAGATTTTACTAATGCTGTGATGTAACTCAAAGGTACTATGTATCCAGAAAATTTCAGATCTCTATCTTGCTGGGTAAACAAAACTATGTCCCTTAAACAGAGGCACAATCTGCTATTATATGGTCCATTTTCAGTTTTCCTCCAACTTTGGCTCCGTCTAGCTTGAAAGTGTGGATGCTACCAAAGAAATGCTTGGCATTCCTAAAAACATAGCTCCAAAAGCACAACAAACTGCATTTATCATCATGGAGCATATCTGGGTTACTGAGAAAATCTACCGCAAACATGCACCAAAATCAAAATGATCCCCAAGACTTTTGGGAAAATATTCTGTGGACTAACGAGACAAAAGTCGACCTTTCTATAAGGTGTGCTGCCCGTTACATCTGGCGTAAAACTATCATAGAATGCCATAAAAAGAACATCATACCAACAGTCAAACATGGTGGTGGTAGTGTGATGGCCTGGAGCTGCTTTGCTGCCTCTGGACGTGGATGACTTGCCTTAATTGATGCAACCATGAATTCTGCTCTCTACCAGAAAATCCTGAAGGAGAATGTCCGACCATCAGTTTGTGACCTCAAGCTCAAGTGCACTTGTGTTATGCAGCAAGACAATTATCTGAAACACACCAGCCAAGTCCACCTCTGAGTGGCTTAAAAAAACAAAATGAAGGTTTTGGAGTGGCTTAGTCGAAGTCTGGACTTAAATCCAATTGAGCTGCTTAAACAGGCCGTTCATGCTCAAAAACCCTCCAATATGGCTGAATTTAAAAAATTCTGCATAGAGTAGTGGGCCAAAATTCCTCCACAGCGATGTGAAAGACTCATTGTCAGTCATTGCGAATGTCTGATTGCAGTTGTCGTTGACGAGGATGGCCCAACCAGTTATTAGGTTGAGGGGGCAAATACTTTTTCACATAGTGGCAGGTAGGTTTGGCAAGACTTTTCCCTCAATAAATGAAATCATCATTTAAGAACTGCATTTTGTCTTTACTTGGGTTATCTTTGTCTAATATAAAAATTTGGTTGATGATCTGAAACATTTAACTGTGACAAATGAGCAAAAAAAAAAAAGAATTCGGGAAGGGCACATATTCTTTTTCACAACACTGTATGTTAGCTGATCTCTGAAACACGCATGCTTGGCTTATGCAGGTTGCAATTATTACAGCCGAGCTCCACCTCCATCAAGGTTGACTGCTTTTTTGCTAGTGTTTTTGTTTTTATTTATTTTTTCTGCCAGTAACATTAGCTATCACAGTTATGCAGTTTTTCACAATGGAACTGGAAGTGTAGATGGAGAGATTTCAAATTTCAGGATGTAGACTTCTAAATTTACTCTCAGACCAGTTCAGTTGCTGATAGCCAAAAGGGTATTATGACTTATTTACCGGATAAAACCTAAAAATTTACCAACTGTTGCTTTTTGCTCCTCCAGAATTTGGTAATGGACGATATTGGTCGAGACCTAGGAAGAGAGCATGCAAGGAGGAGAGGGGGTCAACGCCATATTAATGTATCAATTAATCTAAGTTGTTCGACATCTATGAATTAATCCATGACAACTTATTCATTCATGTGTGGGTAACATACTCTTCCTAAAAATGCTCAGGCTGTTCTCATTCAGTGCTCATAGTGACTGCCATGAAATGATGCAGTAGAACAAGTATGCATCCCACTTAACCCTTTCATGCATGTTGGTCACTACAGTGTACAGCTGTTTAAAAGTGTTTTTCTCTATATATGCCTGTAATTTTGGGCACTGCTGCATATAGTCCAATCTAGTGGGAAGCTACTGCATCTTCCCATACAAAAAATCCCATTGGCAGGTCATTGCAATGGGAAAAAGTGGTTATTTATATTCATTGTTTTTTTCTTCAAAACTTGTTTTACATCCCTAAGGATGTATAAAACCACTTAGAAAAAAATCCTGACTGAGTTTATCATAATTTATGCATGAGGGGGTTAATTTGTGAAGTGGGAGGATGATGTGTGTGTTTATACAGCAGCAAATTTAGCATAGGGAGGAGATAATGGATGGATGGTTGGAACAAAAAGTATGGACTTTCACATGGGGCGTCTGGGTTTGTGACCCAATTCTGACTGTGAGCTTAGTATTAGTACAGCGCAAGTCATGACTATCTTTTAAGAGCCATAATCACCTTACTTTTACTCCGTTCCCTAACCTTTAATTAACATTACCATTATCGCTTTCCCCTCATCCTGAACCCTAACCTCTGCCCTAATCATGAGACCATGTTTTATTTTAGATACCACATGTTACTGAAAATTTGACAGATGAAGCGAGAAAATTCTGTCTAAGTTTTTCTAAGATATTATACGAAAAGTTTTATGACAATATGTGGCAATGCCCAAATCAAACCCTCTACAGATCGAAAGAGCAACATTATTGCAACCGTAATTGAGCCAGCATTTGGTGTAAGCCAACAAAAAGGTAAGAGTTCTGCTTAAAATAATTCTATAATGAGACCCTCTGAAGTGACCTAGAATTGTAAACACTCATTGCCACATTCTGCTTTGTGATTTTGTGCATGAACGTAGCTTATGATAACTACAAAGCACACCCCCACAAGTGCCTCAGTCCCCTACCCTAGTGACTGAAATCAGCTCATCTTTTAAAATGAGGACATATTGCATACCTAGCTAATGTGTATCAAATGGATGTCGCCATTCTACAAAATTATGAATTCATTTTCACTATAATTACAATCAGGAAATCAATCTGATAGTACCCGCAAGTCTACATAGGCCTGGTACTACGCTCTAAAAAATGTCAATGAATAGATGTTGAAACTTCCATCCCCCCCCCCTCGTAATTAGACAATTGTAATATATGTTATATATCCTAATGGGAGCTACATTTGCAAGTGTGGAGGAAATAAGCAATCTTGGTCTCCTCATGATTTCTCCGGGAGAGAGCTATTCCCCAGATCCCTCTCCGGCAGTGGCTGGAATGCATTCTGACATGCGGGAGGGATGACCCTGTGAATCGCATTATGTATATTTCCAAACAGCCCCCTGCATTTGCATGTAGAAGACAGTTAAAATAAGGCCATAAATCAGCTACAAACGTATAAATGGATTTGCAGGAGATTGAAACCCAGCAAGTCTCTTGAGCAAATATTTCAAGCTCGCCTGAAAGATATCCACTGTCATTAACCAGTGAAACCGTTCTGACCACTCAGCTTGTATATTTCCCCCATTACGTGGCCGAGAGGCAAGGATCCACGTGGCTGCCTCAATAAATCTCTATGCATATGCTGATGCGCAGTCTTGTGCCATCAGGAACTAACACTTAAGGTTATCTTGTTTTCAAGATACTCTAAGGGTGTTGTCTAATATTGTGGAAAATAGCATGATTAGATTTTCTCCACTCTGAAATAACAGCGACAAAAAAGTCATACCTTTTCAGATATTCATTATCGGGATTTCTTTATCTATGAAGGTAATAAGACAATAAAAACATTCAGTGGATATTTATTTATTTGTTCATTCATTCATTTTTTCATTTTCTTTGTTTTCTTAAGTGTGATATTTGCAGGATTGCCTATTGAGCCCTATGCACAGACAATGAACCAGAACTGCTTTGGATTGTGATAACTGCACAATGGGCCATTTCTGCTTACAGAAATGGGCCAAACAGAAAACACCCAGGAAAATTATAAAGGAAATAAGCTGAGTGCAGACTTGGGGATGCCAGAGTCACTTCAGACCCTCAAAGTCCAAATACATCCTCAACTCACCACCCCTGCTTGTTTGGTTGAAAACTTTTTTTTCCCCTTTTGTATTAGTTGCTAGATCACTTGGACAGCCTGTCTATACTGTCTATAGCAGAAGATATGTGACTTGTGTTGTGTAACACTGCCAAATTCTTGTGTTGCAGTGTGTGGGCTACAAAGGTATTTGGGGTATGGCAGCATAATTTAAAGTGTCCAATCTGTTCACCTAGTATTTGTCTTAGTTTGTTTTCTTATGTTAACCACGACAGCCAACTATGAGCGTACGTAAAGCTAAACTGTCTGAGTTGTTCCTGCATATCAAGCTAGGTGAGATATTTATTATCATAAATGTAATAAGGCAGATTGTCATTGCCAATGTTTTAAGCAGAGTTTTGAGTTTTGAGAGGAAATGCCAGGTATTACTGTTGTGAATGGCCACAATTGCTTTCAAACAACGCACATGTAATACACAGTCTTAAAAAAAGAGAAAAATGAATTTTAATAATAATGTGTTTACTCGAGCCACTGCAAGCTGTCAATATACTGGATGGATTTATGATGTACAAACAATCGCATTTCATCTGTAAAATAATGATCTAAAAACATTATTTTAATGAAAACATAATTGCACCAAAAGGAGCAATGGTCCATGTACTGTATAACTTTCCTTTGGAACCACTCAGATTGGAAACTATGTGTTTGCTTTGTGATGATATGTGATGCACACTTGAACTTGAGCCCATAATGCAAATGGCCAGTACAAAAATGCTAAAGCTATTTTTTGTTGTTGTCCGGCGCCTTTTCTAAGCTACTTATGATTCTCGGCAGCAACCATGAAACAAAAATCAGCTCGTGTTGCAGTCTCATGCACTCAGTCAAATATTTAAAAGGCCATTTAATAAACTTAAAGAATTACATAAAATATCATAATTTTGTATTTCTCTTATACTTTTTTGCTACTAGAACAAAATAGTAAATTTTATATTAAGTAGAAAATTCTAGAAAAATTAATTCTATTTCAAGATCTCAAAAGTAGTATAACATATTTTAAATAAGCAAAAATAAGCAATAAAGCCACTTTTTGTGTCCTGATGTCTGTTTTCAAGTAGGAACATTTTAACTGGAGAATAATATTAAACTCAAAAAGCCATACTTGTTGGTGGAGCTCAGTGTTTTTATTCACATAGTATCACATCTGGTAGCTGAATTGAGGTACATATGAGATATTTTTCAATAAAATCAAGACAGCGGTGGAATTACTTCAGTCAGCACCATAAAACACCATTCCTCAGTAATTACATAAATAATGCAATGTCCTTCCACTGGCGATTTATGGAAGGTGTTAAGAGGAGCGTATATGCAAACTCAATATGAATGCAAATATGTAAAAAAAATTCTTATGGGCTTAATGCCTTGTTGGTCAAGGCACTCACCATAATCACAAGCTGGGACCTATGGTAACTCTCTCTACAACGGCTTTTGCTGTACTATCATCACTGAGTACTCCATAAAAAGAACAATGGGACTCATCCCTTTCATAAAGAATGCTGATGCTCATCAGTGGGAGAGTATTGTGGTCATATAAACAGCGCAGCCCACAAGTACTCAGCACAGTTTCATCATTTTGGTACTGTACTCTTGAATATGGAGAACCATAAAGGAATTGTTGGCATTTTCTACAGTTTCCGTACCTTAGTAAGTACAGACATCAGTGTGGAATATGACATAATTATTGGCTTTTCCTGGAGATGATTTCATACAATCTTCCTGGTCTCTGGGTCCTGGAAACAGTGCGTTTGCAGCACATATTCACAAATGATGAATGCAAGCAAGGGAACATATCACCGAGCATGTCCATACTCTTCAGTGTGTCTGCATAAAACATGCACAAATTCCCACCCAGCCACACAGAAGTGCTCAACATTGCTTCACTGAGTACATTTAATTTCTTTATTTATTCATTTATTTTCCAACATTAGGGTGAAATGCAAATGTCTGAACTGTGATCTGCGTGTTTATTTAGCCTCTTCTCAAGTTATTCACATTCAAAGCACGCACCCACAGAAAAATGTAAAGGTTTAAAATTTTCCTTCTTTGAAGACAATCCAGAACAGATGCTTATGAAACAGACCTTCAAATGGACACTTTATATGGAGAAAGGACATCTCTAATTTGGAAAGGAAATTGTGAAAAAAAGACAGTAGCCATATTTATTGGCAATATACAAATTAAAACCTTGAATGATGTTTCCAGCCTAATAATTTGAAGTGCAACTGCAATTTGTACAGCTGACCCCATTTAATAACCAACAGATCTGACGTCTTACAAGCTGCAGATGTTTGAGAACTTCATAATATTTGCTGACAAAAATGTAAGCTACAGGATTACATGTGAGGACTGAGCAAAACCCAATGAGTGAAGACCATTGTTTTCTGCACATATGCTTTGTATGATGGTTGGGTATCCTATTTGCATCTCACATTCTCCCATTCATGGATGTACAGTGCATTATCTGGGAGTGACAACCCTACAGTAAAATAATGCAGAAATGATTCTTACGCGCAGCCATATTGCTATCAGGATGAATTATCATTCATACTCTGACAATGATATAAGATTGAATCTGGGCCATGTTATAACTTATCACAAGGAGAATCACTAGGAGTTAATAAAGGTTTCCCATTAATGGCCATTGAAAGCCCACAGCATCTTTATTAAAGCAGTCTCATGTGTGCATAGCGCAGCGAGAAATGGCATTGGTCATTCACGTGACTAGTTTGTGCGACAAACACCTTTGTGCTGCATTAACAATCTACATGATTTTCTAGGAAATACTCTGTTTTCAAGAATGAAGGGTAGTAATATATGCATTCTATTTCTTATTCTTATTCTTATTTCTTAGTTTCCGTGCTTTTTGAAAGGTAAGGAGAGCACTTACGAGGCAAGTTGTGGAAGAATATGGCTTTTTTTGGTGGTCTTTTGTTACAATTCTGTCTTCGCCGCAGTGTTTGCATGTTTCAGTCTTGATAAAAAAAAACAATTTTTACTTGTGTGCTCCTCCTGAGACCCACTTTCACATAAAAATGATTTATCTGTAACTTTCAGAATTAAAATATATTTAATTACATCTTGCGGCAGAAAAAAAAGCGATTCATCTGAGAGTGAGTTATGGACAATCTTCTTCATGAGAGGAGTAAATATAATGTCAAGTGAACAGCACAACATAAATCTCCCCATAATGCAATGGTCTGAAATATCTAAAAATAAAAATGCAAATGTGTTTAAAAACCAGTTCCCTTGTCATTATTGAATCCGGAACTACACTGTCTGCAACGATCACAAAACACTGTAATCAATTGCGTACCGTAAGACAGCACACACTTTTAAACCGTAAACATACTCCACAACTAAAATTCAAAACCTTAATTCATCATAAATTCTCAATTGCAGTCATGGTTTCGTATTAGACGCTGCAGTAACCAACTTTTCAAAAGTTGTGAGTGATATGATGTTATTTTACAATACCGTACAATACCCAAAAGCTTGTTGCTCAGCGCAGAATAACTGCAGTGAGCTTTGAGACAATATAGCCTATAACCTGGAACAGCGATGCACATGTTCCAGATGTGGAGTTAGCTTTTCAACCGCATCACTCTAACTCATGAAATCCTTCGAGGAGGAATGGTCCTCAGTACGCAGAAAAAGACACGCCCCGTTCACTGCAGGTGAGGGTGCTTTTTACACCATTAGCAAAAATGTCTGCAATCTGTCAATTTATGTATGAAACTTTAAGCATATCAAAAACAACTTTAATTGCTGATGGGCTGACAGTATGATCATTTTGTTTTGAAAATAAGAGGTCAGGTTAATGCTTGGGTGCAAACTCTGGTTTTAGGATGCAGAATTCTCTCTAAGCTGCTCTTTCAGTGATGGCAAGCAATTAAACAGGAGTATTCCCCATGTATTTCTGAAAAAAAAAAAAACTTAGTCGCTGCATCTTTAATAATATGAATACATATTTTCCAAGACATGCAAATTGAGTGGGTAGCAAATGGAGATTTGACAATATCAAGCCTTGTTAGTGAGTGAGTAACAAACACTAAGGACAATCAAGACACCTTGTCACTGTCTTTTTTATCTCTCAGCCTCTTGTGAAGAAAAAGCACTTTGGATCCTCGAGTTTCATCGGAATTAACATAACAAAGCCCTGAAGAAAAAGCTAGATGTGATGTACGTCCCCTCTTTTTAAACTTCTGCGAGGTGCCCAGCACACACATACACACGCACACACACACACACAAGCGCATGCACACATTTTTTAAATCTTTCATTGAAAGTATCTTCCAGCGAAACCCAAAAAGATCTTGGAACCTACTATCTCAGTGCTGCTACACAGTCAGCAAAATAAATTGAAAGCATTAAAGAAAGTCGAAAAGTGAAAGAAGTAAAGATAAAAAAAATCTTCACCTCTCTCTCCCCCAACAACACCCCAACCACCTCCATATACCTCCCTCCCCTTCACAATGCTCTTCTCTCGGAAAGAAACAGGATGAAATGACATTATGCATATGAAAATGTCCAGAAAGATGTTTGATTTATGTATGCATTAGATGCAAATTCTATTACAGGACACGAGGCGGTGAGGAGATTTCACTTGGAACACTTGGCTGCCCTGATCAAACCTGATCTCATTAATTCCGACAAGGGGAGAAAGATAGAGGGAATGAAAGAGGGAGAATTGGAGGAAATTTACAACCTGGACACAGATTTAACAAAAAAAAAAAGAAAAAAGGAGTAAATTGCATTCTACCCTCTAAGGCCACGGTACAGCCCATTTTCAGACAGTGTTAGGCTGAGCTTGAAACCGGGAGCTGTGGGCTGGAGTTTGTGCGGACAGCAGTGAGCAGTCATGACATCTAACTATTACCACACATAAGTAAATATATCAAAGATGAGGCTTCCACCATCTTCATGGAATCACCTAGGTCAAAGTATGGCTGATATTTACAAGCAAACCCCACATTTCATTGTCTGACTTTATTCGGGGACGATCTACCTAAGTTCTGCGGTATCCATTATAGTATTGATTACAAACCGCCAGAAAGCATTCACCAAACTGTAAATAATGGAATACAGAAAAAAAAAGAAATAGTTGAAACAGAAATGGCTCATGTCATGATGTATTGGAAAGATGACAGATGCATACTGAAGAGTATTATGAAATTGAGTCAATAGTTACATTTTTATTACAATACTGCCACTGGCATACGTGAAATTATTATAACAAAGACATCCATGTATGATTAGTTAAAACTAATTTGACAGGAATGGCTGCCATGTATTTTTTTTTAATGACAGAAATTATTCCAGTTTTGCTTGACCCTAACATTAGTTAAGGTGTGTCAATAAAAGTGATGAAATCAAAACACCTACACCACGTATATCAACCTGTACACATCAAAATTGCATATCTATTACGGGACGTGTTTGCACGTTCTTGTTGCGCGCATGTTTGCGTGCGTACGTGCGTATGTATGCGTGCGTACATGCGTGTGTGCAAGTGCATGTGTGTGAGTGTATGTGTGTGCATGTGCCTTATTGATTGGAAACCTTGAGATGGAAAGAAGCAGTGGTTTACATGTATAAAAAAGCTGCAGCTGAGATATTCACCACACTCTCCCATTCTTCCCCTGCCTCCTCCTGCAGCCCCTGTGATTGAGGTCAGGCCGAAAATTCTTTACTGGCCTAACTAATGTGATTGCATCAGAGCAATACCCTTAAACTACACGGGCTCTGATCTGCATACTAATTGGCTCTACTGTCCTTGACAGTGACCTTGGAGAGGCCCCCAGTCACTCAGGGGAGAAAAACAGCGTCTGTCCAGCACACATTGTCATGCACAGGCACTCACGGTCTGCATAACCTCTGTTTGCAGCCTATCTCTTCCTGTGCATCAATGCAAATTACAACAATGGCCATAGCTTTTTTTTTTTAAGGGGGTAAGCGTGTGTGACCTTCCTGGGTGCAGAGCAGCAAAAACAAAGGGGCATTTTTCTCTCCCCGCGCAGGCGGCCCTGAAAATCTACACTGGCAGATCCCATAGTCCTCCTTTGCTTTTGAGTGGAATAAACATTCTGCAAAGAAAAAAAATCAAATGTTTAAATGTAGACATGAATAAATGCTGCCTGTATTTTATTTTATTTTTTTTTACTCCTGAAGATGGATTCAAATTCATGAAGGAAGGTGCAATGTTTGAGAAATTATGTTTTTGTGAACATTCAGATCCTGAAATGTTTTTGTGTTATCCAGACATACAGCTTACAGTTAACAAAATTAAGCCTAAATTGCAAAAAAAGGCTCACCTTCCAAGGACAGGATGACAAATTTAGACCAACCATTTGAAATGTATCCAGCTGCAGTCTATGATTTGAATTTGGACAACTACATATATTTTTCTTTAAAATAATACACATATTTTCATATTGGCAAAATTTTGATCGAATTCACATATGAAAACATTTTAGAGCAAATAGACACTAAACTGAGATGAAGAAAATGAGCGTATTTTGATAGACCATCAGCAGTTGTTCCACAGAAAGCTACAGAAACGCACAGAGCTTTTTGTGAGGGGACTCCAGGCGCATCAATGGCTCCATTCAGGACACAAATTAATGATTATTTGGCAGTGATTGGTCCTCAAATGCTCGATTCCATTAAAAACAATACCTGAAGACTTGTTGTTTATATCTATAGCCACTTGTCACATTCCCTGCTTTGTGATAACTTCATTGAAATTTTGCCTTAAGCATTTTTTGTAACAGAGTGTAATATAAGGGTCATACACAGAAAATATTGCTGGTCTTAAGTCGTGCCCATTGCACATTGCCTTAGTGACTGATTATCCTGAGATCCCATAGATACATTAGCTTTGTTGGCTATTATGTCTGTGTTTCTAATGTCTCGTTTTAAGCGGTATATTGAGTATTTAGATAATGTTTCATTGTAAAGCAATACTGCATCAAAACTGACTGTGCAACAGTGATTTCTGGCTGACTGATTTGATTGGATGAGCAGCATTTTGAGCCCTGACATACAATACAACAGCTCAAGGATTTTTACAGGAATTTATGACTCGGCTTTGTTCACAGACAAACGTATTCGAACTGTGCTTGTTTTGACAGGGCCGAATAAACCAATCATAATCTGGGTAGTAATCATGACCTGCTGTCTTAGTATTTGATAGCTAGTTTATAGGCAAGCTAACTGTGGTATATAATAAATATTGCACTAAAATATTGCGCTGTAATTCCATGTATCAGCATGGCTGCGATTGCAATAGTCAGACACTGATTCCCAGCCATTCTCACACTTAAAACAATGTAAAACCATTTCATTTCATGTTGAATCAGTGATCCGATCAGAAGTTTAAAAAAAAAAGTATTGGTCAGAAGTTTAAAAAAAAAAATCAATATGGAGAGAAAAAGAAAACAGTATAATATGCATGACCCTCACCTGCATTAAAAAATATTTTCAGCAAAGAATTATAGACAAATGATGTCATGTTCTTTTTTCGCCCTATTCTTTAAAAGGAACATTTCACTCCAAATGGGAGCAACAAGCTTTACGGAAAGCCAAAGTATCGACTGGTTTTAACTTCAGAGAGCCCTTCAGGGAGAACATAATGAACATCGCCTGTTTTAGTGTGTGTGTGTGGGTGTGTGCGTGTGTGTGCGCACGTGTCTGCGTGTGTCTGTCTGCGTGTGTTTGGGCATTTCTTACAATTTTAGAGCAAAGAGACAAGCAGGCATATTGCCCACATGACGCCATTTCAGCTGCAGATGCTTGTCTTTCATCGCTGACACTACGGTGGACAACTTCTGAAAGATCTACTCATGTACAAGCAGGTTATTGTTTAACAGATGCACTTATTTGGGAATGATTGCTCCAGCTAAGAGCAGCAATACAATCTGCTCTTCTCACATATGCCGATTGCAGAAAGTGTGAAAGCTAAGGGAAAGAAAAATCTGTGTTTATGTGATTGAAGATAGATCCCAAAGCCATGCTGAGTTGTGGGCATGTAAGCAGGACACCCCCCAACCACCCGCTTTTCTGTTATTGCTTTTCCCAGAAGTGTGCAGAAATTCTTAAATCCTTTATCAATCTGGGACGACAGCGTGTTCGCGAGTGTGTGCGTACACGCGTGGGTTTGTGTGTGTGTGTGTGTGTGTGTGAGAGGCGGGACGAAAATGAATGGTTTTTGTTGCTCACGGTGCTGTGGAACACTGGGATGTATTCAATAACTGTGCATCGCCTCAAACTTATACTTTCTTTTCTTTTTTTTTTTCATTTCAGTTTTCACAAGTTAAAACAACTAACTCCAATTAGCATGGAAGAGTGACGTATACAAAGACAAAGTGAATACAATTGTCATTATGTTTATCGCTGGAACATCACTGTATAAACTATGTCAGAATATGTATTCAAATGGCTCAATCGCCTGCCATCGTATTTCTTAATTATTATTATTATTTTTTTTTTTTTAATGTTGCATGTTTTACTTGAACGTGGGTCAGGGCATTTTCTTTAAAGTTGTCTGATAATTGGCAATGCTATATATGACCTTCCATCAGTGTGCCATTTGTGCATTACCTGAACACTCAATGTATTTTTCAAAATATGAAGCCTTCAGCCCAAGGGACAGATATGCATTATGCAGGCATATCCCCCACTCAAAAGAAAGGCACATTTTTTTCTTAATATGTGGCAATTTGCCAGATGTCATTGACAAGGTAAGTGTGGATTTCAGTGGTATGATATGCATAGCAAAGGGGAAATTTCAGAACAATGAAACTGTGCCTTCCTTTGGAGTTTTTTTTTCCCTGCTTCTTTTTTTCTTTTTCTGGAAAACAAGAAAAGTGTCAAGGTAGTGACAAGTGTGTTTTTCTGTGATGATTTCAACAAACCTGAAGTTTGTTGCAGTCTGTTACTCAGTCAGTTTGACCTAGTTAGGTCTTGAGAATGCATGCTCAACACAGCAGTTCTTCACACAATAAAAAAAAAAAACTGAAAACGCATGTGTAAAACATCGTCAAGTCCACTGAGAGGAGGAAAAATTAATTAAAAAATAATAACATATGTAAGCTTTTCGGGGCAAGCACGATTCATAGGCTGAAACAGGAGAATCTATACGGGTACAGTATAAGCGTCAATTGCTCTTTTCTGTCGCTCATGATTGAGCTGAATTTCAAAAACTGAATCAAATGTTTAAATGAAATACTGTCTGATTAAGTACTCAGAGCGATATTTGAACAAAACTAAACATCAAACTAAAAATAAGAAACACAAACACAAAAACATTGATAGCAGCCTGTGTGCATTGAAATTTTATTATGACTCAATTTAAAATTTCTTACCAGACTGAATGAAGCATTAAGGAAAAATAAGCACCAAATACACAGGAAGAATAACTAGGTAATGAAAAGAAAAATCTGCCCCAGTAATTTGTTTCAGACGTCTCTTGGCACAATACTAAAGGAAGAAGAACTGATGACTGGTACAAACATGGCAGGCCATTCTGTGCCCCAGAACTTCGGACCTCTGCCCAACCCCTACATATTCTGTCAAAAATAACTATATACTGCATCAGTACATTGTAAAAAAACTAACTACAGGTCTATAATTCAGCCTACTTTTGGAAACACATCTGCAGCATTTTCAGCATTTCTACTTCAAAATTCCTTGTGGAGAACCTTGAAATTATATCATTCTGTTTGAACTGAAGGAATCTTAATTTTTGCAAGCAGTATCTCTATTGTAATTTTAATTCTCTCAATCAAAATCAACAGATCTAGGTTTTGAGAGAATAGTTGGTAAGATTATTTCACATTTTACACTGAGCATAAAATGCATAATGAAGAACCACCATTCATTAGCAAACCCTCCAATGGAAAAAGCTGGTGAAATTATGAATTTGCTGTGACAATGCGCATTTATTTCCAGCATTCACTTACAGGCTTGAGTTTTGATGTTCTATAAACTGTAAAACATCAGAGAAGTCACACATACCTGGGCACAAGGGAGGAACCATGCAAGATTTTCCATCATTAGAGGCTGTGCCATTCATATTAGCTCAATTTCAGCCCAGCGGAAAATAGCTCAAGCTATTTCAATGCGAAAAAGGAAAGCTCGGAGGAATGGGAAGGAATGTACTTAAAGATATTTAAAGGCGAGAGATGCTTTGTTAAAGATACCTGTCCCTTGGGCTGCCTTTCAGAATAAGTTCCTGAGATCTAATGGAATCGCATACCCTTCCAAAAGCAGCACCTCTTTTGCTCAGAGAGCTACAATGGCATAATTGTACAGCAAGGCTTTCGGCCCTGGCATGTCTAATACCTGAGTAGGGGAGGGGTAGGGCCACCTCCACATAACTTAAGAACTCATCCTTGCTGTTTTGAATCTCGGCTATTGTAGCAGTTTTGCTGGTGTATGCGAGCAGTGTAAGCTTGTAGAGTTTATTCATAGAGTTGTACGTCTTAAGCCTAAAATAAAGTGAGACTCCTTAAAATCTCCAGCGAGAGCCGGGTCTAGATGTGCTAACACAGGTGGTCTGCAGGAAGTAGTAAAACTACATTATTTAAAAAATGGCCATTTTTTCACTGAATTCTACATCCCAAATATTTTGTGATTGGTTACAAGAGGTCATTGCCCAAACTTCTCAGAGGTAGTTTTAATAACTAAATGATCTATAGCATGATCGGGTTTCACCAACCCAATAATCACCAAAAAATTGAGACTTTTGGAGACTTTCTTTAAGTAAAAAAAAATTGATTAAAAAAAATCAATGATTCAAAAAAATATTTCAATTTAGAAAAACAAAAAAAAAGTAGCTGTAACAAGTTGACAATTTTTTTGCTTTGATCCAAAGTCTCAATTTTTTAAGTGCAGAAACAGGTTCAAACAGTGTTTATCATGGATTCTAATACTTCTCTGCGTGTGACTATGCTTACCTGGTGTACTGGGATGAATTAAATCATTTGAACTATAATGTATAAATCCTGCCCCTCCCCTGCTCCTAGCAGGTTAAAATGCTCCACGGAATATCAGTAGAGTGGAAAAACATATTTTATTCCAAATCAAATACTGTTTCAATCCAGATCTGCTTATAAAAAATTACAGACTTGCACAACATACAGATTACAACCTTATCTGTAGTGGTTTTGACTTGTCTGAGTACAATCAGTGCTACACAATCAGACAGAACCTATGATTAGCATCATTGTATAGATTTCATTGGAGGGTGGGTTCAAGCTTTTGATCTAATCTGATCCAATATAATGAACCTGCTATTTTATAAATTTGTCATGTGTTCATGTTGAACTGGCGAAGCCCTTCAGAGGGAATCAGCAAGATTGTGCTGCTTATATGAGCGAGAGTGATTGTACTATAACAAGCTTATCAATACCAATCATTTAGATTGATTCAGTGCATCTACGGACCTAAGGAGTAAACTGTATCACAAAACAATAGCAGAAGACGAATCTTAACTCTTACCTCCATGACTGTGGTCACATTTACACATGTAGACATAATTGTTGTGAAATATTTGAATAATGTATTTAAGGCACACCTACTTTAGTCATTATTATTATTATTATTGCTTTTTACAGACTGCATTGTCAAGTACCTCTGACCTCTGTCCTCTTTTCCCCTTTGATACTAAAAGAACACCACTCTGCTCAGCACCTTAGGGCAAGGTTGGGTAGCAAGTCACCATGTTGATCAATGCAGATCTCTTAATGTGAGTCGTACAGGAGTCGTCATCTACAGTTTAACTACTCAGTCTGAAGCAGAGAGTATGGAAATTATTTAGCTGATTATTTTATCCTGAGGAACTTACAGTTGGTTACTCTGTGCCGGAGCCGATGCACCCTATAGCAGGGCTATTCAACATTATCCTGCAAGGGCCGGTGTGGGCGCAGGCTTTCATTCCAACCAAGCACTTACACCCCTGATACTACTAATCAAGCTCATTAGCAACAACTCTCAGGGTTGATTAGTAGTATCAGGTGAGTAAGTGCTCATTTGAAATGAAAGCCTGCACCCACACCGGCCCGTTCTGGATAAGGTTGAATAGCCCTGCTCTATAGCAATGTGGAGTCGAGAGCCAATCTTTGGTGCCCAACTCCTGCATGGATCCCACTGAGGCCACATTGAGGCCTCATGCACACAACTTAGCCACTGTGCTACAGACTGCCTCTCAGGGCACATAGCACACAAAGGCACAAACGACACACCCACCTTGAAAATTTACTAAATACAAATACAGAATGAGATGCTCTTGCAAGTCCTTCCCATACCAGCTCTGCGCAGGCAACAGCGCCGTACGTCCTGACGGAAATCCTTTTACCCAAAGCAGCAGGGAAGAAATGTTAAATTGAACCAGCCCACTTTACATGTATATAAAATGTCTAGAACAAGATGCTTATCTTAATAGATGAAGTAAGAGCAAAAGAGCTATAATTTTAATCAAATCTGCGCTTATTCGTGTGATGCTGTCGAACGCTATTGAGGCTTTAAATGCATGTTGTTGGGTTCGGCTGAATGGAGTCCGCAGGGGAGGGGGTGTCTCAGTCTGTAATTATCCTTCACTTACAGGTATTTCTGTTGCCATGGTCTTTATCTGCACTTGTAAAGAGGAAATCAATTTGCTCAGATGTATATGAGTGAGGGGAAAAATTACCTTGAAGGAAAAACATTCTGGAGAAAAAAGATATTTCCATGAAAATGGTTACAGCGCAGAAAAATTTGAGGGACTTCACTTTAAATCTGATGGTTTTTCAATTTGTTAGTGTGATTGTGGCCATAATCATATAAAGGGGGATTGACAATGTATGACTCCGCTGATGATGGATCATAATAAAAAAAAAAAATTACATTAACACACATTAAATTGATATATTGCAGAAATGCTTCTCATCTAACCTCATAGCTCATTTCTTCAGCCAAAAATAGTTCTTTACCAATTAACACTTTTGAAAAGAAAGTAATTTCTTTTCAATGACCAGTAGCAATCTGCAATGCTGGGATGTGCACCGGGAGTGTACACAAACTTACTATGCTTTAATGATAACCAAAGTATAAAAATTTCTGTTCAGAGACAGGGAAGATAAACATGAACAATAACAAATAATAACAATAGGGGAAATAACAATGAATAAAGGTGTATGTATCTATATAGAGTAGCTAAAAACACAATGGACACGAGTATTAACTAATTAGACTTTGCAAGGAACAAAGGGGGAGAGTAGCATATATAAGAGAGGTGGCTAATGGGATACAAGTAGTAGTATTAGTACTCTGGTGAGGAGGAGCGTTGTAAGCCCAACGTCACAAGAATATTTGACACATTCTAATCACACATGTGATCATGAACTATTGAGAGTTAAAGGTATTCCCAAACGTTTTTCCTGTAAGATATCGTAGCTGAGATTGTTGTTTGCACCTTATAATACATGCTAGGTACAAAAACTGAAATTTTAATTGGTCAGAGAGGTGCTCAATTTCATGTTGAAAAAGGCGCACAGTAAACTTCATCTTTTCAGTTATGATGTCAATGGAGGCAGAATTTTTAACAACCAGGCTTTGACGTGGCTACTATAACAGTGGGAGATTCAGAATCCACTTCTGACTCTTGATGCCTACTCTAACTATGATACGTGATGTTTTTTAGGGCTATATTCTTACTGGGGTACACCCGTCATGCCGAAATAAGCGAAAGCGAGTGTACTGGTACGGAAAGGTCATAGCAACCACCAGCAGAATGGCATAATCTTTAACCTGTTCAATCTGTAGATAGGCCAATATTCCTTACGTATTTCATGAGAATTGATCTGAAATATATGTTGATTGTCATGTCTGAAGCAGACTTACCCAGACTGCTGTAAATTTTATCGATAGTCAAATCCAAGACAGTGGACGCTAGATGGATACATTTAATTGTAGGCCAACAAAGTACTTCTCTACCGAGCATGCAATTTTGTTTTTTTAAATCTGGGTTTTTCTAAAAATTGATCCAATCAATGACAGAATGATCAGAAACCTGCACACTTGTAGCTTGAAACTTCAGAGAAACATCTGCTATTTTTTTTTATTTAGGACCCGCATATAGTTGCAAATTTCGTTTGTAACCACAGCCAATACCTACACTGCGCAGCTGTTCGAACGTGCTTTGAGAAAAATGTGATGAGCAGAGCACAGAGTGCTCAGTGGGCCCTTTCCACTCTGCATTATTCTGGGGTATATTTACCAAAAGCACAGATGCTAACTTACATAGTTGGAACCATTGACTGTATTCAGTCGAACTGTAAGTTGCTAACGCATTTAGCTAGCAGCTATGCTTTTGGCTAATGTACCCCTGGACAAAATTAGATAACATTTCTGATCCTTATACCACCTATAGCTGCTCACTCCATCAGCATTTAAGTTGCAGCAGCCGCCGATACATTTTTAAATTTCACTGCTGCATTTCTCGCGCGATTTTAATTGATTCACATCAAATTGCTGTCTGCTTCTGGTGATGTCACAAGCTAAACTGACGAAGACACTCTTCTGTAGTTTAAAATGAGAATTTCTCAAAAAGCCTATATAGTGAAGCCTATATTATTTGGACCTCAACGTGATTCAGTTTTGATATATTATTTGTAACCTTCACCATTTGGGTATACATTTAAAAATGTAGGCACACTTTGGTCGTTGGTCATAAATGTGGAAAGCTTTTGGATTTTTTAACTCTTTGTTATGTAGATGACAATCCTAAACCCAATTTACCACTGGAAATTGATCTAAAGCAAATGATAATTAATAATTAGGTTTCAGTGCATGTGCTGAGTCTGCTAGGGATCATACTGAGGTCTATAAGCTAAGCCCAGTGCCCTCCATTATTGCACATAACATTTTATGACTCGAGATAGTGTGAGCTTGTGGGTAATTTAATTTCTGCCGATACAATATGAAAACAGTCTGCATATTTAAAGCATGATTAACAGCAGTAAGGGCTGGAGCTGTGGTGTTATTATTCCTCTAAATGCCCCCCAGGAGAAGCCAAATTAAATTACAGTTAAAAAAAGCGTTGATTATTATTACCAACTTGTTTGTAGAGCACAATTACCGATCAGTTATAAAATAAATCATATTTTATCATCTATCTACAATTTAAGGGTAGTCTTTACTTATGAAGAACTAGACGACATAGGTTATGGAAACAAGCAGTGATGCATATTAATTTACATACATAATGCAATATACTGTAAGCAGTGCCACTGATTCTACTAAGCCGCAACTACTGGTACTACTATTTTCACTACTAGTATTAATACGACTGCAACAATTCCTGTCTATTATTATGATTATTATTATCCATCCATCCATCCACTATCTGTGCCACTTCTTCCTCACTTGGGTTTCAGGGGAGCTGGAGCCTATCACAGCTGACTATGGATAAAAGACAGGGACACACCCTTGACAGCTTTCCAATCCATTGTTGGGGCCACATGGCCAGTTAGCCTGACATGCATATCTTTGAGAGGGAACTGGAAAAAATCTACAGCAGGGATCCTCAAATCTGGACCTCGAATCCAAACTCAGCCCAGGTTTTCTGTTATCCCTGGCAAGTAAATGAACAATTGGTGCCTCTGATTGGCCAGACTGTGTTAACACCTGACTCCCAGGCCAAGAGAGGGTGGAAAACCAGCAGTTCATGGACCTCGTGAGGTGTGATTTGAGGACCAGGGATCCACAGGAACATGGGGAGAACATGCAAACTCCACACAGAAAGGCCCCAAGCTGAATTCAAACCCCCAATTTTTCTGCTGTTAGGCAACAGTGCTACCCACTTGTGCTGCCCGTTATTGTTATTATTATTATTATTAGTAGTAGTAGTAGTTGTAGTAGTAGTAGCAGCAGCAGCAGCAGCAACAGTAGTATTAGTGATACAAATTAGAGAGGATGTACTTTACTGTAGAATAGATGGCCATTTTAAATAAAAAGCAGTGAAACTGTCTGGATGTTCCTTTGAACACTTGTCGCTTTACTGAATTGTATTGAAGTAAAAACAAAATTTTATTCACTCAGAGAGTAGTGAAATTATTCCAGTCATGCAACACAGTCTTATGTCTTAAAGTCTAATATTACTGTCACGAAATATCATTCTTGTGAAATCTGAAAGTAATAATGTCTCCTGTAAGTGCTTCAAATCAGTCTTGGCAATGTCAATTAAGCCACACATTCGTAATGTCATCCGTTGTTACTGCCAAGACTATACACAGCCATCAGCATGAAGGAATTCAGCCGTAAGTGATGTCATCTACAGTAATAAAGCCAAGCACAATTAGTGCTGATATGAGGGACTGAGTGCTGGTTACCTCTATGAATCAAACATACCAAAGGTATTCAGCTGAGCAATGGCTTTAGCATCAAAGCAGCCATGCAGCGCAATCACAGTGTTTGCCTAGTCTTCACATTAGACAGTTGAGAGAGTACTACATTACATAAATCCATGAAAATATTTGCTTGATATTTCCCATCAGGATTATTTTTTTCAGGCAAGTATCGCTTTAGCAAATGCTATAGGCATCCAAATAGTTGGTAATACAAACAGGAAGTTATAGTTTTGTTTTTGTTTTTTTTTTTTTGTTTTTTTTTTTTGTCTTCTTGACCTAATTATCACATCCATTGCCAACTGGAACACTGGATTCCACATTTTCCTTTGGCGTCCAGAGAGCTTATATGAAATTATTCACAAGGCAGTGGTTTGATTTTTTTTTTCTTACTTTTTTGCCACTTTTGTCCTACTCTGCAGAGATTTGCACGATTTTATTCTTTGTTTTTATGTATTTACTCACCTTAAAATTCCTCTGAGAAAAGAGCACAACTGAATTTTCTTTCTGAACGACAGCATACTTCAAGCCAATGCAAGACAATCCAGACTTAGCTACGGACTTATTAGGGAAATCATAGGATGCACAATGAAGTATGAAAAACTGCAACAAGGATCCAGATCACTGGCTATTCGTTATTCAGGTTCTTTGCACATTCAAAATAAAGAATCTATAGAAACTTGCAATCCAATCCATTGGCTCCAGGGGGAGTGGTATGAGCTATTTGGCCCCTGTATAACCAAAGCCAGAGTTGTGTATGCATTCTCAGCAATAAGTCCAACTTGCTTTCATTAGGTCTTGGACTTTGTCAAGGTCGTGCCTTGTCATCATTTTAATTTGTTGTTTTTATGGACAGGTGCTTTAGAGCATGTCCAGATTGGTGATCTCATGGTTGCAACTCTGATTTTAGCAGATGATGTGGTCCTGTTGGCTTCATTGAGATCTAACTTCCAACATACTCTAAAGCATTTTGCAGCCAAGTATGAATCTGTAGAGGAGACGGCCTGAATCTCCAGCTCTAAGGCCAATCTTCTGTGCTGGAAAAGGGTGAAATGTCTCCTCAAAGTGGGAATAAGTCGCTGCCCTAAGTGGAAAAGTTCGGGCAACTTGGGGTTTTTTTTTTTTTCAAGAATGAGGCTAGGATAGAGCAGAATATTGACAGGTAGACTGGCACAGCATCTTCCATGGTCCCCCGTGGTAAAGAAGGAGCTGATCCCGAAAGCAACGCTCTCTAGTGACCCCTTGACCTTCATTCTAACCCTCACCTATGGTTGCAAGCTTTGGGTAGTATCCTAATGGACAAGATTATGAATACAACTGGCGAAACAGTTCTCTCCGTACAGTGACTAGAGTCACCCGCAAAGATAGGGTGAGGAGTTTGGACATCCAGAGAGGTTCAGAGTACAGCTACAATCTCTGAAAGTTGAGGAGTCAGCTGAGTTACAAACAAGACATTATAAGTGTGAAATTATCTCATTCACCGGAATGGACTGTCATTCCAAATTTTTTAAATTCCGCTTTTTATGGGGAGAATGGACTGTCTGCAATTGCCCATCAAGATGGGTTACTGGTCATTCAGTTTATTCAGGTAGTCTGCTGAATTCATTTTTTTGCTTTAGAACAGCGCTCTGAACTTAGACCTGACCAACTAAAGCAACTCCAGATGATAACACTGCCTCCAGAGGCTTCAACAGTGGGCACTATGCATAACGGATGCATCACTTCATGGGCCTCCTCTCTTACCCTGATATGCCCATCACTCTGGAATTGGGTTAATCTGGACTCATTAAACCATATGACCTTTTCCCACTGCTCCTCAGTCCAATCTTTATGTTCCTTTGCAAATTGAAGTTGTTTTTTTTTTACCAATAAGCCTCAATAACAAGTGGTTTCTTGAGGCCAAGCAGCTGTTTAGTCCCAATTTCTCCAAGTTCCTGTTGCATCATGCATGTGGAGATCATTTTACCTTCATAACTAAACATAGCCATAAGTTCTACTGTTGATTTCTTTTTATATATATTCTTTATTCGTACCTAAACATGTACATAAGTGCAGTGAATATAACAAAATAATGTGAACAAACAAGAAGCCGATTAACATAACATGGTACTAAGATTAAAATAAGAGATTAAAACTGCAATAAAACCACAAGACTAATGACCCCCATGTCAGAGGCACTGGCAACACCCCATAATAAAACTTAAAAGGTTAATAAAGTCATCCAGTTCATCTGATGTGAAGATCGCGTGGTCATGATCATCTCTCATTATGACAAGATCTCTTATTGCCAATGCCACCTCTTGGTTTCTATATCCTTCTCCTCAGATAATAAATCGTCTACACCGAAAGTTAGGCCCAGTTTAGGCTTCTGCAGGGTGTATTTACGACATATAAAATTTAGATTCCTGCTAGCATTAGACCGATTGCCGTCTTTAACTAGTTGGCATGCTTGCCGAACAAACGAGTTGTCGCTATGTAGGAAACTGAGATAAAACTTAAGGAACCGACATTCCAGCTGTTCTTCTGAGGAACTATCATTACAAATATAAGGTAACAGCCGACAATGCGTCCGACATAGAAGTCTAAACAATTTACGTATACATTTCCTCCACGCCGTGAGGACTATGTTTGGTAGTCAGGTCCCAAAGAATAGAACCATACCAAGGCGTATTAAACGTCTTAAACAGGCCATAACGTATACTGAAATTGCAGTGGCTAAATTGAGATAACATCAGGTTAAATCTTGAATAAAAATCTCCCAGGGCTCTGTCTATTCGTGTTCTCTCCACATTGTTACCAATCAAATGACCTAAGTGTAAAGCACACTGTGTAACTTGTAAGAGTTTTCCAAACCATTCAAATGAATAATAATAATAATGCATCAATTTTATATAGCGCTTTTCTGCTCTCTCAAAGACACTTCAGAATGGATACATTATTCATTCACTCACACAATCACTCTGATGGTGGTAAACTACATTTTTGTAGCCACAGCAGCCCTGGGGCAGATCGATGGAAGCGTGGCTGCCAGTATGCGCCTACGGCCCCTCTGAACACCACCAAACATTCGCACAGAGCCATACCGGAGTGTTCCTATATTGCATGTTTTGTGGGTGGGGGAAACCAAGCGAAGACGGGGAGAACATGCAAACTCCACACAGAAAAGCCCCAGGGCGGATTCGAACCCACAACCTTCTTGCTGTGAGGCAGTAGTGCTAACCAAGGTGCACCGTGCAAATGGAAGTTCATTTACTGTACAGTCCCTGAGATATAAGAGTTCACTCTTCTCTGCGTTAAACTTGAAATCTTTTGAATCTTTTGAAAAACCCTCACAAATCTTCAGCAGTTTTCTCAACCCAAGTCTGGTCGCTGAGGGATTGACAATATCATCCGCATAGGCAAAAGCCCCACAGAATTCCACATCAATATAACATCCAAACCCACTTACTTTCAACCGACATAAAAGTTTGTCCATGTAGACACAAAATAAAAAGGGGGAAAGTACGCCTCCTTGTTTGATACCAGTTTTAACATAAAACGGTATGCTTTCCATTTTATTTCATCTAACAATAACATATTGATGGGTATAGAGAAGAACCAGAAATCTAGCTATCAGGGGACAACAACCCTTTTTAAGAAGTACAAATAATTTCAGATAATATAATTGATCAAAGGCTTTACTAGGATCAAGTAACATACAGTAAACACCTGATCCTCTATCCCTGTGGTATTGAATCGTTTCGTTTAGAACAAATGTGCACTGCCCTGTAGAGCTCTTCTTTTTAAAACTAAATGGAAGATCAGAAGACTTGAAAATGTCCCAATTTTTATCAATGAGAACGTAATCCAGCAGTTTACCCAAAATACAACTTAACGCTTTACCTCTATAGCTCCCAGAGTCGTTTAACTTGCGTTAATTTTTTGGGATGGGCAAAATTATTGACTTTAGAAATCCACCCAAGACATAAGCATGAAAAAGCATGGTGGGAAATAACATGGAGATAAGCTCATATAGCTTATTGGTACCGTGTGTGATATAGTCTGAAAATAACAGGTAGTGTGCCTCGTGTTTCCCTTTATTCAATAGTTTAGCAGCAACTTGAACCTCACCTGCTGATACCACATGTCCGCTTTTGCAAGAACATTTATTATGCTAGCATTGAGTCCGAACCTTGGACTCCATCTCGAGCAACAAACCTGTCATCATAGGGCACACTTGTATATAACTTCTCATATTTATCAGCGAACTTGTTCAAGATTAGCCACTCATCATTTAAGCCGTCGATGCTGTTGACTGGGCTATTCCTGTTTTTCAAGGTGCAGCGTTTAACCTCTTTCCAGAATGATTTGTAATCGTTCTCTAAAAGGGAATCCATTTTATTTCTCGAGATGGAATCCCTATTTCGTTTTACCCGGTGAAGTAATGATACCTGGCTCTCGTAGATCTCCTAAAATCAGCCACATACCCCTGGTGAGGACAACCTACCCCACGCCATACATGATGCCAATACAGAGCGATCTCTCTAGACTCTGTAACTTCATCGTTCCAACCAGAAACCAGATCAGAACAATGAAAAATTGACTTGTTCCTTGGTATTGTATCTTAACTTGCTTGAATACAAGCATTAACAATATCATTGTGAAATGCCTCAATTTCCAGATTATGCTTTTGACACATAAAATCAATACAATTAAGAACTTCATTAGGTACGCGTATATATTCAAGGTAATGGTCAAGGGCAGTCTTATAATTCTCAATATCTTCAGAACCTGCTCTTTGCCAAAAACATCTTGCAATATTCTGCTTCACTTGAGGACAATCACTGGAGTAACTGATTGGGATATTTAAAGCTACTACAACCATTATACTATACCATTAATCTTGCTTTCATAAGTAAAGTCAACTTGTTTGTTGCTCAACACAAACTCCAAGGACTCTTCAAAGAAAAATGATTTCAATGCTAGTAGATTCCTAGAATCTACTCTACTTAGAGTAAATTAGAATCAAGATGTGACACCCTGTTAAATGACATCACTTTCACATCAAAACCCCTCACAAAATCCTCCAAGTCTACATCCTCCGTAGACTTGTCAACTATTAATATTAATAGATCACGATAAGGTTCAGGGGCACCTTTTACTTCATTATTCACTACCCCTGAACTACCCTTAATCAGATTTTGCCGTCTTCTATCCACCCTACGCTTTTTCTTCTGTTAGTATTTCGACAACAAGAAGCCGCCCTCCTTATCGCTGTCTTCAGTTCCAAGACTGTCTCTTTCCAGGGACCTCATGCTTCCACGTAAACATAAGGCTTGTGGCTGAGCGGGTGGTGCAAAGTTATCACCACAACCCCCTCGGCTTCTCTCTCGGAAACCCCTATACGTAGGGGTAGCATTACATCTGTTCTGCGGTGGAGCCGGTGGCTGAATGACAGAGGCAAAACTTAGTGGAGCCGACTCTGTAGCTATCCTGTCCCCTGATGAGACTTTCCCAGACCACATGAATGTTTCAGCTGCCATTCTCTCATGTTGAACACCAGCAGTCAATGGAGCTGGTATCCTCAAGTATTCATCTCTGTCTCTAACCTGCAAACTACCGAGTTTCGCATTAATAGCAACCATAACTTTGTCGACACTCTCCTGAAAACTCCTCATGTTTTGTTCAATTCAATTTAGTCTCTCAACGATAGAATTCTGATTGAGTTCCTTGGGGTGAAATTTGGGAATGTCCCCGAGCTTTAACGCTGATATCACAACATTTGGGAGGGAGTCCTTCTTATCAAGCTTTCCAATCGCTGCAATAATATCTGTCACGTTAGCCTCCTTAGCCGTTCGAATCGGAGAGGTTTGTCTGAAACACAGTTTACCAATCACACTCTGGTCACATTTGTCCCACAATAATCGTTTCGACATCAGGATATGCTCTGAGGTGAAATGGCCTAGCACTTTTTTTTTGATATTTTCCATAGTCCCTGTTTGCATGGAAAACACAATGTAAGATAATAGGGCGTCGTTGATCGTTATACCCCCAGAATCCATATTCTCTACTTCCTCACACGGACCGAGTTCTATGAGCGTTCGACTGGAATTATTTGCAGTACTTGCATTGAAATCGAGACATAAAACTATCGCATTCGGGCTTGTTGACTTCTAGGGTGAGTGATCCTCACATTTAGATTTCCTATTGTTACGTTCCGCAAGTATTGATGTTCTACACTCCACCCGGTCACGAATCCCTTGATCCTCCATGTTATAGCGAGAACAGCCAAGAGGAGGCTTCATCAACCAATTAAGTGATCTCTGATCGGGATCAGCCATGATTATTCTCAAACCCATTTCTTCTGCAGAGTTGACAGTTCACCACTATCCTTCCAGGTTTTAATAAATTGTTGGACAGTTACTAACCTAATTCTAGTGATATCAGCAATCTCCTAAGCTGTTTTTACCCCTCATCTGACTCTGGCCGGAGGAGTATTGTTGTCACCTGGGTGTCCATCTGTTGTCTGTCGTCCGTCCATGATTTTGTCTGAGCCAGTACTCGGCAACTAATGATCGCAGCTTCACCAAATTTGGTATGGTAACTCACCATGACCCATAGATGTGCCAGGTCAGGTTTTTTTCTGGATTCGACGTTTGAGCTTAGTGCTGTGACCTTAACCCTGGAAATCTTGTGCGGGTCAGTACTCGGCAACTAATTATTGCAGCTTCACCAAATTTGGTATAGTAACTCACTATGACCCATAGATGTGTAATGTCAGGATTTTTTGCTGGATTTGACCTTAGATATTAGTGCTGTGACCTTGACTCTGGAAATCTTGTCCAGGTGACGTTGTCCAGACCAGTACTCAGGAATTAATGATCGCAGCTTCACCAAATTTGGTATGATAAGGCACTATGACCCATAGATGTGCAAAGTCAGGTTTTTTGCTGGATTTGACCTTTGACCTTAGCTCTGTGATCTTGACCCTGAAAATCTTGTCCGGGTCAGTACTCAGCAATTAATTATTGCAGCTTCACCAAATTTGGTATGATAACTCACTGGGGCACATGGGTGTGCAAGGTCATGTTTTTGCTGGATTTCAACTTTGACCCTGTGACCTTGAGGCAGGAAATCTTGTCCGGGCCGAGGGGTATTCAGCAACCCCGTTATGTTCTTTGCTTGATGCTGGCAAATTTTTCTTGAAACACTAAAACATCTTTTTAACATCTTTTTAATGACTTTTTTTGGATGTGCAGCTTAAAATCTGACTTAGTGGTTATGTCATTGTGATTTCAAGTGTTCGCTGAAGTGTGTTAGCTACTTTTGATGTGCTGCCATATTGACTGTTTTTAAAAACTTAAACATTGTACATAGGACAGAGGTTGAGACTGAGGAGGTGCTTTTGCCCTAAAAATCATCCAGGTCATTCTCACCACCATGGATGAGGAGGACATCCAGTGCAGATCTTCCTCCCGAGGACTGCCAAAGAAGGTGAGAAGGCATAGCAGTCTCCAATGATCCAGGCATTGGCTGGATTGGGGAAAAAAACATTGTTTTAGTGTGAAATTGGCATATTTGGAAACACTTTCCAATAAGTGTACATTAATTAACATTAGCTAATGTAGTAACAAGCATCAGCTATCAGTTAATTAACAAATAACACATGGGTCTACTAAAATTTACTAATGGTGTTCATGTGAAATAAGGGATAAATATCTACATTATTGAATAGTTTGATAGTTTTGTTAAAAAATACTGAGGGGATTTTTTCAGCTTCATGAAAAGGATATCAAAGAGCATTCATAAATTTTAAGCTAAGGTTGCCTAATGCTTATTAAGCTCTCTGATTATTTAACTGTTGATTAACTGGTAGTTCATACTTATTATTGCATTGAATTATTTACTCTTATTGTAAAGTGTTACTTTATATTTTAGGCTATAGAGAAAAGGAACAAAAGCCATCAGGAGATGGCATATCTCCCCCCCCACACACACACACATAATGAAAGAATGAAAATGCCTCCTGCTCTGGAAACAAACCATACCCACTAAAACTGTAAGTTCAAAATGCTTCCATGGAAACCAGAAAAAATGCTAAATTCATCAACGTTGGATTAGCAAAAGGCCCCACTTCAGGTCATGATTAATGTGAACACCAACTTTTGTTACCAAATAGTGAATCGTTAACAAGATATGCTCCGGAAACGAAATGTTCACAGACAGACGGATGGACAACCGCATCCATGACTATATCCCCCGCATTATATACCGGGGGATGATAAAAAGGAAACAGCACACACATTGTATGACTTCCATGCAGTTATTCGTAAATATATTATTCTCTAAACCTAATTGAAAAAAAAAAACTATGCTGATCTGTTTTAAATAGCAAGAGGAAAGTAACTTACTCACTTCTGGGGCATTGTATTCGTGCACATGCCATGATGTTTTTAAGCATGCAGAAAAAAATTTTTTAGTTTCTTTTGAAAGGGACAGACGGATTCTAATGCATGTTTTTGACTTCAGTTATCAGGAATGAAATGAACAGGACTGGCAAAAGTAGCCTTCCAATACTTAATCAACAAACATTAGTATTAACCTCGACTCACATAATGAACTTATTTCATTTAACTGGGTGAATACACCTTAGCTAATCAATAATAACAGTCAGTGGTGTAACTTTGGTTAACTTTGTTAGCTAAATTTAGCTAAATGAGTTCATTTACGTCTCCTACCTCATTAACGAACAGCATGCTGAGACGCCAATAGTTAATAAAACTGTAACAATAACATTATTGTTTGATTATGGTCAGGGCCGGCGCTAGCCATTTTGGTGCCCTAAGCATAAATGCTTTGTGGTGCCCCCCCACATACCCACCCACCCAACCCCACCCCTGACAGAAATGAACAATATCTCAGTATTTGTCAGTTTTGCATTATTTTACAAAATAAGTTGTCAATATTAATGGTTCAAAAACTGAGATAGAGATAAATAATAACAATAACAACAATTATTCTTCTTATTATTATTTTTTTATTATTATTATTAAGAGATAAATAACAATAATTAAGTCTTTATAAAACACTAACAATGGCATCAAATACTCAAATAAAAATAAATAATCTAAATTTTTTTAAAAATGCCACGACTATTAACAACTAAACATGCTTTTAACTTATCACAGTTCTGAGTAAGGAACTTTAAATACATATTTTAAAATGCAAGCACCAGTTGTTAGAGGCCCTACAGAGGCACACGTCTGCATTTTCGGGCTGCGAAATCAGCTATCAGGTCATCATATGACAGTTTCTGAGCAATTTCCCCATTGATGCTGATGACAGCCAGACCACTTAAACGCTTCTGGCCCATTGATGAGCGCAGGCATGTTTTAATGAGTTTAAGTTTCGCTGAGCTTCGCTCAGCAGAGGAAACTGACAGGGATACATCTGCGAATGTGTACAAATAGAAAAACGGATGTAGCTAGACGCTTTATGGACACCAAACTGATTCGCTATCAGCCTATACTCTCCGCAGCTAGCGAGCTCATTAAAACGCAATCGCCACTCGCATTTCTAGAGGTACAGCGGTCATCTCCTCTGGGCTCATGATATCCTTCATTTCATCAAACAGTTTCACGAATGCTCCCCGAGACATCCTGAAATTCTCTCTTCATTTTGCATCTAAAAAATTCATTGAGCACCACTCTCTCCCACCAGTCCTTACTCGTAACGCACATCCAGCAAGCACGGGTTTTTAGTAGGAGTGGAGGAAGGCCTATGCTGAGACCAAGAGTTTTACGTCATGTACCTGGAAAGAAATCGAACTATTGACTGAACCCTGTAAACCAGGTTTTTCTGATTATCACATGACTGAAGTATATGAAAACGCGTCAAATCAGATTATTGCCATTACCCGATTATTCCCAGTTATCAGATTATTGTGGTCATATAAACGTAGCTGTTACAAAATAAATAATTGTTAATTAAAATATTGTCTTACCTGCAAGTGACGCGCGAGCATCATCTCGCTGTTTTTTTTCTTTTCCTCTTTTCCGCCCCCGACTCTTGATGCCTTTTCGATTTCGATGACATGTCCAGATCTCCGGAATAAACTTCTGCCAAATTTGCGATTGAAGCATAATGGAGCAAACTACTGGGGAATGGGGGAGGGGGGTAGGGGGCACCAAAGGTAGACCGTTGAGAGGGCCGCGCAGGAGATTAATCTTTTTTAGCGTAAATAAGCCTACGTTATTTTTGTATTACTTATATTTATTAACATGCTTTACAAACTTTTATTTTAAATATTAAATACTGTTATTATTATTATTTTTTTTTTTGGGGCTTGATTTTTTTGGTGCCCCCCCAGGCAGTTGGTGCCCTACGCGCAGTGCGTGATAAGCGTATGCCGAACGCCGTGTCTGATTATGGTTCATAAATTATAGCTAGCAAACCAGCTAACGTTAATTTACAACATTCACAAACATTTTGCATTTCACTGTCGCAACACTCGCTGCGTTTGTTAGATAAAGTAAGCTTAAATTTGCAGATCCAGTTCTAAAACTCAAGGTTAGAATATGTTCTCACTTAGCAAGCTTGCTACCCTATGAGGTAACACACAGTTCAACGTTACTTATACCTGGTTACCATTGGAAGATCCCTCGTCTTATTTGTAATTTTTGCCAAATGTTCACATGTAAGCAATTCACTTCAAAGATTACTTAGCTAGCTATACAGTTCACCATGATTTGTAGAAATTAAGCTGCGATTTATTGACTGTGATTTAGTCAGGACTATAGTAAATTATAAAAACCAGGACCTCCTTACCAGACCTTGATGCATCCTTTCTTCCAATAAGAATCACATCCGGTCTCAAAAAGACTAGGTGGTGTTAATCAATATGCCAAAATCAAGGCCTTATAAAGGGTATACTGAAACCAATGGGTGACATCAAAGTGGCTATGTCCATTTTTTTATTCAGTCACTGGTGCCAGCCAGCACTACAGCTTCTCTCAGTTTGTCCTAATGGGCATTTCTAATAGCAAACTAAAATTGGCTGGGCTGGGCTATCCATTTTTAAGTCAGGACCAGACAGATGATGGTGTGCCTGGATTTTAAGGGGGATGGAAGTTTGCAGCCCCTGCCTTTAAGGTGGTAAGGCTTTGTTTGATGTTAGAAGATATGCTAACATCAAGATTGATAGTGCAGGCAGCATGCACCTGGGTTTGGTAGTGCCTGTTTTTTGTTTTTTTTTTATAGAGCCAGCTATCGATGTAGAAAGGTTTACATAGCTCGTTGAATAAATCTAAACGTTTGGGCTTTAGGAAGTTAATAATCCAAACTAAGTACTAATCAACTAATTAAGCAATTACCAGCTGGATTGAATCCTAATTAATCACCAACTTAGATTATAACAAACTAAAAAAAAAATACACAGAAATGCATGAAAGTAAAGCAGGGTGGTTGGATAGAAAGCAAAGCGAGTTGCTGATCTGAGTGAGGGCCTTATATAGAGGCTTGAAGCACACCTGACTGCAGTTAGCAATCAAGCAACTGAATTAGTGATTTCAGGTGAGGTGACTATTCTTTTTATCAGAATGTATGACATCAATTTCGACAAATTCTTTTTTTATTCATGAGGGAATGTGCATTGATAAGCACATGATTATAAACATTGGTGACTCTTTGCGGGGCCCCAGATTGGGTTTTAAAAATTTTAAAAATATTATTTCTTGTCATAAAGAAAATTGATATCGCAGGTTTCTCCGGTGGATTAATGAACCTCATGGGGTGGTTTATCAATGCTGAATTTATTTATTATGTATTTTGAATTTGGTGGTTTGGGCCCAAAAATGCCTTTAATGGGACTCCACTTTTGTAATAACTTTCTTTCTATTGATAGACCCCAGAAACTTGACATTTTTAGAAAGGATATTGTCCGGGGTATCGATCGGTATTGGTTTCAATTGGAAATCTGTAAATTGATGATCAGTAACCAATCTCGATTGACTGATTTTGTGATGTTTTGTGATTACCAACCTGTAAAGTATTACTTTTATTTGTATATGAATCACTCAATCACTAATCATATTTCATATTCCTTACTGTCATTCTGGATCTGAGCAAGGGCCTAATCAACCCCAAACCTTGCCCTCATGCTCATTTGCCCAAAATACCCAGCAAAAGCAACAAATGTTTGCTCTATTCAGCACGTGTTACCGTGTTAACGTGTTACCGTTTTCACTTCCTAGTTCAGTGCCAAAGTTGCGCCAGTGTTGCCATCTATACACTAAATAAGCAACTGAACATAAGCAGAACATAGTCCAGCACCAATATACCAGTACGCAACAAGCCCCATAGTACAGGAGTCTAATGGAAACTTTTTTGCACAGGGATATATAGGTGGTTTTCTTCTGACTGATTTTGATGGTTGGTGGTAGGCAAGAGGTCAATTTGTTCAGTCACGAGCATCAACCCATTTCCCCTAAGCTTGTATTACTGGTCACCGCCAGGGCTGGACTGGGACAAAAAAACCGCCCTGGCATTTTCGGCCATGGCGGCCCACCCTAATCGTGACGTGAAGGCCTGCCATACACGCGCACTACGCTGTTGCCAAAAGTTAAAATTAAAAAGCTCAGTCGTAGCCTACATGCCCTGGAACCCCACACAGAAAGGCCCCAGGCCGGATTTGAACCCACAATCTTCTTGCTGTGTGGTGGCAGTGCTAATCACTGCACCACCATGACAAAGAAGAAGTTGACATGCACTTGTGCAGTGCTTTGTTGCCGACAGCTCCACAACCGTATCCAGCACCATACCATCATCAGGAGGAACCACTTTGCAGTTTCAGCCCTTCTTCCTCAACTATTCCTCTAAAGTGGTGCAGCCCCTCCACCTGGAGGTGGTTTTGTGGTGCTGGTGTCAACTACCAGCTCTCAAGCCAAGTTTGGTCATCTCTCTTCAGCCAGATCCTGTATGATGTTTTTTCTGCTACTTCTCTGCAGTTAGCTGATGAGTTTTTTTTTAATTTTCATCTTTATACAGCAGAAGTAGTGGCAGAGAATGTTGATTAGCTTCTATTTAATATATCCACGGGCGCCTACAGTTAAACTGGAATTTGCGATGTAGGCAGGCCCTGTGGCTTTAGGGTTTAGGGTTTAGGGTGCATGTGCGAGCACACAGACAACAAAACCTCACATCTTATTAACCAAGTACAGGCATGACAACACAAATGACATATTGAAAAACAGATAAACTTGAACTACCCCAGCGATTCAACTTGAAACTTTAATAAATAAATGAAATCATGATTAGATTAACTTGTGAACAAAGCTACCAAAACATACAAGGTAATTACAAAAAAATTAAATAAAATAATACGATTTAAAGAGAATGCCAGTGCATCAATGCGCAGTATTCCTAGCGAAGCTATCTGATTGCACCTACCTTTTGAAAACATGCCGGCTTCCTCCTCTTTGGTTTACTTATTTCATTCATTCGGCCTATAACTTAAACTTTGAAATAGATGTTGCATAAATATATGTCCTTTCTATCAGAGCTGCCAACTTTTGAGGCAAACTTTGCGTAAGATTGACAAAGATTAGCCGAAGCCGACGTACTTCCAGGTGTGAGATAAATTGAAGTAAGCAGTACTTATTTTTCACTGACGTAACACGGGACATAGTAAACATAGTAGTAATAGTAATAGTAAACCTCTCACATCAAAAACCCCAGAATAGGAAACACTGCAATATGTACACATTTAATTAAGTGTTGTTTCTGAGATTCCAGACAAAAACCAGTATCTAGCTTGTTTTCTGTAATGGTTTGCTCCTTACAGCCCCTCCCCTTTCACATTCTTTTACCTCCACCTTAATGGGCCACAGATGGAGCATGCAGAGTATTTAGGGTTGGCAGGTGCCAACTTTTGAAAAAACTTTTGTCTGCCTCATAATGTTCCTAACGATTATGTTGATCTCGTGGAGGTTTTTAGAAAGAAACGGGCCTCGACTTTACCTCCTCATCGCACGTACTATTGCGAGATCAATCTCTACCCGGGTACCACTCCCCCTAGGGTTCATTATACTCGCTTTTAGAGCCTGAGCGAAGGGCCGTGCGAGAATATATTCAGGGGCCTCTTGCTAATGGATTTATTCGGTCTTCCACGTCTTCTTTTGAAGTGGGGTTCTTTTTTGTGGGCAAAAAAGATGGCGGCCTGACACTCTGTATTGATGACAGGGGCTTGAATAATATCACCATTAAAAACCGATACTCTCTTTCGTTGATGAATCCCATGTTTTACAGTCTGCAGGAGGCGTTGTTTTTTACTAAGCTAGACTTTCGGAATGGTTATAACTTGGTTCGGATCCGGGAGGGGGACGAGTGGAAAACGGCATTTAATACTCATGACGGGTACTATAAATATTTGGTCATGCCGTTCGGATTGGTCAACGCCCCTTCTGTGTTCCAGGCACTCGTCAATGACGTCCCCCGAGAGATGTTGGAGAGATTTGTATTTGTCTACCTTGACGATATTCTGATTTTTTTCTTCAACTCTCTGGGAGCATAAACAACACATCAGACAAGTAAAGTCAAAGCAAAGTCCACGACGTGAAGTTTTTGTGCAGCTTTATTGCTCTTTATAGAAGTTTTCGCTATGTTGCAGTGGGCAAGAACTAGCCTCGTGCACATTGTCGTTGGGTACTGCTCCTGTACTGGATGTTGACAGACCTCCACCAGCAGATATCAGGTATTTTGGCACATTTGGCTGCATCTGCCTGCGGACTCTTCACTCCCGTAGCTTCTGAGCACCTCTGTTGCGCTTCAATCTATCCATTTTTGCTCAAAATGTTTTAATTGATACTGCAGAAGCTCAAACGTGGGGGGCGGCTCAGATTTCATTGGGCCAGCCCTGTGTCAGTGTAGAAAATGAACCAGTGAGCCGCTTGCCATGTTTTGAAGGACGGTGCGGTCGTTAAAATTGATCTATTGCAATTTTATAAACGATGATTGCATCAGCCCACCGGGCATTACCAGTTATGCCAGATAACCAGTCCAGCCTTGGTCACCGCAATAATTATCAAGCATTTTCTTATCCACATCAATGGTGACATAAGATGTTGAATTTTGAATTTCCGCATCTCACAAAACGGTATTCTTTTCCCCCATCCAATTCGCTTGATTAGCCCAAGCAGACATTTCTAAAAAGTTGCTGAATCGCATATTTATGTCAAGTTTGCTTTTGTAAAAATAAAACTGTCCTCAACTAGTGATATTACCAGGTTGCAGGTTAACACTCAACTTATTTGTGAGTACAAATTAGATAATTAATGGAAATAATTTACCAAGCAAATTGGCTTCCACTAGCTTTAGCTGCATTGCCATTGATGATTAAGACGTACATCTTTGCATCAAATGACAAAGGCTACGATATGAGATTGCATGGATGACAATTAACAGAAATTTCTTGAAGTTCCATGTTGAAGTAGAACGTCTTGTATTTAGATAGGTTAAGGTTTTGTTTCTGATTAAATAATTAGATAACTGCCATTCGTACAATCTCATATTATAGTTTTCCTACAACTTTCCCAGGAGCTAGAGTACACTTAACAAAAATATAAACGCCCCATGTAACCTATATACGTAACATGAAATGTGTTACCCTAAATGAGCTGATAATGTCTTAATTGTGCAAAATGGGTATTTAACTTGATTTGTATACAATATTTGTGTTCATCTCTGCCAGTGAGCACCTGCTCAGTGATCCATTAATTCCACCCACAACACAGGTGTGGCATGTGCAGACGCTGTTCAAACAGCGTGAACAGACACTCCCTAAAACAGTGGACAATCAAAGGCCACCCCAAAATGTCAAATTTCATCAAAAGTCACCATGCCACAAATATTGCAAATCATGCAGGAACGTGCCATAGGAATGCTGGATGCAGGAATGTCCACCAGAGCAGTTGCTGCACAGCTGACTGTTCACTACCAGATAACTGGTGGTTTAAGAGTTCGTTTCAGGCAGACTGGCAGTAAAGCAAATCAACCTCACCCTCGTCATCCGCGTGTGACCACACGAGCACAAGATCGTCACATCCGGCTTCTCCACTTGCGTGATCGCCTCATACCAGCAACACGCACAGCAGATGAAAAAGTTGGTCTGCACAACAGACGTTTCACACCTCAAACTGTCCGGAACCGCCTCAGAGAAGCAAACCTACACGCTCATCGTCCACGAGCATCCCTAATTTCCATACGCCACAATCTTGCTTTAATGAACAGTAATCTGCTACATACTGTTCAATAAAATGAATTGTGGATGACTTAAACCCTTCATGCTAATTA
The DNA here is from genome assembly GCA_029721435.1 of Gymnothorax reevesii. NCBI lineage: Eukaryota > Metazoa > Chordata > Actinopteri > Anguilliformes > Muraenidae > Gymnothorax > Gymnothorax reevesii. The sequence goes on from CM056573.1 coordinate 116,303,327, forward strand.
AAGTTTAAAAGTTTCAAATGGGGCGTTTATATTTTTGTTAAAGCAATTCTTACCTTTCTGGCATTTTAACGCTTTTCTTTTGTAATCTTAAAATGCTCTTTATAAGCGTATGGCACACTAAAATGTAAAAGAAATCCACCAGGTGTGGATTTTCAATTCTCATATATTTCTGATAAAAGTCTGACCAATCATTTTCTTTGGTCCAAATGAAATGATTTGCGGAGCTTCCTGTCTGTCATCCGTCGCTGCGTCCCTTCCAGTTGCCTACAGCTGTCACCGCTTGCGAGTCGCGAGCCTCTCTGGCAGACTAACGTTACCAGGACAGTTCTGGTGAGTAAGACGTTATGACAGCAGTTTTGCAAGAAAATATACATGAATTCTGCTGAAAAATGATGCATCTGACTGTAAACAAACAGGCACTGAAATGCTTCACTATAATTACTATAATAATGTTAATGGTAGTTCGTCAGGCCTTACGAGGGCATTTTATTTTATACCACATATAGAATTGAGTATTATGTAATTACTGTTGGTTAGTTTTCACTAACTGGTGCCTCTGAATCTGACTTCATTGCCCCGTTTCAACATGCTTTCACACCGGACGTGAAACAAATTTTTCATACAACAGATTACATTCAAAGTCAAAGCAAAGACGCGAATACGCGCAAGATTTGCGTCTTTGCTTTGTCTTTCAATGTAATCTGTCGTGCAAAAAATTTGTTTCGCATTCGGTGTGAAAGCTGCTTCATTCCCGCAGCTCACTAAATTTGCATCAGGGGAGGAGGGGAGCCTCAGAGGTCAGGCGGGGGGAAGAGGGTTGGACTTTGGAGGGAGGCGGAGTTGTTCATGTTTAAATTTTTACTAAGTGCTGTGCCAGAAAGGTAAGAATTGCATTAAGAGTATAATGATCTCATGAATGACTTTGCTACCTTGAATGTTCAACGCATGGAGGGCATTTGAAATTATTTTAAATGCATGCCATTTGTAAAACTTACACCATGCACTGATGACCAAATTACTAAATTATTCAATCACCAACGCTTTGATGTAAGAATGTAATCAATTAATTATCACATTGTGCGGCATCCAGTGTGCACCCACGCTTCCCCTCAAATGCAGCCTATTGAATGCTGAGAACATTTTGATTTAGTTCAGTCTTAAAATAAATTTGGTTGCACTGCTGAAAGAAAATTTTGCGAATGGGAGATGGAATTCAGGAAAGCACTGGGTTAGCCCAATTGCACTTGGACCAACCGATACTGCCTGAAACTTCTGTTCCCTAGACCGCCTCAAACCGCCCATGTCACATGATTGCCTAGGGTTACACATTGGACAACGTCATCAGCTTGAAATGGCTCAAATCAGCAAGAGGGATTCTCCAGTGACATCAATTTAGCGTTAAGCCATTTTAAGAACAGGGCGAATCCCTGGTTTTCCCCTGATATCTCGGAGCTGTTAAAGGCTCGGGATTTTGCTTGGAAAAAAGCGTGTGTTTCTGGGTTGCGTTCTGACTGGCAAGATTTTCGTTACCTTCGCAACAGAACCCTTACAGCAATTCGGGAGGCCAAGGCATCTTATTATCTCTCCAACTTATCTGGGAATTCTGCGAAATTTTGGAGAACTTTTAAATCTTTGTCTCAGCTCCCCTCCTCGGCTTTACCAAGAAGGATTACTAAGGATTCTGTCATTATTCCAGATAAAGGGAAACTTTGTAATATTTTCAATGAGCATTTTGTTAATGCAGGCCACCTGTTTGAAAATGTAGGGTTATTGCCGGCTGTTAATACCTGTGATAGCAGGCCTTTTGTACCTGTACCGAATAACTCCAGTCGTTTTTCCTTGCATCCTTTTTCTGAAGAGGAAGTGCTTGAAGAACTTTTTAGCATGACCCTAAGCAATCCACTGGGGCGGATAAATTGGACCCAAGCCTCTTATTGCTGGCTTCACCTTTGATTGCTTTTATCCTGACCCACATTTTTAACTTAACACTGTTGACCGATTCGATTCCTGTCTTGTGGAAAACAGCTTTTGTTCTTCCCTTGCATAAAGGTGGTTCTTCATATGTTCTGAATAACTATCGACCAATTTCAAAGCTGCCGTGTTTGGCTAAGGTTTTGTAGAGACTCGTCAATAATCAGGTTAGAGCATTTTTATCAGACCATGCCATCTTGAATGTGTTTCAGTCAGGTTTCAGACCAGGTCATAGCACTGTGTCAGCTGCAGCCATGGTATTAAATGATATTGTTACTGCCTTGGACAATTAGCAAGACTGCCCTGCCCTTTTTATTGACCTATCAAAGGCGTTTGACACAGTTGACCATTTTAAACTTATAGAACGGCTAAGTACCATTGGGTTTGATATTAAATCTCTGAATTGGTTTAAAGATTATCTTTCTGGTAGGTGTCAAGCTGTTGTGGCTGATGGCTATCAATCAAACTTTATTTATTCGTGCAAGGGGGTTCCACAGGGTTCAATTTGGGGCCCTTGCTGTTTACACTTTTTATTAATGAGTTTGGTTCTAATTTTCTCAATAGTAAAATCCATCTCTATGCAGATGGATGCAGATCTACTCAGCTGCCCCTTCTGCTGATTTGGCTAATAAAGATCTGCAGTCAGATTTCCAAATCTTCCAGAAGGATCTTTTAGACCTTAAATTAATCTTAAACTCTGAAAAAACTAAATTCATGCTATTCTCTCTTAAACCAGCTGCTAGGTTCCATAATGGTAGCATCACGACTGTAAATGGAATCCAAACCGAAAGAGTCCCTTACTACAAATACCTGGGAATTTGGCTGGATGACAATCTTAATTTTAGGAAGCATACTGATGAGCTGGTCAAGAATTTGAACCAAAATTGGCTATGCTGTAGAGCAGCGGTGTCAAACTCACCTGTAAATGGGCCAAGAGGCTGCAGGTTTTCACTCCAACAATGCAGAAGCGCACCTGATACAACTAATCAGTTGTGCAGGCCTAGATCAGTTGATTAAATCAGTGCTTTCAGGTGAGCTTCTGCTTGGTAGGATTGAAGACCTGCAGCCTCTTGGCCCGTTTACGGGTCAGTTTGACACCCCTGCTGTACAGGAGTAAAGCCTGCCTTCCGAAGAGTTGCAGAAAGCAGATTGTTCAAGCAACTATTCTCTCTAGAATAGATTATGGTGATGTGATTTATATGCACACTGCACCCTCCTTGCTGAAGTCACTTGACGCAGTATACCACGCTGCATTAAGGTTCATAACTGGAGATGGCTTCCGAACACATCACTGTACACTTTATTTTAATGCTGGTTGGTCTTCGCTGGCCACGAGAAGGGAGCAACATTGTTTCCTTTTTATATACAAGGCATTGTTGGGTAAACTGCCTGGATATCTGACCAGTTTGCTTAACGTGAGGAAGGGGGAATACGGTCTGCGCACTCTTGACTTTTTGGTTTTAGAGGTTCCAAGGGTGCGTACTGAACTGGGTAAAACTTCTTTTATTTATTATGCTCAACAGAAGTGGAATAGGATTCAGCAGTTTTTTAAGTTGGAAAGTCTTATTTCAATTGATTGTTTTAAATGTCTTTTATTGGCTGCCTGAAAGCAGGAATGTACATGTGTAATGTAGTCATTGTTTTTATTTATTGTACTTGGTGTTTTCTGTGTTTTTTTTTTTGCTACTGGGCTCCGTTGAAAAAGAGAGCTTGCTCTCAATCGGACTCCCAGTATAAATAAATAAATAAATCAATTCAAGATAAAAAGATAGGGGTCACAATTTCACAATTTATTGTTCAATCTGTGGTAGAATGCCTTAGTAAAGTTCATTCATTTTTCTCAAGACAATTTCCATATTGCATTTTGCCAAAAAACTATGCTTCTCAGTCATGTATCAGACATTTGTTATCGATACTAAATTCAGTATTTTTGTATTATCCATGCACAAAGCGCTCAATTTCTGTTTTCAGAATATACTCATACTATACTCAGAGTGTTTGTTATTCATTTGCTGGCTTGTTTCCTTCAGAAATATATTCAGAAATTTACAATAATTCTGAGTCCGTATAACCCAAAAATCTAATGTCAAAAATACGGAAATTTTCCAGATTTTCCAGGGAACAGGGGTAATCTATATATAATGAGACTAAGAGCTATTGGGTTAATGAATTGTTTTTTTCATTCATGCAATATCACTATTAAGTGTGGTCACTGTAGCCATGGTAGGTCATCTTTCTTAATAGCGTAATTACAGTATTATATTGCTCTTGATTATTTATTAAATTGTGTGATTATTAATCAAGCGATCTTGAATAAGAACACCTTGAAAGCAATTATGCGTTTGAGGGTCAGATGCTCAGGGTATGTCATTTGAAAATTCTATAACATTGGCGTAACCGCCAGGGGGACGTTGGGCTTTAGGAAGTTAATGGATAAATCAGTAACGATTAAACATAAATTCAAACTGAATTCTGTTAATTTCAAGTTCATGCAATACTCTTATATATTTGATGTACAATAACGTACCAAAGATAATGTACAAAAAAAAACAAAAAACAGGCAATACCACAAAACATGACAAAAGGATAAAGAACATTATCCCCTTAGACTCTGACTTTTTCCATGCAGTAGATTCAACATGATTTTTTTCAACATCACATAACAATGTTGCACCTTATTATTGCAAAACACATTGATGGCCTTGATGACAGAATTATTTCTGAATTTTCCAGTGAGCACTGTTGGGGCCATAATCCAGAGGTGAAAAGATCATCATTTCTCCATAAACGGGCCACAACCAGGTGCTCCATGCAAGATCTGATAGTCAAAAGAATAATCAGAATAGTTGTCCAAGAGTCAAGGACCACTCGCAGAGAGCTTCAAAAAGACCTGGAATTACCATGTACAGTTGTTTCTGAGAGGTATCATTCAGGAACCAGTCGCGAGAACCAAGCAGTGCAGTAAAACTGGATTTTATTAAGTAAGGGGGAGAACCCCCGCAGAGTCGGAGGCAACAGTACAGAGTCCACAATCCAAAAGTCAAAATCCAGAGGGCAAAGTCTGAGTCATAACAAGGGCACCAATCACAGTACTTGTAGTCGGGCAAAAAAAAAGGTTCAGTACACAGGCACAGGTTTGTCAGAGAATCAAAAGCCAAAATCCAGTGGGCATAATCGGAAGCGTTAACAGGGCAGCAAACAAAAAACTCGGCGATGGGCATAACAGGTATGGTACACGGGCGCAAGAATATCAAAGGTAAAGCCAAAATCAGAATCCGGGATGTTCCACTCAGAAGTATAACACTAAGAGTACAAGGCATTAACAATCGCAGCACAAGCAAACCAGTGAAAACGTTCTGACAAGAGCTGTGAATGAAATGGAAGTGTAAACGAAAGTTCAATCACGAGACGTAGGATTCTCATGCAATTACACTTACCCAATCAGCGCCTTCGGTCTTCTCTATATATGCTTCTGACATGTTCCTGTCTGCTGTTGCACAGATTCCGCATCTCGCAGCTTCCGGCTCGATTCAAGCTTTATTTAACAAATCTTCCAAGTCGAACTCAAGTTCGTATCAACCTGGAACTTCTTCGTGATGTTCCTGTTCTGTCCAATGCACGCGAATCCTCCCCACTTCAAGGGAGTTCTAAATTCGATACAGTTCAAAGGCCTCCGGGAAGAAGTGGCTGCCTGTCGCGACGGCCGCGACTTGGTTCCGGACACCAGCCGGAAAAACCCTGGTGAAAATCATGAAAGCGTCAGTAAACGGGTCCAGCAGTGGAAGCTACAGCATTCATCCGGCTCGACATCGCATCAATATCGGAACTCCGCAGTGTTCCTAAGTATCGTCAATTCTTCATTTGCTTTCGTTATTCCTGTCATCGAGCGGTAGGCTACATTTTACCAGCTACATCAATTTATCCTCATTCTTTCTCAAGTACTACATAATAGGATGTGTTGAGTCTCTTTCTGTTGCTTTTTCCGAATGGGCTTACACATGGTCTAACGTTACTTCTCTGTAGAGTCAATTTTGTATTTGGTGTTTAACAATTGCAAAGTTCGCAGTGGCTTTGGAATTTTATAGAGATTGTTTATTTCGAGTGTCAAGAGTGATTAATCTCCCTTAATTGCTAATTGGCTGCTTCATTCAGTCGAGCATTGTTCTATGGATATTAAATCTTGTGCTGAGTTGCGTCAAATATCTCCTAGATCTCGTGATTCTGTTTTGAAGGTCAGTACGTTCGATAATCACAGCGGCTGTCACTCATCGATTTCGGTCGAAAAATTCGTCTTTCATTGAAACATTATATCCCATCAGGTCGGTCTCCCACAGTATCAGTCAAAAGATTAGTTTACTGAATATCACCCTGAGGGTGGTTCGAGTGTCCGCAGTACTGTAAGAAGTCGCGTGTCAATCCATATCATTCTGTCATCATTAAAACGCACTTTGAAACTGAATGTAACCTGACTGGATGAAACTATCGGCCCCAATTCCATGGGATATTGGGGGAGAATGTAATCGTTCCATAGAATCTGGCTTCCTCATTAAAGGTAAATCGCTTTAGCGTTGTTGCAATATCTAGGTAGGCCCATGTGAATGGGGGACCACTTTGCCACAGAACGTAATCCAATTCTTGATAAAATGACAAATCATTTCGAGCAATCTGTTTTTATGGGATCGTTCTGTAGTGTCTAAGCATAAGTGTTGTGGTATTCCATTGCGCAGTTTGTACAGACCAGCGGTCAATCAAGCTGCTTGGCAGTCAAACGGTTCTGATCGCTCGAATCAATAGTTCTCCAACAATGCCCACAAAAAAAAAAAAAAAAAAAAATCGCAAATTTAGTCATCGTATCAAAGAACAGGTCTACTTGGCTAATTGGTGCCTGATCATTATTTCACAGAAAGTAAGCACCTGGGGTGGCTCCTTTTTATATTTGAAAGCTTGTGATTTAGCTTTAATGTCATTTCTCAATTTTGTTGGTTTTCCAAGGTATGCTATTGTATCCAGTCTTAATTTGCACTGTTGCATTTATTGCGATGCATGTCATGCGCGACCTTATCAAACAGCTTGAGGTGAGAATCTAGTTTCATGGTTCGACCCTCAATTTGGGGTTCCGGTTTTTATCCAGCGTAAGAAGTAAGACCGAATCAATTCGTCATCCCTTGTTGGTAGAATTGCAATACAGATTGGGAGTCTTTGTTTTGAGCATTAAGGAATTTTAATTCAAACCTTTTCCAATGCGGATTCAGTGTGGTAAATTTTGGAAATGGGCATCTGTCTCTGCGCGTGACCCTCTGCCTCATCCTTTGTGAATGTGCAGCTCTCAGTGGGCCCCATCTAAATGATATCCATACCTTACCTCCGCAGCTCAAGGCAGATGGAACGTTCCAATTACAAGCATGGGCGTTGGTCATCTGTGGGCTCTTCATAAATGCAGCCTTCAGCCACAACCACAATTCATTTGCAGTTTTCATGGTCTCATCAAAGCAGTGTCCTAAGTTTACAGAAGTGGGTGCTCTCGCTGCATGCTTGCCTTGTTCGTGGCCCGATTGAGGTATGAGATGTGAACTGTAGTTCGATATTATTATTGCCGGCATAGCATGGGTTTCTAATGTTAAATGTGTAAGGTGTGTGTTCATTGCAAATTATTCGTCATAATGATTGCAATGTCCTTCCGAAGTAGTCAAATCTTTTCAAGTACTATACCATGTTTTCTCATCCACTCGCAGTGGATATCTTGCGTGCCACTCGGCACTAAGGTCACATGCTGGCCAGCCATCACAAATTATGCGCATATCCACCTCACGTCCACTCGCAGGGGCTCGTTCACATGCGAAACACTAGCGACAAGGTCACGTGCTGCCTCGCTAGCTGGCCTTTATGGATACTACGGGCATATCCGTATCTCGTCCACTCGCAGCGACCAGCTCACCAGCACTTGGCTACCATTTGGTTATGGGTAAGCATTGCCTAGCTGGCGAGCAGTCCCAAATCCTACTCGTGTATCTACCTCACGTCCACTTGCAGTTGCAATGCTCATATATTTAGGTGATGGTTGCGTAAGTAAGTATCTATTTTGGTAAGTAACCTCAGATACTCGTTTCCATGACCCCTTCACTCGCAGTGGCTCAGCTCACAATCGATGGCTAGCGTTTGGGTTATGGGCTCACCTTGCCTGGCTGGCAAGCAGCTACAGATGCTATCCAGTATCTACCTCACGTCCACAAGCAGTGGCCATGCTCACGTATTTAGACGATTGTTGTAACAGTAAGTATCTATATTGGTAAGTTAGCACGCAAGTGCTAGCTACCTTTTTCTGGGAACATTTTGCCTAGCTGATAAGCAGTCATGGGTACTACCCCCAATATCTACCTCATTCTCTCGCAACGGCAATGCTAGCGCATTTAGATGATTGTGTCAGTAAGAATTTGTATGGGTAAGTTATCTCAGATACTAGCAGTGGCACTGCTCATACATTTAGATCAGGGTTGCGGTGAAGAGTTTCATTGGTTTGTGCTTTAAGGACTTAATTTTGACTCAACCTCTCCAATGCTGATTTAAATGTGCTAAATTTGGAAATCATGGGCGTCTGTCTGCACGTGGCCCTTTGCCTAAAACACAGTTTATGTGCAGCTCTTAGTTGCCTCATCAAACTGGTATCCGTACCTTACTTCAAGGTTGGTGGTGGTTTTGCTTGTACCCATTCGTGTTCATATTACATTTAAGTATCCATTAAACTAGGTGTTGGGGGATGCATAATTGCATAAGTCTGAATCTGGATCGTTTTTAAGTTATAAATGTGCGTGATTTGCATTGGTAAGTGGATGGTCATCCAACGTTGAATTGCGGTGTCCATGACAAGCACTAATTCAAGTTAGCATAGCATTTGAATGATCTGACATTTTCTCTGCTTGGCATGGCTCAGCTTACAAGTGGTAATCTTACGCCATGGTCTCATTCTTTCTACTCATGACACTCATTCAAGTTCCGAGCGCTAAATCCGCAGCTCCATGCAGAAGGGAAGTTCCAATTTACAAGCATAGATGTTGGTCATTAGCAGGTACTGCTAAATGCAGCCCAAAGTTTCAACCATAATCATCATGCAGTTCGCGTGAACTCCTCTAAGCGGCGTCCTAAGCTTTCATAAGGTGGTCCTACTTGCAGTGGCGCAGCTCACTAGTGCGTTGCGTGCGTTTCAGTTATGGGTGCTCATCGCCTTGCCGGCAAACATTCACGGATCCTGCATGCGTATCCTCCTCACGCTCACTCGCAGTAGCGCCGTTCACTTGCACTTCAGTCATAGACATATTTTGCCCCGCCGGCAAACATTCACGAATATTCCAAGCGTATTCACCTCACGACCACTCGCTGTGGCGCATCTCTCTCGCGCTTAGCTAGCGCTTCGGCTATGAGTGCACTTTGCCTGGCTGGCAAACATTCGCGGATACTGCACGCGTATCCACCTCACGGCCACTTGCTGTGGCGCATCACTCTGGCGCTTAGCTAGCGCTTCGGCTATGAGTGCTCTTTGCCTGGCTGGCAAACATTCGCGGATACTGCACGCGTATCCACCTCATGGCCACTTGCTGTGGCGCATCACTCTGGCGCTTAGCTAGCGCTTCGGCTATGAGTGCACTTTGCCTGGCTGGCAAACATTCGCGGATACTGCACGCGTATCCACCTCACGGCCACTCGCTGTGGCGCATCACTCTGGCGCTTAGCTAGTGCTTCGGCTATGAGTGCACTTTGCCTGGCTGGCAAACATTCGCGGATACTGCACGCGTATCCACCTCACGGCCACTTGCTGTGGCGCATCACTCTGGCGCTTAGCTAGCGCTTCGGCTATGAGTGCACTTTGCCGGGCTGGCAAACATTCGCGGATACTGCACGCGTATCCACCTCACGGCCACTTGCTGTGGCGCATCACTCTGGCGCTTAGCTAGCGCTTCGGCTATGAGTGCACTTTGCCTGGCTGGCAAACATTCGCGGATACTGCACGCGTATCCACCTCACGGCTACTCGCTGTGGCGCATCACTCTGGCGCTTAGCTAGCGCTTCGGCTATGAGTGCACCTTGCCTGGCTGGCAAACATTAGCGGATACTGCAAGCGTATCCACCTCATGGCCACTTGCTGTGGCGCATCACTCTGGCGCTTAGCTAGCGCTTCGGCTATGAGTGCACTTTGCCTGGCTGGCAAACATTCGCGGATACGGCACGCGTATCCACCTCACGACCACTCGCTGTGGCGCATCCCTCTGGCGCTTAGCTAGCGCTTCGGCTATGAGTGCTCTTTGCCTGGCTGGCAAAGATTTGCGGATACTGCACGCGTATCCACCTCACGGCCACTTGCTGTGGCGCATAACTCTGGCGCTTAGCTAGCGCTTCAGCTATGAGTGCTCTTTGCCTGGCTGGCAAACATTCGCGGATACTGCACGCGTATCCACCTCACGGCCACTCGCTGTGGTGCATCACTCTGGCGCTTAGCTATTGCTTCGGCTGTGGGTGCTCTTTGCCTGGCTGGCAAACACTTGTGGATACTGCACGCGTATCCACCTCACGGCCACTCGCTGTGGCGCATCACTCTGGCGCTTAGCTAGCGCTTCGGCTGTGGGTGCACTTTGCCTGGCTGGCAAACATTCACGGATACTGCACGCGTATCCACCTCACGGCCACTCGCTGTAGCAAGATTCACGCTTCAGCCATAGTCCCAGCAGAAAGTGTCTATATGCATATGTATCCGCAAATACATGCAACCCACCACTCGCTGTGGTCATTTTTAGCTTTAAGCTAGCGCCTTTGTATAGGAGCATGACACTAAGCGACGGTATTTCAGGTACTTTGCTTGTGTTGACTTCCTTATCCACTAGCAGTGTCGCCTCTCATCTGCAGCTTGTGCAAACGCTTGTTTATTCTAATTCATATTTGTCTTCCAGCGCTATCCACCTTGATGACTCTTCAGTCCTGCAGATTCTCTTTTGGGGATGGCTTCGCCCCTGCCTGCTACCCAGGCAGATCAGCGCCTCTCCTCGCTTGAGGGTCCTCGAGGACGGAGTCATCGCCAAATCCTGAATTTCTTTTCATTGCATTGTTAATAAATCTCCTTTCCTTAAAATCCGGAGTCTTCGTGATTGAAATGACTGCTTAAATACACATAGGGGAAGTCACAGGCTACAAAGGGGAGGCAGGTGATATGGATCAGACTAATTACAAAGGAATGAACATGAGGAGGTTCCTGATGACAAGAAATTGGCAAAAAGCCAAAACGCGGACATGGATCACAGAGGCAGCCTACTGACAAACATACGGCTCTAGTTAGGGAGTTCTACTGTGCACAGAGTGAGAGGCAGAACAGTGATTAACAAGGTGCAGAAGATCTCCTTGAAGCACAGCAAAGTAAATTGAGTCAAGGCAAGGGGCGGACTAGAGCAGAGCGAGTGCTGAGAGCTTGTTAGTCAATTAGTAATGTGCAGTTGTACAATCCCTAGTGCTTGTTAGTAAGTTAGTACTATAAACAATGTTAGTCTTGATTTAGTGAGTTTTCTTAAAACAACAAACTGTTAGTATTGTTAGTAATATAGAAAAGCAAGGTGAAGGAAGTAAACGAGATTGGAAGGAATGGGTGAAATCCCAGAAACCATGAAATCACTCGAAAGTGTGGCACACAATACTGGGGCAGTGAGCGATCACATGACAAAAGACCAGACAGGGGGAGACAAAGTGCAATGCAAGGTATGACACAAAACAAGGACCGGAATATAACTGCAATGGTGGAAAATGGCAAGGCAAAAACAAAACATGGCAAGGAATCTAAATCACAATAGAAAATACAGAGCATGGTCAGACAAAGCAGAATTCATAATCAAACATGGGCAGTCAGGACAATATCAAAACAAAAAGATGGTCAGGCAGATCAGGATCATAACAGTTTCAAAGAAAACAATAAGTAATGCACTAAACCACCATGGCCTCTATGCATGTTCTCTGCACAAGACTTGATTGCTGAAGAAAAAACACATTGAGGCTTGTTTAAAGTTTGCTGCACAACATGTGGACAAGCCTATGAAATACTAGAAGAATAAAGTCTGGTCAGATGAGACCAAAATTGAACTTTTCGGATGTCATAGCACGCGCCATGCTTGGAGGAAAAACAGCAATGCATATCACCCCCAAAATACCATACCAACAGTGAGGTTTGGAGATGGGAACATCTGCATATGGCACTAGCAGACTTCACATAATTGAAGGAAGGATGAATGGTGAAATGTATCAAGAAATTCTTGATTAGAATCTGCTGGCATCTACCAGGATGCTGAAGATGAAACGAAGGTAGACATGTAAGCATTTCCCTATAATTTAATGGGACATATTTGGAATTGTTGGAAAACTTTTTAGCTCTATCACAATTTCATATAAGACTGTTCCACCTTTGAATACAGCAGCTGCATTTGACGGACCCAGGTATGACTACGTCGGCTTTAGGGGGTTAAACGGCATCAAATAGCAGGCTAATTATTCTCTATAATCCATCCTCTGGAAATTTATCCCCGAGCACAAATGAGTTGTTTTGAGACACTGACACATTATGCCATATTTCTAACATTTGTTCCTCCCGTTACCTGAGCAGACCCAAGACAGTAACTCTACCAGGGGAGAACCCGAATTTCACATAATCTGTGTCATTCATATTACACTCTGTGACATAAATTATCAGATAATTCACATCTGAAGTGAATTAACATCTGTTGTTTGAATGGGGCTAATGTCTGGTAATTCATCAATTTCACTGCAATATCACTGACCAGAGATTTGGGTACCGAGGAGTATTTGCCATGATGTAGATTTGAGTAATGTACTGAGGGAGCTTGGTATTGTGCTGCTCCAAAGCCTTCGCTTTTCAGGAAAAGCCACCCCTGCAGCAAAGGCCACAATATAATACTTGGATAGAACAAGGATCATGCGCCAAAACCATTTGTGCATTACATAAAATGTTATTGATTCTATAGAGAATATTTTCTTGTGTAAAGGAAAGAATCCTCAGTCATAGTACCAACAACACAAGAAATATGGATTCATTTACAGTCTGAGGTTTTGTGAAGAGCAACGGTTTAGCCGAACAAAATCCAGAGACTAGAAACACAGTTTTGACTGCTAGTCAGGCAAATTAAAATCTACATTGATTGGCCGTAAAAATGTAACATTCAATGACAGTACTCAAAAGCTTTGTTATTTTTTAAAGGCAACATTCATGTTATGATGCCAGAGAGCCAAGGTTAAATGTACTCTAGCACTCCATTTGCACTTGAGTTTATTTACATGTCCGTGTTCAGTGTAAGAGCTGCCTACATTGACTCTCCCAATGGAATTTCAGCACACTGCAGTTACCTGGCACTATTTTAGCATAACTAATTTATTGTGGGCCATTTTATGATTATGCAATTCAGCTGGACACAGATAGCTGTACTAGCCAGCAAGGACGCTACAGGAAGGCCTTTTCAGACTGACTTGTCAACGCGGTCACTTCAATTAATCGGTTCCGGTCAATTGCTCGCACTGTGTATGCAATGGTGACATCCCACATGCACGGAAGTTGGTGAAATTTGTTTGTAATATCGGTGTTGAAAGTGCATTCCACAGCTTCACGTCCCATCCTTGCATGTGTGATGTAACCAATAGCTGGTTTAAATTCAAATGAAATTGTTGAGAAAACACAGGTCTCGCCATGAATAATATGGGTTTATAACCCACCAGCCGAAGTGTGCTTGCTGTCAGATTACCCATAATGCAAATAAAACTTGATGTGGAGGAGCCTTGGCGAAAGGTAATAACGAGATCTCGGACAAGGTTTATTTCAGTTGAAAAACATTCTGAACATCTGCATTTGGTCAAGCTGTAAATGAGCTCATACCAAAAGTTTGGAGATGTATAATTTCCACTGGTCAAATGAAAAGCAGCAGTTGATGTTTCACAGATTGCAAAATCTTTGACATATAAGCAAGTTCCTAATTTTTAATTTCTAATGTAATAATTTAATGTTTATTTCTTATTCAAATACCTTTTAAGAGTACATATAGGCATTCAGGTCTTCTTTATCACTGTAAAACGTAGTGACAGTTGACAGCTGAAGGCTTCACGAAGAGGTGAAGATAAATCCAACAAGGAATTCTATGTAACCCGTGTAATTACCATCTACATGAACTCTGTGGTAATAGCCTCTGTATTCTAGTGTTGTGTTGTTTTGTATTCTACACTTTTATTTCCTAAATTTCTGTCTCCGTGCCTGCAAAGAAACTTGTCTCTTGGTTATTAATAAACACAAAAATTTGACACTGAAATCAATGTCGCTAAATTTGTAATGAAATAGAACCCTTGTTTCCATAGGGTCAAAGCTTCTGGAAAAACCACATCTTTGGATTTCCAAAGATGAAACCACTTGGCTACTTAAAGGAGGTGACCACACCTCGGCAAACTATATTTCAGCCGAAAGTAGAATTCTTGAAGTGTCTAAAACAAATAAATCTTAATTTGATAATGATCCAGTGTGACGCATTTTAAAGGTGGCAAGTCTTAAAATCGGCGTCAATATCAGGGGGCAGACATTTCACTTGGGGAATCTAAGGCTGCGTTCGGAATGCACACTTGTCCACTCGTTCACTCACTCTCTCTCAATGTGAAAAATTCACTACATAGTGCCCTATATATAACCCCAATTCCAAAATTGTTGGTATGAGGTGTAAGTTGTGAATAAAATCAAAATGCAATGATTTTCAGATCATATGATCACAACAGATCAATCAACAGATTATGTTTCATAACAGAACATAGTTTCAAAATTTTACATGTAATCTGAGACATTTTGCATTTTTACTCGAGCCAGTAGGCCACGAGTCTAAGTTTCCGCTCCCGATCGTCTTTTTTTTTTCGGTGTCGTGATTGTCCTGCTCATGCACGCGCACAGTTTTGCAATTGGCCCATAGACATACATATAGAACACTACATTGCTAATAGGGCACGCTCCAGTGAAGCATCTGTTCCAGGAGCGTGCACACCGGGAAGTTAAATTCGTACACTCACATTCATTTTTGCCTACTGTAAAATAATATTTTGAAAAGCACTTGCGTGCGAGCCGGGGAGATTTTGGTATTGCTGTGCAGACCAACATTTTCTCTCCCTAAGTATGTGCTTTTTAGGAGGATGGAAAGCGGCTTACTTACTAAAGAGAAGATCGAAATGTGACTCGGTGTCAACATTCAAGTGCAATTTCAAACGAGCTCATCTCAAATTTTCTGGCTACAACAGGTCTCAAAAAAGTTGGGACACAGGCAAAAAAGGGCAGAAACAGCAATTAATATATAAGAGAATCAGCTGAAAGAACATTTAGCAAGTAATTGCATTAACTGGCATCAGATGTGTAACATGACTGGCTATAAAAGGGATGTCCTAGAGAGGCTGAGTCTCTCAGAAGAGGGCCAGAGGCTCTCCAACTTGCAAAGGCTTGCGTAAAAAAATTGTGGAATACAAAAGTACTTCAAAAACAATGTTTCTCCACGTCAAATTGCAAAGGCTTTGAAGGACTCATCATCGACAGTGCATAACATCATGAAAAGACTCAGAAAAACTGGAAAAATCTCCTTTAAAAATCTTCCTTTTAAAAAGACCTTTACTGGATGCCCGTGGTCTCCGGGCCCTCAGACGCCACTGCATCACTCACCGGCATGATTCTGTCATTTACATTACTAAATGAGCCCAGGAATACTTCAAGAAACCAATGTCTGTAAACAGTCCATCATGCCATCCACAGATGCCATCGAAAACTTAATTATACAAAAATGAAGCCATTGTTGAGCATGATCCAGAACTGCCAATGTGTTCTGTGGGCCAAGGCTCATTTAAAATGGACTGTAGCAAAGTGGCAAAGTGTTCTGTAGTCAGACAAGTCCAAATTTGACATTCCTGTCGAAAATCATGGGCGTCATGTCCTCTGAGCTAAAGAGGAGAAAGACCACCCTTCCTGTTATCAGCATTCAGTTCAAAAGCCAGCATCTTTGATGGTATGGGGATGCATTAGTGCATATGGAGTGGGACACTTGCATTTTTTAAAAAGCACCACGAATGCTGAAAGCTATATAAAGGTTTTAGAGCAACATATGCTCTCTTTCAGAGGACATCTATTCCAGGGAAGGCCTTGTGTATTTCAGCAGTACAATGCAAAACTACATATCTACTGCAGCTATTACAACAGCATGGATTCGTAGTAGAAGGGTCTGTGTGCTGAACTGGCCTGACTGTAGTCCTGATCTTTCACCGATTGAGAACATTTGGCACATAATTAAACTAAGAGTCCATCAAAGGAGACCCAAAACTGTCCAGCAGCTGGAAGCCTGAATTAATCAAGAGTGGGATCAAATTCCAATGGCAAAACTCAAGAAACTTGTCTCCTCAATGCCCAGACGCCTCCACTCTGTGTTAAATAGAGAAAGGGATGCAACACCATGGTAAACAGGCCCCTGTCCCAACTTTTTTGAGACCTGTAGCAGCCATCAAATTTGAAATGAGTTTACTTTGTGGATAAAATGGTAAAATTTCTCAATTTCAATATTTGCTATGTTGTCTCTGTTCTATTGTGAATAAAATACTGGCTGGTGTGATTTGAAAGTCATTGCGTTTTGATTTTATCCACCATTTACACTTTTATTTAAGCTGGCCTGATTAACAATCAAACAATTTATCGACTGTGCGACCAAGACTAATACATGACCAAAATTAGGAATGGAAGTGAAAAAGTGAATGCCTATTGCCTACACTTAAATGGCAGTGGAACAATGGCAGTCATAAAAGCAAAAATCCAAAACTTTTGCTGACTTTGCAGCATTTATTTTCACCATCCTTACGATTTACGATCAGCTGTGCAACATGTCTTCAACGGCCTTTATCTGCTAATACCTCAAGTAAAAATGTCTCCCCCCTGATATTGAAGCCAATTTGAAGGCTTGCTGGTTTAAAAATGCATCACACTTGATTATTATCAAATTAAAATGAGTTTTAGATACTTCAGGAATTCTACTTTCTGCTGAAATATACTTTGCCAAAGTGTAGACTCCTCCTTTAAGCCACCTTGGGACATCTTAGCACCTAAACTAGCACAGCTTTTCCACCTTTAACAACAAGTACATTTCACGAATCGACCATATGAAATGATCATTATCTTATTTTGACAAAATTATACTGTCACCAAAGAATTTTAGCAATATTCTGAGCAGATTGGATGTTACGTGAAAAAATGTAAAAAAAAATAAAAGAAAATCATCTGCCGGTCTTCAGTCTCTCATTTTTTATCCCCTCAATAACTATGCTCTGTTTCATGTGTGAATCAGTGAAAATGAGGCTCTGCCCTGATTGGCGGCCTCATCATGGCGAAACATAAAGAATGGCTTTCAAAGCTGTGACATGTCTGTACTGGGCCGTACTATGCAAATCACCACCTTTGTGTTGTTAGAGGGGGCGCAAAAGCTAAACAGGTGCTTCAAGAACACCATTTTGTTGGAAGGGCACTTTAGCCACAATGCTGAGATATTCAGTTTGATATTCGGTAGGGGGGAACCAAAGCATGCGTGCAAATAAAAGTGTAATATTCACAAGATGGGCCCTTTAACAAAATTACAAATCAAATCTGAGTGACTAATGCAAGTATCTGTGTATTTTCCTCTCCCACATTTCATCATTTCATCTCAATTGCAAGCTGTGAAAATAACCAATGCGTGCGAAACATAAAGCATATTAGATAACACCATTATTCTCTTTAGCCAATACAGGTGAAAGTGCCCATCCAGCAAAACACACCGGCCCCTCTGTTCTGCCAGCATCAGCACAGCTGTTGCCCTGCCAGCCTTTCGCAAACTGGCATCACAGCAGACCACTATTGGACACTTGAGGCAAGACAGCTGAGATGAGAATCAGCTGTTTAAAGGATGAAAATAGCCGATGACTGTCCAGCCTGCTAACAGACCATGGCCGTGCCAATCTGCAAAATGCTGAAAGGCACAGCTGGTACCACTGCAGGTCCAGTTGGTACTTACTTGCCAGGAAAGAGCCATTTTGTCATTTTGAAATAATACCAATAGTACCAAAAATGAATAGTATATATTATGGATCTATAAATAGGCTAATTGGTGAAACTGTTGCACTGACAAATGCATGGTTCAGCAGCGACAAATACATTGCTCAGTAATGGATGCAAATGAAAGACATCTATACATCTACACGCTTTACACATTTTCCCATGGTAGGTTAATCGTACAGGACAAAATATATTGATTTATACCTGTGCAATAGACACTACCATAAGTGTTGCCTATAATTGTAGTCTCCATTTGCCAGAACTTCCCATGTCCATTATTTTCCGTTACCTACTGTGTCCCTTGATAGTTTTTCATGTTGCATTGCCTTATTTGGGGCATAATTTGTGGGGGGTGGGGGGTATCACGATTTTTTGTGAATATTTTCTGTATATATATATATATATTTATTTATTTATTTATTTTTATACACACTCTAAGTGTGTTAAGTAAGTACTAATAACCGATAATATACTGCGCAGCAAATAGACCACATTAAGTATACCTGAATGGCAGACTTACGCAGTGGTGCTTCCAGTCAATATAGATCTCCGTGTTTCAATCTAAACATCATTGTGACAAAGTTATTCAGAATTTAATCTTGCGGTGCTCTGTTTATTAAAATTCTGGGAGTCAATAAAGAGGGGCCTCAGCCAGCCATTTATCAGAGGTGTAAAATGTGTCTTTCCCATTATAATTTTGTCTTCGTCTAGCATGTCAGAATGTATGACTTGTGAATAATGGCAAGATTGTTCCAAAGACTCGCACTAGACTCTTGCACAAAGCATCATCTTGAGTGTCAGAATGTATAACCTGTGAAAGATGACAAGTTTGTACCAAAGCCCAACACGGGAATCTATCACAAAACAAATGAGGTAAGCAGCTATTTCAACTGAAATTTTGGTCGTGGTGTATCTTGCGCAGGATCTTAATTAGATTTTTTTTTTTTTTGAATTCGCAATGCAGTATAAAAAATGAAAGCAAAAATATCAGCGCAAAATAAACAACTGAAAATCTAGGAGGATACGTTTTGGACAGATCAAACTGAGGCTCCGCCATCAGCTAAGCAGCCCCTCAGTGAGCATCCATTATCTTTATTTTGCTACTTTGCTAAACAGAATAAGCTCCACGGAATCGTAGTGGAAAGCTGTTTGTATAGTAAGGCAGATTAAAAAATTTTAAGCATGTATCAAATTCAGGACCATGTACCATAGGGATATGCTTTAATGACATTCATGAAAAATTATAGAGGTCCATCCTTTTTACTTTACGTAACAGAAGGAAGAAAGGTGATAAATTTTCCTCAAACTAAGCACACTATAACAATGCATTAAATAGAATTAGGATATTTTTGTGTACACAAAATCATTTGTTTGAATAAAATTCTGTTCTATCTGAGGTTAAACCAGTAAAGAGCTTGGTTGTGGCGTGCAGCACACTAGCTTCCGGGCGAAGTCGAAAATTACGTTGGGAGCAAACGCAACATAAAAGGATATATAAACAAGGATGTATGGAAATGGAGAGAATGAAAATTCTGCGAAAAGCAGTGCGATTCAATCAAGCTTTAATTTTATTTTGATAATTGTCAGCGTTTGCGGCACGCTCCACGGGGATGTTGTGACTTGTGTACGAGACTGACAATGAAGCCGGTAACAACAGCTGCTTTGTGCCGAGTAGCTCGTGTACCTTGCCGCTCAAGTCTTGTCAGTCACATTTCCCCTAATTAACTAACATCTGCTTTCCATTTTCACTTACACCGCACCGCCAGCTTGTCTCTCCTGAATCCCTGACTCCTGACCCCCCAGAGGAAGGCATTCACTGTCAAAAACCCACCACCACATAAAGGTGATTATTTAAAGTGCAAAAATACATCAATAAACAATTCATAAAGCGCACACACGCACAGAAATGCCATTACACACACACACGCACGCACATATATACATACATACGTGTATGCGCGTGTGTGTGTGTGTGTGTGTCTGATGTTAAGCAAACTGAAAAAGGAACAATCACGTGTGTGTGGTGTAAGACCACTGGACCTAGGAAGGAATGCATCACCTAAATTCCTCTTAGTTCTCCTTACAGTCAGTGCACTCATGTGAATATCATTTTTTTCTTTTTTGCAAAACTAAATTACAAATTATTTTAAGCCCTCTCATCCCTGTGAGCAGTGATTACATATATATATATATATATATATATATATATATATATATATAAGCTTATATATGAGCTGCGTGTGGTTAGCTGTGTGTATATGTGGAAGAGTGGATGCGGTCTGCATGAGGGTGCGATGAGTATGTATGAGTAATTGTATATGAATATGCATGTAACTGTGTTGTTTAAATAGTGTGTACACCTATTACAAAAGAACTGTAATTATTATTATTATTTATTTATTTTTTTAGTAGTAGTAGTAGTAGTAGTAGTAGTAGTAACATTAGTAGTATGTACATGCAATCCTTCTACTACTATAGCTGCTGCTGGACATGTCGAATTGATGATGGCAGTGTATCTCAATGCAGATTATACAGCCTAATTGCATAAAAATGAAAAACATTAATCAAATAACAAGGTAAATTAATTAACTTGCTAAATGTGTCAGAATTATTAATTGACAGCTATAATTTATAGCATCAACATGCAACAAACTTACTATATACCCGGCAACGTACAATTTATATGTGTCTTATAATGCAGTGTTTCACTTATAGTAGACAGCTTTGAAAACAGTATATATGGAGGAAATTCATCCTCTGTAATAAAACTAAGTTAAATCTTTTAATTTTATTAGTTCAAACATTATACAAGATGGTCTCCAGACTGCACAGATGTCTCTAAGATTTCACCATAACCTGAAAGCACATCAACTGAGTCAAGGGGGTGAAAATGTTCAGCCATTTTTAACTTCTAATGAGAATGCTTACACAACTGACTTATACTTATTTAATCAACTGCTTCTGCTAGACTTTATATATTGCATAGTATTCACCAGTGAATCACATACCTCATCATTCGGTTAGAATGAATCCACTTGGCTTTCAAAACAAATGCTAAATGATTACATTTATAAAAAAATAATTAACAGATGGCCAGCATAAAAAAATGTATACATATATATGATTTTCTACAAATGATTGCATTCACTCCCCTTTGGTGTGAAAAGCAGATTCAAGAACACTTTTAAATAATTTGTTCAATTTGTTCCACAGCCAAAGAAAAGCGGCTTGGTGGAAATTCAGATTCATTAAAACTTAATTAATATGCATCATTATGTAAATGAGGTTGCAGTTAATGAGTTCTTAAAAGAAGCCTTCCTTAATTAGTTCACTTTTAATGGCATCGTCATTTATCTTTTTTTTCTTTGAAGCAGAATGACGTGCGGAACTAGCCGTTCCCGAAAGTGCAAAAAAATAAAATTTTTAATTATTCTTAGTTTCTTAATTTTTATGATTAAGAATGCATTTAAAGCTCTAAATAAACTTTTAAAAGAAAAAAAAACTTTTTCAAATCACTTATTTCAATTAAAAAATATTCTCTTTGTATTTATGGAAGGGTGTAAGTTAAAAGGATATCATCTCTTTTCGAAACAATTAAAAGCTTCTCACCATCTTCTTTTTAGCAATGAAAATCCTGCCATTATGAACAGTCTTGAAATACACATATCACACAACCATCAATTCTTGCTTCCCTGCTATATCTTTTTTACTCACTATTGAGTAAAATTGAGAAACAGCAGTTTTGAGGTGCTATTTAAGTTGTCAGTTATGTGTGTGTTTACCCATACGAGAAAATATAAATGCTAAACAGATGCATCCACCATTTATCTGCAGCAAGTAATAGTTAAGTCCTGGAGAACTGTCAGCTGAACTGAAGAATTTGTACCTTTGATATCCAACCGGTCCTTTGATTAATTTGTCCTGGAATGTACAGTCACTGTCTTCTGTATTTATTTATGTATTTATTTCTTTATTTATTTTTGATGATTTTACTGCCTTTGGATTGGTAACCAAAATGTTCCTCTTGGGACAATTTATATTTGTTCATATTTGTTATATCTGTAATCTTATATGCCACTTTGCACTAGCATATGGAATCTGAGGGTTTACAATTAAATGGTCAAACCTTGCCAAGGGTGGCGTTACCATGCACACTAGACTTCATACAGTCAGTAGTTTCAGTGCAAAAAAACTGGTTTTCCCTTTACTTGTTCATGCAAAAGGCAACACAAGCGAGTTTCTATTTTGGAACTGTTATTGTATTTTTTTTCTGGAGGCACAATCGTTTATGTTCACGTGACGCAAATACCGTGGCTGTTTATCATACACTGACCTGGCATTGAATTGCTATGAAGAGCATCAGTCGCTGTATTAACTGGAACTGCACATTCAGACACAGAAAATTGACCTCCTTTAACCTCCAGTGCGTCAGCCAATCGCAAGCAAGGATTTGGCAAGAAATCCAGTCGTACCACTGGCGGCAAAGTTTGGAAATTTAAATGCGAATCCTCAAATTATCAATTTACAATGGACGTTGCAAATGACATGCAATATAATCTTCCTCAGTTTTCCTTTTTGCAAGGTAGGGATAATTCCACTTTGTTAGATGGGAGAATTTAAGTAGACTCTTGCTTGTAAGGACAGTTGCTTATTAGTGATCACTGCAAATACCACTGACCAGGCATGTTGTTTTTTGGGGGTCCAGCACATGCAGAGTTGTGTGTTATCAATACAAATGTAGTCTAATATAATGAGAACTAGTCACATTGGTTTGTCCATGGGCATTTTATCACCTGAAACTGGACATTACGCAGCAAGATGTGGAATAGAACCTTCCTAGCAGTCAATCTGTCCAATCACTTAGACCCTCCCCGGTAATCTACATCAACTGGCACTAATTAAGCACAAGTAATGATTGACAGCAGCATTCCCACGCTATCACAAGCTGCTTTGACGGCAAAGAATGTCAGATATGCATCAGACATTTTTACAGTACATAGTATAAATGCCTTCGTTTACAACAGTAGGATGTGATTGGCATGATGAAAGGCAATTGTATCAAAATCAATTAATAAGAATTACTCTAGGTGTTTATTTGCAGCGTTTCAGTTTTGGCGGATTTAACAGCATCTGTGATCACTAGTAGTCACAAATAAATAAATAAATAAAAATCAGTCACCTAATAACACATTTCCATTTGAATCAAAGTAGTTGTATGAGTGTGCCAGACATCAGGAAAATTGCTGGATCTTTAGCTTGGAATGCAATTATTAGCTGAAGGAAAGTCATGCCTTACATGACCGCCTGAAGACAACTTACAAATTTAGAGAAATTCAAGGCTACAAACACATTGAATCCATATTGTGCAAAACATACCATTACAGGAAGGTATCAAGAATATATACCAACGATAAAAAAGTATGAGAACTGACAGATCAGTTGCTGCTTTTTACAGATTTTAACTCGTCTTCACCTCAAGTGCTCACTAAAGTTTGGGTATTTCAGAGGGATGAATCAGTGGACGCAGTACAAAGTGAATGATTCTACCACCCCAATTCCGAAATAGGTGGGACAAAGTGTAAATTGTGAATAAAATCAAAATGCATTGACTCTCAGATCACATGAGACAATATGTTATTCACAATAGAACATGGATGACATTTCAAATGTTGAAACTGAGACATTTTACATTTTTATCCACACAATGAGCTCATTTCAAATATTCTTGCTGCAACAGGTCTTAAAAAAGTTGGGACACAGGTTTAAAAAAAGGGCTAAAAAAGCAATTAATACATAAGAGAATCAGCTGAGAGAACATTTAGCAAGTAATTACATTAACTGGTATCAGATGTGTAACATGATTTGCTATAAAAGAGATGTCTTTGCGAAGCTGAGTCTCTCAGTAGTAAAGATGGACAAAGGATCTCCAACCTGTGAACGTTTGCGTAAAAAAAAATTGTGGAATACTTCAAAAACAATGTTCCTCAACGTCAAATTGCAAAGGTTTTGAAGGTCTCATCATCAACAGTGCATATCATCATCAAAAGATTCAGAGAAAGTGGAGAAATCTCTGTGCATAAGGGACAAGGCCAAAGACCTTTACTGGATGCCCATGATCTCCAGGCCCTCAGACGTCACTGCATCACTCACCGGCATCATTCTGTCATTGACATTACTAAATGGGCCCAGGAATACTTCAAGAAACCACTGCCTGTAAACACAGTTTGCCGTGCCATCTTCAGATGCCATCTAAATCTCTATCATGCAAAGAGGAAGCCATTTTTGAGCATGATCTAGAAGCGCCGCCGTGTTCTGTGGGCCAAGGCTCATTTAAAATGGACTGTAGCAAAGTGGGAAAGTGTCCTGTGTTCAGACGAGTCCAAATTTGACATTCTTGTTGGAAATCATGGGCGTCGTGTCCTCCGGGCTAAAGAGGAGAAAGACCACCACTCCTGTTATCAGTGATCAGTTCAAAAGCCAGCATCTCTGATGGTATGGGTATGCATTAGTGCATATGGTGTGGGACACTTGCATGTTTTAAAAAGCACCATGAATGATGAAAGGTATATAAAGATTTTACAGCAACATATGCTCCCCTCCAGATGACACCTTTTCCAAGGTAGGCCTTGCGTATTTCAGCAGGACAATGCAAAACCACGTACTGCAGCTATTACAACAGCATGGCTTCGTAGTAGAACAGTCCATGTGCTGAACTGGCCTGACTGCAGTCCTGATCTTTCATCGATTGAGAACATTCAGTGCATAATTAAACAAAAAGTCAGTCAAAGGAGATCCAAAACTTTCCAGCAGCTAGAAGCCTGTATTAAACAACAGTGGGATAAAAGTCCAATGGCTAAACTCAAGAAACTTGTCTCCTCAATGCGCAGATGCCTGCACTCTGTTATGGCCCCAATTTGTAATTACATTTTCAACACAACAGCAACAGCAAGGGATGACAGACACAGTTTAAAAAAACTTAAACACATTTAATTTTTAACAAAGACAATAATAACTAACTAATCTACTATCAACAACTAAATTACCAAGATTGATTTACTACAAAAAAACAGAAATATTTACAGTCCCTCTTTGTTGGGGTGGCTTGGTGATGTCCTGGGCAAGGAAAAATGCTCTAACACAGGCAAAAATCCACAAAAGAAAACTTCACAGGTCTTGAACAGAATGACAGGTCTGGTCACACGTATCCTTCTTCTTGCAATTTCTCCTACTACTTTACTGTCTCAATTCTTTTCCTTATATACTCTTTTGCAGACCCCACCCACATTTCGACCTCTTTTTTTTTAATTTTCGGGGACTTGCCCCAGACATGTCCAGGACATGTCTAAACATAGCTCCAGTCTGGGCTGAATAAAAAAAAAGGTAAATACTGTCATCCAGTGGCCTATATTCACATTACAACTCTGTATTAAAAAGAAGAGGGGATGGTACAACAAGGTAAACAGGCCCCTGTCCCAACTTTTTTGAGACCTTTAGCAGCCATCGAATTTGAAATGAGCACATTTTGTTGATAAAATTGAAAAATTTCTCAGTTTCTCTGTTATCTCTGCCTATTTCATCTTCTATTGTGAATAAAATACAGGCTGGTGTTATTTGAAAGTAATTGCCTTTTGATTTTACTCATAATTTACACTTTGTCCCAAGTATTTCGGAGTTGGGGTTGTACCTTTTGCATCAGAATTTTTTTTTCAATCATTTGCTTGTTTGTTTATTTGTGGCAGATGTGTTGTCATCATAGTCTGAAGATTTGTCCTCACAAAAAAAAAAAAACAAATAAAAAACAAGCAGATTAGTCAAAAATGCTAGAGCCCAAAAAGACCTGTGTTTACATGTATGTGACAGATGACCAACAGAGGGTGTCATGATTCCTTTATGCAGCCACAAAGTTCACATAGAGAAGAGAATGGTGTGGTGGTTGGAACAACAAATCTGCAAACTTTATCAAGGGAGACCAGTGTTCAAGTCCGGTTTCCAATCCTTAATTTAACATTTAGGGAGAGGAAAGCGATTGACAAGGGGCGGAGAATAGAACTGGGCGATTGCGGAGAGGTAATTAGTCTATTAGTAGCGGTGCAGCTTTACAACTTAAACTAGAGTGTTCATTAGTAATTTAGTAATCTAATATATGTATATACATGGTTAGTTGTGTTAGTAGACTATAATACAAAATACAAATGTTAGTCTTGTTAGTAATCAGAACAGAAGCATGAAGGAAGAAAACGAGATAAGAAGGAATATGTTAAACACCAGACTTCATTTAAATCACCCGAAGTCAGTGAGCACGCAGACAGGGAAGACAGACTGAACCAACTAGATCACAAGACAGGGGAGACAAGTGCAATGGAACTGAACATAGAATGTACCAAAAACCTGAATGTTACAAAAACCAAAAAGAATAAATAAAAGACAATCATCATGAACACAAAACCAGAACATAAACATGACCAAATATCAGAACCATGACAATTTTTCCATTTGTTTTTCAAGGTGCTGTACTGCCAATACTGGGAATTTGGCGATATAATCATTTGGGTGTCATATCTTGTTGTAATAGGCAAATTAACCCATTGTATAGGCATTCATTTTACAGTATATTGGGTCTTTTTTTTAATTATAGTGCTAAAAAATAGCTGCACTAGTGTTTTGACCATAGGCACTAAAAAACAAACAAACAAACAAAAAAGAAACACCTGCCATTCGAGACTTCAGAAACTAACTATAATGCAAGTTTTCATAATCCCAGCATCACAACTGATATATTATGCATAAATTTGAATTTCCATTCCATTTTAACTGGGGTTAAGAGGTGCCTCATTATTGGGGATGAGGTGAGTTGCATCTGCAGGAGATGCACTGTGTTTCATGTTTTCTGCAGCTTACCTAGACTCTAATTGATAACCACTGGCATTTGATCAGAAGACCTTCAAATAGAAAATAAATCTTTGTGCTTTCTATAAGAAGTCCATCTGTTGTTGCTGAGACAAACGTTCATTAAATTCATTTTGCTATCTCCGGAGTAAGATTTTAATTGTGCATCTTGTGCTTTTTTCACAGTAATAATTGTGAACTACTTTTTTTTTTAACCCTACCCATTCCTTGGTAAGGTGGAAACATCTTTTTCTCTAAAACAACCAGGCGTCGGTGGTGTACTTCTTTGAAAAGGCAGATTCAGAAAATTCAGTCGAACCTTTTTGAGGCTGGTAACTCTAACATAAATGGAATGATTATTCAAAAATGTTGGGAGGATTTTACTTAAAAAGAGGTACAGATATGGGACAATTGAAAGAAACACACTGAAATAAATGCAGGATAAAAATAAATGAAGGAGATTCTGTCCATTTTTTGGGCATGGTTTGGGTTCAATGTCCCTTTAACTTCTCACTGTGATGTAACTGTTGATTACAATGTGTAGCGTTTATAGAATAATGACTCTTTCAGCATTTACAATGGTTCCCTGTAAAGGCCAACGCCCACTGGCCGCAAAGCGGCGCGGCGCATCAAACTTTGAACGTTGCCTTGACGCTTTTAAACGCCCACTGAAAGCATCAGCCGCGTCAACATTGACAGCTGTCAACTCGATCGACAGGTCATGAGTGTCAATCTCAAAATATTAAACAAGACAACATTTAATTTTTTTTTTTTGGGGGGGGGGGGGGTCCTACCGATTAAGATTATATTATGTGATGGCAAAGTGCGACGGTCAGGTTACTATGCACTATACGTTATATACAGGCATAATTTTCCAACTAAATTTAGACATCAAGTAAATTAAGATTATGATTCATTTCACTTTACCCAGCAACGAAATAGCTAGCTGGCTAACTTAGCAGTGTAAAGTTCTCGTCAGTGTACCTTGAGTTAGTTACTGTCTAACTGTAGATCGCCTGATAACTTAGATGCCCGCAAAATAACGGATTTCCTTTCAAAACTGCGACTTGGTTAAAAAGCAGGTTGACAACTGCATGTGAGGTTGCCGATAAATGTGTGACTAACCATGACAAGGCGGAATGGTTAAATAATCTAAAATACAAATGTATTTTTACTGTGTTGACGCTTCAGAAATTCAGCAGTGGCGAATAGTAAAAATTGAGCAGTGGCGAAAAGTAAAAATCTGACGCACGTCAGACGCTGCCAGTTGGCGTTTCTCCATTGAAATTAATATAACCAATTTTTTGACGCACGTCAGATGCTTCCAGTGGGCGTTGGCCTTAAGTCTCCCTTCCACTTTGCAGTTCTGTTTGCCATTGGAGATTATCTTCAGGGAAAATGGAGGAACAGTTTATGGCACAAAGGAAGTATGTCAAGTAGTGTTCAACTGAAAGAGGAAGAGGATAGCGCTTTTGTGTTCCTTGGTAGTTATTGGTAGCTGCCCGCTGAAGACAGAAACAGCTGGTGGTGGAGCAACCGAAACAACAGTCAAAACTCAACCTGTCAAGAGGAAAAAAAAAATCTTGTTGATGGAGGATGAGGATAGCAACGGAAGAGAGTGATATAAAAAGAGGTTTGAAAAGAGAAAAACAATGGACAGGCACGCACACAATGGCGAGAGCACCGGGACTTGAGAGGGTTCAGAACCAACATTCAGTTGACATTGTTTTTTCTACCAGATCAATAAGTAACACAACTTGCCTACTTATTAGCTAATTCAACTGGATGCTGTACTCTGTCTAACTGAGATTGAGGGTTTTCAGTTCAAATTGAGATTCGTACGGTCTTTTCTTGCTTTGGACAGTAGCTAGGCTCCTAGTAGTAGGTAGGCTCAGGAAAACAGAAAGAGATCCGACTGTTATTGTGATTGCAGCCAAACAATAATACCAGTTGGATATGCTAGGGGGAAAGTTGAAAAGTTGTCTTTTAACCCTTTCAACCCTGGACTTCCCACTGGAGGGATAATAGCCCGGCTCACACCTTGCCTTAAAGCGCATTACTTCTCTTAACTCATTCCCATTTACGTTTCCTAATTTGCAACTAAATTTTCATTCGTTCAGTTACGAGGGTCAATCGGTAGAATTACAATGCATTTCCCCTTAGCTTGTGTGAATGTTCATTGCAATAGTTATTAAGCATTATCCCATCGACTTTAATGCAGCAGGGACTGTAACATTCATTGTTCTGCACTTTCCTGTGGCATGGGCCACTGAGCTAGGATTGCAGTAACTGTCCTGTTCCACTAGGGGACTGGCCTGGACCACTGAACTAGTGTCTCGAGACTGATTCGGGGCAGTTACTGCAGTCCTAGCTCAGTGGCCCGTGCCACAGGACAGTACAGTACACAAAATGTTACAGCCCCTTATCCATTAATGGTGACATAAAACTTTAATGTTTTTCAAAGCTTTTTGAATTCCTGTAGCTCAAAAAAGGCTTTTTTCTGTGTCAGTGTCCCATTGGCTTGATACACCAGAGAAAATGTTTTAAAAATGTGGTTTTGCCGATTCCTGTTGAGTTTGCATATGGGCCAGGTCATGCGGTAACGGAGTTACAAAATTGGTGTATTTTGTTTTATAGCTCTAAAACTAAGTAAGACAGAGTTACAATTTAAATGTCTTTGTGTAGGTCTTCTTTAGTACTTTAAACAACAAAATAGCAAATTCTGTTCATTTGATTTATTTTGGGTGAAAACGGCCAAAAACTGGTCGGTATGGGGGTTAAAAATTTATAACTCCGTTACCGACCGTTTTTTTGCCATTTTCGCCCAAAATGCCATTTATCCAGAGATTATTGCCTTTTATACAATCTCATACTGAAGCCTCCTTACAACTTTCCCTGAAGCTGGACTATACCTTGAAGCTGGACTATAAAGACCTAATCAATGATTTTGCTACCATGAAAGTTAAACGCATTGCATGCATTTTAAATGATTTTGAATGCCTCCCGTGCATCAAGCTTTCATGATGCACTTATAACCAATGTCTTAAATGAATCAATTACCAATGTTTTGATGAAAGAAGAGTTGGTAATTTAATACATTTCTCTCGCATTGAAGCAATAAGAGTGCAGTTGCACTTCCCAGTAAATGTAGCCTATTCTTTTGACTGCTGAAAACATTTTGATTTAGAGCAATCCTAAAATAAATTAGGTTGCACTGCTGAAAAAAATTGCTAAAAAGAGAAATGGAATTCAGAGACAGTATTGGATTACTTAATTTTTTTTTTCCATCCCTGCAATGACTCTTAATGACTCTTGTCCTTTGTCAATAAATTCTTTATAATTACAGGCTCATACATCGGTTTTGATTATTCAGTAAATAAATTGTGATTATTAAACACGCGATCTTAAACAGGAACAGCTCACGACACGCCACTGAAAATCCTGTAACACCAGCATTACTCCTTGGAGAATGTGGGGCTTTAGGACGTTAATAGAAGATGAGCAGGCCATGGCATAAAAAATTTTGCTTCCAAAAATAGCACATGACCTAAATTGGCAAAAGTTTTTTACATCTGCAAATTTTAAGGAGATATGACTGACATCATTTTGGTCTTTTTTCATCTCTGCCATTTTTGTCGTGATGAAAGCACAATTGGTAAATCTACTTTCTCACTATAGAACATTACAATAAAAATGTATTACATTGATGTATTACTTTCACATCCAGTTTACATGTGGGCCTATTGATTACGCCGAAAATACTGAATACAGTATGTCTGCTTTTAGTTACGTATATGAATATGCCAGGGTAAATTGTCAGCTAAATTATGCAAAAAAACACAACTTATGCCACAATCTACTTGTAAGTGGAGGGAAATTTCGGGAAAAATGTTGCATTTAGCAGAGAAGGAACCCACGCAGATCCACAGAAAAGCCCTTTGGGCTTTTTTAATAATGAGGATAAGCTGCAGTTGGTACAAAAAGAAACATAAGAACTAAAGTGGTTATAGCCATAGTGTCGTCAGGACAATCTGAGACAGGCAATGAGCAAACTAGATCCAGAAGGGGGTGCGGAAGCCATAGTCCAGGAAAGGTCCAAGGTCAGTACCGGGACAGCAATCCAGGGGTACAAAGCATGCAAGACAGTGCTTATTCACAATTTCCGAGGCTTAGAGGGGCTGGTAAACAGACTGCTCTAAGGATACCAGAGAAGGCAGATATGCATGATGAAAATTTACTTGTTTTTTCTTTTTCTGAAAATGCAAGGAATAGAGAACTTTACAGTAGAACTGGTTATGGACAGAATGAAGAGAAAATAATTCAGCGGGGAATGTTAGCAAACTACCATCTGAAAAAATGCACCATAAACAATAAACAAAAATGAATAAGTAAGGGGGAGAGCGCGGAAACTAAGCAGAGCGCGAGACAATAATTTAACAATGGAAACGGAAAACAGAATGAAAACTCGGACAAGGATTGTGGGAAAATTAATAAATAAAGGCTCATGACATGACAGAAAGGACCATAGTGAAGCAGAAATAATCTTCTTGACTTGGGAAGCCTTTATTTAAAAACTTTTCCCAGTCTAAGCTGCGGTGTAAACTACATACAGAGATTAAGAGGAGAAAGGACAAAATGTGTGCAAGAGCTCCTGTGGTGTTTCCAATTCATTAAGGGCCAGCAAGAGCTTTCAGTGGTACAAATAACCCCTTTTACGCTTAATGCCTCCACTGGATGTAATGAAAACTACAGTCATTGAAACCAATAAAATGCCAAGGCTATTAATTTGTACAGATTCTAAGCTAATTCAAAGCTCCAAACTGAGTGTGATTTCAGGGACAGGATGTGAATGCTCCACATGCTAGAAATATACACACTTACCCCCTGGATTCAGTCAAAACCAAGTAGTCATCTTCAGAAAAAGGAGTGCCATTCAGTGAAAAAAGTAAGCTGCTGTGGATTAATCTCACAGTAAATTACAATAAAGAGTCCATTGGATTCATTTAAAGTAGGGCCAAGCAACAGCAAGCCAATGAGCATCAGCCACCTCTTTTCAAAACCAGAAGTAAGATCTTGATTTATTTGAGGGCCCAATACAAAGTAACTGAATACATTAATAAACAAACAAGCAAATACTTTCCTGAAATCGCTGTACAACTGAAGGTTATCCATACAAAGGCCAATCTTGTGATTATAAATAGGGTACATGTATTATTGCATGATATTATTTCAATGTTGACATCATCTATATTGCTGCCCAAGGTCTATCTATCTATCTATCTATCTATCTATCTATCTATCTATCTATCTATCTATCTATTCATGCAAAATGTTTTCTGGGCAATGCCCTATATCTGACAGGGAGCAATGCACTATTTGTTGCGATAAATTCTTCTGCAGTCATCATTAAAATGTCTACCTTGTGCAACAGTAGCCATTCTGTCTGTTGGGGCTGGATGGGACAGCTTATGTGGCCCTCAGAGGTCGATGAGCCTTGGGTGCCCAAAAATCCATTGTTGGTTTGTGGTTGGTTCCTCCTTGGACCATTGCTGTTGGATACTACTGACCAGAAACAAGCCTTAAGCCATGCTGTGTCATACATGCTCCAACCCAGTCTCTGGCCATAACAATAGACCACATTTTTCCGACAAGTTCTCAACAAGCAGCAACTTGTTTGCAGATCTTGACAATGCACTGTCATTACAAGATGATAAAAATTATTCACTGCATCTGTGACTGGCCAGAATATTTTTGGTTTTTCAGTTAGCTGATTTTTAAGTTTGGTATGACTGAATAATTAATTTACATTGCTTTAAAAATGCCTCTATCTTCACTTTTACCACTCTTTAAAAAAGTATGATGCTCTATAAAATATGGCAACCTGGTAGCATAAATTTTTGTCAAATATCTAGAAAATATCCTGAGGCTTATCAAAAATGGTCACAAATGCTGTAATCTAACGGAAATGTCCAGGAGATAGTGACTTTGCCGGTTACCTGTCAGCGAATTAAAAAAAAAAAGTTTAATTATCTGCTGGGACTGCATGAAATATCAATTCGCCATTGAGGATTATTCATTTTCTGAGTCTCATTATTGTGCTTTGTAGCAACACATATTTTTCATCCAAACAATTTCACAGAGATGCATATTTCTTCCCAAACATATAGACGATTGCAAATAAAATCATAATTGCTATGCAATGATGCAGGAGGCTAAACGAGTGTAACACCTTCTCAGCACAGAAACGCACCTTGCTATTGTTGTTGTGTCTTGTCTGTTTGTTTCTAATTTCAAAGTCTGGTCTTTTACCTCACCCTTTGATTCCATTGTGTTTCATATTTACAGAGTTTGCACTGTTAACAAAATCACCGCCTAACCTTATCCATTTTACTCATAGCTGAACCAAAACAAATGACAGCAACACACTCTACTTGTCAGATATGCATGAAAATCGCAACTTAGTCAATACACTTAGCTACACTTCATTATTCTTTACAAATTTTGTTACTAGAATACTTCTGCACACCCCTCTCAATAGCAGATATGAGGGCACCTTTAGGATTTGTGGGCAAACTGCAGTTGATTTCTCCTGGATACACCCGGCTATGGTGTAAAGAACAGATGCATGTCTCTTATGTTATGTTAGAAATTAACATTAAGATGACAAATGTCCATGTATTTGAAAGATATAATAACAGAAATTATTGTATCATTATCCATTGGCAATAGACAGCAAGTGAATAAGTAATTTATGGCAACTTATAGAATGGACCATAAGTGACTTCACTGTATGACATGTCATAAACCAGCTACACCACAGAACGTCCTCAAACCAACAATGCTTATTACTGAGGACATCAAGCTACTTTATGATAATCAAGATGGCATTCTAAGCCATATGACTCCCTTGAATTGATAACAAATGTACTGTAAATATCATTTTTTCCTGGACGGAAGTTGCATAATCAGATGAATTAGCATTTAGGTGCAGCACATTAAAAAAATAGTAATAATCAATAAAATAACAATTCACTATATTGTATGTTGGTACACAGAAAGTGCATGGAACACAGCAAAATATTCAGAGTTAAATCAATTTTAGAAGAGTCTATTTGGTTCTACTCTGGCAAGAGCAGACTCCAGTAAATGCTGTAAGAGTTCGTTGGACTTTGTAAGAGTTGAACATTTTACTGTGAACCTTCATGCAAAAATACTGTATACTGTATATGAGTAGTTGAGTTAGGGGCTAACTTTGTGGTAGCAATCATAATTGCACATATAGCCAAACACCTTAAGCTGAAGATGCATTCTGTTCTTGTTGTTCAAATTTCATGAATGCGAAACACAAGTAGAGCTTATACAGTTTATAAAAAAAAACAAATAGTCAGCAAATAAAACAATGCTGCTGTTGGCCATTTAGGTCCTGACATTGAATAATCAAATCTGATCTCGGAGTGGCATTTAGAAGCTGCCTTCGGGGCCAAACAAATCACAGCACTTCAAAATGGTAAATGAAAATGTGTTCCAGGTTAATATTCATAGGGAGTATTGTTGTGGGAAAGAATAAACGTGACCTTGACACGCAAGGGCCAGTGAAAACTGAGAGGTCCAACAAGACTTACTGGCTACCCGTTAAAATCATGTAAAGATGTAATTAAGATTGTGTGATATCACAAGCTATTCCAGATCAATTTGACACATCAAAAGGTTCAAATCTTTTAAGTAAATCTGAGTCTATTTGTGGACAACAAAATAACCAGTTATGTCTGTTAAGCAAAATGCTGTGACTGTATCATCATACATAAATATGAACCTGTAAATATAGTTTTTAGGTACCCTATGCCATTATTAGAAATGTGTTGAAATTCTGCTATTATGAGGAATGATTTGTAATTCAACTGCATCAAATACAATTAACAATTTACAGGATTGTTTCAAGAATGAAATCATACACTCTCATGAAAAATATGGTATTGCCATTTATTTTTTAGCATTGTTTCTGTGAAAATCTATTAGCCTCGTCCACCAGCCAATAAACGAATAAGATGGATTTTTGATCTCAGTAAAAATCCATTCCCAACCAAATACATGACACATGCTGAAGACATAATAAAGAAAAAAGATCAGGCCATTATTTTAAGCAAACATCCACCTAAATCACTCAGAATGCTTTGTACAACATCCCCAGATTCATTCACTTGAAGGGGAAGGAATGAAGAAAAACCCTCATCCCAGTCTCCCATCTATCTGATGGTGAGAGGTGTGGGTGTCTTAATTTAACCTTAATTCATTCCTGAAAATTGTCTTGGAGTTTGTGCATTAAAACAGTAATTTAAAAAGATGGGTCTTCACTGCAGTATCATTAATTATTCAAAATTTTCAGCATCAGATTGCAATAACAACTTGTTTGAATCCGTGTACTGTATTCCAGTCCTATTTCTGACTTGATTATTTGAACTTCTGATGTTCATATGTACAGAGGCCAATATTTTTCCACTAAATCAAAAATATTCCCTTTCATGAAAGAATTAGACTCCTCCTGTCATTGCTGGTAACCTTCAATTATACCTAGCAAGGACTGAAAGGCAACCCTTTCAACCTAAGTGAAATCACTGCAGGGTAGCCACAGTTTTATTTATTTATTCATTTATTTCTAACTCATAACATATTAAATCATTAAGCAGTCAAATTTTAGCCACTAAAAATCTTTGCATTTTATTTTTCTTGTGATGCATCGAGAGACTGTGGGCAAGTGCTATTGACACTCCTGACATTGCCTGCGTAATTCATCCACCCACAAAATATTTCAATCTGTCAGTTCCTTGTAAGAGCTCCAGCACTGATATAAATAAGATCTACTCTCATCCTTACAAGCTTTTGTGGCCAATTTTTTCGCCACCTTTTCCCTCCCTCAGCTGTATGCAAATACTGAGCTGGGTATACTTTCATATTTTTTTTAAATTACCAATAGTTTGTATACAAATTTTAGCAGTCATTACAGTGCCTGTCAAATTCCACACCACATTTTCCATTAAAAAAGGACAAGGCTGAATATCACTCCTCATTTCTTAGCAGTTTCAAGAAATTCAGTGCAGAGGGTGGAGTTTGTCAAGTTGACGTAGAATTATGTGTAATGATGCCTCTCCAGCATGTTGAGGTCCACAACCAAACCTGCTGAACTTGTGAGTTCAGTACATAATTTACCAATGGCTTACACTGTCACCCCAGATAGTGTGGTGCAGTTAATTGTTTTGTGGAAACTGATTACCGCAAAAAAAATTGTGTAAACCAATTTAGTAATCGTGTGTTCACAGCACATAAAATGTGGTAAGAATAACTTTTACCTTATGTTCTTTAAGTACCATCCACGCAATGCAATCAAGTTGGCTTACATACTTTGAGGTAATAGGTTTCCACAAAACATTTTTGCATAACTATCTGGGTTTACAGTGTACCTAGATTGCTCAACTTCGCGTGGTAAGCCCATGACTCACCATTTAACCAATTTCTAAATGAAAATAAGGGTCAAACCCAAGACTTTGTCTCAGCCACAGTAAATGTCTCTATAAGCCAATGTGAAAGGTTTTTCGGCAAGATATTGAATCTAAGCAGACGCCCAGTATTACGATGGCACCCTGCGTTTTCCTGTTTGAACCACACAAGCCTTTGAGTGCAGAGAGCCAATTAGTCTGCAATACGTTCAAATCATGTGAGCCGTATGGTGATGTAATCCAAATGAAGCCACATGTTGAGGCCACTGTCGTGCTCCCTCTGTAGGGATGCTATGCTGTTTGCATACTGTTTGGAGGTTTGCAATAGGAGCTGTGGGCTTTAACATGCATACTGTTCCCCAATTTTACATACTCATGAAGAAGTAGGAGGTTGGGCTGTGTGACTGATAGTCAAATATCCCACCCGCGGGATAGAATGCGTTTTTAATCTCAAGGCTTGTTTATGGTTTTGAACGCCGCATATAAATCACACCGAAGTCACTAAAGGATTGCTTTATTTGTTCTTCATTTGAAAACAAAGGAGAATGTGTGGGAATGACAAATGGTCATAAGCAGAATAAACATTAACATATACTTTATGATGATGTATTGTGGTATTAATGAAGAACAGGAGGGAGGAGTAAGGAGTATGTAACTACCCATCAACTGAGCATTTTCATTTTCACAATGTTCGGATGGAATACCTGCTACGGATGGATACGTTTCAATAGACGCCCTGTTCGGCAGCATATGTTTTACACCAGAAATGCGAAATAACAAACCTACCCTGTTAGTATTCCAGTGTACTGAGCGCAGTGCCTATGGGAGAGAATGATGCAGCATTACGCAGTGGAGTCCTGGCACAAAGCTACTTGTCAACGGGGAGGATAATGCCATCTGCTTAAAACAAGACTCAGCTCTTTATACAGCCAAGGTCAAGACTCAAACCTGTGACAATGATGTCCAGCCTGTGCCTCTGTAGTCAGAACATGACCCTTTAGTGACTGAACTATTCGTCTATTTCCATGCTTTTACTACTGATGTTATGTCAACTGCCTCATGGAACCAGTGAGAATGATCTACCATGTGATTAAATTCATGTCTGTGTTATCCAAACAGTGTTTCCAGTGCATTAACATGCTGATCGCACAAAAAAGATATGGCAAACTGAACCTTGTACTTTGACAGAGAATATTGGTCATAACAATTAAATGTATATGACAAACAATAAATGTGAGGTGTTGTGTTTATACAAGGAACAAGATTTCTCATAACTAAAACATATTTTACTTTCTCCTCATTCACAGTTGCTGTAAATTAAGAATTAAGCTTTTGAATCATCCTGTATTTTTCCTCAAAAATCAGTGCTACTTTCTCAGCCTTAGTAGACACCAAAAAAAACTTGGCAAGTTAGTAGACAATAGTGATATGGAATCAGTTAGACACCAGATGCGGGAAAAGGGAAGGAGGATTTTATTTTAAACAAAACAAAACAAAACAGGCACGAGGGCCAACGAAAAACTTGGCCCAAAGGGTTGCAAAAGGACAAACTAAAGTACTCTACACAGAGCTATAAACAAAGAATGCAAAACGACAAAAAACAAAAGGCACTGGAAACTCCAGGCAAGAAGATCAAGAAAAATAAATAACAAGGCTATATATATATATATATATATATATATATATATATATATATATATATATATATACACACAAGACAAGAGCTATAATCACGAGACTTGACAAGAGGCTAGAACAAGACTTGAAACTTGACATGCAAGGGAACTTGAGACACTGTCTGCCAGCCAACTTCCACCGCATCCAGATAAAGGCTAAGTAATCAAGGACACATGAGGGGCAACACCTGGAGAAGCAGAAACAAGAGGCATGGCAAGATCATGACATGGACAGAGATTGGATGACATGACCTGCTCATTAAGAGAATGAGCGTGCTCAGCTTAAGTACCAATTAAGTATGCAGTTTGGAAGCAAGCATGAATGTTAAGAACAGAAAAGCACAGCAAGATCTTGAAATAGCAAAGCAGGAATCATGACAATAAACTCCCTGTCTAAATTAGTAATATTAGTAATGTGCCTATCTAAGAATTACACCGACCCAGTGAGTGTTAGTAAATGTTAGTAACTTAAAAACAGTAAATTGCCAATTAAGCTTAGAGAGCCCCGAATCAGCACAGCACAGAAGGAAGGGAGAAACCACAAAGCCAACCAGAGCTCAGAAATGTGCAACAACGAAGGCACGGGGCGGAACGCAGACAAGCGGTGGAGTGGCATGGCAGACCTGGCAAAAACAAAAACATGGAAAAGTAAAAAACATGAACAATAAACATGAATGATGAAATACTTGATCCTAACACAAGAAACTGTTAAAACTGACTATGAACATGAACATGAACTATGGAACATGAAACTGTTAAAACCATGAATAATACTGTTCTGGCCAAAGGCCAGAACCCCGGAACACAACAAATAGATGGAGTTCTTATCCTTCTTTTTTAATGGCATAACCATTTTCTAACCTTAAGGTATACTCTGAGCAATGCTTAGCCTCGTCTTGGTACAGTGTTCCCAAGCAAAAAACTCTCTTCTGACCTAAACCCTGCCAACTCACTGCTATTTTTGTTATTTTTGTTATTCATGGTTTATACACTGTTTATTTTAGTTCCACTCCCATGTTCTGGTTTGTAGATTGGGTTAAAGTAATTGCAAGGCGGTGCCAATCAACTTCTTGTTTAACTGCACTTGTGCTTCCCTCCATCCACCATTACAATAGCCAGGTTGCTACTCTCTGCTTAAACCTCACTTGCGCTATTAGCTCATTAAACTCATCAAACTCTCCCACACAGAAAAGCCAAAAAAAAGTGCCAGATACATGTTATAAGAAGTGCAAGTTAAAGATAATTGAGTCATTCAGTAAATGTACACAGAGATTTTCAATCTTTCATAGGTAATGTATGACTGAGGGTGATTAGATTATTATAGCTTCAAGGTAGAAATCCTGAGTAGCTTGGCATTAGATCCATTAATCTGTCCTTAAAAACCGCGAGAAGGAGATTTTGCACTTGTTTCAAATATCTCAAAAATAAAATTAGCTTTGTTTGTACATTGTAGTATTCATTAGGCAAATCTTGCATTGTCTTTTGCTGACATGACCTGTGGAAAGGAGGGAACAAGATAGATACCTGCAATACATGGCATCTAATCACTAATATTATAACTAATAACTAATAGTGAACTGCGTTGACATTGCTTCAGTTTTTAGCGGTTGAGCTCCTGGTTACTAGATGAACTCCGCAAATACACAAAATGAAGTTATTTGTAAGTAAACTGTGCCAGGCAACTTGGTCTTTTCCATGGGGATACATTAGACACATTAGGCAATGCTGGGTATTCTGAGACAAGCCTGCTGTGTTCAAATAACCATATTTTGGGGACTTTTTTTTTTTTTTTTACAAAAGAGTGTTTGACAGACTTTCAAGTGGCCTGACTTTGGTGGAGAGAATACAGCCCTGCATTGTGAAAGGGACCAAGTGTAAATGTGAGAGACTGTTTCACCCTCTTGAAAAGCATTGAGCACAGAGGTTACATGGTGATAATCCTGTCATCTGCTCCTCGTGAACTAAGGTTAAAGATTATTTGATGATGATTGTATCTCATCTGCATCAAAGGAAATATGTCTGAAGTTTACAAAAGGATGACTGTCTCTTTTGAGCCATGGAAACTAAATGGTAATTTTACTTTGAGATAATTGTTTAATTTGGTCCACAGGACCTGAGTGTAAAGTTTACAAAGTGTAGATTATTTGGTTGCCAGTGGTTTGATGAAACTGTTCATATGTGATGGATTGGCAGAGCCGCAAATTAAAACAGTCAGCACTAAGCACAAGACAGTTTGATGTCAGCAGGACTATGATGTTCATGCTCTACTTCTGGCTCTCTCTCATGCCAGAGATGCTCCATCTTCATGCGATTCTTCCCCAATAATGAAACAACTTGATTATTGAGCTTTGGGCAAAAAATGTTTCTACTTTGTAATTTCAACTTTAGCAGCATGAGTAAACACTTGTGCAGGATGATTCATTGAACAAGATGGTAAGTGCAAGGTGTCTTGAAAAACTGCATCCCAGTATTTATTTTTTTTTTCAGATTCATGAAATTAATGCAGCGGCACTTAGGGCCGCAAAATCAGTGCTTCCAGCATCGGCCAATGAGTTTTTACACCAGTCAAGAGCCGCAGATCTAAGAGATGTACTGCTGCTGCAAAAAAAGTGAAAGCCTTAGCGGAATGCAGAATATCAACACAAAATCTAAAATCTCGAGTGCAGGACTACAAAAGTTAAGGGTCGGTAAATTGCTGCATCAATTACATAGAAAACATATGACATCTGTAAAAGATCAAAAAATATATTTTCAAGACCTTATTGTATTTAAAAATATTAAATGTGTTTGAAATAAATGTATTTCAAATGCATTTGACATGCATTTTGGGAACTGCAGTAATATCCTGTCAGTATTAAAAGCGTCGTGTGTGGTTTCGATGTATGATGGTAGGGCTTCGGTACGTGACTGTTCTGCATGATCAAATGGAACGATGACTATAAGGCC
Organism: Gymnothorax reevesii; assembly: GCA_029721435.1. NCBI lineage: Eukaryota > Metazoa > Chordata > Actinopteri > Anguilliformes > Muraenidae > Gymnothorax > Gymnothorax reevesii. The sequence goes on from CM056573.1 coordinate 116,344,414, forward strand.
ATGGAAAGATTAATCACTGCTTGATAATACATATTTTAGATTTGGTTTGGTGTTACGTCCTTACAAAGCAGAGCATGCTACAAACTTATATCAATGCTTAACTTAAAAAAAGAAAATATAAATAAAACCTTTAATATTGAATATTGCACAAGCTCACAACATAAAATTCTCTTAATTTTCTGTTTGTCCTTGAATCAAAGGAAAAATGAAGATGTAAAACTGTGCTTTGTGGATTAATGTTTTAACACCTTACACATCAATAATTGGGTTATTATCATTATTATCATTAGTATTAGTAGGTATAAAACTATCTATTGGTAGTAGAAGTTATAGTGGTATTTTTTAAATTATTAGTATTATTTAAAATAGATTGAAACTGCAGAAATACCTACCAATACTGGAAAATGGGCATACAGCGACTTACTACAATGTGTCAGCAGCTACATCATCACGTGGAAATGCAGAGGTTGGAATACGTAGTAAACTGCTCTCAGCACAGATGAGCTGCCATTATCAGCAGCCGACTCCACTGAGCTGTTCTTAGAACAGTAAAGAGTGCTGAAATTTGATTGGCAAGAGCCTGGCAGAAAGCAATTTATTTTCTTGCTTTCCTGCGCAGCATCTTTGACTCAGCTCGACTGTTTCTTTTCTGGGCTGTACAGCGGAATGCAGAAAAATAAAATATGAATGAAAACTTGCTTGCACACGCGTTGTATGCGTGTGTGTGTTTTCATATTTGTGCTTTTGCATGTGTGTTAAACGTACACGTGCGTACGTGAGTGTGCACGTGCGAGGGCACAAGCGTCTGTGCATGTGTTCACGTGTATGCATATGGGTGCATGAGAGCAACAGCTATTAGTTTGATATTTTTGTAACTGGGGAAAAACAGTGGCAATTTATAAGCGTAGCTGCGCCAATGCTGGAAGCCTCTCTCAGAATTACCTATCAAATGTGCAGCGCGTTATGCTGCTGTCTTAGATGTCTTGGTCAAGATCAGCAAGATGTGTTGTTAGTGCGCAAGTCACAGTATTTGGAGATCTGAAATCAGCCAACTAAACAAAGTCAATTAAGATTTTGTTTTTAGAGTGACGGCAGACAAACAATAACCCTGCATGGAATAGTATCTTCACATAGACAAGTATTGCAGCTGTGAGTCATTATGCGACAATAGAATTTCTCACAAAATTTGATTGATTTGCGCAGTCTGAACTGACACTGCAAAGTGTATTCTTTAAACTGAGAATTTCATCATTCTCTGTCTTCATCATTTTGGGGAAAAAAAAATGCACATTTTAAATACTATGATGTGAATTACACGCTAAAGATGCTTGAAAAGATTTCACATAAAGACCACGAGAGACCATCTGGGATCACACCAGCCTCGACAGCGATGCGGTATTGTTTTCAGCATAGCAGTCCTTCTTATAACACATTCAGTGAGTGTGTAATCAGACCACACCCATCTTCAAACTCAGCCTTCCATTTTATTCCAACTGCTCACCTGTGATATTTTATGACTGCTTCGTAGAAGGTTGCAATGCCATAGTGTTCACAAGATTTGTCTGCAAACAAAAACACAGAAAGACAGACAGACAGACATATGAATACCTCCAAAAAAGCTGAAAAAATCTCTTATAGCTGTTTCATAGTGATTTCAGGCAAGTCTTGACGTTTGGCGTGATGACTCACACAGACCCACTCAAAACAATACCAGCATCGCTACTGCAGCTGGTAATAATGCATGTACTGGCGGAAAAAATGAAAGAACTCTCGTGTTGCCTCAGACAAATCTTCTTCATGAGCACTGGGTATCTGTGTGTGCCTACGTGTGAATGTGTGTGTGCATATGCGTGTGTGTGCGTGTGCGTGTCCGTGTGTGTGTGTGTGTACTTAAACACAATATTGACATACACTATACAGTCCAGTAGTTGAATACAGAGCCTTTTATTTTCCTATAAACTATAGAACTATAATTATATTATCCAAAACAACTGCAAGAAAGAATAAACTTATATTATAAACCTGAATGACATTTCAGTAATGGATACATGTGATGGTTTAATGTCTTTTTTATTTTTATTTTATTTTATTCTACCTGAAGAGCGAACCTGTAGCTGCCTGTTCTCCATGTACTTTAAAATGTATTTATTTATCAGTACCTTCATACACATAAAATGTATTATTTGACATGCTCAATATGTCAGGATAACAATATGAGTGAATTAAAATATTGAATTGTTATTTATGTTGTTTCTGACATCAAAAAAATGTCTGAGATCATGTGACATTTAAGAGAAAACCAAGACGTAAGTAAACATCATGATTTTAAAAGTAAATTTCTAACATTTCATTTTTTCCCATATAAAAGTGAATTCTTCATTCATTCATTCATTCATAAAATCACAATAATAACAAACTGAAAACTATACTGTATAAAACGTTAATGGTATTTACCATACACATCTTGTGTTTTCATATTATTCATTGGTAAGGATGCACAAGCAAAGGCAAATCAAATTCTCTCACTGAAGTTCAATATGATATTTGGATTCAACACTGTGAATTTATGAAAATACTTTTGCAATCATCCATTCCCTTATCACTTCTGCTACTGCTGTTACTACCATCATCACCACCACCACTGCCAGCACTACTATTCATGTTGCAACTACTACACAATTACTCTACTACTACTGCTACTATTATTATTATTATTCTTCTTCTTATTATTATTATTATTAATTATAATAATAATAATAATAATAACAACAATAACAACTACATTAACAACAACAAAATAAATGTTGTTATAAATCAGGTTTATTGTGTTTTCTAAGAAATTATTTTGAGGAAAACCCATGCTCCATAAATTATTTAGAACAACTGGGATCACAGAGTGTGATCAAATCGTAGAAAACAAAGAGAACTCTCGAATGCCAGCAGAGCTCGTACAAAGCATCAAATCTGAGTTTGATGCTAAATAAAGCAAGATTTCTCCCATCCGGATATGCAGGCAATAATTGGTAACTTACATGTTCAGTGCTCTGTTATTCAAATCTTTCATTTGTTGCCCTTGTTTATGAAATGTTAATTGGAACTCTGCTGCTGCAAGTGGACTCCCAGCTCCCCTTTGCACAGAAGTGAAATACTTTTGGATTGTTCTGAGTCTTTCTACTTTTTCTGTTTGTTTGTGAATTTAAGATATGCAACATAGAGATAAAAGCTGCAGAAAATAGGGCTTTGTATTCACATGCAAATGTTGTATGGAAAAAAATGAACTGCAAAAGTAATTTTTGGCATTATCAATGTTTTAGCAGCAGATTTTAAACCACTTCAATGCCTTCAAGGTGAAAAACACTGCCAATTGCATTGAAATTGCATATATGCATGTAGCAGCTCGTTCAAAGATACAATCTGATTATGAACATGGATTAACGGACAAGGAGATGTTATAAATTTGGCACACATACACACACACACACATACACACACACACATATACACACACACGCATTGTAACAAAAAATGCCTCTTTGCATCATTTAGAAAATGATTTAATTTAATCCTTTCCCCTCAATAGTATGACTTACTGCATTATGCGCTTTAGATCAATATACTGTATCTATTCATATTTATTTTTTTATTTGATGGGGCAATAAGCTGTCAAATATTTCAATATCGAAAAGATATTGAGTGCTTAAAGAGATTGATCAATCCACATGAATATGCTCACATTTGTGACTCATATACTATAAAGTCCCTGATTGAATGAAGCAAACATTGTACCATTATTGTATCGTTAATATACTAATATACTTCCTTTTTGTGCGCTATCCAGTTATTGAATTAACGGGGTAACTGAGTGAGTTCCATGTTTTCCATTATGAGCATATACCCACGGTAGCTCCACCCTCACTCATTCAAAACAATTCACAGCACTTGCAAATCAATGTGATTTTTATTCCTGCCTATGTGCATCTTTATGTTTGCTAAATATCTGTATGGCCATTTCAGCCATCAGACTGAGACAGTCCACTGTGCATTGACTATTTTCGTGAGACAAACGATGTTACTTCATTTCACTTATAATATTCTAGCAGTTTCTTAATTTATCTACAGTAAATCCAGTTCTGCCTTCAATGTTTTCAAATGACCTGATCCATTCGGTGCAACTAAAATAACTGAAATTGTGAAACTTATTACATACTGCCATGATTCATAATGAAGCAAAAAGTCATTATATAAACATAAGATTTAACCCCAAAATAGTTAGGCTTCATGTATTTTTGCTGAAACATATGGAATTATTAACTGATATAATTATTGTGCTCTTTCTCGTTGGTTTTAGTGTGTTTTTACTAGTGAGTAAATTGAGGGCACGGCAGCAATGCCAGTCCGTATTTTTTAGTCTTTTTTTTCACGATGAGCACTGTTGCGGGTCTGCGTAGGATGCATGTGCGCAGGGAATGTGTGTATGCCGGGAGATAGGTATCTAGTTTCTACAGAAGGTGCATGATATGACATACAAATGGAGGGGAGCGGAGGGCTTTGATGCTGGAGCGGGCTGGTAAATGGGGCCTATACGGTGAACTCTGAGCCCGCACCTTGCCGCTCGTATGTAGGACAGCCGGGGGTGGCGTGTTGGGGCGGGGGGGAGGGGGTGAGGAAGCTTCCTGGCATCCGGTGGGTGCAGTACCCCCCCCCCATAAGCCGCCACGCTGGCACAGGTGGGCACGTTGATTCCCCCCACGGAGACAACGAGCCAGCGGGCGATGCGCTGGCACTGCAGGGGCGGGCCGGGCAGGAAGCGGGAGGGAGGGAGCCACGGGGCAGCGTACGTGGGCGCGGCACGGCACGCGTCTGCGTGCACGGCGAGCAGCGGTAGAAAGGCGTTTTAGCGGTCCCCACAGGCTGCCTGAGCATGCCGTCCCAATTAAGCAGGCCTCATAAACAATAGGGAAGAGCGGCTGCACCAGGGGGACCTCTCTCGTCCCCCCCCCCCTGTCTCTCTTCCATAAGAGAGCCCCCTATAACACCATCTGATTATCAGACGCGCTAACGCGCCACGGCCCTTTTGATAGCGTTAGGTGTCACTTATGAAAGAGCCTCTCCCTGCTGAATATGCAAACATCTTTGAAAGGATTGCAAACTTTGGTCTACGTGCGTACAGAAGTGATTCTTCTTCTCTCCTTTTTATTCATTTCAATTAGAGTCCCTCTTCTGCAGGCTGTTCTTCTTTTACACATCACTCGCTACGTAGTGGAGGCAAAAAAAAGCAGCGTGTAGCAGTTGTAGGTTGTAAGTATTTTCTTCAAAAAATTAAAGGTGAGAACGTACTCTGTTTCACTGCTTGGAGGAGTAACTGCTGGAAGTATTTCTGCGCTTAGTTCAGAGGGAGCGGTCGTGTCCTTCAGTTTGTTCTGCTGTGAACAACCTGTGCCATTAAAATTGCTGTAGCAGACAATATTTCAAATGTGTAAATTTAAATCTCGATTTGCGAATATTTTCCTCATGCATTTAGGTCTTCGACGGTCATCTAACAGGGACATCAATGTTTTCGAACATATGTCTGGTGCTTGGCATAGATAAATTCATTAACTAACTTTATATGTCATTCTGAAGAATTGTTCCCCCACTTTTCATTAAAATATGCCACTGCTGATCCAACCTCCTGGATTTGCTACCTGTCTTGTTCTATCTCAAACCACAGACCCATCTCTTGTCATCACAATTTTTCATGTTTTCAGGTGTTTTTGTAAGACATTACAAGAACCTCCCATCTCCCTTCTTACAAACCATATTGTATGCAGAAAACATTTATAATGAGCCTCAGTAGTTTAAGTCAACACACAGCAAATTAGTCATTGTATAACTGCAAGGAACATCAAATTTTCAGTGAGAAATCATGTATCACTGTAGACATGGAGGACATCTTCCCATGCAAAAAAGTGTGCTATATTTCACAAAGAAATATTAATATAGTTTTGCTGATGTCATGCGAATACATGCTGTGGCTGGTTGATTTGTAAAGGAACAATGCAAATTACAAATTTATCCAAAGGCATGTGAATACCAATACAGTACCATAGTAATAGGTACTCAATCAATATGTTCATACTTTCAGGTTTTACATATTGAAAATAAGGGCAAAATCTGATTTGACATTTGGAATCAGCACATGCTAAATGTGGGAATAAATGCATGTATTAGAATAAAAATTCAGTGGACAGTTAACAAAGTTTTTTTTCCATCTTTTATTCCCTCATTATCTTATGAAACATTAGTTTTTCTCTGCCTGTGCATCTGATCAACTAAAAGCTTTTTTTTTATAGAAAAATAAATACTGGCTGTTTCTCAATTTAATGGAAAAATTACATAATATGATCGTGAGTAGATGAAAGTGAGTGCATATGAAAAGTTTAAGTCCTTATAATTGCTTAAAACAACTTTAATTTCCATCCCTCCTGCAGAGAAATCAAATTGCCCACACACCAAATGACTCAACTGGGGCCTAAAAACTGAATAATATACATTTTAGAGTAAAATTTTGATCAAATGAGAAATCTGTTTTGATTCTTATTTGTTTCTGCAAAAAAACTAAAAGGATGGATCCCATTTCTCCCTGTACCTGAAAGCCCCACCTAAATAAGAGCATTTCCTGATCCAAAATGCATGTAGAAAAATATTCCTAAAAGATTTTCCAAACCATAGAACAGAAAAAAAAATTCCTGACCTTAGGGCTGCTTTATAAAAAGAATTTTTTGATCCTAAAACAGCTTTTTAAAAAGTAAGCTTCCTGATCTCACAACAATTTCAAAAGTATCTTTCCCAGACTTTCCAAAAAGTATAGGCTGACATTACAAAAACGTTCCAAGTGTGTTCCCTTGATACTGAGTTTCTCTGTGTCAGTTACATTACCTGACAAGTCACAATGTCAAATGCACAATTGGACATCAATGGGCATCAATAAGTGCTGTCTATTGTTGAGACAGTGTTTCTACCTCTCATTTCGAACCTGTTAAGAGCTGTTTCCTGCTGTTATTCAATCCACCTCGACTCTGATCCACCCTCACTGCATAATGTGCAACGCCTGCTCGTACCACAAATAAAGTGTGTGGGATACCACACGTCGTAGTAAAGTGTCATTAATCACACTGCAAGGACTAAAATATAATGCCTGCAAAAAGCAGAAATCACAATGCATTTGTTGTCCATTTATAATCTGATATGAACAACAGGTCTGTCTCCTGCACCACAATCTGTAGCTTTGTAGCAAAGATCCAAAAAATATTCAGTGATTCTGCAAAGCATGTTGCTTTCTTGTAGCATATTTTCACGTTCAGCTATGAGGGAAAATTACCAAGACAACAATCAATATTACATAGAGCTCTTATTTCCATTCCTTTGCATTGTTACAACATATAGATAATTATGTGATTTATGATTTTGTGCTATAGGCTCCATAATTAAATTCGATGAGATTGTATTTGTAGTGCACTTTGTCGTAGGACTGAATATGGAAAAGATGTTGTACAATGCAGTGAGGTGGCAGATGCCCAGCCAAAAACCCAAAATAGAACTGAGAAAAAAAAACTCTCTCGTGGGAAGAGACCTTAGGAAGAATCTGGCTGAAGAGGACCAGACCCATTCTCCACTGGGCAACAAAAAGGATGATAATTGGACATAAGTGATCAGTTACTTATAATTATTAAAAAGGGCTGAGCTGCTAATATTACTGGACATCTTGATGTGGCAAAAGATGGTTATAAAGCATGATTATAGAAAATTGTAAACATGGGCGTACATGACTACATGGACACACAGGAGTAAGAGGTCTTTTTCTGTCTGTCCCAAAGCAACCCATTTATTGACTTTCAAATTATTTTCAACGTCTGAAAAAATAAAAGAATCACAGTTGTGTCAGCTGCATTCGCTTCTCCTGAATATTGTAAACAAATGAGACCAATGACCTATAAAATGAGGCTTAGATGCTTACAAATTCCACCTATAGTGTTTCACTCCATTGCATCCAGACTAGCAGGCAGTCTTAATTTGATTGGCATATTCTATTTCTTATCATGCAACTGGGTCTTCCCAGTTATTTGTTTTCAGATTACCCAATAAGAGAAGGACATGGTGTGCTTTTACAGTGATGTCACTGATACAGATTGAATACACAAAATGCAGTTTACCATGCTAAAAAGGCAAATACTATCGGGATGCGCGGAAAACAATTTGTAGGCGCCATTCAATTTGAACCTCCCCTTCCCCTGTCAGCTAATTTGGTTGATCTAAGGCGCACGCTTTGGGCTGCACTATGCATCAGGCCTGCATGGCTCACAGTCCCCCAGGTTAATACTGCGTTGTAGCCTCAAGTATAAAATAGGCTCCAAACCACAAACCAGCCTCTCATTACGGCACCCAACCAGCTCCTGTGATCTATCCAGGCTGATTTTTCTCTGCGTTTGCTTTTTTTTTTTTAAACCTCAGGATATTACAATGGCTTTAACTCATGAAATACTCACTTAGGTAAAGAGCTAACCAGACACACAATCCTGTAGCAGAAAATGTAAACTTTGTACTTACTAGGCTATGGATGTTTTCCGTCAGGTGACTGCGCATCCCCGTTCTCGGCATTTGCAATCGAAGTGTTCTTAAAAAACTTCCTGTCGGGCTTAATGCTCCCTCTGTGAAGCTTAAGGAGGATGCCGAAGTGCAGCTTTGCGGCTGTTTGATCTAACCTTAGACGCTTAGACGTGTCCCCCGCTGCTGCCCCCCGCAGTGCATATTGGTGTCTGTCACTGATTGGAATTATTGCCTATTTTTGAAATGGATCCTTAGAAAAAACAACAACACTATCGTACCAACAACATTAGCGGGTCTGTTTCACTCAGGCTCCGCATTTTAATCAACTTTGCTTCACCTTAATTTCTGAAATGAAATTCTGCCCTCCACTGGCATAATGAAACATGCAGGGAGAGAAACACTGTCTTTAATTTCACCTCATGAGTGATCGGGGCATACTGCATACTGGTAGGATAAAATTGTCATTAAATTCAAAAATTAAGACTTGAAATTTTAGGATTGATTGTCAACAACCATGTTCATTCCGTGTGAGCTTGTTATTATTATTACTTTTTTTAAATATGAAGTCCTGTTTATCTTTTAGCAATATATTGTATATGACTCATCTCATTACTCAACTGCATTTCTGCATTTAAAAGCTACTTCTTACTCATATCTTATAAATTTACTATTTATAATATGCATACTTAAAATTTATGCATTCTATTTTCATCATGGATGATACAAATGTGAATATGACCTCAACTGTGCCGCAGATTTGGGTAACAGTAATGTTTTACTTGCATTTTTGGAAATGAAAAATATACAGGGTATCTGTACATTTAAAAATGTTAAGAGTCATGTAAAGAGTCAGAATTCAAATACTATTTTTCTATTAATTAAGTTATTAATCTTTGTTTTGTTTGTTTATATGTGCAGATTTTTGCACTTTTTGGGGAAATTCAGTTTTATGCCCTCGTTGAATTTTTTTTGGAATTTGCAATTGAAAAAAATTCAGAGACAATGAAATCCTAAAATAAATAAATAAACTTAACAGAAAACAAAATGAATCCCAACTAACATCCTCAGCTAGGTGCATCCATACAGAATTGCATTTGAGCACAGGGTGAAAGATTGGAACCTCAGAGATCAGTCAGGTGACATCATCGCTCCCCAGAGGTGACAGTACTGTCCGTGTCACCCCTGGTGTTGCCAGGAGCGACAGGCTGGAGCTCAGAGAGCCAGGAGACAGAGGACAAACAATGTTTCACTTCTCGCTTTGACTTCCTTCAAACGCACGTCTCTCCTTTAAACTCTCCCGCCGCCTCTGTGATCATATTCAAGGTGCCACAGAGCAGTGCATTGCTCCCAGGGTGACTGATTAACAATGGCTTTTTGAGGCATATGTGCACATCTGACACTATAAATAAGTTTTTTTTTCTTTACTCTTGGGGTTTTTTGAAGAATTTCTCAGTCTCACCCAAGGTGGAGTTAAGTAAGCAAACAAGGAAGTTCCGCAAGGTAATATATAAATATTCCTTTAAAACTGGAAACTCACTCTACCAAATATATAATTTTACCAGCCCTACTGATTGCGCTCTTGGGGATATCAGTTCTCGGGGACTCCTGCCGAAAACTCATTTCATGCGAATGCCAAAAAACCGCAGGTAATTACATGCGAGAAGCACCTTTTCCGAACCTGAGTGCATTTTAACGAAGGCACCTGTATTTCCAGCAGAAAGAGCAATGCTCAAAGCGGTTGTCATTTTTAATCTAATGCACCCACTGCGAGGGCCCAGGCATTTCTCTTCTATCTGTGGCATCTGCAGTGCTCTGCACTGATGTGCCAGGCCTTGCATGTGTGTGTGTGCATGTGTGTGTGCGTGTGTGTGCTAGCTTGGCATTTCGGAGCCGGAATGGCTCCTTGGAGAAGCCGAGGAGGAGGAGTGACACGCTACCTTGGCTCAAATCTGAGCATGGCTAATTTCAAAGAGGTATAATCTGCCCCTGAAATCCCACCATGAAGCGTTCATTAATTTAGGCAATACACTCTCTGTCACAGTTCCTGTCGTGCTGATAATAAAATCACACTTTTGAGAGCCGTAATTTACCCTTAAACAAAACTCTCTCTCCATCCATCAGGGCCCCGGCAGTGGCCACAGTTAAAGTCTTTAATGACTCCTACTTCAAACTCAGCACATCTGCAGCCTCCCTCTCCAGGCTTACTATCTAATGTGGCTCTTGTTTATCTGTTTCGGTCATGGGTTACAATACGTGTAGTGGCCTGTCTGCGCCTACTCATACAAAACAGGCAAATAAAATGGCCTTTTCTTCAATATTCCTCAGTTTACACTACCCTGTCTTTGAAGTCCTTTAAAGATCTCCCATCATGTCACCATTTCAAGCCATTTCAAAATCTATTTCTTTGTGACATCACATGGTGAAGTGACCACCCAGAGGCAAGCGATGAAATTCACCCAACCTGTTAATCAGCTCCTTCATTATTTGGGCTGGTTCCTCTCCTTTATGATGTCACAAAAAATGCATTTTGAAATGGCTTGTAATAGCTGACTGGTTGTGCATCTGGTGACATGTTAGGGATTTTGAACCAAACGATCATCAACATGTTTGTTGTCAGCTCTAGAACAGGTATCCATCTAAGGTCATCCACTGTCCTGATTTGCGTAGAAAAAATAATGCAGAATACATTTATTTTAAGATAAACACACAAATACCTCATGATTCAATATCATCATAATGCTATTTTCTTAATTGGCTTTTTTCTTCTCTGAATTTTTTGTCTTTGTTTGAAGATAGATTTTGAATAATGAAAGAAAATAATGAAATCAATTGAACTGCTTCAGATTCTGCATAATGTGTGTGCATATGTAAAAACCTGTGGCATCTCCAGTCCTATTTTAGAATATGTGTTTGCGAAGCTTTGCCCAAGATTGCCTGTTTTTGTCCCCATGTTGCCAACAAAGGAGAGGAGAGATAAGGGTTTTTGTTGGTTCTTCCAGTCCATCTTGACTCTCCAAAGCACATTGTGCCAGCCAGCTTCTTCAATTTACACCATAGATCCTAACCGTACTCATGCAATGAAGGATTGTAGGAGATCAAATCATGTCCGCACTGACTGGGGTCACCACAGGAATGGACCAACCTCATCCTTAAGCAGTGAACATTCCTGAATTTCTCCTATATGTATCCTATTTGTTGATGTGAAGCTAATTGTGTGCTACCCCTGCAGTACTGAAGTCTTCAGTTGCCACTTGGAAAGGCCAGATTCAATAATAGACCATATTGCTCACTCCTCTGCAGCAAGCGGCACTTTTGTTGAATGAGATATCCTGTGGTCCGAAAGGCCCATCCACACCAAGAGCAATGGCTATGACAATAACTACAAGGAAAAGGCAGAGAGCATCCCCACCATGAACAATAATATTCAGTAAATTGTCCCTCAGTTATGACATCAACCACTGTCTGCACAATGCTCTGAAAATTTGGATGTCTGTTTATTGTTTGTCAGTATTTCTGGCATTCAGGCAACAGAGGAAAAATGTTTAGAAAGTGATCCACAATGATATGATGGGGCCCCTTGTCATCATCATAGTGATGGTATGGACACAACCACTTACACTACCAGTTAAAAGTTTTAGGACACCCCAATTTTTCCAGTTTTTTTATAGAAAATTATGCAGTTTAATGTCTCATCATACTCTGGAATGAAAGCATAGACATGATACAACAAATTAACAATCGAAATTAAAAAAGAAATCATGGAATCAATTTATAAACCAAAATGAATTTTAAACTTTTGACTCAAATACCCACCTTTGGCAGATATAACGGCTGAACACACTTGTGGCATTCTTTCTACAATGGGAATCAAATATTCTTCAGAAAGTTCTTCACAACTCTGTTGCAGAAGTTCCCATAAATGTGTGGCACTTTTGTCGGCCGAGAATTAACTAGGTCTATCTGGTATTTTGTGTTTTCGAGGAAATTGTGATTAAAGATTTTGTGTTAAAAATATCCCCTTCGGGTTTTTCCGAATTAAAAGATTTTTTTGCCCAAAACAATTTAAATACGACAAGACTAAAGTGGGCTAATTTACATACCTCTATTCGTCTGGCAACATTTAATTCTGGTACCCAATTTTGCAGATAGACCATTGTAACTTTAGAATTCATAAAATTCCAGTGTTACCGTGATCGATCTGCAGATTACAGGTTTTAAAAAATATGGAAATGAATTGTCTTAAAACTGCATTTAAAAGAAACCCCAATGTTTATTGACTAATAATACTTATGAAACAACTTTTAAACACTGTTTCAGTAAAAAAGAATGCAAGATTAACACTTTTTAGGCCTTTTTCAACATAACCAAGTCATGAGAGAGAAAAATTCACGTGTGAATGATCTCACATTGAGGAAATATGAACATTATAACTGTGAACAACTTGAAGTATATAAACAATGTAATTTTTGGACTTTGCCCATTTCTCTGATTGGATCATTATTCTTCACTTTGGTCTGCATAGAAAAGGTAACCTTGACTCAATTTACATGATTGACTTGACAAAATGTAATTTTTCAGCAAATCATTTAAGTTTCTGCAAGTAACACTGTTCAATCTGACTTCTTGAAGCACTCACCTAAATGAGGAGATGCAGCAATTTCTCTCAACTTCAGCTTCGGTAAATTTCTTCTTGGCAGCCATTTTCTCTCTGAGGTCACATGATGAGATCCCTCTAATATTATTGGTTAATTGCAGACAGACCTACTTAAAACTTGGTGCTTTCACTCTTCTGTCCACTTCATACCATATCATCTCGATGGGGTTTAAGTCTAGAGACTGTGCTGCCACTCCATGTTTCAAGCTTACCATCTTGTTCTTGTTTCCGGAAGTAGTTCTGGCAGAGCTTGGACTTATGTTTCGGGTCATTATCTTGCTGTAGGATGAACCCCTGACCAACTAGGGCAGAGGTGGGCAGCGAGGGCCATATCTGTCCCTGGTTTTCACACCAACGTCTGGTCTTTAATTAGTTGATCGTCTCAATTAGCCAAACCATTTATGAAATCTGACATTTCGTGCGCATTTCTTTAAATTATCATGAAACTACAAAGACTAGTCTTGTCTCCCTTCATAAAACATTTTCCCTTGATCGAATCATTGCAAAAATCTATATTTGTGCATGCAATCAATTAACTCAATTAGTCAGGGTAATTGATAGGAATAAAAACCTGCATACACACCGGCCCTCCAGGACCATGATTGCCCACCCCTGAACTAGGGGCATACCCGAGGGTACTGCATGGCGCTGCAGAATGCTGTGGTAGCCATTTTGGTTCAGGGAGCTTTTCACTCTATAAGTCACTGACCCTGGACCCAGCAAAACAGCCCCAGACCATCACGCCTCCTCCTCCATGTTTGACAGTTGATGTCACACACTGAGGAACCATCTTTTCATTTTTTGAAGATGATTAGTAAAAATTGGAGGCAATGATAATCCATGCAACTTTGTGGGTGAGTTTCTACCTTTGCAAGCTTTCTTTATGCACTCAGTGATTGTATATTTTGTTTGTTCTGAGGTTTCACATATAGACAGAGCTGCTATCAGAAGCCTGAAAAAAGGAGGAAACTAAAGCAAGTGAGAAAAAAAGCAAAAAGCGTTTGGAGCTATTGCTGAAACAATCCAATTACAATGCCTATCAAACTAAACTTCACAGGTTATGGCTTCTAATTGCCTGACAAAAATTGACACTTCAGTCGCAACACTGTAATATAATAGAAGGCCAAATTAAATTTGATCGAGGGGCCAGGAAACGACGCTATCACTCAGCCGCGCAGAAAGAAAAGATCAACTAGCATGATATAATGGATCAAAAAATGAAAATTATTCATTAATCGCGTTGGTTTTCCAATAATGGAAATGACACAGTTCAGACGTCTTCGTAAAAACACTATTAATTAAAGTGATGATAGATCTAACAAGCCATGGAAGTCAGCAAAGTCTTTTTCTCTTGCCTGTTTAGGTGAGAGATTACACGGCTTTGTGCTCAGAACTTTGAGCGAGGTTATCACACTGTCTTGCTCTCATGAACAGTACAAGCCTCAGCGCTAACTCTCTTAACACTGATTGACAGAAAGCATATCTACATGTGTTTTCATCCCCTTATTATTTAAAAAAAATTTACTCTGAATGCAGTACATTTTGGGATTCTAACTTAACAGCAAACCAGTTAAACAAAAAAAATGTCTGGAACAGATTTTGCTTTCCTAACAATCAGGATATTTTTAATGGTATGATAATGTATAAATATAAATTACATAAATGGTCATTTGGAGTGCTATGGAGTGAGGGTTGAGTATGAGAGCAAAATTGATTTTACAGACCAAGCTTTGCAATGCTGGAATAATGCTGTGTTGCATTTACTTTAATCACTTCTAGTGTGAGTTTGTTTTTTAAGTACAAGTGGTTGCAAATTATGCATCAAAAGTGGGGCTATAAGTATTGCATTCAAATGCTTTTGTATCAATTTGATGTATTATTACACGAAGAGAGAGAAAAAGTGAGAGTATATGCATATATATTTATATACAGCCCCAGTTCCAAAATGGTTGTCTTGTTATGGGAACTGCCAATAAAATCAAAAATGAGTCATTTAAGAAGTACTTTCATGGTCTACTACAACACAAAAACACATTATGTGATGCTTTAATCTGTGAATTGTATTGTTTGCTGAAAATATTTACTTATCTTAAATCTGACGACTTCGACAGACTCTAAAAAAGGTGGCGTAGGGCGATTTAGGACAAGTGATGACAAGTTCCAAAAATATAAGCAGCTAATGTATAAACATAATACAAATAATCAAAAAGAGCTTGGTTCCTGAGGCAGCGCAGCATTAGTTATTACGGGACGTCACACTTCCTCCTTGTGACTGATAACTGGAATGACAAGAGATTGGTGATTTTGGTCAAGATTTTGACAGCATAGAGCAAAAAAGGACAAGGCTGGGCGCTGCCCTTTCATTCTACTCATGAACTTGACTTGACTTGATTTACTGGCATTTGAATCTTTCTGTGTTTTTATTCTATCCTTATTTTTATTGTATTTTATTGTATTTATTCTTTTCTCTTGTAAATGACTGTGAAGCACTTTGTGACCCTGTCTGTGAAAGGTGCTATACAAATAAACTTTACTTACTTACTAAAAACTAAGTAAGGTGTACGCAGCTACTTTTAACAATGTTGTTAAGGACACATGATGTTTTAATGTGCTAAACTAATAATGGCTAGAACTATATAAACACGAAAGTCACCAGCACAGGGATGCCTATACAGCTATCATTACATGTCTGCAGGTAGTGATGGGCAAATTTAACAATATGCAGGCTCACAAAATAACATCACATATTGACTCAAATAAAGTTGGATATGCCATCATTTCAAGGTTTGAATCTTTTTTATTTCCTCTGAACAATCCCTAACATATTTATTTTTGACGACACTTGAAAATAATGTGGCTTTCTGTTAACATAATACATCTGTCAGTGTTCAGATTTGTTAGAATCTGTTAATGAATATATTTTGTTCATTATTTTTCATGATTTCATTGTGTATTCTAGTCAGTCTTTGTGTTTGCTTAGCATTTCCACTCCCCTGTCATTTTTCACATACTCTTAATTGTCATTCCCTCTCGCACATTGCCCCTCATTCATTGTTATACTGTCTGCTTGTTTCCCGTTGCATGTGTAGGCACACCTCCCAGTATGCTTTTCAGCTCAACACACCTGTTCCTCATTTGATTTGGTCCTCAGTTCTCCTTGTATATAGCCCTCTATTTCATTTGTAAATCACAAGTTTCCTAGCTAGTATTCCTTAGTTACAAGCATTTTTCTCAATGTCCGAGTCTCCTGGGTACAATTCTGGTTTGCTTATTGGTTTATGATTTCTGCTTAGTCCTCTGTGTGCGATTTCAAACCTGTGTTTCATTTCTGGATTAGTTTTTTTTGCCAGATTTGTCTACTGTTTTAGCTTTGACGTACCAACTTGCTGCTTATCTGATTATTGGCCTGTTAACTGAACACAACTCTGGATTTACCCTTCTGTTCTGCATTCTCAACGCCTATGTGGCCTGAATATTCGTGTTTTTTCATACATCTGAAAATTTTTCGGTCTACCTCTGTAAAATTTCTCTGAGGTTAACAGACTTAGCCTCAAATCTTCAGTAAACCTCAGCGTATTCTCAGTTTTTGTAGGAATTTCTCGGGAAAAGAGGCACTTTCTTGGTTTTTAGGCGCTACTAGTGACAGCTTTTAACATAGCACAGGTCAAGCATCATTTACAAATCGCTGCTTTCAGTTTTACTTTAAATGTAACGAACTATCCCAACTTTATCTGATGGGGGCTTCTACAGACAGTTCATGCAAACAATTTCTCATTCATCCCAGTGTTTAATGCAATGGAGCCGCGACTACAGACTGGCAGCAGATTCCTCTAGTTTTGAGGCTGAAACATAATGAACCAATTCTCATCTCAGCAGCAAGGTGTTGTCGTCCTGAGCTGAGATTGATCCCATTGTGAGCATGGTATTGTTTTCTGGTACACCTCAAATTCTCCGGTGAACCAGTGTATCTCAGGCTCATCGTTGCAGGAATGGATTTTTTTCCTTTCAGACACAACTAGCTCATCTTTCCCCCTGCTTTTTGAGCCAGAGCAGATATACAAAATGATGTTCCAATGTAGTCCCAAATTATACAAATATGTAATTATCTGAAACTGATTGCTCGTAGTCAACAAAAACCAGTGAAGTTGGCACGTTGTGTAAATCGTAAATAAAAACAGAAAACAATGATTTGCAAATTCTTTTCAACCTATATTTAGTTGAATAGACTGCAAAGACAAGTTACTTAATGTTTGAGCAGGTAAACTTTGTAATGTTTTTGCAAATATTAGTTCATTTAGAATTTGATGCCTGCAACATGTTTCAAAAAAGCTGGCACAAGTGGCAAAAAAGACTGAGAGAGTTGAGGAATGCTCATCAAACACTTATTTGGAACATCCAACAGGTGAACGGGCTAATTGGGAACAGGTGGGTGCCATGTTTGGGTATAAAAGCAGCTTCCCTGAAATGCTCAGTCATTCACGAACAAGGATGGGGCGAGGGTCACCACTTAGTGAACAAATGCGTGAGCTGATTGTCGAACAGTTTAAAAACAACATTGCAAGAACGATAGCCTCAACGAGCTATTGCAAGAAATTTCGGGATCATCTACGGTCCGTAATATCGTCAAAAGGTTCAGAGAATCTGGAGAAATCACTGCACGTAAGCGACAAGGCCAAAAACCAACATTGAAAGCCCATGACCTTCGATCCCTCAGGCGGTACTGCATCAAAAACCGACAGTGTGTTAAGGACATCACCACATGGGCTCAGGAACACTTCAGAAAACCACTGTCAGTAACTACAGTTCGTCGCTACATCTGCAAGTGCAAGTTAAAACTCTACAATACAAAGTGAAAGCCATTTATCAACAGCACCCAGAAACGTCGCCGGCTTCGCTGGGCCCAAGCTCATCTAAGATGGACTGATGCAAAGTGGAAAAATGTTCTGTGGTCTGACGAGTCCACATTTCAAATTGTTTTTGGAAACTGTGGACGTCGTGTCCTCCGGACCAAAGAGGAAAAGAACCATCCGGACTGTTATAGGCGCAAAGTTCAAAAGCCAGCATCTGTTCCCAAGCGTTTACTGAGTGTCGTTAAAAGGAAAGGCGATGTAACACAGTGGTAAAAGGCCCCTGTGCCAACTTTTTTGCAATGTGTTGCTGCCTTTAAATTCTAAGTTAATGATCATTTGCAAAAAAAAAAAAAAGTTTCTCAGTTTGAACATTAAACATCTTGTCTTTGCAGTGTATTCAAGGATTTGCAAATCATTGTATTCTGTTTTCTGATATGGATGTTACATAACGTGCCAAATTCACTGGTTTTGTACATCAATGACACAAAGACAGGAATGTCATATGTGACAAACAATTGGATTGAGGAGCCACAGTTAACCCCTCTACTCTCTGATGGTGACATTCAAGAATATGCATTTTAACCTTGATTTCGCCTACAGAGAATTAATATACTATTTATACTTATCGCTGCATTTTCTATTGGGGGAAGAGAAAAGAAACCCATAGACAGGGCATGGACCCTCACATGCAATTAGAGACAGAATGAAAAAAACATGGAAGACAAACTGTGGAGAATCAGAGTATTATTAGTGTTTAGATTTTAAATCAGTGTATTGACCTCTGTTTCTTCTCCTTCATTTCATTTGCTCTCACATGAGTGAGTTCTAGAAACTACTAGGCATCTAATCGCATCCCCTGCTGTTATGGTTTGGGTCAGTGCTGAAGGAACAGGACAGATTCTCCTGCATGTGCATGTATACCCACCCTAAAAACAACCAATATCCATCTGCAAGAGTCATCATGGTAGTTTTTGAAGCGACTCCCCAGCTATTTGGTCCGCTCTGCAATCAATAGTCAGCAAACTCTTTGGGCTGTAATTTGATGATCTAAATGCAGTCAGCAAATGCAAGTACTAATGTTCTCACATGTCAAAAATAGGCATATCTAACTCTCTTCTGGTAATTTACTGACAGCAGGCAATGTCAGAACTGTAGTGCTGCTGTCAAAAGAGCCAGTCTAAGACAAATTAACTAGTAGTGGGTGGGGAGGATGGTTGGGTTGCATTAAGGCCAATTTAATAAGCTATTAGACCCCACTAAACAATTTGCAAACATTATTTATTGCTTACATCATGAAAATGAAAATGGGAAGGAAAAAAAAAGTTGTTTCTTTGCAAACAGTTACGTTGGCTTCCATTCAGTCTCTTGAAATTACTATAGATCAAAAGTGTATGCATATAAAGGTGTTTAGAGTCAAACACAAAGGTGGTCAGTGACACAAAAATTGCACAGTGCTAGATGTATGCATTGATCTGCTCTAGAGCTGTCCAACCTTGAGTTGCAAACATCTTTATCTCTGACAGAACCACTTTGTCGACGTAGTTTTTTAATGGCTTACAAGTATGCATTGAGTTTGCAACATGACTCATGTCTGGCAGAGTTTTGCCCATCCTAGCATGGAACCATCGACACAAAGCAGCAAGAGACGATGCAGCAACTAACCCTACATAGATCAGAGCCCACAGCAACAATAACGCTGAAGAAGAGACATTGTTATAGATCAGTGTAATTCAACTAAAACACAACAAGGCAACATTGTCACCAATATCCCCATAACGGAAAGAATGGTCACAAAAAAAAAGAAAAAACACAGAGCAATGACATTATCCACTGAAACATGCAAGGAGATAATAAAATGAAGGAACATAACAGATACCTGTGATGCAGGAAGATCTGCATTTGAATTCATTCTGTGGCAAGCCATAGGAAGGGATTTGAGCCTCCAAACTCCCATGTCATAGACTAATACGCTGACCACTCTGCCAAAGAGCCAGGCTCCATGGCTAGGTAGTCAGGGCATGTACTTATTAGGAGACAATTCTAGTGACAGGACCCTTCATCTGTCCCAATTCAATAGGGTCATCAGTTCTGGCCACCCACAAAATGTCATCCACGTTGCCAAGAAAACTTGTCCCCATTAAACACCTATGCACAAAGTTCAGAGTCGAGGGCCATAACTCATAAACTCATAAAAATCAATTTCTCAGAATCAATTGTCGAACTCATTCAATAGGGTCATTAGTACTGGCCACGCACAAAATTTCACCCATGAAGGTGCAATAGCTACCAAGAAAACTTGTCCCCATTGCAAATCCCATACTCCAAGTCGACGAACAGTAACAAGCCATTTAGGGAACGTTAGCTGTTTGTGCTCAGCATTTCACCAAAGACAGCTTTGTCAATAAAAGGATAATTCGACACAGGATTAGCGTTTCAGCTGCTTCTCAAACCTGAAGCAGTTGCATTGATCAAGCACTTGGAGCCACAAGCTGTAAGTAACCATATAGCAGCAAATAAGTGAAGCTATCACGTTACGGGTGACTAGCAGGACCATAGTTAGCACTAACAACTGGCCTCAAACACAGGCTTTGTAAAATATCTGAAGATAAAGCCTGTATCTGTCGTGACTGTCCGTGACTCAAAGACACAGAAGCTGTAAGTAGCTTTTACCGCATAAGCCAACCTGACGTGATAGCCTGTTGATTATGGCTGTTGCACAGCGGCTAACGTAGCCAAGTTACTGTTGCTAATATTCGTGTCCTAATTATGCAAGAGTGATATCAGGGGAAATTCTACAGAAGGTGTGTGAACATAAACCTCATTTGAAGCTAACTTCAAATACTTGTTTGTAATTTAGATGCTTAGTACAACTGTTCACAGTCACAGAACTTGCTGTCTGTAAAACCTGTATTGCAAGGGTTTGTCTCTGTGGTTATGACCACTCGGTTACCAGCTACTGCATGTTAGTTTGTGTGTCGTGCTAATCAAAAATGCTCCTGGTTAACTTATATGCAGTAATTCTGCTCGGTATGCTTGTGTTACTTTGGTAAGCATTACTGTAGCAGATTCATCATAACGTTGCCCAATTGTAGCCACTGCAGTTAGTGATCGCTTCACTTATACATGACTGGGATCAGCCGAATACTTCACAAATGTCTGAGCAAGCTCTCTGGTGCTACCATGTAAGCAAAGTGAAACGCAGAAGCTCTGCCGGTTTAGAAATGATTTCTCTGCACTACCTTGACATAATTTCATCCCCGTTAGAAATTGTTGTGGCTAATAAAAGGCCAAAAACGTCTGAGATTAAATGGGTAATTCTTTCCAGTAGAAGTGATCAATTCGCTAGCTCCACATAAGCAACTTGTCCGCGCTAAAGGAACTTATGGTCTGCAAAACCTGTATTATGTTCATAACATAACCGAGCTCTCTCTAGCTGTCGCGTACTATCCATAAAGCTGCTTTCACATCAGACGCGAAACAAATTTTTTGCAGAACAGATTAGCCTACATTCAAAGTCAATGCAAAGACGCAAATACACGTTATGGGCACGTCAAACTGCTTTCACACTGGACGCGAAACAAATTTTTCGCGCGACAGATTACATTCAAAGTCATGACCACTCATCAGCTACTGCATGTTAGTTTGCGTGCAGTAATTAAAAATGCTCCTGGTTAACTTATATGCTGCAATTATGATCGGTATGCTTGTGTTACTTCGGAAAGCATCAATATGGCAGTTCCATCATAAAGTTGCCTGATTGTAGCCACTACAGTTGAAGCTAACTGGAGAGGCAGTTAGACCAGATGTAGATTTTGCAGAGCTTGGGGTGTGTTTTTGGGTGCTTATGAAATGTTTGCTTTATTTATCCATGACCGGGGTCTGCCTGTTACATCTCCAAAGGCTGGGCAATCTCTCTGATACTACCGGTGAAAGAAATGGGGAAGCGCACAGGCTAACGTTCGGTATAACAAACGCTGCATTGCCATCGATTGAATATTAAATTCTTTCCTGTAAAACTGATCGATTCGCTAGCTCAACATAAGCAACAGTTCACGCAGACGAATCTTACGGTCTGTAAAACCTGTATTATGTTCATGACATAACCAGAGCTCTGTCTAGCTCTCGCACGCTATCCATAATGCGCCCATTTTCTGCAAGGAAAAGCTGGTCATTCCGAAGCAATAAGTAAACCATTACCATCGGCAATTTCCAAAAAGGCAGTTTAGCTTGGAGCTTTCTCCCCTCCGTCATATACCAGCGCGGAAGCTGTTCGTTTCTCCATGCTAACAACTCACCACAGCTATGCACACGAACCAGCAGGTCCTAATACACACCAAAGCAGTCCATAAGCTGTTGTACAATGAGGGGCAGCTAAAAGTGGACCATGTTTCTCTCTAAACTTAGACCCACTGGATTTCTACGGTCTCCGGTCTACACTTGGGCATGTCGACTCGTTCTACAAATGTGTCTATATGGGGTGGATTCTAGCTTCCCCTGCGTCCTAGCTAGGAGTAGTAAAACCAATGTACTCACCAACTGTTGCTGCAGCAAACTGTAGCTGATAGCGAATTCGTGCTTGAGCTGCCAGACTTTCGCACTGCGTCCTCCACTTTTGCCGTTGCATTTATGAGAACAAGTTAATTTCATTAGATCTATACTTGTGCTGCATTTTATAGCAGAATTTCCCCGCTGATTCCTTAGCTCAGATTTACAGACGCGTCTTGTGTTTCACTTTGACACTGCATCATCCCGCCTAGATCTGCCCTCCACAGAGCTGGCCAGTCAGAAGAAAGTGGGCACACGGGGAGTGGGGGCAATTGCGGAATAGCCACCCAATGAGGCATTTCAGGCAGAGACTACTATGGACTACAATTGGGGTTTTTGAGAATAGCAGCACGAACGAAATAAGTACCCTTTTTTTACTTTGCGCAATCAGGAGTACTCTAGGGGAGTCAAAGACCAAAATATAAGCTTGGGAAAATGGCATATTAGGTCCCCTTTAAGTAGTCCGATGAATCTTGTAAGAAGATTGAACAATATAAAAAAGAACAATGGATATAGCGACATGATTATATGTAATTATACCATGGTCTGGGTGAATACTTCTCTCTGATTGGCTGGCAGGTATGCATTAAAATCGTGGAACCGCACAGGTAGTTCGGCTACGGTAGTTTCACCATTCGAAATTCATCCACTAGCCAACTTGTAACCCTAGCAACGTTAGACCTGGTATTCAGCTGGGTACAACAAAAACCGAGCTGCTCATTTATCTCCAGTAAATTTTGCGGCGTCATATAAGTTGCGCCCTGTGGGGTGGTTAACTATAGGTAGTCAAGTGATGATGACCGGAAATATTATAGCAGCAAAGTTATCAGGCTTTATTCATTAATCGATTGTAATTGTGTACGGTTACAAAGGAAGCTGACGTGTCCAATTCATGTATTAGCGACCGCTGACAGTTCACTAGCTATGTGCTATGCCAGCAGACTGATTTCAGCTCCCTGACTCGTACTCAATCAATAATGACCAGAAATATTATAGCAGCGAAGTTATCAGGCTTTATTCATTAATCGATTGTAATTGTGTACGGTTACAAAGGAAGCTGACGTGTCCACTTCATGTATTAGCGACTGCTGACAGTTCGCTAGCAAGTTAGCTACAGTCTGCAAAATCGTGCATAATGTTGCGTTATGCATAATCTCCATTTTAGGTGGAATCCGTTATCAAATCATCAGCTGGTAAACGGATGTAAGCGTGTGCAAAAAATTCTTTCTCCATTAACGTAAGATGAACTAAGATAGCTGATTCAATTTAGCTTGGCCTATAGTATTAGGTATGAGAAGGCGCGGCGACTGTTCAATGATTACCTGCTGGTTTTTTTTTTTTTTTTGTGCAAAACTTTCTGAATGTTGCAATTTGATAATGGTGGCAAGTGACCATGGTATAAGTGGGATAATCAACTTGAAGGTGAGCATTCCACGGTTTTAAGGCGCTTCGCGGAGGCAACCACTCTCCGCTTTGCGTCGGGTGGTTATTTGCCTCCACATCGTCCATTAAAACCAGATGCGGCCTGGCATCTGTTTTTTGAGATTCAGGACTCCTGTGGATGAATTGGCTTGGGTTCAAAAGGGGGAATCCCCAGGAGAGGACAAAGGGGGAATCCCCCTGCATGTCTATATTATAATAGTGTCGCTCACGTTATGCTGCTGAAACGCAGCCGGAGGAGTCTAGCACTGATTAGCCAGACACACACATACGCACGCACACACACGGAGGCCACTCGGCTATTATAATATAGATGCCAAAGTGCTTAAAAATATTTGATATAACTCTTTGTGTATGTGATCAAAAGTCAAACATAGATCAGAGAGTCAGAAAAGTTTCTATATTTTTATGCCCCCGCCCTCTAAAGAGGAAAGGGGGCATTATGTCGACACTATGTCCATCCGTCGTCCGTCCGTCGTCTGTCCGTCGTCCGTTAACTTTTCATTTCCGTGGGATAACTATAGAATCCCTGATGGGATTGAAGCCATTTCTTAATGGCGAATTGGGAGTGGCTAGAGGAAGGCCCCTTTCGAAAACCAGCGTTGTGCGATATCTAATATGGCTGCCACATCAGCCATCTCAACATGCCCTGGATCAACATACAGGCGGGGGCATATGCCACGCTCTGCGTTGGTCTTGTGATAAAGACCCAAAACCAATAGATTGTCACATGCTGTTATACTGTCACATTTACTGAAAGTTTATTAAAATTTGGCATGTAATAGCTTGCCAAACTTTTCAGGGTGTATTCCTGCCCTTACCTCTGGAATGACGGGATTGGCTACGGCTCCCAATACCTCCACCCCTAACCCCTGGGCAAAAAAGCAAGTTAGATCATGCTAATGGAAGGATGTATTTCCTAATACTTCAGCTTTTCACATTTGTTGTGATAGCTGGTGAGTTTGAGACGCCAAACGCAGTGGCCAGAATAAAAGGGGAAACAGCAGTAGAGAGAGAGAGACACACAAATAAAATAGGAGAGTGAGACTCGCGCTTCCAACGGACCCAGATGTTGTCTGAGATAGGGAAGTAAGGCAAGCTCGACAGGACAAAAACACAGGGAAAAGGAAAGAAAGAGTCCCTTGCTGTCTAGAACCTCAAAATTGTCCTCAAATATGCAGCTAAACCCTTACCAACTGTCTTCCTAGAGTCCTTACTGGCTAAAGTGCAAACATAACACTGACACTCTAGCAACGGAAGTGAGACGGAACTAGGGCTTAAATAGAATCTGGGCGATGCCCTCAATTAATGCCAGCTGGCTCAGGAATCCGATTGGGAGCAAAACAATATTGTCCCAGATGAGAGCAACAAAGAAAGCTCTCAATGCCTCCAAACCATGACATTTGCTTTTGCCTTTTTTATCATTGCTATTCCAATTGGCCAGAACTCCAAACACTGTTGAGCTGGGCAGAGGGATATGTATCCAAACCCAGGCCAGAAAATATGGTTACTTAAAAGCTGTGCAGTGCCTCAGAGGTTACACGCCGCAATACGCCTGCATTTGCGAGTTTCCTGCCCAGTGTGGCTCTAGTCTTTCTGTATACCTAGCGAATTCTGCATCAAAATGGTGCATCACAGGGAATACAAAGAGAGCGAGACACAAAATCAATGGGAGGTCTGAGGATGGTCATTACACATTGCTACCGAGCAAGGCTCACTTTGACCACTGGTCTGAGAGAAAGAGGCTGGACACCAGTGGAAGCGAGCCATCGCAGTTCAAACTCAATTTGCTGTTAGGCTAAAATTGATTTTTTTCCCCCTCCCATTCTCTCTTTTTTTTCTCCTAGTACAAAATAGTGATCAATGACCTAGTGCTTTTGGCATTCTTACCCCCTCCTTCAGTGCATGGTTGGACGAGGGATTTCAAATGGAAGATCAGGTGGACACCAGCCAGAAGAAATGTTTAGCCAGCCGGGCCCACAAACAGGGGTCAGACCGGGCCAGACATCATATAAATCAATCTGACAGATGCACTCAGGCCTACATGCACATAGGCCTACCCACAACCTGTGCCTCTCTCCCACTGCACTGCTGGCAGTGCTACTATTTTCATGCATGGTTCAAGGGTGAATTTGGATAGGGTCACCTGACTCCATTCCAGGATCTGGTTGGACAGTTTTGACTGCCTTCTGGTTGTAACGGCTGCAGGCCCAGCATTGTCTTTCTTAAGGTCTGAGACTTCGGCAATTTGGAAATACACTGTTTTTAAACATTATTTACATTATTGAGCTCTCAGTACATGTTATAGCAGTCATGTATTCAGAAATTTGTCTGGTTTGTGTAGTTTTCTGTGCCCCTTACCTTCCACAACTCTAATAATGTATATAGCTGGGCTCCCAACTCTCTTGCATTTGGCATGAGATTTAGTAGCATATTCACATTCCTGTGCTGTATATCAGCAATTATTCAATCAGCGCGTTCGTAAGAGATTCTCAGGTGGAATTGAAGTCCTTGTGCATGGAGGTTTATCAGTTTCACATGTGTCATGGTGGATCTCACCACTAGTAACATGGAAATCAGTTATGACTCCAGACTTCACACGCTTTGCTTTACTCAGGGGTTGAAAGCAACGGAATTGCATAAAAATGTTTAGGATGTTTAGTTTTTAAAAAAAAAAAAAAAAAAAAAACTCTTGAAACACTTGTATTGCATTGATTGAATACTTGCTGAGTATGGCATGGGAACATGAATATGCCACTAAATCTCAGTTGGGAGCCCTGATGTAGAAGCACTGCAGATAGCAAGCCTCCGCGGGATTTCTTACCAATTGTCACCAAGAGTGATCCAGAATGATTCGGCCGAAAGTCAGTTGCAATCTGGGACATTTTAGTAACACAAGGAAGAAAAAAAAATGCAAAACAGAACCACTCAGTTTTGCTGAGAGTCAAAATAATTATAATGTTCCCATTTAAATAGCTGCACTGCAGATGACATCACTAAAACATCAGCAGTAGGCAGCATATGTAATCTACACAGCCAGATCACTCGTGTTTGGTGGCTGTCTGTACAGTATATACAACCCAAAACCAGTGAAGTTGTAAATCGTAGATAAAAACAGAATACAATGATTAGCAAATCCTTTTCAACTTATATTCAATTGAATACACTGCAAAGACAAGATGTTTAATTTTCAAACTGAGAAACTTTATTTATTTTTTTTATTGCAAATAATCATTAACTTAGTATTTAAAGCCTGCAACACATTACAAAAAAGTTGGCACAGGGGCCTTTTTACCACTGCGTTACATCGCCTTTCCTTTTAAAGACACTCAGTAAACGTTTGGGAACTGAGGAGACCAATTTTTGAAGCTTTTCAGGTGGAACTGATATGAAATCAGGTAGACACCAGAAGCGAGGTGAAGGGGAATGAGGATTTATTGAAAACAAAACAAAACAGGCACGAGGGCCAACGAAAAACTTAAACAGAAAAGAATAATGATTCTATGGTAAGAGAGCAGAAGGCTATATACAACAAGACAAGAACTAAGAACAAGGACTTGAACAAGGCTTGGAAACTTGGCAACAAAACTTGGGAACATGAACTAGGCACAAACTTGCAAACAAGAACTTGAGACACTGTCTGCCAGCCAACTTCCACCGCATCCAGATAAAGGCTTAGAAATCAGAACATGAGGGGCAACACCTGGAGAAAGAGAAACAAGAGGCATGGCAAGATCATGACATGGACAGAGATTGGTTGACAAGACTTGCTCATTAAGAGAATGAGCGTGCTCAGCTTAAGTAGTATCCGGAGGCACACGTTGTTGACAAAGCAGGTTCTGGGCAGAATGGAGCTGGGCTCTCCCTTGGCCATGGAGGCGTCAAAACACCTAGAGAGCGCGTCAGCCTTAGTATTCTTGGACCCTGGTCTGTAGGCCAGGGAGAAGTTAAACCGGTGGAAGAAGAGGGCCCATCTGGCTTGTCTGGGCGTCAGCCTCTTGGCAGAGCGGATGTATTCCAGGTTTTTATGGTCGGTCCAGACCAGGAACGGAATCCTTGCCCCCTCAAGCCAGTGCCTCGACTCTTCCAGGGCCAGCTTGACCGCCAGCAGCTCCCGGTTCCCGATGTCGTAGTTGGACCCCGCAGGCATCAGCCGGTGGGAAAAGAATGCACACGGGTGTACCTTCTGATCATTGCTGGATCTCTGGGAGAGAACCGCACCAACCCCGACATTGGAGGCATCCACCTCCACAATGAACTGCTTGGCGGGGTCGGGGGTGGTGAGGATGGGCGCGGTGGTGAAGCGCCTCTTCAGCTCACAGAAGGTCACATCAGTTTGCGGAGTCCAACGAAATGGCACCTTGATGGAGGTAAGGGCCGTTAGGGGAGCTGCCACGGTGCTGTAGTTCCTGACGAATCGCCTATAGAAATTGGCGAAGCCCAGGAAGCTCTGTAGGGCCTTCCGGTCCTTGGGTGCGGGCCAGTCTACCACAGCCTTGACCTTCTCCTCGTCCATTCCCAGGTGGTTTGGGGAGATGACGTGCCCCAGGAAAGAGGTAGTGGTGGTGCTGAACTCGCATTTCTCGGCCTTGACAAAGAGGCGGTTTTCAAGGAGGCGGCGGAGCACCTGGCAAACATGGGTAGTGTGCTCCGTCCTGTCCCGGGAGAAGATCAGGATGTTGTCAAGGTAGACGTAGACGAACCTCCCGATCATGTCTCCAAGCACATCGTTCACCAAATTCTGGAACACTGCGGGTGCGTTGGTCAGGCCGAATGGAACCACCAGGTACTCCCAGTGGCCGCTAGGGGTGTTAAAAGCAGTTTTCCATTCGTCGCCCTCCCTGATGCGCAGGAGGTGGTAAGCATTCCGCAGGTCCAGCTTGGTGAAGATGGCCGCTCCTTGGATGACATCGAATGCCGAGGACATCAGTGGGAGCGGGTAGCGGTTCCTGATCGTGATCTTAAGGCCTCGGTAGTCGATGCAGGGGCGCAGGGAGCCATCCTTCTTCTTCACAAAGAAGAAGCCTGCCCCTGCGGGAGAGAAGGATGGACGGATGATGCCAGCCGCAAGGGACTCCCTGATGTACTTGTCCATGGCCCCCCTCTCTAGCTCAGACAAGGCAAAGACACGACCCCTAGGAGGTGCTGTGCCAGGCTGGAGGTCGATAGCACAGTCATACGGGCGGTGCGGGGGCAGGGACACCGCACGGGACTTGCTAAAGACTGTAGCCAGATCGTGGTATTTGGGGGGCACTCTGGAGATGTCTGGCCTCCCCTCGGGAGCTGGTCCACCAGCAGAGCAAGAAGGTCGGGAGTCGAGGAGGCAGCTGGCCGAACAGGGGGCACTCCACTCCCGCACCTCATGGCGGGCCCAGTCGATCACCGGCCCGTGTTGCGCCAACCAGGGATGAACCAGGACAATAGGAGAGCGAGGCGTCTCAGTCACAAACAGCTGGACCTGCTCGCGGTGGTTACCGGACGCCAGCAGCTGGATGGGAGCAGTCCGGAAGGACACCTTGGCAAGGGGTTGCCCACCCAGCCCTGAGATGGACAATGGGCTGGGAAGTTGGCATAGGAGAACCCCCCACTCGGCAGCAGCTCTGGCGTCAATAAAGCTCTCCTCAGCCCCCGAGTCAATGAGGGCGGTGGTCTTGCGGGAGCGGCCCTCCCAGGTCAGGGTCACAGGAACGCAAGTCCGGCGGTAGGAGGAGGTCTGCTTGGATGAGGAGCCCACCAGTACTCCTCCAGATGCTAGTGGGCGCTGTCTTGATGGACAGCCTCGGACCGCATGACCCTGCTGGCGGCAGTAAAAACACGCCCCCGACCTCCTTCTCCGTTGGCGCTCCTCCTGGGTGAGCCGGGACCTCCCGATCTCCAGGGGAGATGCCTCTCCAGGAGAGAGTGTGGTGGCGTCCCCCCTCGGCTGGTCCTGAGGCGACGCGCGATCAGGGCACGGGGGTCGGATCTGGCCAGAAGGGGCCGAACGTCGGCCAGGACCAAGGGTGAGCGCCCTCTCCTCCAGGCGGCTGTCGATGCGCAGGGCCAGGTCGAAAAGGGCCTCTGGAGACTCAGGGATCTCACAGAAGAGCAGTCGATCCTTGACTGGTTCGGACAGCCCCTGGAGGAACGCGTCACAGAGCGCCTCCTTGCTCCAGCCAGAAGTAGCTGCCACCGTCTGGAAGTCGATGGCATAGTCTGCCACCGATCTCCTCCCCTGCCTCATCCTCAGTAGCTCTCACCCTGCAGCTCTCCCCTGCTTAGAGCGGTCGAAGACACGCAGCAGTTCCTCCGCCAAGGCCTGGTAGGTGGTGGTGCAGGGCAGCCGAGCCTGCCATGCGGCAGTTCCCCACAAGCGAGCCCGCCCCGTCAGCTGGAAAAGGACGAAGGCGACCCGGGCCGGCTCCGAGGCGAAGGTGGAAGGCTGCAGAGCGAAGCACATCTCGCAGGAGGTGACGAAGGCCCTGCAGAACCTTGGTTCTCCGCCGTACCGCTCAGGTGGAGGAAGGCGAGGCTCAGGACCTGGATGCGTGACCGGCTGCAGCTTGGGTACTTCTGCTCCAATCATGCGCTCCATCCTCGCTGGTGTCTGTGAGACAGTGTCTACTGATATGAAATCAGGTAGACACCAGAAGCGAGGTGAAGGGGAATGAAGATTTATTGAAAACAAAACAAAACAGGCACGAGGGCCAACAAAAAACTTGGCCCAAAGGGTTGCAAAAGACAAACTAAGGTACACTACACAGAGCTATAAACAAAAGAATACAAAAACGACAAAAAACAAAAGGCACTGGAAACTCCAGGCAAGATGACCATAAACAGAAAAGAATAATGATTCTATGGTAAGAGAGCAGAAGGCTATATACAACAAGACAAGAACTAAGAACAAGGACTTGAACAAGGCTTGGAAACTTGGCAACAAAACTTGGGAACATGAACTAGGAGCAAGCTTGCAAACAAGAACTTGAGACACTGTCTGCCAGCCAACTTCCACCGCATCCAGATAAAGGCTTAGAAATCAGAACATGAGGGGCAACACCTGGAGAAAGAGAAACAAGAGGCATGGCAAGATCATGACACGGACAGAGATTGGTTGAGAAGACTTGCTCATTAAGAGAATGAGCGTGCTCAGCTTAAGTACCAATTAAGTATGCAGTTTGGAAGCAGCATGAATGTTTCTAGAACAGAAAAGCACAGCGAGATCTTGAAATAGCAAAGCAGGAATCATGACAATAAACTCCCTGTCTGAATTAGTAATATTAGTAATGTGCCTATCTAAGAATTACACCACCCAGTGAGTGTTAGTAAATGTTAGTAACTTAAAAACAGTTAATTGTCAATTAATCTTAGAGAGCCCCGAATCAGCACAGCACAGAAGGAAGGGGAAATACCAAAGCCAACCATAGCTCAGAAATGTGCAACAACGAAGGCACGGGGCGGAACGCAGACAAGCGGTGGAGTGGCTTGGCAGACCAGGCAAAAACAAAAACATGGAAAAGTAAAAACATGGACAAGGAGCATGAATAATGAAATACTTGATCCGGATATAAGAAACTGTTAAAACTGTGACTTGAACTATGACTATGAACTATGAAACTTGGAACATGAAACTGTTAAAACCATGAACAATATTGTCCTGGCCAAAGGCCAGGACCCTGGAACACAACAGGAACTCTTTCCCATTCTTGCTTGATGTACAGCTTAAGTTGTTCAACAGTCCGGGGTCTCCGTTGTCGTATTTTACGCTTCATAATGCGCCACACATTTTCAATGGGAGACAGGTCTGGACTACAGGCAGGCCAGTCTAGTACCCGCTCTCTTTTACTACGGAGCCATGCTGTTGTAACACCTGCAGAATGTGGCTTGGCATTGTCTTGCTGAAATAAGCAGGGGCGTCCATGAAAAAGACGTTGCTTGGATGGCAACATATGTTGCTCCAAAACCTGTATGTACCTTTCAGCATTAATGGTGCCTTCACATATGTGTAAGTTGCCCATGCCTTGGGCACTAATACACCCCAATACCATCACAGATGCTGGCTTTTGATTTTTGCCCCTATTGCAGTCCGGATGGTTCTTTTCCTCTTTGGTCCGGAGGACACGACGTCCCTGTTTCCAAAAACAATTTGAAATGTGGACTCGTCAGACCACAGAACACTTTTCCACTTTGCATCAGTCAATCTTAGATGAGTTTGGGCCCAGCGAAGCCGGCGGCGTTTCTGGGTGCTGTTGATAAATGGCTTTCGCTTTGCATTGTAGAGTTTTCACTTGCACTTGCAGATGTAGCGACGAACTGTAGTTACTGACAGTGGTTTTCTGAAGTGTTCTTGAGCCCATGTGTTGATGTCCTTTACACACTGATGTCGGTTTTTACCGCCTGTGGGATCGAAGGTCTCGGGCATTCAAAGTTGGTTTTCGGCCTTGTCGCTTACGTGCAGTGATTTCTCCAGATTGTCTGAACCTTTTGATGATATTACGGACCGTAGATGATGAAATCCCTAAATTTCTTGCAATAGCTCGTTGAGGAATGTTGTTTTTAAACTGTTCGACAATTAGCTCACACATTTGTTCACTAAGTGGTGACCCTCGCCCCATCCTTGTTTATGAATGACTGAGCATTTCAGGAAAGCTACTTTTATACCCAATCGTGGCACCCACCTGTTCCCAATTAGCCCATTCACCTGTGGGATAATCCAAATAAGTGTTTGATGAGCATTCCTCAACTCTCTCAGTCTTTTTTCCTACTTGTGCCAGCTTTTTTGAAACATGTTGCAGGCATCAAATTCCAAATGAGCTAATATTTGCAAAAAATTACGAAGTTTACTTGTTCGAACATTAAGTAACTTGTCTTTGCAGTGTATTCAATTGAATATAGGTTGAAAGGGATTTGCAAATCATTGTATTCTGTTTTTAATTACGATTTACACAACGTGCCAACTTCACTGGTTTTGGGTTTTGTAGATCAGTCCTGATTTTATGATGTGTACAGCACTGCTGAAAAGGTCATCTTTACCTTAATTTTTAAGGCTGGTTTTTCAGATGCAAAGTAGGCTTAGCTTAGCCTTGGATGAAGACTCACCCTCTCTCTCTCTCTCTCTCTCTCACACACACACACACAGACAGGCATCCTCATACTTCTCTTTGTGAAGACATCGACTTCCATTAATTCATTGTGTGTCTCTACAGTGTCTCCCTAATCTAACAATAAGCAATGTATGCGTAACCCAAACCCTTATCCTAACCTTAACCAATCCCTAATCCTAACCTAACCCCTAACCTTAACCAATCCCTAATCCTAACCTGACCCCTAACCTTAACTAATAAGTCACGATTTGCCTCAGAATTTGAGTACAGTTGAAAATATCCCCACTTCCGAATAATGTCCCCACTCCGTAAGAGAAAATAAAACACATTTTCTGATTCTCACTTTGTACCATGTTGAAGAACACACACACACACACACGCACACAGACACAGGATTGTTACCTATGACCTATAATTGGTTTATCCGCATTTAATGTTCTCGGCATAAAAACTATTTACTTGCGTTACCTAGACTAATGAGGAACAAGTAATTAATTCATGATTGATAATAAGGTCATCTGATGGACTTTTTATAGTAGAGTTATACATCTGAGTGCATAGATGATACATTAAAAGAAATCTTTACACATGGACTGTTAATACCATGCTTCAGTTCAGTGAGTAGAAAACAAGCCTCTTTGCACTGGGAGGTTGTAAATTCAATTTATTGATATTTATATGAGCACAATAATACTGTATGTGGCAGTATTTATATTTCATGGAATGTGCATCCTGATGAATCTGTCTTGACACTGTTGTTAGAGTGAGACTGCATTCCAGGAACAGAGGCTTCAAACACTCAATAAATTTAAGAAAGTGATTGTATGCTTTTATCATATTTTCTTTGATACCATTTTTATTTTCAGGAGAGCCCCATAACTGAGCTGGAATCTTGGGTTTCATTAAGAGGTTTCAACACTTGGCCACTTGTTTCCCTGCCTTCATATACTCTTGGGCTGCCACCAAAAGGCCTCTTCCAACTGCTCTACGATAAATAAGTTCTCAGACAAGTTTGTTGATCCAAACGAGGGAGTAGTAAAAAAAAATAAAAATTCCATTAAAGCAAAGCTTAGTTAATGACTTTATGAACAGATCTTGGAGGAAAAAAAGAACTAAAATCATACAATTAAATGGAGGAAAATAAGCCAAACACCAGAGAGTACATAATACTCAATTAAACTTGTTTTGCTAATGAAAATGTATCGCATGACGTGCCAGCATTCCTAAAAATGCTGACGGAATTTACAAAATGTCTTTGGTTTCCAGAAGCATTCTCATATCCTGATACCAGGATGGAACACTCAGTAGCTCAATGTCTTACAGTAGAAACACAAATACAATCAGAGTATAATAAAAAATTTATGGTTAATACTGTCTGTGTAAAGAAAATGTAATTAGTGTGAAGCAGGGCTGAGTAATGCTAGAATAACAACATACACTGAAGTACAGAGTGAAATGTTACCAAAACATTGAACAAATATTCTGAAAATTCAAGCTGAACAAATATTTCTGAATATTTCACTGAACAAAATGCTTATAGAAGCCTGCCCTTGATCCTGAAATTTGGCAATTTGTTTTATTAGGGGCCAGGCAGCGAAAGCTGCCAGGAACCTATTGTTTTTGCCAGTATTCTTCTTCATCTTCTTCTTCCTAGGAAATCATACTTCCCACGTATGAAAAATCACCAAACTTTGCAAAGGTCCAGTCCCATGCCAGATTGCCTCAGTTGCAAAAACAGACCTATAGTCCTGATGGTGGCGCTACATGAAGCCTCTAAAATTCAAAATTTTGAAAATTCACAACAAATCAACCATATGTGCTACAGATTTGCAACTTTCACCAAAATGTAGCCCCAATACTTTTGTCCACTTAAACTTAGTACAAATTATTAAGTATATCACTCTGTTCTTTCAAAAGCTGTAAAACTCATAAAACTTTTCTTGCCCCACAGTTTTTGGAATTGTCACCAAATTTGTTGTACTGTATCCTCAGATCATCCTACACAAAAATAACACCCGGCGTTTCGAAGTTTGAATAATTGAGCCTTCAGTGCATGAAAACATTTGACTAAACAATACTGTAAACATACATACCAGTCAATTCTTGATAAATACATTTTCAATCTTCCTGAAAAAAAAATTATAATATTTTATGTATGGAAAACCTGTCTTGGCCTCTGAGGTTTCATCACTTCTCAAAGTGAGAGATGTCATGTGTGGTGTGTGAGCGTGTGTCTCATGTCATGTGCGGTGTGTGAGCGTGTGTCTCATGTCATGTGTGGTGTGTGAGCGTGTGTCTCATGTCATGTGTGGTGTGTGAGCGTGTGTCTCATGTCATGTGTGGTGTGTGAGCGTGTGTCTCATGTCATGTGTGGTGTGTGAGGGTGTGTCTCATGTCATGTGTGGTGTGTGAGCGTGTGTCTCATGTCATGTGTGGTGTGTGAGCGTGTGTCTCATGTCATGTGTGGTGTGTGAGCGTGTGTCTCATGTCATGTGCGGTGTGTGAGCGTGTGTCTCATGTCATGTGAGGTGTGTGAGGGTGTGTCTCATGTCATGTGTGGTGTGTGAGCGTGTCTCATGTCATGTGTGGTGTATGAGCGTGTGTCTCATGTCATGTGTGGTGTGTGAGCGTGTGTCTCATGTCATGTGCGGTGTGTGAGCGTGTGTCTCATGTCATGTGCGGTGTGTGAGCGTGTGTCTCATGTCATGTGCGGTGTGTGAGCGTGTGTCTCATGTCATGTGCGGTGTGTGAGCGTGTGTCTCATGTCATGCGCGGTGTGTGAGCGTGTGTCTCATGTCATGTGCAGTGTGTGAGTGTGTGTCTCATGTCATGTGCGGTGTGTGAGCGTGTGTCTCATGTCATGTGTGGTGTGTGA
This sequence comes from Gymnothorax reevesii, assembly GCA_029721435.1. Taxonomy (NCBI): domain Eukaryota; kingdom Metazoa; phylum Chordata; class Actinopteri; order Anguilliformes; family Muraenidae; genus Gymnothorax; species Gymnothorax reevesii. The sequence continues at coordinate 116,380,444 of CM056573.1, forward strand.
GCGTGTGTCTCATGTCATGTGTGGTGTGTGAGCGTGTGTCTCATGACATGTGTGGTGTGTGAGCGTGTCTCATGTCATGTGTGGTGTGTGAGCGTGTGTCTCATGTCATGTGTGGTGTGTGAGCGTGTGTCTCATGTCATGTGTGGTGTGTGAGCGTGTGTCTCATGTCATGTGCGGTGTGTGAGCGTGTCTCATGTCATGTGCGGTGTGTGAGCGTGTGTCTCATGTCATGTGTGGTATGTGAGCGTGCCTCATGTCATGTGTGGTGTGTGAGCGTGTCTAATGTCATGTGTGGTGTGTGAGCGTGTCTCATGTCATGTGCGGTGTGTGAGCGTGTCTCATGTCATGTGTGGTGTGTGAGCGTGTGTCTCATGTTATGTGCGGTGTGTGAGCATGTGTCTCATGTCATGTGCGGTGTGTGAGCGTGTGTCTCATGTCATGTGCGGTGTGTGAGCGTGTGTCTCATGTCATGTGCGGTGTGTGAGCGTGTGTCTCATGTCATGTGCGGTGTGTGAGCGTGTGTCTCATGTCATGTGCGGTGTGTGAGCGTGTGTCTCATGTCATGTGCGGTGTGTGAGCGTGTGTCTCATGTCATGTGCGGTGTGTGAGCGTGTGTCTCATGTCATGTGCGGTGTGTGAGCGTGTCTCATGTCATGTGTGGTGTGTGAGCGTGTGTCTCATGTCATTGTGGTGTGTGAGTGTGTCTCATGTCATGTGTGGTGTGTGAGCGTGTGTCTCATGTCATGTGTGGTGTGTGAGCGTGTGTCTCATGTCATGTGTGGTGTGTGAGCGTGTCTCATGTCATGTGTGGTGTGTGAGCGTGTGTCTCATGTCATGTGCGGTGTGTGAGCGTGTGTCTCATTTCATGTGCGGTGTGTGAGCGTGTGTCTCATGTCATGTGCGGTGTGTGAGCGTGTCTCATGTCATGTGTGGTGTGTGAGCGTGTCTCATGTCATGTGTGGTGTGTGAGCGTGTCTCATGTCATGTGTGGTGTGTGAGCGTGTGTCTCATGTCGTGTGGTATGTGAGCGTGTGTCTCATGTCATGTGTGGTGTGTGAGCGTGTGTCTCATGTCATGTGTGGTGTGTGAGCGTGTGTCTCATGTCATGTGTGGTGTGTGAGCGTGTGTCTCATGTCATGTGTGGTGTGTGAGCGTGTGTCTCATGTCATGTGTGTGTGAGCGTGTGTCTCATGTCATGTGTGGTGTGTGAGCGTGTGTCTCATGTCATGTGCGGTGTGTGAGCGTGTGTCTCATGTCATGTGTGGTGTGTGAGCGTGTGTCTCATGTCATGTGTGGTGTGTGAGCGTGTCTCATGTCATGTGTGGTGTGTGAGCGTGTGTCTCATGTCATGTGTGGTGTGTGAGCGTGTGTCTCATGTCATGTGTGGTGTGTGAGCGTGTGTCTCATGTCATGTGTGGTATGTGAGCGTGCCTCATGTCATGTGTGGTGTGTGAGCGTGTCTAATGTCATGTGTGGTGTGTGAGCGTGTCTCATGTCATGTGCGGTGTGTGAGCATGTCTCATGTCATGTGTGGTGGGTGAGCGTGTGTCTCATGTCATGTGTGGTGTGTGAGCGTGTCTCATGTCATGTGTGGTGTGTGAGGGTGCGCTCATGTTATGTGCGGTGTGTGAGCGTGTGTCTCATGTCATGTGCGGTGTGTGAGCGTGTGTCTCATGTCATGTGCGGTGTGTGAGCGTGTGTCTCATGTCATGTGTGGTGTGTGAGCGTGTGTCTCATGTCATGTGCGGTGTGTGAGCGTGTGTCTCATGTCATGTGCGGTGTGTGAGCGTGTCTCATGTCATGTGTGGTGTGTGAGCGTGTCTCATGTCATGTGTGGTGTGTGAGCGTGTGTCTCATGTCATGTGTGGTGTGTGAGCGTGTCTCATGTCATGTGTGGTGTGTGAGCGTGTGTCTCATGTCATGTGTGGTGTGTGAGCGTGTGTCTCATGTCATGTGTGGTGTGTGAGCGTGTCTCATGTCATGTGTGGTGTGTGAGCGTGTGTCTCATGTCATGTGCGGTGTGTGAGCGTGTGTCTCATGTCATGTGCGGTGTGTGAGCGTGTGTCTCATGTCATGTGTGGTGTGTGAGCGTGTCTCATGTCATGTGCGGTGTGTGAGTGTGTCTCATGTCATGTGTGGTGTGTGAGCGTGTCTCATGTCATGTGTGGTGTGTGAGTGTGTGTCTCATGTCATGTGTGGTGTGTGAGCGTGCCTCATGTCATGTGTGGTGTGTGAGCGTGTCTAATGTCATGTGTGGTGTGTGAGCATGTCTCATGTCATGTGCGGTGTGTGAGCGTGTCTCATGTCATGTGTGGTGTGTGAGCGTGTGTCTCATGTTATGTGCGGTGTGTGAGCGTGTCTCATGTCATGTGTGGTGTGTGAGCGTGTGTCTCATGTCATGTGCGGTGTGTGAGCGTGTGTCTCATGTCATGTGCGGTGTGTGAGCGTGTGTCTCATGTCATGTGCGGTGTGTGAGCGTGTGTCTCATGTCATGTGCGGTGTGTGAGCGTGTGTCTCATGTCATGTGCGGTGTGTGAGCGTGTGTCTCATGTCATGTGCGGTGTGTGAGCGTGTCTCATGTCATGTGTGGTGTGTGAGCGTGTCTCATGTCATGTGTGGTGTGTGAGCGTGTGTCTCATGTCATTGTGGTGTGTGAGCGTGTCTCATGTCATGTGTGGTGTGTGAGCGTGTGTCTCATGTCATGTGTGGTGTGTGAGCGTGTGTCTCATGTCATGTGTGGTGTGTGAGCGTGTCTCATGTCATGTGTGGTGTGTGAGCGTGTGTCTCATGTCATGTGCGGTGTGTGAGCGTGTGTCTCATGTCATGTGCGGTGTGTGAGCGTGTTTCTCATGTCATGTGCGGTGTGTGAGTGTGTCTCATGTCATGTGTGGTGTGTGAGCGTGTCTCATGTCATGTGTGGTGTGTGAGCGTGTCATATGTCATGTGTGGTGTGTGAGCGTGTGTCTCATGTCGTGTGGTATGTGAGCGTGTGTCTCATGTCATGTGTGGTGTGTGAGCGTGTGTCTCATGTCATGTGTGGTGTGTGAGCGTGTCTCATGTCATGTGTGGTGTGTGAGCGTGTGTCTCATGTCATGTGTGGTGTGTGAGCGTGTGTCTCGTGTCATGTGTGGTGTGTGAGCGTGTGTCTCATGTCATGTGTGGTGTGTGAGCGTGTCTCATGTCATGTGTGGTGTGTGAGCGTGTGTCTCATGTCATGTGCGGTGTGTGAGCGTGTGTCTCATGTCATGTGTGGTGTGTGAGCGTGTGTCTCATGTCATGTGTGGTGTGTGAGCGTGTCTCATGTCATGTGTGGTGTGTGAGCGTGTGTCTCATGTCATGTGTGGTGTGTGAGCGTGTGTCTCATGTCATGTGTGGTGTGTGAGCGTGTGTCTCATGTCATGTGTGGTATGTGAGCGTGCCTCATGTCATGTGTGGTGTGTGAGCGTGTCTAATGTCATGTGTGGTGTGTGAGCGTGTCTCATGTCATGTGCGGTGTGTGAGCATGTCTCATGTCATGTGTGGTGGGTGAGCGTGTGTCTCATGTCATGTGTGGTGTGTGAGCGTGTGTCTCATGTCATGTGTGGTGTGTGAGCGTGTGTCTCATGTCATGTGCGGTGTGTGAGCGTGTGTCTCATGTCATGTGCGGTGTGTGAGCGTGTGCCTCATGTCATGTGTGATGTGTGAGCGTGTGTCTCATGTCATGTGCGGTGTGTGAGCGTGTGTCTCATGTCATGTGCGGTGTGTGAGTGTGTCTCATGTCATGTGTGGTGTGTGAGCGTGTCTCATGTCATGTGTGGTGTGTGAGCGTGTGTCTCATGTCATGTGTGGTGTGTGAGCGTGTCTCATGTCATGTGTGGTGTGTGAGCGTGTGTCTCATGTCATGTGTGGTGTGTGAGCGTGTGTCTCATGTCATGTGTGGTGTGTGAGCGTGTCTCATGTCATGTGTGGTGTGTGAGCGTGTGTCTCATGTCATGTGCGGTGTGTGAGCGTGTGTCTCATGTCATGTGTGGTGTGTGAGCGGGTCTCATGTCATGTGCGGTGTGTGAGTGTGTCTCATGTCATGTGTGGTGTGTGAGCGTGTCTCATGTCATGTGCGGTGTGTGAGTGTGTGTCTCATGTCATGTGCGGTGTGTGAGCGTGTGTCTCATGTCATGTGCGTTATGTGAGCGTGTGCATGAGAGTAGAGAGCCCTTTTGTTGTTGCAGCACGTCTGCAGCAAGCATCTTCCCGTCATGTTGACGTCATAGAGAGGGATATCTTCAACTGAGAATATTCATGCCGGAAATAATCAATCCACTATATAAATAGTTGTGTATTAACTATGATGTACCGTGGTGCTTGAAAGTTTGTGAACGCTTTAGAATTTTCTATATTTCTGCATAAATATGACCTAAAACATCATCAGATTTTCACACAAGTCCTAAAAGTAGATAAAGAGAACCCAGTTAAACAAATGAGACAAAATATTATACCTGGTCATTTATTTATTGAGAAAAATGAACCAATATTACATATCTGTGAGTGGCAAAAGTATGTGAACCTCTAGGATCAGCAGTTAAAGGGTTGTTGATGCTCATCAGGCTGGAAAAGGTGACAAAACCATCTCTAAAGAGTTTGGACTCCACCAGTCCACAGTCAGACAGATTGTGTACAAATGGAGGAAATTCAAGACCATTGTTACCCTCCCCAGAAGTGGTCCACCAACAAAGATCCCTCCAAGAGCGAGGCGTGTAATAGTCGGCGAGGTCACAAAGGACCCCAGGGTAACTTCTAAGCAACTGAAGGCCTCTCTCACACTGGCTAATATTAATTTTCATGAGTCCACCATCAGGAGAACACTGAACAACAATGGTATGCGTGGCAGGGTTGCAAGGAGAAAGCCACTGCTCTCCTGAAAGAACATTGCTGCTTGTCTGCAGTTTACTAACGATCACATTGACGAGCCAGAAAGCTACTGGAAAAATGCTTTATGGACGGATGAGACCAAAATAGAACTTTTTGGTTTAAATGAGAAGCATTATGTTTGGAAAAAGGAAGACACTGCTTTCCAGCATAAGAACCTTAACCCATCTGTGAAACATGGTGCTGTTTCATCATGGCTTGGGCCTGTTTTGCTGCGTCTGGGCCAGGACTGCTTTCCATCATTGATGAAACAATGAATTCTGAATTATACCAGCGAATTCTAAAGGAAAATGTCAGGACATCTGTCCATGAACTGAATCTCAAGAGAAGGTGGGTCATGCAGCAAGACAATGACCCTAAGCACACAAGTCGTTCTACCAAAGAATAGTTTAAGAAGAAAAAAATTTATGTTTTGGAATGGCCAAGTCAAAGTTCTGACATTAATCCAATCAGAATGTTGTGGAAGGACCTGAAGCAAGCAGGTCATGTGAGGAAACCCACCAACATCCCAGAGTCGAAGCTGTTCTGTTTGGAGGAATGGGCTAAAATTCCTTCATGCCGATGTGCACGACTGATCAACAGTTAAGGTAATGTTTAGTTGCAGTTATAGCTGCACAAGGGCTTCACACCAGATACTGAAAGTAAAGGTTCACATACTTTTTTTACTCACAGATATGTAATATTGGATCATTTTCCTCAACAAATAAATGACAAAATATAATACTGACCAAAACTTCCAACCCAACACTCGGGTTTATTGCAGCACATGCCATTTTCTTACGATAAATTTAACAATACATAATAAATATTCAGATTCAAATCAAAAACACAGTTTTAGAGTCAGGAATGAAGAACAGATTTTTCCTGGTTTCCAATTCATTGCATCACTTGAAGGCGCAATTCTGGATCACCAAAGTCAGTATCTTGTATGGCCTCCTCTGGCATCACACACAGCCTGGATTCTGTGATCCATGGAGTCAATCAAACGCCGAATCTCAGCCTATGTGATGCGGTCCCATTCCTCCTGGAGAGCTTGACGCAACTGTTGGACTGCGGCTGGTTCTGGTTCACGCCTCCTCACCTGGCGATCCAGAATATCCCAAAGATGTTCTATAGGGTTTAAATCTAGGGAATACGCAGGCCAATCAAGACACTGAACATTATTCTGCCTCAGGAAGTCCTGACAGACTCTGGCGACATGTGGTCTCACGTTATCCTGTTGCAGCGTTAGGCGATAGCGATGAACGAGCGGAACTGCGACAGGGGTAAAGATGTCGTCACGGAAACGGGCCGCACTGAGGTTTCCATCGACGAAAATGAGGTCTGTCTTGTGTCTACTGCTTATTCCAGCCCAAACCATCACACCCCAGCGGTCACGCTGCAGGATGGTAGCGTCAGTATAACGTTCCCGTCGCCTACACCATACACGCAGTCTTCCATCAGACACACTCAACCTCAATTCAAGAGCACCCTGTTCCTCCTGAGAGCATTCCTGCCCAAATGTGCCCTTGATCATCGCAGACGGACGCGGTGACGTGGAGGAGTCAACACCAAACCACGGCGGTGACGTTCTGGTGACGACCTCTGGTCTGAGCAGCAGTGACTGTAGCTGGCAGGAATCGATTGCTCAGGTGCTAGAGGCAAATATGGCGATCCTGCTGAGGGGTGGTGACACGTGGTCTGGGGGCACGTGGTCGATCACCAGTGCTTCCTGTTTCATTATACCGGCTCCAGAGACGTGATATGGTCGACACGTGGATGCCCAGGTTCCTTGCAACCAGTCTTTGAGACATTCCACCAGTGAGCATACCAACGGCTCGCTCTCGCTGATTTTGACCTAGGCGCGGCATGGTCACACGTTAACCCAGGATAATGCAAAGGGATATTTAAGCTGTCCATTGCTACAGCTATTTATCGACAAAATTCTCGAAGGATTGGTCAATGAGTTCTACTCAACCTGACGAGATAAGAAAAATTCTAAACAACGTGCAATCAAGCGGAAAGAGCTGCCCACACGGCAAAATCAAAACAATTTTCTGAGCTTTTAAGTTGTAGTTGATGTATCATGGCTCAAAACCAATATCCCATTTTATGTACACCAAATATTTCAAAATTGTATGTGTTGCGTTGGAAGTTTTGGTCAGTATATGTTCTCTCATTTGTTTAACTGGGTTCACTTTATCTACTTTCAGGATTTGTGTGAAAATCTGATAATGTTTTAAGTCATATTTATGCAGGAATATCAAAAATTCGAAAGGGTTCACAAACTTTTAAGCGCCACTGTATTTAAATAACTGATTTATTGACAAATTGTCAGTGCTTTATTTATTATTTTAGTCCTAAAATGCGCTAGCCTAAGGCCTGGAATATACTTGCTGCTCACGATGCGTGCGCTTACGCATCATGGCTGCCACGCGTATTCTACAATCGTGAGCGTAGAGGTCGCTCATCTCGAAGCGAGGTAACGTGCCCTGTGCGCGAGATGCAGTATTGACATGACCGCTAGAGGCGCTTATGTGAACGAATCCATTGTGACAGTAAATGCGATATCCGGGCAATACCACCCGCTGTTTTTGCGATTTCAGGGTCCGATATGCTGCTGTCTGCCTCTAGTGGAGACCTCCAATACTATGCCTTTTGGACGCGTTGTGCTGCAGCAAGTGTGTGCACTCAAGAAGCACACTGTGTACGCGTCCGTTCAGTCAAGCAGCAAGTATATTCCAGTCATAACTCTGCCAGCCTTCGTACTTCCGCTTAATTTAATTTCGCCTCAGTACTCAGTCTGGTCACTCGGAGCTCTGCCTCGTTTACCATCTGCAGAAAATACACCGGACCAACCAACCAACAGAAGGTGTGGCCAAGAGCTATGATGTAGCCGCTGCGCCGAGTTTGAAATTGTAGTCTCCAAAATCAACAATGGCTTCGGACATAGATACATTGGAGGCCATTCGCTCAGTCATGGAGAAAATCCCGGGTATCAGTGACTTATAGCCACAACAAGATGAATGTTTGGTTAGTTTTTTGAATGGAAATGATGTTGTAGCGCCACTCACCCTGTTCATCTCTGTGAGAGAAAGCCGAGCCACCTCATCTAGCTTGTAGCTTCTAGTGTTACATTCCCGGTGAATTTCACAGTATTTAAGTTAGCAGCAAACTTTTTAAAAGCTGTGTTTTTTTTTCGTGTAACAAGACCAATTTGCTGTCTCAGTGTTATGTTGTCATTTTCCATGAATGAAATGGCTGTCTGTGACAGCCAAACACTTTGAGCCAAACTGTGTTGCTATGAAATTAGATGGCGAGCTCGGTATGATGTTAGCACAAGTATGACTAACATTTCAGTTTTCGTGTCAATGCAGAATTCATCCTGATGTAAATAATGCGTTATTCTTGACAATTCTGCCGTTGGTTTTGGGTCTCCTTTTTAGCAGCAGCAGTATCTGCAGGAAAAACGATAACTCAACTTTTTATTTCTGGTAAGGAGAACAGAAAGAGCACCTTTGGTTCTTTTAAGTGAATGAGTGAAGGCTAAAATTTGGTAGATGGGCATATGTATGGATACAGTATTAACTTCAATGTACTGATCAGTTTGTTTTCGCTGCATTCTTGGTATGTTGGGTAGTTTCCAGCAGAAGTACTAGGCGGCTGAGCCGGCGCATAATATACGTCATCGCCAAATGTTCGCGATTAGTTTACGGGAACACCAATGATTTTAAACTTCTAACAAGCGCCCACCCCCCAGGAAGTAAACACTCGTCAATGAAGACTACCCAGACTCCATGTACAAAGCAAAGCAAAGTAGCAGAGTCTGGTTTTACCAGGCTAAAAATGCGCTAGAAGAAGTTTGAAATGCATGTTACTCTTAAAAGTTACTTGCTAATTAGCTCAGTGAGACGAAGGATACCAGGCTATTTGGTGTCAGAGATTATTAGTTCAAATGTTGACCAATGCAAAATTTACGATTTAATCCCACCTTTCTTGTTATCCTCCATTTTTTGCCTCTTTTTGCTCAGAATTGCCTAAATTTCCCTGGCCCCAATATCGCTGCAAAGCAGCTTTAATTTAATATTGAAATTCCAATCGGAGGTTTAATCAAAGTGGCACTATCGTTAACTCCTGGATAAGCTGTTTGTGAATTAGGGACCGGTCATCCATGCCAAGATCATATTTATCTTACCACCTGTAGTCGTGCTAACGTCAATTTATCGATTGATTGATTAGTGGGTGACGCTCAACTCTTATCACAACACTCCTTCCTAAGCTTTGCTTATCCAGGAGTAAAAATGAAGTTTTACAAAATTAAATCTCCTATGATCCCCTTACAAGCCAATATCACATTTCAAGCTGTCCAGTATTGATGAAGAGGAGATGTGTTGCCTCACAAGCTGGTTCTAAGGCTGTTAGGGTTTGCATGAATATTGGTAAAATTAACCATTTCGCTGTTTATGTTCATTTGAACTATTTATCTTTTTGTCTATTCGTCTGCCTTCTATCACAGCACAGATTTAAACTGCGGGTGGACAAATAAATGAATTACCACTCTGATATCTCTTAAGATTGAGTCATATTAGGCAGATCAGCATCAGTCAATTAGAGTGCTAATCCTGCCGTACAATCTCAATATTTTGGCTTTCCTCTCTGTGGCAATCCTTTGTATTCTCTCTCTAGCATTCAGCATTTATTTATACTTGTTATATTTTATTTTTTAATCATTATATATTTATTTATTTATTCATTCATTCATTTATTGGCTTTCTTATTTTGTTCCCAATGGTTAGCCTGTAAAATTCCCCATAATTTTATTTAATATAGAAGCTAAATAAGACACATTACAGAGTGATAATGAGCACTTTGCTTATCATTGCCTAGCAATGTTGGTGGGACCTTGCCAGTGCCACAAGCTTAAGTGCTATCCTAATGTGGTACTGCCACCACCATTTCAAAACAAATTTCTCATTAACATAGAAAGGCAAGGAACCGGAAAGAGTTTGAGTTAATCACCAAACTCACTCAACTGGCTCACAAACTGTTTTTCTATTTTCATGAATAAAGATCGAATGTATAATGATAATAATGAAGAAAGACAGAACAAGAAAAAGACAACACATATACTTCCAGAAAAAAATCTAATGGGTTATCCAAAATGATGTAATACATAACCTTCCATAACCAGTGCTTTTGGCCTTGCTTTCTGTAGCTGAATCTGAGAAAATATTTTGAAAATGTTTTAATTTGTGCTGTTTTTTAGGCCAAGCAATGCTTTTAGATTTGCTTTATTCATACACTAAATGTATAGTCGGTGTCAAGCTGTATGAAAATTATGGTTCTTAAAGGTCTTTTATTAATTTTCAGTGTAATCATATTATTTAAGTTTTCATTACAGTTTTGGAGATTTCTAATAAAATTCATTATGTCTCACTAATCTCCAAAGAGGATGAAATGACTTAATTTCTACACAATTCACTTCTCAGCGAAGGCCTTTGAAATCTACCCATAACACATTAACATTCTGTGTTCTCTTTATCCTTGTGTTTTACTCCATCAAAGTTTGAGGTACACCTGGGATTACCACGAAAAAAGGGAAATAATTATTGAGAAAAGAAGGTAATTAAATTTAAGTGTAAAGAAATTCTGTTTATGATTAAAAGTAAATTCTAATTTCCATTTGGAGACCAAAGCCATAGTTTTTCTGGCAGTGCTCTCAGTAAAGGTACAGTGCGCTGGATTTCGTTATCAGAATAACAGATACACTCTTTTCTGTTTCTCCCCTCGGCGGGGCACCACAACTGCTGCTAGAAGTGCTCCCAGCAGCTCAATTAAACCCTCTACACATCGCCATTTTCACTGATTTTCCTTCCTTGCATTTTCTTTCCACTATTTTACACAGGGAGTTAAATTTTAAGAGTGAAAAAGCAAACTATATTCATCTTTGGGAATAAATGCTGGATTTTGAATGACATAGCGCAAACTGCATTTATAAATTGGGGTGGTAGCCTGTCCTGTCAGTTACTGGCCTTGAAGCTTAGCTGCTATTGGAATCATAAATTCTGTCTGTCTGTCCATATAACACAATAACATCAAAACCATTTTTGAAACAACCTTCAGATATTGCATGTCACTTGCTGGGATAAAAAGAAACTTTGAATTTGAAGATGGGTATGATAGGTGCGATAGATTATGTTTATTATCATTATACATGTTCAAATCGAGCCCTGCTTCAGGCAGTGGCTGGCATCGTGGCTGGTTCAATTCCAGATGGTCTCTAGTTTGTATCATTTTAATCTCAACTAGTTTTTAAACAAATAATGGATGCATTTCCACACAATAAACCCTGGTAAGTGTGGTGAACTCAAATGTTTTGTGGAAACTGATTACCTCAATAGAATTGTGTAGGCCTATGCAATTGCATTGTGTGGAAGGAACTTCAAGAGAAGAAGGGAAACCCATTTTTTACATGTTTTTAAGAGCTGAGAACACACGATTATTGAGTTGACATACACAATTTTTTTGAGGTAATCGTTTTCCACAGAACATTTGAGTTCACCACACTTACCAGGGTTTACAGTGCATCGCAGGAGAATGTGCTTTGGATATGCGTGTACACACACACACGCCGTAGATGCACAAGCATTAATGCAGGCATGCGCTGTCCGGGAGATTTGGGGCATGCACACGTCCCTGACTTTGGGACGTTTCCCGTGGGCATTGGATTCCGTGACACTGACCTTACTCTGGCCTCTGTGCTACTGTGCCCATACCATTAGCACGGAGGAAAGGCTTTTAAACGAAATCTAATCTTGTCTGCATCTGATCTGTCCACTCCGCTGCGGTGGGACCCAGCCTGGATTAGCAACAAACATCCCCCCCCCCCCCGGCAGCAGTATCTTCTTCTACTACGTTCAATATCCCCGGCCTGCAGGACCCATTTCTGTAATACAGTCCTGCCAACAGGTACCCCTGGCAGCTATAATTTCACTCAGCACCCCTGCCCTCCAACCTAAGGACTGCAATCCCTTACTGCTCAAACGCATTAGTTCGCTCCCCGTGATTTTGCACCAGAGTCAAGGTGTTTGCCTCCATATGATGCATACTGTGGTATTATATTGACCACAGGTGCAAGGCAGATGTTTCATTTAAATAAGTGTATCAATTTAGTTATTAGTGAATTAGAAATCGCTGAGAGGTTTAAACATCCCGACCGCAAGGTACATGTTTTGTTATTAGGGTACAGCCGTCCCATTACCTTCATAATAGACTTTTTACACTTACATTTAAACTGATTTTCAAAGACCTAAGCAACTTACTTCATGTCATTAATAGCATATTCTCTCTTTAGTGCAGCTGGCCATGATATTTCCTGTTCATTTCTTGCAATAAGCCTAACTTTTGCAACAATCAACAGGGTGATTTCTTTTTTCCTCAAACATATGATAATTAAATGCACAAGTGCAAGATGTAATGTACGCGACTGATCTCATATGCGTTCATTCCTTCCAAATATATACAAAACTTATTACTTTACTGATTTCAAAAGAACTGCTTCAGCCATTAAAATGCAATTTACATCATAACAATCCAAATCAAGTAATCACTTCAGAATTTCTCATTTTCCGTACCTCCCATGACACTGAATATTTAATTCTATTTGTGAGTTATGCATTGTTCAATATTCAAATATTCAGCAGAGATAAAGGAGGAATTGCTGAATATGTAGATGACATCAATGCCAAACAATCCCATAATTTCTTCTGGGGGAGAACCCAGAGTCGACTGACCTCCAACCAATCACTTCATTTTTACGACTCCTCGTGTGTCTGTAAAAATTCGCCCCACACCAATTTTTATTCACCTTTCAAGATGATGAAGCTGAATGAAAATTTTCTGGCAAAGTCCCTAACCAAACGCTTATTTGATAATTTGTCTCATATTGTCGATGAAACAGCGGATGTGAAATGCCTGCCGCTGTTACGACTTCTCGGCCGTCTCCGGCCTAATTCTGCAGAGGTTTAAGCAGAGTGCTTCTCAAATGCGACTTTGAGAGGAGCGTTTCACTGCGCAGATAATTAAAATGTAATATTCTTGTGGGATCGATTGACAGTGACCAGGATCGATGGAGAGGGAGAGGGGGCAGCTGAGTGACACCAGACTGGCTCTGCCTGACAGGATGTAAGAGGTCATCTCATACGCGGGAAAGTGGCTCTCGTGTTTAACCACATGCAGGACAGGGGAAAAACGTGAGTACACCCCTGGCAATTCAGCCATGCAGCAGGAGAGGGAAGGACAAACTGGATTTTGTATCCTGATTTCCTCCCAACATATGTACGCAGGATGGGCAAAAATAGCCTCTTGCTGGTGTACGGCAGAACAAAGGTCTGGGACAAATGGCGAAAAGGACATGCACTTAGGTACACACCATTCTGTAGCCAAATTTACATGGACATTGCTTGGTCTGGGACAGCTACGAATGTCTCAAGCTTGGCCTCCAGGAAAACACAGGCGCTTTCCACTGTTCTCATTGACCGTTCCACTGAGAGAATTTCTCTCTTTTCTAAGAAAGAAGGATGCCCTGAGAGAAGTTTATAAAAGAGCAGTTGCACGTGGGGAAAGTGTGGGGGAAATGAACCCATAAACCCAAACCCAGCAGGACATGTTGGGGTTACACAATGGCCCAACGGCACAGGTCCACCCAACTTCCCAACTTCACTTCTCCAGATGTAACTGAGAACTTCAAGCCATACCAGTCCCTAGAACCAGCTACTGTTCAGTTGCCAGCTGAACTACTTACCACTAGGCTGCCCTGTTGCCCCATATTAGGGAGGGCTAACTCCAGAGTTACTCCATAATTATGTTATCGCCCAATGTGCCATCCCAGATGTTTCTGTCCTCCCAACAGTTTGGGCAAGGCCCCTTCCAGCGCCACTCTTCCCAGCAAATCTCTGGCTGTAACACCAGCAAGGGGGAGGTTCAACCTCACATTAATATTGACGATTTTGTAATGAGAAGCTGGATGAGCAGATGTCCGTATACTTTTGGACATATGGATATATAATCCAAACTTGCATGCAGTCACACAGGATTGATTCTTGATACTGTGCTATCATTTGCATGTAAATACTGTACCAAAAAAATAAGAGAGAAATTAAATCAACATGAATGGTTGTGCTCCATTAACAAGAAAAACTCCGCTAACTCCGCTCATAAGACATGGTCTGGTCTATTTTCCTTAAACGGAACCTTATTTTTATTGTATTACTCGGCCTTATTGCTCTTCTTGCCACCTCCATGACCTGAACCAGTAAAATTCCAATGTTAAAAGCCCCCTCATTCATAAACCATTACTCCGTTCTGCTCAGATGGACCACATCCATATATTCTTAAAGGGATGGTTTAATTTAATCATTAGGTTAACAAGCTCCCTACTTTCCAAACGATGATCCGCTGAATTCTGGGGATTTGTTCTGGAAGGTGAACCCATAACTGGCAAGCCACAAAAGGCAAGAACAGCCGCTTGCTGATTCGAAGTGGGACGGAATAATCATGGAAATTACTTTGCATATTTAATCACTGTGAAGAGAGCAAAAAAAAAAAAAAAAACATAGAAATCTCTCACGGCCTCATTCACACACACACACTCATGCACACACGCACACACATGCAAACACACACGTGCGCATGCATATGCACACACAGGCACGCGCAAACACACACACACTCACACGAACACACATACACACAAGCAAATACACGTACGCACATTCCCACACACACACACACACACACACACAGGCATATGCAAAGTCATTTTCTCACTTTCACTCACACACACACACACACACACAAGCACACACATCCTGGCATGTACAAACTGATCTTTTCTCTCTCAAACACACACATACACACGCACACGTGCGCACACGCACACAGACAGGCGCGCGCACGCACACGCACACGCACTTTCACCCTTCTTTGAAAGACTAATGTTTGACAAGTAAGAGGTACTTTCAAAACAGCAAGCCAATTGCACTGTTTAGAAAAGGTTATCAATGTTTTATGTCGGGAAAATATCAGTGTCAGACAAAATTTTTTTTAAAAGCACTAGAGAGTGTGTACAGGGGTCTATGGAATACATTCATCCCGCTGCAAAGCTTGTTAATGTATTCAGCTTAAGGAGGCACTGGTATCAAATGCTTAATTGTGTTTATTTTATTCAATTTCTTCGCCATTATGTTCGATGAATTAATTGCGTTGTTTTTCTGTGTAATATTTCCGTTACGATATGAATTAACATTTTCAAGTTTTTTAAAGCCCATCTGCAGTATAAGTGTGACCTGCGATGAAATGTATGTATGAATTAATTAATTAGAATAACTTAAGAAGCAATTACGCCAGTGTTTGTTGGTCTCGAGGGCACTCCACTGTACCTCATTAGAGGTGTGGTTCATGAGAATGCAGGGGTAACTCAAATGTCTTTCTGCCACTTCTGTCCTGGTTCATCAGTTGTATTCTGGCTTGGGTTTGGAAGGACGCAGAACTCAGCTAAGTATGTTCATGACTGACAGGACCATAGTACAGCACATCCTGTAAGGTTTCCACTCTCTAAATTCCGACAATCTGGATTTACTTAAAAATTCTGAGTCAACTGGTTCAACAACGGTAGCACAACTTCAAATTAACTTTATTAATTAATTAATTTGTTTATTTATTAAGTGCGCTTTAAACTTTTCAAGTAAGTTAGAAGTTACTTTCACATAGTCCACATATTTTTTAAATAAATCTAACCGAGTGTTTTCGCCACTGTCTTCAGGTCTAAAGGGGACATGAGTTGCATCTGCATCCACAGTCATGCAAATCTTAAAAAATGGGACCCATGTCTCCACTTTTCTGACGCGAACTCAAACAAGAAGCTGAGAAGTATTGTGCCCGCACACAGCAAATGGGAGCAGTGGCTGTATAGATATCACCATTGGACAACACTTCACTTTATGACAAATTTGGTTATAACAAGATATTACTAATGATTTCCCACTGAAAGGCACTGATTTTTATTAGCTTGAAGTCTAGTAAAAAAAATTGTAACACCCATGCTAAAAATAATAATAATACTTGACATGGGGGGAGGGTGTCACCCTTTGGGAATTTGCCTCTGTTCCACTGGTTGACTACTGGCAAAAGGATAAGAAATTTAAAACATTTAGTTTTGATTGCTGATTCAGAACCACTTTTGATTGTAAGGGAGCGGGTCAAAAATGTGAGAGACTCCTGGATGCTCCCATAGAGGTGGGATGCCTGTTACGAGGTACTTCTACATGAGTAATTACAGTAAATTCAGTAAATTACAGTAAGCACACATGTGAAATAAGGTAGGCACTGTTACATTCCTGCTGCAGAAATGAAAGCATATAATGAAATGAACGGTCATAATCTACAACAATATGGCCTATGAGAATGTGTACAACAGTAAGAAAATCAACTGTAAAATTTTGAATACTTCAAACTTTTGGCCCTGTTACGTATGTTGAAGTTACTCGATAATAACAATTAGCAAGTCATGATATTGCTACTCAGGTTTCAACAGAATAGCAGCAACTTAATATGCAGTGTTACCAAGGACTGTCATTCTTAGCTCCACTTATAGGCTAGCTGTCCTCTGTGGAAGTTAACCTAAAGTATAGTTTGAGGGGCAAAGGAAACTTGCAGGGGGAAGTGAGAGTGTTCGGTTATTTCTCCCATCGTCGTGTAGCTGAACAAACAATGGCACATTTTAATGTGGTACCTTGCTCCCATGCATATTCATGAAGCCGACTCTTGGCAGTGACACGGGGGTGCGACGGGACGAGGCGTGCTTGTCGGAGTGTGTCACGTTTCCAGACCAGCGAATTTTTTTGATTAAAGTCCCTTATCCGTTTTATCATGCATATCCCCTCTCTGATTAAAGTGATCTGGGCCTGACACTCACAATGTCAGAGTGAACTGAGAAGCCCTCCTTCGGAGCATGCCTGGAATTCCTAATCCCGACCGATGAGTCCGTCTGTTTGCGCGTACTGTGTAGCCCCGGTCTTATAGAACCTTTTTAATTGCCGTTTTAATTGTTTAATATCGAGAAAGAGTCTTCGTCTTCCTCGAAGGCCTTGCAAATACAATTCTATAGTGCAGTGCAAAAATATAAACAAAACAACTAAGCCTGGGGGTATTAATTATATTGAAATCATAACATTTAAAGGAGCTTGAGTGTAGAGGATAAAATCTACATAAAACAATTGCTTTTCCCCCTTATGAGTATGCTCTTGTTTTCCAATAATATCATTCAATCCATAGGTTTTTACACCATATTCTCAGTCCTTTCTAGAGTTGCTTTAGTAAACATCAAAGCCAAAATTCAATTTAAGTGGACACCAGAGCAGTGAAAGACTACAGGATAGTGAATTTAAATAAGAGCACCACAACACATTTCGACTGACGCGACTTCCTGTATATGTTTTGCAAAAATGCAGTGAGCTGATTTTATGAATTGTAAGACCCTGTGCATGGCTTAGTTTTTAACATATGCTCAACAAACTACAAGTGCAATAGAGTCTCTATGAAGCTGGTTGATAAGCACAAGCTATAGTTCTACACTAAAATTGATTGTCTCAGTATTTATGCTATCTGCTCGGGTTACGGAATGTGACACTCAAACTGCTCACTGTGAACCTTGTCCATGGAAAAAGCCTGGGATCAAACCAGTGGTTATTAAGATTTTAATGTAAGCTGCCAATGTCCAAAGTCTTTGTACACCAACATTTTCAACATTAGCAGCACCAGAACTGGACATTGGGGGGGGGGTCATTTCCAGTTATTTTCTAAATTAACAATACATTCACCCTGAAAACACTCGGTACTATCAGGCGTTGCAGAACTCCCTGTTAAAGATGACAATCTTTCATTTGGACGCACACTTTGATGCATTTAAATCAGCCTAAAAGGGAAAGGAAGTGCCAAAAAGGAAGCACGGAAGTTCCAGAGCAGTTTGTATGTCTTTAAACATCGGCCTATTAATAGGTAAATAATTTTTCTGCCCTGAAACTCAATTTTTTCATCACTCTTAGATTGTATGGGGAGAGAGGCCGTGTCTTTAATTGCCACTGGATCATTACTATAATTTGAAAACATGTCAATAAAGGATATTGTGCGAGAAATAGAAATGATTAATTGTTAAAAAGGGATGTTCTGTGCCCCCCCCCCCCCCCCCTTTCTAGTTCTGGCAACACCACTGATTTTCTAGCAGTTAGAGATGAAAAGAAGTATTTATTAAGGGCTTGTTTCATCAAAATTTAGTCAAAATCTTAATATGAGAGCTTCTGCCTAGCAGATCTGCTGACATTTCTCTGTAAAGACAGTCATAGCCTATATGTCTGAAAGACCACACTCAACACCTGTTACTGTGGAAGTTGCCACGGATGTGCTACACTTGTGAATTTGACCTTCCAGATATATAACTCTATCCAATTTGTGCCAGATTAGCTTTCTCTACTTCCCTTTTTGAAAATTGGAAATCCATTAGTTGATCTGATTATTTGAAGGCTTTTTTATAACTACCAGGTGCAAAAAAAAACAATCATTTTTTGCTTCTCTTTATTCTCTTATTAGCTTCAACCATTTGAGTTTGATTCAAAACTTCATATGTTTAAATAAAAACCATTACCAAAACATGACATAAGTGTACAAAAACTTGACAACACAACATTTAGGGCTATGCTTCACAGTGGCCCACCCTCCTTAGCCTCTTTTGCTAACAGTTGGATTTAATCTTTTCATTCTCACTCTGTCTAATCACAGTCATGGAAACATACTGAAAACAGGTAGGCCGATTATCCATTCAAAGGGTATAGTATTACCACCCCACTTATGTTTAGCTCAAGAACCATCACTGAACAAGACGCCCAAGAAGTGCACTGGCCATTTTCAATGTAGTTTTAAGTCCGCAGTCGGCTCACTTTGTAAACATCCACAGTGTGGATATTTATAAATGTATGCTTATAAATGAAAAGCGGAGATCCTATAGAACATGCAATGTGAATGAGCCATCTGTCAAGATGTTATTGGCAAAGAATATGCAGTTTTCCTCTTGCCATGCTGGGATCGAAAAAGCTGCCAATGTGACGGCAGTCTGGTGACACTGGTGGTGACCAGGGCAATGCTGGAGACACAGATGCGGGCGCCACATTGCGGGCGCTCACATCCTCCGAGCTGACAAATCTCGCTGTTTATTATTTATTTATATGAATGCATTACATGGGGAACTACACTCACATTTGACTTCTCTTGAGTCACCAATGGGTACAGAGAAGCTAATCAGAGGGTGCCGACCTATCTTTGGCTCTGAATGCAGATGGAATTATGTCATGTTGACTGCTCTGGCTGTTGAAAGCCTGGTTCAGAAAAAAAAAAAAATCAAAACTCTTGATCAAGTGACTAACCAGCCATTTTGTATCAGGGTACGACCCTTATTATTTGAAATGCGTCAGTCTTAAACAAGATATCGAAAAAATGCACCCACTACAGAATTTTCTTTTTTTTTTAAAAAGCATAAATTGAAATGAATCATTACTAAAGGGCTTTATTTTGAAGGATTCATATATTTTAACACTCCTAATCCAGATGTCAAATGGAGGATATATGTCCAAGAGTAAAGTGGAATGAGACCTCGATTGTGTTCCGCGGATTGTGTGACGCCGAGTGGGTGTCGTTCTCATTGAAATTTTGTGTCTAATGAAACAGCTGGGTTTGACACAGTTGAGACCATCCAATCAGAAATTTTAATTAATGGAATTAGGAAATAGCTGCAGTTTGGCTTCATTTAGGGATTATATGACTAAAATATGTATCTGACCTTCACTTTTTCACAACTGCTTTGCACAAAGGAAATTATGCTTTAAGTGAAATGAACATTTTTAAATCACTTTCAGAGGCTCTCATGGTGATACAATGGCAACAACCTTCCTGAAAAGACTTTCTCAAAATGCTCTACAATTAAGAGAAAAATTCCATCTACTGTGGTGAATACAATGCATGCAAAGTTTTGCTTTTCTGCCCATGACAATAAACTGTGAATGACTGAATTCTATCCAGCATTTGTGTATAAAAAAACCTTCCTTACCAGTGTGAGAAGACAACATATTCAAAAATCCTTTATTGTGTGAATTATCGTATTTTTGGGACTTTATTTCTAAAAGCGACTAGTAAAGTTGTATATAAAATTACAGGAAAAATAATATGCTAATAAATCCTTTTAAAATAACAAAGAAAAGAGAAAATGAAATCTGCAAAAGAGGAATACATCCAAACCTGGGAGAACAGGGGATCTTGAGTCAGTAGTTGTCAGCCTATGATCAAATGGTACAGACAGGATGCAGCTACAGAGTGCTTGCTGGCGAAGAAATATAAAGTCCAGATTTAATTCTGATACCGAGAAATAGAATTTCAAAGCTGGATGTCTTATCATTGGCATGTCCCTTTACTGGACTGATTTCCCTAGCAAAAGCCTGTCACCACCATTATGTCGAACATGGAACCAATTTACTGCTACAGCTAAACAGGGTTACTGCAGACCTTGTCCCCCTAAATGTTTGAAGTTATCAAAAGGGGGGGAAAAATAGCATTTTGAATGTTTGGGGAATGGAAGACCATAATTGAAAAGTATCAATCAAAAACAAGGCAAGGTCCAGGAGGGGAGGCTATTATGTTAACCCGCTCCGGGTGCAGCAGAGTCAAAATGCATTCCTTTGTATTAGTAATGCACTCATGCTCTCTAGACCAGAGACTTAAGCCCTGGGTTGTGCAAATGTATCTCCAGACCAGGCTCTGGGATTATCAAATGGCGCATGCAGCCATTACAGGACTGTTTTGCGATGGTATCTGGGAAAGGAGATGAATGTTTACTGGTCAGGTGTTTGCAATTTCTATACATGAGAAATGAAGACCTTTTGGTTCGCTTCCTCTCATTCTATGTTTATTTTTTATTTCATTGTCCCTGTCGTCTTTCTGCTGATTTCTTCCGCAGCCAACTCACCTTACTACAATTTCTCTTTCACAACTCCGCAGTAAGAGGGTCAACCCTTTGTAATGCAACCGCACACTAGAATTTACGGGAGAGGACATCTTAAAACTCGCATTGAGACATACTGCACCTCATACTTATGATAATGATGTTGTGGATGTGACTGTGATTAAGATAATTTATAATACAGGGGCAGCTGATTTACATCAAGTGCTCACCTCCTCACTTACAAATCAGTGTGTCGGTTATATGACTCCACATGCAACATGCAATATTCAATCTAAACATCCCCTTTTGGAATTCTCAACATAATGGCTTTGGAAGAGTAATATACTGAAAGAGCTGGAATCAGAACCCCTATCTAATAGGCAGAGTATGTAAATCCAGAGACATTATATAAATGCAGACATTATAATATTAGGATATTCATTCACTGTGCCAGCTGAGCTGTTTTGAATAGCCCACCCTGGGCCACAGACATATTCAAGCATCCTTTTAAGGGTCACTGATTTATTTCCTTTGTTCATAGAGTGTATTGTGCCGCTCTCAAAACTCTCTCATGTTCCCACCTTTGTATCAGATTTTTATTTTTTTTCATAGTCTCAGAATAAATTCTGCGATGCATTAGCATGTAAAGAGTCGAAATGACATGCAGCCATTGGTTTGAGAAAATAGCCCTTAGTTAGGAATGCCCTTATAGCAAGGTCACACAACTGGCCCAGTATTATGGATTCCTTCTCTGACACAAACTGTGAGTTTCCATATATTAAAATAAATTGTTTTACAAGTTCTCCTTTTTTCTATCCTCTGAAAATAAGCCACCAGTGAGCTGGGAGACAACTGTTAAACCACATTCTTTAATACCATGGTGCATATAAAAAAAGTCTGCCACTAAATCTCATATTTCTATATTTCAACTGACATTTACAGGGAAAAAGTGGAAAAAATAATTGACTTTACTTGTAGAAATTACAGACCTCCAGTTTTTGAAAATATATTCAAAGATATCAATCTTTTTTTTTCTGTTGTCTATGTTCGTACTATCCCCAAATGATTGGTTGTTTGGTACTGAAACAGTGGAATGCTCCTGTGATTTGGAAAAACCTAGTGCATTTGTCATTTGTGGGAGAAACTGAGTTTGACCCTCATATGTGGTAATTAAGAGTGGTGAGAATCTTAATACAATGACTATTTGAACTGTGTTATTTGAACTGTCAAAATTTCTATGATTTCTATGATTTCTTCCTGTTATAAAAAGTCCAGAATCCAAAGGTTTTTGTTCAGTTGTGAGAATCCTTGCTACTGATAAATTCATTAGGTTTTTTCAGATCACAGGAGATCTGCCATCAGAGCTTGTTGTAGGTTGTCGTTCTAACAGAGAAAAAAATCCATTGATCCTTGCAGTTAAACATCTGCTTCACCAAAGGCCTAAGATTCAATTCAAAAGCCTGATATTTAGTCGCAAAATGCAATACTTATTCTAGAGCTTGAACAAACTTTTTGAAAAATTAGTCATATAATAAACTTTTTACTGGATGTTTATGTGCCCTTAAAGTATGTTAAAGCCGAATCGGCTAGGAAATATTGCTTCTGATTTTCACGTATTTCAAAACAGTTTTTATGTAACATACACAGCACATACACAAGCTATGCACTTTCTTCATGACCAGTCTCTGCAGCGCAGTGAGTCAGAGTCCACAGTATGTTTTGTTTTATAGCAAAATACAAATACTGGGACCACAAAGAGCTATCATGTTGCTTTGTTTCTTAATTGATCAAATAAAAATAAAAAAGCCCCCCCCCCCAACAGCGTATATGTCTTCCTCTCAACCTATCGATATTTGTTCTCCACCATCTTGACACCTGAACTCCTGTCGACGGGTGTCCTTCAGTCTGTCCATTTATCCGTAGTTCCCCCTTCAGGCCCTATACCTATCTGTCTTTCTGTTCGGTGCCGGGGCCATTTCATTGCAGCCCCATTTCCCCCTCGCCCGAGAAAGGAAAAAAAAACGGCAGCGACGAGGTTTTTAATTCAAATTTCATTTCCAGCGCTTCGGCCTGTGAGCTCACTCAGCAGCCACTGGAGTCTAAAGGGGCTCTGGGGAGCCCTCTCACAGTTCTATATGCAAATATCTGTGCACCTGGGCAGTGGAGCGGGCCTGCTGAGGGGTTACTTATGCAAATCTGATTGACTGAGAGCATATTGCGCGAGAACACAAGCGGGTCTGAGACACCAGCAGTTATATTTCACAGGGCGGCCCGCGCTCATACCGCAGGAAGGAATGGAGAGGGAGAGAAAGGGAGGGGGGGAGAGAGAAGAGAGTGAGGTAGCGAGAAAGAGAGATGGTGATAGAGAGAAAAAGAGGGAGAGGCAGAGAGATGAGAGAGGAGGGGAGATGGAGAGAGAGGGTGAAAGGGAGAGAAAGACTGAGGGTGTGAGAAAGAGAAGGAAAGAGAAAGTGCGAGACAGGTAGAGTGAGAAAGGGAGAAGTTAGAGACAGAAAAGAGGAGAGTGAGGGAAAGAGAGAGAGAGAGGGAGAAAGAGACAGAGAGGGAGGAAGAAATGCGAGCCATTTTAAATGCCAGCAGGTTTGATGAACATCCTGGTCCCGGTGTCGGCTCGTATTCCCACCACGCCCTGCTTGCTTTTACAGCGCTCAGGCAGAGGAGGAGGAAACGACACCGACTCAGTAATTTTCTATGCACACTTTGTAATGGGTTGAAATCTCAATATGCCCAACGTCTTACCTCCCTTTGAATGTGGCATTAACCCTCTGATTAAGTAGTAAAGGCAGGCTGGAGCTCAATCACCACGGTGGTTGTTGGGGCTGAATGTAGATGAATGACTGAAAAAAAGGTCTGACTGGTGCCCCAGCAGATTTAGCCTGCTGTACAACATTTTAAATTGGCAAATAAATGTTGTACGCTGCAATGAAAAAAAAAAAGAAAAGAAAAAGAATACATTTAGCAACACTTTTTTCCTTGGCAAGACCTGCGCTAGTAGCTTTGAAAGTCAGCCGAAATCAGTTCGGCGAATAACATGCCGTTGGAGCTATTTTGCGATGTAGTTGCAACAAAATTAAGCTACCGCTCCTCTTCTGAATGCCACCATTGTGCGTCAGCGGATTCGTTGGAGGCTGAATACAGGAGATGCATCACACGCTGCCATCTTTCAGTGTTTATAACGCTGTATACGTTTACTGATGTGACTGACTCCATGGTGCACCATTTACATAATCAGTGCTAAAGTGTGGTAAAGCACCTGCAACATGTTTCTTGTGTGGTATTTAACATGCTCATTCCCCGTTCTCGTAATCTCTGACAGTTTCCAATTACTCCACATTCTACATTCAACATTCACCATACTCCCCACCCCACCCCATCTCACCCCATTTAATGTTGCAACAATTTTTATACCCATGAACAGTGTCTTTAATAAATTACGCTATTACCATAACCCACTTAACGTCACCTTTATTCGCCCCACATAATGATGCAGAATGATCTGCGGCAGAATGCGATTTTGTTTTCTCAAAGGAATATTCTCAGATGTGATTTTTTTTATTTTCTTTTCATTAAGAGCATTCAGCAAATATTTTTGTTTTCTATATTTGCTGTCAAAATGGCATGTACAATATATGACATTTTGAGTAGTCTGCCCACCATGTTTGGACTAATTCTCGCAATTTAAAAATGAAGATGAAGATAAATATAGGAGAGTGTTTGTGAACTTACCTTGGTGTTATGCAACAGAAATCGCTTTGTCACATGGTTTTCAGCATCAGTTTTGGCTGAATTAATTTCTGCAGCACCTGTCATAGTGTCATTCATACAGACTGAAGTACATTTTGTGAAATTAATTGTTTTCTGTGTTATAGCAGATACTTGTCTCCAGCTGCATGCTAAATGTCAATGTAGTCTTAAATGAGTCTTCTGATGGGGAAAATTGTTTCTGACAAATTAATTTAATATTGGAGTGGTCCTGTAAACACGGTCAAAAGCTGTCAAAACAGAATTTTAGCATTGTTTATAAATCACTCATGTCATTCATTATTGCAGGTTGCATTATCATTATTATAATAATAATTATTAGTAGTAGTAGTCATTGTAGTAGTTGCAATATTAATTAATTAACCTATTTATTATTTTTCAATTTATCTCCTTATTCAATATTTAATTGCTCATAAATTTGCTTGCCACACGAGTCATCCCATAGTCAGTGTGTAATTCCTGATAACTGAGGTTCTATTCTGACCCACAACACTATCAAAAAAACCACACCATTTGGCGTTCAGAAAGAAGCAACACTCGGGCTCTACTGAGCTGTTCAAACGAAATTAACGATACAGAAAACTATGATCTTTTTTCAGATTGGCCTCGCAAAGAGTATTATAATAATATTCCCCTCATTTATTTATGCCTCTTGCACTTATAATGGCCCAATTAAGTGGAGACATCAGCAGCCATCTCAAGGTGTGTCAGAAATTGATTATCTCACCGTGAGTAGACACCCCGACGCTCAAAGATTACTGCTGTTAGCCGAATCAGAGCGCTTATTCACACTGTCAAGGACTTTCAGACCTAAATTAGTCTAATAAGTGATCGTTTTCACACTTGTTTAGCTTTAAAGTGCTCATGAACTGCACAATAGCAACAGAAAAGGGGTAGGGATCTGGACGGGGATTGAGAGCTGTGCTGCCCTTCTGTTCAATAAGGGCAAGTGTGTCATCCTCAGAATTTTCTTTGATGTAGTGTCCTTCTCAGACAAGCCCATGCAACAGTGTGCTGCAGTATTATATGATGAGATCAGGATATTTATCCCTCACTACATTTCGACTTAACAGATGCCTGCAGCGTCTTAACTGACGAGCGTGTTATCTTCCTCCATCATGACTGCCATAGTGCCATCTTCCTTCAGCACTATCTCTCTCTCTTACCTCTGTGCCCCTCTTTCTTCTGTGCTTCTGCCCCATCCTGCCCTAACCATCCCCCCCCCCCAACCCCCTCCTCCAAAAAATGGAGCAACGACCATATGACAGTGAGGGAGTCGCCGAAGGGGTCACACATGCGGACCCTGGGAAAGGTCATCTCTAATACTCGCCCCATAATGCCCCACTGCATCCTCAGCCAGACAGCTGAGCAACAAAAGGGTCCCTGGTTCAGTGACTGACAGAATTTCTAATTGTATCCACTCATTCATGACAATTTGATTAAAATATTACGCCAAAGTCTCGCCCCCTGTTTGTTTCGTTCCTCCAAATCTAATTTTGATTTAAAAAAGAGAGATTACCTCCACAAGCATGACTGAGGATGCCATTAACTTCTACTTAATCTTTATTACTGATGTGATTTTAACATATGTACGGCTTTCGTCTCGCTCCCATTGTTTAGGATCCTCATTTTTTTTTCCAGAGCGATGTGGACTAAAATATGGAAGCGACCATTTACTGCAGATGACACACTGACAGAGAGACGTGAGGATTTAAATAGAATGTATGCCAGAGGAATTCAGAATCCATTTAATATTCTAGGGCTTTAAGATGCTTAATGCTGTAAAGTGAATTATGAATACAATTAAGCGAGTGTATGTAGCACCGTATGCAGGACAGTGCTCGGTATGGGTAATAGCCCTCAGCTACCCTGCACCACCATAGCACTACTTGTTATAAATTGTTAAACCTGGATGATCTTATGTGATATTCCAAACATTTATCCAAGATAGCGAAGTACAACATTTCATATTAGATATATTATTTAACACATACAGTATGCACCATACATTATTAAGTTGGGGTGGATATTGTAAGTTCTGACATCATGGGTCCAGTTGCATCCAATGAGCTGAGAACAGTATTTATCCGACCCTATTGGATGTCTACGGAGGACAGTGGTGTACACTCACAGTAAGGAGTGCACATATACTGTACTCTGACAATTGAACTTCAGCCATGACTCAGATTCATCGCCACAAACATTGCAAATACAGAGTTAGAATACGATTTCAACCACCATATCCTCTTCATATGAGGTTTTAACTTTAAGTGAAATGCGTTAGATGTAAGGCCTGCTTACAGACTTTATACCATTTCATTTTAAGGAAATATGTCTGTCCGTCCTTGTTTTAGGTTGCCCGTTCAATTAGTTCATTCACCTTTAAAATGATGATAAATCTGAAGAAATGCGACCTCTTCCTGCCTGCCGAAGCACCCCTGTTTTACCCACGACCCCCTCCTAGTGTCTGCCCAACCTCTTGACAGGATGGGGGGGAAAAAAAAGTCTATTGTAATATGGTAGCGGTGAGGGCGGGGTTTTAGGGGGAGTGATGTGGAGAGGTGGGGGGGCTTAGCACTGAGGATTTGAAAAAAAAAAAAATACATGTATCATTCACCTGATTTGAATTGTAGCTCCCTTTCTGAACCTCTGCCAATTCATTTTGTACATTAAAAATTGGTCAGGGATGATAAGATTCCATTTTCATGGTTGGCAATGCAGAACTGGCGAAAGAATACAATTACAGACCCCAGAGTAAACTCTCCGAATGTCAACTTGATGTAAATGATCAGGAGCCGACACACAAAAGAACAGCCTTCAACTTCCTCCGCTCTCTTTTCTCCTCACAGAGGGACCTTTTACCCTTAGCAGTCACGCTCCTGCGGTGCCATTACAAGCTCCCGCTTATGTAAACTGGGAATCCAGGATCAGTTCAGTCGGCAAAGGAATTACTGCTATCAAACATGGGTCATTTTCACCCCAATACATAGTCGCATGTAGAATACATCTGTTCAGTCTCTGTGAAAACAACAACAAAGGAGAAAAAAAAAAGCCCTAGATGCAAATATGTCTTTAAAACAGCCCTTCGCCATCAGCCATCTCCGAAGACACACATGAATATTCACGTGTGAGGCTTCTACGCCAACAGATGTTTCCAGCTTCGTCCAGGTGTTTATGTTGCGATCGGGCAAATATTTTTATAATGGAGACGATTTGTCTTTATGACGCTCTTTCGTATGAATTTACAACTTTTCAGACCTTCATTGAGGCAGCAAAGTGTAGCACACCAGAGAATGCAAATATCTTTCTTGCCATTTATCTTTCTTTTTGATGTAAATCACGGGCAACCATGATTAAAACAAAATCATTGTGCATTTATTGACGGAATTTACACCTACATACAATAAACCGTGTTGGAATTATGACCCTTTAAGGCGAGTCTCTGTCCAGATATGGCCCACAATGTATTTATGTAATATTTCTTGTGTTAAGAGGAATTATCTCAGAGGAGAACGTTCATATGGCTTCATCACTCCAAGTCACGGAGCAAATACAAGTAAAAACCTGAATAAACACAATTTTGCAACAACCTATCTGCAAAATGGTGCCGGACCATGGCTGGCTACCTTACACATAGAGTGTGTTTATGGATATGGACTGTAAGAATACACAGCTGCACGCCCAGTGTATTTTGCCAGTCTAAATCAAATACAGCATGCAAATGTCCCAATACATTTGAATTCAGAAGTCATCCCCTTTGACTCCGGGTGCCATTTTACGCAGGCGAATGTGCCATGCGCCTTCTCTGTGCCCGGCGAGAGGGAGCAGCTGGACGGTTCGACACCTCGTAATTAAGGGCTGTGGCGGAGGCACACTATGACACATTATCCGTCTTTATCTTCCGCTCACCTCTCGCTCTCCTCAGTGCTCTGTCCCTCCTTCCCTCCCACAAATCCTTCTTATTGTTTCTCCCACCTTCCAAGCACACAAGGCAAAGTGTTTTGATGAAAGTCACCTAACTCACGCCCCAGCATTTGTTGCTTTATTTTGTATTCGTTTACCAATTTATTCATCTGTGTCTTGCATTGTTTATTCTAGAAGAGACTAATGCAAAGCCTGTGGAAGTACAGTGGGCTCTGAAATTATTGGCACCCCTGACTGGAAATGCAAACAAATAAATGCAATAAAAAGAAAGCCATACTTTATTAATGCTCCAATGGAAGCAATCACAATTATTCATTAATTCAATGAAATACTTTTTTTTTTTCAAAAGCAACCACTTCTGGCTATGAAAAAAACATGGAGTCTCTCTCTGTACCGTATCACCAGCCCTCTTCAGTTCAGCCCACAGGTTTTTGAACAGATTGAGTTTTGGTGACTGAGGTGGCTATTACAGCACATTGATTTTGTTGTCTTGGAACCGATCCTGTGTGGATTTTAAGGTGTGCTTCAGGTCATTGTCTTGCTGGAGAGTCCACCTATGGTCAAGTCTCAGCGTTCTGGCAGAGGGCAACCAGATTGTCTGGCAAAATTGCCTGGTACTTGCTGGAATCCATTAAGCCATTTTGATCATCACTGATCAGCTGCCATATTTCACAGAGGTTTTTGTGGAGCCTTTCCTTGAATGGATCCCAGTTTTGATGCAAACCCATGTTGGTGTTGTATCTGACCAAAACATTTCATTTTGGTTTCATATGACCACAGCACCTTACGGTCAAAGGACTGTGGTCAGTCGTGATCTCAAATCAGACCAACAATCCATTGTTGATAGACGGACTTGAGAGTTAGATAATAACTCAAAAAATCACTTTTATCTCTTGAATGATATTATTTGTACTAAATTCATTAGTTTTTGGCAGATTTCCAGTCAGGGTTTCCAAAACATCTGGAGCTCACTCTATCATAAGAATGATATTTAAGTCAGGCTAATATGGATTTGAAAGATTTTCGTGCTTCCACAAATGTTCATATTTCATTGTTTCTTTCTTTCTGTCTGTCTTTCAGTATTGCTTAAATAGTTATTGGAAACAACTTCAGTTACTATTCCACTTTTGTACTGTCACACCGAAGAAAA
Source organism: Gymnothorax reevesii (assembly GCA_029721435.1). Classification (NCBI taxonomy): domain Eukaryota; kingdom Metazoa; phylum Chordata; class Actinopteri; order Anguilliformes; family Muraenidae; genus Gymnothorax; species Gymnothorax reevesii. The sequence goes on from CM056573.1 coordinate 116,410,224, forward strand.
GATGGTCAATTTTAAATGTAACCCATTTTCAGAAAGTTAGGATGCTATGTAAATGAATGAAATGATTTGCACATCATTTAAACCCAATACTGAATGAAAAATGGTTCAAAGACAATATATCAAATGTTGAAACTGAGAAATGTATTGTTTTTGGAAAAAATATTTGCTCATTTTGAATTTGATGCCAGCAAAATGGATCAAAAAAGCTGGGACGGGGCAACCAAAGATCGAAATGTTTATTAATGCTAAAAAAAAAATGTACCTGGTAGAACATCTCACAGCTAATTAGATTCATTGGAAATGGGTCAATGACACAAATGGGTATGAAAACAGTAAAGTCTTTCAGATGATGGTCACTGCTCTGTGACAGACTGCATGAGAAAAATGTTCAACAATTTAAGAATGAAATTGCCAAGAAACTGGGTATTTAATCATCTATGGTATGAATCATCATAAAATTGGTCAGAGAATCCTGAGAAATCTCTGAATGTGAGAGGAAAGGGCAAAAACCAATACTGAATGGTTGTGATCTTCAGGCCCTCAGGTGGACCTGCATTAAAAAAATAAAATGGATTCTGTTCTGGGCATCAGTTCATGGACTGAGGGATACTTCTGATAACCATTCTCAGTGAGCACAATTTGTTACTGCATCCACAAATGCAAGTCAAAACTTTACTCTGTAAAGAAAAAAACATAAATGAACAAGATCCAGAAATGCGGCTGCCTTCTCGAGGCCTAAGCTTATTTATGATGGCCTGAGACGAAGTGGAAAACTATCCTGAGGTCTGACCAATCAAAATCAAAAATATTTTTGGAAATCGCGGTTGCCATGTCTCATAGGCTGAGAAGAAGAGGAAACATATGGCTCTTTGTCAGCACACAGATAAAAAGCCAGCATCCGTGATAGTATGGGGGTGCATTAGTGCACATGGCATGGAACTGCGAAGACAGCATTAATACTAAACAATATATCAATAAGTTTTGGAGCAACACATCCAGCCACCCGGACATTTTTTCTGGAAAGGCTTTGCTTATTTCAGCAAGAGAATGCCAAACCTCATTGTGCGCGTGTTACAACATCATGGATCTGTAGAAAAGAGTTTGGGTACTGTACTGGCCTGCCTGCAGAATAGTCAGGTCACCCATTGAAAAATTTGGTACGGAAATGTGACAAAAGAGTCTGTAAAAGTGTTAAGAGGCTGAAATTTAAAATCAAGTTAGAATGAGAAAACATTTTGCTTTCAAAGCTATACATCGTAATTAGTCTCCTCAGTTCCAAAACACTCACAGGGTGTTGTTAAAAGAAGAGATGATGTAATAGAATGATAAACATGGCCCCGTCCCAACTATATCACCACATAACTAGGTAGTGGTAGCAGTAGTCACAGTCATGATAGTAGTAGTAGTAGTAGTTGTAATTGAAGCGCTGATTACTAAAACCCCACAAGTCAAGTCAAGTCAAGTGTGACTTATGGGGTTTTAGTAATAGGTGCTTCAATTGTCATTGTTGCTGTTAGAAGAAGAAGATGAAGAGGAAGCAGGCAGCTTATTCTTATTCTTTATTCAAAGAGCAGGAGACCTTTCTTGCAAACGGTCATGAACTGATAATAGTTTGTCTGGTATCCACGGCAAGGAGCATTCAAATTGTCTATTTCATGATGGCAATCAGCTCCATTGTTGTGAGCTTCTGGCAAAGGAAGACCAACCTTGGAAGAGAGGAAAATTTTAATGTGGACCACAATCCCTTGCAGCTGTAACATCTCAAAAGATTGTTCGTGTCCCATCTTTACCATCAAGTTACGCAGATTATCATGACTTTGTTAGTTGTGTGAATTAAGGGTTGATGCACCTTGCGAAGAGTGTATGAGGAGTCGACTTGCAAAACCTGCAAAGTCAACTTTTGAAAATAAATGAGTTATCTCCCATAGCCTCTCTTTCAGGCACCTGCGCATGTCCCACTGATAGCTCCACTTTCAAAACCTACCAACTTATAAAGGGGAAAGGGGGTGGATGGCTATGGTGTTCAGATATAGTCAATTAATAAAGCAGATAAAAGTTTGAAGGTGTTCATTGGTAGAAAAAACAAGTCTTCAAGAAAGTGGTCAGACCAAGGCACTCCTCTTAGACTAAAAAGCTTTAATTAAAAGGCTGGTTCATAATGGAACTTTTAAAAAACATTGCCAACAATTACCCTTCCAACTGGAAGTGATTAGCTGACTAATTGCTGTTGTTTTATATAACTGTTTGTAACAGTGTCCGATACTTTTGTCATGATGAAGGCCTGTGTTTTAGGCCGAAACATGTTGGTAATGTTTTTTAAAAGTTCCGTTATGAACTAGCTTTTTAATGAAAGCTTTTTATTATATGAAGAGTGCCTTGGTCTTACCACTTTCTTGAAGATCTACTAAATCGTGTTATGAATTGTAACGGAAAAGCTAAAGTCTGTCAAAACCCACTAAGTCAAGGAGGAAAATTCTGCTAGGTCATCAGCCAACTGTTCAGCCACTGTGCCTTCTATAACACTAATAAATTCTCATTGCCTTATTGTGACAATCAAAGTATGGTAACACATTGGGCTCTAGTTTTCTGGTTTGGTTCAGAAAAGTGTGACGATGGGAATACCATAAAAGGGGGGTTTGAATCCATTGGACTCATGTTTATGTTACCTTGTCATAGCAGCTATTCAACCGCTGTGCTGTCTGTAGCACTGAGTAGCACGTACAGAGTAAGTTAAAAAAAAAAACTATACACATTTCAACAGGTCATTTTGTGATGGTGTAGCAGTACACATGTATACAACATATTTTGTACTTTTGCCTCAGATCTTTCTGCTAATATTGGTACCAGTTACACCTCATTAGGTTTCAGGCCTGACTGCACAGAGGACATTTAAGGGACTCAAGTGAAATCTGACTTGTGCCAACTGACCAGGGCTGGATATGAAATTGACCGTGCATGTCATAATGAGTTGTATAGTCATTTGAAGTTAAAAACAGGCATATGAATCTTGCCTGTGCATTGATCGTAATGACCTGGCACTGCCAAGCATGGTGCGTCCACAGTTTACCCCCGGGCAAAGGGTCATCTTGGTCACTGAAAATCATAGGACTCAGAATGTTACAAATGTGCTGCGGAGTTTTCGGCGTCAGTTTCCTAACGTGCCATAAATGTTTTATGTTGATTTGAAACTTCACAGAGGGAATCTGTTTTGTTTGCTTTGTATCAGAGCCTGATCAGCTGGCACAAGTGAAATTTCACTTAATTCCTTGATTTGTTCCACAGCAGTCATGGGTTTAATCTAACAAGGTGCAAACTGGTATCAAAAGAAGCATGTATGTTGTAAATATGTTTTATACATCGCTACAGAATATAATATATGGACATCTAAAGAGTGTATAGTTTCTTTTGACTCACTCTGTTGAGTGGGTCCTGAGTCAAATACCTTCACCAATTGAGCAACGGGGCCGGTTTAAACACTGTCAAAACCTGCTAAATTTCCACTCCTCTTTCAACACCTGTTAAGTCAAAAATTTGTGTTGCAAAATCAAAGTCATTTCTTTTAAAAAATATTGAATTGCCTCATGAATTATGTCTGCAAGGCTAATAAACTACCGGTCAAAATTTTTTTATAGAAAATTATGCAGTTTAATGTCTCATTCTACTCTGGAATGAAAGCATAGACATGATACAACAAATTAACAACCGAAGTTAAAAAAAGAAATCATGGAATCAATTTATAAACCAAAATGTATTTTAAACTTTTGACTCAAAGTAGCCACCTTTGGCAGATATAACAGCTGAACACACTTGTGGCATTCTTTCTACAATGGAAATCAAATATTCTTCAGATAGTTCTTCCCAACTCTGTTGCAGAAGGCACTTGTAGGTTGCTTTTCTTTCACTCTTCTGTCCAGTTCATCCCAAACCATCTTGAAGGGGTTTAAATCTGGAGACTGTGCTGCCACTCCATGTTTTCAAGCTCACCATCTTTTTCCTCAGGTAGTTCTGGCAGAGCTTGGACTTATGTTTCGGGTCATTATCTTGCTGTAGGATGAACCCCTGACCAACTAGGCACACACCAGTGGGCACTGCATGGCGCTGCAGAATGCTGTGGTAGCCGTTTTGGTTCAGGGTGCCTTTCACTCTATAAGTTACTGACCCTGGATCCAGCAAAACAGCCCCAGACCATCACACTTCCTCCTCCATGTTTGACAGTTTATGTCACACACTGAGGAACCATCCTTTCACCTACTTGATAGCGTACAAAAAACCTGGGTTACCTTACCTTTTGTTTAAAACGTCTGGCAGTTCACCACTTACCTTTGTACCATTTCAAGCTATTCGTTGGACTGGAACTGCATAATTTTCAATAAAAAACTGGAAAAATTGGCGTGTTCTAAAACTTTTGACCGGTAGTGTAGTTTCAGTACAGTGAAAATTGGTATCTATGGAAGATCATTTCTATTCCTACCAAAAAATCTGATTTTTCCAAAAAATGGACCAACTTGACTTAGAAGGCTTTGCAAGTGGACTCCTTGCATATACAAACAGGTCAGATGTTTATGAAATGTTACTGGATGAAGTATTGAAGGAAAATACATATGATTTTTCTCAAACACATTCTAGGGAACCTTTAAAATCTCCCTGCAACTTTTCCTTTACCCTTGAGATTTTTCAAGCGAGGTCAAGGAAAAGAGGACAGGAAACAGAGAGGACACCTATTTACGTTAATTTGGATGGAGCCAATGAAGAAGAAGAAGAAGAAGAAGAAGAAGAAGAAGAAACTTTGATGGCTTAATGCATTTCATAGGTTGTGTGTTTACATACAAAGTCGTCAAAAACAAAAAGTATTTGTATGTTATGAGTTGTGGCATTGGAGGTTCAACTCTTGCCATTTCACGTTTGTTCTTTATCTCATTTCCTTTTTTCCAGTCTCTCTTTACTGTCCTAAAGCTTCGGAGAGCCCTAATAAGAAGTTGACATGCTGTAAATAACTTCCGCAGAAAAGAATTTCGGGGCACTGTAAAGTGAGAGGTAATGAGAGAGGTTTTTCATCGATGGGCTGTAAAATTTGAGTCATTTGCCAAATGCATTCAACACTGCTGTAAAGAGCTGAATCAGGAGGACAGGGGTGAGAGCAATTGTATGAGAAGCAGGAGGTGAGTAATTTATAACTTGGACTGAGAGAGGTACAAAATCGTAATTGTGAAGGAAACAGTGGACCATTAAGGCATGCAAGAGTAGAGTAGCAGTACAAAAGGAAATTAGGACTTCTAGGAAATCTCATATTTGTGAAACAAGGTCAAGATAGACTGGTATTTTAGCATTTATTAGAAAAGAACTCTTGATGCTTGACATACTATCCCGGTTGGATGGTGCCCTCAATTTTGTTCCTCTGATTTTAGCAATTTTTCGGTTAAAAAAATGATATCAATGATGCAATGACATCACACATATTTCCCATAAATTCACCGAATTCTGCTTATATTGATATAAAAGCAACTTCTGTTGTCAGCATATTTGAAAGATGCTGGAATGATTTTTCTTTAAATCAACCAGACATTGCAATAGAAGTTTAATTAAAACTATACACGTAATATGTATATATTGTTGAGCTATGCCAATGGTAGATGTGTTAACCTCTAACGTAAATAATGATCACACTCCCACCCCCAGAACCAAAAAACTAGGTGAATTGCTTTTGCGATCGATACACACTAAACTTATTCGCAATCGGCACATATGTGCAACAAAGCTGACTTCTTTTGGCTTATCATTCGGTTTTCCTTGATAATGGGGACATTCGGTAAGTTATTAAATTTAGCTTTGGCTGTTGCAAGTGGAGTTTAAAAGTAAACAGGAAAACAAAACACATTCCATAATTTTGTGGTGTATTTTTTATTATATAGTCTTTGTTGAATGTGCCTTCAAATAAATGTTCAAGCAAACTATTTGGGATAGAAACACTACCTTAATTATTCAAAAAGTCAACATATTGATGTTTTGAATGACTTTGCAAAAATCCTATGGAGAGTTTTGTGACTGATGTTGGAGCTGGAAACTTACAAATACTAAACTTAAGTAAGATCATATATTGTAATTGCTTGAAAATTATGTTTAAAAACGATGACCTTACTTTTTGAAAACTTGTAATGAATAACAGTGACATTGTTCAACAGTGTTATGCATGGAATGTCTTTTAAAATTGTTTTTATTGGTTGAATTTGCTGTCACTCACAGAAGAACCCAATCGATGCAGCAAAATATGAGGAGTAATTACAGACTTAGTGAATCTTTTTTCATGTGAGGCATTACTCTGTTTAAAACTCAGATTTTAAAATTCAATCCAAGAAAACAAAAGACACTTACGTTAAATGTGTGAATTACCAAGTTTCAAATTCCTGACAATGACTAATACAGTGCAATACCAACAAATAAAATATAAAGTATGAACTTTAAAATAGATACACCTTGCAAAGATGAGAGGATAGGACATTTTACTTATTGACGTGAACCAGCCACTGGCCGAGTTAAGGGTTAAGGTAACATCATCAGCGCTCTCTCTCTCTTCTCCAACCCCACCCCCACTGGCTGTCAAATAAGGAAAAAATTATTCATAGATGTAACCCTGGTGTTACCTGAACTGTATTATGTTATTTTATTTTATTTTATTTATTTCTTGTTCCATACTGTGGAAATACTAAAGACTATGTTGGAGTATTGAGTTCATGTACATTAGGGGTTCAGGATATTTTATTGGTGGAGAGAGAGGAAACAGGAAGAGGAAAGAGAGGGTTGAGGGGGAGAGCCACGAGGGAGGTTAGGAGATGAAGGAAGAAATAAAACTCGAGAGATAAGTAAAAAGAAAAAAAAAACAGTGACTGTAAGCGAGTTTAGTGCGGTCACTTTCGCCGCAGGAAACTTTGCTCTGTCTGAGTTAACGTCGACCCAGACGTTTTTCTTTTGGTATCACGAACGAGTGGTAAAGTTTACTTTTCCTACAGCGAGGAAGACGGGCCTATATACCATTCTAGTCTAACCTTTTTTTTTTCAGATACAGCCAGTACGATATCCTATGCATTGTAGGCAGCTCAGAGCCTGATTCAACTGTCGATATGGTGGTATCTAGTTTACTATTATCCTTAACTGGTATTCGCAAGGTTTCCAGTTTCCAGAGCGGCTCAGTTAGCGCCCCTAGCTCCCGGACGGCTAGGGGTTCCACTGAGTAGCCGACGTGGGAGCAACGCTGCCCGGATAGCGCCCTGGTGACCGGGAAAGCCAGTGGTTCCTCCGGCTAGGGGAAGCACCGTGACTTGCAGTTGGGAGCGTTCCATATTGTGTCGCAGGCACGAAGATTTTTTTTTCTCTCCTCGGTGGAGAGACTGTGTACTATGGTACCGTGAGTACAGGACAATTTTATGTTGAGACAGAAGTTTACAGGCCTGCAACGTTTACTTTGGGTTTTTTTTTAGATGCCGGCTTTGTGGTATTTGCACGTGCAAGTGATTCCAAATGTGCCGTTTAATAGTAGTTTAGCTTACATTGAGTGTGGCCACACCGTTAAGAACTAATAGCTAAGTTGATCTCTGATAGTTAACTTACACGGGTTATTACGCACTGTGGAATGACTGTCTGCGTTTCTTGTATTGGTGGGGAACTTGTAAAGGGGTTTAAATTTTATGAGTGTGTGCTTGGTTAGTTTAGCCAACTACTGCGTTTATTTCCTCTCCTTTTGAAGTGAATGTTTTGCAGCGAAGTAACGTGAGGGACGACATTTTCAGCTCCCGGAGCGGTGCGTGGCACCCTGTTTTTTCATACTAGGAGTATCTTCACCATATTAGGTATCGGTGTTTTTTTTGTATATGGGCAATAAACACTTATTCGATATTTGGTTGATCGTGCCACTCACTGAATTGATAAAAACCCAACAAGCAAATTTTATAAATCAAGAAAAGGTTCTTACCTACCGAACCCAATTCTAGTCCTGGTATTACTGGTTATAATATGGGCTACATAGATATTACCCTATATAACAGCTTTTGCATGTACCTGTAACTGTGAAAATGATAGCGACAAAAGCATAAGTATGTCCACCAATGGGTTTAAACAGCCATATAATTACTGAAATATAAACAGGGAATTAGAACTCTCAAAAGAGTCACAAAAGTGTAACAGAAACGTGTCTGGTTTTCATTTGAGCTTTTAATTGTCACCTGTAAGACCTCTGGCATAATTTGGGAATGAAGCCTTAAGCTGAACTCTAGCTGAACATTCAGGACAGTAAAAGATTAAAAAAAAGGCCCACAGGCATAGCCTCCCATTATGACACGTGGAGTCATTAATTCATCTATGATAGCTACTGTCTCACTTAACTCTGCACGTATGGTCCATAGCAGTTTAAAGTTATACGGAGTTCAGATATATCTTTAAATCTGCTACCCGCACTCATGTGTACAAGTACATACTGGAGCATATTTGTGTTGCGCATATGCAGCTACGAGGAAATGATGTGGTTGTACATTGCCGGTGTGCAGACATCATGTAAATGGGAGTTGACACCATTTGCGGAGTGGAAATGAGGTTAGGCGAGGGGAGGCTGTGCCCAGCCGAGCTGCAGACTCCGCCAGGAAACTGACGATCTCTCACCCCGGAGTTGTGAAACAGCCTCTGACACACATGTAGCGTCACTGCCTCTAATGACCACATGGCCATTTCTGGGAAAATAAAGAAACACACTCTGACAGGCGTCTGGTAGCGGCTAAAGCCGCAGCCCAGGAGCAGGGGGAAACCGGACGCGAGGGGGTTAACTTCATTATGCGGCAAATTAGAAAAATTCATAATTTATCATTACACCCAGCCGAAATGCCACCCAACTGAGCCTCACCCCTGTGAAAAACATCACGCGGAAAAAAAAAGGAGGTAGAAAAAAAACTGTCAGAGGCCTGCAGCCGCCAACGGGCAAAATTAATATGCAAATGTATGCAAGAAATTAAAAAGCAGAATTACACAGGCAAATGAGGTAGCTACACTTGAATTGTTAGGATTATGAATAATTACTGCGAATTTCCTGCTCCTAATATAACTTGTTTTTTGATAAACAAAGACTTAATTATCGAGATGCGCTGGAGAATTTCCGCGGTACTCATTAATCTTGCAGAAAAAACAAGTCCCCGGTGGCCGGCGGTAATGAAGAGAGCGTGCCCTGAATCTGCAGAAAGATCAGAGACACCAGGGTGCCAGGGTAGCGGGAACGAGACGACGGTGCCACTGTCCCTCACGCGTACCCAAGAGTGTCATAACTTCTTCCGCTAACTATCAAAGGGACTTATTTATGCTGGCAACCCGAGCCATAAGTCCAATTTACGAGGCCTGGAGCGCTTGAGGAATGATCTGTTGATGTGCTGTGGAAATGCCACTTTGTCGCCTTCCCCGGCTTGGTCCCTACAGATAGCGAGCGGTAATGGACCCGAAGGTGGCTGGCGGGGAGATGGGGGTTGGCATACCGTGGCGGTAACTGGGAGGGGGGGGGGGGCTGGTGCTTTGGGGACCAATGCCATAGGTCCTACGGTGAGTCGGCGTCCAGCACCAGCACTGGAGGAAGCTCCCTGAGGAGCGCAGCTCGGATAAACAGGGACGCAAGGTGCAGATGGCTTTAATGGGGCCTGTAGGTACTGTTTTTTCATTAGGGAAATCACTAATCTTCCAACCTTTAAAATGAACAGGAGACAGGCAGGACTGACAGAGGAGAGAGTAAAGAGGAAGAAAAAAAATGGAATCAAGGGCACACTTCCTCTTGCCGGTTTGATTGTCATTTGATCATCCCTGCCTGTCCCAAATGTGTAATATGAACACAGAATTGAGATAAATCGAGGACTAGGCTGCGGTAGTGTTCTTGTTCAATAAATGTCATTTTAAGTGCATCAAAAAGTAGGGGAGTGAGCAGGGAATTAGTTGGAGAGCTTTGATGACATAAATAAATACATGAGTAAATAAATGTTTGACTGTATTCTGAAACATTTTAAGAGCTGCAAAACCATAAAAATACAATGGATGTAGCTCTAGTAGATCGTTCTGCTAACACTCACCATTCAAAGGATTCACTGTTCTTACTCCTCATTAATGCAACGCTGATCATTTTTCTCACACATTTCAGTCACACATTGCAACTTAATTACAACTGCTTAACTGTGACAAAAGACGGAGAAGTACCACGTTTGATCAATAACAGGAGGCCTGCTTCGATGTTATTTGTAAGTCTCAATCAGTTTCGGAAGACTAGTGTTCTCCTGATCAAACATATAGCATACAACCTCAAACCCTCCAGTGCCCTAACAAATATGCAGGCAACTTTATAGCTGTGAACAGCAGCTCAATAGCTCACTCTGTCAGTTGGTCAGTCGTTTGCTGTCGGTCGGTCCATAAAATTTCTGCACCTTTTGATGGCCCCTATTTTTGCCCCAGGAGACTGAAATTAGGCATCAAGGTCAAGTGTGTGTGTGTGTGTGTGTGCGCGCGCGTGCGTGTGTGTGTTAACACGCACCTTCATGTTCAAGCTGATTGGCTACAAGGGGGCGTGGCAATGGGAGCGGCCTATCAAAAAATGGTGCATAATCTGTGCGGTAGTGTGTGTGTGTGTGTGTGTGTGTGTCTGCTCGATTGCAGACGCGCGTGGATGAATGCGCATATGTAAGCACAGCTGTTAAGAATTCATACTTTGCTTTAGGTCAACCCAACACACCAATGCTTTAGTAAAACAACCCTACTGCGATTTTACATCAACAGCAGTCCAGCATTTGAGAATAAAGGAATGCATCTTTCTGGAAAAAGTGTGCCTTGAAGCTGACAGTGTGCTTAGATGTCATGATGGCTTCCTTTAAGGACGCACTTCCTCTGAACACGTCGCTCTCTGACTGCACTCACTGATGTCTGAGGAGGGCCTGATCAACAAGAGGTGGAAATATAGAGAACTAGAACCACGTCAAGTATTTTGATTGGAAATACAATAACATACCTAGTCCTCCAGTGCAAAAAAAGTGCTTTGTAAGGGAGAGAGAGCGTGGAAACATGATGAAAGGGGAAGTAACACTTTTGTAATGGGGAAGGAAGAAATGCCGCCATTAAACCTTTGGTATCTGACAGGGCCTGTATGTATGTATTTATTTATTTACTTTTGCATGTATGTTTGTTTGCGTGCACGGTCTACTGCTAGAGAAGCGCATCTTTTTTTAGTGCTGGGACCTGGATGACCAAAAACAACGTGTGTCTTTGAAAAAGGCCCCCGCTGCCGTAAAAAATAATGGCCATCGTGTCAACAGAAGCCTAATGTGGGCCTTGAGGACAAGGGAAGGTCCCACTTGTTTTGCAGGCGCCCAATGCAAAATGTCAGTTTAGTGATTGTAAAGTAGCCACAAGAGGTCAAGGAGCCTTCGACATTAATGGGCCACTAAGACCCAATTAAAAATGGGTGACCCAGAGGAGGCCGGCCCCTCTCTCCCAGCTCTCTGAGGGGCTTCATTAGAGAAAGATGCACAAAATTGGTCTCTGAGGACGCCTTGGACATGCAGGCATAAACACAGGTCCTTTTCTTCATCACACAATTACCGCACTACCGGTGTAAGAACAAATAAACACACCTTGTATTAGAACACAAGACACAAAGGTGTGTCAGAAAGTTAAAGTTCAGACATTTGTAAAAAAAAAAAGAAAAAAAAGAAAAATCTTCTCAATTTTTTACGTTGGAAACATGCCTTGGTGCTAATGTACAAACCCCAATTCCAATGAAGTTGGGATGTTGTGTAAATCTTGAATAAAACAGAATACAATGATTTGCAGATGCTTTTCAACTTACATTCACCTGAGTACACTACAAAAACAAGATATTTCATGTTCAATCTGATAAACATTATTGTTTTTTTTTTTTGGAAATATTCACTCATTTTGAATTTGCATTTTGAATGCCTGCAACATGCTCCAAAAAGCTGGGAAAGAAGCAACAAAAGCAGGAAAGTTGAGGAAAAACTGCCTGTTTGGAACATTCCACAGGTGAACAGGTTAATTGGAAACAGGTGAGTGTCATGATTAGGTAAAAAAAGGAGCATCCCCGAAAGGCTCAGTCATTCACAAGCAAGGATGGGGCCAGGTTCACCACTTTGTGAACAACTGCATGAGCAAATTGTCCAACAGTTTAAGAACAATGTTTCTCAACATGCAATTGACCAATCACTAGTCCTGCCCATTTTCAGCAACATCACAATGGGGCAAGCAGGGGTCTGACAGACAACTTTCCCTCAGGCAGCCGTCAAACCAGGCATTTCGGGTTTCTGACGATGGTAAAATGATGTAACATGTAACAGACACTCGATATGCCGACCGTTTTAAAGGCGTGGTTTTTTTAATTCCATTTCTAAAACCATAATAAACTTTTTAATGTATTCCTAAACTAATTTAAAAAAAGATCTGAAACAGTTGTGAAATTAGAGTCTTTTGGTGACTAACTACAAACATTAGCAATTGATAACGGTCGCCAGTAAGCTACCTTGGTACCCTTACCATTGTGAGGACTGCATTAACTGAGCAGTTAATAAAATTAACAAGGTGGCTAACAAGCTAGCTGCTTGTAACTCACATTCAACGACAATACTTCTTACCTGAATAATATTTAAAACAGTGGACAAATTGCTTAGTCTGTTTATACAGAGCTCCAAAAGACAAGGAGGGGAGAATGGCTTGGCTGTTAGCAAGAAATCAGGCGAAAAAAAGTTTTCTCTGTCCCCTTGATCCGTGCTGTGCAGTGATCATTTCTGAGAGCAGTGTTTTAACGGGACAGGGGCAAAGATGAAGCTGAGGAAAGGAGTAGCCAGAGTTATCTAGCGCTTCCTTTTAACATTTGGCATAAGCCATATGATTCAATATGAACAATTCGGTTGATGGCAAATATGCTCAACCAGGGTAAAATGAAGTGAGGAAACCAGAGAGTAATTTGTACATGGACATTCATCCATGTTCCTTATAACAGGGAAAACCTCCAACCACATATCCAATTAGAGGGTCATTAAAAGCCTCGGTCAAGTTAACATGTGCTCCAGGCTAAAGAAGAAAAGGACCATCCAGATTTTTATCAGCGCAAAGTTTAAAAGTTTAAAAGCCAGCATCTGTGATGGTATGGGTATGCCTTAGTGCCCATGGCATGGGGAACTTGCACATCTGTGAAGGCACCATTAATGTTGAACGGTACACACAGGTTTTGGAGCAACATATGCTGCCATCCAAGCGATGTCTTTTTCAGGGACGTCCCTGCCTATTCCGGCAAGACAATGCCAAGCTACATTCTGCACGTTACAATGGCGTAGCTTTATAGTAAAAGAGTGCGGGTAATAGACTGGCCTGCTCGCAGTCCAGACCTGTCTTCCACTGAAAATGTGTGGCGCATTATGAAGCGCAAAATATGACAGTGGAGACCCTGGACTGTAGATCAACTGAAGTTGTACATCAAGTAAGAATGGGAAAGAATTCCACCTACAAAGCTTCCACAATTAGTGTCCTCAGTTCCAAAACGCTTTTTGAGTGTTGCTAAAAGGAAAGGTGATGTAACACAGTGGTAAATATGCCCCTGTCCCAGCTTTTTTGGAAAGTGTTGCAGGCATCAAATTCAAAATGAGTGAATATTTCCAAAAAAAAAAAAAACAATAAAGTGTATCAGTTTGAACGTGAAAGAACTTTGTCTTTTTAGTGTACTTAGGAAACTGACACTGAAAACACCGCAGCACATTTGTAACATTCTGTGTCCTATGATATTCAGTGACTGCCGTGGAACAAGTTAAGGAATTAAGTGAAATTTCACTTGTGCCAACTGATCAGGCTCTGATACAAAGCAAACAAAACAGATTCCCTCTGTGAAGTTTCAAATCAACATAAAACATTTATGGCACGTTAGGAAACTGACGCCGAAAACTCCACAGCACATTTGTAACATTCTGTGTCCTATGATATTCAGTGACCAAGAAGGCCCTTTGCCTGGGGGTAAACTGTGGACGCACCATGCTTGGCAGTGCCAGGTCATTATGACCAATGCATAGGCAAGATTCATATGCCAGTTTTTAAGTTCAAATGACTATGCAACCCATTATGACATGCAGGGTCAATTTCATATCCAGCCCTGGTCAGTTGGCACAAGTCAGATTTCACTTGAGTCCCTTAATTGTCCTCTCTGCAGTCATGCTTGAAACCTAATGAGGTGTACCTGGTACCAATATCAGCGGAAAGATCTCAGGCAAAAGGACAAAATATGTTGTATACATGTGTACTGCTACACCATCACAAAATGACCTGTTAAAAAGTGTATAGTTTTTTGTTTTGTTCTTTTTTTTACTCACTCTGTAGAGCCGGGAGACCCTTGAGCAGTTGAAAATCTTGTTATAGCATCTTTGTGCACTCCAAGTCTACCTAAATTCAAAGACTGTGTTGCACTGGCACTAACCAAGACGTACAACTTCCCACTAAAATGGTTCACCAGCACTTATGAACCCCTGGTTTCCTGGCAAAAGCAAAACACAGCTTCACTAAGAGCCCTGTGGACATGCCTTGAGGCAGTCTGGCAGTGGATTGCCTTGGCAATTTATATGTTTGACCAAGGCTCTGGGACTGCAGGGCCACGGTAATGCAGTTTTAATTGGAGCCTGGCCCTCCAATGGTAGGCCAGGTTCCCCAACACATGTTCAGATTATGTATGAGATGCTCAATGAGATATAAATGGGATTTATGGCCCCTTGCATTGCAGAAATATGTCCCATGGATAGTTAAAGGGGAAAATATACAGCCACAGTCCAGATGTGGACACCTTGCTCTTCTTTATGTATTTTCATTTGGACTCGGCGGTTTTAATGATGGACAATGTGTTTCTTCCACTGCAACTCACTCACAAAATGGCCCCCTCTCACAAACCTGCGATATAGGAGGCACTGTTCCTAGAGTTCACTGTTACTGACCTTCCTCCTGCCTGATGGAGGCTGAGCAGTGTGTTCTGCAGTCAGACCTGCCGTCATGATTTACCAGAGGATATGCAGAAGGTGATTAACATTGGTGACATATCACACGTATAATGTGATTTCGCGGAGGCTGTTGTGTGTGTTTGTGTGTCCGTGTGCAAGTGTGTGTATGTATACACATGAGATGAGTGTCTGCATGAATATGCACTGAAAAATCCCCTACCCCAAATAACTGCAGCAATGGCACAAAAAATGGCATAATAATGAAAAGGAATATAGACTTGGACTGGATGAATGAGGTGCATGACAATTAAAAAAAACTGAAATTGCTCATTTAACTTTAAGTGATACTGTCACAGCTTTAAAGGGCTTAATATGTAGATTCAAATATGAATGATACATTCTGCAATCGACTCACAAAGATTCCATGACTCTGTGACAAAGTGAGAGTGTTTGAAATTTACCTCCCCATTCGTCTATGAATATTGCAGAATATACTTCAAAAAAATGCTTTTATACTTCAAAGATCCTGTCCAATATCAGGTGTTTTTTATTTCAACTTTTCCTCAAAATGGTCTGTTAAATTATTACAGAAGTGTTTTATTAGAGTGGTCCTATTTTTATTTCATCATGCAACTCAAAGTTGTGCGTAAAAACTGAGGCCTTATAATCTCACCCCAGAACTGATAAATTTGATCATTCAAAAACTGACCTGCCCCCCCTAGGTAGTCAGACCAAGACCAAGAATTAATATCATGACTGAGTTCCATGCAAGTCCTGGAGCGCGTTTCCCGAAATCACGGATTCTAATTTACATAGTTGGAACCATTGACTGTGAATGGAAAAACTACGCACCCCTGTCTGAAAAACCAGATCTACTTGCACTTAAAACGGTTTGAAAATGATAAATTCACAAAAACCAAACACGAAAATCACTAACAGAAACAGACCCTTTTATTACGGAGTGTATAAGTATCATGGTATATAGTAGACTTTGGATTTGAAGCGTGTTTATATTTATTTGAGTTTGTATCTTTTTCAATGCAAGTGAATGGGGAGGTAAACTTCAAACACCTCCTCTTTGTCACAGAGGCATAGAGTCTTGGTGAGACAATTGCAAAATGTATGTGGTAACTGCATGTTAAGCCCACTATATTCAAATTTATAGAATGGTAAAAACAAAAACAAAAACTTTATCTCCATTATAATAATTTATTATTCTAAATCCAACGATGTGTATACACACTTGCATCTTGTGTCTGCGTACGCAGGCTGCACCGACTTTTGTGCATACAGCAAGGTTCATAAACATTCGGACAGAGAAACAATTTTCATTGTTTTAGTTTTGTACGCCACCATGATGGATTTCAAAGGAAACAATAAAGTTGTGGTTGAAATGTAGACTTTCGACTTCAATTTAAGAATTTTTTTTTTTTCAAAAATATTGTTTCAAAGGTATGAATTACACCCATTTTATGCACAGCCCCCTCAGTTTTAGGGGCTAAAATGTAATTAGAAAAACTAGCATAATCAATTATTAAAAGGTCATTTTAATACTCGAAGGCAAACCCTTTGCAGTCAATGACTGTCTGAAGTCTGGAGCCCACAGACATCACCAGATACAAGGTTTCTTCCCTGGTGATCTTCAGCCTGGTCTTTCCTACAGCGGTCTTCCATTCTTGCTGTCTTGTTTGGGTATTTAGCCTTCAGCAAGTGAAGCTCATGCTGTATTGAATTCAGGTCATATGATTGACTCGTCTATGATAGAACTTGCTGCTTTTTTGCCTTCAAAAATCTTGGGTTCTATTTGCAGGATGCTCCCAAGTCATTGCCCATCTGCAGTGTGAAGTGTTTTCCAATCGGTTCTCATGCATTTGGTTGAACTGAAGTATAGTCCTTCGCAATTCATAATTAATCTCCCAGCTTTTGTCAAGTGTCTAATCTCCTATAGATGCAAGGGAAATATCTCAATTAGCAGCCATACATGGATGGTTGTTCTGAGATGGTTGTTCACACCACCTCAACAGTTGACATGGTGTACTACAGATCATGAGCAGTTCCTTCGCTTCGCCGCATCCATCTCTTCCTATCCTTCAGCTATAAGTTTATCCTTTTCTTGGTTGTTCATGGGAAGTTGTTTCAGAACTATACAGGCATTGTTTTTTACTTTTCTTTGTAAGTTTACTGTTTTGAGCCTTACCGATAGTTTAAATGTTAAAATCAATCCCCTGTATTTTTTTGGGGGAAGTATTCTCTTGATTGCGGACTTTGGCAGTGATACGCCTACCTCTTAGAGAAGGTTTAGTATCTGAACAACTGTTGCAAAGCCTTTTTTTCTGAAGCAGGGAAAGAATTCTGTCATCCAATACAGTTATCTGTGGTCTTCTTGGCTTTTTTGTATTCCTGAACTCTCCAGTGATTTCCAAGAATATACCTAAAAAGTTCAGTTTGAGACATAAAAATGGTTTTTTGTTTTCTCTGGTGGGTTTGTTTTGATTTTCCAGCCAAATAATGACTTGCTTTACTGGCACTAACAGCTCCTTGGATTTCATCATGAGAGTTAACAGCAATAGATTCATAGTTAAAATGTAACTTTTGATGTCAGCTGGAGACCTTTTATGTGCTTACTTTTAAATTAAATTTCTGTTGAATTAAACATACCTGCCCAAAGAACAGCAGAGAATCCAATTCTCCAAGTACATTTGATCCCTAAAATGGGATGAGGCTGATAAAAAAATTGCAGTAATTCCTACAACATCCACCCAAATTTGATGTGCTTACCCGCAAACTGAGGCATAACGTTCTCACTTTGAACTCATTTATAATTAAATTTGAACTCCAAATTTTATGGTTGACTGCTAAAATAATGCCATTGCCAGTGTCCAAATATTTATGGACCAAACTGCACAAGCTTATTACGCATCTGCATGTGCATACATGTGCGTGTTGTGTGTCTGAGTGTGCGCACACATGCGCCAGCGTGTGCATACTCCTGTGTTGAGCGTAGCAGCGTGTGCGAGCCTGCGTGGGCATGTGTGTATATACCTGTGAGTTTTGTCTGTGCGCGGGCACACGCGTTGTGTGTGCATGTGCCTCCCCCCCACACACACACGCCCAAAACCACACACACGTGTGTTGCGTGTTACCGCGCGTGTGCTGCCATACTTCCAGCAAGCATGTTAGAATTGTAGTAGTTGATTCTCAATCACAGTAGGGGAGTTAGGATATACAGACTCTCCCAGACATGTGACTGACCACCACTCTCACACATAACATTGCCACTGCGGTCACACGCCTTCCATGGTGTCCTCAGGCACTCATCTCTCCCAACACTGTTTAAATTCATGTAAGAGTTTTATCAACATGTCAAAGATCCAAAAATAATAAATTACTTTGCACACAGTGTTGAAGAAACGGTTCCATGCGATCCCTGTTATGCTCTTTGTGAGAATGGGGTGATAGGTTGTTTCTAACTTGTTAGAAGGTGTAATTAGTGGCTTGCATCTTGGTACCAAAATAACAAGTAGAATCACATTTTTACTCAGAATGACATCATTAATTTAGCAGAAATGCGACTCAAAATCGTGCAATCCAAAAGTATCTGGGCAGGGGCATTGTCTGAAGGAGGCAAAAATTTTCTACATGGTTAGGCCAATATGGATGTAAATGCCAGCTGATAGTCTGTACCCAAACCTCTTTAGACTCCAATCCAATTTGCTGCAGTAAAGGACCTAAGAGATTTAAATAAAAAAAAAAAGTAATTGACCAAATAATGTAATGTAGATCTGACAAATAAATGAATGTTGACTTCTGGGGCGCACAGTTTAAATGCATAATCGTTACAAAAAAGTGAGTAAATAAATAAATATTATTAGAGATAATACAGGCCATGTTATAGGATTTTTTCCATGTAACAGGATATGGCTAGGTTTAAGATTAGAAGCAGCCTGAGATGTTCTGGCTTGCGGAAGATGTCTCCCTACACGGAGACTCCAGGACAATGGGAGCTGAAGTAAGGAACAGAGAGGATTACACGAACAGCTCAGACTCGTTGGATGAGCAGCAGGGCTGGCGCTGTCGGCCCCAGCGAGAGAGCTTCCTCCAGGGTAGTCTTCAGAAAAGCTCCAGGACGACACCAGCATGCTATCGCTGCTCCACTGATAAATAATGTGCTGAAGAACACAGTGGTTGCAGCTAAGAGTTCGTCGAATCGTAAATTTATGATCACGTTATGAGTTAAGCCTTTCCCATAGCCTTGCCAATGAGACACAAGATGCAGTGATCGCGCCATCAATCAGCCTCCTTTAACCCTCTGTCAATGAAGAAATAGTGAATAGACAGTTTACAAGGAAAGAAGAGATTTTGCCAATCTAAAAAAGGGTTGCAAGATCTCTGTTATGCAAAATCAATAAAAGAAGTCAAAGTAATGGAAGATGATTGGCACGAACAGAGCAAGGCATTGAGATCATCAACTTCTATGTGATTCAGGCACATTAAAAAATCCACTTCAAGAAAATGTAAGGCTTCAGTTTCACAGCAGTGCATGTCCATGCATAAGAGAGAAAGGTGAATCTTTACATACAGTGCAAGTCATTCTCTAATGGCCAAAGGCTGCATTGGTGGATGGACAAAAAAAAAACAGAAGCCAATGTCGCACCTCGAGACATGCGGAGAGCAAAACACATACATACAGCTTCAAGTCGCAGTCACCGCGCGATTGCGGCTCCACGCGCGATTGTATGTTTGACTCGGCTAATATTATTCATTGCAAATGCATATTGATTCTATTAATTAACTCCAAATATTTTACAGGGCTAAAACAAAAGCACCTTACTGTTTTGTAATTAACTTTGCTTTCTGTGGCTCTCCATGCTGGAGGCTCTTAGGTTTGCCACTGCGTTATTGTGTTTGTACGTCCCCCGGTCCCCGGAGGAAGCCCACCGCCCATACCCCACACCCCCTTCTCCAATACACCAACCCCCTCCACCCCCCACCCCCAAATGCCTAATGAAGTCCCTTAGAAAGGCACACAAAATGGCCTTGTTTTTTCATGGTAGCCTTTAGGGCCAGGAACTTAATTGGGGGCTGAGTATCCAATTAATGTTAGAGGTAGAGGGAACTCATGTGGCCAACATAAGGTGGCAAAACTGATGTTGTTTAGAGGCCTGCTAAGCAGGGAGAGCCTTGGGGACGCAAACGGTCTGTCCTTTGGCCAAGCGGAGGAGGGATATTCATTAACGAGAGGTGCTGATGGTTTGTGCCTGCTCTTCCCATCAATTTTCACCTGTAAACACAAACACACACACACGCGCGCACACACACACACACACACACACACACACACACGCACATACAAAGACCTCTAGGCACACGCACGTGCACACACACACACACACACGCACGCACACGCACACACACACACAGAGCAGCAGTTCACAAGGCAGAATTTGGAGGTTTATTCATGCCTTGCCCCAAAACAACAGTCCATTTTGGACCAGCAACTAGGTCACAAACAAACAGGAAGCCAGGAAAAGGGCTTCTTCGGAGAGGAGGAATCACATTAATGCCGGAGGGATCCGGTCCCTCAATCCCAACTTCATTAAAACTAAATAAAAAAAGTGAGGTCATTCATCTCCCTCCCTATGAACCTATGAACACAAATAGGTTAGGTCTCTGCCTTCATTTATTTACTTTCTGCTTGCGATACCATTTTTATGCGCGATATTACACTCAAAATTAAAATCAAGTTTAAAAAAAATAATTAAATCACAAAGCAATACATGCACAACACAAGGCATGGCAGCATGCTATTTGGTCTGTAAAACTGAAGACGTAGCAGGTGGGCTTCTACTATAAAATAACATTAAAATATGAAAATCTCACACTCAAAACCACTTTCTTAATCAGATCAATCTTTGGCTGCCCTATTATTATCTATTATCAATAAAAAACAGTCATACTTTTATTC
Source organism: Gymnothorax reevesii (assembly GCA_029721435.1). Lineage (NCBI taxonomy): Eukaryota > Metazoa > Chordata > Actinopteri > Anguilliformes > Muraenidae > Gymnothorax > Gymnothorax reevesii. The sequence continues at coordinate 116,431,176 of CM056573.1, forward strand.
CAATGATGTATCCGGGACATAACAGGGCTTGACTGAGCAAAAAAAAAAATCTTTCAAATGGGGCCTAAATTTCAGAAGGCAGATGCAAGATCATTTTGATAATTATTAATTGTATTGTATTACAATTAGCCAGGTTTAACCCTTATTATCAAAGTCTTTGTTAAATGACGGGGCCTGTGGTGCTACCCCCTGCTGTAAGGCAGAAAACCCTTTCTGGGACAAGGAAGGCGAGAGGGTGACAGTGACAAATTGTCGCCAAGTTACAATAACTCCTAACTGAAGAGAGGGGAGGAACAGGCCCGAATAGGAGTTGGATATCAGTGCTGCGCAACTCTTAGCTGGTCGAAATGGGGAATGTCGTCGCAGGTGAACAGAGGTAACAGAGGGAGAGAGAGAATTCACAAGCCTCGCATACAGCACTCTCCATCCGAGCAGAGCGGAGTTGTGCGAGGTCGTCAGGGAAGTGACAGGTCATAATTAAGCATAGAGGATTACACATGTACACATCACGATAGAATGCTTCATAAAGCATAAAGCCACGCCAACTAATGACTCCAGCAAGTTCCTGAATCACAGGCTAATTGAAACCAATATTTGGGAGAGTTTGCATTCGGAAGATAGCAAGTGCTTCATGACAGCAGAGAGGAGGCATATTTAGTTCCGTGCTAGTAACACTGAACAAACGGAGGAGCTGGTTGGAGTACAGTGAAGGTTTTTGTTGGTGTGCATTCATAAAGTCAATGGTACAGACAAAAGGAATATCACTTTGAAAGCAGAAAATACAATTTCTTTATTTCATAATATTGCCTTGGAAGATACTAATTCTAAGAAGCAGAACATGACCTGTCATACTGTAATTGAGTACCGTTTCTGGAGACATACTTTTTAGGCACTTCATTTTGCAGCTATGTATAGTCAGTTTCTTTCATTGTGTTCGATGATCTGCTTCCTGCAATATACGTTAGCTTTGTGCAGTGGAGCATTTTGAGACTGCGGAGAGCACTTTCTGAATCACAGGAAGCGTCTCCAAGGGCACAGTTGCTAGGGTTTGGTCACTATGATAAAGAGAAAGGAAGCGACAATGCTGAAGAGTTATAAAAAGTCTGTGAACTGAGAACTACAGAGAGCGAGAATTTACATAGGAAAAATATAAATAACTGGAATTCAGTGAAGTTTGCAGTTTGTGAGCTGATTCAAACATTATTGTTCTTTATTTCCCCCACACAAGATCAAGTGTTTTGAATGAATTTTTGCCAATTTCTTCTTCTTCTACTTCTTCAAAAAAAACCCTGCTTTCCATTATTTCCTTGTAGTAGGCCACGCATATTGGATATTGAAGTGACTGAAGGGATCTGGAAAGCAGCACGTATTTGACTGGCCTTCTCAAAGTTGTTTATCTTCATTACTGCATGCAATCTTGATACTTAATCCACAAATGCATTTTGTTCCTATTCTGAAAGACTCCCACCTTATCCCCACCCAAAGAATCCCAACACCGATGCTAGCATATGTCAGTGTGCTACTGATCCACCCTCACAACCATTTTGTACATATAACACATCTCTGAGCAGAAACCCATCATAAATATTCTGAAAAGTAAGATCCCATCCTGAATTACAGTCATTATTTTGGCAGAGGAGCTGCAAGCCCTTTGGACTTTAACTGCAGCCTGACCTGATCCCAGATCAGATATCAAAACACAGCACCATCTGGCCCTTACTGCCCCTCTGTAGCTCAAGAGCACAAGGTTAATACCATACGGTTAGGAGCGGAATAGAGACTGTAATTATCTTCAATTCCGAGACAGAAAATCCCATTATTTGATTCCTCGCTGACAGATGGAAGGGCTGCCACATCCACACCCATTCCTCAACAAGCCAATCTGGTGGATTTAGCCAGCTAGGGGTAGACAATGGTGGGAGAGAGCAGTGGTACTGCGGGGTTTTCCTTTGGTCAACTACACCGGTGAAACCTGAACCACAGCTGACAGCTAATTACCCCTGCGGCCGAGAAATATCCACCGCCGTTTGATGCCGGGCAAGAAGATGGATGAATTGTTCAGGATGAAAGAACAGAGAGGGGATCCCAAGAAATGCTCTCAGTAGGAATTACACACCAAATCTCAACTCCTGTACCTTAACTTACTATGTCGGAACAGTTTAGAAATATCCTGCGCCCAGCTTTCAATGGAACCACTGGGATATGAGGGGTGAACCGGACTAGCATCTAGCATTTGTTTGCATGATGGCTGAAGGGGTACACAGGGAATTCAAGCCCAAATGAATGTGTGCACTAGTTTATGAATGAAAACTATTTTAAAGCAAACAAAAATTAAGAGCAAGCAAAGACAATATCATACCAAGTGCTGTTGCGCATGTTTATAAGCATCCACAAATGCTAAGTGAGCTGCTACAAATTTAATTTCACGAAGCAAAGATCACTTGCTCAGTCTCTCTTGGTGCCTATGAGGCTGAGGTCTACTTGAGTAAAAACAAAACCTGTAACTGGATATAGTTGTTCCAAATTAATAAAAATCCATGTCTCATCAACATAAACTACGTATACAATACAGTGTTTCACCAGAGGTCCCATTCCCCATTAACCATGTGATTACCTTTTCCCAGTTGAACTGCTGAAACTGAAGACACTGAGCTGGATTTCATTATTCGAGTAGGTCTTTAATATTTCCTACCTGGTATCAATTTTGAGACCATAATCTGGGCTTCAATCTTGTCACCCACCTGTTCACACCAGGTCTAATGGTACAAGTCACAGACCAGTACATGCTACCAATCCAGCGATGCCCACAGCATAGAAACATGTTCCAAAGCCAGTACTCAAGCCCCATGCAGCTGCTAAGGGAATTGAAATAAATCACACAATAGCATCAGGAGCAGTCAAAATCTTCCCTAGTTTAAAAAAAAAAAATCAAGATTTTGGTGTTATTTATTGGCACCCACAGAACATAAGTCCATAGGCAAAATTCAAGCTTTTCAAACATAAACACATTCACATTAATACAACAGTTTCAGCAGCTATAATGTCAAACATGGCCCATACTAACAAAATCTTCATCCGATGTGAGGAAGTTTATTTGAGAAGGTGACATTGAACCCCTCAGAGACACACAAACGCCCTGGGAACCCACCCACCACAGACCACCCTCTCCACCCAAGCACATCGGCTGAACGCAATCATCTCGCAGCGGATCAAAAAGCCACCGCAACGCTGTTCCACAGCCTGCACACAGGACAGCGCCCTCAAGCTGGTCACGCATCAAACGAATGAACTACAATTCCCAGCGGGCCGCTGCTCCGAGTTACAGCGGCGCCGTACAGTCCAGGAAGGTTGTCGCTTCGGGCGACTTCATCGGCTGGACTTTGTCACTGCCCTCAGAGTTCAAGGCAGCGAGCGACTCCTCCTTCACCTCCTTTAACACTGATTGCGGGAAGCTCCTTGTCCTCCCACCGAGGTTCAGACAGAAGGCAGCAATGGAAAATAAACTCAACGGAGCAGCCTGACCGAGAAGCAACAACAGCCCACGACCGCTCAGATGAGACATGTGTATCCCTCCCATCACCACCTTCAGCAATGATCAATATTCAAAACTCTCAGAGAATTGTAACAACAGTGGACTGCACAGCACCCATGGTTGTTGCATTGCTGAGAGACAATAACTAATAGGTGGTATTTAATGCTGTGTGGCACAAGTTTGAGCTCCATCCTTAGCTTCCTTACAGCTAGGAGTTGGGCATATACCAAGATTTAAGTCCATTATTCACCTGTGCAAATGTCACATTAAAGACGCGGTCAATTTGTTGCCCCAGCCAAGTCAACAATGGCCGTCTCGCCCACAATTCGAAGGCCTCCACAGGCCCAAAAGCTTCTGTATTCAGTGCACACAGGCAGCAAGTGTGTAAGGCTGTGTGAGGTCACACAGACACACAAACCGCCCACCACTAATAAACTTGTCTTCATGATGACCGCCAAGTCCACACAACGCCACGAGGGGCAAATCAAATTAGTCTCTCTCAATTTGGCCCGAGGACCTGGTTTGGCAGGTTTTGACTCGGAGAGGTCTGGCCCCGAGGATTAGAAGCACCAGTCACGCCTTTGCCCATTTCTCTAGTGTACCGTTACAGAGGGGGATGCCAACTGCCACCCTTCAGAAAGTAAGGAGAAAAAAAATATAAAGGGCCGCAAACTGTTTATTTCCATGCATTCCTACCATTTCACCTAAAACAGAAATTAAATGTGTATCTACATTCTATCAGGTCCGGGTATCGCCTTCGAAAATAGCAGGTAGTGGAGTGTTTAACATTCTCTTGTCAGGCGTCCCCCCGCTGCGACAATAAACGCCTGTCCAGTTTCGTTCTCAGCGGCGGGCACAGATTAGAAACAGCAGGAGGACTGTGTAGTGAGAGCACAATACAGATAAGAACGCTTGTCTTAGCCCCACTGCTCCGTCGCTTCTCGGAATGCGAGAACCTGCTGTTTTCTAATATTTACACACAACTCCAATCACAAATGCGCCATAACTGAATTGAAAAGGGCTCTTTTTTTCCCCCCTCCCCATCCAAATCTGTTTTGAGGTACACAATAAGAACATAATAACAGTGAAATTTATGTTACTTCCAATGTTGTCTCGAAACCCCCATAGAATGGGGCGTAGAAAAAGGCAGAAGTTCGAAAAGAGAAGCTAGAAAAGAGGAGAATGTAAACCTCCACTTCCTGGGGAATTACATTATGTGATGGAGGTGCAGGCCAGACAGTGGACATTAGTCCCACTTAAAGAATTTTCTTTCTTGTTCTGATATCCACTTGGGTAAATATAAATATCTCAAGTCTTCCAATACAGTTACACCAACATAGAGGGTGTGGACAAAATATTGGAAAATACTGAAACAATGGTTTTAACTTTGAAGTCTACGGACCACAATTACAGAAGCATCTACACAGTTCATTCCTATTAATATGAATACCAACTAGCAACTTCAGTCAGAATCAAAGAGGACTAGCGAGCTGACCTTCCCTAGATCAGGTTCCTAAACAAGATGCAGATACGAACAGGAAGAGGGCCAAAGAATTGGTGCTGGAATTGCAGGTTCATCAGACAGACAAGGCCAAATGAATTAAGGTGGAAAGGGGAACGATGTAAAGGAATTATAAAAACACACATCAAACGCCACAAAACTACAGCAGCAAAAAAGAATCTGGCTGCCAAGTCAAAATCTCTGACAGGGACAGACGGACACTTGATTGCATAGTTGCTATTAACAATAGAACAACTCTTAAAATCACAACAGAACGGAATAAATCAATCTTTAACCAGCCTCAAAAGAACAGTATGCCATGAGCACAAAGCTGGCATTTATGGCAGTGTTGAAGAATGACTTATCTTTTTGGGGAAAAAAATCTCAGATGTTTACTGCCACACACACAAAAAAAACCTCTTACTTAAAAACAACCTCATCTGTGCTTCACAATTGTCCTCGAATAAAATGTAACATATAAAATGAGCCAGCACTAAGCTGCTTCAATGTTCAATGCATGCAACTGTTTCAACCCAGTAATTTAAATGACTTTCATCTGTTCTACAATGCCTGACTGTCAGTATAAATGTGAATAGCAGTCAGATGCTGCACTGTTATTATAGGACTTTGAGTGAAAAATAGCTTATTTATCAGCTCTGCACTGAGACATCAGATCAAAATGAAGAATCAGCTGTGTACTTGATCATAGAAGTCTGATAGATCAGATACAACTAATGCAACCGCACTGATGTAAATTCCAGTGACTTTGTCTAGTTTAAAGCATTAAATGTATGGGAAACCAAATCCCCTCAATAACACAATGTTAACAGATTTTAAATATTCAGATTCAGTGTTTCACAATTTCTCATTTAGTGGGGCAGCAGGATATCTGGAAGAGCTCTGATATGGCTTTCAACAAACATAAAAAAAATAGAAGTAACACCGTATGGAAGCCTAAAGTGGACAATATTCAAATGAAAATGTAATCCCACAATTGCATTATATGAACTTCTTTGATATGTTTGGCAGCACTTTCGCACGTTCCATCAGTATTATCAGATTTCTGGGAGATTTAAATGGATAGCCCATTACCTGGCTCGCTCAAGAACAATCGGCAAGCACCAAAGCAATCGCTGTCACCTAGCTAGCTTGTGAAGATAAGGGAAAAACCGAATCACAGCGATTCGATAAAAAATGATGACAAACATTTCCTTTAACTAGTGTCAGCAGGGTGGCGAGACGGATAGCGTTTTTTCTGGAGTAATGTAATACGCTATAGCACGCATGGAAGGATAATGCTGCTTTAACTAGCTATGAAGTAACATGTCTCAGGCTGAACTGCCAGTTTGCTCTTTTGGGAAAAGAAGCTGCTGATCGATGGTGAAAGAGGTCATGTGTGCGAGATGGCGCTGCAAGTGACGAATCAGGGCCGGAAGAGCTTATCCAGTCGGCATCATAGCTAGCTAATTGTACCTAAGCGATTGCTTTTAGACTCACTAGGAAGCTAGCTAACGCCTCTGAGATCTACAAGCACACTTGGTTTGCAGTTGCACAACACTGCTGCGAAGCCTCGGATAAGTTCATACATATTACAGCTAGCTCAGTTAATAGAGCTGGGGCAAAAATCAAATCATATCGCTTTAATGTGATGATCATTAAACAAATATTTTCCTTAGCTAACGTTAGCTAGCATACTAGCTCCGAGGTGGCAACATCCGAAGCACACCGCAGCCTACGGCACGATGGCATACAATACATAGCAGCCTTGCCATCAACAAGCCTCCGTGCGTACAAGCGCTACGCAGAAGCTGATTGGTTGGTATGCAAATGAGGAACAAGGATTTTGTTCGCGCCCCTAATGAGTGACGTCCTAGCGGAAAACCCGCCTTGATGAGACGCTGACAGATTGCATTTTAACTTTCATTGTGTACCAAAAAGAGCGTGGTGTCATGTATTTGAAAATGCAATGGACTGGGAGGCACTGTTTCCCTTACTGCTTTTGAATATTGACCCATGTGTTGCAGGAAAAGTCTTTGAAAATGAAATGTCAAATGTCGTCATCATTATTATCTCCAAGTGATTAGAAAACAGCATTTTCATTATCATGTTGACCCTAAAAGAGCGTGATGACATGTAAATGTAAATGCAGTAGGCTGGGGATGCGGTTTTGCTTATTGCATTTTAATATTGTCCACTGTGTTGCGGAACATGACTTTGAAAATGAAATGTCAAACAGCTTTTCATTATCATTTGAACATAGTCAAAGATTTCCCATATATGTATGTGAAAATGAAAGTGATAATTGGATTAATACATTTTCAATTTACCGGTAATATTGTCTGAACTCATAAGTGGAAAATTATAATGCAATAGTGGGTTTCATTTTCATTTGAATATTGTCCACTTTGGGCTTGCAGAACACCCAGGAAAAAAATGATTTGATAACTTAAGGCGAGACTCCCATGATGAAGAAAACAACCCTAAAACAGCAGCCAGGCTGTTAAGAAAATAGATTTTGCACCTCTCAATCACCCTTCCGACAACAGGAAAAAAATAAATCCCGAGTGTATTTTATAAGTGAGGGGGCAGTTCATTCCCTTATCCACATTTCACACAAGGAATAACATCTAGTAAGGAAATAATATGTATAATCATTCATACACAGATCTTTCCAATTGGTAGATTCTGGAGAACAATGTAGGCATGCATGCTAAGCAGTAACCATTTCAGCAAAGGGAAAAATGGCAGAGGTTGATTTTTCTTCATGTGAAAAACTGAAAAAAAAATTCCCGAGCGAATTCAGAGTAAAAACTGCTTCAGAATGCGTCACAGCCACAAGACGATCCTGAAAGAAATGCTGTAATTTCTTAAGTGAAGTTAATGCCTGCACCTGTGGTAAAGGGCCAGACGGTTAGCCGCCGTTGCGCTTGCAGCGCTGAGAAAGCCACCGTAGTGTCAGCCCCTGCTCGATCCCGGGAAGAGGGAGTGAAACCTATAGCCAGCAGTGGATAAAAATACAGGTCAATCAATGGCCAGGGCCAGGCACATCGCGCAGTGAGGAGAAGCTGGAGGGGGTGTGGTATGGGGGTGGGGGGCAGGTGGCACCGTTTGTGTTTAAGTGCCGTTTCCACCCCCCAACCGCAATCATTATGTGCTACTGCCCCCTGCTGAGGAGCTCCGTCTATGGGTGTCCAGGTCAGGGCCTGCGAGGATAGTGCGTGCACATGCGCACACACACACACTCGGACGCGCTTGTGGGCTGCCACATCAATCCATTCCACGAGCCCTGACAAGGCTCCCGCAGTCCGCTGCAGAAACACATTAAAGGGAACATCTCCCTCTCCAGAGCTTCTCTCACTGCTCGACTCTCAGAACTTAACTACAGCTAAAGGGCTTCTGGCTCCAAAACACTAAATCTAAACACATAGACAGCTCAATAGGGAAGGCGTGAAGACATAGGACAACATTTAAGTTATTTGGGGATTAGAAGAAATAACGAGATGATTGTAAAGGCTGGATTCAAAGAACTTTATTTGAAAAAAAGGCACAACAGCTGGTTTGCACACTGGTGCATAACTTTGAGAGGAACATATCAAACCATAGCCTTGCTGCCATAATCCTGAAATATACATCCATGAGTTTACAAAAACTGGCCAGAGTTCACTAATCTCTTCATTTGTACAATTTATTTGTTCTTGACTGTGCATTCACCCACCTTCAAATTTACACTCAAAATTTGAACCAACTGCTCCAATCCAAAAGTTATACGCAATCATTTCTGTCAATTTGATGTACGGCCCACAAGTTTTAATTACTTCTCCACTGGCCGAATATGAAAACATTGATGAATTCGGTACGAGTTACCAGCCTGGGTAATGTCACCAGCAAACAAAGTCTACTGATTAAAATTTAGGTCACCAGGCTCGGCTAATATGGGTCCACTACTAAAACAGAAAAACTGAAAATAAAACTTCACAGTATTCTTCACTATTTATTGAACTTGGACTAGTTAATTTCACAGTATGAAACACAAAGGAAGCGGTAAAGTTGCTATTTTTGGCAAGACCCGCAGTCGTTGGATTTGAGTTTTAATAACTGAATCGTTAAAGTGAATATTTTCAACAAAGGCCGGGGAGGAGTGACAGACCCAAACACTTCTTTGTCTGCTTCAGATCAAATAGGGGAAAGAGCTACAACACAAGCCACAGACCCGGTGGGCGCTCGCTGGCACCTGGAACACACCCGCCTGCCTCGGTGTTGGCATCAAAGCCCAGCTCGCTTCTCCCAGGGATAAGGAGAAGGGGGTGCATGGCTGCTTTCATGCAAAACAAGAGAAGAAGAACTGGGGGGGGGCCGGGAAACAGATTCCACACGGGCGCAGAGCAATCCCCACTGGCTTTCCTAACACTGCAGACATTCTGAACAAAAAACTTCCCATTCTGAGGATTTTCTTATTTATTAAATTTATAAGGATGGCAGCCCAGAACAAATGTAGTCCAAAGTAGAAAAAACACAACTCTAAAAACAAACAAGGGAATCTATGGTTGGAGCAAGCAACGTCGGGTTTAATTTTCATGCGGTTTTCTTGGGCCTGCCGCGTCCTCTCTTCCCCGAACCTGGAGACTTCTGAGTGGCCGTTCCTGCAAGCCGCTTCTTTGGAGAAGCCTTCTTCTGGGCTGCTCTCACCACTGCAGATTAATAACAGCAAATCAGGAAGTTAAACAGTGAGACAAGACCTTCTACAAATCAAAACCCTGACTGTGAGCGTCGGAGCCTTATCGAGGAAACCATTTTGACATCTATTCAAATTAGAAAAAGGCAAACACACAGACACACTCACGCTCGCGCACACATGCATAAACATGCCTATACATACATAGACACTACACGCACACGCTCCAGCACACACTACACCCTAACACACAGTTCAACACAAACACAGTCTCACACACACTGACACACATTCTAACACACGCTCAGACACTCTTACACACGCGAACACGCACAAACACAAACACACTTCCATGCAGTGGAATAAGCCTCACCTGGCTTCTTGGGAGTTCTCTTTCTTTTCACTGGAACACTGTCAGTTTCATCAGGTTCTCCATTGACCTCCACTGGCTTTCTTTTAGCGGCCTTCTGCAACGCAATCATAGCAGAGAGAGTCACTTTCACTGAGTGTAAAGTCTCAGAAGCACAGTTAAATAGGACACTGCCAATGCTCACAGATACATTTTAAAAATGCGTTGTTGATCAGTAGAACTGAGGGAATAAATAAATAAATAAATATACAGTCCAGATTCACTGGAGCAAATTGGATTATGACCACTGATGTATTAATTTGCAGACTCTCTTGTGTAAATTAGATTGTTCAATAAGATGATTCCAGAGTGATAAACAAGGTTGTGACCTGGCGAGTAAGTCAATATGAGCAGAAAACGCATAACTTGCTGTTCAAATAGATGGCTTCATATATTACCAAAAAATAAAGCAAAAAATGCAAAAATTTCATGATTAGGCCTATATATGAGAACAACCGATGGTCATCAATATTCTATTACGCTCCAACAGTTGGACATAAACCCCATGAGACGCGTCTCTCCACAATCCATCTTAGCCCAAACGGTTCTGTATTATAATTTCAAATCCTGATAAAAATGACGGACCTACTGCACCACTGTAACACTGCAGCCCACGAGAAAATCTTTGCCAGGTTGAGTCCAAGTAAAACTCTGGTTGAGTACCTTCAGCACACAAATCCTGAATGCATGCTTTATTAGCTGGTCACATGAGAATCCCAGCCCAACTGAGCCCTCCTGAACACTGGGTGGCGCCATTTCTGATTGTGATTGGCCCTGTGGAGCTTACAGCCATTAGCTGCCAGGGACGGACAGGATTAGATTCCTGAACCGTGGGGCCCCATCGTTGCACAATAGCAGTGCCTTAACCATGTGGCAAGATCACCAAATTAAAACTTGCAAATAACGGTAAGTCTTGACACGCTATCAAACGGGCTTTACAAAAAAAATACAGGTTTTTGAGTCGCGGTGCTTATCCGTTCTTTTAAAATCATCAGCAAAGCACAAAAGCCACCGCAGCACAACTGTAATGAGGCAGAGAGAGCTCGGCAGCCTCGCAGATACACATGCAGATTAAATGACCCACTTCAGTTCTGGCCTTCAGCGTAGCATTTATCACTTTCAAAATTATACAAACCCTTCTCGTTAACCATTATGCGCGTTCACTTAGGTTTCTGGCTTGACTCCCCGTTTCACTTTAGCCGCATTACACAGAATAAAGACACCGATACTGCTGAGAGAGGAAGACACGCGTTCAGTTATAATTTAAAGCACAACAGAGCGGACTGTAGGGCGAATGCAGATCACTATGGAGAGAGCCGGTACGCAGCTGAAGGAGACGCAAGGCCTTATTCATCAGCACATGATCCTCAAAGTGGTGAGGAGCCGCTTTTCCACCCTCCCTTTACCTGAGTCAGGTGTGAGGACGACCTGGCCAATCAAAGGCAAGGACTGTTCAGTTCATTACAGGGGAAGAATACAAAGCTGGACTGGATTTGGATTCCATGGTCAGATTTCAGTATTTGTCATCAAAGGCAGTTGTTCCAGAAATCTCCACTGGGTGCACCAGCCCAATCCACGAATTTGAAGTGTTCCAGCTTTAGCACACCTGATGTGACTCAGTTTGATTTGTCACACCAGGCGCGCTTGAGATGGAACAAAAAAAAAAAAAATGTACCTGTATGTCACCGGTGAGTATCCAGGAGAGACCTGATACCCACTGGAGTAAGACAGTATCTTCAACAGGAAAGAGGACCATTTCGGTCAACGCCCAACACAAAACTGGGAGCCCCCCGGCCCGGCACTCAGCTGATCAGATTGACAGCGGTGAATCTGGTACAGAGTCACACACTCCCACTGACTGCACCCATGCACACGACAGCTGGGTGTCCAATGGGACGAAGCACAGTCTCTCACTGTGTCTTCCAGGGATATGAGGTTTCATTGCGCAATGCTATAGTGACTCCTTTGGTCAACTCAGCCCCCGCAGGCTATTTTCACCAGCTTCACAAGTCTTACAGTTAGTAACCCTTACAAGAAAAGTCCTGTGAGAGGGTTCAATTAGAAATCTGAAGTATGAGCTGCAGTAGCGTGCACAGACATTATGGGGGCAAGTGCTCAGGGGGGAGGGGGAGAGCACTTTTTTGCACTCGTGGAACATGTTATTATAGTGTGAGATTAAAAAAATAAAATAAACATTACACGCACATGTTCAATGCAATTCATGACTACTGTCATTCATTACAAGAAGGCACTTGGGTAGCCTTTATGGGGATATTTCTCTCAGGCAATGGGGAACTGCCTGATTCTTCTTTCTGTGTTCATTTATGTTGCCAAACAAAACCTACACTATAGAAAACGTTCAGCTTAACAGATAGATTTGCATAGTCGACCGACATTGTTTGTGGTGGTCGTCCTCACGTTATCTATCACAATCAAACAGTTAATTAACAGAATAGCTACCACCAATGCGTGACACGTAATGATTAAGAAATGCTAATTACAAAGCGATTGCCTGTTGGCTATGTTGATATAATTGACGTGAATCCGCAAAGATGACAATCTGCAAAAAATCCGAAACTTTCGCGGAATGATACTTTCGCAATTATTTTAGTCTTCACTCAGCTGTGCTTCTTACCTAACAACGCACTTTAGCTGTCACATTCAGAGTATATAGAACGGATTCTCATGGCTAATTGCTCAATGAACGTTGCGAATTAATTTACGCAAATTCGGAAATTATAAAGACGTAGGCTATTGATATTTTTTCCGTAGCCATTGGTGTGCGGAAGTAAGTTAAACGCCGTATAATTTCGTACCGCAATGTATAACAAGGCTTTCAAAAACAAGTTAGATTCTCGTCGGTTCCTCCAATCAGTCTGAACAACGGTTGCTAATCAGGGAGGTAAACTGCGAGAGGTGTTTGTCATTAAGAAGTGAAAGGTGAGGTTATTGCTGGCCCTGTGTTTCTGCCAACGGACCATCACTGTGTATGAGACATGCTACTGCACACCAAAATGATTACAGGTTGGGCTGTACGATTTCACTTGATCTGTGTGTTACCTGGCTGGCGGGGCACAAGACTGTGGCTTCCAGTCGCTCAGCTGATATGCTCCTGCAGCGCATCTAAAGAGATATAAGAAAACTAGAGTGGACGATCCTGTCACTTCCGAGGCGGCTATTCTGCCGCCAGTGCTTTAGCCCGCGTCCACTCTAGTTTTCTTATATCTCTCTGAGCGCATCTATATGCACTGCGTGCGTGTTCACGTGACAAAGGAAGAGAGGTCGGAAGCTCGTGAGGAGGTGGCCCATTTTGGGGCATTTTTTTCAGTAGTTTTTAATCAGACAGCTTTTCTAAAAGATCATTTCAACATTGGCCCCACTATAGTGTTAATAATAATAATAATAATAATTTAAAAAAACGAAGTTTCAAAAGGGCACTTTCATTGATAAAGGGCAAAGAGGCAAGTGCTGTAGCAACACCTAGCATCTATCTGTGCACGCCTATGATGAGCTGGAACTCCATTGCATTTACTTACCAGAGGTGACTGTTAAGACTCATTTAGTAAACTGCTATAAAATGCAGACTCAAAGTGGACAGACGCAGTCGTCTACACGGGCCGTCTGAGCACTGCTCAAAATTTCTCCCTGGACCTTTACCATCATAGTTGTGAGGCGCAGAGTCCATTTTGACAGTGAAAGCAAGAAGGTCTGAAGGCAGTTCAACTTGTGTCCTCACACCTACTTAACATCCTAAACTCACCTTAGCATCAGTGCTAGAATGTTCCGCTCTGTAAATGCATATTTGTGACCTCACACCTTGAAGGTCTGATGCAATCAGCTTAACCCCTTCGCGCCCACATACGATAATTTCCATGTTGTGCTAACTGACTCTTGTGCCCGAATACGGACTTTTCCATGTTTCACCGTGGCTTTAGGGTCCTCAATCAATTATCCAGAAAGGGTCGGCGTGGGTTCAGGTTTTTATTCAAACTACTGTAAGCTGTCACACATCGGGTTTTACTAATCAAGGTCTTCAGTAAAGATTCAATTTCAAACTGATCATATATCTTTGAATATTTGCTTTCGGTATGTATAATTAGTTACATTTTGTTGTAAATAAATGCATCCAACTTGTGCTGAAATGTACGAGCAAAATTTAACTAAACCTTCATCCTATGAAATTTATGATTAAAAAAAAAACTTCAAGAATATCTGAATTGGATAAGAGTGGCTTTAAACTTGGGGACAGCAGTTATGTTTGGTTTTGTAAAAGCTGAGTGTCGAAGGTTTAAGTATAAAAAAGATGCAAATGAAGTATTTAAGAGCCTGTGCATGCTTGTGTGGACCCTCTTTAGGGTTGACATGGGTCTGCAGTTTTGATTGGCCATAATAGGTTTAGGACAGCCGAGGAGAGGGAAATAAAATATTTTATGAGGGTGTCTTCTACAAAAAAGAAGAGTCATCAGAAGATGGCATATCCCACCGGTTCCACATAATTTGTAATTTGTGGCAGAGTTTTCGAATTCTGCGATAGAAAAGGGACAAAGTCCAATTTTTGGGCTATTTTTGGTAGAGAAATGAAAACTGTTGGGCAAAATTTCCAAAATTATGGGCAGCATGGAACTGAAATCCCCGAAAGGCACAACTACACCATAAGGGTAAGTTCTGTAGCAAATGTGAAGTTTGTAAGAGGCATAGTTTTTGAGTTCTGTCCCGGAAACTAGACAAAGTGCAATTTTAGGGCTGTTTTTGGTGAAAATTTCCAAAATTATGGACAGCATGGAACTGAAACCCCCAAAAGGCACAACTCTACCATGAGAGTAAGTTCCATACCGAATTTGAATTTTCTAAGTGGCATAGTTTTTGAGTTCTGTCCCGGAAACGAGACAAAGTCCAATTTTAGGGATGTTTTTGGTGAAAATTTCAAAAAGTGGCATAGTTTTTGAGTTCTGTCCCGGAAACGAGACAAAGTCCAATTTTAGGGCTGTTTTTGGTGAAAATTTCCAAAATTATGGGCAGCATGGAACTGAAACCCCCAAAAGGCACAACTACACCATAAGAGTAAGTTCCATACCGAATTTCAATTTTCTAAGTGGCATAGTTTTTGAGTTCTGTCCCGGAAACGAGACAAAGTGCAATTTTAGGGCTGTTTTTGGTGAAAATTTCCAAAATTATGGGCAGCATGGAACTGAAACCCCCGAAAGGCACAACTACACCATAAGAGTAAGTTCAATACCAAATGTGAAGTTTGTAAGTGGCATAGTTTTTGAGTTCTGTCCAGGAAACGAGACAAAGTGCAATTTTAGGGCTGTTTATGGTGGAAATTTCCAAAGTTATGGGCAGCATGGACCTGAAACCCCCAAAAGGCACAACTACACCATAAGAGTATGTTCCACAGCAAATTTGAAGTTTGTAGGTGGTATATTTTTGAGTTCTGCTCCGGAAATGAGAACGATTACGGATGGACGGACGGACGGACGGACAGGGCGATGACTTTATCCCACGGGATTCCATACCGGTGGAATAAAAAGGAGAAAAAAATGAATAAATATAAACAAACAAAAATAAAAAATAAGAAATTGAAATAAAGCAGACATTAAATACTCTTCAGTGAAAAAGATGAGCAGTAATTATACAATACTAATCACAATTACTAGCCGATACCCGTGCTATGCATGGGCTATATGCTCGGGCACGATAACAGACGATTGAATTAGCCGGTTTTACTTGCAAAAATGGCTTCAAAATGTAGTTTTCGCTTCATAACTCAGTTCGAAACTTGGTGCATCGTCTTTTTCATACAGTAAAACCAGCGTATGCAGAAAACGGACTCACTATTAACAGTGGTTTCGGAGATGTGTGAAATTACGCAAATCGCCAACTCAGTAATAACAATCCAAAAAAGTTCATACTGTCTGCGGTAACTAACTAGCATTGACGTTCTTATTTTCAGACAGAAAAGGTTTTATCCTTTTCTGTCTGAAAATAAGAACATCAATGCTAGTCAGTAATAAAAAGTGTTTGCCACTAACATGGCAATATCCCTCGCTGCCTAAATTTTGTGTGTGCTTACAGACGGACGTACGGAGCCCAATGGTATATCCCCCACTTCAGCGGGGGAAAACATATAGATAATTTATAGAGTCAAACAGTCAAATGGTGAGAAGTACATCACATTACTGTTGCTTGATTTAAAATATGAAAAAGACAATGCTGGAAGCCTTTTCCTGTGACAGGCAGCTCATTTTCTCTGTATGGAGGGAAAGGTAGATGATAATTGACCAGTGAAATTTTGAATCCTTATTTTGCTGTTGAGTAAATAATATAGAACCAACATGGATCGTGAAAGGCATCTGAAGCAAACACCAGGTCTATCAGATGAATGCTGATTTTAATGTTTGTATGATTCATATGCTTGCTCTCATAATTACCATCACGAAGTACCATAGCAACCCCATACAAGGTATTGCAACTTCAGGGTCGTGGGCAAAAAAAAAAAAAAAAGAAAAGAAAACCCAGTGCAGTACCTAAAGATGCACTCGCCCCCCCAAGACCCTTTATCGCGTTAAACAAAAATCAGAAATCAAAAAGCAGATAATGCGCCATTACTAAGCGATGGGAATGACTGTGCTTGTGCCTTTATGATTGTTAACATGACAAAAAAAAAAAAACCCCAAAAAACAAGCCTTCATAAGAGTCAAGGGAGCTACATACTGCTATTTTCAGCCATGTAAACTGTGGGAACTCCAATCCTCTCATCCAAGTATGCAAAGGCAATATTGTATATTGCATTCCTAGACAGATAAATGCTATGCTACCCAGTTCTAGTAATAAAGCAGTGACTCAAAAAGAGAGTAAATAATGACTGAAGGGTTTATCAATCACAAACCAGCAGATTTGTGGACCAAACAAAACACAACCCAAAATGGCCGAATTTGGTCTCCTGTGATGGGTATGGCCTGACTACCCAGGGTTCCCATGTCAGCAATGTGTCAATAAAAATCCAAATACCAACATTATCATTTACTGGCAGCCAATCTCGCAGGAATTATTTATTTAATTTTCAGGAAGCAAGGCCATCCATCTACGTATGCACTCACAAAACTTGACTTAAATATTGCACATTTTGGCCCTGCAAAAATGGAAACAAGTTTAAATATTTCTGAGGAAAAAAAGATAAAATGAATGACTACAATTTGAAGACCAGCTTTGTATCAAATTGAATATAACGGGTCAACACCATTTTATTCACGCGTAAATTTGCGGACGATAATGACGGCATTGGCTTGCTCCGTTTTAAAATCATTTCTACAAAACATAATTCTTTGTTTCGGTAAAAAAAACAGCAGAAAAAAAGGAATAATTCCGAACAATGAAATCATCCTTTGAGATGAGGAGGAAGATGCACTTAATGACAGCAATCAAATCCTCTCGCCTTCTCTTTCCAATTCTTCCTCTTCTCCCCTACATAATGAACACTCCATCCCTCCTCCTTTCTGACTTCAACCATCATGGTTACTTCTTTCCCCTCCCCTCCACCCTACTCTCCTCTCCCTTCCATTTTGCCAATTGCTGCCTCATGATTACCACCCAGACCCTGCTGAGCTGAACAGATTGGCTCGATAATTACATACAATAACTGCAGTGGGCAGGTAACCCTCAGCTGGCACAGGCCAGCTCCCCGGTGGCACCTTCCATATGCAAACGGCATTGTGGGAAGCGCGGCAGAGTCCGTCCCCTCCGAACTGCGGCGCGAATTGCTGATTGCCGGCCCCGCGCCGACTCCGAGGTTAGCGTGTCAGCAAATTTGTGCTACATTAGCAGGGAATAAACAGACACTCAGACCTGTCGTGCAGGAGGTGAGAGGAGAAAGTAGAATAAAATATTGAGGAGGATGATAAACCGGTGCCCGATTTCGTGAAGGGATTCTCGGCCGGTCCGGTTTGGGATTTTGTCGCGCAGGACTTGACTTTCAGCTTTTGATGATTTTGGGCTCCATTTTCCACCTTCGTAAATGCGAAAGCATGCAACGGTAACATCATCCATAATTTTGTCCTTCACAAATGGCACATTTATTGCCTTTGCACATTTTGGTAGTTTCCAAACCTAAAATAAAAACATTTGCATCACAAAGAGTTGGACAGTGCCAATGGAGGTGTACCAATGAGTGAATTGAACTGTGTATCTTTGCGTAACAAACCTCGTTTGCGTTTTGAGTCAGCAAAAACCATACGTTGTCAATGTATGGTAGTTTCATGGGACTGAATCACAGCCAGAGGATTTGTTTGCAAATACATGAATATCGTTTCCTAAATATACTTGTTTTCCTTAGGTGCCCTATAAATAATGCTACCAAAACAGTAGAGGGGTCTCATGAGGAGGGGAGACTAAATTATTCACTTCAGCCTTGCCATTGTTTTAATATTATGAGTGCCGTTTTGTAAATGATTTACATCACCCACATATTTTTATATGGAATGCATTACATGATGAATCTACCTCCATCCTCTCAAATGCCTTCACACATTATTGCATTTTAGTTCTCAAAAAACCAAGGGCAGCGGCAGCATTAACGCGAGATGCTTGTTCTTCACTTGACAAAACTGCTAAATCCCTGTGGCATTAATGCACTGGCTTTAATGGAATGACATTGGCTGATCTGTTTGGCCTTAATAGAACCACACCCCATCACATCCATAGGATATGTTTGTCTGACCCTTTTGACAACAGTGCCACAGCTGCACCATTGCCTCCTGTCACAAAATGACCTAAATTAAGTTACATTCAGCCACTTTTGATCTGCGATACCCTGAGCAGTTGTGTTTACTGACTACATTGGTCTTAAAAAATAGGGTTCTTTGTTATTTCCAGCACATTTAGTCAGGGTCAATATTCCTCCACAAATCCCAGCAGTTTAGAGGAGTTTTTCAGAGTATTTCATTACAACTAGAGCAGAATAACAACCCATAAATTTCCCATCAACTTCACTCAATCTACCCATGAGTAAAATTTTCAGTAAAAATGGACGGAAAAGCTGATAAAACCACATAATGATGTGGGATACTGTCTAATAAAACAGCCACTGACCTTCAATTCACATGTTATGAGGGAAAGCTTGTCAAACAGAGCCAAATCTGAATAAGCTATAAATACACATAAGAACCCGTTTAAAACTCAGGCTTTTCGAGGCTTCCGGTTTGGACATGGAGAGGTAGGCTGCGTGGCATCGGAGCTCCTGATAGTCAAGGGTAAAAACTCCCCGAAAACTCAAATAAATAGAGTTAGAAACCATACTGACAGAAATGTGATGGGGGAAAGTTGGAATGGGAAGGAAAACTCGACTCACTCAGGCTACAGACAAAGCGAAAGAAAAAATGGAAAAATCGCTAGCTAACAGTGTAATGGCAGCAGATGACAGCCATGAAACAATGCACCTAGCTAGTTGTGAGGAAATGGGCTCAGGTTTAGAAATCATCAGCAAGGAGATACAGGATTTAAAAACAGAAATAAAAGATGCCATTTGTGCATTTGGAGAAACTCTGAGGAGCGATGTGAGAAAAGACTTGAATGATTTCAAACAGAATATAAACCAGCAGCTTGCTAAAGTCGCCACTGAACAGCAGCTACAGACTGGCAGAATCAACGAGGCCGAGTTGCGTATTGAAAAGCTGGAACATTGGGCACAGGAGGCAAACAACGCTCTCATCATCTCATCAACAAAAAGACAAATATAAAAAGCAAAACCGGTAGAAATGTTCTGATATAGCCTGTGTTTTCAGTTATCTGAATAATGATTAATGTACAACTATGTTTAAAAAAAAAAAAATGTTTTTTTTTTTTTAAGTGACTGTTGGGGGTCTGGTTCACTTATCCTTTGTTTAGCAAATTTTAATGTTGGACTCAGTATGACTAAAACCCTCGCAGAAGGTCCTAGTGTCATTACTAAGTTAGGCCCCTCTTTATAGAAGAGGTTTTTCCCTTGATCCACCAACGGGATCAGATTCCTCCACTGTTTGGAAAATCTGATGTTATATTTGTGTGGTCTGCTCCAGGCCACCGTTCTGGCACTGTTAGTGGGGTTACCGATGTTTCCATCAGTGACGCAGAGTAACAATGTGAAAATGGCATCCTTGAATGTGATTGGCTTAAAACAATCCAATTAAAAGAGGAAAAGTAATGGCAAAAATGAGAAAAGAAAAAAATTCAAGTGACACATTCACAGGAAAGGCATCCATCTTGACAAGAACACGATAAACTGAGGAAATTCGGTTTTAAAAACGCCTTCTTTAGTTAATTTGAGAAAGGCTCAAAGAGAGGAGTCGCCATATTCATCTCCATTTTGAAGATAATTTTGAAGTCAATTAAGAAACAAGCGACAAAGAGTGGAAGTATGCAACTCTAAGAGGGAAAATGGATGACAATGTGGTTACTTTGGTCAATGTCTATGTGCCACCTCATCATCATAAAACATTTCTGAAATTACTGTTTGAAATCATAGCCTTGGAAAATGAAGGAATTTCAATTTGTGCAGGGGACTTCGATATGAGTATGAATGCTAAAATGGACACTAGTAACAACAGGAGAAGTAAGTCCCATCTGTCAAAACCTGTCAGCACCTCTCTTACTGAACTGGGGATCTTTGATGTTTGGAGGGAACTTCATCCGTTAGAGAGGGACTACACACATTATTCTGCCCCACACTCAGTGTTCTCTAGAATAGGTTATTTCTTTATGACCACAATAGACAGAATAGAGAAATGTAGGATAGGGATAACTGATTTGTCAGATCACAGTATAATAAAGGAATAAGTCCTGAGAAGCAGTGGGTTACAGTGATTTTATAACGGCGGAGGGGCGTTCTAAGGCATGACGCGCAGCGGAGTGTCTTAGTGCCCCTCCGCCGTTATAAAATCACTGTAACCCACAGCTTGAAGGGGCTTATTCCTTTTATAAAACTGTCACCCTACATATAACTAGCCCATTAAATAAACACACTAGGAAAAAAAAAATCGACAATTTATTGGTAATAGTGCAAAAATAAAATGGAGAACTTCTTCCACCAAGCAAGACAGAGTGGACAGAATGGTTGGCCAGCAACACAGACGCAAGATTGCTTTTTCATCTCGCGCCATTGTCATGTCACGTCAGGCTATTTGGGCTTGCTAATGTAGATATACTATGAAAGCAGGCTATTCTGAATGTCTCCTTTGGCCTCCCGAAGACCTTGTTAAATAATTTTACATTCCTTTCGATTTACTAGTTCTCAACTTGAGCCGATCGGCCAAATCATTACAGCCAGCAGCGGGGTAGGGAACGATTGACTTTTGTTCTCCACACTTGCCGGTGTCCAGGAAAATATGTTGAATTGTGCATTAGTTTGCTAGCCAGCTTGTCAACTAGCTTGACCCCAATAAATACTTCTACGTTCATTCCGGTTTTCGAGTTTCCTCGTTCTCAACTTGCGCCGATCGGCCAAATCATTTCAACCAGCAGAGAGAGTAGGGAACGATTGACTTTTGTTCTCCACACTTGCCGGTGTCCAGGAAAATATGCTGAATTGTGCATTAGTTTGCTAGCCTGCTTGTCAACTAGCTTGACCCCATTAAATACTTTTACGTTCATTCCGTTTTTCGAGTTTCCTCGTTGCCAACTTGCGCCGATGGGCCAAATCATTACAACCAGCAGCGAGAGTAGGGAACGATTGACTTTTGTTCTCCACACTTGCCGGCGTCCAGGAAAATATGTTGAATTGTGCATTAGTTTGCTAGCCAGCTTGTCAACTAGCTACAGTTCACTACAATGGATGTGGTTACCCTACACATAGCACATAAAATAAACACACAAGAAAATGTCAACAATTTATCAGGCTCAAAAGCATCTAAATATTTGGTGAGACGACTTAAGGTCCCAAGTCTACCACACAAGATCTAAGATTAGAGACCCCGTCATGTATGCCAGTATGCGCCTACGGCCCCTCCAACCACCACCAAACATTCACACACAGCCATACAGGAGGGAGGGAGGGTTCCTATATTGCATGTTTTGGATGGGTGGGGGAAACCGGAGTACCCGGAGGAAACCCACGCGAACACGGGGAGAACATGCAAACTCCACACAGAAAGGCCCCAGGCCGGATTTGAACCCACGGCCTTCTTGCTGTGAGGCAGTAGTGCTAACCACTATGCCACCATGCCGCCCAAGAAAGGTCTTTAGAGATTATTCTCAAAATTTATATTCCCAACCTACAACAAAAGAAGAGTGTGAAATGAAAGAATTCCTTGACTCATTGGACTTGCCAACAATTGGAGAAGAACAACATATAAAACTAATTTCCAATATTACCAAGAAGGTATTAATGCTGTAATCAACAGATTAAAATCAAACAAAACGCCAGGTAGTGACAGATTCCCCAGCGAGTGGTATAAAACATTTCGGGAAGTATTAACTCCATTACTCCTGGATTCTTTCAATCAGACTCTGGCAGAGGGCAAACTGGCCCCCTCATGGAAAAAAGCTATAATTTCAGTTATACCTAAGGAAGGAAAAAATAAAGAATACTGAGTCCTTTAGACCAACTTCAATTCTAAACGTGGATTATAAGATTTTTACTTCAATAATCTCTAAAAGATTCCAAAATTTTATGTCTGACTTGATAGATGAAGACAAGTCAGGTTTTATAACAGGAAGGCAGACTCAGGATAATGTTAGGCGAGGCCTACAAATAATAGATCAGATTCAAAAACAGGAACGGAGAGCAGTACTAGTGAGTGTTGATGCAGAAAAAAACCTTTGATTGTGTCAATTGGAGATTTTTATATCAGGTGCAGGGGAAACTAGGGATTCAGAAACAGTTAATGAAATGTATTCAAGGCTTTTACCAAGACCCTACAGCGAGGATAAAAATTAATGGACATCTGACAGATAAATTTATCTTAGAACGAGGGACTCGTCAAGGATGCTGCCTAAGCCCTACCTTGTTTGCATTATTTATTGAACCGCAGGCACAAATGATAAGAAAGAGTAACAACTTAAAATAAATTCATATAGGAAAACTGGAACATATCATAGGACTCTTCGCTGATGATGTTATTGTGACTCTCCAGGACCCAGACAGAAATTTTCCTAAATTGATGTCGATATTGGAGGACTTGAGTAAATACTCAGGTTATAAATTAAACATAGCAAAAACAAAAATGCTCACTTTAAATTTTTCTCAAAAGGCAAGAAATTAGAGAACAATACAAAATCAAATGGAATCTTTAATTAAATATTTGGGTGTGATATTGGCAAAATATATTAAATAAACATTTGAAATAAATTATAATCAGATCAATAATAATATAAAGACTGATATCAGAAGGTGGTCAGCATTCAACATGGATTTTGAGACACGAATTGAGGTAATAAAAATGAATACGTTACAGAGATTGTTACACAATTTTCAATCTATCCCACATATGATCCCAGAAACACAATTCAGACACTGGAACAAACTTATATCAAGATTTATCTGGGCCGGAAAGAAACCAAGGGTTAGGTATAAGACACTTCAACTACCAAAAGAGGAGGGCAGGTTGTCCTTGCCTAATCTGAAACAATACTTCTATGCAGCCCAAGTGAAGTTTGTGGTCTATACATGCTGCCCTCTATATCAGGCAAGATGGAAAGACAGAGAGGCCAAGATGGATACCTTTCAAATCCAAGCAACATTAGCAGATATAGGAAATATAATAGGTCGGAAAAGCAATAATGAAATTATTAATCAAACACTGGATATCTGGAGCAATGGTAAAAGATATAAGATGGAGAGAGACATTAAATTATTAATTCGGCCTGCTCTAGATCCCAAATTCAAACCAGGAATCAGTGATGATAGATTCAGACAATGGTGGGATAGGCGCATTACAGCAGTATGTATACTAACTTACAAGGGGCTCTTTAAAAGTTTGAGAATTACAAAAGGAATTCGGACTTTAGAACAAAGATTTCTTCAGATACCTGCAAATAAGAGATTACTAAGATAAAAGAATCAAACCAACATTATCAGGAGAGGGCAATGCTGTGATAGATATTCTGATTGAAGCTTATAAAAAATAAATGAATAAAAAAAATAATCTCCAAAATATATCAGGGTCTTCAGAAATAGAATGAAAACAACACAGGATACATTAAAGCTAAATGGGAGAAAGAATTAAACATAGAAATATCACAAGAGGATTAGCGTTCAATGTGGAGTGCACAGCATTCATCCACAAGTTCAAAGACATGGAGAATATTTGGTTGGAAGAATCTGATTCGCTTCTTTATCACACCACATATTAAAAGCAAACTATCCCATCCACAGGAACAGCGCTGGAGGCAGTGCGGAAACATGAACGCCAATCACTCCCATCTCTTTTGGTCATGCACAAAAATTCAAACTTTTTGGGAAAAGATATGTCGAACAGTGGGAAAGATTTCTGGTTATAAGATCCCTAACAATGTCTTGGTCCTCTATTTATGCATTTTGAAAAATGATGTGAAAATAAGAAAGACTCCCATTTGTGGAAAATACTGTTTAAGCCTATGGTGCAAGTTGAATACCCCTGCGAATGAACGTGTAGATAAACAGTGTAGGAGCTCTATTTGCTGACAGAAATTAATCAGATATGTGCATTAAAAGAATTTTTGAATTAAATTGAGTAAAATTACGTCTGCGCCTCAAAAACGCTCCGACCGGACGTGACGTAACGACAGGTAAACATCTCTGCTGAAGTCAAGTTCGCAATGGAATCAGACAATGACTGCGTTTACATACACAACATATCCCTGTATTAATCGGAATATGAGAATATTCCGATTGCGTGCCTGTCATGTAAACGTGTGCAATAACACGATTAAGGTCATTTTCCGATTCGAAATATTCCTATTAAGACCCCTGGCATATGCCTGTTTTAATCTGAATATTGGCTCATGTATACACGAACAGAATATTCAACAACGTCTGCGCCTGTTCAATTCACAAGGAATTAGCGTTCTTGAAGCGAAGAGATGACTGTGTGCACTCAGATAATGAAAGACATGAATATATTGGAATATAACGATGGGCAAAAGCACCGTAACAATGATATCTTTAAGATGTGCGAAAAGTAGAGAGGCTGGTTTTGTTTTAACTGCCAACCAAGTTCGCTGGAAAACTCTGAAGGCGGCATATTCCAAAGCGAAAAAAACACAGGCAGTGGCTATTTTTACGCAAGTCGTAACCTTACTCCAATTTGCTATTCTTATTAGCTTCCGTATGTTCATGCACAATGTGGGAAATCTGGACTTGGACCCACAGGCTGATTTAAACGGTCTATGCTTATACCACGGCATTAATTATAATGCATCAGCTGACGTTAGCAAGTGGGACGGCAGTAACATTATTTATGTTTTCTAGCTAGTTGCTTAACTTAGCTAACGGGTTAGGTAGTTATGAGAGTGTAATATTACGTTCAATGTTTGCTCGCTAATATTTGGGGAACTGTCAGGTCGTCACTCTCCACGATCAATAGTCAGTAGTGCGTAGTGTCGTGTAGAAGAGCTTATAGCTGCACAAAGTTTATCCTTGCAAGAAATTCTAGAGTACAAATTGGCTAATGAGTTAGATGGCAAGCTGGCGAAGTTAGCTGGCTAATAACTAACCGTACCTAACTTCAGTAGAGGACATCCTGCCTGTAACTTAAAGTGAGCAGGCTAGCCGGTCTAGTAATGAGAACCACAAGGCACGCAGCGAAAGCAGGATGTTTTCAACCCAGTTGAGAATCAGTTTTTTCCAAGGCTGAATTTCCTATTGTGCACTCGAATACGAAAGCTTGTAAGTAAACTCACGACTGGCGTAAAAATAGCTACTGCCAAAAACAAAACAATACCAGTGGCCCTAATCCAGCCAGTTTCATTTATTTTGCGGTCATGGATGAAATTCTGGGACAAAGACTGCTGGCGATGGCAATGGCCAAGAGAGTGGAGTCGATGTTGGCAACATCGGGAAAACCCAATGTTGAGATTGGACCTACGTGGTGGATATGCTGATAAACATGTAAACGGAATATTCACATCGCTCAGCGCATGTAAACGGCTTATTTGGAATATTACCTTAACCCGAATATGGACCTTAATCGGAATATGGTGTGCATGTAAACGCAGTCAGTGAAGAGGTGAATGTTGTCAATTCATATAAGGGGCCACGGCCTTATAATTAATATGAGCCACTGAGGTGAGAGAGGGGACAAGCAGAAGTAAGGGGAAGGGTCAATGGACAGAGGAGAGAGATAGAGCAGTGGTGTGAGAATTGCTGGAGAATTGGGCAGGTGTCTTGTTGAGTGACTAAGGGCTAGCTAATGGTGGCTAACGTTGTCTCTATGTTTATCACATAGCAGTATCTTTAATAAATGTTCTTTAGCTATACTGCTGTCGACTTTGTTGTTTTTCAAGCATGTAGATTGTCACCATTTAAGCCAGCAACATTGCGTCTTAAAATGTTTACTTTAGATCTCATATTTTTAATGAATGCTGTAGGCTATTGGCTAGGCTAAATTACGTCTGTGACGGTCGGCTAGTTCATATAGAACAGCAATGGTAATGCAGTTCCAAGCATCGTAGTTTATCGTGAAATTTTGTTGAAACCGCTAGTGGATTTTTAATCTGTGAGCCGGTTCGGACGGGAAAATGCCGTTTACGTAGTCATTGTTATAAGGATATTTTATTGTCACATGCACAGAGATGCTGGGTGTAAGGCATGCAGCGAAATTGCTTCTCTTTGCCTGGACAAAACGTACCGAAGCACGGAAATCTTTGTGTTTTTGATTTGGAAATCGGTGGACCCGATGGCCAGTCAAGTTGGAATTCTTACATCCAAAACAAACACAAGAATTCACCATTGTCAAAGCTCAAACTCTCTCTCTTTACTCAAGGATCACGACAATCTCTCACTTCTCTTACCACCACTTGGAC
Organism: Gymnothorax reevesii; assembly: GCA_029721435.1. Lineage (NCBI taxonomy): Eukaryota > Metazoa > Chordata > Actinopteri > Anguilliformes > Muraenidae > Gymnothorax > Gymnothorax reevesii. The sequence goes on from CM056573.1 coordinate 116,458,261, forward strand.
AACAGTGAGAACCTGGGCAGAGGCGCCAATGTTGCATGTCGTTGCGTCATATGACGCGTTCTCCGGGAACGAGGGGTTTTTTGGGAGCCTCTCTTAGAATTGGTACACTTTCCTCTCAATTTCTGCCCATGGGTCTTGTAAAACATGTTTAATATGTTGTATTTCTTTTAAAACAGACATTATCAAACAAAATTATTTGTAAATTCAGTTATAAAATCAACTTGCAAGTTGCTCTTTATGGCCTGTAAAAAAAAAAAAAAAAACAATCACAAAGAATTGGTATAAATCGGAATCCCCAAATATCAATCAGCGGATGGACAAAATTAAAGAAATCCATGCATCGGAGAGGATGACCTTCTGTTTGAGGTCCAAAGGTCCAATCTTTGTCAGGAGATGAAATAAGTGGACTGATTACATTAACAGAATGTATTATCTAAACAGGACATTTTAAATCACTTAAAATTTTAATCACATTTTAATTACAACACAATTCAGTTAACAGAGGAGCCCCCACATATTTTTTTTTGTATGTTTACTTGTATTCTTTATCCTTTTGTTGTCTACCCGTTTTCCTTAAACTGAAAATACTAAATAAAAAGTATCAAGGACCCTCTTCAGAGTTTCAATGTCTGGCCAGGCGGCCCACTAATTCAGGATGTCCCACTGACCTTGCAATGGGGTCAGTGGTGCTACTTCCAAAGTTACTCGAACGATTCCATTCAATGATTCTGATCGTTTCCTTGCCAAATGCACGAGTGCATAACAAAGTACGGGAAGTGTTTTTCCAAGATGTTTGTGGTTTATGACGACGAGTTTGGATGTTCAATGCCAATTAAATTCACGGACTTGTATTTTTATGACGTTGTATGCCTGCAACAACAAAGTTAACCGGCACAGCATTCAAAGTAAATGGCAATTTGCACTGGGCGCCGGTTTCAAATAAGGGCCTGAAACCAGATCAAATATTACTTCCAGCTTGGAAATGGAAAACAAAATCAGTATGAATTTTTGGAATGCAGATTACCATCGATTTTCGGGAAACTTGGTGAATTCATCAGAACTCTTATTTACAAAATAGACAATCCAGCAATAAAATGCCAACAAGGTACACATGGACCATTGGAAATAATCAAATAAAATACGAGAATAATAAAAAGCTAAACTGAATTTAACTTTGCCCTATATTTCCTCACTGCATTCTTTTTGTCATTGCCATCACGTCTCTCTCCCACTCTACCACCCGACGTTTTAATAAACGCTGCCAAGATTGTTGAAAACCATAACTGTGAAGAGCATGTAAAGTGTAAAGCACACCAATTATTCACATTAGCAGGTATTTACAAGCGTGTGTCATAGACAAATCAAAAAGAAAGAGGAATCTCCACCAAACTTGGGAGTGCAGCCAAGTAATGAACAGAAACAGTGATGTCATATTCTGACGATAAGCACTAACCTTAGCCAATGATGGGCCTGAGCCGTTGAATGAAACAGAGAAATCCAGCTTGTCATCATCAGTGACCCCAATAGATCTGAGCCCAGCCTCCAGGATGTTGCGTAGCTTCTGATAGGCTGGCTTGTCAGAGTAGCCCAATGACTTCACCTCCTCCATGAACTTCACCATTTCCTCTAGAAGCAAGACAGGAAAATACATCTTATTAAACTTAAAGGGGACAGATCATGAAAAAACTTAATTTTTCAGTGCTTGTACATATACAGTTCAGAATTCGGAGAGCTTACTAACCCGCTAACTGTGAAATAATACAACCCAGTCATTTCTTGGTGGGCTGCCTTTTTCATACAACGTGGAATTCAGCTTGGCATTCAGGCTCGTAAGAACTGTTCCACTCCTCATTTGACTATCTGAATCCACAGCTTATTTTTAAAGGCAACATTCCAGCTTCAATTGGCAAAAATCTAAAACTTGCGATACATGTGCGCGATCCACTTTGCCTTCTGCTATTTTTGACATCGTGGGCCACATCTAGAGGACAACCACATTTATCAATACATTGGTAGAGCCAGAACAATTCTTTAAATTTTGATCGAGTTAGAAATTTTCTAAAAATTGCTTATTTTCACATCCTTATTTGGGCATGTGGCCAGTTATGTAACAATACCATATTTTTACCATGAATTCCTATATAACTGAAGATATGATGAAAATATGTTGTTACCAGCCTTCCTTTTAACGTTAAGATTTTTTTTTCTGTGTCTATGAATTATGAGTGTTCAATTTTTTATATATTAATCATACAGAGAGAAGCACCTGCATAATTTGTAATCAAATAGTCCAGGTAATAATCTGGCACTATTCTATTTGAGAATTTTCATCATTTCCATGGCTATCAGTGTTTCAGTGGTCAAGGGTGGTATTTAAAAAAAAAAAAAAAAAAAAAATTAAAGTTTAAATTTTTTTCCTATTAAAATGAATATATTAAGCACTTTGTATGATTCTTATAGTAATTGTTCATGCCGTGTGGTTTTACTGTTACAATGCTACAAGTAAAGTCTCAATTGCTCCAATACTGTTTGATGCAACAAAGTGGAATTATGACTAGTAAAGCATTTGCTAGAACGCTACTTTTCAAAATACTGATGTGCATTGATTAAATTCTATGGTTTTGAGTATTTGTAGAATTACTGAAATTGCTTTGTGACATTTATTAATAAACTTAACTGGTAAAATATTTTCAGTTATTCATTGTTTGCAGTCTTCATATGAATGAAAATTTGTTTCTGGATGTGGAAAAGGCTCTTCTGATGTAGTATATTAAAAAGGAATAATTTAATTCTTAATTTTACATCCCTCAAACGTAAAACGACAATTTAAAAAAAAAATCTCAACTAAAGATGGAAGGCTGGTAAAAACATCATATTTTCATCATATCTTTGGTTATATAGGAATTCATGGTAAAAATATGATATTGTTAGATAACTGGCCACATGCCCAAATAAGGATGTGAAAATAAGCAATTTTCAGAAAATTCGAACTCAACCAAAATTTAAAAAAAAAAAAAAAAAAAATTTGTTCTGGCTGTATCAATGTATTGATAAATGTGGCTGTCCTCAAAATGAGGCCCAATGTATCAAAAATAGCAAAAGAAAAAATTTCATTGCTTTATCTAGCATACCCTTCGAGTTATTAGAGCTCAAAGGAGGCAGTGATTTTTTATGTTTTTGATTTTCAGCCATTTTTAGAGCCTTGTGAGGAAAAAAAAAGGTACAGGTTACAGCAAATCTGACAGTATTTTCACATCTACTGAAAAAGTTGACACTTGACTTCAAAGCTGTACATTGGAAACAATTGGAGAAATTCTTGCTTGAAGTTGCACCGAGAGGCCAGTTTGGTAAAATAGAAAAAATTTATAAAATTTTTCAGGGGTGTAACTTCAAAATTATTTGAGATACAGAGCTAATACTTTGGGTTCCTACAAAAGTATGGTAGAGGAGCACTTGTGAATTTTTTCAGAAGAATCTGAGAGAAATTTTTTTGATTTGAGCTGGAATGACCCCGTTTCCAATTTCTCTCAATATTCAAACTGACATCAAAGTATAACCATTGAAATAAGTGTGGCTTAGTTGCTGGTGTAACTACCTAACTCGCCAAGTGCTCCTCTCAAAACTAACTTACTTTGCTGGCATGCACACATTGCCATCCTAGTCATAATTATTGTGTGGTTTATTAGCTAGCAAGCTAAAGTGACTGTGAATTTAGAAACTGCTGCTAGTTCAGCCAGAAGCAATGTACAATTCTGGAGACGTACACAATAGTGTGTATTGATGATTTGGGTGGCACGATTAACTGTATTGGGATTATTTTAAGGATAATAAGAGTAACTGTCACTATGAGGCAGACAGACGAGCTTGCTTATTAACTTTTCTCCAACACATACCTAATATGGTCATTTGAAATGCTTTCAGTAAGTAAACTGATTTGAAGTCCGCTAATTACCAGCGAAGCTGGACAACCTCCATTGCCTTGGCATTATTGGCTTACCTTAAATCATTTCCTAAGTACTTTGCCTAACTAGCAATAAAGCCATTTATTCAGCCAACAGCCTAATCAAAACCAAAATGTGGCCGACAATGACTAAGAAGAGATAAGAAGAAGCAGACAGACCTAACTAGGCTGCCATGTTAGATTGAAAGAATGTCGATAATCTGAATAAATAGCAGGCCCTAGAATTCTACCTCTCGTAGAATTCACTATGGTCCCGTGTGCCCACTTTCTTCTGACTGGCCAGCTCTGTGAAGGGCGGAGTTGGGATGGACGAGGCTACAGAACGCAGTTTTCTGGGGTCACCTCCCCAGAATGAAACGTTTGACACATCTGTCACCTGATAAGGATAAGGCAGGGAAATTCCAAAATATAAAGCTACACTTGAATATAGATCTAATGAAATGAACTTGTTCTAATAAACACAGTGGCAAAAGTGGAGGACGCAATGCGAAAGTCTGGCAGCTCAAGCTTGAATTTGCAATCGGCTACAGTCTGCTAGGGCAAAAGTGGGGAGTACAGCCGTTTTTCTATTCTATAGCTAGGATGCAGGGAAAGCTCGACTCCACCACATATAGACACATTTGTAGAATGGGTCGACATGCCCTAGTGTAGAACGGAGACCATAGAAATCCGGTGGATCTGAGTTTAGAGGGAACAAGAGCCATCAGGAGATGGCATATCCCCCCGAACCCCAACAAAATCGTAGAACAGTAATTAGACAAATGTTAGATAACGTAGAAGCTTCAAAATAGCAAAAGGCACACCTACTCTTAGTGGTTAATATATCTGGGACGTTTGGTGAACCTAGGCCATACAGTGTAAGAGATATGCTCCGGACAAGACAGCCACCCTCAAAGTCAATGTAAGTTCAGAGTTTCCATAGAAACCTCAAATATTAGATAATGTAGAAGCTTGAAAATAGCAGAAGGCACATCTACTCATAGTGGTTAATAAATCTGTGACGTTTGGTGAACCTAGACCAAACGGTTTATGAGATATGCTCCGGACAAAGTGGACACCTTCAAAGTCAATGTAAGTTCCACGTTTCCATGGAAATCGCAAAAATTAAGTAATCAAGAAACGTCAAAATAGTGAAAGGCACATCTACTCATAGTGGTTAATATATCAGTGACGTTTGGTGAACCTAGGCCATACGGTTTCGGAGATATGCTCCGGACAAGACAGCCACTCTGAAAGTCAGTGCAAGTTCAGCATTTCCATGGAAACCTCAAATATTAGATTATGTAGAAGCTTGAAAATAGCAAAAGCCATATATACTCATAGTGGTTAATGTATCTGTGACGTTTGGTGAACCTAGGACATATGTTCAGGAGATAAGCTCCGGACAAGACAGCCACCCACAAAGTCAATGTAAGTTCACTGTTTCCATGGACACCTCAAATATTAGATAATGTAGAAGCCTCAAAATAGCGAAAGGCACATCTACTCATAGTGGTTAATATATCAGTGACGTTTGGTCAACCTAGGCCATACGGTTTGAGATATGCTCCAGACAAGGTAGACACTTTCAAAGTCAATGTAAGTTCCACGTTTCCATGGAAACCACAGAAATTAAGAAATCAAGAAACCTCAAAATAGTGAAAGGCACATCTACTACTCATAGTGGTTAATATATCTGTGAAATTTGGTGAACCTAAGATGCATAGTTATGAAGATATGTTCCGGACAAGAAAATGAATACAGACGGACGGACGGATATACTGATGACTATATCCCCCTGTCATTTGTATGTCGGGGGAATAAAAAAAATTGACAGTGAGAAGCAGCTAAAAGTGGACTGTTTCGGTGTGCATTAGGACCTGCTGGTTCGTGTGCATAACTGTGGTGTGTTGTTAGCATGGAGTAACGAACAGCTTCTGCGCTGGTATATGACGGAGCGGCGAAAGCTCCAGGCTAAACAGCCTTTTCGGAAATTGCCCGTGGTAACGGTTTACTTGCATGAGAATAACAAGCGTTTCCTCACAGAAAATGGGCGCGTTATAGATAGTGTGCGAGAGCTAGATAGAGCTCCAGTTATGTTATGAGCATAATACAGGTTTTACAGACCGTAAGTTACGTTTGCGTGAACCGTTGCTTATGTGGAGCTAGCGAATCAATAACGTTTACACAAAAACATTTAATATTCAATTGCAGATTAATAATTCAATCGACAGCAATGCAGAGAAATCATTTGTTATACTGGACACATTATAGCCTGTGCGCTTCCCTATTGCTTTCACCAGTAGCATCAGAGAGCTTGCCCAGGTATTGGAGAAGTATCAGGCTGACCCCAGTCATAGATAAGTAAAGCAATCGTTTCACAAGCACCCAAAAACGCACCCCAAGCTCTGCAAAACCTACGTCAGGTCTAACTGCAGCCTTCGCAGCCACATACAACACATCTCCGGTTAGGTTCAACTGTAGTGGCTACAATCAGGCAACGTTATGATGAAACTGCCACAGTGATGCTTACCTAAGTAACACAAGCAGACAGAGTCGGCTATATCCCCCGCCTACTACTCTATTCTGAGAAAGGTGCAAACCCTAAAAGGCACATCTAGGCATGTTGATTGTTCCACACACAAAGTTTCGTTGAGCTGGGTTCAGTAGTTTTTGAGTTCTGCTCCGGAAACAATTTCTATGCTGATTTTAAATTGCGTTTCCATGGAAACAGGCAAAAATAAAATTCTGAGAAAGGCGCAAACCGTAAAAGGCACATCAAGGCATGGTGATTATTCCACCCAAAGTTTCTTTGAGCTAGGTTCAGGAGTTTGAGTTCTGCTCCGGAAACAATTTCTATGCTGATTTGAAGTTGCGTTTCCAAGGAAACCGGCAAAAATAAAATTCTGAGAAAGGTGCAAACCCTAAAAGGCACATCTAGGCATGTTGATTGTTCCACACAAAGTTTCGTTGAGCTAGGTTCAGTAGTTTTTGAGTTCCGCTCCGGAAACAATTTCTATGCTGATTTTAAGTTGCGTTTCCATGGAAACGGGCAAAAATAAAATTCTGACAAAGGTGCAAACCCTAAAAGGCACATCTAGGCATGGTGATTATTCCACACAAAGTTTCGTTGAGCTAGGTTCAGTAGTTTTTGAGTTCTGCTCTGGAAACCAAGTGGGACGGACGCACGCACACACGGACGGACGGACGGAGCCCATTTCAATATCCCCCCCAACTTCGGTTGGCGGGGGATAATAATAACAAGCATACAAATCAGAGTTACTGCCTATAAGTTACCAGGAGCATTTTAATTTGCACAGCACGCAAACTAACATGCAGTAGCTGATAACAGAGCAGTCATAACTACAGAGACAAACATTAACCTGCAAAATAGGTTTTGCTGGCAGTAAATTCCGTTACCGGGGGGGGGGCAATTGTACCAAGCATCCAAATTACAAAGTGTGAAAAGCTCACTTCAAATGAGGTTTATGTTCACGCACCTTTTGTTGAATTTCCCCTGATATTACTCTTGCATGTTTAGGACACAAACATTAGCAACAGTAATTTGGCTACGTTAACCGCAGTGCTACAGCCACATTCAACAGACCATCAGTTGGGTAGAGTAATGCTGTGAAGCAACTGCTTCCGCATCTGTAGCCATGTTTCCATCCACACATTCTTATACAAATTAAGTAATATCGAATTAAAAAAGCCTCAAGGAGACTCAGTTTGTACGGTCCATCTCATCGGATCTTCTCTTGATCAGTAAAAGGCTTATGCGAAAAATGCTGATGGAAACATTATTCACCGAATACATCTGCTACTGCATCTTGACGGTGTTTTGATGCCATTGTTTCCTTCTGATAATGGTCTGCTATGCTACTAATAGCTGGCACCTAAGCACTACTATAACGATCCATTTTGGCTAACCAGCTAAATTAGTTGGCTAACAAACTACTTTTGTTCACTTGAAGGTTCTGTGATTCAGGGCGAAAATGAATGGAAACAGCGTAAAATGTCAGAAATGTATTCAATACACCAATTTGATCGCATAAAAGCATGTGGCGTCATTACGCACTACTTTTTATTCGCTTTAATGCCGTTAGATAGAAATGTATTTTCACCAGCTTTATTCGCATGAATATTTTTGGCAAACTTCAGATAATTCAATTGACAAGTAGATGGAAACATAGCTTGTGAGTCGCTGACAGTAGTGACTGATACAGGCTTTATCATCAGATATTTTACAAAGCCTGCGTTTGAGGCCAGTTGTTAGTGCTAATTATCGTTAGCGGTCCTGCTAGCCTCCCGTAACTAATTAGCTTCACTAACATTATTTGCTGTTACTTATAGCTTTAGGCTCCGAGAGCTTGATCGATGCTACTGCTTCAGGTTTGAGAAGCAGCTGAAATGCTTATCCTGTGTCGAATTATCTTTTATTGACAAAGCTGTCTTTGGTGAAATGCTGAGCACTAACAGCTAGCGTTCCCTTTAGCCATGGCTGTTCACTGCCAGCAAACAAAAAAGCTACCCACTGATTTCTGGAGGTATCGTCTTTTGGGGGAGAAATAGTCGCTTTTCTTCACGTCCTAAAGTAAACGGAAAAGCAGCCTTGGGAGAGATACTGACAAAAGTGCACCTCAAATGATCTGCTGTTCTTCTTTAGTATTTCTGTAAGTGTAGATGCTATTAAGGCATAGTATAATTCGTGGTTGTTCATGTCTGCTATAATAGTTTCTGGTGTGGGCAGGTCCAGCGCCGTGATTGGCTTTGGCTAGGCCTGTACTAATTAGACGGCACAACCTGACATCAGGTTTTGCCCAGATCTCGTGAAGATCTCAGGAGGAGCTGTTTAGAGAGGAAATCGCACTCACAAAATCACGTTCTTGGACTATGGCGAAACCCCTGTATCTTAAGTTTAGAAACTTTTCAGAGGTTAGTATGAACATCCAACATTATAACATTACTAAAATGTATTAAAAGAAGGATCAGCATAACAGGTCCCCTTTAATTTGAAATAAATTCATAGCTCTCGATTTTGGTAACTTTTGAACGTTTAAATAGCCAATGATGAAGGTGGAAAACATCTTGTTTGAGCGTATCGAACGTGACATGTAAACTGTTATCGCATTTGCATGCAGCGGCAAAATGTAAAACTAGAAATAATCTAGGGCAGTGTCAACATAACATGAGTGACGAGAACAGGCCATTTTCCCATCACTAAAGTGAAGCAAACACTTCAGATACTTATGGCTGAGATGGTATCACGCACTGTATCAAACCTTCTCTTGAAAATTCAAGGATAAGCTTTCTGCCTCTGTGATAAGCTACTCCACACTGAGACCACTCTTTGAATGAAAAAATATTTCCTAATATCGGAGCCTAGGCTAACTTCCATTTGTGACTCCAACTTCTGAAAATGTATGTCAGTAACATGACTAGGTATAAAAAGAATTTTAGAGAGGCGGAGTCTCTCAGAAGTTAAGATGGACAGAGATTCACCAATCAACAAAAAACTGTGCCAAGAAATTGTGGAACAATTTCAGAAAAATGTTCCTCAATGTGAAATTGCGAAGAATTTGGATCTACAGCACATATCATCATCAGAATATTCAGAGAGTCTGGAGAAATCTCTGTGCGCAAAGTCAATATTGGATGCTCATGATCTTGAGGCCCTCAGGCAGCACTGCTTTAAAAACAGGCATGATTTTGCAATGGAATACACTGCACAGGCTCAGTAACACTGCCAGAAATCATTGTCTGTGAACACAGTTTGCCGTGCAATCTACAAACGCAAGCTAACGCTGCATGATGCCATGAAGAAGCCATATGTGAACTCTATCCAAAAACACTGTCGTCTTCTCTCGGCCATTTAAAATGGACTGAGGCAGAATGGAAAACTGTTCTGTGGTCAGATGAATCAAAATTTGAAATTCTTTTTGGAAACCACAAATGCTGTGTCGTGCAGTGCGGAGAGGAGAGGGACCATCCAGCTAGTTATCAGCGCACGGTTCAAAAGCCTATATCACTGATGGTATTGGGTTGCATTAGTGCCTATGGCGTGGGGAGGTTACAAATCTGGAAAGGCATCATCAATGCTGAAAAGTAAATTGAGGTTTTAAAGCAACACAAGCTCCCATCCAGACAATGTCTCTTTCAGGGAAGGCCTTGCATATTTCAGGAAAACTACGCCAAACCAAAAACTGCATCCATCACAACAGCATGGTTTTGCAGAAGAAGAGTCTGAGTGCTGAACTGGCCTCCCTGCAGTCCAGTCCATTCATAGAAAACATTCGGCACATCATAAAATAAAAAATCCGGCAATGGAGACCCAGGTCCTACATCAGACAAGAGTGGGACAACATTCCTCTCCCAAAACTTCAGCAAATGTTCTCCTCACTTCTCAGACATTTACCGACTGTTGTTAAAAGAAAACAGGATACTAAACAATGCTACTACTCAACATTTTTGAGACATGTTGTTGCCATCAAATTCAAAACGTGCCAATATTTTTCATGAAATGGAAAAATGTCTCACTTTCAACATCTGATGTTGTCAAATCATTGGATTCTGTTTTTATTTACATTCTACAAGCATCCCAAATTTTTCAGAATTGGGGTTGTACAACAGTTCGTATTTCCTAATTTCAGACATATTATTGAAGCAAAAATCTATAATTCTATGTAATTAAGTGATTTAACTCAGTTCCCAGTCAAATCTGTGGCACTTATGTCCACTTAAAGATTGAAACAAACAGCTGATTTTATTCTATTAAACCTCCGTAGTCTGTATAAAATAATCTCTACACCAAAAGAGTTAGTTCTAACAGTCATAACTGTGGTTTCACATACTGATTTACTTCTCCAATGTCCTCTCTATGCAATAGGCATAAGATGCACTCCATGATTCCATAGCTCTGTTGTCACTAAGCTTGTAATCTGCCAAGATGACAAAATTACTCCACAGTTAGACATTAGAATTTTCACCGGCTGCTTTGACTCAAGTAAAATTTGAATGCCTAATGAGGAAGTATGATGGCAGCACATACAAACCTTTTGGATGTGGTCTGCTACAACTACTGAGAGACAGCATTGGATGTTTGTGAATGTAAAGGATAAAAAAAAAATGTGTGAATAAATAATTAAAAAAAAAAACAAATACATACACATATATATATACACACACAAACACACACAAATTAATACCAAAACAAGGCAAAAAAACAACAAAAAACTTTCGACTGCTCATACTTCTCAGCATATTTCATTGTTATTCAGCTAATAGCAATCAAGCTAATGCATTTTTTTCCCCCCGTCAGTCTTTTTAAATGCATGAACCCGCACAAAACCGCCCGTCTCCAGAAAAGTTAAAGTGAAAAGTTTTGCAAAAAAATTAGCATAGCGCTAATGAATTAGCTCTCATTATCGGCAAATCAACAGGTTTGTGCTCATTACGGTGAGAAAGGGCTCTCCAAACTGTTTGTCAGGCAGATCAGGAAGTGCTTCAGTTCAATTACCACTGGGATTGTAAACAGACTGGGTAGCTTTTCGGGAATCACAGGTGTTTTCAAGGACCTCTGTACGCCTGCGGAACAGTGAGCAACAGTCTCCCAGGGCAACGGCGAAAGCATTAGGATTTATTTTGTTAATCTAGTCTCATCTGAATTGCTCCAAAAAGTTCCATAAAAAAATAATTTTTGTTGACATGTTTGGGGTCTTTAGATAATTTATACCTTTTTCAGCCAGATAAATTTACTGGGGAGTATTTTATCAGCTCGATTCGGCCCTAATAAAGACAGAAAATAATTGGGATATTCATTTATCACAAGATTACTGCAGATTTCGAAATTTCACAACAGAAATGAACTCTAATGCACTCATGCCACTTACTTGCACCACCTAATACACCAATTATTCAAACGAGCACACAAAAAAAATCCAGAAAGATTAGTGTTTACATTCAAAAATCTGCATACTTTACTCAAAAAAAGAATACACTTCTAGTCTGACAACAGATTGTTTTACCCATCACTTAATGAGCAGTATCAGGGCCTTTATTTAGCTTTATATTGATACTTAATTTCAATATTAAGTAGAAAAGAAGTTGAAAGAAATCAACTAAATATATTCTAGTTGTACAAACCGCAATACAAATGAAGTGGGGACGTTGTGTAAAACGTGAATAGAAACAGAGTACATGATCTGCAAATCTTTTTTGACCTATATTCAATTGAGTATGCTACAAAGACAAGATATTGCAAACAAAATAATTTTTTATTTTTTTTTGGAAATATTAACTCATTTGGAATTTGATGCCTGCAACACGTTCCAAAAAAGCTGGGACACGGACATGTTTACTACTGTGTTACATCACCTTTCCTATTACCAACTCAATAAGCGTTTGGGAACTGAGGACACTAATTGCAGAGGCTTTGTAGGTGGAATTCTTTTCCATTTTTTCTTGATGTACTACTTCAGGTGCGCACTAGTCCAGGGTCGTCGTCGTCGTCGTATCTTGAGCTTCATGATGCTCCACACATTTTCAAAGGGAGACAGGTCTGGACTGCAGGCAATACGTGCAGAATGTGGCTTGGCATTATCTTGCTGAAATAAGCAGGGAAGTCCCTGAAAAAGACGTCGCTTGGATGGCAGCATATGTTGCTCCAAAACCTGTATGTACCTTTCAGCATTAATGGTGCCTTCAAAGATGTGCAAGTTACCCATGCCAAGGGCACTAACACATCACCATACCATCAAAGATGCAGGCTTTTGAACTTTGTGCTGATAACAACCTAGATGGTCCTTTTCCTCTTTAGCCCAGAGGATACGATGTCCAATGATTTCCAAAAACTCATCAGACCACAGAACACTACGCGTCAGTCCACTTTGCGTCAGTCCATCTCAGATGAGCTCGGGCCTAGCAGCCAGCAGCGTTTCTGGGCGTTGTCGATATATGGCTTTCGCTTTGCATTGTAGAGTTTTAACTTGCACTTGTAGATGAAGTAACGAACGGTGTTATCTGACAGTGGTTTTCCAAAGTGTTCCAGAGCCCGCATGGTAATATCCTTAACAAAATGATGTTCATTTTTAATGCAGTGTCGCTTGAGGGACTGACGGTCATGGCCATTCAATGTTCGTTTTAGGCCTTGCCACGTACGTGTAGAGATTTCTGCAAATTCTCTGATTCTTTCATGAAATTATGGACTGCAGATGAGGAAACATTGTTCTTAAACTGTTGGACTATTTGCCCATGCAGTTGTTCACAAAGTGGTGAACCTCGCTCCATCCTTGCATGTCAACAACTGAGCCTTTCAGGAGGCTCCGTTTATACCTAGTCATAATACTCACCTGTTTCCAATTAACCTGTTCACCTGTGGAATGTTCCAAACAGGTGTTTTTGAGCATTCCTCAACTTTCCCAGTCTCTTGTTGCCCCTGTCCCAGCTTTTTTGGAGCATGCCGCATGCATCAAATTTAAAATTTCCAAAAAAAACAAAGTTTATCAGTTAAATATCTTGTCTTTGGAGTGTACTCAATTGAATATAGGTCAAAAAGGATTTGCAAATAATTGTATTCTGTTTTTATTCAAATTTTACACAACATCCCAACTTAATTGGAATATGGGGTTGAATAAAAATTGAAATATTTGTCACAATGAAAAACTATAAATTATTTAAAAAATATTCTACAAAATTATTCCTTTACCACCTACCAATCTAGCAAATTCACCATTAGTATAGTGTATGCTTACCTGCTTTATTTTCTGACGGAAAACACTTTGAAATGAATCCTGAGATGTTTTCTCTGAACCTGAACCCGAGAGAAAGAACAAAAAAAAAAAGATCAAGTCTTGAGTCACTTAATTTATTTTTACACCCATTTTCTTTTAAAGTTTTATTATTTGATTACAGCAGAACAAATAAGACTTAAGTTTTTATTCTATTACTTCTGCATTCACAGAAGCAGTCAAACAAGTTAGTAAGAATAATGAATTTTATAAATTTAGCTTAAAGGGTAGTCCACATCATTGATCCAAGTAATGCATGACTTCAGATCTTGCTGAAATTAAGATAACAAATAAAAGTCAACAATGAAGTTGAAATTAAAACAAATATAAAAGAAACATTGAATTTAAATAGTTTATTTAATTAGGCCTTCAAGGAGCAACTGAGAACCCTCAAATCACTTTTTTCTGCTTAAAAGAAATGTATAAGGGAATTTATTGTTGTGGATTGATTAACGTCCAACCCGACATTTTAACGCAAAGTATTTAAATTTCACTTTTTATGTTATGAACATGCATGGCGCCTGCCCTCTACAGGTTGATACCCAGTTGCTACAATTGAATTTTGCATTTGGCTGATCTGGTGCCAAATCATGTTGATGGCGCCAGCTTTTTTCACCAGCCAACCACGTATCCACGCCCCCAACCCCAAGCCCCTCCAACTCCAGCCTCACATGCACCGGTGTAATTGAATCACACCTAATCTTAGCTATAGGCTATAATACCTGTATTTGCTGAGTACGAATCACCAAAAAAAGCTGCAATCTTTTTTGTTATTTATTTATTTTTATTTTTTTTTAACCAATTTGATCCAATACCCAAACATCTGGACATTACGACCAAAAGGCATAACTTTAAAATTTTCATTAAAAGCCAATCATATTTGATTGATAAAGAATTTAGGTGTAATCATAAGACAGTGTCTGTTAAGTAGGCTGAAAACATTTGTTTTCAGGCAATCCCAAAGCACAGGCATTGACAATGGTAATATTTCTACCATATTAAGGTAAAGGTTTGTGTTGTCATTGTCCAGTAGGCTGAATAGCAGTCGCAGCAGAGTAGCAACTAAATCTAGGCTACTCATACAGTTTGTTAGCCATCAAAGACTAGTAGCGACAACAGCACGCACGTGGGAATACATTCGGACAAATTTAACCAGAGTCCGCCATCCCAAATTCACATTGTACAACTGCACCAATCTTGGCAAATTTCAGTTTTTATTTTCCACCAAGATGGCCAACTTAATTCAATCTTCCTTCATTCCCCGCCCCTATGTTCAGCCCCTTGCACAATCTTTGCATTTTTTAGCACTACGTAGGGGGCGAAGTTTAGCTCAAAGCTAGGGGTTACACTTTAAAGTGCACCTATTATGGTGTTTCATTATTGTAATGTCGTAATGTGAATCATATCGTGTTTATGCGCATTTAAAAGGTCTGTGTCGGAAGACAACTTAAAGTTATTTCCAGAAGAAGGGTCATTCCATGAAACAGAGAGCCAGAGACCCTGCATTTTTTACAGGACTATATGATTCACAAAATTGGATGCTACCTATAGAAAAAGTCCTGCATGAAGGCCAGAGTATATAAAAAGGTAACAAAGGCAATATAATTGGTGTTCTGAAAAAAATAAATTAGAAAAAAAAATCTGCATGTCTTTGAAAAACTTGTGGGTAAAAAGTGTCCAAAATTGTGACATTCATTGCCTGCAGACTTTGAATGTAAAATTCTCAGAATTTTTAAATAAAAGTCTGGCTGAAATGGCTTTTGTTCATAACATCAATTTCAAGTGATTAACCAACAATGGCAATTAACTGGGAAATCTAGATGTATAACACTGCAATTAGCGCTTAAAATATTGTCGTGAACGTAACTCATGGTGTCCTGAAAAGTTGCGTTGAAACAGTACCAACGTGTAGAGATTAATCTGTTTCTTAACTGTCCAACATATTATATCAGAAAACATACGTGTTTTTATAAAATTCTTATTTCTGTGGAGAAAATTTTTTGCATCATATTTTCCCAAGATATGTTCAACACAAGCCAGGCTCCCTGCCCGATCTCCCATATCCCCTTGGGGTCTCACAGTGGTCACAGATATGGATTGCCTTTCGAACCTCCTACTTCTCATCTGGGAACCAGTCTATCGTCTTCATGAAGAAAGCTGAGCAGGTTTAGTATTTTTGTGTCCCCGAAAGCTACGTTCAAATGGAGTGACGTTCAATCACTAAAATCTTTTGGTAAGTCGCCGATTTTCAATGCAGGTGTGTTTTCGATTGGGATAGATAATTTGGCCTGCCATTTCACATGCTTGAAGTAGTGGTGCATCGCTTTTGGTCGGCGGAAGCTTCGGCCTTCACGATTAGTTTAGAATTTGGACACGGAAGTGGTTTTGTGTCTTCGTTATGTTCGACAAAGTCATTGCTGAAACAACAGCTTTCAGTGGTTTTTACCAACTTATTGTTGATTGTTTACCAGGGCTGGGACTTTAACGCATTAATTTTGATTAATTAATTACAGGAAAAATAATGTGCTAAAAAAAAACGCATTTATTCGCACCTTTCTCAGTTCCCTTATTTCTGGCACACCGGTAACACTGATGCCCACACTTTAGCCCGGTAGACAGCGGTAATGCACCTAAAGTCTTAAAATGTTGATTCAAAAGGCTATAATTGCACTTGGGAGTTTGCATTAATCAGTGAATGTAGTACAAAGATGAAAAATGCACAGATAAATATAGATGAAAAATAAATATTTTTGTTGTTTAAGATCACATGTCTATTCATTGATTCAGTCGTCAACTAAAATTTATTTGAATTGAAAAACTTTGCTTATTGTGTGAAAAATTGGTATTTGATAAAAATGCGATTAATCAAGATTAATTCATTACAAAGCCTGTAATTAATTAGATTGATTTTTTTAACCGCGTCCCACCACTATTGCTTACATGTCTACCTGCACCTCTCATCCATATATTTTCTCAAGGAAACCGCCACTCGGCAGGTACATTTTTGTGGGGGTTGTGGCAAACTTAACTGGGACATGGCCAGTCACTGCTGTTATTGTGTCCATGTTGCGTTCAACACACTTGGAAGTTGTTTGGCTAAATCGCCTGTTTCACATTTACCTTTTTTTTTTCTTTTTTTTTTTTTTAATAAATATTGCACAGCAAATGTAGGGTTATTTTTTGATTTCAGCCCAGAATTATGCTGCATGTTTAACTGCATGCTCCTGCTGAGGAATTGAAATTAACAAATTCATCCTGTTGACCATTAGCTGTACCATTGTAAATTGAATAATTAGTGGTTTCCAATATCAATAAGGGCGTAGGAGGAAAACAGGTTATACATTTGCTTGAGCATTTTTTGTGTTCATGTTACATTCTCAACATTTGCCATCTGGTACAATCCAGATGACAAATTTTGCATTTAGCAACTAGTCTAATCTAAAATATTTTCAGAGCTGATGTGTACTTATATGGGCTGCCTTCTCATTTATATTTCATCCAGAGTATGGCATTTATTCCGTCCTCAGATGAACATGACCAATGAGCAACTTATCATAGCCCTGCCAAACATGTTCAGACCTTGTTAGCGCACAACTGGGCATTGCTAAACTCCTGGTTTGTTTTATGTTTGTTCTCTGTTATACTAATTTAACAAGTTGACTTTGTGATATTTTGAAATAAAATTTTTATAGCATACTTTTGTGTTAGTTTTATGTCTTTGTCACATTGGCAACGCTGAACGTTCAACTCCTTGCCTCCTACATCCCCCAGTAGATCTTCCAATTTAATTTGTGTCACATTTTGACTCATGGGAACGCCAACAAAAGTGAACCAGTACTTCTTGTAAAATCTCTGTTTCAAATTTGAACAGTCATGTCACACTTTGGCTCTCATTTTCATGGAATGACCCAGAAGCACCCTCTGCCGCAAAACGCACTGCTCCCCAGCTGACTGAAAAGCCTCAATAGCTTCTGGCCATTTTTTTCATCAATTGCTGATGTCAACATTTGAATTTTCGCGCCAAGCAGATAGTTCTACTTGCCCTTGAATCAAGTGGTTTATGCCCACAAGGCTACACCATTATTTGTTTCTAAAGCTAATTTACACTCTGGAGCAAAAATCCAACACAACTGACACATGTGCGAACAGTGGATCAAACACGAGTGATCAAATTAACCAATCAGAGCACACTGGGGTTTTCGGGAGTGTGGGGCAGGACCTCAACGCAGAGTTTTACAGACAGGTACTGCAGAAATGCCCAGCATGAGAAAACCTAAGTGTTTTCTTTAACAATGATGTGTTTAAACCTTCCTTAATAGACTTCAAGAATACAAGAATGACCAATGAAACGTCACATACTAGATGCACTTTAAGAAAACAACTTCGGTAGTCATTTGGTTTCCAATGTGCACAATGTTCAGAGCAGTTCTACATGAAGTGACAAAACTTCTGGATCATCTTCTATGACAATTTGATAATCAAAGGTGAGGTTTCAATGTATGTGCAGAGAGAAAATTTACTCTGTACACAAGCATACTGGGTTAGAAATCAGTGAATAAGAGAAACTGTCAGCTTGAATTTTTGGATATTAACATTTGTAATACTAACTGTGCAAGAATTTCAGCCTTTTTAAAAGCAATGATGGCTAGTAAATGCTGAATTCCATCATTGAATATTCCAGAATAAACAGTGTAGTTTGACTGATGTCCAAAGCACACTGTTCTGTAGTTTCTGCAAACAGACATAAGTAAAGTTTATTCATTTGCCTAATTATTCATGACTTCCTTATGCACTTAATTGAACAATGAACTTGCTCTTGACTGACCGTTAGCAAAACTAGATGATGCGCACTCTATAGAGATGCTAACCCACACGTCCTGTTGACCTTGACCTTTCGACCTCAAAATGCAAATTTGGAGAGGGTACCCTAGGATCATCTACCCCACAAAGATTGGTCTTCAGTGGGGCTGAGCTGCCGCGCGGACAGACGCAGACAGACAGACGGTGCTAAACTGTATACCCACGCCGCCTCATCGGGCGTGGGTAATAAACTCAGTGTATTTACTATTGTTCAAGAGAGAGAACTTTCAAATGACCGTTTTGCGATGGCCATTTTCTTATAGCACAACATAATGAATTCTGTGATGATGGAGCGAATAAATAAAATAATAATGCAACATACGTTGCGACACATTGGCGCAAAACTCAGATCTGGCCATCAAAACATGTAGGCGAGTTGAGTAGTCAGCGACTTTTACACTCCAATTTGCCATACACTCGTGTTGCTTATCACACTGTTCCATCTTCAGCCCCTCTCCTACTAACATCAGCTCAAAAACGGTCAACAGTATTGAAATATTGTTGCCAGCACCCTCCATTTTGAATTGCTTGACAAATAACACATTGTGACAAACAATTACATTATAAATTTGCACACTTTCTATTTTGCAAGGGTTAGCACTTACTTCACTTTGGAGTCTCTGACATAGATGGGGTCTTGGAGCTTGTCCTCCCAAGGCAGACGACCACAGAGCCACTGGATCATGCAGTAGCCCAAGATCTCAAGGTCTGATCTTCTGGATGGAGCTGCAAAAATTCACAAGTTGGGTTTTACAAGTGTTGCAGACGATGTCTAATACCATATTATAGCAAAGTCCAGACAAGGACTCATTATTTTTATACATGTATTCAGGATTTATTTAGATGTGCCTAAAACTAAAATGATTGGCCATCAGGCATTTCACTGCTTTCCTTACCTATGAGGTGAGCAAGCAATTTTCAAATTCTAAGCTGCCTTCAATTTCCAATTCATATGCGTTACAAGGTTTTTTGGGAAATTGCATCTCCAAAAATCTGGGCTAATAGTCTTCGGACAATATTTCACCAGTGAGGCACAGAGGAGAAATGTTAAAAAATGTCAGTCTACTGCCTGGTGACCAATGTTCATCACAGGCACCTGACCAAAATAATATAAATGTACTCGAAATGAACTGCTTGCTCACAAGATTTACACATTGCAAAGACTTTGCATGTTGGGAACACTTGTTCAACACTAAATCTTCTCATATCTTTAGGGCAGCAAACAGACAGCAGTTATGAAACAAAACTAATTTCTCACATCATTTCACACCCAAGTGATACATCAGAAGGCGATAGGCGAGGATTTGAATGCCATATGTGAGACGACTCAAAGATATTTATATCCACCCATTTAAAGCCCTGGACAGAAAACACAGTTAACATTTGTTTGGCTTATTCGTTAGTATTTCTTTTTCGAAAAGCTGACCAGATACATAAGGTGTTCCAAATTCATTTGACCACCTACATTAACATTACACTTTCATTACAACATACATTCTCAAAAATCCCAGCCAATTCCAACCTGTCTGGTCATTTCAGGCACTGGAATATTCCTTCCCTCCAGGGTGTTCAGCACTTTTTTCTTTGCTGTTGCACTCTGCATTCTATCATTCTCATGATAAGAATAATAAATGCCAATAATGAAGCATAAGTAACAGGAGGGCCTTGGGAAAACCTTGGAAAAGAATCAAAACCTCATAGGTCACCGTAAGCACAGTTACGGGCAGAGCAATGCACTAATAGTGGGTTACGTACACGCTCCTTTGTGAGCGTCGATACTGGTGAACTCGATGGTGCCGTCATGACATCTCTTTGGGTCCTCTTTGTATTCCTTCAGTACACCCTCCGGTGAGTACCTATAGGCCAGCCCATAATCTACTAAATAAACCTGGGTTTGCAGATAAGATAAATAAATATGTGCATGCAAACGTACAGACAACACTCAACAGAAAAAATTCATTTATGCACAGCTCTGTAAACATATTCACTGAGAAATATAGTCATGGCATCTTCTCCACGTAAAACAGTTTTGAAAATCACACAAATAATGGAATAACTCATAGAAAGGACACAGAATAAACCTGCTAATCCCAAGGGGCCGCCTTCTAAATTGTCATTTAAAAATAGCAGTTTAAAAATGCACCGCCAATGCATTATTCATCTTCAAATTAATTTTGTCCGCACCCCCACCTCATTTGCTTGAGATGGCTATTTAAAGCTACTTAATCCTTTAATTCAGGATGCATTTCCCAGTGTTATTACGCATTTAGAGGCAATAAGCAGCATCGGAAGTGCGCATTTAATTTGATAAGAGATCTGCAGTTTTTTTTTATCAATCTGGCGGTTACAGGATTAGAACCCAAAACTGCAGGAATGTCACATAACCCAAGTAATATTGTCAATGTTGCCTATTCCTTAGATGAAATGCATAAACTGATATAGAGCAGTTTGGAATGGAACAAAACCACAGGA
The DNA here is from genome assembly GCA_029721435.1 of Gymnothorax reevesii. Taxonomy (NCBI): domain Eukaryota; kingdom Metazoa; phylum Chordata; class Actinopteri; order Anguilliformes; family Muraenidae; genus Gymnothorax; species Gymnothorax reevesii. The sequence continues at coordinate 116,479,318 of CM056573.1, forward strand.
ACTAGTCACTAGACATTTTCCCATGGCAGGACACTGACCTGATTAGGGTTCTTGTAGGACAGGAGGAGGTTAGAGGCTTTGATGTCAGCATGCACATACTCGTGTTCATGAATGTACTCCAGAATATCAATCTGAAAGGGAGGAGGGGCATTTTCTGATAATCATAGTCCTTTTTTCCTAACACAGACAATATTGCAGCCAGTACACTTCTTCATTTTTTCTTTAAAAAAACTCCACTTTCAAAAATGATTTTCATGACATGCAAATGGTATGAGTTTACTGAAATCAATATCTATCATAAAACACAGAACTAATGAACTAGCAATAATTCAACCTGAATAGCACAACTCTCATTTAATATGGAAACACTGTGCCTGCCATGCGCATCAAACAGGGCTTTGATAGGAAGTGCAAAAAGAGAAATCAAATCTAGGGGAGCAGGGCACGAGGAGTGGAGTGCAGCGGCTGGGCGTGTGCCTGGGACGTTTTGTCTGACATACAATACCAGTCAAAAGTTTGGACATTCGAGCAAGACATATTAAATAAAGAAAAAGGCACCATTTATTTTGCAGAAAAAAAAAAAGATCTAATTCTTCAATCCATCAAACAAATCAGCATTTGCTACCATATTTGCAGAGCATACTTACTTTTTTTTAATCAGAGCAGTTATATGGCTATAATGAGTTTGCTGCTGAGCGGCTGTCTATGTTCCCGAAGATGTGCTGCACTTGTGGTTTGCTTTTCATCAACTTTTTTCCCCCCAATAAATTCCAAAACAGCTTGTCTTTAATTTGGCTGTTAGAAAATGGAAAGAGCCTGTTTGTCTGCTTACTTTGCAAAATATGGCTTTTTTGAGAATTCTAAAATTTTTTACACAATTCAAACTAGTAAATTATTCTCTTTTAACTTCTGACTCTTTACCTCTTACCACATTCCATTTGAGATTATATTGAAAAGGTCAGCTGGTTAATCTTCTCTGAAAACAGTGCTGTGACATTAGCAAAGTGTGTCCAAACTTTTGGCTGGTACTGTAGAATGGAGAGTAACAAACAGCTTTTGGTTATGACTCGAGCACCATATAGACTTAAGCCCTGTTATGTGTGACTCCTTTAAGTAACCACTAAACTTACTATGGAGCAGGCATAAGTTGGAAAGTCAGAAACGTTAACATGGTAAAAAATAAAGGGAAAATTAACAACTGTATTGACACAACCACAAAAGAAAAATGGCAATTGCAGCAGTTCATGTTTCTAAATTGAATAACTAAAAGGTATTCAGATTAGAACAAGCTGTCCGCGATTGGACAAACTCGCTGGACTTTTATTCTGACAGTGAGCAGATCAAGGCTTTCACTTTGTTTAGAAAGCCCTGTTTATATAAAGCAATGGGCTCTCCCACTAAGAAACAGCATTTACCAGACAGAAATGATTGCCTGGGGATGTTCTTAGTTTTTCTTTGTGTTGATATTATTCAGCTGTGAGAATATTTCTATTCTCTGCACACATTGCTGTAAGTTTTTCAATTTCACAATCAGTAAAATTAATGTTCCACTTCTTTGGGTTGGTGTTATCCATTCGCGAGCAATATAACTTCTTAACTAGCTTGTTTGAACAAAGAAGTTAGAGTGTGCTCTAAATAAAGGATATTGCTCATCAACATCCTCCACTTCGCATGTATTAACATGGACAAGCATCATAAGACCAGGCGCAGCTAGGATCACACGGTCAGGCTTGGTGCTGGAGGTGTAAATTCAAATCACAGTCGGATGTAGCTACAACGAGCCTAGGAGTTAAGACCTACTTTTTCACGCCCTGCTGGTGCACTCTGTTCCAGGTTTACATGTGATCTTGGGCACACAGCTGAGCAAATGTAAGAGTAAGAAAAAAAAAGCACCTAGAGAAAGAGAGAGCTGTGCCAACTGTGTAAACAAGTAAAATAACAGGATGCCATCCTGAATTCACAAAATTAAATGGGTCAGTATCAAGGACTCACAAGCCTCAGGCCCAGCTGCAAAACCAGTTTTCGGGGGAATTTCTGCCCCCCCTGCTCAAACAGCTTCTGCAGGTCAGTCCCAAACCGGTCCATGACCATGAACCGATACCTGAGAAAAGACAGCCATGAATGATGAAGGTCTCCCATTATGAAATCATGTCTGCTCTTGCCCTTGCATGCATAGTTTGGTCCTCCCTCTACACAACAGCTGACTAAATGTGAAACAAGAGCCATAGCGAACGATTATTTCATTGTCAATTAACCTGTTTATTATTTTCTCGATTGTACAATTACTTATTTGTTGGGATGCACAGATATCGATAACAGGATTGGGTATCGGTTCGATACTGTGCACGCAGGGTCGCACTTGTGCTCGTGCTCATAAAAGTGCCCTGATACAACAGCACCCAATACCAGTGGTGGGCACGATTCTGCTAATCTGCTAAACACAAATTAGCAAGAAAACTCACTCTTTCAGCAGATTAGCGCCTCTACTAACTTTGAAAACACTGAGTGGACTAATTAGTTTCCGCTACATTCAGTTTCACCAACTCCAAGCCCGCAAATCCCACCCCCCCGGTGAAGAAAATAAAGTTTAACAGGTTGCAAACCTTATGATCATTCTCGTTTGTTACCATCTGTTGAGGGCACATCTATAACAATCAGACTGACTCGCTATCGGATGACTACGTGATTTGTCAATGTAGAAGCAGCTGAGTAGCATGATGTAATTTTGCAGTAAAACTTACTTCCAGAGGCATACCCAGAAATAAAAATTGGGTTGGTACACAAATCCCTTTAAAACTATCACTTTTGCTTAGCTACTTGTTCTCGGCCGTTTTCCAATTATAGGAATCATTCATTGGCGATTAAAAACAGCTTCTGCCTTAATGTGATCTAAGAGCGATGAAATAGTGGGCCAATTCAGCTCAAAAAGATCATTTAAACTGCAAAGAATATGCCTGGCGTAAGCTAAATTGCTCTGGAACTTCAGTGCTACCTTTTTGGAACACCAAGCAATATTACCTGTGCATCAAAGACATAGATTTGAAATAATTCCACACAATTTTGAATAAGGCTGATTGAAACCCATAAAATAGTGCATACAAAAGAACGACTGTTGTTTTACGAAAATGAGGGAATTGGCAATATCTGATAGTGAGGTGTGTTTTCAGAGAGAAATTGTGGTTGATTAGGAAAAATTACTGAAAACAAGTAAGGACAAATAATTGATTCAATGGGATGCTACAGCGCCTTCCATAATTATTGGCACCCCTCCTTTAGAAGTGTACTGTAAAAAGCCTTAAAATAAATTCCATTTTTATTGCAGAAGCATACTCTCACACTGGAAATTGTTAAAAAAAAAAATAAAAATGTTACCTTCAACTCAAGTGGATTTTTAGGGAAAAAAATCCCCGACCAAGAAATAATTATTTTTTCATAAAATCACCAGTTCCACAATTATTGGCACCCCTAACAATTTCTAGGAAATAACTGTAATTGAAGTATTTCAGTCATTTCTACAGTAGTTTACTACGTCGATCAGAGTATCTAGGAGCATTTAATTAGAAATTCATCATTTCCTGTGTCCCTGGGGTATAAATACGACGTGATACAGAGGCCACTTCTCTTATCCACTCTTCAACATGGGAAAGACAAAGGAACACACCATTCAAGTAAGGCAGATGCATGTCGACCTTCACAAGTCAGGGAATAGCTGCAAGAAAATAGCCACTCGCCTGCACCTGCCCATATTTACTGTCAGAGGAATCATTAAGAAGTTTAGAACAGTGGTAAACAAGCCTGGACGAGGACCCAAGGTTATTTTGCCACCACGCACAGTGAGGAGGATGGTAAGAGAAATAAAAAGTTCTCCAAAGCTCACCGTTAAAGAATTGCAACAAATGGTAGCATCTTGGGGTCACAAAGGGTCCCAAACAACCATCAGGTGCTATCTACATTCCAGAAAGCTGTTTGTGAGTGAGAAAAGGTTTTTTCTGTGCATGCCTCCCAATCATAAACGCAAACGTCAGGAGTTCGCTAAGCGGTACTGGGACTTCAACTGGGACCTTGTGCTTTGGTCAGATGAGACCAAGATAGAGCTTTCTGGCAACAAACACTCTAAGTGGGTCTGGCGGAACACAAAAGATGAGTATGCAGAATAGCACCTCATGCCCACTGTGAAGTATCGGGGAGGATCGGTGATACTGTGGGCCTGCTTCTCTTCCAGAGGCCCAGGGAACCTTGTTAGGGTGCATGGCATCATGAACGCTTTGAAATACCAGGACATTTTAAATCAAAATCTGGTAGCCTCTGCCCGAAAGCTGAAGATGGGTCGTCACTGGGTCTTTCAGCAAGATAATGACACTAAACATGTGGCCAAATCTACACAGAAATGCTTCACCAGACAGAGAATCAGGCTCCTCCCATGGCCATCTCAGTCCTCAGACCTCAACCCCATTGAAAACCTGTGGAGTGAGCTGAAGAGGAGAGTGTAGAGGAGAGGACCCAGGTTGCTGGATGATTTAGAGAGATTGTGCAAAGAGGAATGGTCGAAGATCCTTCTTTCTGTATTCTCCCATCTTATGCAACATTATAGGAGAACATTAGGTGCCGTTTTGTTGGCAAAAGTGGGTTATACAAAGTATCAACATCAGGGGTGCTAATAATTGTGGCACACATGAGTTGATGTAAAAGAATTATTTCTTAATGTGGGATTTTTTTTCCACTGAATAAATGCATTTGAATTAAAGGTTGGATTTTCCTCTTTTTTCATTGTGGTTCTATATCATTAAGAAAAAAAACTGAATTTATTAGACCCTAAAGAACACATCTCAACCAGGGGTGCAAATCACTATAGAGAGCAGTGTATGTGCCTTTCCAATTTTTCAGTTCTGGCAAGATGCAAGAAATCCATTTAAAACAATTATTAGCACTAAAATCAGCTTTTCGTACAATGCATTCACTTCAAAAACACTTCACACCATCAGGTGCAGCAAGTACTCCTCATTAAGGTGAGACGATAATCAATCACCTGGTCATGCAATTTGGTGCTTTTCAATCAGCCTAATTATAAATTGTGCAAAGGTGTTTTTATTTGTCTTTGATTCAAACAATTGAAACCATCATAAATCACCTGATGGGCTGAAAAGGCAGGGCGGAAGTCGCAGAGCAGTTTGCCTTTCGTAAGGCTTATCATTAGTGGCCAAAATAACCTTCTTCACTGCAGCTCCTAACAGTCTACATGGTTTCGGAGAATATGTACTAACTTCTACATCCCATGCAGGGCTGATGAGTCGTTCATTAAAAATGGACAATGGTTAATTTGCGTGATGTTTATGTTGTTTCTAATGTAATATGCCAGTGCAGCGGGAGAGGAATGATCTAGTAGGATTTGCGCGGCAGAGAGAAATGATTGTGCGTGTGACTTTATTGAGTAAGACATTCATGGAGAATACTATACAATTTTCTTCAGTGGGGCTCATCAGAGTTAGCTTTGCTGAGACATTACAGTTATATTTAGGCACGCTGGTAGTACGGGAAAACAAACCCAATGTCGCCGATTTTTTTTGTCGATAAAATGTTTGTTGAATGCAAAAGAATGTTTAATTTCACTTGATCATTTAATAATTTATGAATACCTTGATCATCTGATCTTGACATGCTATACCACTTCAGTTACATTTTAGTGAAATGTGTGGCAGTGCCATGTTTAAGAAAAGTACCGAATGTTAAAATGTAAGGATGACAATTGTGTTACACTCAAGAGTGTGGTTACATTTTATTAAATGAATGAACAGCCATGTTTAAGAAAATCATATTGTTGAATGTTTAAATGCCAGTAACAACATTTTGTTACAGTCAGAAAATGAACAGTATTTGATGAAAATAAAAGACATTTTCAAAGCAATTGGATTAATTGTAATGGCATTATTAACCCCTTTCGGCAGATATAGATGCTCGCGTCTATAGATATGCAAATTTAAGCACTTAGTTACAGTACTCGACCACGAGATGGCACCCCCGGATCAGCTATTGAATATTCACAAGCAGGTAGAGCTGAAACGCGATTTAGTGTATGGAGAAGTTCCCTCCAATCCCCGTTTTCCAAAAGTTACATGAATTAAACTTCTCAGCTAAGCCTGATGTGCAAACTGGTAAATATCCTTGTCCATAGTATCCATCCAGTTGTTTTAAAACATTATCAATTGCGACAGAAAAAAAACTTAGAACTCTGTAGCGACCATTTTAACTACAGTGAGCCAACAGTATTCCAATTAGTGGTTAAAAAAATACGTTTTGAGAAGCAAAAAATCCGACACAGTATTGATTCTCTCGCATTCAACAGTCAATTACAGTCATCACACACAAAATATGCATAGTTCCCTCCCATGGATTAACGCGTATATTCCTCCATTGACAAATTCAGCGCTCCCTTCTATCCACCCAAGTACTTGTGTCAATAGCCAGTACCTCAATTATATACTCAGATTCATCTGCGTAACTCTACAGTTATAGTTCACGCCCTCGTGAAGCTTCCCCGGTAACAATGTATTGATAGACTCCTTTCTTATCCAATTCCTGAGTGTTTAAACTTTCCTCAATAACTGAAATACATTGATCGGACAATAAGAATAGGATACAAAGCTAAGTGTAAAAGCAAGGTCGGTTGTGTTCTACGAATGTTGGCCACGGTTGCGCAGCTGAAAATGATGTGATATCAAAGAAACAAAGACACTCGAAACCGGCCTGAAGTGTTCAGTTTCATTTACGAGATAAATGTTGTATGGACGCGGTCAATGGGAATTATTCCGAATGAAGCGGTACTGGAGGGATCCTTCTACCCGATACATCTGTCTCTGGAGGAGGGCATCAATGAAGAAAACAGGTTATACTTCTACTCTGTTTGCATTTTGCCAATTATAGCTTTTTGCTGTAGAATTTATAACGCGTTTAAAGACATCTAATGCCGAGGTTTTCCTTTCTCCGCATGCATGCAGCCGATGCACGTCGGTAGATCCCTCGGTACGTTCATTACAGCATTCTGTTGAATATGGAGGTATCTGTCGTTTGATTTTTCCTGAAAGTGAAATTTCTGTTCTGTTAAAATAAGGTGCATTTCAGAATTCAGATATTACTGAGTTAGTGAGTTTTTACCCTTATAAGGTGTAAGGTTATGAGCTCGGATGTGAGAGCGGTTAGCTTTTCATTGCAGCGTGAATGTTATAGCTGTTTAACCAGCACTTTATTTAATGCTTGGGGGACTTCGAAGAAAAATGGACAATATTGTTAATTTTATTATGGAGAAAAGGCATGTTTTGTGTTTGTAGAGGTCACTGGTGACCAATGATGTTCAATTGCACTGATATTGATAAATTCATGCTTAACTCAACCAGAAAATCATTAGTTAATGCTGAATTTCATGCCCCAAAAGTTAATTTGTGCTAAATATATGATTAATTTATAATGACAGTGAACCATTTTGATGGATCTCAGACTTTGGGGAGACACCTGGATAGCTGTCTAATTTGGCTCATAGCAAGCGGGTAATCTAGAATGTAATGTTCAAGATGAATTGCACTTGTGGTCAAGAAGTTTATGATCCCAGAAATGCATAGATTTAAGCCCTAGCAGTTTTTCATTTGTCAGTTTTTTTTTTTTTTTGCTATTGCAATGGTGAATTCTCAGATCTTTTATGTTTGCAGCCCCTTTTCTCCACCAAAATCATAAAAATAAACTGAAATACGATGGGAGTCTAAATGCTTCAAGTGTCTAGACTCAATTGAGCCAAAGTTTTTCGGTCTGTGAAGCTGCAATCTTGAATCATAAAGCCTTAAATCAGGTAACACCTAAAAAGCCAGATTTGGCTTCTGCGCAAAGGGGTTAAGTAACCATATCAGTCCTCCGTATCAGCAAGCACTCAAATATCAGTGGTATCAGTGTATCCCCTAGTTATTCGGCACATAATTTGACAGAAATTGGCAAAAAATATTGATCACAATCTTCCACAGCCCAAAGTGAAATTTTCAAATGTCTTGTTTTGTCACAACCAACAGTCCACAACACAAAGATATTTAGTTAACAGCCACAGATGACCAAAGAAACCAGGAAACATATATATTTGAGACACTGCAATCAGACAATTTGGAAATTTTATTCATAAAAATGACTCAACATGATTAGCTGATTATCAAAATAGTTGGTAATCGATTTAATAAATAGAAATCTATAATTTGACTCATTTTTGTAGCTTTTCATGAAACCGGATTACCAAGTGCTGCAGCACAGCTGCCATCGTAAACTTCAGGTCGCTTTTTGGTCGCTGCTGTCAACATCACTCCACTAAGAGGAACCTCATCAGAGCACAGCCCGATTACATTGACTCATTGCCCATTCAAAACAGCACATAGTTAATGAGGAAAATGAATGAGAGACGACAAACTTCTTTATCATTACGAGAATCACAATCAAGTCTTACAGGAAAAAAGTATAATACAATGTGCAAGGCCATATAATCCTTGACTGACAGAATGAAGGAAAAAAAAATCACCTATTTACTCCTTTTTCGTGCAGTCCTGACCCCCAGTACTTCGGCACTCCCAGGTACTTCAACTTATGGGATTTAATCCAACTCTGAACTGAAAAACATAAAAGCAGAAAAGCAGAAATCTTGCTTAACCTAATCAAATAAAAATGGTCGAGCTTAGTACAGTAAACCCAGTTCAAAAATTCCCACCATATCCCTCATGAAAACACATGGAGCAAGATGAAACATTTCAGTATTGGTATTGTCTCCCCAGTTTTTTGTCTTGGAAAAGCACAACAAAATACAATTGGCATGCAACAATTTTATGGACAAATGCTCTAAAAATGGGAGCATGGTAGAGCGCTGACATCCAAAAGGTACTCAAATCTGGGACTTAAGAAACAATACATTTCCCATCGGGCACCAATTACCTCATGTCAGAATAAAGTCAAAGATTTTTTCATAGTTTTTTTTTTTTTTTTTTCCTGTTGAGAATAAACAGTACTGTGAAAGCAAAGAAATGCATACTTAAATCTGGTTTGGCAGCCCGCATGTAAAACTTCAGCTCTGAGAAGAGAGGGCCATTGTCACTTGGCTCCTAAACAGCATAAAAAATAAATAAATGAGTAAAAAAAAAAAAAAAAAAACAATAAATAAACAATTGATGTCAATAGATTAACAGATGGAGCACCACAAGTAATGTTGGCACCTTAAATTCTAAGATTTATCAGTACTTTTGGAGAGGCACGCTCATGTAAAGCAAGACAATTCATAAAATTTCATAATAGAAACTGAATTACTGTAACAGTTCCAAAAACAAGCATGGCAGTGTTCACATACCACTTTGACGACATATGGAGCGCCGTTTCCAACTGCTTCAGATGAATCTTCATCTGCTGAAAAAGAATAGAGTGAATTTCCAGCGCTTTCAGAATAACCATGATTCAGTACACACAACTTTGTGATCGGATTTCCCAGCCCAATGAAAATAACATATCCCAAAAATCCATCAACTTTTACGTAGCAGGCATGCAGGCCAACATGCAAACTCATACATACCTACCTAACCAGACTGCACATACAATATCATCCTACAAGAACACTGTCTAAAAATGTTTTTCTTTACAGTCAAAAAATAAAGAAAGCTTTATTTCCGAACATCAAGTTCAAAAATATAAAACAGGCTCTAAATTGGTGCAAATTGATGCATCTTGACACCAAGCTTCCCTCCAATCACAATCACAGCCAAGCGAGTCGGCACGCTTCATAGCACCAGATAACATGGCACAAAAATACCTTCAGATTGCTAGCCTGACTAATTCGACCAGTAGTCTGAGCAGTTAAAAGGTCGTCATCATTAAAGGCATACTCAGTATAGCATGGGTGGCCAACCCTGGTCCTGGAGAGCCACAGTGTCTGCTGTTTTTTGGTGTTACTCAGCACTCGATTGATGGATTAAAGTAGCCGATTACTCGCTTAACTGATCTCACCTGGTGTCTCAGGTTTAATTTTGTAATAATGAGCCAATCAAGTAATTAGCAGGAACAACCCACAAGACTCCTAGAGCCAATTAAGCAGACTTGCAGGTTCTGACAGCAATCTGACGTGTTAAACAGGATTTATCAACGTGGTTGGACATTCAGCGAAGTTGTAATGCAGACAAAGTAGAAGTACAAAGTAAAGATAAAATTTTATAGGTTAGAAGTTGCAAGCCCTGGTCCTGGAGAGCCACAGGGTGTACCGAGTTTGGTTTTCTCCACCCGATTTAAACCTGAGACACCAGGTGAGATAAGTGAAGTGTGTAATCAACTACTTTAATTCATCAATCAAGTGCAGAGTAACACTAAAAACCAGCAGACACTGCGGCTCACCAGGACCAGGGTTGGCCACCCCTGCAGTATAGTTACATTTTGCGAAGTAGAAAGTGCTGTAGATGTCTCCCTCAGGCTCCTCTACAATAGGGTTTCTCAACGGGGGCAGTACCTCCCCCTGGGGGTGTTCAAACAACTTTGGGGGGGCGCTGGGAACATGAGGGCTGAAAGGGGTGCGTCAACAATCACCACAACTTAGCTTGTGCAGTGTTCATTTTTTAAATTTAACTTTTGTTAAAAACTATATTTTTAAACGTTTCAAGTGCAAACTTAAGAGCCTATATACATTGTTCCCAACTCCTCTACGGAGCTACCGTCATGATCTCCATAGTAACGCCAATCCACCTCAGCGTAGCAGTGCGGCCCTTTCCGAAATTACTTCGTTCTCCAATTGCAACCTTTCGCTGGTTTGCGGGTCTGTATGCAGAGCAAGGGGAGGTTAGTAGGGATAGGGTGAAAAAACTAAAGCAGGAAAGCCCCAGAGCGGCTTTTGACTGCTCTCATCTCGAACCCGCATACCGCAGATTCAGTAACGTCATTGGCATTTTAATCATTCATTTTCGGACATTCTTTGGTGTCATCCGGCGCACAATAGATATAAAAATTACATTTGTGCTAATATGAAAGGCATTAATAGTCTTAATAGTCATTTGCGACAATCAACGAACATTAAAGTGCATTTAACATTTTTATCATACCATTTGACTTTCAATAACATTTCTGGACCGCCTTAGTACGGATAACACAAATATTCACGCAAGTGCACATTCTTAACATTCAATCCACAAAAATCTTTTTTTTTTTCCCTCATTTACACAACAGCCTATATTTTGCTCATGATAACATTGTCAGTGTGATGTAAGATAAGGTATGCCCTCTCAATCTGATAATTACTACGCAACAATGAGCAAAATGTAGGCTATTGTTCAACTGGAAAAAGATTTTTGTGGATTGAATTTTAAGAACGTTCAATTCTTTGTAATGTTGCGTGAATATTTGTGTTATCCGCACTAACACGTCCAGAAATGCTATTGAAAGTGAAACGGTGTGATAAAAATGTTAAATGCACTTTAATGTTCGTTGATTGGTGCAAATGACTTTGAAGACGGCGTTATTGTCTTTCATATTAACCCAAATGTAAGTATTTTTTTCTCCATTGTGTGCCGAATGACGCTCTAGATTGTCCAAAAATGAATGATAAAAATGGCAATGACGATACTGAATCTGCGGAACGTACGGCAAGCCGTTTTAACATTTAATAGCTAGACTGGATATGTATTGCAGATATCTAGGAACCTAAGTTTAGGAGATATGCTCCGGACAAGGTACACAACTTCAAAGTCAATCTAAGTTCCAAGTTTCCATGGAAACTGCAAAAATTAAGATATCCAGAAGCCTCAAAATAGTAAAAGGCACATCTACTCATACTGCTTAATATATCTGTGAAGTTTGGTGAGCCTAAGATGCATAGTTATGAAGATATATATTCCGGACAAGAAAATGATTACGGAGGGACGGACGGACGGACATACTGATGACTATGTCCCCCCGTCATTTGTATGTCGGGGGGATAATAAAAATGTGCTTCGCAGGGGCGAAGGCAATACCCCTCAGCCCCGACACACTGAATCAAAGGTGAAGGTGTTTGAGCCAGAGTGAAAGGGCATTGTGGTACAAAACCTGGACAAGGCATGTCTACCCACCGAGGCAAGTCCACATATGTAAAATCAAGTTTCTTACCCAGGGGGTTTGAGAGAAATGGCCCGGACAAAGTTTTAAAGGTGAAGGTCAGTGAGGCAACGTCAAAGGTCATTTGGGTATGAAACCTCAACGAGGCACGCCTACCTACTAAAGCAAGCACACATGCAAAATCAGGTTCCTAACCCAAGTGATTACACAGAAACGGTCTGGACAAAATTTTCCCGCCCGCCACCCGTCCGACCATAAGCGGAGGGGACGACAATACTCCTCTACCCCTTAGGTGTGGCTAAGGGGTAAAAAGCAATAGGGTCCCATGAAGAGGGTAGCCCAAAGGTGAGCGGACTGACCCACAAATACAGAGCAGCAAGTTTGAGCCTGTGGTGGGGCCTGGGATTTAGTGTTGGGAGAGATGGCGTCAGGAAGAACTAAGAGCTCTAATACTGGCCCCTTGAGTTTGGCCCCCAAGCCCAAAACTAATCATTTTCTCACCCTCACTGAACCCAACTGCATCACTTCAAGCAGACATTTCTCCCACGGCATCCCTGAAAAAAATGAAGCATGTTCTCGAAGTGACTATACTGGTTAAATAATGTTTAAGAAATAATAAAAATTGGGTCACATTTCTTAAAAAAAAAAAAAAAAAAAAAAAAAAGAGAAAAGAAAAAAGAAAAATGAAACACTCCAATGTAATAACCCCCCCTGTCCTCTCATTCCAAAACAAAGCTATGAAGCCAAAAAAGCCAGAATTTTCCTTCTGAACATCCAGACTCAATGTCCTCTCAAATAAGACTTTTCAAAGTATTGGCTACGGCCCTCTGGTGGATCACAGTAGGGTACAAAGTGCATTGAAAATAAGCTAAATTTCCACGCAAACAAGCTTAATTAAACATCTATAAATCGGAATCTTCTGGAGCATGCATGATAGAAATTGTTTTCAGGCTTGGACACTGTACTTCATAATGGTTTAATTTATATTTGCATATCTTCAAAAAAAGTCTTGGATAGAAAACATGACCCAAACAACAAGAGAGAATACATAAAAGCCACAGCCCAATTAATAACAGTTCACAAGGCTGGACCAATAAATCATATATTCATCCTACAACTGGACCTCACCAACTGAAAAGAGTTTATCTAAAAAAGCTAGTCCAATCTTTAATAAAGAAAAGTATAGAATAATTTAAGTATTGAGAGTTCACCAAGCACTGAAAGCCGTTGCTGCTCCATGCGAAAACCGCAATCAATTCAATAATTCACTGTACTGGGCCGACAGAAGGCTAATGTGGTTTTAGCAGCCACACAATGCTATATGGTAAAGCCTCACTGCCTAAGAATAAACCCAGTCCATTACCGTGGATAGCCGGGTCAGTAGCTCCACAGCGCAATACACAACAGTCAACACTTCCCAGCATAAGGGATTCAGCGAGTTGACTGGGAGCATAAAGACTGCAGTGAATGAAGGGCATTCCTTTGACTCCACACAATTTGACAATCTGCAGAGTGTGTAAAGAGCAGCTGCTGAAAACAGGCGTTTTGTTAGGGAGATAAACTGTAGATCTATGTCATTGCCCTCTTTAGTACGTACTAGGGCTTGTCCAGGTACTCAGTCATGGTTGTAGACAACTGGTAATCTGGTAATTCAGTACACTCAGCTTAATGCTGGATGTCAAAAAAGTTTACAAACACAAAAAAATGACATTTTCATCAATATCCCCCACCAGCATGAAAGCCCGTTTTCGAACCCAAAAAAGGTCATGACTATTAACACATAGTACTCACAGACACACACCAAATTTTATTCATCTAGTAGTTTCTGAGAAAACTTGCCCCCATCAATCTGGACGGACAGAGGGACAGACGGACGAGCAGCATAGCAATATCTCCAGCTCTGCTTCATGTTGTGGTGGTAGGTAATAAAACTGTGTCACAACCAAGATAATTACCTGATTGGCATCTCGTCAATACAAATAGTACAAATATGAAGCATTTTGCTTGAGTTACATGAACAATGACAGGGGCACGACTGCCAAATACCAAAGACAGCAAAGATATGGCTTTAACTAGAGGTGGACAATCCAGCTCCAGGAGGAAAAGTCCTGGCCAGTATTTTGTTGCAACTGCTGGAATCCAATAATTGCAGCAACCCTTCAGCCCCAAGGTTTAACAAATTAGGGAAATCAGCTGCCTGAGCTCACGGCTGGAAGTAAAACACGGCCGGACTTTTACTTTCTGACCCCTGGAATGTCCACCTCTGGCATTAACACACTTGAACCCACCACTGGTGCACACTTACAAATTAGCAGTCATTTTTTTGGTTTGCACACTGTGCAAAAGATTCATATCCTTTAATGGTGAACTGTTTCTGCATCACACATCATTGATAGAAAAAGTTTCGGGGATGCAAAATGCCAGATGTCTAGAATATGGTAGGGGTTAGGATCAAGTGTCAGACTTAACCATTACATCCTGCTGAGTAACGAAGAGGCACACTGTGCACAGAGAAATTTTCTCCAGAGCACCTCAGTTCTCCAGCAGCACAAGATCTCTCAAAGAGTAAGAGTTTCTTCAGGGCTTCTTTTTTGTCCAGGTGTCAGGATTCAGTCCAGGAGTAAAATGGTGCCAGTTGGCTTCTGAGGAGTTTGAGGAAGTTCATTGAAGTCACTGACGGTTCAATGAATCCTTACATCTTGCTCCAGTCAAATCTCATGGTTTTTGATTGAAAGGAAACCCAGAAACACCAGTGGTCACCACAACCTCCCATGGACTAAGGGATGTGAGCAAGGTTTGGGGGAAAAACAAAAAAACAAAATGGACTGGAAGGGTACGCAGAGGAGTGCATACCTTGGTCATGCCATAAGTCAGTATTATAGGGTCTTCAGGGTAAAAATTTCCATTTTTTCCCCTAAAATTTCTACATTTTTGATTTGCACACAAAATAAATAAAGCAATGCAGTGAGATGCAAGTAAACACAAAGAATCTATGTTTTTCCCTCTGCTTCAATGGTTACTTGTGACTTTAAACGCAAATTTCCGAAAATCACAATTTTGACTGATTTTCAACCTTGTGGCATTCATAAAATCATTAATATTCAATATTTAAATTTGGAATGAAGTTTCACCTGTTGGAGATCTATGAAATGACATGAGATTTTCTAGATAGGGCCATCCCTAGCGGGTTAATTTTGAAAATAAACAAGTTGATGATAGCAATTTTTGTTATTGTGACACAACAGAGCTCATCAAATATTCTTAAATATTCAAAACAGAATTTCTTCCAGATCTAGACCTCTGAATATATTCTGGATGACTTCTAAAATCAAATCAACTCGTCCTTGGACAACCAAATTTCATGCCAGTCTGTCTTAAACTTCATGAGTTATCCTGCTAACAGACTGACAGACATGGAGAGACAAACAAACAGGAGTGAAAACATATCTTCCTTGGCGGAGGTAATAAAAATATGAATCTAGCAGGGTCTGGGGGAATAACCCCACAGAAAAATTTAAAAATTTGGATAGCATTTCATGCAATGTGGTGCATTTTCACACAATACACACACTACCTCGTAATTGAGAAAAATTACCAGGTCTTGTTAGGGCGCTTACCAAATAAGTAAGTACAATTACAGGCAGGGGTGGAAAATTTAATGTCAGTCTCCTACAGCATTTTCCAATCTTAAAATAAGGTCAGATGATCACAAAATGCACATCAGTACCTTCATCATGTCCACGGAAATATTTATAAAGTCAGGTCATGCATCTAACTTGTAGTTCAGTTTTCCATAAAGGACATAAACCAAAGTATATGCATGAATTAAGTGATAGTTAATCGACGATGATTGATAATATCGCTCCGACTTTATTTTTTGTAAAATCTTCGACATGCCACAGCATAGTGGACTCTGCCTCAATGGCAGCAATATCTTTTCAATGACTGAGCTTAAAGCTTTTTTGTTAACTTCCTTTTCCAACCAACCCCGCCACCACAGATTTTTTTAATCCCCGCATCTATCTTTGTTGTATCCCATTTCCGTTTGAAATTTTGTGTTCCTTGGCACCATTTTCCAAAAATGTTGACAGCAGGACATGTTAATAAAGCCAAACCTCCACGCAGTCAATTTATACAGTAGTATAAAGTCACGTTGGATTTCACATATAATATGAAAACCGATTATGACTCCGTACTTGTAACGCGAGAATCACCCTAATTCCGTGTGAGACATTTGGAAGGTATTCTTGACATTTATCAATGCACTATACTTGAATTGGGTTGCAGATGGGGATCAATATAGGACAACCACAAGATACCTGGGCTTAACTATCAATGTAGTACATCAACTTGATATTTGCCTGAAACATTGGAAGTACAGAACGAGAAAGAGGCTGCATTACGTGTGTGACAGAAAATGGGTCAATCGCGACATTTAATTCACATTCACATTCATTCTGTGATTTGAACAAAGATTATGACACTTTGGCTTCATCAACTTCAGCGATAGTTATTCCTGTTTGCGTTAATAAAGTAAAAACACTTTGCTCATTTGTATACTACAAATTCATTTGCATGCGTTACGTGTGTGACACCTTTGTTACCTGTGTCACCTCGCGCAAATCCTGCAGTGCGAAAGTCTATTTAATTTAAATAAAATCATATCTGCAGCTATTCTAGGTCCTTGTAAGCATGGGGGTGTTTAACATACATACTTTTTACTAGCCAATGTTCGTGATAAGAATATTGGGTTTGGCAGTAATAACATGGTGGAGAAGTGAACAACATGAACATTTCACAGTTTAGTTTTAGGCACCTTCAAATCGTAATTGTAAACAGCAAGCTTCTCGTATGAGTGAACGTTCTGACTGTAAAATAAGCAGTTCCTTTAATGAGTGAGTGTGCTTGCTGATGTGGCTTTTTATAAATATGGATGAAACTCTGAACTTGATCATGGAGAAAGGCATGTTTTTGGTTTGGAGAGGGTACTGGTGACCATTGATGTCCAGCTGTGCCTATATTGATAAACTCATGCTAAATTCAACCAGAAAATCATTCATTCGTATTAAATTTCATGCATCAAAAGTTGATTTGTGTTAAAAACAGGGCTCGAAATTGCAACCAAAATTAACACTATGCAACCTTTGAATTAAAATAGTCGCACCTGTGCAACCACTTTTCCCCCCCAAATTAAATGTCGCTTTGCCAATACATGTTGTAGTCAACAGGCATGCAAACTGCTGCAGAAGCTTGAATAAAGATGGGCGTATGCCCCAGAGCAGTGTGCGCGTGTTCAGTCTGCCTCCTCCGTGCTTGCGGCGTGCAATGCCGAATGGAGTGCACCCAGTGTGTTCCCTTGAGCTGACCGCAACCATTCTGACCAATCAAAGGGGAGCTTGATGTCCTAAACCTCAGTACTGATTCTAGAGTGGTTAATAATAGCCGTCAATCACTCCATTTTGCGGTACTGAGTGCAACTAATTATAACTATACACAAGATTTAGACGGAAAATTAATCGAAGAACAATAGAATAATTTTTTTGGTACCGTTGACGTTCATAAAAACAAGTCGGTAGCAAAAGTTACTGAAACTGAGAATCACGACTGACTACAACGGTGATTCGGACGAACCGGTGACGAAATTAGTTTATTATTTTTGCAAAGAGTGGCTTCAAATTTTTGATGGCTGAGGTTTAAAGAAGGTGAATTGCACGGTGTTCGTAGTAGAGATTATGGTTCGGATCTCACCTAACAGCATGTTAGCTACTGAGTCCAAAGACTTTAAATGTAAAAGTCCCTCCAAAATGGGGAAAGCGCAAAACACAGAAGATGCTGTGACAAATGTGCGTCAGCAAGTGGGTCCAGCGTTGTCAATTTTTGCTACCAATCAAAATATGCCGCCTCGCAGTTCTGCGCTTGCACAGACCTAAAATCTTCCGCTCAGTTTCATCGCTCATTTCTGAAGTAGCCCATCTCAAAAAAAAAAAAAAAAAAAAATCATAAAAACACTTTTTCAGTGAGTCTTTCGACCCGTAAGCATATTGATATATATTTGCATACGCGCTGGGTGTTCCTGAAATTGCAGAAATTAGATGGAAATTGCGTGCGGCATATCGTAAAACATGTGAAGTACAGAATAATCAGTGATTTAACAACTCGGACTACTAGGGCCATAGCCAGGGGGGACTGTGAGGTACCTGTTAGAAGAACCTCTTTTAGTCAAAATGCTTTCTCTTTTAAGGGTAGCATACTGTGGAACAGTTTACCACTGTCCATAAGGAAGTGTTCCAGTTTTGTAGCCTTTAAAGGTAATCTAAAAGGTGTGGCTTCAATCAAATCAGTTTTGTGACCATAATGAAAAGGGAGGTATTTGTTAAGCGCAATAGGGCAGCGTGTAATATATTTGCCAAAATGCAGGTATTAAGTGCAATAGGGCAACGTGCAATATACTGACCAAGATGTAGGCATTAAGTGCAATAGGGCAGCCTGCAATATATTGATCAATATGCAGGTATTAAGAGAAATAGGGCAATGTGCAATATACTGATTGAAATGTGGACATTAATGTGCAATAGGGCAACTTGCAATACACCATCCAAATTGCGGGCACTAATGTGTGACAGGGCAACGTGTAATATATTGACCAAAATACAGGCACTAATATGTAACAGGGTAATGTGTAATATACTGATCAAACCACAGGCATTAATGTGTAATAAGGTAACATGTAATATATGGATCAATAGGCAATATTGGCATTTTAACCTGTTCTTTTTTTCTTCGTATTTATTCCACCTCTTATTGGGCTTAGAGCAATATATCACAGTATAATAACATGGCTATGTGTATTATGCTATTTTAAAATTATGGACTTTCCGAACCTTGAGGCAAATTAGGGCAGTGTAATGTTTCAGTTCATGCCTTTATTGTGAGCACTGTTATTCGATGACCGCATTGGGATTTCTTCTGAGCTACAAGCCTGAATCTCATGTGTGTTGTTTTGTCTAAAATTGTTGTGTATAATTGATTTGTGTAATTTCTTTTCAAATGTTTTGTTAAATTGTTGTGCGTTATTGGTTTATGTATTTTTGTCATGCATTATTGTATTCTTTCTCAAAACATCAACCTGCTTAGGGACAACAGATGTAAATTAGCCTTTGGCTATAGTCTGAGATATTTACATGCCTATGTTCATTAATATGTACTGTCCCTACATAAATAAATAAATAAATAAATAAATTCATTATAATATCTGTTTATGTTATAATAAGCCAACAAATTTCATGGTTACCTCTGTAAACAGATTCCAATTGCAATATTAAGGCAAAAACAAAGACTTTACAACTTTATGTCAGATCTGCATTTAACCCCAACACCATTGAAGATTAGAAGATTATCCGGATCACTGTGGAGGGTCCTCCTCTGGACATATTTGATGCCTCACGGGCAGTGAAAAGACGGATGGAAGGGCAGGGAGCCAGGAGAACCCATTTTAATTCCTGGCCTCAGGATACGGCATGAAGCTCATGTAGTGTAATCAATGAACTCAAGACATATCATGTCTTATTGTATAATAACTTTCATTTGTTGGAAACAGTTGTCTTGTTAATGTGGAGTGTTATATTGTAGTTTTTAAATATATATTATATATAGAGAGAGATTTTGGCGTGTGCGCTCCTAAATTTTGGCTCGCACTCCTAACTTTTCGAACTTGGGAGCGCAGCACCACCAAGTAAAAAAGATAATTTCGAGCCCTGTAAAAATATGATTATTTTATGATTTGACAGTGCGCCATTTTGAGGGCTGTATGTGTTTAAGGAGCAACCTGCAGAGCAGTCTCATTTCGCTTCCCCTTTCGAAGGCAAATAACATTTAATGCTCAGATGAAGAATACTTGTGGTCGCGGAGTTAAAGATCCCAAAAATATATTGTTTTAACCCCCAGCCATTTTTCAATCCTCTGTACTTATTTTTTTATCATTTCAATGCAGAATTTTTTTTAATGTTTGCAGCCCCTTTTCTCTGCCACAGTGTTTCCCAACCCTTTCCTGGCGTACCCCTTGTCCTGCCTGCTTTAGATCTCTCCCTGCTCCAGCACAGCTGATTCAAAAGATCAGGTCATAATTAACCCCAGAATCTGCTTGATAAGCAAATCATTTGAATCACCTGGGCTGGAGAAGGGAGAGATCTAAAGCATGCAGGACAAGGGGTACTGCAGGAGAGGTTTGGAAAACACCGCTCAACTAAATTCATGAAAATAAACTGAAATACTGTGGAATACTAAATGCTGCAAGTGCATTCTCTCAGTTGAGCCATATTTCCCCTCTCTATGAAGCTTAAATCTTGAATTATACAGCATTAAATAAGGTAACATGTAAATAGCCATGTTTGGCTTCTGAGCAAAGGGGTTAAATTAATCCAACTAACAGCATTTTCACATCACTTTCTGAACATTACATATTCCATGATATTACATCTAAATTCTGTCTAGCTTTGCACATGGGTATACAAATCAAAATTGAAAAAATCTGGCAAAATATTTAGGTCAAGTGATGGGGTGGCTGACCATGTTGAAGGCTTTAGTCGTCGTTGTTGTTCTGCATACACACTACCTTTTAAGTGAAGTGTAAACTAAACCTTGTATAAAGATAAAGGAAACAGGTCATTAATGTACAGTCATAGCATAGGCTTTGTACTTTGGTCACACATGTTAATGTCAAAGGTCACACATGTAGCATCTTGTTAGGTGTGACAGATACATTTTTGGCCATAAAACAGATTCTATTCGTGGGACTGAGGAAGTTATGCCCTCCAAGCATGGAAGGTATGGTATTAATTTATAATCATAGGTTTTTCATATTTTCGCTTGGATTTATTATTTTTCTGAAAACTTTTGTTGCCATGCGTTACGTCATTCACCACCATATTTTTTTGACCCTTTAGAAAGTGAAACTTTTAAGTCTGCAGGGACTTTTGCTGCAAAAGTTGAAAAACAATGACCTCAACAATAGAGTATTTCTGCTGCTGAGTTTGACAGTCATCCAATTCACAAAAAGATTACTTTTATTTCAAGGATGACCCACATTGCAAAAAATGGTGAAAAACTAAAGGACTTTAAAGTGGGGAAATTTTGCCCCAAAATTCAATTTTTCTGAAATTAGCATTTGCCATCTTTAATTAGAATAACAGTAGTTAGAAACACATGCATTAGTTATTTGATGGAGCTTATTTGAAAATTTGCCCTTCCAGGCTCATATTTCAGAGAATGGCCCACTAAATAATCATGAAGAAACAATTAGGTAGAGCAGGATGTGCTCACAACAAACACAGAAGTTAACATCGTAGTTTATCGTTTTGCAAAGTGAACAAAATATTTTTTGTCTAATCATTGCACACATTGCATTAAGAAGAAAGCAAAGTGTTTTACTGCCGATGGCTAATTTTTATTCATTGGAAAACGTGTTCATCAAGCAAAATGACTGACAACAGGTCAAGAATTATTAGTGCTCATTTTAATTCAACAATGAGAACTGGCTACACCTGATTGTCCTTAGAATTTTTGGAGTTTATGTAAAGTCATTTTAAATAAGGGGGCCGCCAAGCTGTCACTGAATTACAGTCCCTGTACATTTTAGGTGGTCACTCTACAACCAAATAAGATAAAATCAAGTATGATATGTCATATTGAAGGTGTTACCTTGTTTTTTAATATTATTAAGTTCTATTTTCATAGAAGATACAAGCAAGAACTACTCCGTCACGGAATTATACAAAATGATGTGGTTTTTTTAATGTTGTGTTTAACTATCCAGAAAGTGATGTTCCTATCATAGTTATGAAACTTCAATATGTTCATATTTAAGGTGTTTTTTGTTAATACTGTAAGTTATAGAAACAAATATTGACTTTAACCCTGCTTTATGGGCAAGAAATTTCAAAAAGTCAATGTCACGGAATTACAAGAGGCAAATAGTCAACAATGGTATTAATTAGTTTCAATGTATTTATTTCAATATATTATACATAATTATTTAAATTTTTTCAGTTTAGCAATATATTACAATGAGTTTTCCACTTATAATGACCAATCATAATACATACTTCAAAAATTTTTTTTTAATCTCCATGTCAACATTGGCTTGGCAGCCCCCATAACGATCAACTACATGTAGCTGAAACCCTGTGGAACTCCAACTGAGAGAATAATGAGACACACAAATCATGAGGGAAAGCTTAACAACGAAATAAATCTTTCTGTGACTGACATTACATGTGTACTAAAGCTATCTTTGGAACCATGTGCTGAGAAAAGTAATAGGTTTTTCTCTTCAAAGTTCAAGCTGTGTAAATTATTCAATTAACTGCAAGCAAAGTTAAAAATCTAATGCTGAAGGGCAGTGCGTCACCATGTAGCGGTTGAATGCAGGAAAATTTTACTTTATCTGATGACAGTCAAGTGGTACTTTGTGACAGCCACAAATGAGAAGTCCCAAAGACCAAATATATCATTTTTGTAGTTTTCAGGTCTGATAATATTACTGCACAAGTTTAATTTTTCTACAGCAATTTTTTTGGGTGCAAGTCCCCCTATTCGTGGATTTGCCCAGAACAGTTTAGAGGTTCTTCCCCAGAAAGAAGGCTGACAGACAGACATGCAGGAGTAGTGCGTTCATTCCTGTGTCCCCTTCCACTTTCTGGTGGGGATAAAAACAATAATAGAATAATAATAGTAATAAAGCCAGCACTATACAGATGTTTTGTAATCCCGTGTCTTTTCATCATCCTTTTACAGCCGAATCGTGCCTGTTCATGTCAGTCCAAACATGACAACATTCTCTTCTTGAGCAGCTAATCGAGGGAGTTCAGACTATCATTCACAGTGATGCTCATTCAATTACAGCAGTATGATTTTAAACCCAGCTGAGCACTTCCTTGCTGTGAAGGACACCTCTTCTTGTGAAGCTATTGTTCAGAAGTTCACAACTATAGGACAGGCCTGTGTGCAATGACTGTTCAGACAGAATAATTCTTAAGTTGAAACGACACTGGTAGATAAGGCCCCAGCTGAGAAAGACAACAACACTTCATAGAAAATCTATAACTTTATCTTCAAACTAGGAAAATCAAATCAAAACCATACCCGAGGACTATGGATACTAAATAAACAAGCTAAATGAGCAAGTTTCCAAAACTTAACTTTCAACTGCCTCAGACAAGCATATGGACAATAAAATTTTGTTAATACCAGGCTGAACATCAAATCCATTATTTCAAACATTGCAGATTGAATCATTAAAACAGTCGACACCACTTACCCAAGTATAGCAGACCGAAACCCCCCTTCCCAATGGGTGGACCAAGTTTCCAACGTTTCTTTCCAGTGTCAGTCAGAACTTCTCCAACAGGAAATTCTTCTGCCAGTTTTCTCTTGGCTGGTGCCCTTCCCTTGCCTTTAGGTGGCATCTAGACAATTCTGAAGAACAGACACCACTGTGACCACCTGAACATCCTGTGCATGGTAACTACGTCATTTACATCATCGAGTAATTAAGAACAAAGATAAATCAAAATAATCAGCTCGATAACACTTAACGCTTATCTCACATTTATGAGGGACATAAAGCCTTGGCATTGAACACATCAACATTATACTGAACATCATTCCATCCTGACATTAACCACATAAGCCAATATTAATTTAGCTAGTTTCGGTAACCCACATCCGCTAACAAGCGGGCGGAAAAGCAACTTCGGAAGTAAGTTACGATCGAAGCCCTCTGCGCAGTAAATTACTGTAAGCATTCACGGTAGCTCCCGCACAGATGTAAATAATTGAAGTCGACTGGAGACTTATGTTACCAAGCTCGATCGGTTTGCAAATGAAATCGCTAATATAGCTGGCTTTCAAACATTCCCAGAAACCGCATTAAAAATACAATTAATTGTGGAGTTTTAGTGCTAACGTTAGCTAACTGTTAACTTATCTGGCTGATGATAACTGGGCAGCGCTGAAGTCGCAATTACCGAGCTAGCTAGCCTACAGACTAAACGGCTCCCGACCTCGGGAGTTAACGTTAAGGTTAGACTTGCGCACCTCTCGTTAAGACAACTTGAGAGACACAACCGAGTCGAACAGCTTACGTTAGCCAATTCGGTTCAAGTTATCCTATCCAGCGACTTTTCTTCCCAGGCCTGGTCTGCTGGAGGAGAGTAGCCTGCATTCACGCCAATGACGGAGTACCACTCGGAACTATAGCGAGCTAATGTTTACTGTCACGTTGGTTTTCACTTTTTGTTTGCACTCAATAATACAATCACCTTGACTAAATGATCGCCGTCATCCTACAGCTACGTTTTGCGTTTTACGCAGGTCTGTAAGATAGTTATCATTGGCGAGTTGACTTAACTTACCTACTTCAATAAACCAGAGTTAAGTTAGCTAATAGCTAGCTCGCCAGCGTTGACCTACTAGGCCTAGTTAACGTTAACCAAAGCCAGCGCTGTTTAACTAACGGGTTATTTCTTGATTTGTGTGCCATGCCACAATTTTCCACATTTGGTTAGAGATTTACCGCACCTTTACAAGAGTATTTACGAGTCAAATAGATCCGTTGTCAATAGTTTCCAGTAAGACGAGCCCCGGTGTCCCACCGCCACTCTGAAATTCCCGCAATGTCGTGTTTAGAGGAACCCGATTCACTACCGCCTTCGCAGCCTTAAACCCCATTGGTTAGAAAATTGAGGAGTGTTGTACAACTTCCGGGTGCTGGCTTTTTGCCGTTCGTAAGACACTGGGTGCATCTCAAAGCGTAGGCTGCATCCTCCGAAGGCTGCATTTGTTGAGGTCGTTATTTATTTCCATCGCCAAATATCTCATATCTAGGGGTAGGAAAAAAGGTCAAATTTAGGGTTAGGTTTGAGGCTTAGTTTAGGGTTAGGGGTTAGAGTTAAGGTTAGGCAAACCAGAGACTACTTTCTGAAGCCAAAGCTGTTTAACAGAGATGAAATGTTTTCATGTCAGTTTGGCAGATGGAACTAAGTGACGACCACCAAAAAGGCAGCCTTTGAAGACTGCAGCCTACGCATTGAGATGCACCCAGGGGTGTCAAACTGACCCATAAAAGGGCTAAGAGGCTGCAGGTTTTCTATCCTACCAAGCAGAAGCACACCTGAAACCACTGATTTAAGCAACTGACAGGGTTGGCGCTAGACCTGAAAATTTGGGGGAAAATATCATCCCTTTATTGACTACAACTGGTCCTGGCTAATTCTAGATGTTTTTCCTTTATTAACAGGTTTTCCAATTCAAGAATAATAAAGTGGCAAATGAAGACATGGCTTCTCTCCCCCATGCGATCTAACAGCGACAAAATAATGGGCTACATTCAGTCCAGAAAAATAATTTAATTAGGCCTATAAATAGCTCCATGCACTGGCACTCAGCAACAGTAATTTTTTTCCAGCGAGAGCGAAATTTCAGAATTCTTTTGCGAATGAAGGTAATTTCGGCGACAAGTACACACACCTGTTTTTGCAGCACGGTCACGCAACTTGCTGTAAAAAAGTAGACAGCTGTCCGATTGGAAAATGTAAATAGACGGAACCACGTACTTGTCACCAGAATTACCTTCATTCGCTGAAGAGTTTTGAAATGCCGCTCTCGCTGGAAAAAAGTTATGTCGCTGAGTGCCAGTGCATAGACCTAATTATAATTAATTATTTTTGAACTTAATGTAGCCCATTTGTCGGTTAGATCCCATAGGGGGAGAGAAGATGTTTCTTCAATTGCCACTTGATTATTCTTAAATTGGAAAACTTGTTAATAAAGGAAAACCATTAAGAACAAGCCAGGACTAATTGCTGCCAATAAAGGGATTTTTTGCCAAGGCAATCGTCTAGGTGACCGCCGGCCCTGGCAACTGATCTAGGACTGCACTACTGATTAGTTGTATTAGGTGTGCTTCTACATTGCTGGAGTGAAAACCTGCAGCCTCTTGGCTCTTTTATGGGTCAGTTTGACACCCGTGCACTAGAAGAAGGAAGGCTATTCATCCCGCATAAACTCCCAGGCTGTTTCTCAATACCAAGAATGCTAAGAAAGGACTTGCATTCTTGGGAGGAACGTTCCCGCAAGTCGTTCTAGGAGGAGTGCACTTCCAAGGCTACGAGCATTCAGAACGCTGTCGACGGTTTGAGATGATGCATTCTTGTTGGTATTACACAATACGCCAGCCAGCAAGCCGCGACTTCCTCCGCCATCACGCCGTTATCCTTTTTTCCCCCATTAATGTTATCTGTGAGCGTAAACTAGTTAAGGTGCTTAGCTTAACTACGTTCCGCCAGCTGTTGTGGAGTTTCTCTATTCCGAAAACATTGGAGCATATTGAACATAAAACATCATAAAGCAGCCAATATTCCAAATGTACTCAGATAATAGTTCCTCGCCTTAAAATTACCTGAAGAGTATTTAGCCCAGAAATGGCGAATATTGCAAAAACAAAAGACTTAAGCTGCTTCCACACTGGATGCTAAACAAATTTTTTGCACGATAGATTACATTCAAAGTCAATGCAAAGATGTGAATAAACGCGTTTCGTGGATATCCGCGTCTTTGCATTGACTTTGAATGAAAATCTGTCATGCGAAAATTTCGTTTCGCGTCCAGTGTGGAAGCAGCTTTACTGATCTTGGGGTGCATTTCCCAAAATCACAGATGCTAACATTCATAGTTTGACCCATTGACTGTGAATGGACGAACTACGTAAGTTGCTAATTTAGTTAGCCACTACGCTTTTGGGAAAGGCAACCCTGGTCTTCTCTGGTCATTCTTAGGGGCGTCCCGCTCACGCTTGGATGCCGAAAAGAAATCTGAGATATGCGTGCTGTGAAGTTCACACAAGTTACCATCCGATGCATCCTCTGAAAAGTGGGCGTGTCAAGAACACTTCCGGGACTGGTACCTGTTCTCGTCGAGATGCGAACTTTGAATTGAGACACTATGTGGTCTCAGACGGATGATGTTTCTCCAGTTCACAATAACAGAAGTAAAGAGAAGAATGCATACTGAGACACGGCCCCATTGTAAGAAATTGGTCGCACATCCTGTCTCCTAAGTGGGTGCACTTGCGGAAGTATTTTGAGCATTCTACTGACCTGTAAATGTTGGATATACAAGCCTCTAATAATGCGTTTATATTTCATTACTTATACTTTACTTCTTCAGGCATTTTTTCTATGCCGCTTACGGCTATATTAAGTATTACAAATATGAGTTAGCTGGCTAGCTAGGGCGTTCGCAAATTACTGTAATTGCCATGAGCGAGCTTGAAGGGCATAGCAAAAGAAACAACATTTTTCTCGTTCATTCAAATTTATGAAGCTGGAATGAAGTGCGGCAGTTGCTAATTTATCTCTTACCTGTATGCATCCTTGGGAAAACAAAAGATGTATAGAGTGTGCCTATTATTACACCCTAATGCTGCACAAGGTTTCACTACTTTTTAACATGCATGCACAACAACGTAAGATACGGTACAAATTTAATGTTCGCGCCTTATTTTGCCGCTTTTTTAATATCTGATGTCAACCCAGTGCAAGATCATGGCAATCTAATAGGCTATATTCCATTTCTCATCTAAAAACGATAAAACCTCAATGACAATATTCGTATTACTGAGCATAGAAACACAAGCATTGTTTCAGTTTAAAAATATTATTAACGATTTCCTGCAGTCCATACTGTATTTCTGTATAGCCAGATGTTACGTGACCGCTGCTGAGACAGACAAAGGTCTCAAACAAAGTTCATTTTCTCCTGATCTGTTGGTATTAAAAATGTCATTGCTGTACCAGTATGTGACAATGGGGCAAAATAATCAGTGATAATCTGTGCTCACATTCACTTCCCCCTATTGGAATCAAGACATTCAGGACCCACCACAAGTCTGTCTAAAGGGGTGGGGCCCCCACATGACTGATACCACAAATTAGTCCTCGAAGAAGGGTCTTGCTCTTCAAGTGCCCTTGGTAGTGGTTTGTTTTCTCAACTCTGATTTTTCTCCGTTCATCACAGTTGAGCCAGTTGAGTAGTGTCATGGCTTTGCTATTCAGTCAAATCATGTTTGCAGTTTGATTCTTTAGCAGGATGCTGCCTTGCAATTAAAATATTTTTTTTGACTATATCAATCACTGGTCAATTTTATCACTTGAGTTGGGGATTTAATTGGTGGTGCTATGCTTTAAGACGCGCACTGTGACTTGGAGATTAAATTCAAATTACTTGGCATTGCATTGTTTCCTCCACCCAAGGAAGATACATGATTGTCGTGTTTGTTGGTTTGTTACTTGCAAAGCTGTGAGTTTTGGCAAGTATGTTGATTGTCATCTTAGTCCGTCTTTATGTTTGTCCATCCTTCTGTGGAGACTCTAGCATCCACAATTCTTGAGGAATTCACTTGAGAATATGTATACCACAAGAAGTCATATACAGTTTCAAAAAAAGAGGGTCAAGGTCAAAGGTCAGCTCACGGTCGTCAAAAAGGTCAAAGCCACATTTTGGCCAATATCTTGCCTCAGAAAACTAATAGAGATATGGGACTAACACCAAAATGTTCAGTCTTGTCTCCTGTTTTAAACTTTTGTGCACCACTTCATGAGTGATTTTGTCTGTTTGTCTGTCTGTTTCTCCGTTTGTTTGTTTGTTTGTTTGTGCTTACTCTAGCTTTCACAGTTCTTGAGGTATTGACTTGAAATTAGTATGACATGAAGCTATATTTCAAAGCACCACCACCAGACATTCACTCTTGTCTCCATTTATCAAGTTTTTAGAAGTGTCACTCTATGAGCAAATTACTTTGATTGCTTGTTAGTTAGTTACCAGGATTATGCAGATAATGGATGAATTTGCATGAGAATTTTACCAGAGGTGGATCTTGGCCCAATTTAGAAATACACAAGAATGTTACAGTTGAAAGTACCTAATAGAGCTAGGGACCTCCATCCATCACTAAGTTGTAGCTGAGATGAGACAGTAGGGTGTTGACGGATTATGGTTCCTTCTACATAAAAAGTACAAATCAACCACAATTCCAAAATAGTTGGGACAAAGTGTAAATTGTGAATAAAATCAAAATGCAATGACTTTCAAATCGCACCAGCCAGTATTTTATTCACCATAGAACAGAGATAACATAGAAAATGTTGAAACTGAGAAATTTTACAATTTTATCCACAAAATGAGCTCATTTCAAATTTGATGGCTGTTACAGGTCTCAAAAAAGTTGGGACAGGGGCCTATTTACCATGGTGTAGCATCCCCTCTTCTTTTTAACACAGAGTGGAGGCGTCTGGGCATTGAGGAGACATGTTTCTTGAGTTTAGCCATTGGAATTTGATCCCACTCTTGTTTAATGAAGGCTTCCAGCTGCTGGAGAGTTTAGGGCAGTGTTTCTCAAACCTCTCCTGGAGGACCACCTGTCCTGCATGTTTTAGATCTTTCCCTGCCCCAGCACAGGTGATTCAAATAATCAGGATGTTATCAATCAGCTTTAGAGGGTCAATAACGAGCTGATCATTTTAATCACCTGTGCTAAAACAGGGAAAGATCTAAAACATGCAGGACAGGTGGTCCTCCAGGAGAGGTTTGAGAAGCACTGGTTTAGGGTCTCCTTTAATGGACTTTTTGTTTAATTATGAGCCAAATGTTCTCAATTTGTGAAAGATCAGGACTGCAGGCAGGCCAGTTCAGCACACGGACTCTTCTACTACGAAGCCATGCTGTTGTAATGGCTGCAGTATGTGGTTTTGCATTGTCCTGCTGAAATAGACAAGGCTCCCCTGGAATAGATGTCATCTGGAGGTGAGCATATGTTGCTATAAAACCTTTATCTACCTTTCAGCATTCGTGGTGCTTCTTAAAACATGCAAGTCTCCCACACCATATGCACTAATGCATCCCCATACCATCAGGGATGCTGGCTTTTGAACTGACACTGATAACAGGAGGGGTGGTCTTTCTCCTCTTTTGCCCGGAGGACATGACGCCCATGATTTCCAACAAGAATGTCAAATTTTCATTCGTCAGACCACAGGACACTTGGTCACTTTGCTACAGTCCATTTTAAATGAGCCTTGGCCCGCGGAATACGACGGCACTTCTGGATCATGCTCAACAATGGCTTCCTTCTTGCATGATTGAGTTTTAGGTGGCATCTGTGGATGGCTTGACGGACTGTGTTTACAGACTGTGGTTTCTTGAAGTATTCCTGGGCCCATTTAGTAATGTCAATGACAGAATTATGCCGGTGAGTGATGCAGTGGTATCTGAGGGCCCGAAGATCACAGGCATCCAGTAAAAGGTCTTTGGCCTTGTCCCTTGCGCACAGAGATTTTTCCAGTTTCTCCGAATCCTTTGATGATGTTATGCACTGTCGATGATGAGTCCTTCAAAGCCTTTGCAAGTTGACATTGAGGAACTATGTTTTTAAAGTATTCCACATTCTTTTTACCCAGTTATTTCAAGGAGAAGTATAGAATTGAATCGCCCCATGAATATTGGAAGATTTCGAAAGATAATGCCGCGCCAACGGAATTCAGTCATCGGCAGGCCTCCATACTCAAGCGCGTCAACTTTAGCTAGGCCGTAGAAACAATAGCAGCAGTTACAGATAGAACTGGTAGGCTTTCCAAATCTTATGTCAGCTTATAATTTGTTTTAATTTTGTAGTTATACTGATTCACAAATTATTCATCGGATGAACTCTTGCTTACAGTAGCCATGATTTATTTAATTAACTACCTCGCGTGCTCAAGAGTTCCTGTGTTCGGGTGACGCGGTAAGCTACCCTGATTACCACAAACATGGCGCACCACCAACAATGTATTAATCTGATCTTCTTGAGCTGATTAACCCTCATCAGTAAAACCTAAAAACCTTCGTTAGCATAAAACGCGGGTCAGAACTGACCCAAATTTTTTTTAAATTCACAGAAAATCTAATACTGTTCCTGTTTTTATGATCAATAGCTCATTTGAAAGGAAAAACTCTCTACTTTTATGTACACTTGAAATAAATGGGATTAAAACTGTATGGAAGTTTCAAATTTCTCCGTATAAGTAGAAAAGTGTGAAACTGAAAATTTGTTTTCCTTAATAACTGAAACATTGAAATTACAACCTTGTTGACACTTTATGTCATGCTTGGTACACTAATAATGACATTATATACTGAATATAAAAGAAGTGTAATGACTAGTTTGTTTTTTAAGAATAAGTAAAGTAACTATTTTGACTGATTTTGGCACCTCATACCAGTCAAACCATTGTATGAAAATGACCATTTATATTAGGTAAACAAAAAGTATTTAAACTATCCTTTCAATAACTCAGCCTTAATAAGCAAGATAAAATCCACTGAATATGAATTAATAGTAACTGATTGACACAAATAGCACTATAATTGCAAGCACAGTTAGATAAAGCATGACTATTATTTTGGGTTGTATATCTTTTTCTTTCACTATCCATGGTTCACTTCTTTATATTTCTGCAAAGGAAAACCAATATTAGCTGACAAAATTTGAATTTCAGCATGAAATAAGTGACAACATTCACCCGACTGACCTGGTTGACAATTTTATTAATGCATAAAAACCGCTTAAGTGATCCTAAAAATTTTTCACACACCGTAAAACAAGAAAATTTGGTTCATAAAAAAAATATTGGGATCAATAGATTGAGATTTGTAAAGAATATGAACTTTTTTATGCTCCGGGTCATTTCTGACCCACGTTTTACTGATTAGGGTAAAGTCATTAAAAAAATTCAAAAATTACACAAAAATATATTTGAATAGTCGGGGCTGTTTACTTTTATCGGGTAAGAGCTTTAAAAAAGTGTTTTCTTTGCCGGTAAGGACAGTTCTATAAAGTGGTAAAGAGGTTATGCATATTTTTCAATGAATGCATGTATTGCTCTCAGACACTGTAATAATTTATTGCTTTAACTAGTGCTCTGCCTAATTTATATAATGTGCTGATGGGGTAACAAATATGGGTTGTGGGGACATGTTCAGTTTCCTGTCAGTTTAGCTCCGATTGATATGCTGTGGTAAAAAAAGAGGAGTTGTCAGCAGATTGCAAGTCTACCTTCAAATATTTTGGTTTACTTGGGCCATGTTAGGAGATTTAAACACTACTTGGTATCAACAGATAGATGAGGGGAAAGGGAATATATAATTGGATCATGCATCAAGGGATTATCTGCAGAGATAGAAACTCATGCCATCCTGACACTAGCACGATTTTTGTCGCCGCAATGCCACGCAATGCGTCATGGCAAGGCGTGCCATTTCAGTGGTACGCAGCGGAGCCTTGTTTGCACCCTGTTCGCGCACTGTACACGCATAAGTTACGCACTGTCTATGCAATGCACGGCCAAAAATGCGTGAAAACTTCGTGAGCTGGGCGTGCCATGATCACGTAAACAACTCGTGACAACATCCTAACACGGCACGCATTGACATGCATCGTCGGCAGTGTTCGCGCCAAGTTCGCCTAGAGTTCATGTATGGTTCACGCAAGTGGCACACATATGGCACGAGCATTACATGCCGAGCGCGTGCCGAATTTTTGAACATTTCAAAATTCTCTGTACGACATGGCACACATCCCCACACCCTTCACACACACCTTACGCTCTTTCCCAAAGATTTTCATCATTGCCACGACGCACTGCGTGCCATTGCGGGAAAAAAAATCATGCAAATATCAGGGTGGCATCATCCAGATGCCATTTATTCAGACCAATAAGACCACTTATTCAAATATACTAATACTCAGTAAAAGGTGTCGAACATGAGGATCACTTTTTATGCCTTCCTCAGGGCCAGATATAATTGGTGGCTTATGCAATAAATAAATAAATGGATGAACGTACAAATGGATCTTCACGCACACACACACACACGCACACGCACACACACACACAAATTATTTTGTCAGAATCGGATATGGAACTTACTTTGGTGTTACAGGTTTGTTTATGTGTTTTCTGAATTCGGAAAATGCAAATACAGAAATCTTAAGACAATGCACCCCACCGTCCCCCATCACCGCCCACCTCCGACCCCTTTTTTATTTCAACTACTACGTGTTCCTTTTCTTATCCAGCGAATAACTGAACACCATATTGCACATCACGCATTCAATCCAAGCGATGCACCAGTAGGGGCAATTAACAATACTTTCAAGAGTTTGTGTTTGTCCTCATATTAATAATTAGCATTTGGTTCCTATGAACCCCGTCCCATACCTCTCCACAGTGCATACCCAGGGCACACTAAGAGCATTTGCTTAAGACAGCCTTTAAAATAAGCAGTGTTGTGCAAATGTGCTGTATGCCTTCCTAGCTTTAGCTTCTTTTATCTGGCTATTTGATATGGAAATATTGAATTTCACATGCATGGTTGAGGAAGGCCTCATAAATAATGAATGTTGTAGTGTCCTGTGTCAGCTTTACAAAAGTGGAGAACAGAGGAAGGGACTGCAGTTTCAAGCAGCAGAAAGCTTCTTCACTAACTCAATTGATTCAGCACTTCTGAACAACTTGGTCACACGAGGCACTTATTGGACGCAACAGTTCTATCTGTTCAACTCTTCTGAAGAACATGCATTTTGTTGTTATTAGTATGGTGGAGAACTATTTTGTTATTCAGAGCTTCTGCAACATTTGCATGAATAAAAGTGCAAAGGCAATAACTGTTCCACAGCGAAGAGGAAGCAATGCAGTGTGAGATGTCTGATTGGCTAGCTCAGGCTTCCAGTGCCCATTTATACTCCTTCAGGTGAAATGCATCAACTCCACCAGAAAAAATAATCGGGGTCTGGTGCCATGACACCAGGAGGCAAGGAAGATAAGGCTGTGGAGCTGGTCGCTTCTCTGTCCCAGTTTCCAAAAAAATGCAGAAGTGAAAAGCATGTATCTTTCCCCCCAGATGAAGAGATAGTATCAGGCTTCGCTGGGCAGCAGGACATTCGGCGGAATGGTGAGCTGTCCATTTTGTACCCGTGTGCACTTCAATTCCTAGTGCTACATGAATTAGATTAGGAAGCCATTTATGGGGTGTGAGTTGGTCATTTTCAATGCAAATACCTCGTAAATGTACTGCATGCCTCACATGGTGATTAAACCTTACTCAAGGTCCACAACCTTTGTGAGACCACAAGTGAATTAAATCAAAATTTGCAGAATTAGTTCAAACCTTCATTTATTTATTTGTTTGTTTATTAATTAGCATGCTGTCGATGCTGGCCCGTACTTTGAGGAGTTTTTTTGTTCTTTGTTAAGTTAAATCCTCACGTGTACATTGATGGTCTTTTGGCGTGATCATTCACTCTCATGACTAATTTTTCCAGTTTCCTGTAGTATTTGTCTTATATGCGAATTCATAGTTTATAAGTCAACGGAGCGCGTACCGTAGAAGCCCGATGGTTTTCAGAGAGACCAACTTGCTTTTATATTATAACATAAATTAATTAAATTGACTTTAATTAATGTTCGATGTTTGTGCATTGCTGTACTAGCTCCTGAGGCAAATCGCAATGATTTAGCCGGTGAGGTCTTTTGAGAAGACAGAGTATTGTCAGGATCTTAGCTGCATAACAGGAAAAGTGTTAGTGAGTAAGGGAATCATTTGGATTTTTTCCCTTTTCTTTTGTCTTTAGTCGAGCTTGCCTGTTTGCTACCACAGACGGCGTCTGGTTCGTTGGTTGCGCGAGTCTCGTGAATTCTATTTGTTTTAATCTCTCAGTACGCTGCTGGTTTTGTCCTTTTTATTTCTGACCACTGCTCTTGGCGTCCTACCACCAACGACATCACAGTACACTCTAGCCACAATGGAGACGTCAGCGGTGGCCGAAATTAAGAGGGCTGTTGCCAGCCAACAAGAGATGTAGGATAAGTCCGCAAAATCACTTTCAGCCTTTTGTAATCAGCGTTTTGAACTCGCTGAGAGGTTACACAATGCAGGAGACTGCTCTCCAGAACCAGCAGAGCGTCCTGTTAGATTTGTCTGAGAGTATTAAATCTCTAACGCTACAGACTCCACAAAGAGTTGCAGAAGCACAATCCATACATTCTCCCCGAGAACCAAAGTTACAACTGCCCCAAACATACAGTGGCGAGGCAGGAAAGTGTAAGGATTTTATTGCCCAGTGCGAAATATTTTTTAAGGCTCAGCCGTCACGTTTTGTTAATGAGGATTCTCGGGTTGCGTTTATACTATCCCTGTTGGCTGGCACAGCGCTCAATTGGGTCGACCCACTAATTAGATCTAACTCACCGGTTGTAAATTCGGTAGATGCCCTTGTTAGGGAGATGGTTTCTGTGTTCGATCAGGACATTTGTGGACAAGACGCTGCTACGCGTTTAATGCACTTAAGACAGGGCAAAGAAAGCGCAGCTGAGTTTTCTATTGCTTTTCGTTCTCTGGCCACAGAAACAGGCTGGCCGGAAGCCCCTCTGATGACAGTATTTAGCCATGCCCTTACGGAGGAGATTAAGGACGTGCTGGCTACGTTAGAACCCTGCTCGACCTTAGACTCCTTAGTTCGTGCTGCTGTGCGAATTGACAATCGCATACACGAACGCAGCCGGGAGAGACGAAATAAATCTCCGCTGGCTGACAATGGGGCTAAAATTGCTAGTGGCGAATGTGCCTCTCCTATTCCACCCATAAGAGATTCTACTCCGGTGGAGCCCGTGCAAGTTGATGATTCGTTTAACTGTCAACCTAAGAGACCCATTAGCAGAAGAATAATCTGCTTTAATTGTGATAAGCTGCGTCGTATCCATTCACGTTGTCCTAAGCTTCGGGGAAACGGAAAAGCCCTCTAGCGATTCAGGGAGCACTAGAGGGGCAGACCCAATTCCCCTTCCGAACACTAATCCCCGTAGAACTTACTGTTGGGAATAAAAGATTTACTATTGAAGCGTTTGTGGACTCGGGCGCTGTTGATTGTTTCATGGATTTTACGTGGGCTAGGAGGCACTCCGTTCCTACTGTTGCGCTTTCGCAATCACGTTCTGTAACCACTTTGAACGGTCACCCGCTGGCAACGGGAGTTATAACCGAAGTTTCTGAACCACTAAGAATGTTCATCTCTTTTGGTAGCCACTCTGAAGAGGTTCGATTTTTTATTATTAGGTCCCCCACTTTTCCTATTGTTTTGGGTCATTCATGGTTACGAGAACATGATCCTTGTATCAGCTGGGGGGAACAGATTAATCCTATCGTCCGTCGGGGTCCCAAGTGTAGCACTCATTGTAGAACTAATGATAATGGTTCTGTCGGACGTAAAGCAATGGGGCTGGCTGAAACCGAGAGCGAGTGTGAGGAAGTTATCGCTCCGTACCCTCCTAGACTGGAGAAAGGGGCAGAGGAGGGGTTAGAATGGGATCCTCAATTTGACGAGCTTGAGCCAGAGGATGATTACTTTTTGGAGGACTTCAGCGATTCGGAATCAGTCATGGATTCATTAGATTCTGAGCAGGGTAAAGAAATTAGGGCTACCCTGAACTTTGACTTGCCTCCGAATGTTCCCAGGGATTACGCCGATCTGGCTGAGGTGTTCGGTAAACAATGAGCCTCTACATTACCCCCGCATTGTCCGTACGACTGCGAGATTAATCTTTATCCTGGGACAACTCCGCCTAGGGGTTTGCTATATTTTCTGTCAGGACCTGAGCGTAAGGCCATGCGAGAGTATGTTCAGGAGGCTCTCGCCAATGGTTTTATTTGCCCGTCCACGTCCCCCGCCGGAGCGGGATTCTTTTTCGTTGGGAAAAAGGATGGCGGTCTGAGACCCTGCATTGATTACACGGGTTTGAATAAAATCCCCATTTAAAACCGATTCCCCTTTCCGTTAATGATTTCCGTATTTGAACGTCTGCAGGAGGCGTCATCTTTTACGAAGCTAGATCTTTGTAATGCCTATAATTTGATTCACATTTGGGAGGGGGACGAATGGAAAACGGCTTTTTACACGCATGACGGGTACTACGAATATCGGGTCTTACCGTTCGGGCTGGTTAACGCCCCCTCTGTGTTTCAGGCATTCGTCAATAACGTGCTCCGAGAGATGTTGGAGAAATTCGTTTTCGTCTATCTTGACGACATTTTTATTTCTTCTTCAACACTGTCGGAGCATAAACAACACGTCAGACGTGTACTGGAAGCTCTGCTCAGTGCCAAACTTTTTGTTAAAGCCGAGAAATGTGTTTTCCACGCCCAAACTGTCTCATTCTTGGGCTTCATTGTTTCTAAGGGGTCGGTGCGGATGGACCCGGACAAGGTGGCTGCGGTCAGGAATTAGCCTGCACCGCAGAGTGTTAAAGAGGTCCAACGCTTTCTGGGCTTTGCAAATTTTTATAGGAGGTTTATTCGTAATTTTAGCGTGGTGGCCGCCCCCATTATTGCGCTCACTCAAAAGAATACCTCCTCAGCGTTTTTTTGGTCTCCTGCAGCTGATGCTGGCTTTCAGGAATTAAAGAAACGTATGAGCTCGGAGCCTTTTTTGGATTTGCCTGACCCTTCCCTCCCATTTGTCCTGGAGGTAGATGCTTCGGAGGTGGGCGTGGGTGCTATTCTGTCCCAGCGCCCTCTTTGGGATAATAAGCTTCACTCATGTGCATACTTCTCCTGGTCTTTGTCCGCCGCCGAACGCAATTATAGTATTGGTGACCGGGAGTTATTAGTGGTCAAGCTGGCGCTTGAGGAGTGGCGCCACTGGTTGGAGGGAGCTGAGCACCCTTTCGGGGTTTGGACCGACCTCCAATATATTCAGCAGACTAAACGGTGCAATTCCCGGCAGGCGCGATGGTCATTGTTTTTTAACTGCTTTGATTTTACGCTCACGTACCGCCCGGGCTCTTAAATATTAAGCCTGACGCCCTGTCACATATGTATGATCGCACGGATAGCCATCTTACCCCAGAGCCTGTTATTCCTTCTACCCAGATCGTGGCACCTATTCAATTGGAAGTTGAGGTGGTGGTTCAGGAGGCATTGAGATCCGATCCCGGTCCTGGGGGGAGCCTCCTGGCTGTTTATTTGTGCCGCTTGGGGTTAGGTCAAGGGTCCTCCAGTGGGGACACTCTTCCTGCTTGGCTAGGCACCCAGGGGCCCATCGGACCAAGCAGTTCCTTGCTCAACGGTTTTGGTGGCTGGATATGATGAAGGACTTTCGGGACTTTGTTGCGGTATGTAGCGCATGTTCCAGAAATAAAACTTCCCACCTCCCTCCCTCTGGCCTGCTGCGACCTTTGCCCGTTTCCAGTCGCCCTTAGTCACATATCGCGATTTTATTACGGGGCTGCCTGTATCTGACGGCAACACTGTCATTTTGGTAGTGGTTGAGCGGTGTTCTAAAGCAGCTCATTTTGTAGCACTACCTAAGCTGTCTTCGGCGCGGGAGACAGCACATCTTGTTGTGAAAAACGTGTTCCTTTTACATGGGCTCCCGCAGGACGTCGTCTCTGACCGAGGTCCTCAATTCACGGCCAGATTCTGGCAGGCTTTTTGTAAGCAGTTGGGGGCCACTGTGAGCCTCTCCTCGGGGTTTCACCCAAAGACCAACGGGCAAACGGAATGGACGAATCAATCTCTTGAAAACACTCTTCGATGTTTGGCGGCGGATAATCCCTCATCGTGGAGTCGATTTTTAGCTTGGGCCGAATATGCCCATAACTCTTTGTGTAATTCCTCCACGGGGCTTCCCCCGTTTGAGGCCCAAGTGGGTTACCAACCCACATTATTCCCAGAGACTGAGAACGATTCCGAAATTCCCTCAGTCAACCAGTTCATTCGGCACTGTGGGTCGGTGTGGACTAAGGTCCATTCTTCGCTGTTGCGTTCGGGGCGCAAACAAAAATCCTTTGCTGATAGAAGGCGTCATTTGGCCCCGTCTTATCAGGTTGGGCAGAGAGTTTGGCTGTCTACCTGGGAACTCCCGTTGAAAGTAGAATCCCAAAAACTGGCGCCCCGCTATATCAGCCCGTTCAAAATAGTGCGGAAGATCAATCCAGTCACGGTCCAGATGAAACTCCCGAAATCTTTACGCCTACATCCGTCAGTCCATCTTGGAATTCAGCCGGTTAGCACCAGTGTCCTAGCACCTGCCGATACACCTCCGTCGCTGCCACGAATGGTGGGGGGGGGATCCGGTTTATACCGTGTGCCGTATTCTGGTTGAGAGGCGTGTAGGTCGTGGGGTCCAGTTCCTTGTAGACTGGGAGGGATATGGTCCCGAGGAGTGGAGCTGGGTCCCTTCGCGTGATATTTTGGACCCCTCACTAATTTCTAAGTTTTGTGCGCGAGGTTCCTTGGGGACTTCTGGAGCTGTCCCTTAGAAGGGGGGGTCCTGTCATGGTTTTGGAGCTTTGTTAGCTCCTTTTGTTACTCTCGTCCGGGACCACATCGTTTTGCTCACCATCGGACCCTTTTCTTTTGTCTTTTGTCAAGCTTGCCTGTTTCCTACCACGGACAGCGTCAGGTCCGTTGGTAGTGCGAGTCTCGTGATTTCTATTTGTTTTAATCTCTCAGCACGCTGCTGGTTTTGTCCTTTTTATTTCTGACCATTGCTCTTGGCGTCCTACCACCAACGCCATCACAGATTGGTGCAACACAAATACCCAGGCCAATCATTAGCCGTGTTATTGGTTTTGCATGTACGTTGTACTAAATGGTTTTGCGCGAGCAAAAGGGTTCAGTAAATCTAATCCTTTGTGTTGTCTGAATTGCTGCTGGGGAACAGGGCTGTACTGCGCAATATATAAAAAATCTCCTCTAAGATTAAAGACAAAGCATCATGACAGAAGTTATAGCATAAAATAGAAAACTACACTAATCAGCGGTGGGTTTCCCGATGACATTGGATCTGAGGATTAACGAGTGTTTTTAAGAGATTCTTAAGCAATGGACGTTCTCTCGATAGCTACGTGGGTTAGTCTAGAGTGAAATCAAGAGACGCATAAGTTACGAATGTGTTCGGGGAAACCCCCGTTACTTTACGTACGATTGTAAAAGTCATCCAGGGGTATTATGTTTTTGGTCCAACCGACGCCGCCGCAGTTCGTGTTAACGCGATAACTTCAGTAATATTTCAATTAGAAATTTCAAGTTTTGCCTATATGTAAGTATCAAAAAGAGGGAGAAGTGATTCGATTTTTGACAATTTACGATATCTAGACAGGCCACCAGGGGCCAAAAACTGATTTACGTGTTAACGCGATAACTTCAGTAAAATTTCAATTAGAAATTCCAAGTTTTGCATATAAGTAAGTATCATAAAGAGGAAGAATTGATTCGATTTTGGACAATTTACAATCTCTAGATTGGCCACCAGGGGCCAAAAACTGATTTAAGTGTTAACGCGATAACTTCAGTAATATTTCAATTAGAAATTCCAAGTTTTGCATAAAAGTAAGTATCATAAAGAGGAAGAACTGATTCGATTTTGGACAATTTACAATTTCTAGATTGGCCACCAGGGGCCAAAAACAGAAAAAATCATTGTTTTTATTATATCTCTGTAAATATTTGTCCGATTGACCTCAAATCAAGTGCAAATGAAAGGTCATGACCTGAGGATGTGTCTTACGATGACATTATACCTGTTTGGTTCAAAATTTTGACACAAGGTGGAGCTTTGTCACATAAAATTCACCATTTTTGCCATATCTTTGGAACTATTTGTCCAATTGACATGAAATTATGTGCACCTGCAAGGTCATGACCTCACAACGTGTCACATGATGACATCATACCTGTATGGTTCAAAATTTTGCCACCAGGTGGCGCTTTGTGATGGAAAATTACCATTTTGGCCATATCTTCAGAACCATTTGTCCGGTTGACCTGAAATTAAGTTCAAATGAAAGTCTATTCAAGGTCTATTCAAGGATTGGGGAATTGGAGGATTGGGGGCATTCGGGGATATACCCCCAGCCGTTGCCTCCAATGGCATAGGCCTAGTTTAAAGAGGTTCTTGGCATTAAGAGGCCTTCGGGAAACCCATCGCTGATTGGGAAACCTGTGTTATTTAAAGAAGGATTGTTAGAGTAATTTAAACAAGTTCTTGTTAAGAGGCTTTTGGGAAACCCACTGCTGATTAGTGGACAATGAATAATTAATTTATCTTTTGAAAATATAGTTTGAAGACCAAATTGTCTGATAAATACGTTGTATATCTTATTTATATTTTTCTTCCAGTATATAAATAAATAAATAAATAGTTTTTCCCCCCAATTTGGATTGCAATACGCGGTGACATCACTGCTATGGTGGCAGTTACTTTATCAATGGCACAACAGCAAAAGCAAGTCACAGGTCCAGCGCTGTGCTCATACTTTGTATTACACAGCTGAAGTGACTCAAATCTGATTTTTTGCCTCAATGTGACAGAGCTCTGATATTTTCAGAGCTATACTGTATAGACGCAGAGATTTGATATTACATCCGATCTTAAAATCAGAATTGAGCCACTTTCACACGTGAGTCTTGATCGGATACAAATCTGATACATGGCCACGCGCCAAGGTCAGATGGGAATCCATGTGGCTTTTTGCCTGCACACATAAGCTGAGTGCAGTTAAAAACCCAAAAATCTGGCTTGATGTGTGATGGTCCTGTCCTGCAGGCCATCCCCCTTCCTGCTGTCTGCACCTCCACTTCTACGAGCCACATCTGTTGCTCGTTGAGGTGGAGGTGCTGTTAAGAGTATATAAGGGCTGCACTGCCAGTTTGGCAGTGCAGCTGCATTCTGTGTTTTTACTGTCTGTGTCTAATGGAGCCCTGCTTGTAGCCACTGCTCTCCTCTCTGTTTTTAAATTATATATTTATTTATATTTTTACTCAGCCTGTGCATTTGGGTCCCTTTGTTTGGTGTGGGTACATGGTACCAGTGCCCGCCGGCTTATTGTCTCCTGCCAGCGGGCCCAAACCTTGACATGATGGCTTGTTTTGCCTTCTCACCCTTGTCAGGTAAAGCTGACAAACTGTTTGTCGTCCTACAGGGCAAAATCCCTTCCATACATTTGTTACAGGAATGTCCATTTTCTTGGTTTGAACCAGGTTTAAATATCATTAGTGCTCTTGCAAATGTGACCTTTTCTTTGTTGACGGCAGAGATGACTCATGCAAAAACATATCAATGTGTGCATGCCTGTCGTTTCAAAGGGCTGATGTGTTCCCATTACAAATAGATACAGGTCACTCGATATTATGAATGTGAACCATCAAAGAGAGATAAATCTTATCTGAGAGAAAAATCAGAATTGAAGAATGAGGCATGTCCGGTGAATGGAGTGCTGGTGTGTAAGCACATTTTTGTTTCCATCAATTATCCTGACGAATCAAGTAAATTGGCTACATGAGCAAAGATGAGTGTACTCATTGATTACATCACAATACATTCTTTCATTTTGGAACAAAACAGCATTATTTGGTGGTCATTCATCAGCTTTACAAGAAATGGAGCTAAAATGTAAGATTTCAATAATGCTAGTGAAGCCAATTAAGTAATTAAAGGGGTATTGGCATTAAAGCCTGGGACACATACAGTTTCCATTGCCCATCTCTGTTATATACAGTAGAATTAGTTAATTTTGGAATTTTAAAGTGCATCAGATTATAGAATGGAAGCTTACATTTCCCACACCTTCCTGTAGCAGCCCAATTGGTGCTCAGCTCACATCAGCCGAGATTAAAAGGGTTAATATAATACGGAAAATGCCAGTAAAAAGAGAAAGCAGTGATTTGAAAATCATCTTTATCTTGCATTAAGTAGAAAACAAAACAAGACAGTATATATATTTATTTATTGGAAATACACACTGATTCTGAATTTGATGCCTTCATCACATTTTAATAAAGTTGGCACAATAGCAACGTAAAACCCTGAGAGTGATGGAACTGGAACTTATTTAGAAAAAATTTGTCAGGAAGCACCATTCATCTGTGTATCCACAAATGCAAGCGAAGACTGTCTGCACCAAGGAAACCATATGACAAAAATGTCCAAAAAAGTTTGCAGTCTTCTCTGGGCTCGAGCTCATCTAAAATGGACTGACGCATAGTGGAAATACTGGTGCTGTAGTTGGACCACTCAACCTTACAAATTTGACATTTGTAATAATGGATATTGTGTTTACTTAGTCAAAGAAATTAAGGACCTTCTGGGTGTTACAAATGTGTTCAAAGCCGTATCTGTCATAGTATGGGGTCTGTTAGTGTCCATCACGGGGCTATTCAACATTAGCCAGAAAGGGCCAGTGTGGGTGCTGGCTTTCATTCCAACCAAGCAGTTACACACCTGATTCTACAAATTCTGACAGCTTTTTTGGGAAGCCAGTGCTTATTTCAAGACAGTGTAAAGCCTCATTCAGCACGTATTATAACTTTATAGCTTCCTAAGCTGCTGGACTGGCCATCCTGCAGCCTAGACCTGTTTCCTAGTGAAAATATGCTATCTTTTAAGAAGCTCAAGCACAAGAATGAAAGCCCCAGACATCTGAGCAGTTT
The DNA here is from genome assembly GCA_029721435.1 of Gymnothorax reevesii. Lineage (NCBI taxonomy): Eukaryota > Metazoa > Chordata > Actinopteri > Anguilliformes > Muraenidae > Gymnothorax > Gymnothorax reevesii. The sequence goes on from CM056573.1 coordinate 116,522,971, forward strand.
AAGATGAATATTAAGAAAGAATGGGAAAAATCCCATCACTGGAACAATTGGATTCCTTCCCAAGTGATTGAGCTTTTGAAAGGTTAGCTGATGCAACACAGAGGTGAACACACTGATGTCTCAACTTTTCTGGAATGTGTTGCTGGCAAACTCCAAATCTATTGATTGATGTCTTAATAATGTAAAATAACTATTTATTTTTCTATTACTCTTGTTTAAAAATTTTTTTTTTTACTAAAGGTAATTTATCATCAAGAAGATAATGCGCTGTATAACAGCAGTGATGTATTTTTAACAAGTAACTTTTTTGTTTCTTTCAGTCAACAGTATCTCCTTGGTGGAAGTGATCTCAGCGTATGAAAAAAGCTGCCTCAAGTATAATGTGCAACCAAAAACAAAGATATTGGAGCAACTCCAGGTATTTTTATTTCTTTTTATTTTTTAGCATTTGCATTTTTATGTAAAGCATCCCCCACCCCATTATATCTGCACACATACAGAAAACCAGTGTGATCTGATACTGGTGTCTAATTTGAATCAGACAATTCTAAATATATCTCAAAATGGGCTTTGTGAGTCTTGATGCTTGCATGTCATTTCAAATGGTCATTCAAAGCATTTTTTTTTTCACTGTCCTATGGCTGCAATAATGGCTAACAGTTGCTTCTGGTAATTGAAAACAGTAGAATTCATAGTTCTGGAATATTAATGAAGAAAAATGTCGAAAAAAGACTAAGTTCAAAAGAAGCTGCACATAGACTGAGACCCAGAGACACATAAATGAATACTCACTCACATACACAACCATATACGCACATTTTTCAATGCATATACACACAGACTTGGACCCACAGTTGCACACATATATAATTAAGTGGATGTGTACTCCATTTCCCTTTGACCAGTGGTGTTTATCTAACCCTTTTCCATCATCAAAAATTTAAAATTTGGATCAAGGAGAATTATTTGTCTGGGAACTCAGAACTTAGCTCAGCTTGTAATTAGTATAAGCTCAATAATCTTAGAGGTGCTAATGAACTGAAATGTATTGGAAAGTAGGGTAGGTGGTCTTTTAACAGCAAAATGTGTAGTTAGGCAGTAGCTAAGAGGAGAAGTATTTAGACTGGGGCTTCAAGTGAATTCCTAATAAGTGTATGCAAAGCGGGAATCGTGGCTTAAAGAGCATATTTATTAAATTAGGTATTGCGAGGCAGGGTAGTCCCCAGAGAACAACCGTGGAAGACTATTAAAAGCATTTATTGTACCCGTGGGCTTTCAGTTTCCTTTGAAATGTTTAAAGTAGATAAAACCGTATTGCTTTTGGTTACATCTTCATAAGAGTGGTAAACAATAATAGGTTTGAACGCAAAGCCCTGGGATCCTGCAGTTTACTGTAGACCTGACAGCCCATTAAGTGTAGAGGAGGTTTGGAGTACACCTCTGTATCTTCCTCATGCAGGTAAAAATAAGTACTATGAGGCACCCATTCAACCTTCTATACCTCTGCACTTGGGGAAAAAGGTCAACAATCTGGAATTTAGGATGCAGTTGTGATCTGAATGATGTGCTCCTTGTATCGGGTTTAATGAAGCGTGATTGAAATTATTGAGTAAGATTTGGAAGAGGCTTATGTCGATTATTTAATCATGCCTTAAAATTATTCTTAGATATACAGACATCCCATCATCTTTGAAGAAAATGTTTTAACTAATTTTGAATTATTTTGGACACACAGAACACAGAAAACATTTTGAATTTGTCTTTTTTTATCCTCATTTTGGCACTCAATTTCTAGATCACAGCTTCACAGCATCGTTTTGTCAAGAAGGGAGCCCAACTGTATCTGTTTGGCCTCACAATGTATGTTCTGGATTGTCTGCTCTTCTGACACTTACATTAGCACTTTACATGTGTGCTGAACTAGACTGCACTACATCTCAAGAACAGGTCACGGCACCAAAATTGACTTTAATGCAAATATATCTGAGTCAGTTCAACATTAAACAGATCTGGAAACCAGTTATATTTCATTGAACCCAATCAATGCAATCCAAATTACAGGTGATATCCTGATTTGTCCATTTATGTTTATTTTAACATGCATTGAAAATAAATTCCATGAGGAAGTGATGTTATCCACTTCTAGTAGTCATGCTGGATACAAGTACAGCTACTCTAAGTGACTGTAAAGTAGCGGAAATGAATCTGAAAAGTGACTGATGACTGTTACGAAGTTGCCACAGAATGTGCAAATCCTCAGGAGTGGATTGATGATCAAATATCATCTATTTGCTCAGACGTGCATTTGGATGCCATTGGGCAAGTGTAAAAAAAATGCATTGCCAATTTTATGTGAATCATCGATAGATAAAGAAGCTAAATTAGCTAATGCTAGCATTACCACACTCCCCTATGCTAGGACTAGACCATGCCCTAACCTTTACAATGCATGTGGTGAATTTTTCAGTTTTCCTTATTCTTTTCAGTAATGGCTTATATTATTTTCTGTATTTTTCTCTGAATGGTTAAGCATTATATAGTCAATGGACAAAAACTACATGGCTGACCATTACCATCTGTGTTACCGTATTACGTTCATAGATATTCATACATGCAAACAAAATATAGGCTATTTCATAACTTGCAACTAAATTCTAATGCTATTAATAAGATTTTAGACCCTCTGCTACTTGTAATTCCTATATACCACTAATATGAAAATTTCAGCGGACAAACACATAGGCAAGTGTGTGCTCAAACCACCCATTACCCAAGGTGCATTGTACACTGTAAAACTAGGGAGGAACTGCCAGTTTGTAAACAAAGATTGATTTGGTGAGGATAGAATTATCTAAGCTCTGTGTGTATTCATTAAAGAGTGTCAGCACTGAAGATAAATTGAAATTCACTGCTTCTATGCGAATTATTCAATGAAAAGATATCAGTTATTGCCCTTGCTGATTATTCAGTCGAGTAGGCTAAAGAGAAATCAATTACCTCAACATAACTTTAATTCTTTACAGCAAGAGAAAAAAAAACATTCCCACTCAAAATTGAGAACATGATATTATAGAGCCCTTCAATTTGTAATGTCAGATTAATTTCATGACTGACTATTTTATTTCTATGGGCATATGAGGAACATTTTTTACATATGAACTCTGCTGGTCTCAAAGACTCATTATTATTCCATGGCTTGCTAACATATCCTGATTCAAGGTTAATGTTAGTGCCTGCATAATGTTGGACCTAAATGTTAATATTATGTTTGTACTGTATATAATTACTACTACTACTACGACTACTAAAAAAAAAAATAATATAATAATAATAATAATAATAATAATAATAATAATATAATCATGGGAATATTTAGTTTCCAGAAAAAAGCAAATGTTAGAGTTTTTTTGCTTTTGTTTAATTACATTTATACAGTTCAGTTTCAAGGATCATCTTACAGGTCATTGATGGTGACACTGTTTTGTGTAAAAGCCACTCTAGATTTCATTTTCCATGGAGAAATGTATCTCCTGCATATTTAACAAATTAAACAAGTGGATGATCAGATGACTGGCTGAATTCCATACATGAAGGACAGAGTCCATTACAGGATTTTATTTTACGGGGACCTGCCTGTCTGTTTATTCTGTTTGTTTGAGCACAACGGTACAACCGGTACATTACGGTACAACTGTAATAATTGTTGTTCAACAGCTGCAGAACTGGACATTTTGTGATATGCAGACCCTGGTATACATTGTACTGTACCTTCTTGTGCGATTATGTGAAATTGTCGGATTGGCACGTATGATGGTCGTGTGGCAGGAGAATGGATAAGGTTATATTCCTTATTCCATCAAAGAGTCAAAGGAACATCGGCTGTCTGTCAACTGAAACATCAACATTAAATGGCTTTCATTTCCATGCAGGAACACTGAGACTGTTAATTGACCATGTTCTGTATAGTTGTAATAATGACCTGCTGTAATACTCTGCTGTTTTCTCTTGGCTGAGGAACATGAGCAAACCTTGAGAAAGTTCATGACAGGCTTGTGCATAGCACATTATACCATAATTTCATATGTAATATGTTTACTTGAAGCAAGGAGACTTATATTTGCAGGCAGTCTTACCCAGTGTTTGGAAGCAAGGCAATATAATACGTTGTACTAATACATAAGAAAGGGGACTGTACTGAGCCAGGAAAGTACAGGCCTGTCAGTCGTACTTGTATTGCAAGTGAAAGACTGGAGTCAAGTCGGAATTTAATCTTCAAAGTAACAACATCCCCTTTTGGAATTCTTTGAAGAGGCCATGAAGACTTACGCCCAGAGCCTATGATATCTTATGCTTGGATTTTAGAATGCATTTGACGAGGAACGAGAGATTAACTATTAAAATAAGGACCAAAGGAATTATGGTATGTATTTTGGAATGGATTTGGAACTGGTACCAGGATCGAAGATAAAGTGGTCAGAGGGATCCCAATCAAGCCAAGCTCTGTGGGAGATTGAGTCCCTCTGGGACTGGTGCTGGGATCTGTGCTCTTCAGCAGCAGCATTAATGACCTGGATAGGAACATTGAAAGCAAAATTGGTTAAATTTGATGATACTAAATTGGGTGGTTTAGCAGTCTGCGACGTTGACTCAGGCTGATTTAGATGGAATCCAGAAGTGGACGGAAACTTAGTGAATGATATTCAACGTGACCAAATGCAAAGTTGTACATGTGGAAAATTTTAAAAAAGAAAATTGACAGGATTACTTTGTGGGAGGTTCAAAATTGTTGATTGCCAGAGCAGTGTGACCCAGACTCTGGCCAATCTTAAGTGGCACTAATCTGTGTGCAGAGGTGCTCAGCATGAAACCACGAGCAGCTGGACCTGATCAGGATGGGAGTTGTTATAGAGTTTGTCATGATTAATTTACTAATCTATTAATCCATAAATCCATGATCAATTATTGCCATGACTTAAAAGTTAGTGGTTATATAATATTGTACTTAGATCTATGTTTTTACAGTGACGAGAATTTTATCCATACACTTGTCTATGTGGAAGTGAATAGACTATAATTAAAATGCTAAAGTTCAATGTTAATTTGAAGATATTTGTATGAATATTTAGTGAGACGTAGGAATTCAGATCCGATTAAAATGTCTCATTGGCCTAATAGTCACATGTCTAAGTTCAACACCACACATTGAACATTTCATAGTAATGGTCACTTTAATGTTTTCAGGAAAATAAATGTCATATTCATACACTGTCATAGACATGATCTGTAAAAGTTAGCATCGCTTAAACATTATCAGACCACCAATGTGTTCAGTTCATCCTTTTCTTCCTTGTACACGTAGTAACATGCTGAATGTCAGCTGTCATCAGTAAGCTGCTGGGGCTCTTTAATGAAACTCTGCTTACCCTGTAATATTACACAGTATTTAGACTCACACATATCTAAACATCATCAAGTATAAATAACTTCCAGACTTTTAAACTTTAATGTACATCGAGCCCTCTGAACCATGGTGTCACAGTGATGAAAGTTATTAAGGGGGATGGGGTATGTTTATCAGCGCCCACTTACTTCATGGAGGAAAATGAAGCCGTAATACATATATACAGCATATGCTCAACCTTTAAGGGCTACATCATATTTTACATGCACTCCAATTAATCATTTTGGCTTGGAATGCTTCGCCTTGTATTTCAAGTCATAACAGACGAACAAAGAAAAACTGTGAAAATATTTTGAAAGTCAATTAAAATTTTGTGTACGTTTTCATTTTTTTAATGATAAATTAAGTTACTAATTTTTTTCCATGCTCTTTCTAGACACTGCAGGTTTAATTGCTAATTGTTAACTGGGAATGAATACATTTGCATATTAATTAGCTCCCAATTTACATTTTTAATTTGCTGCCTTCAAAGGGTGTGAGATAAAAGGTCGTGTTATTTTAAATAATTTATCCTTTATTGCTGAAAAGATGCTGAAAGGAAGCGTGCAGCTGATTTTAACCCCTGAGAGCTTTTACTGTATAAAGCTCTCAGAAAATTATTTTTTCAACTAATTAAATGGGCCAAAAAAACACTCCAAAACAGTTCTTAACACAAAGCCACCCAAAATGAAAAGTGTTTTATAGAGTCTCGAGGATTTGGGCAGTAAAGGATAGAAATGCACCAGAGATGGCTTCTGTTGCAGTCAAGTTATAAACTGTATTCCTCTGCTTGCAAGTGCAAATTATTTATTTTTATCACTTAATTTTGCCTTCTCCCTTTTGACACATCAGTTGATTTGGCACTTATTTCATTTTCTGGAATGTGAAGAGGCAAATTACTTTGTTGAGCTGCATAAGGATTTCCAAACTTCACTATTTCAGTGAAACATGAGTGAATAAAGTTGATTTAGCCTTGAAAATCAAGGCATGGTTTTTTGTTCATTTTATTTCATTTATTTCTTTTGGTATTTATTTTATTTTTTCAATTATTGCTGCTGACATTGGCACCCCTTCCTTTTTTAAATTTTGCTATTGTATTAGCGTCCATTTAGCCAGGAATTCCCGTTGTGATTTTGATTCTTCTTCAAGAGACCTCGCCGAGGTAGCTGTCAACACAGTGTTATAAAACAATAACAAGTGACATTTAGTAACATATAGGCTTACCTGTTTTCCCACCGTGGCATTATTCCCTTACCTTCTGTCTTTTGTATTGTGACTCGTGTCAATTCATGTGTGCCAATGTGTACTGTGAATATGGAACAATGGCATTCTCCAGTGGACATACACAAAATGAGGGGTATCCTGGAAACAGGGAAGGGAGAGGCAAATTCAGTGTGAAGACTGAGTTGCATGGCTCATTGCAGTCTGAGTTAATTGGGAACATATTGGGCAATTAAGACATGATGCTGCTCATCCTTCTCATAGTTTTACTGCATGTCCACATATATGAATTTTTTTTTTAGAATATGCATTTTGGCAACCTGGCCACAAATGTGGGAAATATGTCTTTTTAAAAAAAAAAATGAGATCAATCCGAACAATGAGGAAGAGGAGTTATAGTTTTTATTGCTTGCGCATGTCGGTCAGTGATATATAATAGTGATCAGAGACGTGAGTAAGATTGGGCTATACGGCCTCTCTCTTTGTATTCATAGAACATTTTTTACCGAAACTAGAGAATAAAGATATTGTTCCAGGTCTTCTTGTGCACTGAAGTCATTTGAAAAATGAATCATATTTAACAATGGAAGAAGGCTTGCAGCATATGAGAATAAGCTGGTGCCATCATCACACAATAGGACTCACCCAAATGATACTGGCACGTGCTTTTTATTCATGTGGGAGAACCACTGAAATTATCACATTCTCCTTAAAGAAAGGGGCTCCAGATTTTTCATCCTCTCGCAAGTTTTCATTCCTTTTTTTCTAATTGTCACTAGAAAAGATTATCATTATTCCACAAGCCTGGCAATTATGTCGCCACCACCAAGATGGAGGTAGTTAAATTATGTGTATATGGACCAGTTTATAGGCAAATTAATGCATCAACTGATGACCAGCTGTTTTCTTTTCAATTATAATTGGAATTGGGAATGGCCATCAACAGTAAAATGAGCTTAATTTTTAATATATGCTTTGCTAATGAATGAGAAAGGAGTGACATGACATCACTGCGAGATTTAGGGCCTTTCTACACTGGCGTGAAATTTAGCTGCATCAGCAAACATTCTCGTTTCAGACTCAGTGTTTCACCTCTTCGCGTATAAATATTTTCCCTCATTTTGTTTTTCACATAATATACAACAAATAATGGCTGTATCTTCAGTGTAGGAACAACTAGTGTCCAAGTATCCTTGTCAATGATGTGTCAATTAATTAAGCATACAGCACAGAACAGTTTCTGTTACATAGCGGGCTAAAGACTTTGGACAGGAGAAATTCAATCACATTTTTTCATGTATGTTTTTCAAGGGCTAATAAAATGCTCATTCTTTGATTAGTTGTCTTGTTATTCAATTGACACAATGACAGAGGCACAGTGGATAGTACTGTAGTCTCAGAGTAAAAAGGTTGAGGGTTTGAATCTGGCCAGGGGCCTTTTTGTGCAGAGTTTGCTAGTTTTCTCCTGGTACTCCAGTGTCCTCCCACTGCCTAAATATGTGTATTCCAGGCAAATGGATGGATGGATGATGCGGTGATACTCTCATGCTGTTCTCTGGTACTGTGCCTAATGAATGTTTTCTGTCCCTTTATTAGGAACAAGAAGTTACCATCATAAATGGCAGGGTCAGATATCTGGATCTGAGAGGTAAGACAACTGGATTTTTCCCTGCGAAGTGTACACGTCTAAACGGTGGCTGAATCATTCACATGTACATTTTTATTTTCATTTATTCATTTCTGGAGAACTAAATTGACCATATAATAGATCATCATGTAACAGTTTACTTGCATTATCGCTTTGATGTTGGATTTTATGAGAACAGTCTGTTATTTGTGAGCAGACTGGACAGGCCGTCTGGAAATTCTGTCAGATGGCAGATGGACCGGTCCGCTCGGGCCACTTGGCAAATACTGGGCCGCGATCGCAAACCCCCCTGGTCTGCGAGTGGGCTGGTCAAGGCAAAGAATGCCAGAACTGATTACTGCTCTCAGACTGACCCAGTTCGTGGGAGTCTTCAGTGGAATAACATGTACATTTCATGGCATGCCAGATAGAACAAAATGTTTCAAAAATATTGCAGAACTCTCCAGTTGTCATTTGGTTGCGAGCTAGTTTTCTGAAGAGAGCATTTACAAAACAGTCTTAGAGCATATTTATTGATCCAAACAAGTTCTGTCAAAGTCAATGAAACACATTCAGTCATGTCACATTTCGTATAATGTGAGGAATGAAATGAACTAAATAATGCCTAATGCTGCTCCACCGGTCTTCCCGCTCTGCCTGAAATATAACGATTAAGCAACGAACTACAAATCTCCCACTGGGATCATTTACCTTCCTGAGGCTTGAATGCCATTCTTTGTATCGATAGAAATGGCTGCGATAATAGTTCGGCTCGAATAGAGTGTCAACACGAGGTGAAGTAAATACATTCAAATATTTTCGTGTTATTGCAAAAACATACATTTTTTCTGCAGTGTTGACAAATGCACTCTTCAAATAGCAGGATTTACGGTGTGAAACAATGTTGAAATATGAAGCTATGTTTAATTCTCTTTCAATCTGAATCATAATGCTAGTGATCTAAATTGTACAATAGTCATCCTAATTTTAATGAGAAGGTTAATTGATCGTTATTGAGAATTAGTCCTGGATTACATCCAATTTATGACATTGGTTAAGTTAACCAGGTGATAACAAAGTAAAAATCTGGACAGCTAGTACTAGAGTAAGTTTTTATCTCTTACTGTGTTATGGTACATCCACAGGCCTCCAAAACTTCATATTATTCACTGCCAGTATACCTATAATTTGTCATTTATTTCATGAGTGCAGGCCATGTTCATTGAAGCCAATGTAAAGTGGGGTCTCCTCATTGCCATTCAAAACAGCACAAGATCATAGAGATGGTAATACAGTGAATATAATAAATGATTGCATATGTGTGGCTGTGTACATATTTGAACATTCAGTCAGGATTTGTTGTTGCATTCCACATGCAAGTAGATCTTAATATGATATGTAATCAAAATTCAAACAGTGTCCAGGCAGAAGGGGAAATAATATTAGCTATCATCAACCTTGGGTGAGTCTTGATATTACTTATAACATTGATATGATATTGTACAGTGCGTGTTTATAAATGCACTCTCATGGCTGTAATAAAAGTGCTCATTCCAAACACAAATGCTGTTAGTTTTGGCTTACTAAAAATGATGGAATTTCTCAATCCTGAAATAATTTTTTAGGTATGCATTTCTCAAAGCAGAAAATGCTCTCACTGAGGGAAAATTTTACAATTTTTGATTTATTTTTCAGAACTAAGATTAGGGCATGACTTTTCAATTCTCTATTGCATGTGTAATGAAGGGCAGCTTGATTTTCTAGTTCTTTATTTCAAATGGCCACTGGTCTTCTGAGAAAAAAGCCAGTTTTACCTGCAGTGTCCACATGGTGGGTTAATGTATTTCACAGTTGGCTGCAGGTGAACATTCAAGCCATTTTTGTTTTTTGTCTTTTTCTCAAGCGTTCTTTTTATTGAAATTACTGAATTGACCATCATAAGCATGTAGAATATTTTTTTGTTTTTTGTTCTACTTTTTGAGGGTCAGTCGTATGGTTGTTGTTAGGTCTGTTCAACATACGGAAAATGATTAAGTGTGACAGAAATGAAGGAATAGTTTGCTAAAATGTGGCAGGCTTTATCCCTTTTTAGTACGTCTGTTTATGAAAACCTTTGCAAATTTAAATATAGTGGAAATATTATTTAATATTTAGCCGTAGACCCACCAGGATTGGGAAAACACAGTTTACATGTTCTTTCTTCGCTCTTAGTCTTTTAGTAGTAAACAATACATTTATTTCCTCTTTTGCTGGGTTTATTATCTCTAAATTGGGGAGTAATTCATGAGTAATTCTCATCTTTAACTCATCATAAAGGTTTAATTACTCATCATACATAATCCAAATTATGAGACTCAAAGTGTTATTTTCAAACTGAAACAGATTATACAATTCTGTAGTCGTAATCCCTTTGTAGTTGTTCAGTGTGTATTGTTCTGTTTGTCTGTGTTGGCATGTGTGTGCACACTTCCGGATGAGTCTGTATGTGTGCTTAGAGTATATAAGAGTTTTGACAGTTCGGAGATTAAATACAAACCTTGACGTGGCTATTAATTGAAACTTACACACATGGCGCCACTAGCAGTTTGAGATTGGGATAAAACCATCTGCCTTTTGATGAACACTACACCCTCATTACCATAGTAACAGTTACAATTCATAATTTAAACGTGGTCAGCATGTTTTCTCCTGACTCCCTTGTCACACAGCGATGAAATCTGACTGTCAGCCTTCGCATATTATCTGGCGACGGCAGAAGGGATTGGGAAATAGGATTTCAGATCTCTCCGTACGGTACAGTTAAGTGATTATTGTAAAATAATTTCATAAATGATATGCTAATGATGAATAAATGATTATCTTTCGATGCGAGGCTCCGAGCGATGCAGTTCACTCCCCAACAGGGAAGATAAGAGCTTGTGATGGGTAGGGGCCTTTTGAATGTGTGCGTAATAAAGATGGACTGCTGTGGCCATCAAAGTGTTTCTCTAGGCTTTGTTTAAAAGTCATCTGTTCCTGGCTAATCAGTGGCTCTTTGAATTTAGTTCCGGGGGACGCGAGGGCATCGGACGTGATCTTGTACAGGAACGCGTCTCGCGTTTTAACTCGCGCCGGGCGCATCGCATCCACGGATACATTATTCTCTCCACAGGGAACTTTGCTTGGGGAAAAAAAGTATTGAAAAGTCAGCCCAAACATTTTGGGAATGTTCTGGCATGCCATTATCCTTGCTTTCCAATTGCAAATAACTTTGACTCCTGACTGAGATCTGCAATTTGGCTGTGAGCAAACAATCATAATTATCTAAATTCTGATTGCTTTTTCAGGTGAACGATTAGATTACCATGCGTGCGAGTCTCTCGAAGATATACTGAAATTAGTGCAGTTTGATTTCATCAGTCTAAGGGAGATGGAACTTGAGGAGAATGTAAGTATGTGAATAAAGTGTAAAAATGTGAAAATTATGTGAAAATGTCCCCCTGCAGGCCTCTTTATACTTCAGGCTTATCAACGTGTGTGTTATGCTTTCATGGGGCGCACATACAGCATGTCTGTGTCTTTGTGTGTGCCTTTGGGTATGTGTGTGTGTGTCTGTGTGCATACGTGTGTGTGCACGTGTGTTTTGTGTACGTGTGTGCGTGTGTGTGTGTGTGTGTGCCTACAAGCGTATGCATGCACGTGTGCGCACATGTGTTTTGTGTGTGTGTTTGCATGCGTGTGTGCGTGTGTGTGTGTGTGTGTGTGTGTGTGCATGTGCTTGCATGTGTTTGCATGTTGTTTTGTGTGCCAGTTCGACTGTGGGTTGTTTTTATGTTCTTTTTCTTGTTTTTAGGTGGCATCTTCCTTGCTGGATATGGTTTTATACTATGAATCGGCGACACATCTCGACATATCGTCCAACGCAAATTTAGGGATTTCAGGCTGGCAAGCACTTTTTCGTATTGTGCAGCAGGTATGTTTCAATGAAACACAGTAACCAACATCAAACTGAAGGGTTATCGGTCCTTTTGGGAGGATGAACATGACGTGACGAAGATCTTGGGACAAGACTTAGTTGAGGGCTAGCTTTTTGTGACCAGCCTTTTAGGATGGTTCAGGGACGTAGACTTTGTCAGCTAAATAACAAGCATGCATAAAGCAATGCTCCACCTCTGAGGATCTCATTGCTGTGGACCTTTGATGATCTGAGAATTTAAAAAAAAAAAAAAACTCCCATAATGCTTGAAGTCCCTTATAACAACCTTCAGGGTCATTGGAATGTTGTCTACCTGAAACCTTGAACTTTAAGGGTAAAACCAACGTCTATCAGTCTAGATTCGAAGATATCACTGATTGAATTTTAAAAATATGTTTAGTGTCACCAGAGACTTATGGATATGGGGGCCAAGTCTTTACTAAGGGGGTCTGATTCAGCATGCTCTTCCCTAGCTATCGATGCTTTAAACTAATAATGTTCATTATTTGGGGGCGGAGTGCTAAAGAGTGTTTTAAATGGCTATAGCGACACCCTTGGTTCCATTATGAAGTACTGCAGCTGCAAATAAAAATTCAACATTACTTTTCTTGTATTTAATAAAAGTTGACTGAAATGAAATATGTTGCAAGCTGACCATGCGATGAGTTTCATTCCCAACTGCACTTGGGAATAAAATCTGATTTTTTAAACTTTTTCGTGAGCAAATGAGGCTTCTCCTGGTTTGGAAAATCATTCTGCAGAATGAAAGCAAGAAGGTGGTAACAGAGCAAACAGTAGCCTTCCACATGGAACACAAAACAAGAGAAAGATGACTCATTTACTTCTGCATAACCCGGGATATAACGTAACTATAAACCCAAGTTCAGCCTGTCCTCAGGAGAACAGTACTGTGCAAAAGTCTTAGGCATGCTAAATTTTTAAAATTTAACTCTGGCTTTAGATGTTTACTTTTTGTTTTCCATATTGGTGTTGCCAAAAATTAAAAGTATGCTTGAAATTCCAGAAGCTAATTTAAAAAATAGTTTTAATTATAAATATCTGCATTTCAATAAAAACAGTTAATACAGATAATATCGTCTTGATAGAGCCGTGATGTCCACATCATCAAGGTTGTCTGTAGTCACTTGGATGGATAGACACAGGTGAGACAGTCGCTCTGCAGAAAAACAGTGGCAAGTTTTCCACTTTGTTTGGAACAAGCAAAAAGCCAACCATCTAATAAAAGAGTGGCACAACAGGACAGTGTCCCAAATCTTTATGCAAAAACTTAATCACGCCAAAGATTGGTTTGATTTAGTTTTTAACACTTTAAGTTACATTTCTCAGTTATTATATCCCTGAACGCCAAACGGCGTTTCGGGGATATTATGTTTTTGGCCTTCACCGCCTTCACCGCCTCCACCGCCCTACGTGTTAACGCGATAGCTTCAGTAATATTTCAATTAGAAATTTCATGTTTTGCATATAAGTAAGTATCATAAAGAGGAAGAACTGATTTGATTTTGGACAATTTACAATTTCTAGATTGGCCACCAGGAGCCAAAAACTGAAAAATCACTGTTTTTATGAGATCTCTGGATATATTTGTCCGATTGACCTCAAATCAAGCGCAAATGAAAGGTCATGACCTGAGGATGTGTCCCACGATGACATTTTACCTGTTTGCTTCAAAATTTTGACACAAGGTGTGGCTTTGTCCAATTGAACCATGAAACCATTTGTCCAATTGACATGAAACTATGTGCAACTGCAAGGTCATGACCTCACAGCGTGCCACATGATGACATCATACCTGTATGGTTCAACATTTTGCCACCAGGTGACACTTTGTGATGGTAAATGACCATTTTGGCCATACCTTCAGAACCATTTGTCCAATTGACCTGAAATTAAGTGAAAATGAAAGTCTATTCATGGTCTATTCAAGGATTGGGGAATTGGAGGATTGGGGGCGTTCAGGAATATACCCTAAGCCGTCGCCTCCGTCGGCATAAGCCTAGTTAATATTTTTGCAGGCATACTGCCCTATGAAACATCTTTTAATTTGCCCAAGACATTTGCTCAGTACAGTACTTTACATCTTATTGCTTTGACTTTTGACCTGTGGCTCGTTCACATGGGATTGTGTTTGCTGGGAGGTTGAGATGCGGATCTGGACCACCGTGAAGTCTTAGGGGCCAGAGCCTGGTTTGAGTACGCAATGCCTGTCTTTCAGAGCCATTGCCTACGGAGACTAGATATCTGTCACCTGCCCATGGCTGAGTACCCAGCACAGGCTCTGTCAAAGGCCCTTCTCAGCAGCAGGCTAGCAGTGCTGCACCTGGAAAACACCAGCCTGAGTGGCAGGCCTCTCTTCACACTCGGTAAGGCCATTCGCCGCACAGCTCAGGCGTAAGGCAGCTTTGCTTCTGGAGAAATTACGTGAAAGTGACCTTCCTCGCAGAGGTCATGTATTTCATCAATACTTTCTGGAAAAAAAAACCCCTGGCCCTCAAGTACCTTGTCTGTTCACTGCTCCAATAGCTGCCTGGTGAGTTGCATTGTTGCATCACAGCAAGAAGGTTTTGGGTCTGAATACAATCTGGGCAATCGGTATGGAGTTGGCATGTTCTCCACATGTTAATGGAAGTTTTCTCTGAGTACTCTGGTGCCCTCCCACAGACATAAACATCGGGCAAACAGGAGTCTGTAAATTGCCCATAGGTGCAGACGGGCGGGTGAATGGAGCGTGCGCCCTTAGACAGATTTGCAAAGCTTCCAGGGCGTGTTCCTGCCTCTCGCCCCATTGCATGCTGGGATGAACTGCAGCCCCCCCCCCAAACTTCCCCACCCCATGAACGTGCCTGTTGGAGAATGGATTGATTGGGCGATACAGAATAAAGAGCTTTGTGTATCGCATGTTCATCTTCACACTTTTTTTGTCTTCATTAAACAGAAGAATTATTACTCTCATTTCTCAGCGGTGAAAAAGATGAGACTATTTTTCAATAGAATGCCGTTGAGAGAAATCCTAAAATTCATTTTTGCCCACAGAACAAAGATGTCACGGTAATACTCAAGATAATTTTTTTTCTCCTATTATTCCATGTAAATTATGGCAACCTGCAAATGTGTACAAAAATATCTGCGCCTGTTTTCTTCCACTCTTTATATCTTGAGGTGCTTGATGATGTGTGCTGACAGGTACAGGGTACACATTACAGGCAGCTAAATTAAAGCACACAGTTGAGTATGATGCGCTTTCATTAGTGACTCACTGTGGGCTGCGTCATGCAGAGAGACAGGTATGTAAATGATCGGGGTCCGCACTCGGGCTGACCAGCAGGAACAGATGACGGAGAACAGGGAAAGGCGTAGCAGATTTTGGCCCGGTGACCCTCACAGCCGGACCCGGCTGAGATTAGATGTCCTAATCTTCCTCTTGTCACTTTACACACTGCTGCACCAATCCACAGACGTCAGTGCGGCCAGTAACTTCACAACCTGGTTCAACACTACTTGACGTGTGGTGACTCATTCTCAAAAAAAGTCATTTCGTCTCATTCTAGGTTATTTTTACCTGAAAAGATATATTTTGTCCAACAAGATTTAGTCCATTTAATTAATTTACTCAGACAGCTGATAACTTACATTGAGCAGATAGTGTGCGACTGTGTGCAGGTACTGGCCTGACCATAATACAGATTTTTTTTGTATTTCTTTGTGCCTGAAGCCCGTTGGCCACAATGAGATATTCATAGACTTTCCCATTCAAATGTATGTGAAGAAATCATGTACTAGTGAAATGACTGCCTCCTAATGACACAGCTGCTTAATTTTGGTTGATGACCAAGGTTTGATCAATGAGAGAACAGATAAGGGAAGCCCTAGGCATATGTTCGAAGTAGAACAGTGCAGTTGGTGATGTTTTCCGGAACTGAAGGGGTTAAAAGAGTGGCCTGTCTCTTTAAGTAGCCAGCATCTGTCTGATATTTTGGCTACTTACAGCGTCCTCTCTCACAGCAGGCCACCCAGCTCCTGATCATTGCCATCGATCCGCAGGCCTTGATTGCGGGACTCGGCTGCCCGCACTCTGGAGTCACCAGAATCAATTTCAACGATCACTCCATTTGGTTCCTACTGTGAATGATGACAATGTTGGCATTCCACATGCAACCAAAAGGCCTGATAAAATCTGCTCCATTGATCGAGAGAAATGACTGCATGTGGTCACAGACAAACAACCCCGAGAGGCAGCGCCTTACAATAGTTTTTCATAAAAAAAAGAAATTATTATTATTGTTATTATTATTATTAGTAGTAGTAGTAGTAGTAGCAGTAGTCATAGTAGTAGTAGTAGTAATAGCAGCGGCAGTAGTAACAGTTTAACTGCAATAGTAGTAGTAGTAGTTGTTGTATCAGAGGTAGCGACAGTAACATTATGAACCAATTTTTCAAGCCAAAATGAGCAATTGTCGTTTATTCTTTCATTCAGTCAATTCATTCAGAGTATGATTCTTGGAGGGGAATTTAGGTTTCTTTTTTTCTACAACCTAGGCCTTTTCCCGCGTTGTCAATGATCAAATATAACCATCTTTATCATAAAATCAAAGAACGATCCAGTAATCAGTTTGGAGGCCCTGCTCCTGCTGACTCAAACTGCTATCCCAGGGAAGAATAGGGTGCGTAGATACACATTCATATATAACTTGGGTTTTCAAAGATGGGAAAATCATGGAGCAGTTACTAATGCACATACCTATGATGATGTTCCTTCACAAAATCCATCCAAAAGTACATTTTCATTTAGTTATGCCCAACACTTCTAGTTTATGGTGCTATTTATAACTCACACATTATCCCCATGTAATATGCTTATCATTACAACACGTTTCTTGGGTATTGAGAAATCAAGGTTGTCACAACTGAGGACAAGCTTCAAAGTTGCTGGTGCTCTGTTCTTGAATGACAGCATTTTGCATGGGAGGTGTTCTTCTCTAGTTATTGCTCTGACCATTGTGTATTTCAGTTTCTATAGTTCTTGACCCAGGCTGTAGGAGGCCCTAAAGTCACTTGTTATGCCGTGGCCCCAGAGACCCAATGTCATGTAGTGCAGGCCCCGGTTTCCCTCTAGAGCTCCTCCTGTTAGTCCACCAGTGTAAACTTGCATGTTCCAAGAATATCCTGGCTTTACATCAAATTCCCTCCAGTATTTTATGCCATATTATTCAGGCTTAGAGCACAAATCAACCTAAATGCCTCCAGCCTTTCCTCTAAAGTGATAGTGTTTGTCACTCTGCTCACTTATCCAACACTGTCCTGATAACTGGCAGCTTGTTTTTCACCTGCATGTCCTTGTCTCCGTGTCAAAGCTGATGACCCGCGAGAAAATATGAGGACTCTCCATTGATCGGGCTGCTTGAAATATGGCCCAACACACAGGCTTTTTGCTTCATGTGCTAATTTATACACATCAGCCATGAAGAGGAGCCTCAAATATGTACAAAACTTTGTTCTGAGCTGCTCCCAATGCTGCTTACAAAAAAATGGCCCTCCTTGATTGGACAGTGATCGCATGGTATGTAAATTTAAAGAGGAATAACCAGCTGAGGGGCGGCACAGTGGTATAGCGGGTAGCACTGTTGCCTAACTGCAAGAAGATCCTAATTTTGAGTCCAGCTCGGGGCCATCCTGTTTGGAGTTTGGAAGCAGTTCCCATGTTCGCATGGGTTTTCATCCGGCACTCTGGTTTCCACCCACAGTTCAATGACATGCTTTTCAGACCAATTAGAGACTCTAAATTGCACTAAGGTATGAGTGTGTGAGTGAATGGTGAGTGATCCCAGAGATGGATTGGCGAATTGTCCAAGACGTGTTTCTGCCTCCTGCCTATTATATGCAGGGATAGGCTCCAGCTCACCGCAAACCTGACCAGGAATAAGCAAGCTAGATAATAGATGGGTAACCAGCTCAGAAGCTGACTTGAAATCTGTTGCATGATTCCCTGCCCTAATGGGTACAGATATTACCTGTTTTAATGACTTCAGCTGATCTTGTCTCTGATGCATAGGGGAAGACGCGGACCACTTTATCTGACTATTATTGGACCTGAGTGCCACTCTGGATGGCTGTGGAACAATAACCATTTCCTCCTTATCTGAAAATTCATCTCTGTGATCTGTATTTACCTCCAGACAGTCTTCATTTTCAGATGTGCTCTCCTCTACTTCACTCTCCTTAGGTTCGCTTCACATTCTCCCAGACAGTCATTCATTTCTTCATTCTGCATGAATGTAGATTTTGTTCCTTGGACAGGGATGAGGGATGCAAACACAAAACAAGGAAAGTCTTCATTGTTGGAAATAATTTTAATCATTTGCTTTCACCGCTTTAAAACTTTAAACTTCAAGTTGGCCCAGATCACTTCAGGAAGGTTAAAATGGTTCGCACGCCATACACCTCTTTAGAGGCTGAAAAGAGTTGAGAGAGGCAGAAACATGTGCCTGGAGTGCCTTTGAGAATGAGAGCCACAGTCTTCATTTAGAGTCCTGGGTTACCGATGGATCCTGGTTTTGTGCCAAAATGCAGCAATGTCAAACTGCTTGGGAAGTTTGAGAATAAAAGGCCCAACATCCTGGTCATATTTGAAAGAGCAAAGGCATGATTTTTTTTCTTTTCTTGCATTCACTAAAACTTCACACAGCACAACAACATAGCACAACACAACTTCAAAATAGCACTTTCCGTCACAGTGTCGTGAGAAGTATTATATTTTTTTCTTAAAGCACTTTTTGGCAGCAGAATGCTAACTGCAGTTGTTCACCGAACAGTGTGGTAGTGGTGGGCAAACATCAGCATTGTTGCGGTCTGGATTCGCCAGGTAACCAAAGAGACTGAACCGTTTATAATGCACTGAAAATGGACCTCCTGAAAGATGCATTCCTGGGTGAAGATTTCTTTAAACTCTATTGTCAATGGACTGCGAAAACAGAGTATTTGGCTTGTGAAATCTAAGTGTGTGCACCATAAAGCGAGTTCTTATGGCTTGCGATTGGCGCACATGGTGTTACATCGAATTGTGTCTTCGAATCGCCTCCAGTTGGTTTTGCGTGCTCTTCACAGGACACGCAAGGGCATCTTTGTTTGGACAGGGACTTTTTCGGAAACTGCTGGAGGAAAACCCCCATTTGTAAAAATACACATGTATGTGTGAACTAGGTCTTACCCAGGATTCACTGCTATTCAAGCCTCTTTTGAGCTGGCCCATGGTGGTGCTAATTAGCATTCAAATTGACAGAAATCACCTGTGTTGATGGTTTAGCAATTGAATTTAAAAAGGGCCCGACTCCATGTTTAAACAGTATGGAATTGGGCCTTTATTGAATTCACCTGTTCAATTGTGCTTGTAATACTGAATTAAGGACATTTTTCATTGGTGCTTCTAGTATTTTGTCTATCTCCAGTTTTTGCTGAATGTTTATGCACATATTCTATAGTGAGTGCTCTGAGGGAGAACTCATCGCTTCAGGAGCTGTACCTGGCTAACAACAACCTCAACAGTTTTCAAGATGCGATGCAACTGGGTGACCTTCTGAAGTACAACCGCAGTCTAAAATCGCTGGACCTGAGCAAGAACCGTATTTCTGATTCAGGTGACTTATTACATGAGACAATACTTGCACATATGAGATGTTGTTATTGTACATTATATTATTTAATGCATGTTTGTGCATTTTGTTAAAATGACATTTAAGAAAGTATTGTATTGGTCTCAGTGCATAAATGTAAAACATAACGATGGTATCTCCTTCCATAGGTCTGGAGGAAATATGTGAGGGATTGAGAGCTGGGCGATCAGAACTGAGAAACCTGGTTCTGTGGAACAATCAAATAACTCACAGGAGCATGGTCCACCTGGCTAAGATTTTGGTGAGAATGATTAGCACTCATGAGGACTAAATGTGTTGATTTTTGCTTATTAATTATATACCAGTTCAAAGTGCTACGATATACCCCGTTATCAACACACCGCTTCTCAAACCACTAAGCACAGACCAAAAAAAAAAAAAGCCAGACAATTAAATCGCTGAATTTATGGATACACTGAATTGTTTTTTGGTTTTGTTTTTTTCCAGATATTCTAAGACTGAAATTATCTGAGCCTGTGATCAAAATCATTGCCTGCAGTACGACAGGACTGTGGAGGCAGGGCATTTTAAATCCATAAAGACTCTTCTCCCATTTTAGGCCTGGCATTTAGCCTTTGTGCTCGCGCTCTTAAATCACACGCCCACGAACCCAAGGACACGGGGCATGACTGGCGGCAAAAAAGAAAAATAAAGTGGGCACTCTGAAAATAGCCTGTCTTCTCTTTGCAAGATATCTTATAGATATATAAAAAAAATCCCTAATAATATCCATTCTTCTTCTTCCCTCGCGCTGATTGTCAGAATAAACTACACCTTCCGTCATCTCGCTGGCGATTGGAAATCAAAAGGATACAAATTAAAGGCCCGAGCTCTTTCTTCTTGGCCCCGGCATATTCAGAGCTGATCCATCCAGGCCAAAAATAAAGCATACTTGTTCCATTTCAGTGCCACTGAATGGGAACGGTTTGATTAAATAATAGATATGTGTTTAGGAGGTTTTCTCATCTAGTCTGTCATTAAGAAGGATAACTAGACATCCTTGCGACCGTAATGATCATAATTAGTCCAATGGCTGGTCGTGTCGAATATGACACTCGAAGGGCTGTTATTAACCTTTCTGTTTTTTTTTTCTGGGCTGCCACAAAAAAGAAGCGTAAAACGGATCTAAGAGCAGGTTATTTGGCCGATATGGATCCAATTCAGCGGTGGAGAATTTGATGAAAATATTACAAATGCGTTCCTCAGAACAATATTTCCTCTTGAGTCTAAACGCTTCATTTCAGTACCATAACAAGTCTTTTTGAAATGGTGTAGCTTTTTGGTCCTGTGAAACTAAGTTGTGCACTGCGTTTTGTGTGTAAGTGCTACTTATTTGTTTACATGACTTTCATGCTAAAACAATGAATAGTCAGATACACTAATCGGACCCCAATGTCACAAAATATATTTTTCAGATTGAATATGACCTGCCCAGTGCAAATATCATTGGTTATCCCAGTGTAAACATGTACAGAAGGCTAGTACTCCGCCATTTGAGTATAATACATTCCGTACATCATATAAATACATTGTCGTGCCACTGCACTAATCTTTGCATTATGTATTATAATTCAAACCATAAAAACTTATTAATGCAGTTTAATAATGATTTCATATCACCCTCAAAGTTGTGTAAATATATCAAGTATATAACACAACTTGCTAATATGCAACAATTATGCAGTCAAATGTATCTAGTCTTTGAAGGTATTTAATATTCATTTATGAAAAGTCATATTTAAAATGTGTTAGACAGTCGAAAGAGTGTGAAAAGATATATAGAAAACATTTTCATTGCTTCTTTAGTAATAAAAGCTGATGGAGTCTGCCTCAAAAGACAATATAGAAATGCGCATTTTATTAGTTTGAAAGTTTCAGGTACATCTAAAGCTTAATTTTTTTAACTTTCTATTACCTGTGCCTATGACCAGGAAACCTGGGTTTAATCTTTTTCCATCCATTTCCAGTAGTTGTAAGCAGTCTGTCACATTTCAGTCCATTATAGGCAAGATGGCTGCCTGTGAACCAATGGTTTTGACATTTCACCAAGACTCAGAAGGTTGGTGGTGTAAAACCCAGTGTTGATATCGCAAGATCAGAGTAACCATTGGGCCCTTGCGCATGGCCCGGGGGATTGGCCCCTGCTTTGGATGAAAAAGCATCGGCTAATTAACTGTAATGCTTCAACAGCGTAGCCCATTATGATGTTCTTTATACTTCCTCTTATCCATAAACTATCATATTCATCCTTAAGAAAAAAAAAATCTAAATACCAAATAATTAGTACTTCTCTGTATATCAGAGAATCATTTTAATCTGTGGGGTTTCTCCTATCATATCATATGGGTAATTCTCATAAAATATGGATAATTATGTGGTATAATGTGTTTGTCTTGCTCTAAAAATAGAGGTTCTTTAACAGGGAGAAAAATAGAATATTGATGCTGTTGAATTCCTAATTCCGTATTCCTTTTGAAGAGACTCATTTTCTGGGTTTTATAAATCTCAAATTAAAGAAGAGGAAAAAAGAGACAATACTCATAAAAGATCTGGCTCCCCAAGTGAAGAACTGAGCATCCTTTGGTGCTCATTCCGAATCTGCAGTAGGTTATGTAAGCTTATCTTTAAGACATCAGCATGGCTGACAGAGAGCATTGTTGTGTCTTTAATTGCTCCTAATTATCCCGAGTGCTCCTACGAGGTCTTCAGTCCTTGGGAATATTAAACTTGCCCGATGACTGCTGCTCCAGTCCCAAGCTGCACATTTCAAAAGATGGCATTACCACAGTCACAGTGTGAAGCACTCAAGTGGGTTTGTAGGCGCCCTGGTACAAATTAAGTCTGAAGTGAACCTTGGATTTATTTAGCTGCTTGTTATTTTTTTTTATTTCTTTTCTTTTTTTTTTCTGATGTGGCGACTGAAGAAGCGTGATGAGGGTGGAGAGAGGTAGCGCGCTCTTCAGTTTGCCAGGCGAATTCGTGAGCGTCGTGTCTCCCCTGTTGCCACTCACTTTTGTATGTCTGCTAATAAGGCTCTGGTGTGTAGACAGTAGGTTACTCTTGAGAGACAATCTTAAAACTTCTGGGTTAGCTAACAGCAGGTGAGACCTCGATTTGAAATGATCGTCTAAAAATAATCCAGAATTTCATTAGCAGATGCCATACAAATGGTGTGATACTCACGTTCTGTTAAAGTCTTCGAGATTGAACATTAACCCCTCATGGCTTGTGACTTTGTTTGTGCTGTGTTCCCTTCCAGCCTCTCGTAAGCTCACTAGAAACGCTGAACCTGGGCCGTAACAACCTTCAAAATAGCGGGATCCAACTGCTGAAAGAGGCTCTGATGATTAACCGCTCTATACTGCGACTTGGCCTGGTTCACACTCGAGTTGGCTGTGAAGGTACTATATTGATTAGCAGTGTTATTTTCTAATTAACCAAAAGTTTTGTGCCTTGTGACTTGCACTGCGGGAAAGTATCACTATTGCATGCGTATTGCATAAGCACCCAGTGAAAACATGAACATCAATTATGAAGAACTTGGTTTAAAAAAAAACTGCTTGCATAAAAATTAATTTCAAAGTAGTTGAATTCTGGTATCTGACAGATGTGAACAGATGGGATTCCTCTTATTTGTCAGTTGCGTTTCTCTTTTTTTTTTACATCGGCAGGTGCTGTGACTTTAGCTGAGTTTATCGCCGAAAGCCAGCAGATGCAGCGACTGGACGTGAGAAAAAACCCGATTCGCACTGCTGGACTCCTGGCCCTCTGGTTGGCGCTGAAGATGAACCAATCTTTGATGAGACTGGACCTGGACACCACCCCCAAAGATGAGAAGGTAAGTTTCAAATCTTGACGTCCGCTATCTTAGTCTTTCGAAATTCAGCATTAGGCTGTTTACCTGCTCAACAAGGCCAGTGTTAATTAGATGTTTGCTCTGGGGCAGTTTCTCATGGCTTGGGCTAGGCTCCAGGGTTCAGTGAAGGAGAATACTTGATTCTATAGCATGCAATGACATTCCAGAAGATTCTTTGCAAGCAACCATATTGGTTGGGCCTTTTCCTTTTCTTGACAATGACCCCATGCTCAGAGCAAGATCCAAACATGGTTTTTTTGAGATCCGTGTTGAAGAACTTGTTTAGTTTGAACAGAGGCCACCTCAAATGAAGAGCCAACTTCCCCATTTATGCCAAAACACCCAACATTACAATAGAGCTCGCAAATGCTTTTCTGGCTACAATGGACCCAAATGTTCTCAGCAGTGTTCTGATTTAACTGACAGCCTTCTTAACCTATGATGTACATTGAAACGACAAAAGAGTACTAACGCCACGCGGATGCCCATGGTTTTGAAATGATGGATGACCAGGTGTCCAAGTACTTTTTTCATGTTGCGTATCCTTTGTTCAGAATGATGTCCTTTGTTTTAACATAATGATGAATTCTTGTCACTCACTAGACATAAATGAGTCCTTCATGAATTTCCCGCTGATGCTATTTGACTGGAAGAGCCTTATTTTGTGGGACGAGTCCTCGGCTTTTCAAACAATGCATCAATTCTTTTTCTTTTTATGATCATGCGGAAGCCTTAGGAAAATGATGCCACAACTTTAATACGTGCCCCTGCTGGATTAAAAAAAAAATAATTAAGCTCACTTGCCATCTGTTTGTCATGATTTTATCTTCACTAACTTATTTGCATATTAAAGCATTAATTAAAATCTCCAAGGAAAGTGAGCTTACTTTAAAATGAACTCTAAAGCTTGTTTGTGTGCATGCTCTAAACTTCCTTTTTTGCATAACAGTGCCTGCGTTGATATTGTTCTTATGTTGCGGTACATTGTGTTGTTTATTTGTCTGCATGAAATACGGCCAGCTCATTCATCAGTTTGATGAGGGTAAATAACGAGTCATGATAGACTGAATGGCCCTTTCTTGTCATCAAAAATTCTTATGATCTTGCGTTTTAAAGCTCATTGATCAATCATGCATTTTGTTAATGAGGGGTACTCTGATGTTTACCCGGATGGATCATGTTGTGAAAAAAACATACTAATTAATATAAAATGTATGAATCCAGTATATGAAGTTGGCCCAGGGCAAAGTTGGTCCTCAGACTCTGTATGTATGACTGGCCTGTGAGTTTCGAACAACACTGACACCGTGGCGCTGTAAGATGTACTACTTTACATGGTCGTCCTGTGTTCACTAAGAGATCAGGTACAGAGCTTAGTGAAAAGATTGAGGAAAAAAATACAGTTAACAGTTTTATGATGTATGAATATGTAAATTTAAGCAGGTCATACATTTGCAATTTGACTAATGTATCTTATTTCTTAAAGTCGGCAGGAGTACTTTAATGTGGCTTTGGTATTGTTTGGCTCAAAGACAAAAATTGCGATTTAAAATAATAATATTCCTTCCTGTCAAGATTAAGAGATGTAGATGTGCTTTGTCTTGGCTCTGCACAGCATGGTAAAAGGTAGCATCACTGTATCCATCAGGAATCAGCATGTAATCTGATTATCTCTGATTTGAAGCAATCTCATGGAATTCCCCAAGCTCGTGAATTATGAAAATATTGGGGTTTTTTTAGACATAAGGAATGGACCACTAAAAATACAAGGGAAAAAAAGAAAAAGCAGCTTTGTGATTTATTATTTGATTTTAGTTTCTCACATCTTTGTTTACAACTCGTGAATTTTCATGTCTGTATCTGAGCAACTCCATTTGCTCGTCATCCAGTTTTGGTGTTAATTATGAATAATTTACTCACCTAAAATATTTATAGTGGAGTCTTCAGAGATGCTGTATTTGGATGCTAGGTTCTCTGAAGTGGTTTCAAGGTACTATGGTATGTGTTGATTTCTCCTTATCTTTCCATGGGGAATTTGTTAACTTGATTAATGGCTAAACTATAAAACTTAATTCAAACATGAGCCGTGGTGTGCTAACACTATGTGTTCTTTTTTCTAATATTTATTCCACTTTGCAAAGTGCTTTGCCTCTTGCAGTCTAGAGGCTATTTCAACAGAAATAATAAAAAAAAATCCTGGTGCCTCCATTTATGTGCCATTCTGCTATGAGTTAATTCCCACTTAGTATAATTACAAGTGCAAGTTCGACCATTAGAAAGGTTGTCTTCTGGGAGAGCCTCTGGTGGATCTCAGAGCTGTTTCGAGGTGACAGTGTATCGCTGGGCTTCATGGTGCTTACCTCTTTGAAGGTGCTGGCTGACCATGCATGTAGCCTGAAATGGGCTTGGCGTGTGGGTAGAAGTGCTGACAGATCATGATGGCTTGAACATCCCAGGGACAGTTTGGGTTCCTGACATATTAAACATAATGCAAGAATGAATTCGTTGACTTTGACAGGTCCTTGACAAAGATCAGCCATTTTGTTCACTTGCTACCAAATTCTGTAATGAGTGCCATGCACTCATATAAATGCAATTAACATGGGCCAGTTTTATAGATATTCATGTTGTCGTCTGACAATTATGTCCGCAATCTTCAGAAATATGTGCCTACAGAAATGGCAGGTGGTATAAAATATTTTAGGACACACAGCTGTAAAAATAAGAGACTTTCTGGTGACCTGCTTAAGCCTTATAAAGTTTAGTAACCTGAACTTTTTTTTTTTTTAGCCGAAGACCTCTCTGGAAAGCTTGTCAAAATCCACCATCTTGCCGCAAAAACGGAGCCGTCGCGCCGCTCCGGTGATGGATGCGCGGAAAAAAAGGCATATTTGCCAGCTGTGTAATTTACTGCAGCACTCATTTACATATTAAAGCATTAATTAGCCCCTCTGAGCGCTTGTGCGGGGGATAGCGTAATCATCGGACATGCCGTCGCGGGGGAAGAGTTCCTCGGAGCCGTCCGGGGGGAGGGCGAGGCGAGCTCGCCGGGGTCTCCGGGTGCCTGTGTTGACCATGTGCTCTGTGTTTGTCGGCTTTGTTTCCCTGCTCTGAGGGGATGTGCTGGTGCGTTGCAGGCTTTTTTGAGCTTTTGCAGGGCTCTTTGATGTGTCACATTTGATCTGTCTCCCTGTCAGTTTAATAGCTCTACTTTCCTGCTCGCGCCAGTCAGAGGTGTGACCCAGAGTTTTGCAGGAAGCAGAATTCTGCTTTTCCCCTGTGTGTGCGTGTGTCTGTGTGTGTGTGTGTGCGCGTGTGTGTGCATGTGTATGAATGTGTGGGCATGTGAGTGTATACATACACCTGTGTTTATGTGTGTGCATGTATGTGTGCTGGGGGTGTATGAATGTTAGGGTACGTGTGAGTGTGTATATATGCACGCATATATATACACACACACACACACACACACCTGTGTATGAGTACTCAGTTATGTGTGTACATGTGCCTGCTCTGTGTGTGTGCTGGTGGGGGTATGCTGGTTTGTATGTGTGAGTGTGTGCATTTGTGCGAGTAGAGAGTTGCATCCATGCCTGTATGCAGTGTGTACACGCATGTTTCAGTGTAAATATTGATGTGCACATGTGTGTATGCTGGCCTGCGAGCCGTGGGCGAGATGATTGTGTGGTTGCTGGGATGCATTTTTTGGGGTAGAAGGGTTGTTTTTGTAGGCTAGCCTTGTAGGAGCATGATGCTTCTGTGGCTATGGGCTAGCATGCTGGGAACACGATGGTTGTGTGGCTGATGGCTAGCATGCTAGGGAGAGGATGTTGCGTGGTTGCAGTCTTCCACAATTGGAGTGGTGTGGTCATGTGATTGCAAGCTGGTGTGTTCTGTGCCAGATAATTATGTGGTTTCAGGCTAAGATGCTAGGGGAGGTATGGTTGTGTGGTTGCAGGCTAGTATGCTTGGGGCTGTTTAGTTATCTGGTTGCAGGCTAGCATGCTTGGGACAGGATGGTTTTGTGTTTGCATGGATGAAGGCCTGAGTTTGGTGGGAATACTTTAAGAGAAAACACATCAGCAGTGCATTGAGGGCTTTTTAACAGCCACTGTATAGATGGGTTCAATATTCAATCCATTCTAGCAACACAATACTTTATGAAACTCTTCATTTATCCAGCGGTGTCATTAATGCAGTCCCTCGCATCTCCAAGCACTCTGTGACCCTATTTCCAAATCCACATTTACACCAGTTGCATGGCTGAAGAACTGCAGTGAAGGCAGTTTTAGCTTTAGCAATATGGGCTGTATTAGGCTTCATGACTTTGTTTTCTTCAACTGCCATAGCGAGCAACACAAGCAGCACTTTCAAGCACACATTGCCGCCAGTAATGCTGTGAATGGAACTAACCTTTCACCATTCACTTGGCACTGCGAAAATAACGTTCAAGAATAAAAATTTTAGCATCTCTTTCAGGGCACGCTCTTTGACTCCACGCTTAAGTGCTTTGAGTCACCACTCACTGACGCCGGCGCTTGACGTTCACGTCATTTGAATATCATGAAGCCCTTAAAAGTCACAGGCTATCGTTGTGGTTCAGCCTCAAAGAAAACTTTTGCCATCTCACATGTAGATAGGCTGTTATGTTGGTCTGTCCGTACCGAGAACTGAGATAGAACTACATGTATTTGTTTACTTTATGACAGCTATGCTTGAGCGTATCTTACAGCATGTGCTAAATGGCTATTTTAAATTATTTCACCATATATAATATGGTCATATGTTTTGACATTCCTGTTTCCTTTCTATTGCCAAATAATGGCAGTTTACCAGGCAAAGAGTGTGAGCTCATGGTGACATCTGTGCCTTTACGGACAGGTAGGTGTGTTGGTGTCAGCTCTGTGCCATAGTTTGGTCTCTTTAGGCAAAGAATTCATCCATTACCAACATGTGCTCCTTGGGTTTGACTCCCACACACCCTCTTCTTCAGGGGCAGGGAATCCAACTCATGGAGAGCCATAGCTCTGGATGTTTCAGATGTCACTCTTCTCTAACTCACCTGATTCAAATGATTAAGCCCTTTAAAAGCAACCAACATTTGAATTAGGAGTCTAAGAGCAGAGATTCGTCTACAACGTGCAGCGACATGGCTCTCCAGGAATAGAGTTCCCCGCTACTGCTCCCAATCATAATGGAAACTTGAGCCTTGTTCTCCTTCATTATTTGAATCTCCATTGTTATCCTGAATTTTTTTTTACCCTGTCTGAAAGTTTAGGTGTATTGTTTTTGGTGGCATAAGTCTAAATGTCCGCATGCTGGCTTTTAAGCAGAAAAATGGTTCGATCAAACATCTTGACCTAAATGGGTCAAGGTTAAGGTGTAGGTCACCAATATAGCAAAAAAAATGCAGACAGGGTCTCTTGTGTCTGGAACCACTTGTTTCTTTTAGTTTGTAATTATTTTCTGAGAGCCAGCACTAGCACATTTGTTTATATTCAGCATTCTGTTTCACTGGAATTGGTCGAGAGGGAGCCGTGAGGTGGAGGCGTCTCAGGTGTATTCCTGCCTCATGCCCAGTGGGTGTTGAGATGGCCCTCTATAACACTGACCAGGAAAAGTATGTGAGATAATAAATTCATGTCTGAATATTCATGAATCACAATTAAAAATGGACATCGAATTCGGCACGGTGGCACAGTGGTTAGCACTATTGCCTCACAGCAAGAAGGTCGTGGGATCGATTCCGGCCTGGGGCCTTTCTGTGTGGAGTTTGCATGTTCTCCCCGTGTTCGCGTGGGTTTTCTCCAGGTACTATGGTTTCCCCCACCCACAAAAACATGCAATATAGGAACACTCTTGTATGGCTGCGTGCGAATGTTTAGTGGTGGTCGGAGGGGCCGTGGGCGCAAACTGGCAGCCATGCTTCCGTCAGTCTACCCCAGGGCAGTTTTGGCTACAGAAACGTAGTTTACCACCATCAGAGCGTCAATGTGTGAATGAATAATGTATCCATTGTGAAGCGTCTTTGAGTGCCCAGAAAAGCGCTATATAAAACTGATGCATTATTATTATTATTTAGCTGAAGTTTTAATCCAAAGCTACTTTGAGAAAATCAGAGTAAGCCAGAGCTCACCAACTGGAGTATTGTAGGGCCAAGAGCCTTGCTCAAGGAAGGGCACTGGAGCTATATAAGGATTAAATCATTTTTAACATAGTATTTTAAAGTTATAAATTGACCTCCGGCCTCAGTTCCAGTACTTTTTTACTTTCAAAGAAAATAATTTTACCATTGAGACTAGTTTGACTCGAAATTCATAATTGATTTGATTAAAAAAAATCATCTGTCAGGAAAATAGCAACGTTAAATAAGCTAGTGTCCTACCAAGTAAAAAAATAATATCTATAGTCTCATTACAAGACTAACACACTTGCTGCGATGGGATTTTTTTGTAGTAAAACAGCTGCAATGATCTTATTACGGCCACACTAAAGTTCGAACCGTCCAACCTCTCAAAACCCAGTCAAGCACCATTGCCGCCAGGCAACTGAGCATTATTATAACACGCTGCCGCAACGAACCTCCGCAACTGTGGAAGCCCCGGCACTTTCCTGCCTCTCCAGCTGGTGCAGCAGAGGCCGTCGAGGAGGCGTCCCGTCTGGGGGGAGCGCGTCATGCCGTCCCCTGCCCGCACCCAGGCGCCATGGAAGGGAGATAATTGGATTTGTTGTCACCTCCAGTGGCTGCCAGGAGCTGGCGTCCGCTCCGCTCAGGGATGAAGACATCACCGTGACAGGACCCTGAGAAAGGATCAGCTGCTGTCCCGGGCACCGCTAATAAAGAGCTGGCTACAATGTCCGAGCGGACGGGCTGGGGCCAGTTGTTCTCTGGTACCTGAGGCCAGAGGTTTCTGGGGGAGCTGGGGGATGGGGAGGGAGCATGTTGTAATGCTCATGTCGCACTTGCTCCGGTACCCACGTCCTGTGAAATGCTGCATGTTAGCCCCTTAGTGGTGGCTAGGTGAAGACTGGTGTCTTTGTTTCACAGACCGCTTCGACTGCAGTCCGAAGGGCTACACCAGGGGTTCTCAACCTTATCCAGAAGGTTGACCCTGGACGGTCCACGGGTTCACTGGTTATGGTTACATTTAAATGCCGTGTATAGCCCGAAGGTTCTCACCCTTACTCAGAAAAGGTTGATGTGGGCTCAGGCTTTAGTTCCAGCCATGCAGTTACACACCTGCTTCTGCTCATAAACTCCATGAGTCTTTACTTGATTTGTTTCATCAACTGTGTAACTGCTTGTTTGGAATAAAATCCAGCATCTACAAAACACTGAGAACCTCTGGGCTAAACACAACAATTACATTTAACTTTTACCAGTAAACCTGTGGAAGGTCTAGTTTTAGCACTGCAAACTATTGCCCACTGAGCAATTGAAATTGGCTAATTTTGGCTTACAAAACTTGTCAGGAGATACAGGAAGCAGAAATGGCTGGGTGCTGCCTGTTTTCCTATCTACAGATGCAGGTTATGAAAATCCCTCAGTAATCTGCAGAGGTGGGTATTACAGGGATCAGTAAGTAGCTGCTTGTCTATGTTTTACTTTCACCCATGTGCTCCTCCAGCTGATTTAACTGGATCAGTTCAACCTCTTGGTCTATGTGCTGCTCTAATTAGCAAATCCAGGTGATGTAAACAAAATACTGGGAGGGACTTTTACTTCCAGAATTTGAATTGTCCACCTCTGGTACTCAGCAGTTAATTAGCATGTTCCTTATCAATATAGTCACTTTTAGTTTTGACAAATATGTTTTCATTTAAATTACCTTCAAAGCCCTACACGTTCAGCTTTAATTATATAGAAATTTATTTTAAAAAGTGAAAATGTGGAATACAAATATATTAGAATGATATAAAGACTTCGAATTTGCAATAAACAGCGTAAACATAAGCAAATCTTTTGTCCTTTAGCAGTCTTTTTAACTCAGTGTAGTTCAAAGTGCATTGTACCGCCAATGTTTTGACTTGACTGTGGCCCCCATCTCTCAAATTCTAAAATTCCTGTCCAGATGCGAGCAGGCTGGGAGTGGTCATGTTAGGATGTTCAGTAGGGAGAAGGTACTCAGAAGGGCTGTCGGAGTCACCTGGGCCACAGAAGGATTGCGCCTGGAAGCAAGTCTTTCTCATCTGCTGCTCTCTGGCGGCACATTAGCTGCTAAGAGCTTATTCAAAAACCTGACTTTTTTATACGTACTTATAGAATTTTTTTAGGGAGAAGAAAAAAAACAAAGAATGAATCTAATTTTGCGGCGGCGTGATGGAGGGAGAGGGAAAAGTATCAGTAATTGGAAAAATGTCGGTTCTGCAGGACTAGACATCTCCATACCCAGGGGATCAATTACAGGAAGACTCATTCAGCTCTTTCTATTCAAATGAACACCTGAAGAGAGGGGTCTCGCTGGTTTTAAAAGCTGAGGGTATTACTAGATAAATGTTAGCCCAATAAAGAGCTCATCAGCTGCAATTTGTATGCATTTAAGTTGACAGCAAAATACTTCTTTTTTTTGTGTCCTCTTGGCGCCCCGCGTTTTTATCTCGCCTACTTAAGGAAGCAGGTAAACTACAATGTACACCATCGATTTGAAAACCCTCAACGACTCTTTTGTAGTGAAGCTACCTTCGGGAAGGATTTAGCTGTACCTGTTTGAAATGGAAGATTTTGTCCACCAAAAGAAAGCTTTGTTTTCGGTTTGCTTTCATGAAAAGGCAAGATCAAACAAGACAAACAACTGCATTCACAGCAGTTCAGTGTATTCATGAAAATGCATGGTACTAAAGGCAGAGGTATTCTTTTTAATCTTTTAAAACACAACACACGGATCTTACTTGAGTTTAAAGGAAGAGATACAGTACTGTAGATAGAACAGGTGACTCAAAGCATAAAGCTTTTTTTTCCTAATGAATTTGACACACTATATAACATATCCAAGCTAAGGATTGGTAACATTTTAAGCCACTGTCGATCATCTTTGCCACAGTTTGAAATGTTGCATCTTAATTGTACCACCAGTCTGTTGCTGCACTGTCACTTTGCAGTTTGAGACGACAAGTACTAGTGTGTGTAAGTGGTCCCGTAATGTACTGCAGGATATTTTGTGTACCTATCATATCTGTTCAAGTAAAACTCTTTGTTTAATCCTAGTTAGTCACACCCAAAATCCTCACTTGAATATACATTGCTATTTGTTCAGCATTTTTCTTAATTTACAGTCATAGTAGGTTCATTCACTACCTACTGTTGAAGCAAAATGGCGGGCGACACTGTGGCGCAGTGGTTAGCACTGCCACCTCACAGCAAGAAGGTTGCAGTTGTTCAAATCTGGCCTGGGGCCTCTCAGTGTGGAGTTTGCATGTTCTCCCCGTGTTTACGTGGGTTCCCCCCCAACAAAAGCATGCATTATAGGGACACTCCTACCAGTACCTCTGACCAAGGAACTGGAGTTGGTCCCTAGGCTGTTCCTAATAATAGGAGGGGTCAAATGCAGAGGACAAGCTACCCCATGGGGCTCAATAAAGTATATCTTATGGTGCTTCTGTCAATGGCACAAAATCATTCTAACATTACCCAGGTGAAAAAATACTATACTTGAATTATACTTTTACAGACTGTATTAAGTATGGTGTATGTTTTTTTCGCCCACTTTATGTGTAATTAAGTGTGCTCAATTAGTCATTGAATACTACTTGTGTACTACTTCAGTACACTTAAAGTGTACACTATCTAAAAAAAATATAATATCTAAAAAGTATATTTGTAATAACTTTTGTATGCAACAAATATACTTTTAATATAATTAAGTGTAATACTTTTTCACCTGGGTAAACCCAGCCTTCATTGTGGAGCTTGAATGCTGATCTCATATTAGTATATTCCTCTGGGTTCTCCATTTCCTCATGCTGTGTAAAGACACAAATTTTAACATTTTAGCTGAAAATTTAGCCTTTGAGAACATGATAAATGTAGTCCGAGATGGACTTCAAACTATGCAACTAAAAACCATACAGCTATCTTTTTCTTCAAATGCATATGAATTTATTTTGAACATTCCTCACTGTTGACTCGTTAGATGAGTGATTGATCGATTGACTCATTGATTGTTTATTATTCTCTCCTACCTGGTAGTTTTTCTCTCACCGCTGCATCCTCAGGCTTTGCCGTTCAGGGAGGCTTAGGCCTGCGAGACAAAAATGTAACATTATTCTCATTTATAGACTTTTACCCATTAAACTCTAACTTTTCTCTTATGTTTTCCTAAAGTAGGTATGAAGTGGAAAACAAGTTTATTTTTTCATAATGTAGGGCAATGTCACGTACATATTCTGTAACTGCTAGCTGCAGCACTTCACTGAAGCACCATCATACGAGTAAAAAAAAACTATACACATTTCAACAGATCATTTTGTGATGGTGATGCAGTCCACATGTATACAACATATTTTGTCCTTTTGCCTCAGATCTTTCCGCTGATATTGCTACCAATTACACCTCATTGGGTTTCAGGCCTGACTGCACTGAGGACATTTAAGGGACTCAAGTGAAATCTGACTTGTGCCAACTGACCAGGGCTGGATATGAAATTGACCCTGCATGTCATAATGAGTTGTATAGTCATTTGAACTTAAAAACAGGCATATGAATCTTGCCTGTGCATTGGTCATAATGACCTGGCACTGCCAAGCATGGTGCGTCCACAGTTTACCCCCGGGCAAAGGGTCATCTTGGTCACTGAAAATCATAGGACACAGAATGTTACAAATGTGCTGCGGAGTTTTCGGCGTCAGTTTCCTAACGTCCCATAAATGTTTTATGTTGATTTGAAACTTCTCAGAGGGAATCTGTTTTGTTTGCTTTGTATCAGAGCCTGATCAGTTGGCACAAGTGAAATTTCACTGAATTCCTGAACTTGTCCCCCAGCAGTCAGGGGTTTAATCTGACAGGTGTGAACTGGTGTCAACAGAAGCAGAGGGAGCTGCTGAAAACGGACATGTACAAACACATTGTGTACAGTGTTACAGAATGTAATAATTGGACATTTAAAAAGTGTATAGTTTTTTTTTTTTTTTACTCACTCTGTATTGAGAGATACATTCAAACCCAGGTATTACAACCCCAATTCAAAACGCAATGATTTTCAAATCACACCAGCCAGTATTTTTTTCACAACAGAACAGAGATAACATAGCAAATGTTGACCCTGAGAAATTTTTACAATTTTATACACAAAATGAACTCATTTAAAATTCGATGGCTGCTACAGGTCTCAAAAAAGTTGGGACAGGGGCCTGTTTACCCTGGTTTAGCATCCCCTCTTCTTTTTCACACAGAATGGAGCCGTCTGGGCATTGAGGAGACAAGTTTCTTGAGTTTAGCCATTGGAATTTGATCCCACTCTTGTTTAATACAGGCTGCCAGCTACTAGAGAGTTTTGGGTCTCCTTTGACTGACTGTTGGTTTAATTTTGCGCCAAATGATCTCAATCGGTGAAAGATCAGGACTGCAGGCAGGCCAGTTCAGCACACAGACTCTTCTAATACAAAGCCATGCTGTTGTAATAGCTGCAGTATGTGGTTTTGCATTGTCCTGCTGAAATACACAAAGCCTTCTCTGAAATAGATGTCATCTGGAGGGGAGCATATGTTGCTCTAAAACCTTTATATACCTTTCAGCATTCATGGTGCTTTTTAATACATGCAAGTGTCCCACACCATATGCATTAATCCATCCCCATACCATCAGAGATGCTGGCTTTTGAACTGAATGGTGATAACAGGAGGGGTGGTCTTTCTCCTCTTTAGCCCGGAGGACAGGACGCCCATGATTTCCAACAAGAATGTCAAATTTGGACTCGTCTGACCACAGGACACTTTGCTACAGTCCATTTTAAATGAGCCTTGGCCCACAGAACACAGTGGCGCTTCTGGATTATGCTCAACAATGGCTTCCTTTTTGCATGATAGAGTTTTAGGTGGCATCTGTGGATGGCACAGCAGACTGTGTTTACAGACAGCGGTTATTTGAAGTATTCCTGGGCCCATTTATTAGTGTCAATGACAGAATCATGGCGGTGAATGATTCAGTGGCATCTAAGGGCCCGAAGATCACAGGCATCCAGTAAAGGTCTTCAGCCTTGTCCCTTATGCACAGAGATTTTGCCAGTCTCTCTGAATCTTTTGACGATGTTATGCATTGTCAATGAAGACCTTCAAAGCCTTTGCAATTTGACCTTGAGGAACATTGTTTTTAAAGTATTCCACAATTTTTTTTACGCAAGCCTTCACAGGTTGGAGAGCCTCTGGCCATCTTTATTCTGAGAGACTCGGCCTCTCTAACACATCCTATTTATAGCGAATCATGTTATACACGTGATGCCTGTTAACTTAATTACTTGCCAAATGTTCTTTCAGCTGATTCTCTGACATATTAATTGCTTTTTCAGCCCTTTTTTGCCTGCGTCCCAACTTTTTTGAGACCTGTTGCAGTCAGAAAATTGAAATAAGCTCATTTTGTGAATAAAATGTGAAATGTCTCAGTTTTAACATTTGAAATGTTATGTATGTTGAATTGTAAATAACATATTAGCTCATATGATCAGAAAGTCATTGCATTTTGATTTTATTCATAATTTACACTTCGTCCCTACTATTTCCTAATTGGGGTTGTACATTAAATGGAAAATATCTAGATCTTGTACATTATTTTATACACATTTCTCTGTAATGCAGGGGTTATTGGAAACCTTGGGATCCCCACAAAAAATTTTCAATGGGCCTGAAGTCCCACAGGTTTGAATACAGCAGTTGCATTTGACAGAGCCACATATGGGTCCTTAGTTTTTAATGTCAATTGAAAATTGGACACGTGCTGTCATACTACTAAATTAGTCGCACTGGTTCGCTCATCTTGGTGGTCAGCATTGTTGCTTACAGCCAGACCATTTAAACATCAGCACTAAGCAAGGGCAATACATTTCTAATCATTAAACACATCCCTCTTACTTAATGGAGCATTGAGGTGATTGCAATTGGAGCACCAGCAGCGTAAGCTACACCTCATTAAATATGGCACAGTTTCGTCATTTGCTTAGCCAAAGGTTTGACAGGTTACATAATTAAACACTTTTTTCCCCTGAACAGAGTACATAAGGACACAGAAGAACAAATGTAAACACTATCAACAAGAAGTGTACTTACGGAGATAAAGCATAGGAACAGTGACTACTGGAGTCCCAGAAGATCCTGACAGATCAACGCTACATTAAAAGCGGCAATTGAGGATTGGAGGGGGGAAAAGAAGTTTCCCACCGTGTAAGGAAAGAGCTTTTCTCTGAAACTTTTCACAGGGAATGAATATAAAAGCTTTTTTCCCGAGCAATTCCTATAATGTGCAGTAAAAGCACCCCATTTAGTTAATAACCGTGCCATCATTAGTCATTTGCTAGTCAGGGTGCGCTCCAGAATAGTACTGTCAACTTCAGAATCAACTCCCACACCACTGAACTCTGCCAGCTCCGGGCTGTGCTATATTCTAGTGTTTTGTAAGCAGGAATGGACAATCCAGATTCTTAATGTAAAGTCCAGCCTGGTAATTTTTTATTTACTACCAACAAGATTAGGCTAAGCCCTTTGGTGGCAGTAATAAAAGGCAAATTTCTACATCCTGACCCCTAAAATGCCCACCTTTGATTAGAAGTGGAGTTCTTTTATACATACACACATATATATATATATATATATATATATATATATATAATGTATTATGTATGATTATAATATTATAATTATTATTATATTTTCTATTTTTGCATATTTTGTCAGTTCTTTGTTTCTACGATTGTTTTTTTTTTTAAATTCATTATATCTCCACCATGTGACTCTGATCATTCTTCCATTGTGGTCTTATATATATATATATATATATATATATATATATATATATATATATATATATATATATACATACATGAGCTTTGTAAGCATTACTAGAATCTAGCATTACTAGAATCTTAGGTCTGTTTAAACGTCATGTGGACTGATGTCTGATTCGATCTAAATATCCTGGGCTCTGAAGCAAAGAGGATGGAAGTAAATATCAGGCAGTATGCAACAGATCAACTGTCAAGCAGGCTGAAAAAAGAAAAAAATATTTTATAGCAAATACCTGAGGGCAAAATGTACATTTCAAAGCCAGGCAATGCAGTATATTATTAGTAGGGACCCCAGCAAATAAGTTACGTGTCAAGGCACATTGTATTAAACATTGATGTAGTGTTTTCACAATTGTAAAACTATAAGTATCTGATCAGACCACAGACTATGCACTTGTTTTGAGGGGGTATTGTATTTCAAAATCAACAGTGAAAAAACATGGTGAAATACTCAGATTTAGAAAATGTATGATATGCTGTTGAAAACTCTGATATGGAAAGGTTTGGACAGCTAACACGTGGAATAATGCAGGATTTTCAATATTGTTAACAGAACTGTCGACGGAACGCCTGACCATGACATGACAAGTATAGTCAAGATTCTTTGGTTTGTTTTTTGTCGATGCCATCGCACAGAGGATAGCTGGGGCCGACACACACTGGAAATGTGACACGTCGGTAAACTTCAAAACAAACAAGGCAAAACAATACAAAACAAAACACCGGAAAGACGGGTACACAAGTGTACCTGTGCACCCGGCAGTCAATGGAAACTCAGAGGCTGGTTGCCTGATCGGGTTTGTAATTACCTGTGACATGGTGTCTCAATCATGATAGCAGAATAAAAATGTAAGAGCAGGAGTGCTGGTATTTGATTGAAAGGCTGCTTTGTCTCGTGAAGGCAGTTTGAAAGGGCATCTCATCTTCAGATTTGGCCACAAGGCACCACCAAGAACGCCCATCCCCCCACTGCCAAGTCTAGCAAAAGAATAAAAGCAAGGGCATAATTTATGGACACTATGATAATGGACAGGATCTGTCTTGCACTGACAGATAGTCATATTTTAAGATTCGGCAAAGATAGCAACAGATGCACTGATCTATTGCAAATGCTTTGCTTTTAGCAATGAAAAATATGCCACATGAATAAGATACCCATTGAAGTTTATGTTCTTGAGTTTTTCTTTATGAATAAATAGTGGTCAAAAATAAAAAGGCAAAAACTTACAACAAGACGAACATTTTGCCGTTTATTATTGGGACAGGACGTGCTCGCAACAAATATATTGCTCATCATTTTCATTTGTTCTACAACCGTTAATGTTCATGAGTTTAAATGATCGGTCCTCACCCGAGGTCCGCAGTGATATGATGAAGTGTTTGTAGTGGTGCTGGGAGCATTTTTTTCTCAAGTCAGAACGTGTACACAGTTCAGCCAGACTTTTGTAAAGATCGATGGGATTGTCTCACTTGCCAAGTGGTATTCCTTACTCACTCAACCACGACTCATTGCAGTGTTCCTTGAAGTATAAATAGGCAGCAGACTCACAGAAGGAGAGTTTCTGTCAAAGAATAAAAGGGGAATATGCAAATCCTTCAGTGTTAAAAATGGCATCTCACACAATGTTATGTGTGTTGTATTGTACTGTGTGCTGTTTTGTTTTCCACTTCTGTGACGGCGAATGCAGAAGCACAGTGATGTCAGCCATGAGCTGCAATCCTAGCACCATTCCTTTCCGGCAAATCGACCCCTCAAGTGCCAATTCGATGACGTCATTCCGCGCTCAGTCAATTTCCTCAGGAGGATACGTGGGAAGCAGTGGGCTAAACTGGGGCCCAGTTTGGCATCTAACCTTGATACTTTTCTCTAAAAATAATTTTCCAAGCAGCTTGCATGTCCTTAGTGACATCACGCAGGTCCACACAGTAACGGTAAATCAGATTCATTAGACTGGTCCAGTCTAATGAAACTAGTGGTGGTGTAAGACATTACGTTTAGACTCCCTGTTGTGGCTTAATGGTTAATGAACTGAGTTCGCCAGATCATTTATTTCTATCCGTTGAGTTTTACCCTTACACTTAAACTAGATTGGTTTAGTGCAACTCTTACTGAACGTATAGATTGTGACGTGAGCTGTGTAACTCCCCGGAGAAAAATTGGTTCCCAAAGGAACCTCTATGTCTTGATAGTAGACTGGAGGCTAGTTTAAGGCTCCTTTTTTGAGCAAAATGTTTATGTCTGAGAAGTTTGCCACTTCAAACCTCGGGGAAGTGAAGAACAGGTTCCTCTACAGAGAGAGGCCAAATGACCTTTTTTTTTTTTAGATTGCTGTGAATCATCAGTTTAATTCCACAGTCAGCCCATTTGGACATACAAAATGGCATTTTAAGAAACTGATAAGAATGGCAAATTCATAGTTTATATGTAAACGCAGAATTTTGTGCCGAAGTATTCAATCTGTTTATTCATCTATTTATTTTTGACAAACAGGCACAGGAGTCATTGAAATAAATGCAAAACATTAGCATCACATGCAGAGGATTACTAGCAGCTCTCGTATGTGGGACGCTAAAGCTGGCTGTGCTTTGGGGACTGCCTGTGCTAAATGATATTGACATTCAGATGGGGCGAGATTGCCACTTTAATTCCCGTGCAATGGATGGTGAGCTCGCTGTCTTAGTCACAGATCCTGGGGCCCCCGGTGAGGGGGGGGAAGGCTACCGTCTCTCTGCTCAGGTGGCCCCCACCGTGTCAGGCCGCACACCTGCAGTGACCCCGCCTCGCCATTATTTTCCACCGCAACCTGCTGCTGCTGGAGGTTTACTGTCAGTATCGGGCCCTGTTACAGATGGTCCTTCGCTGTCATCCGCGAGCAATCTTCATACTGTGCATAGGAATGATTCATTAAAAACAGCCCAGCCGGCTGGAGCAAAAACACATCTGAACCTGACCTGATCCACTCTGGTCCTCTCTCTCTCTTTCTCTCTTCTTCTTCTCTCCCTTCCTGTCTTGCATTGTCTATTGTGCTGAATTTCAATGTGCCACAATGAGTTGCCACAGTCTTTCCACTTAAAGTGAAAATCGCATTGAGAAATTCTCTTTTAAAAACGCTGCCTTCTTTTCCGCTCACGCTGACGCAAAACTGCCATCCACGAAGAAAGACAAAGGAATATTTGTACCCAGTGTCTGAAAGTTTTTTTTTTTCGTATTGCAACCCTTTAATGAGATAAACCCAGTAACATTAGCACATGCCAGATGCTAATTTTGCATGAACTAAAATTATTTCTAAAGACATGTGTAAAATGTGTAATTTTGTTTAGGATATGAATGTCTTTGACCATGAGCGAATTTGCTTATTTTTTTTACGTGTCAGAGAGTGAGGGAGACGGAGTGATATACAAAGCAAGAGAGGTAGAGAGAGAGAAAAAAAGGTACTTTCTCCGTGGGAGGACAAAGAGAGTCCCAAGATCATTTTAAGAGCGGCGATATTTAAGTGAAAAGCAGTGAAGATCAATTAAATTAGCTGCAGCAGTAGCCAATGGCACTTTACTGTGCCCCAGAGGTCACAATGGTCGACTTACTGCACTCCTGTCAGATAATCACGGCAAATCAGGACTCTCTTAAGTACACGAGCACACCTTAATTACAGGTACAAGTGTGAGACGTCTCTTTGACATTATAGTAATGATATAACTAAATTGCTTATAAATGCCTCAAAGATACATGTTACAGCTAATCATTCTGAAAGTGTAAAGAGCTAAATTTCCTGAATACAGCACTGAGGTATGCATCCAGAAAGGAGAGGCCAAAGCAGTGCTATGTG
This sequence comes from Gymnothorax reevesii, assembly GCA_029721435.1. Taxonomy (NCBI): domain Eukaryota; kingdom Metazoa; phylum Chordata; class Actinopteri; order Anguilliformes; family Muraenidae; genus Gymnothorax; species Gymnothorax reevesii. Next base: position 116,564,570 of record CM056573.1, read on the forward strand.
ATCGGAAACAAATTAAGAAAACCAGTGTGTGAGTGTGTGTGCGTGTGCGTGTGTGTGTGTGTGTGTATGTCAGTGTGCCTGTGTCGGCGATCACGTGCTCACGTGTGTGTTTGTGGATGTAAACACTTATATTCTTCAGCTGATTCCATAGACAACAAAAAAGCAGAAATAAGTTCATTCAGATATAATTACAGTTGCTTGATGGTCAGAAAATGTGTATTTCATGATCACTTGTTTCTTTATTTGTTGTTGGTGTCTATAAAACCCTCCTTCAGATTGTTGCCTTGAGTTGACTTAAGACATCAATTCTGGGCTGAATTCAGGACCGCTAAATTTCCGAGATGTAAAGTTTAAATTGAATTCGGTCAGTGATCGCACCATCAACATTATAATAAGAATTTTGGCTGTCTGCTGATTCAGTCAAAGGTTCATGTTTCTCACCATCTTATAAAATGTGCTACGAATGAAAAAAAAAAAGTTTTAGCATTCACACTCCATGCAAAAACTCAAAATACAAAATTAAACTGGTTTCAAGCATATTATGAAAAAAAAAACTGACTTCATGCAGTCATTCAGTTTTACTAAAAAAACAGCTTTAATAATAATATTAGCATATGGTGAGCATCAGTATAGTAGACATCAGGCAAGTTGCAGTAAGTCTTGCTTTATTGTACAGCTTTATGAAAATTAATTTTGAACCTGAGTCTGAAGTTTTTTTTTCTCCTTTTTGGACACTGAAACAAATACCTGCTTTCTTCTACCTCTCTTGCATGCTGAAATGATAATCAAACCTTGCACGTTTCAGCTGAGATACTTCAATTAAACGTTCAGTCATTTTGAATACAATAGTGACATCTAGAGGTAATACTGGGAATCGCGATTCAGAGGCGATCATTTCCAGCAGTCGAGGGACAATGGAAAATGTGCTCCTCGCATTTCGATGCCTTGATGTGGGTTCCCATGAGAGAGGAGAGAAAATCTGAATGTAATATTAATTACAGCAATTTATGTTGAGAAAAAGCATAGTCAGATGGCCAAGTGCATTCATTAACATTTACTTACCAGCGAAGCCATTTCACTTTCCAGTTTCTAAAAAAAGTCAATAAGAAAATACTGTACTACACAAACTAAACTGGCAGATAATGAAGAAGCACTAAGGTGTGTGACACAAGTAGGTCTGTTGAAAGCAGAACCAGGCCAGATAGTTTCTGTTATGGGAACATCTATGGTGGCATTCATACAGCGGGAGAGCTCCCCTCTGCACAGAGTCTGAATGTTTTGTGTCAACATTTCAAATCTCAGAGATAAAACAGAAATGCAATTCTGCATGGATGCGTGAATATTTCAGTTGGTAAATTAAATGACATTTGGTGCTTGTGGAACATTTTCAATAGTTTTTTTTTTATCAATAGCAAGCCATTGTCAAACTGGTACACACAATCAATGGGATGCATGTTAAATTAAAACAGTAAAAAAAAATTCATATTATTATCATAGTACTTTATTTGCAAGTATTATGCAAGTGAAATAACAGTGTAAACTTAGTTTTAAATAAAACATACTTCACTTCATAAAGTTTTTTTTTTTTTTGCTGCATAATAAAGAGAATACAATGCATAAGTAAACGTGGATATTGATAATAATCACTTGCTGATGATCTTAAAGACATTTATTTTAAATAAAAATATATTTTTAAGAAAAAAAAATCCTACTTGCCCATACTTGTTACTGGCATATGAAATGTTTAGCAATTTACATATATTAGCATATAAAGTAATTGGCACAGATGCCAAGAAAACACTGAAAAACAGATTAATTGTCCTCCACCAGGCGCAGTGACATAGTTAAAAATGAACCTCTTTTAAGAAGCCAATTATCAGAGAATTTCCAAAGTAGCCTTTTTTCATCAATGGTTTTACTTTCTCTCTCCCTCTCACACACACGCACACACACACACACATTAAAAAAAAACACAAATACACATACAATCACAAACTGCATATTCAACGTCATGGACCAAAGTTCTAAAATATGAGCGTGATATAATATATAATTTGAATCTGATTTTGCATCATGTAGACACCTAAGTAAATGAGTAGTTCATGATGATGACTGCAGTTTTGCATGTGGGAATGTATTTAAGGGTAGGGAATGTTCTCCAGTCCAAACTGAACCACAATGTCAAAAACCCATTTACTTTCATGTCTGACTTCCACCGCATCTATGAAGGCTTTGTGAAGGAAGGGAAATGCATCAAAAAATAACATGTTAAAGATAGAAGGTTAAATAAAAATACATGCATCATGTTATTTACATACAGTATGTGCTGTATATGCAGTGCGTATATTACAAAAAGCAAGTATCATCCGCAGGACATTATGCTGTATATGCATCTATTATAAGTATAATGTACATTTTCATCATTATTTACAATGCTCAGTGTTACCAGTAGCATTTTTACAGCTCTCCCCATCATCCCATACATGGTGGTAATACATTCTGCTAGCATTTGCTATAACCATAGTTTTATCCTCTGTAATAATTGGATGCTGCCTCCATTTGTATGGCTGTCTGAGGGAATGCAGAGCTAACAAATGAGCTAGTTTAGTTGCCAAAGCCGCTGTTCAGGGAAAAGGGCTTAAATGACTCTTATTTCCAGAGTCATTGTGTACTGGCCATTTTAAATAATACGGAGATAATACCAAAAAAGCACATTTGAGGATCCGTTGTTGCGAGGAAAACACGCACACAATATTATTCGGAGGGGGAAAAATGCACTTTGAGAACACAATGATGTTATAATGCATTCTTACTGAAGTCACCGCAAAAAAAAAAAAAAAAAAATGTACAGCATATGACCAAAAATCAGACAAATTCGTTTTTTTGTCATTTTTAGTAACAAGGCAGTAGTTGTCATGAAACATTTTATATTTTGTATTTTGAATGTGCTGTTCTAACAATTAAATACACACATAATAAATACAAAAAAGGTGCAAAATTTCTCTTTTTTCTTAACTCTGGAATCCCAGCGGACATCTTGGATTTTAAAGTTGCTCTGACCACAGACTCAGCTGCTCTGAGCCCGTCCCTTTCGTGCCTCTATGCAAAGTGTGTTATTTGTATTCATTAATGACTTTATAATACCAAGCCAGCAGGATCCTGGTTTCATCTCTATTCGTTTAGTAGCCTAGCAAACAAAGGGAGTCTGTGCCCATGGCACGATGCCAACAGGAGCTATAGCCATAAAGACAGTTGTCCATCTGTGTCGCTTTCTGCGATGAATATGCCTCTTCCTCTTTGGTGTGAAATGCTCTCCTGATATGTGTCATTTTAAAAACGTCTCCATTTATTCATAGATATCCCCTCGCACTCCAGCGTATTAATCTTTCGACGCCTATCTAAGCGGCAAGTCGGAAATTAGGCAAAAAATAAATGTCATGATGACAAACCAAAGCCTGAAAAATATACCCAGCTATGGGTTTTGTGTGTGTGTGTGTCGGGGGCTGTCTGAAATAAGGAATGGGATAACAAGGTCTCGGAAGCCAAGCCTTCCTCCCCAGTCCATCAACGTCGCTAGAAGATGACACCCTGCTCTCATTTGCAATGCTGGTCAGATCATTGGGCCCTCCTTGTATATTTTACTTGGGGGTTGTTTTTGATCTTTATTGAAGAAAGGGAGCATCGGTTTTCATCTGTTTTCTCTTTAGCATTCATTGTCTTTGAAACTAGCATTGTTTGAACGCTGCGCGGACAGCACCAGAACGATCCTCTTCTATCACTCTTTATTTTATTTATTTATCTATTTATTTGCAGAAATGCGATTAACAGCTCGCGTTCCACTAATCGGGTCGAGTGGACGGACAGGCGCACCGGAAAAGAGACAGACAGCCTGCAACTTCAAAAAAAATCAGCCAAGAGATGCATGTAGGGTTTAGACAGGCTTCAATGGAGAGAACTGACAACCGAGGTCTGGATGAAGCAAACAATTGTCGTTGCAAGCCTGTGAAGAGTTAAATCATTAATTAGGGCTGAGGCTGTATGCTTCCCCGTGATGCCTTTCTGAGAGATGTCTTGGTTTTGGCTTATGTGGGTCAATTTGTTGATATAACTGTCCCCTAGTTGAAGGTTTATCCCGCATGTCAAGCAACCAACATGTGAACTACGCCATTGAACAATGTGCAATCTCTTTTATCAGTTGAGAGAGAAAAATTACAAGATAGCAATATGAAGTCCTATTTTGTTTCCATGTGCCAGTTGTAGTTTATATTCTAAAAAGACTTGTGAAGTTGTGAACAACTCATGGTGACTTAACATTGAATTACCATATATGTTGATATAAAAATGTTAAATTTACAGGAGAAAACACTACTTTTTACCTACGAATGATTTCAAAGGGATAGGCCAATATGTTTGAAAGAAATGTTACCGACCTCAGTAAAAGTAGTGCCTTGCAATTTCAATGTTTTTGAATGAAGTATGAAATTATAAAAATAATGTTAAGATGGAGCAGTATTTTATTTCAGCAGGTCTATCCAAGGAACGAGCATTATGGTGTAATTTGTTGGTTTAACAACTCTGTTTTGTTTTCGTGGGTAACGCACAAAACGCAACCTGTAAACACAGCGCAAACGCATACAGTTACCAGACATGAAATCAACATACGTATCACTGCAGGCCTATAAGACCATGGATTTTTTAGGGTCTCTCAGAGAGGCGAGTTCTCCCCTAGTACGGAGAGAGATTGTGCAGATGTGGCGAGCGTACGGGCAGGAGTGAAGCGGACAGGGCGACCAGCAGAAGGTCGCGGGCAGCGGCAGGATGGCTGACCCTGCGCTGGAGGACTCTGGCGGCCCAGAAGGCCTTACGGTGAACTTGGACTCGAGCAGCAGCAGGCTCGGGCAGCGGTGCGCCCGGTCCAGAAGGCTCCTCTCCAGCAGCTTTGGCACGGCGTCAGGGTGGTACGGGCGCTCGCGCCGGCGGTGGTGGCAGTGGTGTAGTTCTTGGCTGGGAAAGTGGAGCGTGCCCTCTGTCGCTCATGGGGGGCGGCCCTGTCCAACTGTCACTTCCTGACACTTCCGTAATCAATCTCTTTATTAACTGCTCGGCTGCGGAAGGGAGGGGTGGGGGGGGACGGGCGGCTCGCGCACCGTAGCCTCTGTACCTCATGCGGGTTTCGCTTCGCTCAGGTCGCCAGGTTCGCGCCGTGGGAGAGCGCCGCTTCCAGGCGGGGTCCGTTCCCTACCGCCGACAAATCACACCGGCGGACCTGGCCCTCGTCGCCTGCGATAATTTATGAGGAGGAAAAAGCAGACATCGCTCATGCTATTCGCGAGCCAGCTCTCTCCCCCTCTCTATCTCCCCCTCTCTCCATCATTCGCTTTCACCCTCTCCCTCTCTCTATCTCTCTCTCTGTGCCAGAATTGGACTCAATGTTTTTAAAAGGCGACGTACGTTGGGCGGGGAATTGCAGGAGTGTGTCAGTACGTACTTTGTTCTCCTTTCGCATAAGAAATCACCTCATAGTAATAATAAAGAAGTTGAGAGAAATAAGAAACAAGCGGGGCAAGATTAAGATCAGACGACAGGTGCTATACAATATTAAATATTTATAATACCTCCTCATGGTTTGTGTCCTCTGCTTTTTTCCCCCTGTAGGAGACATTTCTGATTGAAACCCAAAAGAATCTACTGCGAGAGATCTGTGATCGCTGCGCGCAAAATGCGTCGGCTGCCAAGGAGAAGAATCTGAGATCTGCCTCCCCTGGGTACAGCTGACAACCTGGCGACACCAGAGCCCCTGTCACCGCACAGCCCGGCCCTTACAGCCCACTGCTATATGTATGGATAATAGTTCCATTGCAAATAATGATAACCATAAAACTCCAAATCCCCGTAATAAACCTGAAGCCTCGTTCCCTAATGAAAGGCTGCTTCCCGCTGTTTTTAGCCTAATGTTTCCAGCGAGGCCTTCGCTGCTTTCCATAAAGCAATTTCGCAAGCCCACTCGAAACGTGAATCACCTAGAAATGAAAGGAATCGCTCCAGATTTTCATCAGCGGCGTCTCGAAACGTGACGCAGGCCAAATCTCTGTTGATGTGGAGGTTTTGCTGTAAATCCCTGTTTGCTCGCACACCATCATTTCTAATGTTCAAGTTTATGCACGGGGAACAAAGTCATTTAGTCCTGCGGATGTGTAAAAATGTCCTGCATTAGCTATCTCCCAATACTGCAAACAGAACTGCTGAATGCATTGTAACATGCAGAACAAGTCACTCATAAGCGGCATGGAAAACACAATATTCGGATATTTAACACCATTTATTACATGCCAGCACAAAGTTACCATATGGTGTGCTTTAATATTTAAACTCTTTTGAGATAGTGGAAGACTGACTGGCTGCTTATTTTCTACAGATAGGTAATCAGGTAAATTTGGCCTCCCCAGCTTCTACTGCTAAAATGAAGGTCTTGGTTTCCACAGTGAATGCAGCACTTCATTCCTTAAGACATTCTGCTAGCCACTGTCGATTCTTACAGCCCCATTACATTACAATGTATGAAGTTGTGTGTTGGTCTTTATTTTACAGTCTAGCAGTCTGATATTGAAAACGGCCATAATTTGTTAAGTCTGTCCTTATGACATTGTTTTAGAGCAATGCTCACTTGTTCTATCAGTCACACACACAGGTCAAGAGTTTTATCTCAAATTAATTGATTGCAATTGTGATTTCCTGACGTGTTGCCAGAACTGATGCCACACGTCGGCTCTTAGCAGAAAAACGAGTTTTATGCTCAGTGTGAAACAGGAGTATCCCTGCGCAAATGTTCATGGCGTTCATTTGGCTACTTTCACAAGCATCAGCATGAATTTGATTTTTAGGTCTACCACGGAAATCCTCTGTTAGGCCAACATACTCTCTTCATGAGTTCAATTTTAACTGTTTGGCGGCGATTGTAGTCAGCTTTTGGCCTACATTACAGTGTGGACTTTCCAGCGGAAGCCAGTTCAAGGGAAGTGACCGACAATTCTTAGCAATAGGGCCTACTGCCCTACAAAGCCAAAGTGCTGTAACTACTCATTGGGTAAAATTCGAGTTGAGCAGTTTGGAGGTTAGGATTGATTTAGATAGAAATTATACCATAGCATGTCAGTTAACCATAATCTACCTTTAATGTGCTAACTATTCGTTTGTTGGGACAGCAAACAGACTCTGAGGTTTTTTTTTTACTGTTTAAATGATTTTGTAGCTACTGCACTTAGCCTTTGCAGGGCAGAATTGTTTGGCGCTCTTTTACCGCAAACATATGAACTGATCATTTTACATCTTTAGTGGGTTTTTAATGAAATTACTGAAGCGTGAGACAAAGCGGCGACGATCTCTTCAACTTCAACCTCCAGGCCCCCTCCCCCCACCTTCCCCTCCTCCTTGTGCGATCTTGGTGCTACGCAGGAGCCGGCCCCCAGTGGCTGCTGCCCCTCTTCCCCCCGGAGTGGAGTCGGGGCAGATTGAAGGAGCAGCATGGGGCGTCAGCCGCTGTGCTAACTCACACTCCACCTGATGTTTTTTAACAAAGGGTTCCATTCCCGCTCACACATCTAGCCAACCCCAGCCGCGCAACCAACAAGGTACCAAACTGGAGCGGAGCGATCCGACGAGCAGATGTACCAGGCATGTACTCCATGCGTCTTCTAATTTTTTTCTTTCTTCAAAATGACACATCTTCACTAAGATCCCCAGAATACAGCCTGACTGCATATGGAGTTCAGTTTTAAACTGTTAGCTCGTACTGTGACTGCACTGTGACGCAGGACCATTTATTTTATTTATTTTATTTTTTTTACACAATTAAGCTATAGCTTAATTTAAAATGGTATATCATTGGCAATCGCATGTCAATAAATGATTGCTACCAGTGCTCCAACTCACCTCCTTGAGAAAATATCGCGCCTCCCAATTCCACTTCTTGGAGGTCCATCACCCAACTCCCCCCCCCCACCCCTCATGAATTTCCGTCCCGGCCTCCAGAATCCCTGCTGTAAGTGTGGCTCATACGCCTTTCCCCTGTCAAGACGATCCTGCAGACAATCAGTTGCGACGAGCAGGCTTGGTGGGTGCCATTCCGCTCCTCGCAGCATCCGCTCGGCTGTCTCCGTCTGCGGCTGGGAAAACTCCGCGCGCTTCCGATGTTGGCACCACAGCACGAGCGCTCGTACCAGCCCAGTGCCTCCCCCCCCAAAGAGCCGCTCTGAATTAATTCCATATTTATATCAGGAAGCAGATAAATGATTTTATCTCACAGTGCTTATCAGCGTGTTCCACGAGGAGGGGAAAAAAATGCATATTTTCTGTATACGCGAACAACTGTTCGCTTTGCGCAGGTTGATCGAACATTCTCTGAAAAAATAGGTCACATGATTCAACAGAAATGCATTAATTAAACAGGAAATGAATCTATGAGGTTTATTTTGGCTTGAAGCTTTCGCCGTTTGGTTACTGTGTAAACGGGCCTTTGTCGAGGGCGGGAGATTCACACTTTCGGCTGGCTCACGACATCCTTGGCTGCTGAACTCTCATTCGGGTTCATTTATGTAGTGTCTTTAATATTCCGTCAGAACCTTCTGGATCAACTTTATCTGACGTGAATATAATTTTAAAAAAATCCTAGTTGTAACAATCAGGATAAAAAAACCTATTGAAGGCATCTACATGAAAATGACGGCTGAAACGCTACAGCTTATTCAGTTATATCTGGCATTCACTGGACAATCCATCTGAAACGTTGCGTTGCATCGATGTTACATTACAAAAACACTTCCCAACCCATATGGCAACAAAATTACGAAAGTAAAAAAAAAAAAAAACACAGCAGGAAAGGTTGTCTATAGGCCTACCTCCAAAATAGACGTGCTGCCATTAAAATGGAACGATCATATTGATTTAAAGAAATTATTTTTATTTCAGTAGATTCATTTATTTATTGAATCGCCTCTGACTATAAAGCCGCCAGCAATTCCTTTAGATCAAAGAAAACATTTTCTCCCCCCGATCTGAGCGCGAATATTGGCAGAAAAGAAAAATGTATTGTGCCTTCACTGAAAAGAGGGTACATAATGATATTCACAAGGAGACCCCCGACAGAGATGGAAAGCAAACTGTTCCTAAGCAACAAAACACATTTTCTTCCTAAAATACGGGAGATGTTTGGGAAATTTCCCCCCATTAAAAAAAATCCCCAGTTCACATTCTGGGCATGGATGACGTGTGAAAAAGCGCTTCTTAGATCCGTATCCAGGCAGGCTATCTGTCCCCTAAACATGGCAGACATATCATCATTGTACTTCGGCCGTAAGTTGGAAAACGGCCCGCATTTCTTCTGAAAAGCGTATAAGCGTTCAATTTTTGTTTATTTCGATACTGAAGAGCTTACCCTCTCAGTAGAACTCAATTAGCATTGGTAATCCTGAACTGTTTGCGATAATTAATGCATGCAATCATTTAATTGCTAACTTCAGGCTGCCATCTAGTGTTACTAGTCAATGTCTAGATTTTTTGTATAGACTGCATAGGTATAGTGTAGAGTAGGAGCACCAAATGTCAAATGTGTCCACTATAACGAACGTGTACTTCATATCAAGATTTCACCAAGTTGTGAATTTGTGCTAAACTCTAAAAGCAGATTCTGAAACATTTATCAAAACACAAACTAAAGCAGACTACAGATAAGAGTTCAGTCCCATCTCTGATCAGTTTTAGTCAACTATGAATAAATTGTACCCAAAACTAATAAGATATTTATACAGTACCTCCTTTTCTCCATTAGAAACCTTCAGTAGAAAGTAGCACTTGGTATGTTTCAGCTGATAACTGCATATTGGAACATGCGCCACAGCCCATCACATTTTTTGTGGAAAAAAGTTAATACCTCACAAATAAGCTTAAAAATGCTTCAGCAATATAACTACAGAAGACATCTTGTTTAAAGAAGCTTCAACAGTATTCCTCATAACATCTGTGTACCACTGGTCAATTTAGTGTGCATCCAGTTCATCGGACAGTGACATTTTTTTCTTTTTTCAAATTTGGGTTTTTTTACTCCCAACACTTGGATTTCGAAAAGATACATCGAATGTTAACGGACAGACTGACAGCTTTAATTTCAGGGCTTTTTCTTCCGTATCAGATAAACAGTTAAAAAATAAAAATCACTGCACCCTTTTTTCATAATTCCATTTTTAGGCACATAACATTCATGAATAGTTTTAAATAAAGTAACCATGTTTAACCTTCGCTCACAACTCTTTTGTTTGCATTGACTGCTTGGAGTCAGTAATACAGCAACCCCACCAGACGCAGAGCATTTTTTTCTGGTGATCCTCTACCGAGCCTGTACTGCGTCCATCTTCACTTCTTGTTTGTTTTGGGAACTTTCACCTTTCAGCCTCTGATTTATCATATAAATCGATGTTCAGTTGCATTCAACAGATCCAGACAACGGAGCCAAACTAACAAAAACTGCTTCACTGTCCAATGAATCGCAGATATTGTCCAGAAAAAAAAGCCTAAAAAAACTTAACTGGACAACAAGGAGTGCAAACTGCCTCCAGTCTGTGAAACTGGTCATTTGTGTGATTTGTCACTTGTTCAATCAAGTAAACCCCAAGTCTCACTGGAGTCTGTACTTCTCCTCACGCATGTTCTGTTGATATTAGGATAAAAATTATATACAGTGATCTACAGTATATGTATTATGATATTGAGGGTTTGGAGCACAATGGTGATGTGTCAAAATGTTGTGATTTTCACCTCGTCACAGGTTTCTATCCGGTAATTCTGGGAGCACAATAACTATGTATCCGTTTGGATAAGTTTTAAGCAGAATTCACATTTTATTTTTGTGGTATGTCCAACAAAATCTGCTATAATGAATTAAACATTGATATTTTGATGAATAAAAATAAATGTATTCAAAAATTGTCAGTCTTCAATTGCAAAAAAACTGAACTTCAACCCATTGCCATTGTGTTACATCACATCAAGTGCTAGAATTGTTGGAGCACAGTGGTGACATTGTCCATTTTTGGCAATTTTGGCCATGACGTCGAGGTACCACACCTGTGAAAACGTTCGTGTTCAATATACTTCCGAACCATGCAGCAAGAGAGTGACTCTACAAAAATGATATAAAATACCAGTTTTAAAGGACACTTGAAAACCTAAAGGTCAACTTTTGGCCAAATAACCATTGTGCTCTAACCCCTCAATATTTCAGCTCGCTTTAAATCGTCAAAATGCAATGACATTTGGTCACATTTTAAGGTCTCAAATCACTAAATTTGCTTGTACATATACAAACACACACATGCCCCCACCCACCTCACTCTCACACACACACACACACGCACACACACACACACACACACACGCGCACACACAGAACAGAACCTTCTTGACGCAAGCCCATGCGCAGTGCTCTTGTTCAATGGAAGAATTCCTTCTGGAACAGGCACAGAGGGCATGAACTCCAAGCGACATTTGCATTTGAGATGACCTACGGATTGCAAGACTGACTCTGCAGTATAAATTTTTTCCTTTCCTGGTTAACAGATTATTTCTGTAACTTTACATGAAGTCGTATAGCCAGACAACTACGCCAAAACCCAAGCAACGACTCATTAAATACTGTTCAAAGAAAATGAATTTATTTTGTACAACACAAAGTACAAAGCAAATTATTCCAAAATGATTTACAGATCTTTTTTCTTTGACTCAAAACACTGTTCTTGGGTCAGTTTTCAGTAATTGTTGGGAACAATCTGAACCTAATCATAGCTGGATTATGTTCCTCCATCAAAAAAAAAGAAAAGCTACATTATACAAAAGATATATCTGATGATGTTTTTGGTCAAGTTATGCACTCAAACCTGAGCTATTTCCATTAGTGAAACTAATCTATTCAATAAATCTAGCCTATGACCATCCCAAAGGCACAGCACAGCCGGTACTGTGCACCATATACCCATCAACATCCATCTTAAATCAACTTTTCTTCAGAATTAGTGGTCTTCACCAGTTGTAGCTGCTACTTAAGGATTCAATTTTGTTAACGGATGTCATAAACCCACACAAAGTCCGCATCATAAGAAAGCACGCTACCACAAAACATCCACCAATCAGGTCCGCTCATAGCCTGATTTTTTTTTTCCTTTTTTTCTTTTCCTGTTTCAGTATAAACAATGAAATAAAAACCACAAACACAAAGCTATAGCAGTCACATGAAACTGTGTGAAAGTATGACATCATGTGTATATACGCATCTTTTATTCTCTGTAAAACTACCAGTCCTCGGGATAGTGCCGCTGGAGAAGTCAGAGGAAAAGGGCGTTGTCTCCATCTAGTGGACAAATCTGAAATTCCAACGAATTTCTCAAATTCCTCCACTAATACTTGCGCAGCACCGGATAGCTGCTGCCCCGTCTGGCCCAACAGTCTACGATAAGTGAGACTTGGCATGAAGCTTCCTCTTTATCTGCTAAGCCTAAGCTTGATAGAGTTCTTCACCACTGGAATGGGGTTTGACGGGAGAAGGGGTACATCAGAAAGATCTGTGTTGAGCACTCTCTAGAAAAGGAAAAGGTATTATGGGAAATGTAGTCCACCGCTAGGTCCAGCGGAATTGGCCAACTAATGAAGTTTTTAACAACAAACTACAGAAATTCAGTCTAAACATTAGTACTTTACGTTAAACACAAATTAGTTAATGCCAACTTAGAATAAATTACATATAGGGTTATTTAATGTTAAAGAAATGTATTTCATCCAGCATTGCTGATGTATAAATATTCAATAACTAAAAACAGTAGCCCTCATATTTAACAATTCATTAAAAGGAAGTTACTTCCAATCTTAAAACATTTGATCATCATTAATCCATGCTAACAACAGTAGTTCATGCCAGCGCATGTGACCTTATTGCAAAGTGTGACTAGATTTACATACGCATTAAATGTAGTAGAATATTCAATTCAATTGGATGTTTCATCTTAAAAAGTAAATAAAAAAATAAATAAAAAAAATTATAGAGCAGGTAAATATAAATTTATTCTGCGGGGGGAAAAAAACTACATAATGTTGTGGTAGCAAGCCTAAAAAATCCATTTTAATAATTAATTGAGCCAGTGTTAAAGGCACAAGCAGTTACATTTCCCGCAAACAGCTGGAGAATGAAATCATCCATGAATGGTTTAATGCTGCATGTGTACCGTGGTCGGTAATTCATTCTTACCTGTGGTACAGGAGTCGATGCTGAGAGTTTCTCCTCTAGGTCCTGCAGAGTGAAGACAGTAAGAGACCAATAATGCCTCAAAATAAAGCAGTGAGGATATTAAGAGTCCAATAATGCGTCAGAGTGAAACAAAATAGCACATAATCCTGGATAACCCTCACCTCCAACTCATAGCATACTGCATAATCCTCAGTATCGCCAAGGTGCATACTTTGTACATTAAACTGCTCCCAGCCTTTGGCCTGAGGGTATTCACTTGAGAGAATTCTTACTGTTACTTAAACTCTGTATTACACTGACTGTCACACAGATGGCTCAAGAGAAGAAAGTCTGTTGGTGATCGATGTCAAACCGGATGGAAACAGCAAATACGATGGCCTACAGCCGAGCCTTCAGGTGCACACTGAATGGCTGGGTACAGTGGAAATAAAAACAGTTTCTTTCACATTTCATTGATAATTTTGTCTATCGTTTATCACTTTCATGCACGGTCTTGATTTTACTTGGTCACATTAAAGACGAGAAAAATCTGAAATTTTTCGTGTTGTTATTTCTGGCTCAATACTCCTAAAACCCAGCGATTTCAGTAAGGGAACGAAAACTTTTCACACCCACTGCAAGTTCAAGCACCACCATCTAGTGTGTCTTCTCAATAACATGAATCAATGCCAGAAATTACTGATGGGAGTGAGGCATTTTATTTCTTTGAACTGAAAATCATTTATTTTCAGAACTGCCCCATATTTGAATTTGCCAAGTTGTTCACATGACTAGCGCCCTCTTGTGACAGATGTTGCACACCCCAAATGGACTGCCAGGCTAAATAAAAAGTGCAGACTTTTAAATCACTGTTTGGACTAGTCATTTACATATACACATGCTCTATTCATGTGCTAGGAAGTTGCCACAGTAACACACACCACAACTAGGCCACAGTCTGACACAACCTAACAACCTCAAGTCACATCATCTGGACCGGATGGAGACCGTGGCGGAGTGCGAGTTGACGATGGTTTTCACATTACAGGTTCAGGGCTCTACAAAATACCAGGTCACAGTGGCTTGTACATGATCAGCTAGGCTATACAGAGTCTGTCATCTTTGCAACAGCTTATAAGATCTTTCTTTTTATTGATCTATAAGATCAATTCCATAGGGACTTTGCTTCAAATGATAAAATAATCAAAAAATTTCCTCCATACCTTGTCCTCTCCCTCCTGAGACTGGCTCATGCTGTCACCACTCTGCAGGAAGGACACATGAAAATACATTTATCTTCAAAACATTCTGACTCTCAGGGCTCAAAACTAGCGTTACAAAATTATTTAACATCGGATACTGTACTGTGTTTCTTAAATAGTGATTTACTAGCAAGCACTTACTGCAGTGAACTTTATCAAACCTGTAACCAAATCCAGAATACAGAACACTGAGAGGAAATACTTACCATCAGCTCAGCAGATGATGCAGGCTCAGTTTCTAATGAAAGGCTGTCTGTTTCTGCCACCGCATCCTGATTGGTACAAAGAAAACAGTTCCTCTCAGCCATTGGCAGATTACGACAAGAGACCGAATCAAATTACACATCTGCAAACTTTTCCGACTCACAGAAATTACTTTGGTTACATACAGTCCTGTTCAAAAGTTTCAGGAACCCAAGTTTCTTCTTCTTTTTTTTTTTTTTCATTCAAATTGGTCTTAGATGTAAAATTTTTCTACCCAAGTCAATGATGACATAAAATGGAGGCAAGCCTTTTGCAGATTCTGAATTCCTCTGGCGCCAATTTTCAATCAGCCTAAGGTTTTAATAGGCCGATAACAATGTGTCCCATTTGAAATGTACTTTTTTCCCCACAAGAGAGAAAGAAAACACACCAGAGTTGGAGAGTGGTTGACCGCGGTCAAATTACAAATGTGAAAAAAGGCAGTTGCTCTCTCACGGCCATGATGCAATAACCAATTGACTAATTATTCAATTAAAAACGCTCTGACACGAGACATATAGTAATTATTATGTCATTGTAGCAACGAGCGTGCTGCTGTGCTTACCCGCAAATGTAGCCAATTCTTTTGAATGCTGAAAACATTCTGATTCAGTGCAATCTTAAAATAAACTAGATAATCAGTTTCCCGCTTGTCAATGTGTATCCCTGGACCCCCTAAAACAATAATTCCCAAAATCGCCAGACTCTGTGGTCTTACCACACAAGGCCCCCACCAAATATGAAACAAATCAGATGAAATTTGAGGCTTGTAGAGCTCTCAAGCTCATTTTTACGGTGGCGGCGGACGCAGTGTGATGACTGCTGATCCACAGTATCCTGGATTCGTCATTCAGGAATCCGATGATTAAGAGGATGAACGTTCTTCTCAAATAACTCCTTTTAGTCTATATTTGCATTTTTCATAATATGACAATAACCTTTTCAGAACTGGGGTCTGTATTTAACTCACAATGTGCATAAATATAGTGCATCGTGCCAGTAAATATCTGCTATTTTCTATTATTTAACTCATATAAAAGTACACATTATATATTTATACAAAGTTAAATAGGACTACAAAAGGTAAATTCATACATTCAACTCATATTGGGAAAAAATTGTTGAACAATATGATGAGAAATAATACAACACAGAGGATAGTTAACGGAAACATATTGAACTCATTCTGCACAAGGCAAACTCAATAGGAGTAAAACATGAGCAGGAGTTAAAGGTTTGAGACAGTTAATTTTGCAGAAGGGGGTTACTGGAGTGACTCCAGAGCTGAAAGCTCACCTCCTCCAGCCTGGGCTTCTTGATGTTCTGCTCCTCCGTCACAGGAGAGCCGCTTCTCTTGGGCCCGGCTTTGGGTTCTGGGGGTCCTGTGACAGGAGGAGTCCTGTTCGTTGCCCGCGCGGATGTCGCAGGGTCGTGAGGGGTGCTCGACTTCTGTCCGTTGGACACCCCTACGTGTGACAAAATGGTGTTCTCTGAATACACCCATAACACTAGTACAGCATCGCAATACAAAAACACTTCACGGAATGTTCCAGTGAATTAGACCTAAAGAACATAATTTACTATCATACCTAGTTAACTAATGGAAATTAATACAGAAATGAAAATATGAAGAAAAAAAAAAAAGTTTGTGTGCAAATGATTTGTTAATCCTATGTATTGGTAATCTACACATAATTTTATTATTTATTTGCAAATTCAATGAGTTATTTATTAATGAATTACTACAAAATCCACATCAATAAATAACTATTGTGACAATAAGTGAGGTTTTATCAAATATGTATACAAACCACTTAAGGACTCTGCGCTTCCGACAACATCAGGCTTGGTTTGGGCCTCAGCTGGGCTGGTCAGAGAAGATACAGGCCTGTGACGTTAGCGGACAGGGAAAGTCATTAAAGATACACACATTTTTGAAGATCATGTGAACCACTAAAGCGACTGGCTTGTAACGTGAGCATTAACAGCTATTAGCGATCAACGTCTAAACAGAGAAATACATGACATTGAAACGTCTACACCAAGATGGATAAATGCATAGCGAAAGGTTTTCAAAATTTTATAAGCCAAACCAGTCTTTGAAAAATGTACTATTTTTATTCTGTCTACCTGGAAGCATATAAGCATACAGCAACAGAAGCTGAGTATTAATAGCAGACATGGTTAGGATAAGGGTGAGTGCACATGGTATAGTGTAAGAGTGAATAAAACCATGTAAAGTTCATTTCATTTCATGTTGAAGATGTAACTGAATACGGGTATCCAGCTAAATGTGTAATCGTGCTTAGTGAAGCAGGCCACGGGTGTCCGACTCAGACAGTGGTGCTCACCCTGGCAGGGTGGGGGCGTGAGTGAGCGGACAGCTCTTCAGGGCAGCTGTGGGAGACGGGATGGACATGCTGTTATCGCTGTCCAGAGAGAGGTCCAGCAGACTGCTGTCATTCAGCAGGCGAACTCCCTCTGTAGAGTGCTGCCACACACAGGGACAGGTCAGATATCTCTCACACAAACACACACACCCATACACCCACAGACCATTACTTAACTATACTTAACACAGTTTCATTACTTAACTATGACAGGAACATCACTTTCTGGATAGTTAAACACAACATTAAAAAAACCGCGTCAATTTTGTGTGTAATTCCGTGACGGAGTAGTTTTTGCTTGTTTCTTCAATGAAAATTTCTTTAAAAATATATTTTCACTTAATAATATTAAAGAACAAGTTAATACCTTCAATATGACATATCATACTTGATTTTATCTTATTTAGTTGTAGAGTTACAACCCAAACTGTAATGGGACTGAAATTCCGTGACAGCTTGGCGGCCCCCAAAAAAGCCTGAAGCACATCTAACCTTCCCTCATTCCTGTGAGACCAGGTGAAATAAGATTAGCTTGAAGGACATCTAACATTCCTTCTCTGTGCGACCACGTTAAAATAAATTCGCCTGAAGCACATCTAACCTTCCTCCTTCTCTGTATGACCAGGTTTGGCAGGAGCTGGTGAAGCTGTTTCCTCTTCACATGCATGGCTGTGATCTTCATGTCCTGTTCAAACATCTTACTGCTTATCGCCTGCCTGTATACTGCAGACAAAAAGGAGGAAGAAAAAAAAATAAAAAGAAGGCCATATCAAAACTTAATTAGAGTGGCACTGGGAGAGCGCGAAACTCCGCTGAGGCCAACAGTCCACTCTTCAAAGACACCCAAATCTGCAAGAAAAGCCACGGTACTACAACTGGTTACGTTGTCACCATCAAACATTATAACCATCCACCAGATTTTAAAATGCACACCATTTATTCTGCCAAGGCCAAATGCCTTCTCTCTCGCAATGTTAACGAAAGTGAAAAAATATTTTGTGTTCCATCCCCATGATACAGATCCGTTTCCAAACTCAATGGATTCTTCTCTGGCCTATGATGATATATCGTTCCACAAAGTTTCATGACCACTGGGCCAGTAGTTTTTCCGTAGTCCAGCTTAAAAACAGAAATAAACAAACCAAAAATACAACCCCCCCCCTGGCAGAGGCAAAATGACTTGGTCAAAACTCAGTATATGGCTGGACCGCAAAGACACATTTGAGAACTGTCCAAGCCGTGCCATGAAAGCCTACTGATGACGTCATTTATGGCTGTTCACAGGAGTTCTTGAGTTCAAACTCGACCGACCAATGGGGTAACTTCATCACTCACTGAGTCAGTCACAGACTTGTGTTTGTAGGGCTGGCTCCCGCTTTGCATTGGTCAAAAATAATACATCAAAATATTTCGAAAATGTATTCCAGTAAAAAGAGCAACTGCGCACATGGAACACTGCAAGTTTCTTTTAATGAACCAAGCTTTCGGTCAAAGGACCTTTATCAGGGTTATGATCAGCACATGAGCTAATGTAGGAATATAACCATGGAATAAGAGATAACTCCCCCACATTAAAAAAAAAAAGAAAAAAAGTGTACATCATTGTTCATAAATGCAAAATTGAGAGTTCAAGATTATATTCACCAAACTCAGTTTCATAATTTCATTCATAAAATTAAGTTCAAGCTAATATTGTGATATGAAAAGGTATCAATCTTTGTCATGGTTTTGAATTTAATGCAGATTAAAATCGATGGCCTTATGCAAGAAGGGCATATGTGACTCCTCGGCCAAAAATTACTTTTTTAGATTTTATTGGAATAACTTGAGACTAGCCCAAATCCTGGAGTCAGGAGACTCAATTTCTCTCCTAAAGGGGCTAAAATGCCTTTTTCAAAAGTCATATCTGCATGAAAAAGTTAACAGGTGGTGTTGTGGCAGTTTTTTGGCTCTCCAGTAAAATTTGTAAAATGCCACATATGCCCATCTTGCAAGAGGCCAACAAAATTTAACTGTAGGTTAGGTTGTGATTGGAGGTGGTTTGCGAATAAAATAATCCAACCAATTAACACTTGCTCACCTTACCTTTGATGAACCACAAAATGGTCATAATTCATGACTCAATCATTTGATATACTCATCAAATGAAATATCTTTGATAAAAGTAGAAAGTCCCCATTTAACATGATCACAACAGGCTTACCAGTGTCAGTGAATGACTGGATGTCATAGGTCAGATCTACGTTGAGGTTTTCTGAGCCTTCCATCTTCTTGAACACAATTCCGATGACCCACATCGTGTTAAATTCTTGCCTAGTCAGAGAAGAGTGAAATTCAGGAAAGTGCGATATGATCCAGAGCCACGTGACAGACAGGCATTGTCAAAACCCTGAATATTAAGTTACTTCTTTACAACAGAGTCTAAATGCACAAGTCTGATCGCACAAAAAAAGAACTGCTCCTCCATTACTGCAGCCAAGAGTTTAGAGGGGCTGATTTATAGAGGCATGCATGAGGGCACTTGGTGGACTGATTGATGAGCTTGTGGGGACAGTATAATGACAACCCACTGTAATACTCACTTGTCAGAGTCTTCCTTGGGCCCTGGGAATGACTGTGGGTTAACATGCGCAAGCGTGATAAATTCATTTTTCTCCAGGTTCCCCACCAGAATGCGAATTTTGGACTCGACTAGGCCAACCCTGCAATCAAAACAGAGTTAAAGCACTTGCAAAAGCCTAGCACTACATCTCAATAATAATGTTTGCTTAATTGTAAAATGTGAATGTAAAAATTTTTTTTTTGTCAAATGCACAAAGTGAAGTGTTTGTTGAGGCTGTATTATCCAAAACGTCAGCCGTCGCAAACACGGGAGAGAGAAAAAAAAAAAAGTTCATCATTCGCGTTCTCATCTCGAAGAAGCGATTTCCTGATACTCAAAACCAAAATGAACCACAGAACTTAAATCGTGTCACATTGGAGTTATACTCACCACTCCAAGTGCTGCTTTTCTGTTGGAGCGCTCGCTAGCAACACAATATAATGCCTTGGAATATAAAAACAGAACAATGCCATTATGCGCTTAATACAGCAGTGCTGCAGAGAAAAAGCAAGAAGTGCAGCCGTTAACCTTCACTTATCAATAGAGGTGTAATTAGAGGAGCAGCTAATGCAGAACAGGATGTCACTGAACAGTCCTCCAGCACAGGCCAGATTTCCACAGAAATAAAATACAAAACCAGTACGGCTCAGTCCATCAGTGAAAGTCAAGTACACAGAAAATGAGAACTGATGGACACATTTGCTGATGCAGGGACAACGGAACTGATTCGTGCATAAGGTAAAAGAATGACAAAACCGATTTAAACAAAAAAAAAAACAATTTGGTAGCTGATATCTGAAACCAAATGGGCTGCATGATTAGTATTTGGCTAGTATGAACTGCACTCCGACGATCATATGTATACATAGACGGCCACTCGAACTTTAAAAACCAATTGAGTTCATGCTTTTATCACAATCCTTGACACCTAATAGTGTACATATCCTCTTGAAAAATTTTAACTTCAACCAAGATTTGCCAAAAGATTCCATTAAGACTGAAAAATGGGCATTCATTGTAGGCTGTGAAGTACTTGGAACACATAAAATACTTCTAATACTCGACCTGTTAACGGTTTTATCAACTGTGAGAAAGAAAAGAAAAAAGCCTTTTCATTCAAAGTAACTGGGTAATTGCAAGTTCAGTTTCTCCACACTGGAGAAACTTGACTGACCTGTAACCTCAGACGTCCCTTGACAGACACAACTGGATAGCGGGGGGGGGGGGGGGGGGGGGGGACACAAAAGCTCCGCAAATAAACTGACCATAATCAACTAACAGAAAGGTGACATGTTAAATGTGCCCATTTGGTACATAAAATTGTGTTCATTAAATTTTTACGGGAAAAAATTAAGGAATATGGAGGCAGCATAAAAGAATTTTGCCTGAGGCCAAATTCCAAAAACTGAAATAAAATTGGTTTGAAATCCACTATGAGGAACTTCCATTTGGCTTCTTAAATCTTGAAAAGCATTCAAACTAGCTTTTAAATGGCTTATTTGGGAAATAATATAGAGCCTAATGAATGTAACACATAGGGCCTTAGAGAAAAATGAAAAATTCTGAGACAACAATACAAATATTTTTTATTCAAAACTTGTAGGACACAACTTCACAAACCAATGAAAACCTTGTGACTCTTACAAAGAATAGCCTTAAATTACTGCTTAAGGTAAGGGATAACCCTCAAGATATCCCTTTTCTAAATTTAAAATACATTCACAGTACACACACCCCTATTTGACCATTGAAACTCCTGTAGTACAAAAAATAAACAAAATAAATAATTCCCTTCCACCATATGTAGTTTATTGTACTAACCATCAGAACACTTTACATGGTGTCTTGCACACAAAATCAATTACAGCATATGCTCATGCAGACCAAGATGTTATGCAATAGGCTTAACTATTCGTTAAAGTTCAATCTTCTGTGGAATAGTTACATTTGAGAACATTTCAATCCTTTTTTGAATAGCTGAGGTCTTCAAAATGTCATTCTTCTATTTCTATAATAAAGAAGTGACAGAGCTGGGTCTTTCAGTGGCTATATAACCTTTTTCACATTGTCACCATGGTCAGTTTTCAGAGCACTCTCAAAAGGATATGAACGGTCTCAAAGGCCAGTTCCACTGCGCTTCTTCTGTTCATTATGAGCTCCAAATAGGTATCCAACTTTGATGGCATATTGGTTGATAGCAAAATTAATTCAGTAAAGGAAACCTTTATCACCTGCAAGATAATGCTACTTTGTTCTGTTCTGGGCAAAATAACTTGTAATATGACATCAGTCATAGAGCTAAGTGCACTCTTAAAGCCATACAATGCAGGACACTCATACCATTTGCATTTTAGTTCCATTTATAACCAGGTCCAATCACTTTTAAGTGTTGTTTTCAACCCAACCACTCCCCTCCTTTTTCATGTTTATATTTTCCAGTTTTCATCCTTATATCAGCTTTTTTATGGCACTTTAAGTCTGGCTACGCTTTAAAGAGCCCTGTCAGTTTTCAATCTGCAACCCACACCCACCCTTAGTATAAATGAGCACTACACCCAGAATGCAGGTGAATTGTGCAAAGACTGGCAGGAGTGTGTAAAGACAAAGATTGCCAGAATAGAACTGATATCCTTTAGCATTTTACCATCAAGGTCCTGCACAGTATGTCTTTAAACGCAGAACTGGGACCTATACATCAAAGAAATTACCTTAGGCATGCTAGTTACTATATATATATATATGAAACATATGCATTATACCAACAGTGAGAATCTGAAACAAAATTCTCCTACATTGGTCTTGAATTCTCCTACCTACCTCTGCAGCAACATGACAGTAAAAGGCATTACATCATTTAGATTCGAATGCAACTCCTAACTTTTACCAGCTTTTCTGCAGTGGAGCTCGTGGACCAATTCATACGAGTTATCTAAGTTTTTTTTTTTTTTTGCGAAACAAGAGAAATACCACCCAATTCCATTCTTTCAACTTGAAGACTTCAAAGTCACAGAGCACTACGGGAGAATTTTGAAGCAAAATATGTAACCTAAACAATTTATCATCACATCTTAAGTATTAGTTTTTCATGTCCTGTATTTATATTTTGCAAGTAAGCTTTTGATGTTTGGCCACAACATAAAGATTATTCTCCTCCAAGTAATAAAAATGGTAGGCTTTCTGTGGAAGACAACATGCATTATCATAAGTGTTTATTACACACTACAAGTCATTAATCATTCTGTATTGTTGCAATCAGAAGAATAAAAAAGGAGGAACACAAAATGCAAATAGCATCCACAAAACTACGTTTTTAAAGAGGAAACAACGGATTTAATGGACATTGCCAAAATAGTTAAAAATTAGAAATGTTTGACCTCACCAGTCAGTGCACTTCAGGAAGCAGGTAGCACAGAGGAAGGCACTAGATAACGCACTCCTCACAAGCCCAGGAAAGTGCATCATTTACCACTCAATTTCCCGGCCTGCTTTTCTAAATCTTGACTAAATCTTCTGAAGTATTACGACCTGATTAAATTCTGCAGCAAGAGGTATATAAACTGGCCCAATTAAACTGAACAGTCTTCCATTTAAATAAATAAATAGTAAGAAAACCCATTCGCCTCCAGAAGACTCAGTTTGTGAAGATATGAAAATTAAGCACATCATTAATTACATATGGCCATGCACTTCATGATGGGCAAAACGTCACCTTTAAACTCACATCAAATTCTATAAAATGACCAACTTATTCAGTTATCCAGTAGTAGCTTTATTTCACTTATAACCAACTAGAATATCTTTAGCAAATGGTTGGCACTGCAGTAAACCAGACTTGATATTAAAGAAAAACGTGGAAGAAAAGAAAGCTATTAGAAACAGACTAGCAAGAAATACATAGTACAATTTGTGTACTAAAGTATTTTATTTGAAATTCATACAATAATGCACAGAAATAATAAACAATGCAATTTATCATGCAGCTACACTACCTACCTGTTTCAAACCAGAAGGGACTGTTACCAATTTTGAACTGAGCTCCAAATTGAGAAAATCTTGACTATATGACAATGACACTTCTATACTAAAATAAAACATTTTCATAATATTATATTTATGCAACCATTGTCATAAACCAATGTCAATGTCAGTGATAAAGGATGATGACAGTCAATAAATTGTTTGGAGTCTCTTCTGTAGGTCTTTATTGCAAATAAACACCGACTGGATCACAAATAATACAAAAATCACGTGCGCTAAGAAAATGCTCCGTTTCAAAAAGAAATCTTTATTTAATGAACTACGTCTCACCACGTGTGTCCAACAAGATAAACAGTTTAATACATACTTGTATTTCTGAAAGAAGTTTGGTGCTTCAAATAGTTTGGACCACTCTGCTTTATTCTGCAAAATTTCATCTGTGATGGCAAGACCTGTGAAATAGAAAAGAGGCATCTAAACAGCCAGTACGCAGTGCTTCCTTTAACTTAGAAAAATCAGCAATCGTCTACCCCATGTATTGCTACAAATTTAAAACCTTAACTTGCACACATCAGCGATCATACAAACCCATGTATTGCTACAAATATAGAACCCTGGACTTTAAATTTAGATTTTCTCTGAGCAAGCTAGCGAGAGCGGCCCCCGATATTTTCATTTTCATTCAAACGCCCCGCCCTCTAACAAGGCTAATAAATATTATGACAAATAAACAATGTCAGGCACCAAAGGACAATTGGCATGTGTTCCAAGTTTGGGTCAGATTGAAATATCTGTGAATAGAGAATGCAACATATTCTTTTCACAATTTGCAATCTTTTTTTTTTTTTTACGTAAAAAAAAAAAAAGAATCATGCGTAGAGGCAACCTCTGATTGAGCCCAATGTGACAGAAAAAAATTTGCTCATGGATTGGGCGCTATAACACGTTCAGTTAGTTACCATGCCTGTGTGTAGCTATTCACCTACTGTGTGAGCGTATTTTACTGCATGTGCATTAAATCCATGAAAAACTCCAAACAAAAACTACAGGAATCCACCTGCTGTGATGAATTAGCATGTGTCTTCAATAACTACAGGAGCTGAATGGTCCAAATGGTTTCACTGTGTGCACAGACCCTGTTTAAACTCGTCGATCATGACAGCCCTGGTAGACACGGACACATTGTAGGTCGAGTTCTGCTGGGGATAGGCTGGCGTGATGATTGGCATCAGGTGGTATCGGTCACTGGGGGTCACCTGAAACAACAGTTTTGCACATTACTTAATCACACAATTACAATCTTGTGGCATTGACTATCCTCATCGCTCTCCAAAACTTGCATAACAATGGCTATGTAATTATTAACAAGAAACAATATCTTCATGAAACAGAACAATCCTCAAATCCAGAAGAAAATTAGTTTTTTAGCAATGGGTTCCCTCCGAATATTTCTAATTAGCTGAAGAACCCATTAAATAAAACACATCACCGTTTCTCTACAGCAAAAAGGAAAATATTTTGCCATAGCCTTTGGAGTGGCTAATACGTTGTATTACTCAGTGGAAACATGCGCATGATGAAGCAGACTAATGACATCATACCCGCGGGTCCCACACAGGTAGGTTGAGGTTGCAGTCTTCAGGCTGCTTCAGTAGGACCGGGTTTGGCCATTCCCTAATCAAGGAAGATTGAAGACGAACAATAATACCCTTAACAATGTTATAAACAAAAGCTTTTTTTGCAAATGCAGGGAATTTAAACAGATGAGGAGCACTATTATGCCACATGTACTATCTGGATTCACTCATTATTTTCTTGTCACCATAAGCAGTGATGCTGCTAAAGTAAAAAAAAAAAAAAAAAAAAAAAGGCCAGAGGTGACACATTAGACCACTAAAACCTATGGTCGGGGCTCTTGGTTGTTAGGTATTACCACCATCCCACTGACTGTTTCACTTCCTAAAAAAATAATGTTGCATCTTCAACACCAATTTATTTTATCAAATTTTATCCATTTAATAATACATTTATCCTTTATCGGCGTGACTGGTAATAGAAAGGAGTTTGGTTTTTCTTCTCCAGCATTCTTTGAGAGCTCACCACTTTGAGAAGACAAGGAAGAACTTGTGCACAAGTGTGGATGCCACAGCATTTGGGTACAGCTGGCAGGTCCTGGCTACTAGCATGGCCCATGACACCCCACCCAAAAATCCAAGGATGTTGGAGTAGATGTTGTGACCTATGGAGATAGTCATCAAGAGTACCTTATAAGATATAAAATCCCATTTTTTTTCAGACTGGTAACATTATGTTTTTACACTTAAATGTGACACTTTTTAAGACAGCAATCCTTATACTCTGTTGAGCGGGGAGGGGTAGGGTTTTCAGGTTTTCACAGTTGGCAGGTATGCGAATGTGCACAAGGGTGCAGAAAGCATTGACAATGAATACAAGAAAGGACAACAGTCACACTTACGCTTTGCCCATAGCTTGATTGCCCTTAGCGTCAGTCTGAAATTCTCGATGTTGGGTACCAGGTGCAAGATCTCATCAGTCACCCTGCAACCTGCAAATGAGAATGGATCAAACTGTGAATCTGCACTTTCAAAGAAAAGTTAAACATTCAACTTAAATCTGACAGACACTGAGATCAGATCCCTCAAACAAAATTATAACCGCAACCATTCCAAGAGAACTCTTACACGGTCAATATGTCCCACCATCAACAGCAAATAGCCTCCAGGTCAATCCTACATAACAGAGCCGAACAATAAAAAAAATCCTGTGTTTCTGGTGACATCAAGAATTTGAGTAGGGTTGATGGGAAGGATTTTTTAATATAATTTTTCTAAGGCCTGTGGTCAGTCCTAATCTTAATGAAAATTATCAAGTTTGATCAGTTTCTCCATCTAATGTGTCTTTTTTTAAAAGCGTAATTGTATGACAGCTGAATTATGGGTTTTGAACGCTGTGGTCGTCTATTCAGTGTTAACAGCATTTAAAAAAAAAAAAAAAAAAAAGTGGACATTTTCTCACGTAGAATTTCAATGTAGGGCTTGAAACATATGATAGTGCGATTCGTATAGTCAATGTAAAGCCTTAAAAAAAACAAGTAGATCAGAAGGATCTAATAGCAGCAACCTCGCCTAGCATCCGTCACGAGGCCTAGTGTCCATGACTGGTGGTTTCTTGGACAAGTGTGATGTCGAAATTGGCAAATGACCTTGAAAAGCAATAGGGGACCCTTCCTCTGTACCAAGAAGCTTGTTCTAAGATGTAATAGCCATCCATCAAGTTAAAGTGGAGTTACGGAACGAAAACTGTGAAATCCGGGCAAAATCGACACTTTTTTGAAAGGTGTGACCTTGGGATTCGACAGATGACCTTGAAAATCAATAGAGAACCCCTCCTCTATACCAAGAAGCTTGCTCTAAGATTTCATAGCCATTCATTGAATAAAACTTGAGTTACGGTGCGAAACTCGTCAAATAGGGCAAAATTGACACTTTTTTTACCTTTGTGACCTTGGGATTTGACAGATGACCTTGAAAAACAATAGGGAACACCTCCTGTATGCCGAGAAGCTATTTCAAAAAATTTCATAGCGGTCCATGATTTCTAACTGGAGTTACAGCGCGAAAACCTGCAAACAAGGTCATGACCTCAGTGAACTTGACCTTTGACCTCGACCTTGTGCATGGACATCACTTTGGTGAAGGTCAATAACTCCTGAAAATTTAATGATATTACGACGACAGGAACATGGTGAAAAAGGTGTCAGACGGACAGACGGACGGACGGACAGACGGGCAGGCAGAAGCGTTCATAGAGCTGCTTGGTCGCAGCTAAAAAACTTTAGAAAACCATATTACTGGTGATGACCAATTCAACAAGGGTCACAATAACAATGAATGACCTCTTTATATCAATATAGGCCAAGGCTATTCAACCGTGTCCAGAAAGGGCTGGTGTGGGTGCAGGCTTTCATTCCAACCAAGCAGTTACACACCTGTTACCACTAATCAACCCCAGGAGTCCTTGCTAAAGAGCTTGATTAGTAATATGAGGGGTGCAAGTCCTTGGTTGGAATAAAAGCCTGCACCCACACCGGCCCTTGCAAGATAATGTTGAATAGCCCTGATATTGGCTATGCACTTAAAATTTTTGTTGAATTGATCTCACTGCTTAGGAGATAAACAATTCACAAACAATTCTAAATGGCAGGGAGTCTGCATACAAAAATGGGTGTGGCATTCATGGATTGACTGGTCTTTACCCACAGAATCTAACAAAAAAAAAAACTTTGTTTCGACAACCTACGGTTTACAAATTCTTGCCCAAGACATACTCTACCTCTCTTTCGCACTGCTGTGTTGCCAATCAAAGTCATTTTAATATAAATGGCTCTTTTCCACATCTTAAACAAGAATATAAAGTTTGATGATGACAAGTGACAGCTTAAGTGAGTATAAGGGCAACTGGAATTTGACTGGCTGATGTTGGCCATGTTGTTTCATTCATCAATTTGTCCTTATAGATTTTCATGACAACCCTGACTAACATGAAGCAAGCAAAATCCCAATTTGATTGGACAAATGGTTTAGGAATTATGACCATTTGTTTGCTATAGCGCCACCTATGGACACATTTTCACCAAACAAACTATTTATAATCTGTCCATCCACATACATCTCCCCATCAAATTTCACCTTGATCCCCACAGTGGTTCGGGCAGAAGAACATCACAGTTAACGCAGACGCAGACAAGGACATCAACTCTGATGCCGCCAATTTGATTGGCTGATGCTGTCCATGTCGTTTCTTGAATCAATTTGTTCTTATAGATTTACATAGCAACCCTGATGCTGCCACGCGATCCTATAAGCTCCCTTTGCTCCGTTGAACCAAGTGAGCTAAAAACAACACACAGGGTACTTGTGAAGCAGCCAGCGCCCCGTTAAAATGGATTAATGATTCCAGGTTAAAAAAAATAAAACTCAGGATGTAATTACATTGACACTTACCATTAAGACTTCTGATACAACGGATGTCCAAATTTTTCAGCAAACTATCGTCACGTAAATCCAGATCTTCAGGAATTGTTTGCAGTGCTAACCTAGCGAACAAAATGTCAATCTGGGAGGAAAAACAACATGAGGGAATTATGTTTAATACTTTGGCATGCAAATACTAATCAACAAAGTGCACAGAAAATAAGAAAATAAGAACTCCTATGAATAGGAGTTTTAGATGTTTTTGAGGGTTACAAATTCCAGTGGTAATGAAGAGCTGATAAGCTGTGTAAGTGTCAGAGGTTTTAATCCTTACAATATGGCCATAAAAATTAACTCTCCCAGCCAATGTAATATAAAATTCCTATGTGGTTAGGCACCCCGAACAAAGAAAGTACCTCAATGCCATCAAAGGATAATTTTATTACTGGAACAAATGCTTCTTCGACAGCCTGAAAGGGAAAGAGAAGTCATTAGTCATGTGAGTAAGCTAAATGTTCTCTAATGAAAACTAACCGGAGTGTGAATACCACCATCACCAATACCAACAAATCTTCATATTCTCCAACATCAACTGACATTTCCATGCAAGTGAAATCCAAAACACAGCAGCCAGTAGAAACAGCCACATATTACAAAGAGAGTATTGGCCTACTGAGGCAGCACTTATGCGAGGTGATCAGGTAGCCAGTGCAGCCAGAATTTCTACTGTCCCTGAGCCTTCATCAACCAAGACACAGGCATTAAGCCTCTTATATACCACCCATTTTATCAATGAAACAATCGCAGTATGTTGTCATGCAAAATCAGGCTTTAAAAGGGCATTAAATACAACGAAATGATACAGGACAAGGCCTTCAAGTTAATAACTGACAAATACATTTTGTTTGAAATAAGTCTGAATTATTGCCATTTGCAAACTGCAAAATATCAGGAAACTAGAACAGGCACTCGGTAGAGCGCATACCTTCGCCGACGCCACTGAATCCCTCGCCACTGGCGTTGGTTTCATGCCGATCGGATGAAAATTGACCGAGACATGGCCGAAAGTCGGTTTTGACCTTTTCGTGGCCTTGACCTTTGACCCGATCACTCCCAAAATCTAATCGATTGATCCTCAGGTCATGCTAAGTCAACCCACCAAATTTAATGAAATTCCGTTTGGTACTTTTTGAGTTATTCGATACACATACACACAGACAGACAGACACACAAACAAATAAATACACGGGGATCAAAACATTACCTTCGTCAGCGAAGTCGCTGGCGAAGGTAATCATCCTTCAGTTTGTGATAACCAACCCATTTCCCCAAGAACCAGCAGCTGGAGCTGGAGCAAAAAAAAAAAAAAAAAAAAAACTGCCTGCAACAGGTCTTGCCTTGCAGCGATCTCTCACCCTTTTAGCCATTTTCTAAATAGAAATCAAGTGATTCCACTCTTAGGGTCACTGCAGAAACTTCATCAGAGGTCCACTCTGAAATTTGATAAAATTATACTTAAATGGTAATATGCTAGCGTGGGCCACCCTCTTCAGGCCAACCAATGGGATGCAGATCTGTTGTAACAGACGGCATAGTGCAGCAGATGGTAGAAGAAATATCTCAAGGCAGCAAGTTAAGCTTATGGAGCTAATTCAACTTAAAAAAAACTATAAATGATTAATTTGGATGACTGGGTGACACATTCACCATCTTCATCACCTCAGCCAGAACTGTTCCCTCCTTCACACACAAAGTTGTTACTTTATTACTACATTGATCATCTTCAAAGTGGTTCCTTAGGGTTACAAAATTATTTCTGCCAAGATGCATCACAAAAAAAAAGGCTCAAGTGAAATCAATTAACTTGGCATTAAAAGACAATCCCTTTGAGCATGTGCGCTTAATGGATGATTAATTAAATATTTCCCTGCTGAAAAGCGCTCTTACCCTCAGGTCTTTGACCTCTTCTTGTTCCTTCAGCTTCTCATAAAATGAAGAAAAGAAATCCGTTCTTTCCACATGGCGCGGGGCAACACAGAGAGCATCAATATCAGCACCTGTAAGGGCATCATAACCATTGTTATTGTTACAGAGGCAATGAAAATATGTATCCCTGCATTCCCAGCAGCACATACCCTTTCAAAAACCTGCTCCACAAAAAAAGAAAAGCTGACTTGTGTCAATTTGAGCCCTGAATTCAAGGCTTTAAAAACACAATGTCTCATTGACCAAATACTCTCATGACCCCAGCCAAGAGGGTATCACTGATGAACCAAGTAAAAATGTGACTGGAAAGAAAGGACAGGGCCCTTTCCGCTATAGTCAGTAGTGTTATGACTGTCCCAAAGCTGATAAACTAATTAAATTGTCCCCATCAAGTGCAGCACAGCAAAAATTAAGCTTTGACAAATAAGCTGGGTTTTCAAACGTTTCCTTCCATGGTACATGTATTGAGCCAGGCATGAATCACTTAAAAGAGTGCAGGCGATGCTCGTTTGCCTTTAGAATCATTTGGAATTGGCCAGGGAAATTGTGACGATAAACTAAGGTGGACCTGGAATCCGGAAAAATACGCTGTAAATTAGACCAACTTCAGCCTCCTGCTGACCTGTGCCTTTTATTTAAGCTCAGATGTCAGAGCATACTACCCGCAAGGGGTGTCAACATCTAAACGTGTAAACGGTTACACGGATAACAAATCATAACTGTTAAGAAAAATCAATAACCGTGTACACGTCATTGTTCCCTCCTCTTCCTCCTCCTCGTTCATTTCTCACCAATACATATAGTCGCCTATTTTTAGGGGTGATAATGTTGCCTGAAAGCTTGATAATAACATGAACTAACTACACTTAAATGTTCCCACTAGCGCATACAGATGCATGGGGCGCAATGTTGCCTTGATATTAAAAAAAAAAAAAAAAAAAGCCCACAGCCACAGCCAGTGTCGCGCCACTTCAAGAATAGGCTGCAGAGGACTTGAGAAGAGCGCGGTGCTCATCTTCTTCTCCATGTGCAAATGTCGTGCAGCCGAAAACAAGAACTGTTAATGGCTTGTTATTTTAGCCTATATTGTTGCGTGTTGTTGAACGTTATATTGTTGGTTGGTGTTCTGTCGGCTTTTCACAAATCATCGCGTCTAAAGAGGAGGAAGAAAACATATTTTTTTCGCCAATTTTAGTGAATAATTGTGAGAGCCCCCCTCTACTTTTTTAACTTTGTGGATATAAAGGTGAAGTTTTTTCCTCTCACTTCATCTTACTTTGGCTTCTTTTTGAGTTGCTTTCTCTCGCCAATTCCAAATTACTTTTACAATGAGACGTATATTAAAATTCAGACGCAGCTCCCTTTGAGAGAGAGGGATGCAGTTTGCACTTTAAGTTAAAAGTACAAAAGTGAGCAATAGTTAAAACAATGATTAACAAGTCGACGTGGTCTACAACATCCCCCGCCAATCGTGCGCTTCTCATTTTCGAACTCAATCAAGGCCTTTATGGTCTGAAGCTACACACCAAATTTGGTTACTGTATCTGTAGTAGTTTCTGAGTAAAGCTGTCCCCTTTATCTCGGACGGACGGACGGACGGACGCACGGACGGACGGACGGACGGACGGAGGTCAAACCTATATCCCCCTCCCACTTCGTGTTGGCGGGGGATAAAAAAGGTTAACCCATTTTCAGCTTTCGCTTCTACGTTTTCTTATCTGTCAAAATGATAGAGGATTTTATTTTTAACTCAGTTTACTCTCTGTGGTTATACAGCGCAACTGCGATAGAAAAAGCTCATAAATCCTCAACTTGTAACCGGGTACACGTCGGATAGATGTCCCGTGTACACGTGTCGAAAAAATTGTAAAAGTTGACACCCCTACTACCCCCGATATTAGCTAAATATAAAGACATCCAGCAGTAGGTCTCTTAAATGCAGATGACTGTAGGTACATTAATTAATTAATGTTTTATTTTGTACTTTGAGTATGTAACAATGAAACTGAACAAACAAATAATAAGATAAAGAAAAAGGGCAAAAAAGTCAATTGACTACATTAATCAGAACAAATACTTTGGATAATGAAATTACACGTCATATGAGAAACCTGAAATATCTAGATCCAACAATAATCAAAGCTTGAATTTCAGACTCAGCATGTTTACTGCGAATACGATTTATATTCGTATATATTCTTTCCCTTAAACTTCTGGTACATCTATAGCGAAGACTGGCAATGGTCTTGCCCAGTAAAGAAAGCATATGACTGAGCATCTTCAGCTAGATAAGAAACCATGGAGTTTGCTTGATGCATTATATGATACAACAAGAAGAGCACTGCCAACGGTGCATAATACGCCCGTCATGAACATGGATCAGGAAGTGGACAGACAACATGATACCAATATCCAACAGACAACAGCCCCATGTGAGCTTTGACCTTTGTCCGTGACCTTGACCTTGGAGGGAGGGCCGTAAACATGGTACGCGACACTCCGCTCCGGGTGTGTGAAATATCATGGATGTATCTGAAGCGGTTGAGAAGTTATGCTCCGGACAAGCCCCATCTGGGCCCCATGTGACATTTGACCTTTACCAGTGACCTTGACCTTCACCGGGTGAACGAAATCATGGTGCGCGACACAGCGCCTAGTGATGGTGCATGTGTATGTGAAGTGTCACGAATGTAGCTCAAGCGGCTCAGGAGTTATGCCCCGGACAAGAAATTGCTAACAGACAACAGACGGGCGGACGGACAGACAGGGGTGATGACATAATACGTCCTGTCTTAAGACGGGCGATTAAAAATCTGAGGGACTTTATAAATCGGTTGAACAGACATCCAGAAATAGGACCTAATAACCACCTGTGAGAGCCGTAAAGAGGAATATTATTATCATGGCTTTGTTTCACTGAGCACAAGAATTAAAATTGCAGGAATTTTAATCCTACAACTGGGACCCACAGCACGAACAACACAAAGAAAGAATTAAAGAGAGGATATTCTGAGTGTGAAGTTTAATGCTAAAATTAATCTATACTTGAATCCATATAATTACCACTATCAGCAGGCCTTTTCTTGAAAAATCTTTAGGTGCGCAAACATTTGCGCGCATAAAATACATTTTTCAGCCTTAGGTGCGCATTTTTTGTTAATGCAGCTCAAATGCTATTTTAGGCACGCAAACTGCACCCCATGAGGGGATATGAATGTTGTACATAATTAATCTAAACTAATACAAGAAACGTCCGCGTTTGAACACCCTCGGCCTGACTTATGAAGTTTCCCAGAACAATTACACAATAACCAAAGTAGAATTCCACAGAACATACATTTACAAATACAAAAATGCCCAAAGTCCCACAAAAATTTTGGAAAATTCACACTTATCTAGAGCCCCGCATATGATCGTTCCCCCAGGTATAAACTCCCTAGCTCAAATGCTTCATCGAAATCAGTCCACGACAAAGTTGTTTTCAAAAACGCCAAAAATGCCATTTCTCCCCCAAAAAATGGTCCGATCTGGCAGCAGAAATTACCGCTGCCAACTTCCATGGTTGGAACCATTGACTTTGAATGGACAAACTACATTAGCAACTATGCTTCTGGGAAACGAACCAGGGCTCCATTTAATTAGCAGGAATGACCGATTGATCACACAAAGTTTCACCGTCAAAACAACCAAACTTCGGCAATGAAAACTTATGTACGATAGATAAGAGGAAGCTTCCCTCCATTTCCCACTCCTTCTCGTCCTTTCTGACAGTTTTAATGGGTTTCATGCCCCTGGTTTCGACATCCCACGTTCTATGAGTGAAAAGCTGCTTTGCCATCTTTAGTGGGGTTTTTTTTTTTAATCTTAAGTGGTTGATGCAACGCGCAGTTCCATTGGTGGAAGTCTCACGTGTCCGCACACCGTTTTCACGTTATGCGAAAGAGGTTGGAAATGCTGTCTAGACAGCGCTGCAGTTCGGATAGCAAGGCACGCAGAAATTGAACATTACTTGCGCACCTAAAATGCGCCTTTCCTAAAAAGGCTTGTATCAGGTTTTGGCCATAGACTGTATTGTATACCAACATTAATTCAGTATAACATAAAAATACCATGCTGTCGCGAGAGGGACCCCTCAGCCTTGCGCTTGTACTGCCGGCCATATTGATTATCGCAGCGGGACAGAAATCAATAGAGCTTCCTTTCACTACCCCCAACACACCACCAGAAAATGAGGGCATTTGGCCAAGGCGTATTTCAGCTATCTTCCAGAAACGAGAAGTTAACGGACGGACAGACAGATGGACGCCGCTCGCCACGACAATACCCCTCCACGACTTTCGTCAGCTGAGGGGTAAAACCGTGATTGTGACGACAGAAATGAAAAAGAACTTTTGTTTAAATAGCAAACCACATAAACATGGCCCTAGTAATGAAATGTGTTGTTTACACAGGTTGCACAAATGGCGGTAGCGAGATGACTGAATGACTTCATTTAGTTAGCTACTTACATAATGGGTTGATTTTGCCCTGGCGACCATTCTCAATGCAGAAGTGTTCAGTATGCGTATTGTGCTCCGAGTATAAAAATAAACTTTTGTCAAAAAAAGCGTTATCCTTCAAATAAAACCATAAATTTATCTAAATAAAATTAAAACTGGGGCGCCCCAGTGGCACATCAGTCTAAGCGCACATACCATAAAGGCTGTGTCCTTCCCACAGCAACCCAAGTTTGATTCCTGCTCGGGTCATTTGCTGCATGTCTTCCCCATTCTCCCCCCCAAAAAAAATCTCTACTGAATATCTATCTAAAAGGAGAAACTCCCCCCAAAAGAAAATTCTTTAATAAAAAAAAAAAAAGAAATGAAAACTGTAAACACGCCAGAAGACGAAGTTGTTTGCAGCATTTAAATCGAAGACCACAATAACCGGTAATTGCCATCTTCACCAGAAGCGTGGCTTGGAGGAAATTTTTTAGGGCACTAAGTGAGAAAAACAACTCTACTGCATGTCCTTTTTGAAGGGGTATTACATGTCATACCTGTAAAAGCCAATTTATTGCAACCAGAGCACCCAGTATAATGGACTTTACAGATTTGATAATGAATTAAGGAAGCACTAATTCACTGACTCAATCAGGAGCTGTTGGTGGCTGGACTGATTTACATAGCTGGGTCATTCCATGTCAAAGTTCCGAATTTCAGAGAAACTTCCCATTTCACCATCTCAGATTTGGCAGAAAAAATTCCAGCAGCTGCATACACCTCCCAATAGGATAAATCCAAAATTTTAGCTCTCAACTCCAAATAGTTTTGTCATAAAAAAAATATTTGTAACTTCATTCCAGCCCTTTTCGAACAGCGATTTCTGTGGAACTGCTTTTACATGGCTATATCTAGAAAAGTATTTCAGCTCCGTCCTTCAAATTTTCAGGGGTGAAAATATGCGTGTGTAACTTGAAGAATATGGACTTATGAAAGTGTTCCTTTAGTTTATCATATGTCTCTGGGTGCTTGAAGTCGCTCAAAAATTTTACTCTGCGGTAGCATATTTGAAGGACTGTAAAAAGCGTAATTTCAAAGAGTGGGATTTGGTATTGCACAGACAGCTTCCCATACATGTTGTGTATTTTGGATTTTAATTCTGCGCCTCTCTCATTCATGAATAATCTAGAAAATATTAAAGCTTGAAAATGGGAAAAAAAAAAAAAAAATGAAAAAATGAAAAAAAATGGATGACACCATCCACCAACATCAAATTTATGAAATGATCAATGATCTATATAGAATGACTGGATAGCTGATGACGTCATAATTT
The DNA here is from genome assembly GCA_029721435.1 of Gymnothorax reevesii. Classification (NCBI taxonomy): domain Eukaryota; kingdom Metazoa; phylum Chordata; class Actinopteri; order Anguilliformes; family Muraenidae; genus Gymnothorax; species Gymnothorax reevesii. Next base: position 116,601,103 of record CM056573.1, read on the forward strand.
TGAAGTAACCGCGTCACCATATTGGTATGCCCAACTATAGTCTTTCAGAACATTACTCACATAGAACACGTTGCAACCAACGATATAATTGGCCGAGAAAATATCTTTTCTCAGACACGGAAGAGGCGGTATTTTATGTTTCCTCCTCAGCTAGACCTGACTGTATGAAAAATGCCTCAAGGACCGCTGATTTAACAACAGCAGCCAGCAGTTGCACGTACCTTTAACATTTTCAACGGACAACGTCAGCATTTGACAATATGTACGACCAATGAGCGGGTTCCACTGGAAATCTTTACGAATTTTCTACATCTCGCCCGAGTGGGGCAGTGGTACAACGACATTGAAGTCCAAAGTCATTTAGACTGAAGAAGACAAGACGTCAATTCTGCCCATATTATTATTATTCTGAGTGAAGGATTTAAAAACGTCATGAAAAAATAAATTGGGCGTAAGCTCACATCACACCTTAATGATTTAACCAGTGAACACCTGGTTTTGTAGTCTAGTTAGTCTCGTCTAATATTATAGACAGCGTTACAAAGCAATTTTACTGGATAATCTCATTTTTGCCATGTGAAATTGATTGATCAGGTTAACTTCAGTTCGGTAATCTAGGTAGCTTTAGGCTAACCTGATTGATCACATTAGCTAACATTAATTTGAATTATTCCAATATTAGCCGTTAGCTGGGCTAACATTGACACTTTATCTGCCGTTTAGGTAGATCGCCAGTGGCTAATAATAAGCAATGTATTTATTGAAATTCATTTGCATGCATCTGTCTTTACTACAGCCAGTGCCTTGTCTTGCCAGATCCCCCAAAAAATGTCACTCTGCATAGGAAAGCTGCACATCAACGCTTCTCTGCCACAGAATACTATTTAACGGTTGCTTACTGCCAGGCATAGTAAAATGGCCGCTCGACCACTTCCGCTTGCTTCGACCTCCTAACGCATTTCTCTATCACGCCAGCAATCCAGTTATTCCATAAAAATCAGTGGAAATTAAGCTTTTTGTTGAGTTTGACCTTTCTATCATTAACTATGTGCATTTTATAAAATAATGTTTGAATTTGCCTTCAATGCCATTAAATGCTGTGCGCCCACAAAAATACCATATTTCAATTCTTTCTTTTTTGAGAAAATAAAGCAGAACACCACCACAAATTTTGCATATATTAATAACAAGTATGTGACACATACTTTTACCAAAGTAGAAGAGGCGATGGACTTTTTTGATAAGAAAATTAAGCCCATATTGGAGTAAACTTTGACAGACTGTCTTAGTCCGAACTTGCCTGGTTTCTGGATTCTTTTTCTTCCCCCCTCAATAATCTTTATCATCATGAAATTTTTACTTCGTCTGCCTTCGTGTTCGTATACATCTTGTGGACGCTCAGGCGATTATTATTATGTCTGGCCTGTGGGCTTTTGTACTGCCAATGCATTTGCAAGTGGATGCATATGCCCGCGTTTATGTTTTGATCAAGAACTTTCATGGTGAAGGGAGGAGGGGGTTATCGTAATGGGCAACTAAAGGCACGGTTTCTTTCCGTATGCCATCTAACAGCGATGAAATCATGGGCTAAATTCAGAATCAGTAGGCAACAGTGGCGAAGCCAGAACTGAGAATTGGGTGTACAAGACATCCATTTAAAACAATTATTAGTCCTGACCTGTTCCCAGTCATTTTCATAATTAACAGACCGTTCACTCCGAGAGCACTCCACAGTTAACAGGTGCTGATTGTTCTCCCCAATTAGGTAAGATGACAATCATTCATCTGGACGCGTATTAGCTGCATTTAAATCAATGTTGTTCAAAATTGCACGCCTGTCGACTCTCAAGCAACCGAACGACACTTAATGACAATGTTTATGACACTGACTTTATGTTTACGACACGTTCATGACTGGGTCATGTCACTCTTAAGACGATACCTTCAAGTTGTGTTACCGATCAATTTCCCCCTCAAGCAAAGATGCTTGAACTCCTATGTCAGGATTTTCAAGCAAATTTAAGCACCCAAAAATATATGATAAACTAAAGGGACACCTTGATAAGTCCATATTTCTCAACTTATAGTGGCAGATTTTAACCCCATGAAAATTTGAAGGACTTTTTGAGATATAGCCACGTGAAAGCAGCTCCTCAGAGTTTGCTATTCAAAAAGGGCCAGAACTTACTAGTGCAGCAAAAAAAAAAAGCTTTATGACAAAACTATTAGGAGTTGAGAGCTAAAACTTTGGATTTCTTCTATTAGGAGGCGACTGCACCAGATAGAATTTTTTCATCCAAATCAAAGAAGGTCAAGTGGGAGCCATTTGGGCAGTTGGCATGGAATGACCCAGCTGTATGTAGGCCATGCAATTGTATTGCCTTTCAAGTTATTTGTACGATAGCAATCTAGCTACAAATATAGTATCTACATGAATTTATTATCAATATGTTATTGTCGGAAATAATCATCCAATCTAAACGAAATTATCTTTTGTATCTTCTGTTTAATTTCACAGATACCGTTGCTCATCATAAAATGGACAGCTCAGAATCACGTATTAAAAATACTTGTCAATCTGACTATACATTTGGCAGAACATTCTGTTCCATTTACAGATTCCTGTGATCACTCAATACAGAAAACTCTCAATTTTTTTTTTTGAAAAATGCCCCGTAAAGACCGTGTCGAGGAGCGCAAGCAAGTGGAATTGGCAGCTACAGCATCTAAATGCCAAAAGATCACAGTACTGTTCGGGTAAGAGAGTCCGTTCTCTTACTGTGTATGTCTACATTCAGCCGAAGCTTGATTTAGCGTCGCATAGTTACCATTGTCATTCAAATTGTACCATATACATAGTGGAGGATGATTGCGACGGATGTTTTCGTGACGCGGCGGGAACTTGGGAGGCGTGGCAACGTGATGTTTACAGGATCTGCTGTGAAATTATCAACATGACATGGAAATGTGTGGCATGCTGCTATTTTCATCGTGTTCGTCGCAATCCTAAATATGTTAGGAACGGGAAGGTCGTTAGGATTGTTTCTATAAAAAATATTGATCAAGCAATATCAATGTTGCCAACGACCAAATGTAATGTTTTTATGTGTATAGGTCTAGTCCAGTCTAGGCTAGGGAAGGGGGGGGGGTGTCAAATCCAATCTTAACAAATCCTGTTGGGATTGTGATGCACATATATTTTTATGAATGATCTCTAAACATTAGGCTTCTTTGTTTTTGCAGTTCATTAAAACTATTTCCACTAAAACTCATTTTCTGACCTTTCTTTTACAAAATAATACACCATTGCCTTAGAGCCCGTATGAAAAACTCTAGATTGCTTTGGTCCCCCCCAAACCCAGAAGAAAATTCCTTGCTGCCCCCCAAAATTGGACTTCATCGCAGGCAAACATTGCTGTACCCTCCCAACAAAGTAATTCTATCCCTGCGATCGCTATAGTTTCTCACTCTCCCTGAGGTAGGTACTTTCTGAGCAACTTCATGAGCCACTTATCGTGAATGTGGGCGGATCTTGGGCGGATCCTCTCTCCCAAGCCACACCCATAGCGGCTCACGAGGGCAAAAAGTACCTAGAGGAAACGCGCCGAATAACAGTTATACATTTTAGAACTAGCACTGTGATAATTGGGAGTTATTCATTGATTTATCCCCATATGTTGCTTTTAGGGAGGTGCTTATTTAAATTTGGCCATAATTTTTCGATGAATGATCCAGTTTATGTACTGGGGGAAATTGAGACTTGTAAATACATTTAGACTTGTATGATAACTCCCCAAAATGATAACTGCATTTATACATTTTTCAAACATTCTTGTGAACATCAATATCTACTCTTCAGTTCACAATGTGCTTTCTGATAATGTTTATTAAATATATGCAGCAACAACTGATAGTCCGTTGAGGTATCTTTATTTGGGCTTGGAAATATTCAGAGAAGTATCATGGTACTTTGCGTGACCGCAGTTTTGGCCTGCGTGCCCAAATTTTTCAGGTTGGGAGCGCATGCGCTCCTAGGTCCAAAATTTAGTCTGGAGAGTTACATGCAATATGCAGGTCTTACACACGGTCCAAACATGAGACCAATGTTATGAAGTCTTCCCAAACAACTACAGCAAAGCCTTTTTTTCCCAGTTTGGGCGAGTCAGAGATTAAATAAAAATATATTTGCATACCACAATTAAAAAAAATGTTATTCATTGTCATTACATACATCATCCAGCCCTAAACTTTAATGATAAACTGTTCTCCTACTAGCGACAATCACAGCCGAGAATGCATAGTGGATGCTCAGAGGTTATCAGACAGATTGTAATGTCCAAAATCTTAGGTTCAGAAGCTACGTGACTCTTGCGATATAACGGAGTATATAATGCCTGCAATTTTTGAAACGCTTAGGCCTCAGTTTTGTTTTTTTTCTTACATGCCGCGTTTAGTCCAATATTACAGACACTGACGTCAGTAGAGATTCCACAAGGGTATATCTCTTTCCAGTATCCAAGGCCAGACATGACGGCACACAAACATCTCAGAGTTTGCTGCAAGCAATATGGGTGTTTAAAATGAACAAAAATATACAGAGTTATTCATAAAATAAAAACTTTGTTTTAGGACAAAAAAAGCTATGATTTACTGCAATATAACAAACTACTCATTTCTAGCAGTGAAGTTCCCCCCAGTTTAAAACTCATGCTTGGCCGTGACAGTGCCCATTTAAGAAATGAACAAAACAGAAATATTTTACATGGACATGGTTGACACCATGACAATCCTTTTACCTTTGGTGTGAACTCCTAACCGGTAGGAGCCAAATGTGAATATTTTCCCACCAACATTTTCAATTATTGACATAGGCAAATTCTGCAAGGGAGACAAAATTACAAAAACAGACTGATTAAACTCCAGGCTTTCATTCCAAAGAAGAACAAAAATGAGGAGGAAAACAGCAGTCACCGAAACAATTAATAACTCAGAACTACCATTTTCAAAGCTGATAAATTTCAAGAAAATAAAATAAAAAAATTCTGTACCTTAGTTTCACTGATGTCCTTGATCCATTCTTTCACCAGCATATTTAATTTGCCCAAAACCAAGATCCTACCGGAGAGAACAGACATGTAAACTTGGGCAACCTCCACACAAAGCACAGGACTAATGTGACAAGATGTCCTAAGAACCAAGAGGTTCCCAGTAAACTTCCCAGTTCTCGCCAAGGCCCATTAGAGAACTCTACCAGGGAAAAATGACAAAAAGTAGGCTTGTTTTGTTCTTATCTGACATATACTCAGCAACAAAAGTTTCTGTGACATCAATATTGTTAATTATTTTTCATAACGCAATTATGAAATTGTCATACATGGTGATATCAGACTGAAACAGTACACGTAAACACAACATTGAAATGGAAATCATGAAAATGCGAGAAAATGACTTTGCACGTGAAAATGTGCGTAAATCATGCTTGTGGATGGCAATAAAAGAGGAGAATTTTTGGAATGTTCACATTGTGCCTGATGAACGACGGAAGCATCACTTATCGAAAACACAGCCATTTCGGATCAGGAACTCTACCCTCTAAATGCCAAGACTGTCTGAAAATGATCGGTGGAGGGCCATTGGGATGATTGAATCCGGAACCTCGCAGAGGGAAGTTGCTCATCGCCTGGATGTCCACCGAAACACCATTTGGAACTTATGGCAGCGTCATCAGCAGACAAGACATGTCAGAGACCGTCCTCGCAGCGGCCGTCCACGAGTAACCACTCCCAGACAGGACAACTGGATTCGAACAACCCATCTCCGAAATCGATTCCAACCTGCAACCATAACTGCAAGAATGATACCTGGTTTGAGGCGACTGTCTGCACAGACAATCCGTCGCCGTCTCCGTCATTTTGGCATTGTCCCACGTCGGCCAGCAAGACGTCCAATACTCACAGTACAACACCGACGACTGCGTCTACAGTGGGCACAACAACATCGACGGTGGATCCAACGTCAGTGGGATCTTGTACTCTTCACTGATGAATCAAGATTCATGCTTAACCGATGTGATGGTCGTTTACGTGTATACCGTCGACGTGGAGAACGTTATGCCAACAACTGTGTTCAGGAATTTGATCGTTTTGGAGGTGGTAGTGTCATGATTTGGAGAGGGATCCCGGCTAGAAACAGAACAGATTTGCTTGTTATTGATGGAAATCTGACAGGTCAAAGATATCGCGATGAAGTGCTACGGCCATTGGTGGTACCGTTTTTGATGCAACATGGTCCCGGAATAACGCTGCAACATGATAACGCCAGACCACACGTTGCAAGGATTGTACAGCAGTATCTGATGCAACAACATGTCAATATCCTGCCATGGCCAGCCAGATCCCCAGACATGTCCCCAATCGAGCATCTTTGGGACGAGATGGATCGACGTTTGCGGCGGTTGGATAACCCGCCAGCTACACTCCAGGAATTGCGACAACGTCTACGTCAGATTTGGAATGACATCCCACAGCAATTTCTGGCACATCTGATTCGGTCCATGCGCCGGAGATGCGTTGCTTGTATCATGGCACGAGGAACTCACACCCGGTATTGAAGTGTGAAGGTCACAATTGGTTAGACGTCAGACAAGTGCTTCATGACGCATGAAAATGACATTTTTCGTTTTGAGTGACGTTGGCACTGAAAAGTCAGTGTTTCTCCTGTTAAATAAACATATTGATTGCATTGAGATCTTTGCGTGTCATTTATAACATACACATAAATGGTGTCACAGAAACTTTTGTTGCTGAGTATATTAATGTTATCTACACCCCAAAAATCAGCAAACATTGTGCACTGTGTTCATCTGATAGCAAGCTAATGTTAATATTACAGACCTTTTGCACGCAGCGGGTCACACAGATCACGACAGCCTCCAGTTGAACAATGAATCCATAGTACATTTCACATTTACAGCTACAACACATTAACTATGGTACCAAATGCATAAAACTGACTTAATTCTGCATTATTAATAAATATTTCACAAAGAAAGTCATTTATGGTTTAGACAACCACTGCACTGTGGCGCAACCTTGTTTGTCTCCCTTCAAACTAGTAGTTCAAAAAAATCGCAGGAGCTGCTCAGTAGAAATTCCAACGTAAGCAGCGAAAACTTGCAGGGGACTTGAAATTACGGCCTGCTCACAGGACATCTTGAAAGCAGCATAAGCTCAAATGTAATTACAGGTGCTATATACAAGATTTTGCTCATTAATACAGCACTTAACAATTCAGTGCAATGTAAAAGATATAGTGGCGTAATGGCGTCCTGACAAGAAAATGAGTCACATGCCCTCTGCGTTGGTAATCCCAGCTTCTCTGTTCTTTGTTCTGCTTGCCAGGCCAGCCACACGTGCAGGTAAGTGTGTGGGGAAGAATGCAATTGGGATGGGGGGTGGTTGTGGCTGATGTGCCCATTTGTTATGATGTGCTGGTGCTCTAGCATGACATCTAGTAGTTCTGAACATATAGCATCTTTAAATAGCAGGGTCATTCCATGCCAAATCACCTAAAAAAATACAACCCCAATTCCGAAATAGTTGGCACAAAGTGTAAATTGTGAATAAAATCAAAACGCAATGACTTTCCAATCACACCAGCCAGTGTTTTATTCACAATAGGACAGAGATAACATAGCAAATATTGAGACACAAATGTTACGATTTTATCCACAAAATGAGCTTATTTCAAATTTGATGGCTGTTACAGGTCTCAAAAAAGTTGGGACAGGGGCCTGTTTACCACGATGTAGCATCCCCTATTCTTTTTAACACAGAGTGGAGGTGTTTCGGCATTGAGGCGACAAGTTTCTTCAGTTTAGCCATTGAAACTGGATCCCACTCTTGTTTAACACAGCCTTCCAGCTGGAGAGTTTTGGGTCTCCTTTAATGGACTTTTCCTTTAATTATGAGCCAAATGTTCTCAGTTGGTGAAAGATCAGGACTGCAGGCAGTTCAGTGCAGCACAAGGACTCTTCTGCTAATAAGCCGTGCTGTAAAATAGCTGCAGTATGTGGTTTTGCATTGTCCTGCTGAAATACAAAAGGCCTTCCCTGGAATAAATGTTGTCTGGAGGGGAGCATATGTTGCTATAAAATCTTAATATACTTTTCAGCATACATGGTGCTTTTTAAGACATGTAAGTGTCCCACACCATATGCATTAATGCATCCCCATACCATCAGAGATGCTGGCTTTTGAACTGAACGCTGATAACTGGAGGGGTGGTCTTTCTCCTCTTTAGCCTGGAGGACACGACGCCCATGATTTCCAACAAGAATATCACATCAGGACTCGTTTGACACTCTGCTACAGTCCATTTTAAATGAGCCTTGGCCCACAGAACATGGCGGCGCTTCAGTATCATGCTCAACAATGGCTTCCTTTTTGCACGATAGAGTTTTAAGTGGCATATGTGGATGGCACAGCAGACTGCGTTTACAGAGAGTGGTTTCTTGAAGTATTCCTGGGCCCATTTAGTAATGTCAATGATGGAATCATGCCGTTGAGTGATGCAGTGGTGTCTGAGGGCCCGAGGATCACGGGCATCCAGTAAAGGTCATCGGCCTTGTCCCTTAAGCACCAAGATTTTTCCAGTTTCATGATGTTATGCACTGTCAATGAGGAGACCTTCAAAGCCTTTACAATTTGACATTGAGGAACACTGTTTTTAAAGTATTCCACAATACACAGGTTGGAGAGCCTCTGGCCATCTTTACTTCTGAGAGACTCAGCCTCTCTAAGACATTCCTTTTAAAGTCAATCATGTTACACACCTGATGCCAGTTAACGTAATTACTTGCCAACTGTTCTTTCAGCTGATTCTTTTATATATTAATTGCTTTTTCAGCCCTTTTTTTCTTTTGCCTGTGTCCCAACTTTTTGGAGACCTGTTGCAGCCAGAAAATGTGAAATAAGCTCATTTTGCGGATAAAAATGTAAAATTTCTCAGTTTCAACATTTAAAATGCTGTCTATGTTCTACTGTAAAAAGCATACTGGCTCATGTGATCTGAAAATCATTGCATTTTGATTTTATACACAATTTTAATTTCGTCCCAGCTATATCAGAATTGGGGTTGTAAAAAAATGAGCCAAAGAGCGTAGAATGCACCATTCTGCAAATATGGCTACAAGATGAGTGAATTTTTACCAGATACCTTTTTCTTCTTTCCAATTTCCCAGCCTAGCTAACCAACAACAGCTGCCCTAAGGCTCTAAAATCGCTTATTTCAAAATACAGGGGAAAGAAACTGTGGTCATGAGCAATTTTAGCTTCATCATTGAATAAAGAAATGCTTGACTGGACCTGAAACTGGTCACAGGTGGGAATGAATAAATGAAGGAATATTTGAACCCCCCTCTCAGAGTAAAAAAAATTGCCTGTTGAAAATTAACTTCTATTGTGGCTGTATCTGAGGAAGTAAGCATTCTACACTTTATCTGGTGTCATATTCAGAGAGCCTGGGCCACAATCACCCAGAGTACCAAATTTCAGATCCGTATATTCATATGTAAGGCAATTATGGACCTGTAAAAGTGCTCCCAAAGAGAAAAACGTGTAGCGGGTTCCGAAAATAGCTGGGAGGGGTGTTGCAGCACGCCGTTTTCAAAGTGCCGTAGCTCAAAAACGAACAGTTTTCTCGGCCTATAGTTTTGATGTCTTCATAAAACAGAGGTATTTTTCTAATTTTTTTCAGCAAAATTCAGGAGGCTTAACAGCATTGAATGAACTAGGTGGTGCTAATGGTTTGCCAATTAAGTGACTGGCGCATGAAATTTTCCCCATCTGAAGTTCATGGCAAACATTCTCTGAGGTTTCTATCTTATTTGAGTGATTTGCTTGTCGCAGTAGATACATTTTTTAGCAGCATCAAATGCATGGCTTGACTTTCCGCATGAATTAAGATAAATGCAACAAAACTGCACGCAGAGTTTATTTTGCTGAAATGAAATCAGAAGCAGGAATTATGCAATCACACTGCAGTCATACAGCCAGGCCGAAACATCAGATTCACATCCCTTTGACATTCTGAAAAAGACATCCAGAAGATTACCTGCGCTGCAGTTCGAGTTCCTCTTCGAAAACGCCGTAGGGCTTCAATGCATCTGTCAGCTTCCGAGCAAGCGCCAGGTCCGCCTCTTTGGGCAGAGCGAGGCTGATTGGAGATGTGATGCCATAATGCTTCGGTGGCTGCTGAGACGTTTGAACTTGGCTTGTAATAGGACTGCACAAAGTGTAAACAAACCGAAAATTAGGGATTACTGGCAACAGCATTTACCACATGGGCCACATTACAGTTTGCAAAATGTCTACCAGCCCACTGGCCCTTCGATGCTACCAAGCAAGCTAGCCAGACAAACTTTAAAAACAAAAACAGTTCTAATAATAAACTAGAAATAGTTAAAGAAATAATTTGCCAGCAATGAGTCATTGTAAAATTGATAAAACAGACAGAAATCACCCATTAATAAACTACAGTGGAAACAAGCATTGCACCATTATTTAAGCCCTCCAATTACGCTTGGATGGTTGATCTCGCCATTCTCTGCACTAGTGAACTGACAGCAGAAGTTCTGACCGTCACATTACACAAAAGCACTAGATATTTCAAACTTCGGGGTAAAATGACTGGCATATCACTCAGCCATAACGCATACTGGCAGACGACACTGATTCATGCAATTAACCCTTTCCCTACAATAAGCATAAAAAATATAAAAAATAAAACTCACTTTGTTTGATAGGACATTACGTTACCTTGGTTACAGACAGCTAGGGAAAGTGACCGGACATTTTAAGGCTTAACCAGCCAGGATCTCAAGAATATACAGAAATAATTTGAGATTACATTTCTCAGGAAAACTCCATGGGGAATGGGGCAAAACAGAGCTATTACACTGTGGGCAAGTTATCATTGAATGTGGAGTCTGAATAATGATGAGCATGTTCATGAATATAATGAGATGGCAAATTAATTAGGAAAGAGAACTCTTAAACAGGGCTATAAATGCGCTAAGGCATGGGACACTTATCACGAGAAATACAAAATATAGGTAGAAAACAAATACAAAATGAGTAAAAAGCTGAAAACGCCAAGTTGACCAACAAATATACCATCATATTCCAAATTATCCTTTTAAAATAAATTCATTACTTTCATTTTTGAATATTACAACTCCAACTTTGAAAATTTGGGCTAAAAACTGCACTAATGGTTCCAAAAGGTCCTCAAATGAATAACACAAAATCATTCTGTATTTTTAATCGTATTCAAGTTGAAACTAGAAAGGATCAATCATTCAACTTAAATCAAACAACTTGAGGTAAAACCCTGAATGGAAACGGTCATCACAAACTTATTCAACGTAATTTTCAGTGCGTGAAAAACAGCAAAGAACAGAAAGTTGAACAAACATGATTTTCGAGTTGTACCCCAGTTCTACAGCACTCCTGCATTGGAAAAAGTAATACACCAGAGGTAAGAACCCAGAAAACTCCCAAGGGCAGCTCAACAGATAAACTTCAGCCAACTAACCGCATAGAACTAAATGGCAACGCAGTGTCTGAAGACACGGCAGTCTTTATTGGTACGGCAGTCGATTTCAAGGGATTAGGATAAAGATTCGGGTTTGCTGTTAGGGGAAGGGTTAGAGGTTGCGGTTAGGGCTTGATATGCGGCTGCCGTATCTCTCCACTACGGTACTCTACATTGAAATGCATTGAAAAACTTCCGCACGCGTAACAATTGCCAAATGGCAAACGCGTTTGAGGGAAAAAGTGCAAATACAAAGCACAGTTTTCATGCGGGGAAAAAAACTGAGGGAAGCATATTTTCATTTGTGAACATCGAAACATACACTGAAGAAAGCAGGGGTTGAACACTGCTGAGACACTGCAAGAACGACTGTGAAAACGGAGCAGTACTGAGCATATTTCGCAGAGCGTGATGTTACTTCAGAAACAAGCGTTTATGATGATGTACTTCAGAGGCGAACTCATAACTGCGTATAAGACCACAAATGTCAACGTCCCTGAAATGCAAAATGCTGAGACCCCACAACATGACGTATTAAACGTGGAATTGGCGATACTGTTTGCTGTAAGAACATTCAAAATGAGCTTGTTTACTCAGTTCTGCCGCGAATTAGCAGCGTCAATGAGGGAAGCAAGCAAGAGGCGATGAATGACCTAATGTCAGAGCTCGCGTCACGCTTGAAAACAATCGTCCCCTCAGCAGTAACAACAACGCTCTGAAGCCCCAAGTTCAATGAGCTTCATGGCAATTTTGCATCGCTTTGTTCGTCCACAGTGGACCCAATTCGCACAGTCGCTAAAGTTCTCTTTAGCCCAACAACTTCGCGCCGCCTGCCGAGTCAAAAAAGCTGGCGCGGTCGTATTTTGTCAAGGAAATCGAAATCCAACATTAATGAACATCAGCCAGCTCGTCACATGAAACAAAAATCTCTCGACAACAGCAGCTAGCTATAACCAAACGACATTTAGCGAGCATGATCTGCCCGAGACTGTATTAAGTCACAGCTAACTTAGAGGTAACTCCGCGATACAAGTGGTCTCGGCGGTTATGAGCCCACTCACTATGGCTGACATGCCGTTAGCTACCCTGCTAGCTAGGTAAGGGAGGGTTAGATTTGCATTAGTTATCAAGCTAGCATCCGTCAACTGAAGGAATTAGGCAGTTTAACCGACACGCATCAATTTCATGATAATGAACATTTGACCATTAATGTAGCTAGCAAACCTTAATAGTGATATTGTTACAATAAATAACGATATTATAATCGACCTGTACCGTTATAGCTAATAACCATGTCACCTAACTGGCAGCTAGCGTGCTAGCCAACCATCCTGGAATCTGGCGATTGGTTTCTGTGGTGTTGATTAAAGCTTTAAAAACGTCCATCAGCCAGCCGCAGGCCAGCGTTCGCAAGCGATCAAACCACAGCTTTACTGTTAAAGCTATAATATAATATATGGGTTAATCTGAAAATCGCGAGGGAGGTTAACAGCGCTTGCTGATGTAATCGGACTTTACAGGCCAGTTTGCAATTAGCTAAGTTACTTAGTGACAAAGTCGGAATGATTTCATCACCGTTTATTTTTATAATGGCAAAAACGGAAAATAGCCGCCGTTGGCTACATAAAAAAGCATTAAGACTTAAGATCACAGCGAACGTTAGCGAAGGCCAAGTTACTGTGAAATTACCCAGCAAGCTGGCGTTCTGAAACAGAAACGAATAGCAGTGTTCGTTAGCTAACGTTAGCCAGCAACCTCGCTACGGTAGTCCTCCGTTCAAGTACAGCTAGCTAATAATATACGGAAACGCAACTTCATCTAGCCAGCAGGCTAACTAGCCATCTATGAAAGAGAAACGTTTTTTGGTTAAACAAAGAAGTAGCAGGCAGCAGTAACCACTCCGCGCAGATCTTTTTATTAAACCGACAGCTCATTACCTAGTTAGCCGGCTACTGCACAAAGCACTGGAGAAATAATTTCCCAGCTAGCTAGCCAAGTCGTCGTCAAGTTATACCCGTTAGCTAGCAGTAGGCCCAATCCGGCAGCAATGCTAGCTAATAGCGGCAACGTTAACGACAGGTAGCCAAATAACTCCATCTGTCAACGCCGGGAGCATACTTACAAAGGCATTGTATTTTAATAAGAGTGCACGATCAAAACACAATATTCCTTTTCATGTTACAGTCATCTTCAACGAGTGAGTTTCGAGCAACGTGCTCCTCAGTCTTCTGTGTTGAATATCGAGAATTGCCAGTTTACGCTCAACATGGCGCAACAGTGCTTCCACAGCAACCTTGAAGAATGACGTAGTCGCCTCATCGGCAAGCGTTTTCGGCTGTGCGTATCGGTGGCAGTGCGTACTAAGCTGTGCGTAGGGAAGATACCACACCGGACAGCATCAGCACCTGAAATCCAAAACTGCTATGTGCGCAACATTCCAGTGATAACAATACAAACTCAAAGGTACTTTAAAACTCAGTTTATGTTTTTGTTATTTCCCTCGGTGGAAGCCCAAAGCACACCTCTACTCAAAGGGTAGCAGCGTAGAGGAAATTCCATTTGCTTTTTTTTTTATCCCCGCCAGACGACAGCCCAAAAGTAGTGATGGCCAAACTAAACTTTGCGAAGCTTCGGACCCTTTTGGACCTTTGTATTGAAAATGGGTTCACTAATCGAAGCTTCATTCATTGAGCACGTGGGTGACATCTGCTGGCACAAAGATTGTTGTACAGCCTTGCAAAGGTGACGCTGACGCACCTTTCATGTGCACTTTGAGTATGTTGTATTGTGAAAAATACTTAAATAAAGCTGAAATCTAACTTCGTCTTACGGGAGTAGGAGGAGAGAAACTGATCAGTGTTGTTCTGCGGCAGTCGACAGCGGGGAGGTGGTGGTTTTGGAGAAGGAAAAGAATTGGGAGAAGATGGAGTGGGAAGAGGAGGAAGGAGGGGAAAAAAAACAAGAAATAGAAAAAGGAGAGGGGGAGGAAATATATGTAGTTGGAATGAAATTAGTGGGAGCGTATCAACAAACAAATCGTGCTTTCAGTGATAGTCATTTCATTGGTAGATTTATCAAGCAAGAAGTGGGTGACGTTAAAGCAGTGAGGGTTTGCAAGAGTGGACTGGTAATAATAGAGTGTAAATCAAAGCGTCAAAGGGACAGGGCTTTGAAAATCAAAGACTTTGATTTAAATGAGGTAACATGTTTTAAAATGCGCAATCAACCAACTGTTAAAGGAGTTATTAGTGGCATTGTCCACTCTGTGAAAGCTGATTCATTTATGGAGGTAGATGGTGTTTGTGGCGCTAGACGATTAAAAAGTTATAGAGACGGCAAAGAAACTGATAGCTTATCAGTTTTATTAGAGTTTGAGGGGGAACTTCCGGAACGAATTTATTTGTTTTTGAGTTTATTATAGTTTTTGAATCTGACTCTGTCATTATGTAACCCCTCACCCCACTTTTTGTTTTTTAATATGTAATGTGTAGTATCGTGTTCTAGTATTATTTATTTGTTATTTTGTCTATGTTCTTTGTATTGTGTTATATACTGTTGTTACGACCCGGTCTAGGGCAGACAGCAACAAGTAAAGAAAGTAAGGGAAGGACGGGCGGGGAGAACTGTAAAAGGCACGAATAGTACGCTGCTCAGTTACTCTGGTCCATATCTGCCTAACCAAAGCTAAACTATTCCTATGGCTAATCTTCGAAGGTTCGCCGGGCTCGGGGCGGCTTTTAAACACTTAACTCCCGAACTCCCAGTCCGCAAATAAGGACTGAGGGAACGAATAGTGTACCCCCTGTGGAAACAAGTTTCCGCCCAGAATCACCTTTAAAAATAATAATGGAAAAATAGCAAAGCAAAACAACAAAGAAGTGCCCCGATGGAAGGACTGTGAGATCCAGCTGGGAGCAGCTGACTAACCAGAGTAGACCTAACAGAGTACAGAAAAGGGCAAGACGAGAGGGGTAGTCAGATACAGAAGCCGAGGTCAAAACACCGGGAATTTATCGAGCAACCAAACCAAAACGCAAGGGCTAGAATTCTAGTCTAATGGGACAAGCCAAGGGTCAGCCACCACAATTCATACAAACCAATTAAAGGGAACGGCAAGAATCGTAAATCCAGAGGCAATCCGAGTCAAAGAAGGCAGAAAAAATTAATCTCACAGGACGTTGACGCAATTAATAGATCGGAAGAGCTAGTCTCCGCGGTTGACACTAGACCGCGCCTTTTAAAGGGGTAAACCGGAAACGGAAGTATCAGACCTAGGCGAACCAAAAAAAAGATAACAGATTTCAAGCGCAGATTCACAAATGTACGACAGGGGTCGTAACAACTGTATCTTCTTTTTCCTGGTTTATCCTTCTTTTTTTTTCCTCTTTGATATGGACCTCTGTACCCAGTTGTGTCTGAAATAAAGAATTTTAAATTGAAATTGAAATTTGGATTACGTTAGTTATAGAGTTAGGGCTTATGAACGGACTCCATTAAGATGTTTTTGGTGTCAGGATTAAGGTCATGTGGTGGAAGTTTGTAGGAGAAGGATTTTTCGTTGTAGACGGTGTGGGAAGGATGGCTGTAATGAGGACGATTGCAACTTGACAAAAGAGAGAGCAGTATGCCTTCACTGTGGGGGAAATCATGAAGCGGGTGTAAAACAGCGCGAGCGAAGGCAATTTGAGGGTGAGATTGCACGGATACGTGTAAAAAATAAAATTTCGTATGTGGAGGCTGTTAAGAGAGTGAAAGAAGAAAAAGGAGTTGTAGAGAAGGATGAACAGGCAAAGGTAGATGAAGTCCAATACACTGAGCAGATGGCGGGGGGTTTGAATAAAGAGCGTATATGTATAGAGAAAAAGAGGTTTCTAGCGTTCATAGCAATGGTTATTAACTGTGCAAGTGAAATTGAGTCAAAAACTGAGCGCATAAACATGGTTATTTATGCAGCCAACGAGTTCCTAGGAGTTAGTGAAGTTAAGGGAGAAGAAATCCAGGAAATGTTAGAAAAAGGGTCTGGAGGGAGTAGAGCGGGACCCAGTACTTAAGCAGGTATAACATTCCAAGTGAGTTGTTTGAGAAGGGCCTGGGGGAGTGTAAGCATCGGAATTTTTTTTTTTTTTCTTCTTTTTTGAGATTTGGAATGTTAGATTCCCAGAGTCATGCTCCAGTACAGTTGGTGACGGTAATGCTCCAATCTGGCAGCCAACCGCTATAAAACAAGAAGAAGAAGAAGTAGAAGAACTTCGTCTTACATGTGTCTGTTGTTTTTCTTCCTTACCTTAATAATTAATATTATATTATAACATTAATTACATCCACAGCCTCAGTGAATCCGGTAAATATTTACTCTGTCCTAAAAGATATTGTATTATGTTTTTTGATCGTGATTGGTGTATACTGGGTGTGCTTGAGCGATTTTGTCATTATTATTTTTGAATAAAAATGTCTAACAGAGCGCTGTTTCATCCATCTTAAATACATCTGAATCGCGCCAATGTTTCAAAGCTCCGCCTATCAAATTAAACCGGTCAGCTGATTCAGTCTGAATGAAGCAGCAAAGTGGGTCGAACGTCATCAGTCACGTGGTTTTTCCCGATATGAAGCAAGCGCTGGTGTTCTGACAAATTTTGCTACCCATCAAAATATGCTACCTCGCGGTTCTGCGCTTGCGCAAACCTAAAATCTCGGGCTGTTTCTTCGCTCATATCTTAAGTATCTTCAAAAATCATAATAATAGATTTATTTTCAGTGCTCATTTCGACCTGTTAGTGTACATATAGTTGCATGTACACGCTGGGTTTTCCTGAAAATGCAGAAATTAGATGATAATGGCGTATATGGGCATATATCTTCAAACAAACTTATCCAACTCATTATAATATCCGCTTTTGTTATAATAAGCTAACAAATAACGAAGTTACTTTTGTAACCTGATTCATATTGCAATATCAAGGCGAAAACAAAGAATTTACGATCGCTTTGCATTAAGGTAGCATTTTTTGACAAGGGTGCAAAATTTGACAGAACACCGGCACAGTGCGCTTTGGAGCCACGGAGTCAGCGGTGACATCACTACCCAAAAGGGGGATTATGTCGTGCCGGTCTGTCCGTCCCTGTCGGATGCTTCATGGCTGGTGAAATCCACGCGCAGTTTTCATAGAATATCTCAGAAACGTTGGACATATGCTGCAAATAGACCGATGATACGCAGATCGCAGTCGCGACTCCTGCAGGGGATTTTATGCTCTCAGAGCGCTCCTTTTTCTTCGAATAGTTGAAGGTATATGCATGTATATGTTCTGCCAAAGTAAGCAGTGTGTTAATTAATATTCAAAAATATTGAAACAAATAATATTAGAAAATATTTGAGTATGAAAATTTCAGAAGTGTGGGATGTTTTGCGAAATAAGCCAACCGCTAAGCTTAATTTTCTTGTTTGTTTATTTAATTTCCTCATGGTTTTACGCCCTCCAAGGATAGTTAATTTCCTGGGGTCATCTACATTAATGAATACACAAGTAGATTACTATGCCATGCTTTTTCAATTGCAAAAACATTACTGCTTATGTGTTACCCACATAAATTGTCAAGTGCCTTGAACATAATCCATATGTAATTTTTCTTGGACTGAAGATGACAATTCACTCTTGAGGGTTGTTTCTGAAAAGGTATTCTGCCTGAAAAACAGTAAGGAAGTAATAATTCGGCAAAGGATTCAAGGAATAATTTAATCTTTTTTGTACATTGAGCTTATCTTCATATGTGACATAATACACTCCAAATTATTATTATTATCATGATTATTATTATTATAGTACCAGAAAATCAATGGGATCCTCCGTTTTAGCTTTGCAGCACTCTATCAGCCCCTGGGTGAGGGTTGGCATGACGTTCTTCATTAGATAACTCCGCAAAGGAGCTGTTTGAGCTTCAAGCAACTCTGCTTCCACCCTCTGGACTTCCTCCATTTGCTTGCACTACAGGACACACACAGCATTAGTACAGGTGGAAAATCCAGGAGGCAGAATTGAAAGGACTGCTATGTGTTTTTTCCTCATCACTGAACCTGGCCAGCTGATTACGGTTATTTAGTTTGACCACCAGGTAAAAGAATTGAGCAAATCCAAGTGACCCGGACAAAACGCTGGAGTAAACTTCTGATTTCTGAACTAGGATTGTCCTCCACTGAGCACCTTTCATGAAAGCAAATATGGCATACAGTGAAGTCAATGCATTTATGGAAGGTGGCACAATTTAAACGGGCTGCAATTCCTATTATATATATTCAAAATGGATGTAAACACCAGTAAATCCACTTTAATTGAGCCCATTTACATCTATATGCAGTGAACCCTAAAGACATTACGGCCCTTTGAAATTGTGCCGCTGTCAAAATGCTATTGGACCTCACAGTAAAAACAACTCATTAAAATAGCAATATTTTTAATTAATGTCTTTGGACACTGACTCCAACATATATTCCTCAAATATCATGACAGATATCTACATCAATGAGCCAAATATAATGACCATCTTCCTAATTTGCTGTTGGTCATTTGAATGCTTACAAATTGAAGTCTATATCAATGCTCAGATCCAGAGTTTCTCAGCAGAACATTTTCCAGAGCATCACATTCCCTCAATCACCTTGTCGTCTTTCCACATGGTACCCTGGTGCCATCTCTTTCCAGGTAAATGACACACTGGCACATCATTCAATGTAAATTATGAACAAGGAAAAAGGACTCATGGGACTAAGTGACCTTTCATTGCTCCAAGGTCCAGTTCTAATGCTCGTGTGCCCATTGTAGGCGCTTTTCAAGGTGGACAGGGGTTAGAATGGGTGCTCAGACTTGTCTGCAAAGCTCTATATCCAACAGGGTCCAATGTACAATGTTGCAGCACTTTCCACCCATAACCATCATGAAAATTTTATTCTGCCAGTGCCACAGTAGTACCTCTCTTCGTTCAAACCATACCGCCTTGCACTCTGAGTCTTAGGTGCCAAAACGCACTGTCACCATTTTGTGCTTTGTACCCCCTTGAACCCCTGTCAGTTGGCTCTCACCATTGCTGACCAGGAGTATCCCAGAGGTCATGCCCCCTCAGAGACCCTTCGACCCAGTCATCAGGCTGAAACAATTTGGCCCTTCTCTCAAATGAGCAACACATCAGCTATGAGCACCATCTGTTTGCTTATCATCGAAAGTCGTCATAGACCTTAACATGTCCAGTGGTCACAAGATGAACAATGTTGTTTGCTTAAGCTGTGAGTGGTCATAATGTTTTGCCTCATCAGTGTTCAGTTTGTATTGTTTAATCTCGCAAAGACTTCCCTCAGCTTACCCACTCCTCCCATCTTGCAGCCCTGATGGCTCCCTCTTCCTCCTCTTTTCTCTCAATCTCAGCCTTTTCGGCCGCCAGCCGCTTTAGCCTCTCGTCTGCAATCCTCCACTCCTCCTTCTCCACCTCCTCTGAGCTGAGGCCGTAGTTTCTCGGTGCCCCCACGACATTGGTTATTTTTTCCAACACTACCAGGTACTCCAGGTCATCACTACTGGTAATTTCTGTTGCAAAACAACACATGGGGTCAACAACAAAATGTAACTCCTGCAGCTGGGCATGACTCCTGTGATCTGGTAAAACCTAGTGAGTTTATCAGTGGCTAGATTCTCGCAAATGAACAAACATTTTGGATCCTGGACTTTTCCAAACCGAAAAAAATAAACAAAACGTGATTTTGGCAGTTCAAATAACACTAATAGCTATTGTTTTAAGATTCTCACCACTCTTAAATATTGCAAATGAGAGTCAAACTCAGTCCCGAACTAGAGTGTCATATGTACTAGGTTTATCAAGATCACAGGAGATGTGCCGTCATGCTATTCTAAACAAGTAGTTTCAAACAGATGAATCATCCGTCCATACCATTCGAAAAAAAGTGCCATCACTGAATTGATAGTTTACAACATAGTTAACATAAAAGTGCAGGAACACAACAAGCCAATTTGGTTGCTGTCCAAAGGTGGAATGCAAATGCTCAGAAAGTAAATACCCTCCAGAGTATTTTGTTCCAATCACCCAGATTAGCAAATTGGCATTTGTAAATTCAGCCAGATGCAGAACTAATGCCGTTAATAAAATTAGCTGGCTGAGTTCATTTTTAGAAGAGAGATGTGGCAGGACATTTTTTTCTGCGCTCTGAACTTGACACCTCTGTTGATATGAAAGATCAGGCTCCTATTTCTTGACAGAAAGATTTATTTAACTCCTGTACTACCAATGTGCTCTAAGTTGATCTCCAGCTCATCAAAATAGTTGAGAACTGTTTCATCTTCTACGTTGTTTTCTCTGAAGCTTGCAAGCTTCCGGGGAAATTTGTCCTGCGTGTAATGGGTCGCCTCAACCGCGCTCTCAGGCAGATTAAGAACACGGTTCTTCAGAAGCTCATCTGAGGCATTCAGAGACAAAATGCACTCTGTAACAAAAAAAGATACGTTAGTATTGTTATTATTAATATTATACACAACACACCAAAACAGCACCATACTGAAAAAGTGGATAAAACACTACTTATACAGCCAATACACTCACTGACCACTTTGTTGGGAACGACATACTAATACTGGATAGGACATCCCTTTGTCGTCAGAACAGCTTCAATTCTTTGTGGCGTGGATTCAAAAAGATGCTGGAGACATTCATCCAAGGTTGTGATTCACATTATTATGACTGCATCACATGTCTTTCAGATTTGTCAGCTGCAGATCCATGCAGTGTATCTCCCATTTTACCACATCCCATAGAGGCTCTAGCGCAATGAACTAACTTTCAAGTTCATGAAACCAGTTTGAGGCAGCTCTTTCCATTGTGACATGGTGCATTATCATGCTGGAAGTAGCCATCAGAAGAGTAAATTGTGGCCATAAAGGAATACATATGGTCTGCAGCAATGCTCAGGAAGGCAGAGGCATTCAAATAACAATTAATTAGTATTAAGGTGCCCAAAGGATAACAACACGTTCCACACATCATTGCACCACCAAAACTAGCCCGAACTGTTGACAAATGGTTGGCCAGGTCAATGGATTCATGCCGTTTATGCCAAATTCTGAACCTACCATCTGCATGACGTAGGGAAAATCACGATTTTATCAGACCAAGCTAAATGTTTCCAATCTTCATCAGTTCAGTTTTAGAGGAACTGTGTCCAATGAAGACACAGCTGACAGGGCCTGATCTAAACTGACAGGAGTAGAAGTTCATGTGGTCTTCTGCGGTGGGGGCCTGTCCGCCTCGAGGTTCGGCATGTTGTCAATTCCGAGCCCCGCTGTACAGAGGTTATCTCAGTTCCTGACCCTATTGTCGATGAGCTCTGACCAGTCTGGCCATTCTCCTCTGACCTCCGTCATCAATAAAGCACTTTTGTCCACAGATTTGTTACTTGTGCCATTCCATATAAACACCAGAGACTGTTTTGCGTATTTTGCAGTTTCAGATATACTCTAAGCAGTCTGTCTGGCACTAAGAATATGTCAATACTAACAATATGTCCCAACTATTTCGGAATTGGGGTTGTAGTTTTACCCTCCATCCATAATTCCATGATTCCACTGGTCTAAAAGACAACTGTTTCAACACTGAAACAGTTTCAACTCTGTAGATTTTATCTGAGGGCGGGGGACATCACAGTGCATCACATGCACATTACTCTAGTTTTCGCAAAAGCAGTTTTCAGCACGTGTCTCATTTTGCATCAGAACCCCTTACATATGGAAATAAATTTTAGTATTTCTCATACAGAAAACAGCTAAAAGACAGCAAACATACCTGGGATTATCTTCCGGTTGAACGCGGGTACTTTAGACCTGGTATCCTCCTGTTCATCCTCATCAGCTAAACACAGAACAGACCATTAATATGCATGCATGCATACACAAGCCTTTACAAACTGAATGCATATGTTAACTTAAATACCACTGAATAACTCCTTGGCTTGATCATATGTTTTAGGAAATCCATCCAGAACAAATCCTTGATTCCTGCAATTGGTTGAATTCAGCTTGTCCTTTATGATGCGAATGAGGAATTGGTCATCCAACCGTCCTAATTGGGGGGGGGAAATGTAAGGGGAAATTCCTAAATATGAGTCAGCAAGGATGTACAAAATTCATCATTAATGTACAAATAATGATTGGCTGCATAAATAATTCTAAAATAAAAAAGTATATTTCTCAGTATAAATCTAATAGAATCCAATTCTGGCCATTCTTCTGTGGATTACACTTATGTCTCAGGAATATGCAGAAGGGTAATTTCCACATTGATATCTGTAGTTCAGTAACCTCCATTCTGCTCCATATTCTCTTTCAGAGCTTCAAGGAATTCTTGTGAATCACCATCCATATCATCGTTCTCATTTTCCTCTTCTTCCAATTGATTCAGTGACTCCTGGCATTAAAATGAAATGGTCACAGTAGAGAAACCTAAATGAAAGTCATAACAATAGAGATCCTTTCCTGCAAATGTTAAGTATACCTAACCAAATGAAAGTCATTTTACAGTGTGCATGCAAATCAGTTTTAGTTCACACACAGAGCATGTTATGCAAGCTGACCAGTTGTGCAATGCGTTCACGAATGGTGTCTTTGACTTTAATGTGGTGCAGTCTGTAATGTTTGCAGATTTTCGCTGCTACTGTGGTTTTCCCAACTGCAGGAGGTCCCAGGATACACAAACGAATTGGCTGGAGGACAAAAATGGAAGGCAATCACAGGCAAAAATTAGAGGCTGGAGGACAAAAGGTTAATTATAACTGTGAGTGCGTGAATATCTGGCGAGTTACTTGACTGGATAAAACAATCTCGAAATAGTTTTCGCCTAATTTCACACAATGATCTTAAACATTTTCCTTTAATCATATAATATGCTATTGAGAAAAAGGTCGACAGTGCTAGGCTCTTTGATTTCAAAGCTAACTTGAAAATATTAGAGGTGATTGAGGAATGAAAAAATGACCGTATAATCTCGCCATTTTGGATAACAATTTTGCTTTACAGTCAGAAATTATTGTCATTTATGACCATAGCCATAATAATGCAGTTATTTCCAGCTACTGTAGGCGCTCTCTTACCAATAGGCCCCTGGTTTGTCTGTATTCCTCCACAACATGATCAATGTTTTCAACAATTCCAGATTCACAAACCCAGTGGACATTCATGTTTTCCTTCAGAAACATAGCTTCCATCCGCAGGTTTACGAAGACAGAGTCAATGTCTGTTTGCTACAAAAGTACATCATTTTTTCCTGTGTTAATCTTTGTTTCAGAATGGTTTCAGTAGTTCAGTAACAAACTCAATCAGCATGTCAGAAAACATATTCAAAATATTCAGTTAAACAGCCTGGTTATCAAACCATTGAATATCGTTCAAAATAATTCTTATTCTATGACTATAAATGGCATGGATGTTCTCCATGGTCTTGCATTCCGTGGCTGCGATATGCTGAACATACTGTTAAATCCTTAGTGAGGAACGTGTCTTCTTTGGGGACATTATGGATTTTCCCTGGTCCAAGAATTTGGCTTATAGCCTTGGAGAAAAAAAGAAGGAAAATAACAGTGATATTTTTGATTTTTGTTGCAGAAAATAAAAATACATAATTAATAATATTACTGATTATAAGAATTAACTTTTAAAACCGGTCACACCTCACCTTCACAATGTCCTCTAATGTACTCTTGGAATCATCCACAGCTACTAAGTAGTGTGTATTTGGCTTGAAGTCAATAATGTTCTGTATTACACTTGAAAACAAGAAAAGGAGATTCATAATATTTACAAAATTTTCTGAAAGAATATCCAAGCTGCGACATAACTAAGCCAAAATGTATGCAGTGATGAGCCAAAAATTAAAACCACATACAAATGAAACAAATAATGTTGAGTCTCACATAATAACAGAACATCAAGGTCCTCAGACAGGCCACAGGCGGTAAGCGAACAATCGGTTCTCATTGTCGACGTGTTGGATTTGGAAGAAATGGGACCTGAGCAACTTTGGCAACGGTCAAATTCTTAAGGCCAGACGAGTGTGTCAGAACATTTCTAATGTGGTAAAGCTTCCGAGGTGCTCCCAGTCATCAGTGGAGGGCACCAAAGACAGTGATCCAAGGCAGGACAAACCAAGAACCAGCAACAGCGTATTGGGCGCCAAAGGCTCATCGCTGCATTAGGGCAACGAAGGTTAATCCACCGGAAGGGCTACTGCTGCAGCACAAGTCACAGAGAATTTTAATGATCCGTGAGGAATGTGTCACAACACACAGCGCATCGCAACCTGCTGAGTATCGCGCTTTGTGGTAGAAGACCAGTCAAGGTACTCATTCTAATCCCGGTCCACCATCGAAAGCTCCTGCGATAGGCACATGAGCATAGGAACTGGACCTAGGAGCGACTGACGAAGACCGCCAGATCCAGAGAGTCTTGTTTTCTTTTAAATCACGTGCATCAGCCAGTTACATGTGCACAATTAACCTGCGGACGAGACGGCACTGAAGGAAGGAAACAAGCTGGTTAAGGGAGTGTGATGCTCCGGGATATATTCTGCTGGGTCTGGGAATTCAAATGGACGTCTGATTGACGCAGCTATTTTGACAGTATTAGGGGAACCTACATAATGTTAGGCAGGTGGTCTTAATGTTGTGGCTGATCAGTGTATACAGGCATATGTATATGTCAATTTACCTGGCCAAGTCATTCACATGAATGGTTGGAATGACGTTGTCTCCTGCTCCAAAGACCGGAATTTCTGAAACCTCCCCCAGCCATGAAGTCTAGAAAATGAAGAAAAACAGATTAAATGGAGAATATCGGTATGATGTCAGATCTCAACACCAACAACTGCCATTATTACAGATTAGTTACCTTGAAAAAGAAGTGAAAAATATTCTCTCCCATCCCGTACTGAAGCCCTGAAGCCACAACATAAGTTGAAAACATGGATTTGTTCTGAAAAATGAAAATAATCATAATCAGTGAAGGGCTATGGAAGGAGTAGGACAAAAATAAGAGCTGGATAGATCAGATTATGATCGTACACAATACTCATTCTGTAACTGTAAAATATCAATATGCATATGCTTACTGTCTTTCCGAGCTTAATGACAAGCTTCTCTAGACTGATGTGATCTTTGAAATTTAGATGAGCCCGCCTTCTTCTGTAGTCATCTTCAGTGAAAGGAAGCTCAGGTTGATCCTGATGGTTTAAAAAAACACTTTCGATTTAAAGTTGTAATAAGTTTCGCAGCAAGCTTATTAACACAAGAAGCAGAAAGAAATACTGCTTCATTTATTATTTAACGGTTCTACTAGTGACAGGAGACAGAAGCACACCCTAGACAGCTCTCCAATCCATCTCAGGAATCACACACCATCCACTAACAGTTTGATATTGGTAATTTAGAGTATCCCATTAGCCAAGCATGCATTTGAAAGGTGAAAGGACACCAGAATACTAAGTAAAAACCAAATACAGGGATAACATACAAACTCCACACAGAAAGGTAAGCTTAGAAATAGTATAGTTTAATTTAAACTTCATAAAGGACCCAAACCAGCATCAGGTGTGAGTAAGCAATGCACTCACTGGATCAATGGGCTTGCTCATAGCCCAGGTCATCACAGTTGATATCAGGATGAATATCTTTGGGTCATTAAAATTTTCCAAGTCTTTATGCAAGGCTGAAATGAAATGATTTGAAACAAGATCAACCTGAGAGGTAGCAATGATTATTGCTATTTTAGTATCATTGTACATGGCAGTATATGTGTAGCAATCACCTGAAACAGCCCATGATGCCTCCTCTATTTGGTCAGTGTCTTCAGTGATGTTGTAAATAATAACATCACATTCCTTCAGCCTCTGGAGAAGTTCTTCTTGGCCCATTGACTGCAAAACAGGGAGGCCATTTGAGACAGTTTAAAGATGCCGTCCAAATAGATTGAACTTTGGTTTAAAATGCAAAAACAATTAGACAAGAATATGGTTGGTTCATTCTTCTCGTCTGAAATACAGAAAAGGGTGTTAAAGTGAGCTCAGGGCACTTTACTCACTTGATACACTTCGGTTGTAAAACATAAATTTTCACACTCAGCATTTCGTGAAGTCGTTCCAACTATTTCAAAAGTGCCTTTCGCTGCTTTTGAGAGACCATGCTCCTCCTCCTCCTCCTCCTCCATCTCGGCCTCATTACCCTCCTCCAATGATGCTCCCACAATACAGGTAGACAAAAACTGCAGTATATAAAAAATAAGAATTAAATATAAATACTATTACAGATTACAAAATTAATTAATTAATTAATTCATTCATTCATTCATTCATTAATAGCAAGTTGAAATTGTTTATAATCCAGACTAAATAAGATACATAACATAGCTAAATAGGCTAACGTTATGTCTTATTATTCGAATTTCCATCTGACCGAAACAACGACAGCTACGCTCGACAGGAAAACTCGGTGGAACTCAGAAAAGCGCAACAAGCAAATAGTGATAATGTATTTTTTGGGTACAAACCAGACATGACAGAAGATAAATAAAGAGCTAAATAGATTGGTAAGCAAGACAGAAATAAACAGAAATACAACACACCTTGGCAATGGCCTTTGTTGAATACAAATCGATCCGATTGATAAAAACTGTCTTCTTGCCACGGCTTCCTGCCTTGTCTTCGTCTGCCATTGTAGCAACTTATGGAGACAAGCACCATGTCGTTGCTAGGCAATCAGACGCGTTCTACTTTTTCTTCTCCTGCGTAAAATCCACAACGCGTTTGACGCGTAATGCTGCCCTCCACCGTTTTAAATAAGAGAAGTAACTTCAGTTTATATTCCACAGTATTATCCCGGAAGCCTCAGAAAACTCAGCACGGCCATCCAGACCAGTTCATAATTTTTCCCAAAATAAGGCAACGACTAAAATGATAATGACTCAACTCCCATATCCGTCAGCTCTTTAAAAAGCCCCTGCCTCTGAACTGTATAACTCCTACGAACAAGAATAACATGGTGCGCAATTTCTAGACTCGCATGCTTGCCTTAAAATTTTAAACAGCTTGCAAGGTGACAATGTCCCAGATTTAATCTAGTCATGATGACTTCTCCTCTGTTAAAACTGATACATAACCATTCCCTCTTAATTGTGCCCTCAAAAGAATTAATACAGTCTCTCTTTTCCTCTTTCCACTCCTTCTGCCACCCTTTGCCTAAAACTTTATTGATAACACTGAAGCTTGAAAGCAGGTCTTCCGAGCACAGCCTTTTGATCTACATTTCCCTTCCCAAGGGACTTCTTTGCTATTTTATCCACCACTTCATTTCCCTCTATTCTTGCATTTCCTGATACACACAAAATTCGACATTACATTCCATCCTCTCTTTTCTGAATGAGCAACAAATTATTTGCAGTATCAGGTCAGGTCCCTTGATGTCCCATTTTGTTAAGAGCATACAAAATAGCAGCAGAATCTGAGTAGATACCGTAATAGAATTTTCTCCACAATCCACCACATAGCCCACAGGATTGCCAATGCATTCTTGTCGCTGAAATTTTCGAGCTTCACTATGTTTATATATGGCATGAATTGTCTAATGCAGTTGACAAAATGAACAACACAGGTTGACTAGATGAGATACCAGTCACAAAAGATGCGAAGAGGTTTGTGCAGTATACACCCACGACGTAATACCATATGTAAGACGCACATGCAGTACTTGTTTAATGATGAATTCGACCCTTTCAAGTGTACAACATTAACTGGACATCCCTTAAAAATTTTTTAAATTCAATTTTTTGGAGTTCTACAAAGAAATTTGGTGGAGTTTTTTCTCTTTAATTTTCTCTTTTTCTTTTTCATTTTTGCAATTTCCCCGTCGCCTGCGCCTCAACTTTTGAAAGACTCTTTGGTGTGCGTTACTCCTATTTACCACAACTTATTTTAGTTTAACAGCAGCAGTTTTGAGAAAGAAAAAGTATACATTTACTTATATGTTAATTTGTATTGTGTTTGTGTGTGTGTGTGTGTGTGTGTGCGTGTGTGTGTGTGTGTGTGTGTGTGCGTGTGTACCTGAGTACCTCCCTATATGCATGCAAAGGCGTAACTTTGAAGATTGGGGGCGCTGAGAAGGATAGATAGATGGGGCTACACTTATCTTATAGGGGTGTCTTGTTGGCATATTCTTGATATTGAGGAGGTTGCCGTTCCCCATCCCAACTTATGCCCATGCCCTTGTATGTATGCATGTATGAGCTTATTCACTGCATGTCAGAGTTACTGAGTAATTCTGTTCGTATTTTCGCACCACATATCGTGGTACCATATCAAATAGTTGTACGGTGCAGAGTAGAACAAGTAAGTTGCTTTAATTGTTTTCTAAGGTCGCATAACAGTGATTGGTAGGTTGATAGGGAGAGAGAGCAGGTAATTTGAGCAGAGTGCATGAGAAGCCTGAGCATCTCAAAAGATGACAAGCTGCTTTTACTGATTCACTCTCATGACTCCATGAGCAGAAAACCCACACAAATGGCGACTTTGAACAAAGGAGTCAAAAGAAGAAAAAAAAAAATTAGTGTTCTATTATGCGATCAATTTAACTCCACACTGGTGCAACTGCAGTCAGGCCAGTGTGTGTGTTTTATTTGTGTCTATTGAGATTGTACATCACACTCATGATTCTATCACTGATGTACGTTTGTAAGGGAAGTGACATTTCCCACACATTATACCAGTTGGTATTACGTTATGTTTTATATTCACCACTAGATGTCAGTGTCGTTCTGGAAAAAAATCCTGCTTTGAAACAGTTCAGCTGGGCTTAAAACTTTAAATTGAAATGTCTATTTTTCTTTGTTATTAGGGTTATATAGTGGTATGACTGTACATTCACTCCTGGTTGTTTCCATAGAAAATCTATTAAGATCTGTGTCCTTTGTGTTCCTAATTCTGCAATTCATTCAAGTGTACTATAAAAAAATCAGACTTTGGAACAACTTCAATTTGTTATGCGTACCTTAATTAGTTTTCTTCAACCCAAATATAGGATTAAGCACTGAAATATTTGGAAAACTAATTAAGTGAAGTGTAACAAATTGGTGAAATTTTTTTAATAAACCAAAGTCGCATTTTTTTAATGTATAGTTGATTAAGGTTGACCTTGTTGGTCCTAAATAACACATTTTAGGGTGCAATATTGAGATTCTACATCCTAAGGATGCCATATTAACTTTGCATTTGGACCAAATTCCGTAAATCTATAGTTTTATAATGTCACTCTATTAGACATACATTTTATCCATAAGGGAAAATATAACTTTAATATACATACAGTATTTTGTGAACGCAGAATTAGATTCTAACATGAAGGGGAGCAATGAGTGGTTGGGAAAATTTTGGTGCCATATTGGTCTGTTGCCTGAAACGAGTGGCCAACCTTGAGATTTAAAATTTAACTCTCCTCTTAACTGCCAAAAACAAGACGAGGATTTAAATTACAGGCCTCATTAAATGCAACATAATTTTCAACTATTGTGTGGGGACAACCTACTGAGTAAATAAAATAAACTGCTCTTGTTGCACAAATCAGGCTTTCAGGAAGACATGTGCCCTCATAGATGTGTGTATTGCTGTTAGATTAAACAAAGAAAAATGTATTGTGACTATCTCCTGATGCATATACTTAGTTATAATTTCAATGGATTCTTGGAGGATAAAAATAGTTAAGTAAATAGCTTGACTGGACACAAGCAGTAAGATGTATGCATTTAATAGATTACTGCATTTTCAAAATATAAGAGTGTGTACTTTTCTCTATTCATTAAACAATCAGCTTGCAGCTTTTCTTTACACATATTACGTCATTATCTTCCTTATAAAAATGCAAGCAGTCAGTGAATTTCTGACTTGGATCAGTACACTGCTCCAAGACATGGAAACATGTTACTTATTCCTGAAATCTCAGAGGGTTTGCATTCTTCCACCACCATAGCAGTATCTGCTCCAGTTGTTGGTGACAAAAAAAATGACTCATTTAACAGCCATACTTTTAAGTTTACCAGTTAGACTCTGAAAATTGATTGTTCTTTTCAAAGGTCTGCAGACAAGACCTTAAATATCCATGTATTTTATTTATCTATTTATTTTATTTCATTTTATGTTTTTTTTTTTTTTTGAGGTGACATACTGTATACACAATAGACTGCTTGAGGTGAAGGTTAAACCGTGATGGAGAAAAGAAAACATGTTTTGATACAGGCTATATATAAAACCACAGCGGTGACATTTCATAGAAATGAGAATGTGATGTGGAAATGTGCCTTTTGAGTGCGTCTGCTTGCATCCAATACCTGAAGAGGTTAGCTTCAAGCAAAGGAATTGCACAAGCCGTTGGAAAAAATGGTAGCGTCTGGAAGTGTGTTCTTTTTGGGAGGGTACACTGATGTTTCCTCGGCAAATTCTCAATTTTTTATGAAAATCAACCACTGTATTTTCTTCTCTGCACAGAAAATTCATGCAGCACTACCTATTAGACAACTGAGTTAATTGTCAGTCCCGTGTCTTCTGTCCCTAACTCTGTTCAGTCCATTCAGTTTTTTCGTTGATTTTTTTATTCATGCTCATTATCTCATCAGTGTTCACACCTGCTCCTCCTGATTCCCATTGCCTTCTTGTTCTACTCCATGTATTAAATCTGTCTGCTCACAGCACATTGCCAGATTGTTTTGAGCCTACTTCATGCTTGTCCTTGCTTTCCAGTAGTTTTGTCCTGTTGTTGAGCACCTTCTTCCTGTCCCCCTCTAGCATATCCTGCCTCCTGACCCCCTTATTTGCCGTACCCCTGCTCCTTCCTCACGCGCGTCCCCTCCTGCCCCATTGGACTGACCTCCTGGTTTCAGACTCTCCCCTGTTTGTTTGATTTCACCCTGCCTGTCCGACAAACTCATAGTTTCCGCGCTCTGATCCGCACCAGTCCCGCACCAATGTGTTGCCCACATTGTTTTGTTTTTCTAGTGCACCAAACCCGGACTGCGTATTAAAGAGCTTGATAACAGTCATTTCTGTCATGCAATGACTTTCAGATCACATGAGCCAATATGTTATTTACAGTAGAACATAGATAACATTTTACATGTTGAAACTGAGACATTTTACATTTTCATCTACAAAATGAGCTTATTTCAAATTTTCTGGCTGCAACAGGTCTCAAAAACGTTGGAAAACAGGCAAAAAAGGGCAGAAAAAGCAATTAATATATAAGAGAATCAGCTGGCATCAGGTGTGTAACATGATTGACTTTAAAAGGTATGTCTTAGAGAGGCTGAGTCTCTCAGAAGTAAAGATGGCCAGAGGCTCTCCAACCTGTGTATTGTGGAATACTTTAAAAACAGTGTTCCTCAATGTCAAATTGTAAAGGCTTTGAAGGTCTCATCATTGACAGTGCCTAACACCATGAAACTGGAAATATCTTGGTGCGTAAGGGACAAGGCCGATGACCTTTACTGGATGCCCGTGATCTTCGTGCCCTCAGACACCACTGCATCACTCAACGGTATGATTCTGTCATTGACATTACTAAATGGGCCCAGGAATACTTCAAGAGACCACTCTCTGTAAACGCAGTCTGCTGTGCCATCCATATATGCCACCTAAAACTCTATCGTGCAAAAAGGAAGCCATTGTTGAGCATGATCCAGAAGCACCGCCATGTTCTGTGGGCCAAGGCTCATTTAAAATGGACTGTGGCAAAGTGGCACAGTGTCCTGTGGTCAGATTAGTCCAAAGTTGACATTCTTGTTGGAAATCATGGGCATCGTGTCCTTGTGGCTAAAGAGGAGAAAGACCACCCCTCCTGTTATCAGCTTTCAGTTCAAAAGCCAGCATCTCTGATGGTATGGGGATGCATTAGTGCATATGGTGTGGGACACTTACATGTTTTAAAAAGCACCACGAATGCTGAAAGGAATATAAATGTTTTAGAGCAACATATGCTCCCCTCCAGACGACATCTATTCCAGAGAAGGCCTTATGTATTTCAGCAGGACAATGCAAAACCACATACTGCAGCTATTACAACAGCATGGCTTCGTAGAGGAAGAGTCTGTGCGCTGAACTGGCCGGCCTGCAGTCCTGATCTTTCACTGATGGAGAACATTTGCCGTGTAATTAAACAAAAAGTCTGTCAAAGGAGACCAAAAACTCTCCAGCAGCTGGAAGCCTGTACTGAACAAGAGTGGGATCAAATTCCAATAGTAAAACTCAAGAAACTTGTCTCCTCAATGCCCCTACGCCTCCATTCTGTGTTAAAAAGAAGAGGGGATGCTAACCATGGTAAACAGGCCCCAGTCCCTACTTTTTTGAGACATGTAGCAGCCATCAAATTTGAAATGAGCTAATTTTGTGGATAAAATTTTTAAATTTCTCCATTTCAACAATTGCTATGTTCTATTGTGAATAAAATACTGGCTGGTGTGATTTGAAAGTCATTGCGTTTTGATTTTATTCACAATTTACACTTTGTCCCATCTATTTCAGAATTTTGGTTGTGTTAATGAAAAGTACATTATATTTTTAAAAATATATATTTATCACAGATATTGAATACTCTCTACAAATTTTGAAGAGCCTAGTTTTCTTTCTTGTTTTTAAATGTGGTATGACCAAATAAATGAAGAGTTTGTTTCCAACACGCAATATATCCATTTTACTCATTTTGAGAAAATCTGCTTTTTCTATGTTGGCGCCTATTGCATTTAACAGGGAAACAAAAACTTTGACCAGGAGAAAATACACTCTATCGAATGAATTTCTATAAACAGATATTTGCACCAGGTATAAGAAGCACAGGGGTACTGCGCTGTGGTAATCTCTCAATTTTTCAAATTGTGGCACTTATTGCATTTTGGGAACAAACTCTTCAAATGTTCCTTTCTGAATTAATGTTTGTGCCTCTCTAGATTTCAAGAACACTCACCCAAAATGGCCTTCCCACTTATTGCTTATCACTGAATCGGCTAAGCAGAGGCAAAAATGAGCTTTTATGGCTTCTGGGTCTGCCTGTCTTCAGGTAGTAAATATTTGAAAATAAATAAATAAAAATCTAAAATGTTTCCTTTCCCATTTGGAGCACTCATTCCACATTCCCATTATTCAACATTGTACTCAAATTTGTTTAGGGTTACTAGTCCAATTCAAAATCCAGTTGAATGCATTCTGAGAGCACATGCATTCTGAGCCCTGCTGGGTCATTACATAGCAGGAGATAGGAATGAAAACGCTTGACCTTGTTTTTGTTGCTTCTTGTTTACCGTTTTAAGACAGGTGATCTCAGTTAGACACCCCATCTCTCTTGAAAATGACAGACCTGGTCAAGAGAGAGCTGCTATACTACTTTCTCCTCATTTCCCCCTATATATATATATATATACACATTTTTTTCTTCCAAGTCGTGCTCTCAAATCCTGTCTGTTTCTTGATGCCACCGAGGCATAATAATACCGTTCATGTTCAGTCTTTGAGTTAGGTTGGTGGCAGACTTAAGGCAGGGCATGCCCTGCATTTGAATGCAATGAAGCCGAATCTGACAGGGAGCCGGTATCCCCATCACCTAGGCGTCCTGGGCAAGGGTCTGTAATTCTGTGCTGGCACAGCTGCAGAACGCACAGTGGGAGTTGCTTTTATTAAACCCGTCCCTGTAAGCGATGCTCATTCTGTTTTGACTCCCTCCTGGCCAGAAATAGAACCTCAGTTCCTCCCAGGAGATATTGGGTATGTACATACAGTATGTGCATATGCACATAGGCCCTACACGGTGAATAAACATGTATAACGTATTTCTGAATTGTATTTCAGAGTAGGAAGCAGATATGGGAAGGTGAAAATGATTGGGCTTGGCTGGAGACACATCTGTGATCAGGCCACAGTTGCAGGAAAATCACTATTAATCAAAATGCAATAATTGAAAATCTGCTTCAGAAATGATTGTGGTCCCTTGCATGTGTCCTATCGTTTTATATTACTTTTTAATACCATTTGTGGATTAATCCACTCCTTTGAACGACATGCTCTTCTGCTTGTAAACTACGCTTCACACTTCTTTCTTTTGTCCTTGCTTCTTTATTGTCTTTTTTTTCCTCCAGCAAGAGCAGAGAGAATCATCCTAAAGGCTATAGACCAACAGCATGTTGTGAAATTGAACATAAAAATTGCTTGAATAAAGAACTACCAAGGATTTCCTCATAAAACATTAGGATGCAAGAATAAAATGCACTTTAACACCAGAAGCGCCGAAATTTTATCACTACTAGAACTACCATGAACGGTCATTTGGACCGTTAGGTTCAACGCATTCTAATCCGTCTCTCTGAGCACCTAATTAAGCAATTAATGCATCTTGTATGTTACCATGTATCTTAAAAGAATGAAACAACACCAGCATTACGTTTTAACAAGTTTAATAATACATGTATGAATATTTAGGTAATAGAATTATGTATAATTAACATGAATTAAGCTGCTTTCACACCTGACGCGAAACGAATTTTTCGCAAGACAGGTTACATTCAGATTCAATGCAGAGACGCAAATACGCGTGTTTCGCGCGGATTCGCGTCTTTGCATTGACTTTTGAAAGTGATCTGTCTACGAAAAATTCGTTCGAGTCCAATGTGAAAGGGGGTTTATTGTAAACATTCACAACGATATTTTTGGGTAAAGAAATAATTAAACAATTCAGAACGACAAAAACAACAATTAAAAACATCTATATTGATTAATACGCATTCGGATTCAACATTTATATGGAATATCTTATTTATTATGAAATAATTAATCGGAACAATCACCCGGATTAGAAAACAATAGGTAGGTGCTGAACTTTTTTTTTTCTGATTACCTTTTTATTTACGCAATGTCCATGTGTCCGAAAGTCGAACAGGGTTTTCATATAACTCCGAGTCCGACAGTCGGATAGTTTCAATATAACTTCGTGTCCGACAGTCGATTATTGTTTTTAATCTCATAAGATCTGCTGAATCTTTTAGATATTAAACGTGAATGTTTTGATCAGAGGGCTCATTTCTTCAAGATGTGTACTGAAAATTTCAATCAAAGACAATCAGAACAACCAATGTGCTCTGCAATCAATTTATTTGGGCAATTTTTAGAAATACAATGAAGTCCGTACAATGCCTGTCGGATATTAGGCCTAAATGCAAAATACTCCGTGTCCGACAGCCTAAAAAAAGAGGACGATTAGAACAGATTGATAACGAAGTAAAGAATTAAAAAAAAATTTACAACAAACAAAACAACCAATGAACACTGCAATTTATTTATTTGCGGGCCATCTTGTTTGGACGTTCTGTTTGTTGGTGATATATTTTTATTCTTTATTTCGTTATAAATCTGCTCTCATATCAATACTTTTACTTTCTGTTGTCTACCGGACATGGAGTATTTTGCATTTCGTGTCGGACAGTCTTGATCGTGCATGCAATATTTAATTCACACTGTCAATGGTCATGGAATTGATTTGCTCACTGACTACAAGCACTATTTTATCTCTGGTGTGGAAATGAAGCGTGAATCTGTTTGATCCATCTGACTAATTTTCAAAAGAGAGACCGAATAAAAACTGTTGTCTATCTTCAACGAAAGAAAACAGACGAATAAAAAGATCAAGAAAAGCGGATAGCTATCAATTTGCATTTTGTGAAGGTCGAACACAAACATGGCCAGGCGTAGCATTTAGTCTACTCGTAATTGTCTGCGTAGGTAACCTCCGTTCTCCTGGAGCAATTCCCACAGACGGGTCTGACGCATCTTCAGCAGGTGACGAGCGTCTTAATTTGTGAGCAGCTTCTGCGGACCTGGCACTGCCTCCGTTTTGGTGCCAGTGTCTCCCGCTATTGCTGGCTCAAACTTTTTGCCAGTGCTGCCCAATAAAATAATTCTAGATGGCTCTACTCTACCAACTCCTGACAGTGGCATCGGTTAGTTGCTAGGCACCCAAAAGATAATTTTTTCGAAAAAAATAAGAGCCGCAAAACTATACGGTCAGTGAGACCGCTAATGGCTGTAATAGGTAGATTTGGTGGTATTTTATGCTTCGTAGGTGTAATCTATTTCAAATCAATTGCACGTTAAAATATTGACACTTTTAGGAAAAGTCAGGGACCCTCAAGGTTGTATTCTTTTATTTTGAAAAGTTATGACGCAAACAAATTTCAAAACGGTCAAAATGACCGTCATGGCAGTTCTAGTGTTAAGCCATTTTATGAAAGAAAAATGTGGTTATGAATGCGTGTTGAGCATGAAAAGTAAACATTTTTAATCACAAAATCTGACACTTGGCCACAGAACACACTTTTGTTGCACTTTATGTGCCTTTTTGTGAGGAATCGTTCAGGAACCAGTCGCGAGAACCAAGCAGTGCTGTAAAACTGGTTTTTATTAAGGAAGGGGGAGAACCCCCGCAAAGCAGGAGGCAACAGTCCACAATCCAAAAATCAAAATCCAGAGGGCGAAATCCGAGTCGTTACCAGGGCAGCAATCACAGTACGTCTAGTCGGGCAAAAAAGGGTTTGATACACAGATGCAGACAGTAAT
Source organism: Gymnothorax reevesii (assembly GCA_029721435.1). Lineage (NCBI taxonomy): Eukaryota > Metazoa > Chordata > Actinopteri > Anguilliformes > Muraenidae > Gymnothorax > Gymnothorax reevesii. Next base: position 116,638,366 of record CM056573.1, read on the forward strand.
CCAAAACAGAGCCAACATTGCAAAACGGGGACAGTCCAGTCAGAAGTGAATCACAAAGAATACAAGGCGAAAACAAGTTTAAGACAGGGAAACATTCTGACAAGGAGCTGGCTGTGAAAAGACTGTTTAAATACACAAACGGGAAGTCACATGCTACAAAGGGAAACAGGTGACCTGGATCAGACTGATTACACATGAATGACCATGAGGACGTTCGTAATTACAAGAAATTGGCAAAAGCCAAAACGCAGACAGGGATCACGAAGACAGCCTACTGACAAACACACAGCTCCGGTTAGGGAGTTCTAATGTGCACAAAAAAGGAGGGAGAACAGAGTCTAACAAGTGCAGAGGTTCAGCTGAAACTGCAGCAAAGTAGACTGAGTAAAGCCAAAGGGGTGGAGACTAGAATAGGGCGACTGCTGAGAGGTCGTTAGTCAATTAGTAAAGTGCAGCTATACAATTCCTTAGTGCTCGTTAGTAAGTTAGTACAATAAACAGTGTCAGTATGGGTTAGTAAGTTAACAAAAATAATAAAATGTTAGTTTGGTTAGTAATATAGAAAAGCAAGGTGAAGGAAGTAAACGAGATTGGAAGGACTGATTGAAATCCTGGAAACCATTAAATCACCCGAAAGTGTGGCACACAATACTGGGGTAGTGAGCGATCACATAATATAAGACCAGACAGTGGGAGACACAGTGCAATACATGGTATGGCACAAAACATGGAAGGGAATATGACTGAGGGAATGGACTATGGGAGAATATGCAAGAATAAACAAACAAAACATGGCATGGATCAAGACATGGCAAAACATGAACAGAACAAGGCAGAATCATAATTTTTGGCAGCGAAAAAAATTATGGGCAAACAACATGCACAGTGAAAAAAAGAAAGTTGACTCAACTTAGTTGGCTCAACTTCAAGTTTAAAGTTCTTTCAAAATCAAGTTTGTGCAACCACTGGGACTTGAAGTGGAGCCAAGTCAAAAATGCTTTGCTGCTGGTTGCCATACTTTTTTAAGTTTAGTCAACTTTTTTTTTTTTTTACAGTGTAGTGGCTAGATAACTTATATTTGGGGAACGGGTAAATGTCTGTTTAATTCAATCTCTCCACAAGTACATAAATCAGCTCAATTTGTATCTCATTGGACTACAATGAGGCCATAAGGTGTCTACAGTATGGGATCATAGTTTCTTCTCACCCTTTACGATTTGCATGAAGTGAATCATATTGAAAGAAGTGAAACGCAAAGACTCCAAACAAAAGACGCGCTCTCAACGCAAGTATTTTTGCAACATATACCTATGCATGACACTGGCAGACAATTCCATTTCCCACATAACTGACATCTTTTGAAGGGCAAGTTTGTACAGAATAATAGCATACAGACAACTGTAGAGTTTTAAGAGAATGCTTACATATCCCTAGCATTTTCTCCAAGGAAACATCTGAAGAATCACATACATTTTGTGAAGCATTTAAATGTTCCTGTAACCTTCAGCACTTTGTTCAGAAGTAAGAAAAAAGAGGTGGCCCCGGCATCTGAAGTTGAATCGGTTAAAGTGTCATCAGAAACATGCCACTGCTTAGTTCACTTTAAACTGCAAAAAAAAAAAAACAGTGTCCCTGAAAACCTGTCTGTTTAATGAACCATTTCCCAAGATTACTGAATCTTCACGCATCACTGAAATCTCAGAAGATCTCTTCCAGGAGTCAACAGAATTGATTTTTGAAGCAGCAGAAGTAATTTTTCCCCTCAGCCCAAATATTTGATTGCATCTACTTGAAGATGGATACAATTCACAACATTTATAAACACCCATCTGAACTTGTGTAGGGAAATGTGGTACATAAATCATTAAGAAAGGTACGACCCCAATTCTGAAATAGTTGGGACAATGCGTAAATTGTGAATAAAATTAAAACGCAATGACTTTCAAATCACACCAGCAAGTTTTTTTTATTCACAATATAACAGAGATATCATAGCAAATGTTGAAACTGAGAAATTATTCAATTTTATCCAAAAAAAGAGCTTATTTCAAATTTGATGGCTGCTACAGGACTCAAAAGAGTTGGGACAGGGGCCTGTTTACCATGGTGTAGCACCCCCTATTCTTTTTAACACAGAGTGGAGGCATCTGGGCATTGAGGAGACAAGTTTCTTGAGTTTAGCCATTGGAATTTGATCCCACTCTTGTTTAATACAGGCTTCCAGCTGCTGGAGAGTTTTGGGTTTCCTTTGACGGACTTATCATTTATTATGCGCCAAATGATCTCAATCTGTGAAAGATCAGGACTGCAGGCAGGCCAGTTCAGCACATGGACTCTTCTACTATGAAGCCATGCTGTTTCAATAGCTGCAGTATGTGGTTTTGCATTGTCCTGCTGAAATACACAAGGCCTTCTCTGGAATAGATGTCGTCTGGAGGGGAGCACATGTTGCTCTAAAACCTTTATATACCTTTTAGCATGCATGGTGCTTTTTAATACATGCTAGTGTCCCACACCATTTGCACTAATGCATCCCCATACCATCAGAGATGCTGGCTTTTGAACTAAATGCTGATAACAGGAGGGGTGGTCTTTCTCCTCTCCTTTAACCCGGAGGACACGATGCCCATGACTTCCAACAAGAATGTCAAATTTGGACCCGTTTGACCACAGGACACTTTGCTACAGTCCATTTCAAATGAGCCTTGGCCCACAGAACATGGCGACACTTCTGGATCATGCTCAACAATGGCTTCCTTTTTGCATGATAGAGTTTTAGGTGGCATCTGTGGATGGCATGGCGGACTGTGTTTACAGACAGTGGTTTCTGGAAGTATTCCTGGGCCCATTAAATAATGTGAATGACAGAATCATGGCGGTGAATGATGCAGTGGCGTCTGAGGGCCCAAAGATCATGGGCATCCAGTAAAGGTCTTTGGCCTTGTCCCTTATGCCCAGAGATTTTTCCAGTTTCTCTAAATCTTTTGATGTTATGCACTGTCGATGATGAGACCTTCAAAGCCTTTGCAATTTGACATTGCGGAACATTGCTTTTGCAGTATTCCACAATTTTTTTCAATGCAAGCCTTCACAGGTTGGAGAACCTCTGGTCATCTTTACTTCTGAGAGACTCAGCCTCACTAAGACATCCCTTTTATAGCAAAAGATATATATAACAAAAAATCCCATTTCATTTCATAGAACTATCTTAAACCTTTCAAATGAGACTAATTGAAGTCAAGTCTGACCATGGGTTATTGAAATATCTGTGCCACAAAATATTTTCAGATTTTGTCATTAAAGTGCCGTTTCCACATTTTTTAAAATCAAAATACTACATTTTATGAGGTTAAAATCATGTTGAGTATGTTTATTTCTTAGTTTTTACTTTATTATGGTTATTTCTACAAGTGCTGGTCAACGCATTAGAATAATTTGAAATAGCGCAATCGTTAAAGTTTCTTGATGCATTTTTTGTGCAGAAAGCAAATCAGGTGTTCACCGCGCCTGTCCTACTTGTCAGAGTATTCACAGTATTTGGAAAGCTCAGCTGACCAAATTTTTTACAGGTAGCGAGTCCTGTGAATACTCTAACAAGTAGGACAGGCGTGGTGAACCCAGAATGTTGCGAAGAAAAGAGTACAGAGAAAGGAAGGATCTGTTCAGGATCCAAATCTACCACCTCATCTCTGAAACACTGGAGGTAGACTCATGGGACAGGCATGTATCTATACCACATGAACTACCTTCCTTGTATTTATTGGCGATGTGACTGTGGCAAAAGCAGCAGACTGAATTTTAGGGATGTAACGGTATCAAAATCTCACAGTACGGTAATACCTCTGTATCTTGTCCACAGTACGGTATTTATCGCGGTACCAGAAAAGAAAAAAAAAAAAGATAAATGAAGACTTGGAAAGAAAGTGACATCAGCAGTTACTAAACAATTGCGCTTTGAATATTACAATATGAGCAAAAACTGCTGTGTTTCTAGAAGGTTTTACATGAGGTAGGGGGGACCTAAGACCCATTTATAAAAGAACATAAAAAATTGCACTAGCTGGACCTTGAAAATATAAATATTCTCAATGCTAGTGCCCATTTACGTTGATATAGGACAGAGGTTTCTTTATTCCACTTTTAAAGGTGAGGAGAGGAGCTCATTTGATTGGTGAAGATTTGACTCGGCTATGTTAAACCCACTGATTGCCTTCTCTCCTCCCTCTTTGCCACTTGCGCTGGCAGGAGGGACAGAGGCGGGACAGAAGAGTACTTGTGCAGGGCTGTACCGAGCACGAAATTGCAAAATACGCCTGAATACACTCCGTTGGTGCGCCGCTCCCCCCATTTGCCGCACCAACATAACATTACTATTGCGGTGGTATAAAGAGCCAAAATGATGAAAATTGCTTCACTGGCCAAATACTTATAGACCTGATGACATATTAAAATTAATTTGACTGTGCAATTCTCGTGAATTGATCACAAAATAATTATAACCTTCAACTTCTTGTGGGTGATCAACTGCAAAAAAATAAAGAAGTTGACTAAACTTAAAAAAGTAAGGTATTCAGAGGCAAAGTATTTTTAAGTATGCTCCACTTCTAGTTCCACCAGTTGAACAAACAAAATTTTGAAAGAACATGACATTTGAGCCAACTTAATAATGCTTTGCAGCAGGTTGCCTTACTTTTTAAAGTTCAGTCAGCTGTTCATTTTTTACAGGGTATAAAGTCCGCAAACTTCACAAACCCATTGTGCAAATAAACTATGGCCTTGAATCAATCATTTTAATTTGGGAATATTAAATTTAGGACACAAATGATTAATTGATTGAGTCATTTACTCTTATGAACGGTCAGTTAATACATTGTAAGGATTAAAAAAACATTTTATGAAGACACATTATGAATGATAATGAACTTGAAACAAATAATTAATTTTACAAAGCAAGCTCCAATTTAACTTTATAATTGCCCTTGGAGGGATTATATATGCTTTGAATTTAATGAAATAATAATTGAATATAACTTAAGAACATGGTTTCAATTAAAAACATGGTTTTCTTTTAGGGGCTGATTAATAAAATCTTGGGCACATATTCAGTGTTGAGGACATTTGATTAATCCACGTTTAATGAGCTCAATGTAGGTCATTACCTTTTTGATTATCTATCCATTCAAACCAGAAAACGACATTAAAACTGAGGCCATAGAAGTTGAAGTGATTGTAGGCCAGCACAGAAATTGAGTATTTACACTTGATATGAGATATGGCTTAATCAGCACAACAGACTCTCAATTCCTTGAGAGGCTATGGTTAATTCATTATAGGGAAGATTAATAAGAAGGGCCTTTAAATATTTAGAGGCACTGAATGAATTTACCACATCCAGAGAATTTACCTCTCCTTGAAAGAGGAGAATGAAATGTAGTTTTCCTTTGTATTTGATTTCTTGATGACGTTGACATTATAACTTTCATTCGGCATCAAAACAATCCCGGATGTCATCCTGGGTGAGTTTATATTGATTCAGGGCATTTTATATCACGTGATTCCTTGTTCTATTGATGTTTCTTCTGCATTATTTGGAGCATTTCCTCCACCACATTGTGCATTTCCAGTATCACCCTTAATGCTTAGCACATACTGTGCAAGCAGTATTATTCCAAAAGAAATGACTTGGTATTCACTTGTTTGAATTCTAAACATTTCATACAAATGCAGCTGTACCCACATTTGACTATTTTGAAACAACATATTTGCCAGCAGTTACCTACATTGAAAACTGGTTGCTACTTGGCAAGCTAACTGTTGTGGAAAATGCAATGGGCATGAACAGTTAAAGTTACAGGCAAGTAAATTCTTCAGAAGGCTATACTGAGATCATAAAAGCAAAGTACATGCAGTAACTGACATACCGCAAAAGTGTCCAACAGCTATGCTCTGCTCTGCTTGAAAGGTGGGCGTAACCAAAACACTGGAAAGAGCGCACTGCAAGCCCCTGGGTGTACAGTTTAATGAAGCTAATCCTGACAACTGATCTCCTCACTCATTGAGCATTGTTACGGCCAATTATGCACCGCCCTGTTCACTCAGACCACTGAGCACATTCGTACAGAGAAGAAATGGAACATTAGCATTAGTCCAGGCAGGCACTGAAGTCAGGCCTAGTTACGAGCCCCTTTCTGCTCAATAATTCTTGACTTGAGCATCTCCCACCCAGCTGACAAGATTTTATTACCAAGGCAGAGTTCATTCATCTCTCCTGCTCTGTGCCCTCCACACCACTCCTATTCTGGCCTGCCACAGATCTACATCTCATCTTCCCCACCTCCCTAACCTCTTCCTTCATGAATAGAATTGTTCATTTTCAGCAGCATCTGTTCACATACTGTTCAATGATTTAAATGTCCTGAATCTTAGGCTCTGCTGGGTAGTTTGTGATCTCAGGGACTGTCTCTGTCATGTTGCCTAGATATTTTTTCGGAGCATCACTCAAGCAGCGTCACCACCAAACACAAATGCATGTCATTCTGTTTTAACTGGTTGAATCTGACACAAGAAAACTGTGTTTAACACTAGAAGCGCCAAAATTTTATCACTACTAGAACTACCATGAACGGTCATTTGGACCGTTAGGTTCAAAGCATTCTAATCCGTCTCTCTGAGCACCTAATTAAGCAATTAATGCATCTTGTATGTTACCATGTATCTTAAAAGAATGAAACAACACCAGCATTACGTTTTAACAAGTTTAATAATACATGTATGAATATTTAGGTAATAGAATTATGTATAATTAACATGAATTAAGCTGCTTTCACACCGGACGCGAAACGAATTTTTCGCAAGACAGGTTACATTCAGATTCAATGCAGAGACGCAAATACCCGTGTTTCGCGCGGATTCGCGTCTTTGCATTGACTTTTGAAAGTGATCTGTCTACGAAAAATTTGTTCGAGTCCAATGTGAATGGGGGTTTATTGTAAACATTCACAACGATATTTTTGGGTAAAGAAATAATTAAACAATTCAGAACGACAAAAACAACAATTAAAAACATCTATATTGATTAATACACATTCGGATTCAACATTTATATGGAATATCTTATTTATTATGAAATAATTAATCCGAACAATCACACGGATTAGAAAACAATAGGTAGGTGCTGAACTTTTTTTTTTCTGATTACCTTTTTATTTACGCAATGTCCATGTGTCCGAAAGTCGGACAGGGTTTTCATATAACTCCGAGTCCGACAGTCGGATAGTTTCAATATAACTTCGTGTCCGACAGTCGATTATTGTTTTTAATCTCATAAAATCTGCTGAATCTTTTAGATATTAAACGTGAATGTTTTGATCAGAGGGCTCATTTCTTCAAGATGTGTACCGAAAATTTCAATCAAAGACAATCAGAACAACCAATGTGCTCTGCAATCAATTTATTTGGGCAATTTTTATAAATACAATGAAGTCCGTACAATGCCTGTTGGATATTAGGCCTAAATGCAAAATACTCCGTGTCCGACAGCCTAAAAAAAGAGGACGATTAGAACAGATTGATAACGAAGTAAAGAATAAAAAAAAAATTTACAACAAACAAAACAACCAATGAACACTGCAATTTATTTATTTGCGGGCCATCTTGTTTGGACGTTCTGTTTGTTGGTGATATATTTTTATTCTTTATTTCGTTATAAATCTGCTCTCATATCAATACTTTTACTTTCTGTTGTCTGTTCTGAAATGAAGCGTGAATCTGTTTGATCCATCTGACTAATTTTCAAAAGAGAGACCGAATAAAAACTGTTGTCTATCTTCAACGAAAGAAAACAGACGAACAAAAAGATCAAGAAAAGCGGATAGCTATCAATTTGCATTTTGTGAAGGTCGAACACAAACATGGCCAGGCGTAGCATTTAGTCTACTCGTAATTGTCTGCGTAGGTAACCTCCGTTCTCCTGGAGCAATTCCCACAGACGGGTCTGACGCATCTTCAGCAGGTGACGAGCGTCTTAATTTGTGAGCAGCTTCTGCGGACCTGGCACTGCCTCCGTTTTGGTGCCAGTGTCTCCCGCTATTGCTGGCTCAAACTTTTTGCCAATGCTGCCCAATAAAATAATTCTAGATGGCTCTACTCTACCAACTCCTGACAGTGGCATCGGTTAGTTGCTAGGCACCCAAAAGATAATTTTTCCGAAAAAAATAAGAGCCGCAAAACTATACGGTCAGTGAGACCGCTAATGGCTGTAAAAGGTAGATTTGGTGGTATTTTATGCTTCGTAGGCGTAATCTATTTCAAATCAATTGCACGTTAAAATATTGACACTTTTAGGAAAAGTCAGGGACCCTCAAGGTTGTATTCTTTTATTTTGAAAAGTTATGACGCAAACAAATTTCAAAACGGTCAAAATGACCGTCATGGCAGTTCTAGTGTTAATGAAGCTGAGGAGCTAGGAGGCTTTTGAAATTCTCCTTCCAGTATATGCTGCAAATTCTCATCTCATGTATTCTGTCTTCCACATGGTAACTTCAGAAAATATTCAGACTCCTCCTCATTTTGTATACTTGTTTGTGTGTTTTAGGTTCAATTCAAAATAAATTACATTTACTCATTTTCACCATTATCTGCAAATAATTACTTGTGAAAACAAGCTCATATTTTTTGTTTCAATTAAAACAGATTTCCTTATTTTTTGCTTAGATATAAAGCAGTAACACCAGGAGGTGAATCTGTGTCTCACTTGACCAGAATATCCACGTTCCATTTATGCCTTTTGGTCACTTTATATGCTTTGTATATTTTCCAATTGCCTATTCTTGAAATTCACTGTTTTGTATTTATTTTGTTTACTTGTTTTCATCTTACTTACTTAATCTTATGGCACAGGTATTGAGAGGCTAGAAGATTTATTTATGATACAATCACTTTATGTGGTGTCAGCTCTCTGAGTTTGGGAGTTAGAACTGTACGGTGCAGTTTATAGCAGTAAACGCAATGCATGACTGACGCCATAAATAACACAATGAATAATTTCCTTATCAATAAAGGTGCAAAGTTTGATGCAGAACCGCACTCTCATCTAAAAATTTCTTACGAGAAGCAGATGCAGGTTTCTTGTCAATGTAAAACTCATTATGCTCTCATACCTGGCTAAGCTAAGTCATGAGCACGGTATCATTTCAGTGGCACTTGCTGCAGGGGGGATTAACTTCCTATCATCCAACATTTATTGGCGGCTTCAACTTTTTTCAGATCCGTGATGAGATTGTTTCGCCACAATCGCCATGGGCTCTGTGGAGCCATTTTCCTAAAGCCATAATCTAAATGCTTATCGGTGTCATTTCAAACTATTTGACTGTATTTCGTGCAGGAATTCTGCAATTTGTTCCTGCCACCACTGCAGCCACAAAAAAATTAAAAAATAGGAGACAATGCATTACTTTTGGGAATTTTTTGAAGCTTGTTGATCAATCAAAATGCATGTGTTGCCTCTGTTTCTTTTAATTACTAAAAATTCTCATAAGAAAAGACAGATACAATCAATGTAAAATGTACCATTACAATATAACAATTACACTACAAACCCTGTATGCACAATTACGAGACAACCCCATATCCTATATTGCGCAGTAATGTTCAATATATGAAATGCAAAACAGGCAAAGCAGCAGTGGCAATATGATTATATTGCTTGATGTGACAGCATAACGGCATATTATAATGTTGCAAAGATGAGTTCATTTATCTCCCATGCAATCTGTATATATGTTTCATACATCATGGTAAACAGTGCTCAGTAATTTATACATTCCACTCACATTCTATTGCCATTTTAGAATATCTGATTACCGTTACAAGCCTGTCTGCCTCATCTCTATGTCCTTTGAAAACTCAGGGAAGCGCAGATGCGCGCACGCACCCGCGCTCTGAAGCATTTCAAGCCAGACGTCTCGTTTCTCCCAGAAGCCCACCCACCACCAAGCTGTCGCCATGCCAGACGCCAGGGGCTTCTTGTGCAGCAGGTGCAGGCAGACCACTGGTGGCTGACCAACTAGAGCAAACAGTAATGCGTGATGAGGCGGGAACATCCCACTGACTGAAAATATCCCTCCCTGGGTGACCCTATGGCTAATCACATGCCCCCTCACGGGGAGCCTGCCCTTTGGCAGCTATTTCCACGGCTGCGATTGTGTTCTGGGTCACGACTCCCATCAACCCACCAAATGCTGCTCCTGTCAGCCAAAAATGCTGCCCGACAGCCTTCCTGCTTTATTTATATTCCCGTTTTAATTTAGAACCCCATTATCACTTTGCAGAAGTCTTGCTCATGCTGTATAATTTCCATTTCTTAGTCTTGTGTTATTTGGCCTGTTCTAGCTCTTTGTGTTCCAGGGTAGATACAAAACCAATTGTTCACCCAATGCTTCTGAGGGAACTTGCAGACATGAAAGTGACCCTGCAGATTGTTTGCAATTTGTCAAGCCTGTTAAGCCCCAAGCGAATTTCCAATCCTTTGAAACAAAATAAATAAATTAACACTGCAAAGCATCAGTATATACATATATATGTATAAATTGTATATTCCAATTTTAATGCACACATAAATATTGATAACTGTAAGGGTTGCGCTTTGTACACAATGCAGGTGCATGGAGGACAGGAAGTTGAGGGCTGGACTTAGGTGCAAGGATGCACTTGGTAGTTTATTATGCCTCCTGTGCAGCAGAAGGCACGAATGAAGCAATACAAAAGAAACAGGAATCGAGGTTCCTTAATATAAGCACTATGAATAGACTGTATTACAAATATAAAACAAACAGCAAGAAAGTAAAATAAAGTCCTGGAAAAACAATAAACAGCACCGAATTAGAGTATAAATAGATGCAAAATGCGCGATTACATCAATACAAGACTAGGAATGCAACACAGGTATGCAGTAACAACATCTCGCAGTGACTAAATGAGAAGCTCAGTCTTGAATTGCACACTGTTACCACACAGAGGAAATGGGAAACAGATGCAGGCAATGATTGAATGACATGAGGAATGCAGTCTGGGTCTGAGTAGACCAGCGAGCTGGACGGCTGAAGGCGTGGTTTTTCCAGATAACAGTTTAAGATTCAAGTCCAGGGCCGGATTAACACAGTGCTATGCCCCAGTGTGACCAATCATGAAATGCCTCCTCCCGCAAAAAAGTAACTAGAACATAGCAATGGACCACTCTTCTCTTTGATAATACTAGCGTTTCATTTATTAACAACTTAACTGGCATTCAGCAATAATGACAGCTGAAGCCCAAGCTGAACAAGCCTTCAAAAGAAGATTGCCAATAGTGATAATAATAACGGTGCCTTCAAGGACAGTGTGACAACCCTGCTACCTTAATGGACAGTGCCCAAAATCTTAATTATGACTACTTTCCATCCAGTCACTAAAATAGCACTTAATTGGGCATTGAAATTTATGGCAACAAAGGCCACACATTTACATTTACTAAATACATCTGCCTCATTAGCATTGGCCTCTAACGTACATTGCCAACTTTTGGAACGTAAGCACGTGCTGCTAGCGCTGGAGGAACGGACTTGATGGGCGGAACAGTTGCCTCTCCACCGACAGCTTCTTGGCCGTGAGTAATGTTAAAAAAGCAAAATGTTTCTGGTACGTTCGGTAGCGTGGATATCTTTCGTACTTTTTTTCTTCTGCTATTTTCCGATTTGCACAACCCCTCTGTTGCTTCCCCCGCTGCTCAGTGTGTTGGAGCACGTGATGTCAGAACGAAGGCACATCGTTGTGATCAACAACTGATTAGAGATCAGTGCCCATTCAGTTTCTAAGTGGCGGGATTCTAGCTCAGCTTGCAACTCTGATCTGGGACCGGTTTGGCCTTTTAGTGGAGCGGGGTAGTTGAAAAAAAGTGCAAATAGTGATACAAGCAACAGACTTTGCATGAGAACTCTTAATATCCCCATAAATCAAAATCAACCTCCGGCCACTTCAATTTATAGTTATATCCAAGATGGCCGACACGTTTTCAAAATGGTGGCAAATTTGCTCTATATTTTGAAAATCTTCAGCCTATAAGCCACAAAAATTGCATACCCAGGTGAAAAAGTATTACACTTAATTATATTAAAAGTATATTTGTTGCATACAAAAGTTATTACAAATATACTTGTACTTTTTGTGCTTAATTTGCAATATATTCAATATATACTTTTAGAAAGTGTACAGTTTAAGTGTACAGAAGTAGTACACAAGTAGTATTCAATGACTACTTGAGCGCACTTAATTACACATAAAGGGGGCGAAAAAAGCATACACCATATTTAATACAGTCTGTAAAAGTATAATTCAAGTATAGTATTTTTTCACCTGGGTATTTTCTACACAATCATTGTGAATTCATATATCTTGGCATTCTTACAGTCATAAAGAGATAAACTAAACCAACCCTTCCAATCCTTATCCTTTTACCACCCATACAACATGTAAGCACTCAGATATGGGATACAACTAGGCTCAGATATGTTACAATCCTACCCCTAGCCCGATCATTCATCCAATGCTATTTAATTCCCTTGTGATCTGTACACCTTCCAGAAGACTATAGCCCTGTCTTCTTTGGCTCGGCTCTCCCGCGCTGGCACATCCTGTCAATTCAGATGCGGCTGTTTTACTTTAAAATGGGGCTAGAGAAACAGCATTTGGGAAACTAATGACAAATTTCTACCATTACCTAGCATTGAACCCCATGCTGAGTTTCACAGCTATAGTGTCAACCAGTGTGCCCTGGTAGTGCAATGACACTACACTATTACAATGTTATATTTACGTTTATGTTCATGTTTTAAAATTAGAATGAAAATTAATTAAAAAGAGCTTAATTATTTTCTTACTTGCAAAAATAAACTGATCCAGCTAGATTTACCCCAGATCAATCTATTACCTGACCTTTTAGCGCACATATGAACTTATACGCAAATATTTTGCTCTTTGGCGGCCATTTTGGATATGATGACAGCCATCTTGGATGTTTCTAGAAACTGTTTTACATAATCTTAGTACTTGTAGGCTTGCTCTCAATATTTTAACATAAACTGACAATGATAAAGAAATGTATAAGTGATTAAAGAATTAAATGTCCTTATTCATATATCGGAAGGAAGCCATTTTGAAAAACTGTCAAATTCTGTGTGGCCGGGGATTGATTTTGAGACAGGAGACAAAGAAGAATTGTTAAGCCGAATTTCATGCTTGTATCACTATTTGCACTTTTTCCCTGCTATTCTCAAGTTACCCGCTACACTATTTCTGTGACTTTGTCAGGGCAGTTCCAAATCACAGTTTTTTATTTGTTTTCTTTTTTTTAATATATTCTCTTTTCAAATCAACAGTTAAGTTTGAATTTGTTCATAATATGCATATGCATCTCTTCCGATTAAAAAAATTAAAAACTGAGGATTCGTGAATCATGTGATGCCCCTCCCAGCATGATGCCCCAGTGTAGGCACACCAGTCATTATATGGATAATCCAGCCTTGCCTAAAGCTAATAAAATGATTCAAAGGAAATATTATTCACATATGATTTATCTGTAAAATAATTTATTTGTGAAACTTTTTGCCCAAAAATTACAAGTGTAAAAAATAACAGGAGTTACCTTTAAAATAATAAGCCCACAAAACCAGTCTTGCCACTCTACATTACAGCTTGCATAGTCGATAGAGAAATAATGAAAACTGTCCATTAAGTGAACTGGACTGGGAGCTGAAATAATCTGGGCCTAATGCACAGTTATTGCCATATTATGTATTTATTTATTTATTTATTTATTTATTCAAATTTGAAAGTGGTTTTAGGGGTTACAAGTACATAATCTAATACTTCTGACTGAATCACATGAAATATACAATCCTTCTCCTAACAGAATGGTGCTGCAATGGAAAAATGAAATATGCTTCCCAATACTTTGTTAATGGATTTGCATTGAGTGTGATTTTTTTTTTCTGGGGTACATGAGACCCAGGCAGAAAACTTTATCTGCCTGTTGTTCCAAGCAAACACATGCATAGCTGTGAATACATGCATTCCTTTTTTTTGGATTTAGAATAAGACTCATAATACTCCTGCAGCTGCATCCCTTTTGTGTCTCCTACCATCCAGCAGCTCCCATGTCTATTAGTTGTATTGTCACCACCAACTGTTAAGAATTTTTGTTTCCCAATTCTCTCATGTGTGTGTTGCCACATACACAGTCCTTCCTTTGAAAGTTCAGGTTGCTGGATTATCACTTGCGATATGCCCTTTAGCAACTACTCAGTATCTTTCTAGTAAAAGTTTATTCTTTTCAGAAATAACTCAAATGTTTAATGATAGTTGAATATGACAGTGCTTTTTGCACTTCAATAATAGGATGAAGCTCCCAAGTCTTACTCTCTGGCCCCACGAATGGTGACCACAATCCTATTTATCATCCTTAATTTTGTTCCTCCTCCCAGTTTATTAGGAACATCTCCCAAGCCCTGTGCCATCATCAGGATTAGGACTGCGTTCCTGCCAAGCTCCTCAGACTTGTCTTCTGACAGTTGTGCTTCAACCAATCCTGGAGCCTGATCAGGCTTGGGAGCTTATTCATATTAAAGTGGACAGACGAACTGACTTGAGCTGGGTTAACTTGAATGCAAGTCCCAATCCTGGAGTAGGCTTTGAACTTTGAGAATCAACTGAGCAAAGAGAAATGCTTCCAGTAATAGTTCTCATTTAACTACACGTAAAACTTATGCCGGGATCAGACTGCACGATTTCAGCCCGATCTGGACGTCTTAGGGCATCAGGTGGGATCGGAAATGATGAATGGTCATCGTGGGCAAAGATTGATCGTTTTATGCAGTGTTGTGTGCCATAATGGACAACAATTGTCATAGCATCTGCGATGCCTCACGACGCCCGACAGAAAGTCAAGCATGTTTCATTTTTTTCTTTGTCTTCCATGACGGGTTGTGTCGCTGACCAATAGGAGCATAGCTGACAGCACTCTGCAGGAAGAGATGAAGCCGCTGCGCGTACATTTATAAACATAGCCTAGAGAAAAAAGAGTGATGCTGTTATTGCAACGTGGAGCAGTGAAACGGAGGAAAGGTTCGTCGTCCTATGGCAACAGCATCTGTGCTTTCTTGATATTTCCTCAAGGGACTATATTATGACAGAGGGAATAAAGCTGATATGTGGCGCGTAGAACCCGAGACACTTCAGCAAACTGCGAATACTGCCAGTAGCATTAGGCTGGCAACACAGTGATAAAGTTTCTGTTCTCAATATTTAAGTTTCTGACGGGGGTATCGAAGTACTGTGGTAATGCAGTAACTCATGTAAGCAACATTAACCGATTAAGCCCTTTTTCTGGTTATGATAAACTCTGATAAGATTGCTCGGTTACGCCAATAATAACATAAATATTTTGGCTTGTTTATACCTTACCCCCATTACTACTGTCTATACACGCTCTGAAAATGCGTAGTTTTAGGTATTATGGGAAAGGTTACACGTCATTCCTTGGAGAATACGGCGCACATCATAACAGACTGCAAGTGGCAGTTGGTCATGTAGCATCGTGTAGTATGCCACTTCTCTAGGCCACGTCACAGAAAGAGTTTATACCTCTATAATCGCTTAATCTGTGATGGTGCGATCAGGAACCAGTCATGAGAACCAAGTAATGCTGTAGATCCGATTTTATTAATAAGGGGGGGAAACCCCTGCAGGACAGAAGGCAAAGGTACAAAGTCCAAACTCCAAAAATCACAATCCAGTTGGGCAAAAATAAAGACAAAAACCAGGGCAGCAATCACAGTACTCATGGTTGGACAAAAATAGGTTTTGTTAGGCCCCACAAAACAATACCAATTACGGACATTGCAGTGAGGAGAAGGACTCACGTGTTCTTATTGACTAACTTTAATTCGAGCACTTTCCTGGCTGGCGTGAATCACAATATAATGGATATTTTTCTCCGTCCAAAGACGGGGCATAGAAACGCAACGGTTACAATCGATCTGACTCCAAAAAACAGTTAAAATACCAAATTTAGTTGTATCCTCGTTAAATATCTGACTCCAAATTAGAATTAGAATTGATAGTTTTGGGGCAGCATGCGTGAATCTCGAGACAGTTATGCCATCAGACTTGGCAGTGGAAGCCATCGTTGCTCAGCAAATACGCCCCCAGGGTTAATAAGCGCAGCTGTCCTAGCTTAATTCGACCATAATTCCATTGGTTAGAGGAAAATACCATAATAGCAGCATCGAAGCATAAACAAAGTAGCACTGAGCGTGAACGTATCACGAACCCAGGTTTATGTGAACCCAAGGGCCCCTTAAGAATATTTAACCGGGTGCCGGCTTAATTATGCGCCAAAAGGGTACCTTACAAACCCTTAAGGGTAGAACGTAATCCCACATCTAACTTAGAAGTATCGTTACCAACACATGTCTTGATAGGAATTTCCCCTTAAGTCTCAGTCGCAACAAGGCTAGAAAGAATATATGAGTGTTAAGAGTCATGGAGACCATGCAAGGTGAAAAAGGAATAACAATAATTTAATTACCAGGTAGGCACAAACTTGGATCAAACAAATCAATGCTAAGCCAATTACCAGTTACACATAATTTAGGAAGAAAATGCACATAAATTCATACCTGGAAAAGATGAATGGCCACGCGGAACTAAAGCCGTCCCACGTGGCCCGGGGAGAATTCAGATGCCACCTCCCTCCGCAGAGCGAGGCGTCACGTGACTTTCCCCAACTCACCTATGCGAATAGAGAGAGAAGAGAAGAGACCCCTTCAGTTAGAATCTCCCACCTTTAAAGATTCCAAACCACGCCTCCGAACAGAGTGGGCTTTCCCCATCCAGGTGATAAGGTTATTTTGCATAGAGAGAGGTGAGCGAGATTTGACCACTATAAGATCTTCCCAAACGGGATTATCCATAATTTTAAGGGAAATGAAACATGTCCCATTCAACTCCTTGGATTCTCCCGAGAATAAAAAGGCCAAACATGATAGGAATATGTGCTAAAATGATGCAGTTGTCATGGAAAAGCCTTGACATGGAGTATTATAGTCCAATTGTGTTATAAATATGTAAGTGGTTCCTTTATAGGATATTGAACATAAACATATTATGAATTTCATAGAGATTTAGATTAGTTTACGCAGATTAATGGAACTGGGCTTTAACTTCAATGTGAAATGTGTGATATAACTCTGAGGAACACTGGGTAGTCTGGACGGAATGGCTTCGGCTTCCTGCTATGTAGATCAAAGGGGATTCTACCCCCACAGCCAGGCAGAAAGAATATCCAGGTTGTAAAGGTTTACTGCTGGGCCTGAATTGCGCCAGACCACCCAAACATTCAAATTTTACACGCGTAAGGAGCATGTGTTCCTACAATATGATTTTTGACGTTTGACATACCTGTTATGAGCAAAATCAACCAAACATTCAGGTTCTACAGTTTGGTGTACATGCACAGGTATATCAGAGGAGCCAAGCCAAAAGCCAATGGGCGTAATCCAAACCGTGACCAGGGCAGCAATCACAGATCTTATGGTCGGACAGAAAAGGGGCAAAAAAACACAGATGCAACAATAAATCCAAATCAAAAAGCCAAAAATCGAAAAGTCGGACGGTCCAGTCAGAAAGGTATCACTGAGAGAACAAGGCGAGAGAAACGTAGCACAAGTAAATTGAGAGAAACGATCTGACAAGAAAGTGCTGTGAAAAGACTCCTAATACACACTCCAGGGGAATCACATGCTACACAGAACACAGATGCTAGAAATGAGACTAATTACAAAGGAATGAACATGAGGAAGTACCTAATCACATAAAATAGGCAAAAGCCAAAACGCGGACAGGGATCACGAGACAATCCTATAGACAAATACACAGCTCCTGTCAAGGAGTTCTAATGATCATAGATAATGAGAGAAAGGACAGCGCGAGCAATTGTGGAGAATCCACAGAAAAACATGGAAAACTAAACTAAGACAAAACATGACTAAATGAAAGCAACCAAATCCCAATACACATTACAAAGAATAGTCAGACATAGCAAAAATCCAAATATGAACATGGCAAACAGAACGTAGGCATGGCAAAGCAGACATGGACATGGCAATGCAGGCAGAGACATGGCAAACAGGCAGAATTGCAACCTAATCTGACATAGCAATCTTTAGAACAGACAAAAACATTGTGTAGTCTGATCCAGGCATTAATAGAGAGAGTTTCTACCACGAATACTGACTGATTCTAAGCATAAAAGGCAAATTACAATCCGGCAACTTGCAACACAAAGCAGGGAGCTTAAAAACATGTCATGTGGCCATTAGGAAATATCCATGAAATGAGACACAGCCGGGGAGGGGTTAACATGGAAGATGTAAACCAATCAAAGGAGACATACTTCTAATGGACAAGCAAATTGCTGAATTGGAAGAGACATTAAAAGCATTCACACAAGGGCTGTGACGTGAAGCACATTTTGGGAAAACAATTTCCCTTTAACACAAGAAAAAAATGCTCAAAATCACAAAAATAATACATAAATAAATAAGATAAGGAATAATTTAAATAGTTTGACCTGCTCATATTTCAGTATGTATGACTGGCAGAAGGCAAGAGGCATTAGTACTCTGAATTGTGGTGGTAGTCCACTGAGAACATATGTTGAGCTGTATTTAGCACTGAAGATATACTCATAGCTGAATGTTAGGGCCTTTCAGGACATTCGTAATGGCTACCTTACCTCTCATTAACCCTGCTGTTCCATACCTAACAGCACCATATAGACAATGTGTGATCTCGGGCCCTGGATTCATTTCCATTGGCACAATCTGATATTGCCATGTAATTGCTGTTCTGGGATCAACAAAATACTGCTCAGACAGGAGTGACAATCATAGTACACCAATGAATAGCAGCTCTCATATCCCTAATCTATGCCTGCGAATTTCATGCATTTTAATTTTCAATGTTTGCAAGGTTTTCATGCGGATAAGCAGACTTGCAGATATGCATGTTATCAAGAAAACCCTGTATCGTTTTTGACATGAGAATTTACTATAATTTTCACTTCACTTTCACTCTTAAATTGGACAGCTCAGATGATTTTGCTGGTTCAAACTGCTACCCAAAGGTCTAAGCTTGTTCTATGCAATGCACGCTTGTAAAAGCCTTCTATGAGGTCACCATAGCAGAGTTGGTGTTCATTTGGGAACTATAACGTTACTCCTTAACGTTGATCTTGGAGCACCACCCACAAGGGAATTTTAGATTATGCTACCTCCCTCCCAATGTGTATAAGTCTTCATTGATTATGATATGACAGTGACTAACTCTGGTAAAATCAAATACACTTGCAGAAATCCAATTTGAAAACATAAAACTTCATGAGTCATTGACGTGTGCCTCATGGAGGCATACCTGTCTATTACTGGATAGTCCTCCCCACATTGACTCTAGAACAGACTGGATAAAGCGCATTTTTTTGTGGTGCAAAAATAATGCAGCAGTTACATTATTAGCAGTTCAGAGGAGCAGGATATTTGTGTAATTCATTGGGTGTACCTAACAAACTAGAAAAACAGGATGTTGTACATGTTAGAATTTTTAATTTTGGAAATAAAGTTGATTCAGCAGCAGCGTATCATGTACGTTAATGTATGCACAATGCAGGCTGCGAGTTATCAGCTTTTGAAGTGATGGGTGTATGTACAGAATCATAACAAAGCTCTTCACTCAATATTTAGATTTCTTGGGTACACTAAACGGCAAGCTGTAATTACTTTATTATAATCTCATTCAACTCGACATTTTGCATACCAATACAAAATTGATATTTCTACATATCTGCACACGAAGCCTCAAAACCTGCTGCGGACAATGCTGCATTTTTATGTTTGTATGCATCATTAAGTTTGTATAAATGAGGCCCCAATTTCTGAAATGGACTGAAAGAACAGTCAATGACCACACTTACACAGTGTTTTACAGTCATTTATATGACTGAACTTAAAATAATGTAATCTTTTCCGAGAAAAAAAGCCAAATAAAATCCACTGGAAAAACCTACACAATGCAGTTGCCGTTAAATCACATCTTTACCACAACTAAACCACATAATTTTTTAAACCACATCAGACCACATCTGGAGTATTGTGTACAGTTCTGGGGACCATACTTTAAGAAAGATATAGAGGCTCTAGAAAAAAGTTCAGAGAACTAAGCTAATTCCAGGTATAAAAGATGAAAGCTACGAGAAGAGACTGAAGATCCTTAATCTCTTTAGTCTTAGGAAATGAAGACTAAGGGGTGATTTGATTGAGGTCTTTAAATATGTTAAAGGGATTAACAAACTAAATTATGTAGGATTCCCTCGATTAAGTGTTGTGAGTAGAACTCGGGGTCACAAATGGAAGTTGACCAAAGGTAAATTTATCACTGATATTCGGAAATATTTCTTCACCCAAAGAGAAATTTCAATGTGGAATGGCTTGCCTGACCATATTCTTGAGGCAGAGACCTTGGGGGTTTTCAAGAGCAATTGAGTCATTGAGTATCTGAAGGGATATATTCACAATAGTATAAAGAAACTGGCGAGCGTAGTTGGGCTGAAAGGCCTGTTCTCGCCATTCATGTAATGTAATGTTATGTTATGTTAAACTAAAATAAAGATTCACAAACTCAGAAAAATGTCTATCTAGGTTCTTGTTAATTGATATTTTTCTTTTAAATATCATCCAAAATCATGAAATATTTAGATTTTTATGTGACAGTCTCAGCCTCAATCAGCATGTGTATGAGCATTTTCCCCTCTGTGGCTTAAAGCATTTGAAATATTGGGTAAAGTTATGGCTGTTGCCCATTTGAACACCTTTTGTCAGCTTAGAATTATTTGTAATTTTAATTTTTGAGAATATTACACACTGACAGTATTTACTTTCCATACTGAAATGACAGAAATGGCTCCAGTGACCTTGGAGTACTCAGTGATATTGGCTGAAATTTTTTAGACCTTGCAAATTCAGAAATTACTTATCATGTTTATTTTCTTTCTTCCTAAGGAATGCATAACTGACACAAATTCTAATTTTCTCAAGTCAACACAAGTAGATTTGGCTAAATATATTCTCTACAATTAAAAAACAAGGATTTTAAATGTAGTAGTAATAATAATAATCATCATCATCATCATCATCATCATCATCATCATCATTATCATAACATATTCATAAATAGATGCAAAGCTAACGATAGTTGTTTAGGCAACAGTGATGTCTCCTTTTGGAATCTGTCATTCTTTGGTCATGCTGAATTTTCAATATATAATTAAATACATATCTAATTTTTTTTAAAATTTTAAATACACAGCTTGCCTGAGCTTGCCAGTTGGCTTCTAACCAGTGGTGGTCTGTTCATAACCATAAGCAATATTACAGTGACTAATTAATTTACCCAAAGCTACAGAGAAAAGCTTTGGCATAAGTCCATTGGTTTATAGTCTCTTGTTTTAAAGAATGTGGGACAGACATCTCAAGGGAATTTCATCAGACTTACAATGAGGTCAATCAGGACCCCTTTCATCTCCCTCTCAAGGAAATTGGGCCCAAGATCAATAGAGATTGGGTGAAGTTGTACTCCCCTGTGAGAATTTCCATTTCACCTGCTCTCAAGGCATTTGCTCCTTATCTGCATGAACTGAATCTATTATGGTAATATTTATTATTAATATAAAATGAGAACATACTAAGTACAAAAAGTATTCTATAAATTCCATCCGAGAGAATGCAGTGGTTATTATCACTGTTATACAGAAAATTACAGCCATAGCCCCTCATTAGCATACTCCTGAGAACTGTATATTCAGTCTTTAAATATTTAAATCCTTGGAGACTTTTGTAATAGGTTTCTGACACTGTCATTTCTCTGCTCTCATATACTACATGTGCTCACTGAACAATTAAAAACTGTGAATGTGGGTTTTAGGGTTGTATTTGGGGGTGTGATTTACACTTATACTTGTTTGCATCAAACTTTACGGTTTGCATAATCCGTGAATCCACACATATTTTCACTGCTTTCAGAAGGCACTCCAGCAGTACCTCTAAGCCCCACACACATGCAGGTATGACTTTCAATAGAGGAGGCCACATTTGAAAAGCATATATTTCTCCTCCTGCAACAGTTATCTTCCCCTCCCTATGGCAGCCCCTCTCTCGCTATTCCCACTGGTGACTGAAATCCCAAAGCAGACGCCGCAGCTTCCGAGTAAGTCTCCGATTGAGGCCTTTGCACCCGCTGGTTCAGTGAAGATTGATTAAGTGTGTATAATTAGCGCACCCCTGTCTTCTCCCACTACAGCTGACAGGAAGAACCCATTGTCTATGATCTCGTTGAACAAGGAGAGTCTCCATGAGCTCAAGGGCGGGGCAAATATAAAGACAGTACAGGGCCACAGCTGGGAACTCAGCCCATGAGATTGTCAAGGGGTCAAGATCATGACCCAAATAACAAACATTCCCTGCTACATGCACCCTACTGATCTCATGCTTTGTATACAAGCATGACTCCATGTAGCACTGCAGTCTCTATACACCATGGTCCTAGTAGGTGTCAAGTATTTTTGTGAGAATCTGTACACATGGATAAAATACACTTTGTTTCTGGCCCCGTCCACAGCAAGTGTCCTTGTTTTTCCCCTGCTCGGTGCTCCTAACTAAGGTACTGCCAACCACCATCTACTGTCAGTAATACATTGACTATGGATAAGTGGCTTGTACAACCCCACTTCAAAAAAACCAAACTATCTCTTTAAATGATCATTGAATTTATTTGAGGTAAAAAAGTTATTCAAAACTGCCTGTTTAAGGTCATAACACAGAATCTTATTTAGACTTCATTATTTAGACTTTAACAAGACCACTGAAAAACCTTGTTTTTTTTCAGCCATTCACAGATGGATTTGCTTATGCGCTTCATAGCATTGTACTCTAGCATGACACTACTGATCTGAAGTTTAAGATCACAAACTGATGGCCGGACATTCTCCTCCAGGATTTTCTTGTAGGGAGCAGCATTCATGGTAACGGTAGTTATGAGAGGTTGCCCAGGCGCAGAAGCAAAAAATCAGCCCCAGACCATCACACTACTATCACCATGTTTGACTGTTCGTGTGATTTTTTAAATTTTTTTATTGTGGATGCTGTGTTTGTATTCTCACATATTTAATGGGACCCATGTCTTCCAAAAAGTTCCACTTTTAATCCACCAGTCCACAGAATATTATTACCATTTTTCTTAGTAAGACAAAAAATATACTCAGCAACAAAAGTTTCTGTGACACCATTTATGTGTATGTTATAAATGACACGCAAAGATCTCAATGCAATCAATATGTTTATTTAACAGGAGAAACACTGACTTTTCAGTGCCAACGTCACTCAAAACGAAAAATGTCATTTTCATGCGTCATGAAGCACTTGTCTGACGTCTAACCAATTGTGACCTTCACACTTCAATACCGGGTGTGACTTCCTCGTGCCATGATGCAAGCAACGCATCTCCGGCGCATGGACCGAATCAGATGTGCCAGAAATTGCTGTGGGATGTCATTCCAAATCTGACGTAGACGTTGTCGCAATTCCTGGAGTGTAGCTGGCGGGTTATCCAACCGCCGCAAACGTCGATCCATCTCGTCCCAAAGATGCTCGATTGGGGACATGTCTGGGGATCTGGCTGGCCATGGCAGGACATTGACATGTTGTTGCATCAGATACTGCTGTACAATCCTTGCAACGTGTGGTCTGGCGTTATCATGTTGCAGCGTTATTCCGGGACCATGTTGCATCAAAAACGGTACCACCAATGGCCGTAGCACTTCATCGCGATATCTTTGACCTGTCAGATTTCCATCAATAACAAGCAAATCTGTTCTGTTTCTAGCCGTGATCCCTCCCCAAATCATGACACTACCACCTCCAAAACGATCAAATTCCTGAACACAGTTGTTGGCATAACGTTCTCCACGTCGACGGTATACACGTAAACGACCATCACATCGGTTAAGCATGAATCTTGATTCATCAGTGAAGAGTACAAGATCCCACTGACGTTGGATCCACCGTCGATGTTGTTGTGCCCACTGTAGACGCAGTCGTCGGTGTTGTACTGTGAGTATTGGACGTCTTGCTGGCCGACGTGGGACAATGCCAAAATGACGGAGACGGCGACGGATTGTCTGTGCAGACAGTCGCCTCAAACCAGGTATCGTTCTTGCAGTTATGGTTGCAGGTTGGAATCGATTTCGGAGATGGGTTGTTCGAATCCAGTTGTCCTGTCTGGGAGTGGTTACTCGTGGACGGCCGCTGCGAGGACGGTCTCTGACATGTCTTGTCTGCTGATGACGCTGCCATAAGTTCCAAATGGTGTTTCGGTGGACATTCAGGCGATGAGCAACTTCCCTCTGCGAGGTTCCGGATTCAATCATCCCAATGGCCCTCCACCGATCATTTTCAGACAGTCTTGGCATTTAGAGGGTAGAGTTCCTGATCCAAAATGGCTGTGTTTTCGATAAGTGATGCTTCAGTCGTTCATCAGGCACAATGTGAACATTCCAAAAATTCTCCTCTTTTATTGCCATCCACAAGCATGATTTACGCACATTTTCACGTGCAAAGTCATTTTCTCGCATTTTCATGATTTCCATTTCAATGTTGTGTTTACGTGTACTGTTTCAGTCTGATATCACCATGTATGACAATTTCATAATTGCGTTATGAAAAATAATTAACAATATTGGTGTCACAGAAACTTTTGTTGCTGAGTATATGTCGGTGATTTGAGGTCATTTTCTCTAGCTTCCCAATGGAATGAGACAATTTTCACTTGCCAAGCATATCAGGGGCGTGTTTAGGGCCTGGCTAGTGGGCTATAGCCCGGGGTATTTTTTCTTTAGCCCGGGGTTTTTTCTTACGGTGAAAAAATAAGACGGGTATGAACTTAGACCTCTTGCAACCACTGAGTCTTTAGCCTAAATAGTAATTTATTTGCGGTGTGCGTTAGAAAGTTACTCTATTACGAGTACGCCTCGGTGTCTGTTTTGTTCTCATAAAAGCCTCCCTCTTCCACCTGTATATATGTCTATATTTACACCCACAAAGTTCATAATACCTGAAACGTGACAGTTAAGAGCTAGCTAGTGATGCAACAAAAAAAAGGATCTGAGAAAAACATAAAACGATGAAGGTAACATTTATTAATTAGATATACGCCTTCCATTGTTGATAAAATTAATACAACATGTCATTTTCATCTGTTAAGGTGAACCGTGAACTTTTTCTCGTCGTAGCTATCCACCGCAACATCAGCGAGCAAAATACTGTTCAACTGACGGCTGGCTAATTATCGGGACCCCAAAGAAAATAGACTTTAAATCTGTAACTGCAGCTTCTCTCATATTTATCTTACTCTAATGAAAATAAAAAAATCATTTTGCACCTGGACCAAGCAGTCTCCGATATCATACATGTTGCATGAATAATCCTCAACATGTGGGATTTCAGATCAGAGTGGAATGGAGCATTGAATCTGATCCATCACAATAGAAGATAAGTGACTGACATTGATACGAGCCATGGATGCATGCATCCAGTGGTAAATGGTATTATTTGGCCAGCTCTTATCGACATCAATTGCTAACCGTCTATCCTAATGGATTAGATTGGATGCGCTCTTCCACTCTGGTCAGAAGTCCCACATGTACATGATTATTCGCGTAGCACATAGCCTACTGTGTGTAGTCGGTGGTCCGGGTGCATGATTAATTTTATTAGAGTACGATAAAGAAGAGAAAAGCTGCGGTTCTTAGATTTAAGGTCTACTTTCTTTGGGGTTCCGATAATTAGCCAGCGGTCAGTTGAAAAGTATTTTGTTGATTGCAGCAGATGTTCAAAATACTGGTTTAGTAACTAACTACGCTTCCCCAATATACTCCAGTGATGATCATATGCTTATCAGCGCAATGCCTCAACTAGGAGCCTACGTCAAGAAGTCTACGGTCACAAAGCAGTCTGTGTTTTTAGGCTAATAACATCGCTCATCGTCCTCACGTTCTTATCTCACGAAATTTGCTCTCTGATCCGCAGTATTGGTCACCGAAGCCAAGGTCTAATAAATCGACCGTTGGACTCTGCAGCAGACCAGTTAGTATACTTGCTATTTAGCATATTGTGGAACACTTTAATCGTGAATATCAGACGGGCATTTGCAAATTTGCCGCGTACACAACTCAGCTGACAGGGGCAAGGTAGAATGCGTTGCCATTCTCATCGATGTATGAGTTCAGCTGTGTTGTGATTGGCTGTTGGCATGTACAATGGTACCACAGCCCACACCAGAGCTGTGATTGGCTGAGGTATGTAATGGTACCAACCAACCTGCAGAAAAAAATTGTAAAGAGACTTCAACCAGCTGCTGACTGTATCATGAGTGGGTTAAGATTTTTTTTTCTTCATTTAAGGGTGTGAATTTACTAGTGTTCTCCAGTGTCTTTTGCCCGCTTTAATTTAGTGGTAAGTTGAGGGTTTCTGTATCGCAGCTCACGTGCACACTTCTTTCCTCCCTCTGGGCTAAGCCCCGGATCTCCTACAATCCTAGATCTGCCCCGGGAGCAAATAGTAACTTATTTGAAGTTACTATTTGCTTGACAAGTGAAGATGTTTCACTGATTTAAAGTAACTATTGGCTTGACAAGTGAAATTTTTTATTCCATTGGCAAGCTAGTCAAAATGACCTCAAATCAAGGACAAATTTTTGTCTCACGAAGAAAAATGGTGATAGAAATAAATGTTTTATGTCTTAAAATAAGTAAATTCATCTTAGCTAGAATTTTCATTTTTCATTTTTTGAAATGCAGGCCTTTGCATTTTTTTTTGGTCATTAGTGGTTTCCGCCTAGGAGCTCTCCCATGGATGCAAATTTTGCTCAGTCTCTTTCTAAGTGTGGAATCATGAACACTGACTTTATTTGAGGCAAGTGAGACCTGCTGGTTGTTGGATGTTCATCTGAATTATTTTGTGAGCTCCTGCACTGCAAAAGGTGATTTTCAAGAAAGGGAAATTTACTTATTTTAAGACTTTAAACACTTATTTCTATCACCATTTTCGTAATAAGACAAGACATTTTTCCTTGATTTGAGTTATTTTGACTATCTTGCCAATGAGGTAAGCAAATTTCACTTGACAAGTAAAATTTACTTACCCCATTGGCAAGGCAGTCAAAATTAAGGACAAATTTCTTGCCTTACTAAGAAAATGGTGATAGAAAAAAGTGTTTTAAGTCTTAAAATAAGTAAATTTCTTGAAAATCACTTTTTGCAGTGTGGATGAGTCTTTAATTCACTTTCTGGGAATTTTGGTAGGCCGACCACTGCTGGAAGGGTTCATCAGTGTTCCAAATTAGCTCCATTTGTAGATATTTGCTCTCACCTTGGATTGCTGGAGTCCCAGAGCTTTGGAAATAACTTTGTAACCCATTCCAGACTGATGGCCAATTACTTTATTTCTCATCTATGAGATCATCATTTCAAAGCTGTATTCTGTGTTTACTTGCATGATCTTTGTCAAATATTAAAATCATGAATCATTATGAAAGTAACTATGAAAATTATTTATGATCTGAAACATATAAGTGAAGTAAATATCCAAAAAATATAAGATATTGGGACAGGGTAAATACACTGAACAAAAATATAAACGCTCCATGTACAATATTGATGCCATATGGAGTTAACAACTCTATGTGTGCATATGCTGACTTTTACTCGTACAATAGGGATATTTCTCTTGTTTTGGGTACCATTTTTTAATCCATCTCTCTGTTAGTGAGCATTTGCACAGTGATGCAGTAATTTCACTCATGGGTGTGGCATTTCCAGACGGTGATCAGACAGAATGAGCAGTACCCAGACACTCCTCATACTGGGGACAATCAAAGGCCACCCCAAAATGTCAAATTTTGTCAAAAGTCATCATGCCTCAGATGTCTCAGGTCATGTGGGAACAGGCCATTGGCATGCTGGATACAGGGATGTCCACCAGAGCGGTTGCTGTGCAGCTGAATGTTAACTATCGGATGATAGGCAGTTTGAGAGTTCATTTCCGACAGATGGGCAGTACTGCAAATCGACCTGATCCACACTGACCACATGTGACCACACCAGCACAAGATTGCTCCATCCGGCTCGTCCTCCTGCGGGATCGGCTCAGATCAGCGACACGCAGAGCGGATGAGACCGTTCGTCTGCACAACAGACGCATCACACCACAGACAGTCCGTAACCGCCTGCGAGAAGCCAACTTGCACGCTCGGCGTTCTCACCGTGGTCTGGATCTCACCACCGTCCGGCGTCGGAACCAACTCGCATGGGCAAAAGCATACGTTCGATGGCCCTTGGCACGCTGGAGAAGAGTGCTATTCACAGACGAATCCCGGTTCCAGTTTTTTGTAAATAAAACCTCAAAAATTTGACATGAGGCATATATATTTTTGTTCAGTGTACTTTTTCACAGCACTGTGCATGACTGGTTAGCTGAGGTGATATATGCTATTTAAAGGGGTACTTAAAATAGTGCTGGGCTGCTTTACCTGATCAAGCTAAAGAAGAAAGATAGATAGATTGTAAAAACCTTTCAGTAGAAAACTCAGTGTGGTATGAATTTAAGGATTTAAGATCAATGAATTTAAGATCAATAAATAATCCTGCTAAACTACTGTGTTTAAAGCACTTCCTTCTGCACAGTTCTCCAGATGTTATAATGGATTGTAAGTTCATTTCAGAAATTTCATATCTCAGACATCATAAACAGACTACTGCCAATCTTAGAAGCACAAAGTATAAAGACAGACTTTCATGTTCACTAGCAGGCAGAGATATGCAACAGGGTTGGAGTTATAGCCCAGAAAATGGGCAACAGGACTACAGATTAGACTTAATTTATTCATGTTAACATTGTTTATCTTGATTTTCTGCATTTTATTACCCTTTTGTGTTGACTTATAAGCAGGCAAAAACGGCTTTCTACAAGAAGGGCCCTGCACTATCACTGAAATTACTCTTCTGAGTGTATGCAGATCTAGCTTAGCTAGAACTGTTACACTTACGCTCTGGGAATCCTCTAAGTTAATGATCAATTTGATATTGCCATTGTATTCAAATGCCTCATCAATTTATATTATAGTATCACTTCACTAGGAAGGACCACACCATCAAGATGCATTTAAAAGTGTATTGAAAAGAATATGGTTGATATGCAAGAAGGGAACTCTAAATGGAACCCTTCTGCTTTGTCAACTTCGAGTCTGGGGATGCTACAATAGGGCTTTCACCATAGCTCCCAGGCACAACGAGCCCCCCTAGGTCCCTACTGAATGGTCAGGGCGAGAGGAGAAGGGAGAGAAAAAAGGAACAGGATGGGAGGGAGATGTCTGTAATACGAAAGCGGAATGGAAGGAGTGGGTTTGGTGTGTATTTTTTGCAAGTTCTGAATACATTTCTGGCTTCACTTGGCTTAGGCAAAGAAGACTGTTATTGATTTATTGGTTTATGATAACGATCTACCTGGGTGTCCGTAGCTTCTCACAAACAGACCTCAGCTAGTGTTGCAGGTTGCTAAGAACAAAGCAATTCAGCCATGGACTAAAATTACTGAAAGTGTGAAAGTGCAATCATTATTCTTGAATGTCTTTTTTAGGTTTTTGTTATTTATTTTATGCCTAATGCATTTTTGGACATAGTCTTTATGCTTGTGAGAACCATTCATTCAATAAAAAAACTTCCTATCTCTGGCTATGAGATCCTGTTGTAGTAAATATATCGAAAATAACTCAGAAATACCACCACATAAGACTGAACAGTGTGCATATACATGTGTACATGCAAACCTTTCAACATCCCACAGGGTAGACAGACATTCACGGTGTGCATAATACAAATGTAGGCTCACTTGCTGCTCTTACAGCGTGAATTTGAATTCTCTTTAGCTCTGGCCACATTGGTGGATGATGGAAGTGGCACACATTCCATGATTTATCCAAATCTAAGTACTTATCCATTTTGTCCATCTCCAATATGCAGGTTTTGGGTGTTAAGTGTGAGGAATTGCTGAATGTTAAGAGTATTTCCTACTGTAAAGACATGATTCTTTTTTATTGTTTTTTCCCCTCAATCCAGCCTTCCTTGTCTACTTTCTCATTCTGTCCCCCTGTATGTGTTTTTATTCTTCAGTTATAGTTTTGTGCTGTCCTTCCCTTCTGTGCTCCGGTCCCCACCTGTTTCCTGTTGTTCATTGTTTGTGCCGTATATTTAAGTTCTTGGTCAACATTCCATCCCAGCTGGATTGTTCCTCCTCTTTGTCATCTAGCCAGTGGGAGTCGAGAGCTGTAAATACCTCCATCTTTGGAGTTACCACCTCAAACCACTTCATTAGGGATATCCTTCCTTTTTATCTTGAGATCTAGTTGGGCGAGTCAGCCATTTCTTCCATTCCCTGAGTTAGTGAGTGGGCTCAGTCCTATTAGCCCATAACACCCAGAATGCTTTCAAGGTATGGACATCCAACCTATCCCGGACCACAGCTTGTTCTTTTTTTCCCGTTTGTGTCATTTGTGGCAATTACCTTCATTATTAAATACACCTAAGAGGCTTTCTTTAAATCTGCACTTGGTTCATTCACTGCTGCATGTGGCAATGACACAAAATAAGCTAAAGGGAAAGTAAATGGAGCAGACAAGTTCTCAGCGTTTGGAATGCAAAAGCAAAACTACACTCCTGTCATGTTCCATACCAGGACTCAAGTGTGGAGGCAGGGTACAATCCAAGAGGTAAGTTTATTGAAAGCAGTGCGGTATGATTAGGGATGGATCCCCAGGGGAAGGAAGAGGTGGGGACGGAAGCCCAGAGGAGGAGAACACAGTTCAACACAGGTGTAGCAAGCAAAGTTGAGCAGTCAATCGCCTGCCAGTGGCTTTCGGGATAACAGCCAGGTGGAGTGCAGACTTCACCAGAACCATAATGTCCCAAAGGAGAATAGAGCAGCATGAGGGGAATTTGGTTCCAATTCTGATGACTGTAGAAGGATTAGGATCTTGTTCCTAACAAACTGGAAAGCGGAATACACTTATAAGGGTTTTCAAGAATGCAATTTCAATCATGGACCCTGATGAGGCTTGGGAGCTTGTTCCGATTAAACTTGACACAGGAACTGATTCGACCTAGGTTAACTTGAACGCAGTCCCAATCCTGGCCCCTGAGTAGGCTTGGAAGCTTGTTCATGTCAGCTGAGTAAACAAGAAAGTTTCCGTGAGCTGCTGTTATTAAAGGTTATGTAACAAATAATAAAGATAGAGTTTTAATAGGAATACTGACTCAATCTAAGCATAAATAGCGAATTACAATCCAGAAACTTGCAGCTCAAAGCAGGGGGTTTAGATGCACATCACAGAGTCCTTTGGATGGAACAATGAAACCAGACATAGGAGAGACGTAAACCACAACCTACACAGCTGGGGCCTGACTGTTTTGCTTGGGTTCCTGCCCAGGCAAGGGTTGAAGGCAATGAAGATGCAGATATACTGGCTAAACAAGCACTCAGGTCACAAACAGTAAACATAAATATCCCGTTATGTAGAACTAATCCATGTATATATTACTAACTCACTAACGAGCACTCTAGTTAAATCTGTAAAGTTGCACCGTGACTAATTAGTACTAATTCACTCCAAGCAATTGCCCTGTTCTAGTCTCCTCCTCTTGCTTAGCTTTACCCGTCTCCCCCTGCGTTTCTGCGTGATCTCTCCCAGTGCTTTATTGCTTTCCTGCACTGATTGTCTGTTGTAATGTGAATATAGGCCACTAGATGGCAGTATTTACCTTTTTTTGTTAAGCTCAGACTGGAGTCATGTTTAGACATGTCCTGGACATGTCTGGGGCAAGTCTCAGAAAATTTAAAAAAAAGAGGTCTAAATGTGGGTGGGGTCTGCAAAAGAGTATATAAGGAAAAGAATTGAGACAGTAGAGTAGTAGGAGAGATTGCAAGAAGATGACCAGACCTGCCATTCTGTTCAAGACCTGTGACGTTTCTTTTGTGGATTTCTTTGCCTGTGTTTGAGCATTTTTTCCTCACCCAGCACATCACCAGGGACTGTAAATATTTCTGTTTTTTTATCAATCTTGGTCATTAGCTGTTAGTTAGTTGTTATTGTCTTTGTGTGTTTAATTAAATGTGTTTGAGTTTTAAAAACTGTGTGTCATCCCTTGCTGTTGCTGTTGTGGTAAATGTAATAACAAATTGGGGCCATAACAAATTGGGGGCTCAAGGTCCGGGATAGACCATTTTGTGAGTCATTTATTAAAAATCTAACATTTCAGATTGTAAAATTGTTTTTGTGAATTTTCCTATATAAATATATTGACAACAGCAATGGATGATTTCTTGGCATCACCAACCGTAGGGGTTTTGAAGTCTTTTAAAAAGACCGAACTGTTGGAAATATGCAGACATTTGGAGCTGACAGAGGTAAAACCAGCCATGCGAAAAGCAAGACTGGCTAGAGAGATAGTTGAATATTACATTGATGAAAATG
This sequence comes from Gymnothorax reevesii, assembly GCA_029721435.1. Taxonomy (NCBI): domain Eukaryota; kingdom Metazoa; phylum Chordata; class Actinopteri; order Anguilliformes; family Muraenidae; genus Gymnothorax; species Gymnothorax reevesii. The sequence continues at coordinate 116,671,084 of CM056573.1, forward strand.
TGTTTGCACCAGGAGATCTGGAACAGTTTCCAGTGGAAAATCCAAACATAGAAATGGAACTTAAATTAAAAATGCTAGAGATTGAAAGGGAGGAAAAAGAAAAACAAAGGCAGTTTGAGTTGGAAAAATTAGCAAGAGAAGAGAAAAAAGAAAGGGAGGAAAAAGAAAAACAAAGGCAGTTTGAGTTGGAAAAATTAGCTAGAGAAGAGAAGAAAGAAAGGGAACAAAGAGAATTTGAGTTAGAAAAATTTACAAGACAGAGAGATTTTGAATTAGAGAAATTCGATAGAGAAGAAAGACTCCAAATGGAGCATCTAAAAATTAAAATTCAAACTGAAAATAAATTTCGGGCTAGCCAGGAGGTAAAATTGGTGCCTCCATTTTCGGAAAAGGATGTTGACAACTATTTCCAGTGTTTTGAAAAGGTAGCAAAGAGTTGCCAGTGGCCAAAGGAACACTGGCCTCTGATGTTGCAAACTGTCCTCAAGGGTAAAGCTCAACAAGCCTATTCGGCTTTGTCTGCAGATGATTCCTCTGATTATGAGGTTGTCAAAAAGGTTATTTTGAGAGCTTATGAGTTGGTTCCAGAGGCTTACCGACAGAAATTCAGAGGTCTGAAGAAATCTGAAAATCAGACTTATGTTGAATTTGCTAATGAAAAGCAGGTTTGCTTTGAGCGCTGGTGTACTTCTATGGAGGTCAAGGATGATTTCAACTCACTAAAAGAGATGGTGTTAGTTGAAGAATTCAAGAACTGTGTTAAAGATGATGTTAAGACCTACCTTAATGAGAAGCAAGCACTGAATTTGCAATCAGCTGCCAAATTTGCAGATGAATATGTTCTCACACATAAGTCCAAATTTCAGTCTAGCAGTAACAATAGATGGTCCCAATTTCAGAAAAAGGGTTACGGTGATACCCAAGATTCCTCACCCAAAGACAAAGACAAATCTGGTGATGGTGCTCAGAAATCCAGTAACAGGTCTGATCAAAGTGTGAAAGCTGACAGTGACAAAAGTGGTCTAGTTTGCAGTTATTGCAAGAAATCTGGTCATGTTACAACTAACTGTTGGTTCCTTAAAGCTAAGAAAGAAAAAGAAAAGGATACCAAACCAAATGCCTTTGTGAAAACAAGGTTAGAAACCCCTGTAGTAGATAACCAATCTGCTAAATTGCCTGCTTCTTGTGGGGCTAAAAAGCCTGATACAGCTGACTTCGTGAGGGAGGAATTTCTTCCATTTGTGTCAGAGGGATTTGTGGCTCTGAATGAGCATACTACTCCTGTCCCCATATATATCCTAAGGGATACCGGAGCTTCTCAGTCACTTTTGTTGATGGACTCCTTGGAGTTACGTGATGAGACCGCTTCAGGGGATTTCATACTTGTACAAGGTATTGAAGGGAGGACTGTATCTGTACCCCTGCGCTCTATATTCTTGAAGTCAGATTTAGTTACAGGACAGGTTAAGGTGGGACTTATGTCAAGTCTACCTATAAAGGGTGTTTCTCTGTTGCTAGGCAATGACCTGGCTGGGGGCAAAGTAGTTCCCCCTGTAGATCTTTCTTCACAGCCGAGCACTGAAGATGGGGATGAGGACCCATCTCTATCCTTCTTGCGCAGTGACTCGTGCTATGTCCAAGAAGGCTAAAGAAGATGATGTTGTGGTGCCGTCCAGTACATTGAATAGTCAGGACTCAGGTGGTTCGCCTCATGACTCTGATTGGCCTACTATGGTTTCTCCGTTTGAGGACTTATCAGATACTTTTATCAGTTCTCTATTCAGCCAGCCGGATGGGTCTGGTGATTCTGATGTGTCTGGAGACTTGTCTCTGTCCAGAAAGCGGTTGATTGAGGAGCAAACTAATGATCCTGAAATTGGTGTACTAAAGAGGAGAGCCCTTCCTGAAAAAGAAATAAATGCAGTTCCAGTTGGGTATTATCTCAAGGATGGTGTGTTGATGCGGAAGTGGCGACCTCCTGATATCCCTGCCAATGCAGATTGGGCAGTGGTCAGGCAAATTGTTGTTCCGAAGGTCTATAGGAATGAGATCTTAACAATGGCTCATAGTTTACCTTTAGGAGGTCATCTTGGTGTTAACAAGACTGTTGATAAGATCATGAAACACTTCTTTTGGCCTGCGCTTCGGAAAGACGTTTCCAACTTTTGCAAAACCTGTCACACTTGTCAGGTAGTTGGAAAACACCAGTTAGACCCACCTGTTGCTCCATTGCAGCCTATCCCAGCATTTGGGGAGCCATTCTCTAGGGTCATTGTTGATTGCGTTGGTCCATTACCCAAGACTAGATCTGGAAATCAGTATTTGTTGACAATCATGTGTGCATCTACCAGATTTCCCGAAGCCATACCTCTACGTAACATCAAGGCAACTGCAATCTCGAAGGCTTTGATAAAGTTCTTTACGTTGTTTGGTCTTCCCAGGGAAATTCAGTCAGACCAAGGTAGCAATTTCACTTCAGGATTGTTTCAGCAGGTTGTGTATGAACTAGGTGCAAAGCAGATTCTTTCTAGTGCCTATCATCCAGAAAGTCAGGGTGCCTTAGAGCGGTTTCATTCCACTCTCAAGACAATGATGAGGATTTATTGTTATGACCATGAGAAAGACTGGGATGAAGGGGTTCATTTGCTGTTGTTTGCAGCTAGAGAAGCAGTGCAGGAGTCTACTGGATTCAGTCCATTTGAGCTAGTGTTTGGTCATGAAGTGAGAGGACCTTTGCTATTATTGAGTGAACAATGGCAAGAGGAAGAGCCGCAAATCAGTCTGTTAGACTATGTTAGCAAGTTCAAGGAAAGATTGCGTGCAGCTTGTGACCTTGCCAAAGAGAACTTGAAATCAAGTCAGGGAAAAATGAAAACTTGGTATGATCATAAGGCTAGAAGCCGTGAGTTTAAACCAGGAGAAAAGGTCCTTGTGTTGTTTCCCTTGCAGTCCAATCCATTGCAGGCAAGATTTCATGGCCCTTATGAAATTCTGACAAAACTCAATGATCTAAATTACATTGTGAAGACTCCAGATAGGAGAAAACCAAAACAATTGTGTCACATTAACATGCTGAAGCCTTATCATGACAGAAATGCTAGGGTTGCAGCTGTCACTTTAGATTCTCCTATGGCCGAGATTTGTGGAGATGAGGGGGAGTTTCAAGATGATGAACCTAGAATTAAAGCTGAAGTTCTTTCATGTAAATTGTCAAATTCTGAAGTGTTGCAAAATCTTGATATAAAACTCCAGCACTTAGAACCCTCACAGAAAGATCAGTTTGAGAGGTTGATCAAGAAATATGAGGATCTGTTTCCTGATGTTCCAAAAAGAGTTTCTATAGCCTCTCATGATGTAGATGTTGGTGATGCCAAACCAATAAAACAGCATCCGAACCGGATGAATCCTGAAAAGAGAAAGATTGCTGAGAAAGAGGTTGAGTACATGTTAGAACATGATATTATCAGACCCTCCAACTCCGATTGGAGTTCACCCTGTGTGCTAGTTCCAAAACCTGATGGAAGTACTAGATTCTGTACAGATTATCGCAAAGTCAATGCTGTAACTAGAACTGATGTGTTTCCAATACCTAGGATTGATGATTGTATTGATAGTGTAGGGCAAGCAAAGTTTCTGACCAAGATTGATTTATTGAAGGGTTATTGGTGTGTGCCTTTAACTGAGAGGGCCAAGAGCATCTCTGCTTTTGCCACACCATCTGGATTGTACCAGTATGAAGTCCTACCCTTTGGCATGAAAAATGCCCCAGCCACGTTCCAAAGGATGATACAGTCTACAATCGCCGGATTGCCACACACGGGTGCATACATCGATGACCTGATCACATGGAGTGACTCCTGGGAAGAACATCTAAAAGATGTAGAGACGTTGTTCCAGCGCCTGACCCAGGCTAACCTGACTGTTAACCTGAGCAAGAGTGACTTTGGTTGTGCTACTGTCACCTATCTTGGCTACGTCATAGGCCAGGGTAAGGTGGCACCCATAAATGCTAAAGTCCAAGCCATCATGGACTTTCCAGTTCCTGACAACAAAAAAGCTTTGCGCCGCTTCCTTGGAATGATCGGGTACTACCGCAAGTTCTGCAAGAACTTTGCTGAGATTGCTCTCAGTCTAACTAACCAACTGAAGAAAGGCGTAAAGTTCACCTGGGATGATGCATGCCAGAGAGCCTTCGATCACCTGAAGTCTCTGCTGTGTCACTTCCCCGTGCTCAAATCTCCTGACTTCAACAAACCGTTCTCCATCGCGGTCGATGCTAGCGACCAAGCTTGTGGATCTGTGCTCCTACAGAGAAGTGACTCTGATGACATTGAGCATCCCGTGGCATACTTCTCCAGGAAGTTCAATCGCCACCAAAGGAACTATTCCACAATAGAGAAGGAACTGTTGGCTCTGGTCCTTTCTTTACAACACTTTGAGGTTTATGTTTGTACAGGACAAAAGCCAATGATTGTGTACACTGACCACAATCCGTTAATGTTTTTGAGTAAGATGAAAAACAAGAATCGGAGATTGTTGAATTGGAGTTTGATTTTACAGGAGTTTGACTTGGAAATTAAGCATGTGAAGGGTACAGACAATATAATTGCCGATAGCATATATATGAATGTGTATGTGTTTGAATATTGTATGATATGTATATATAGACAAGTGTTCACTTAACCATTTTGTATTGAAAAGAAAAATTTTGCCTTTATGAGTCAAAATTTTTTCCTTTTGGAATGGAGGTGTAATGTGAATATAGGCCACTAGATGGCAGTATTTACCTTTTTTTGTTAAGCTCAGACTGGAGTCATGTTTAGACATGTCCTGGACATGTCTGGGGCAAGTCTCAGAAAATTAAAAAAAAAGAGGTCTAAATGTGGGTGGGGACTGCAAAAGAGTATATAAGGAAAAGAATTGAGACAGTAGAGTAGTAGGAGAGATTGCAAAAAGATGACCAGACCTGCCATTCTGTTCAAGACCTGTGACGTTTCTTTTGTGGATTTCTTTGCCTGTGTTTGAGCATTTTTTCCTCACCCAGCACATCACCAGGGACTGTAAATATTTCTGTTTTTTTATCAATCTTGGTCATTAGCTGTTAGTTAGTTGTTATTGTCTTTGTGTGTTTAATTAAATGTGTTTGAGTTTGAAAAACTGTGTGTCATCCCTTGCTGTTGCTGTTGTGGTAAATGTAATAACAAATTGGGGCCATAACACTGTGCACTCAGAACTCCCTGACCGGAGCGGTTTTAATGTCATAGGCTGTGTGCGTGATTCCCGTCCGTGTCTTAGCTTTCGCAAATTGTTGTGGTTAGGATTCCCCCATGTGTATCTCCCTTTGTAATTAGTTCTCATTCCATTCACCTGTTCTCTGCACAGCATGTGACTTCCCTTTTGTCTATTTAGAGTCCTGACTGCTGTTCTGACTTTGTGAGAACGTTGATTAATATTCCTTTGCGCAGAGTCTCCTGTATGCCATTGATTATTGTTTCTCTTCGACTATTTCGTCCAACCAAGATTCTTGTCATCGCCTTTTTTGTATTGTTTTTGCCTTTCTGGATTTTGACCCATTTTTGTACGACCATGTTTCTGTGTTTGGATGCCCTGCGTATGACCCACTGCTTTGGATATCAACTACGACTTTTTGCCTGCCGTCTATGTACCATTGCACCTCTGTTTTTCTGGTTCTGACTCCGGCCTGTCTAGTCGACTTTGTTTTTGGATTTCGTTTTGTGGATTGGCAATTCTTGTGTCTATTGGTACTGACTCGGCATTCATTAAAGGCATATGTTTTTTGGATTTCCCTCTCTTGCGTGTGGTTCCTGAATGCACCGTCACTCATACCTCTAACAGATACTTAAATTGCTGAATAGGAAGAGAAACAGAGGGCATACACATGTGGGTTGTGACTACACTAGTGCAGCTTTTTGCGCTATAAACCTTTATATAATACTCCATTTATGGAATTGAATGATGTGGGTCATATTCATAACATTTGAACACAAATGTGCCAGCACCAGTTTTAACCTCACAAAATCAGGCTTGAAATTCCTTCTCTGCTGGCATGAAAAGCAAGTGTTTGCCTGGAAGTCCTTTTGTGTACATGGAAAATTGTCAATCTACACGTCACATTGTCCATAGACACTTCACCCTGAGTACCAAAGCAAGATTTGAAAGGGGTGTGGACCTTTACTGCACCTGTGACAATATACTCTGACTTCATTTGAAATTATCACAGTTGTATAGCAGTTGGTCCAAAGTGTAAAGCAATTAAATTATTGACTGCATGTTTTGAAGTACAGTTGCTGCTGGAGTGAGGGCTTACGAACGATATGCAATGTTACCCTTTAAAATGGCACAACAATATAGCAGGTGTCTGTCTGTGTGAGTGTGTGTGTGGGGGGGGTATTTGTGTGGGTATTTGTTTTTCAGTATGTGCAAATGTTTGTGTGTGACTGTGAGTGAGAAGAAGAAGAAAATTTATTTATAGGGCACATTTCATACCCAAAGGCAACACAATGTGCTTCACAGAATAAACATATAAGCATACCAATTAATATATTTAAAAAAAAAAACAACAGCATTCCAACAGGGAAGGAGGGAGGGAGTATGTGTGTCCATCAAATACACTGTCAAAGCAATTGAGTAGGAGGCAGGAAGAATGCATGCCATGAGTGCATTTTTTCCCCATGATTGGAGAGATATGTGATTGCATTAGATATGTTATGTGACAAGAAGTGAAGCCACATTTTTGGTTTGCTGTATTTTCTATCGCTTCCATCGTTTTCACCAACAGCTCTCACTGTATCAGCAGTTTTCAATCACACTGACCCACTAACAGCACTTCAAGGGCACACATGTCGAGTGGTGTAACATGCACACTCAATGAAAAAGCATTCCGATTTTTTGTTGTGTAAAGATTTTAGTCTTGTACATTTGACTGGAACATAATACATGGGTTGATAAGAGACTTATAACAGACACAAAATGATCAATAGACAAGAACAACAAGAACAGCCAAATGGCTCAATCGTCGGAAGTCAAGAAAATCAAACAAAGACAGAGATGACAAGACTAGGTCCTCACAGGATTAAGCTCTGGATGGCCACAAAACCTCTACTGCTGCCAATACACAATGCTTGGCATATTTATCCATTCATAACAAGAAATCTTGATTAAATAGGGCAAATTAGCAACTTTGCTGCTGGATTTCTTTGAAATACTTACCATTTAACTCCCTGTTTCTTCACCAACCACTGAGGAATCAGAATAGGGAAAAACATGTCTGTTGTTCACAGCCAGAGCATGAGAGGATGGAGTTAAGGTGTTCTAGGCTGTCTGTCGATTTGCTGGCCGAAGATCATCTGCATTTTGGGCAGGGAGCGTGGTGCAATACAATCAACAACGCGTGTGGTGGCGAATTTTAAATGCTTAGAGACCAGGGTGAGCCAGCTCGGTCATGCAGAGCAGATTGAATTATTATGCAAACAAAAAATGATAAGGACTGTCTAAAGCCTCAGTGGATGACTGTTCTGGAGAGTAGCAAGGTCATTACATCGATGCAATATCTTGGAGGCAGTGTCCCTTTGAGTTCTAATATTAAGTGGGTGTCATTCGTAGAAATTGCACCTTAAGGCCATGCCTGACCAGGGACAGTCTCAATCTAAGCAGCAGCTCTGGGTCAAGAGGAGAACCAGAGGAAGTAATAAAGTAATCCTCAACATCTCCATCACCCACTACTGTTAAAGGGCAATTTATCCCCATTTCCATATTATTGTATTTCATCTGTTAAGAGGATAGGAAAGTGACATTATGCAAAGTTGTGGCTGTCAAGATATCTTCCCTCTCAAGTGCTGCATTCAAAAAGCCTGCTTATAACCTGTGTGGGTGCTTTGGTGGCTAGTGTTGCCACTCCATAATGGAGGTTCAGGGTTTGTATCCTGATCTGGATTTTTATGGCATAGAGCATGCATGCTGTGCCCACATTCACATGGGTTTCCTCCTACAACCAAAAGCATATGTCTGAGGGTCCACTGATGGACATTACCCTCCCTGGCTAATGCTAGTGCATGAATAGCAATGTCAATTAATTGCTTGCAAAATAGTTTTGAGCATGTGTAAAAAGGTTTTGAACTTGTGAAATAGTTTTGTGCATGTGTTAAAATGTTTTGAGCTTGCAAAATAGTTTTTTACGTGTGTAAAAAAGTTTTCAGCTTGTGAAATAGTTTTGTGCCAATGTAAAAATGTTTTGAGCTAGTGAAATAGTTTTGTGCCCATGTAAAAAAGTTTTGAGCTTATGAAGAAGTTTTGACCTTGTGTAAAAAAGCTTTGAGTTTGTAAAATGGTTTTGTTCGTGTGCAAAAAAAGTTTAGAGCGTGTGAAATAGTTTTTTACGTGTGTGAAAATTTCCTACCTGTGCATGCAAAACTTTTTCTTACAAGCACCGTAAACCAGATTTACGAACCTCGAGTTACAAAATTATGGCCCTATTTTTACTCCTGTAGGGTAGACTAGCCAACCAGCACGTTGCCCACTGAATAGCCAATCAGAATGTTACTCACCTTCACAGTAAGTTAAACTGTCCAATCATTGGCCAAACAGTTCTGATGCTACAAAACCCAAAACCAGTGAAGATGGCACGTTGTGTAAATCGTAAATAAAAACAGAATACAATGATTTGCAAATCCTTTTCAACCTATATTCAATTGAATACACTGCAAAGACAAGTTACTTAATGTTCGAACAGGTAAACTTTGTAATTTTTTTCAAATATTGGCTCATTTGGAATTTTATGCCTGCAACATGTTTCAAAAAAGCTGGCACAAGTGGCAAAAAAGTCTGAGAGAGTTGAAGAATGCTCATCAAACACTTATTTGGAACATCCCACAGGTGAATGGGCTAATTGGGAACAGGTGGGTGCCATGATTGGGTATATTAAAGCAGCTTCCCTGAAATGCTCAGTCATTCACAAACAAGGATGGGGCGAGGGTCACCACTTAGTGAACAAATGCGTGAGCTGATTGTCGAACAGTTTAAAAACAACATTCCTCAACGAGCTATTGCAAGCAATTTAGGGATTTCATCATCTACGGTCCGTAATATCGTCAAAAAGTTCAGGAAATCTGGAGAAATCACTGCACGTAAGCGACAAGGCCGAAAACCAACATTGAATGCCCGTGACCTTCGATCCCTCAGGCAGTACTGCATCAAAAACCGACATCAGTGTGTAAAGGACATCACCACATGGGCTCAGGGACACTTCAGAAAACCACTGTCAGTAACTACAGTTCGTCACTACATCTGCAAGTGCAAGTTAAAACTCTACAATGCAAAGCAAAAGCCATTCAACAGCACCCAGTAACGCCGCCGGCTTCGCTGGGCCCAAGCTCATCTAAGATGGACTGATGTAAAGTGGAAAAGTGTTCTGCGGTCTGATGAGTCCACATTTCAAATTGTTTTTGGAAACTGTGGACGTCGTGTCCTCTGGACCAAAGAGGAAAAGAACCATCCAGACTGTTATAGGCGCAAAGTTCAAAAGCCAGCATCTGTGATGGAATGGGGGTGTATTAGTGCCCAAGGCATGGGCAACTTACACTTATGTGAAGGCACCATTGATGCTGAAAGGTACATACAGGTTTTGGAACAACATATGTTGCCATCCAAGCAACATCTTTTTCATGGACGCCCCTGCTTATTTCAGCAAGACAATGCCAAGCCACATTCTGCACGTGTTACAACAGCATGGCTCCGTAATAAAAGAGTGCGGGTACTAGACTGGCCTGCCTGTAGTCCAGACCTGTCTCCCATTGAAAATGAGTGGCGCATTATGAAGCGTAAAATACGACAGCGGAGAGCCCGGACTGTTGAACAACTTAAGCTGTACATCAAGCAAGAATGGGAAAGAGTTCCACCTGAAAAGCTTCAAAAATTGGTCTCCTCAGTTCCCAAACGTTTACTGAATGTCATTAAAAGGAAAGGCGATGTAACACTGGCAAAAAGGCCCCTGAGCCAACTTTTTTGCAATGTGTTGCTGCCTTTATATTCTAAGTTAATGATTATTTGCAAAAAAAAAAAAAAAAGTTTCTCAGTTTGAACATTAAACATCTTGTCTTTGCAGTGTATTCAACTGAATATAAATTGAAAAGGATTTGCAAATCATTGTATTCTGTTTTTATCTACGATTTACATAACGTGCCAACTTCACTGGTTTTGGGTTTTGTAAGTATGAGTGTATAAGCACTATGTGTTATCTCTGGTATGTTTGTGGTGTCTCAAGGTTGTGATATGTATTGGTATATTTTAAAAAAAACTTAACGTGAGTCAAACAATAAAACTGTGCACATGAAAAGAATAAACATCCATTTCCAAAGACATATCACTGTTAACTGACATAACGGTGAAATGAAAATGGAAATCATTAAGCTATGGATTTCACACATCTCTTTATGTAGCAGCACGATATTAGCAACATTATGCATCTTTCCCTTGTTAGTGTAGCTCTGATAGGCCTATGTCTGGGGCAATGGATCTGTGTGCTTTTCACAAACATGGTTTTATTTATTTCATGTTAAGTTAATTTGCTGGTTAGCTAGGTGCTCTCCTGCAAGCTGGCGAACATTACGGACAACCGCTGTATAAAAATTGCATCACTTAATTTTATTTCTTTGTTTTCTGCACAAAAAGTGCTGGGAACAATTTGGCTGTTCAAGAAACGGGTGGCTATCGCTATGAAGTGGGTGAATCGTGGGCAGCATAGGAGTAAGCTGGGAGAAGACTAGGGAACTGAACTGCGGAATTGTTCATTGCACTTTTTGTGCAGAAAACTGAGAGACAGCTCGTTATTACGATCGACTCCAATATAACACAAGGTTAATAAGATCATTATGAACGATGTAAAAATACATCGTTCCACTTAAAATTTGAGCACACGCGCAAAACTATTTCAAAAGCTCAAAACTTTTTTGCACATGCACAAAATTTTTTTACACGTGCACAAAACTATTTTTCAAGCTCAAAACGTTCTTTGCGCACCCAAAAAACTATTTTACAAGCTCAAAACTTTTTTACACATGCATAAAGCTATTTCATAAGCTCAAAATGTTTTTACACACACAAAAATATTTCTACAAGTTCAAGTTTTTTTCACAGGTACCTAAAACTATTTCACAAGTTCAAAACTTTTTTACACACGCAAAATATTTCTACAGGTTCAAAACTTTTTTTGCACAAGCACAAAACTTTTGGCCGTAATTTGATTCCATATCAAGGTCCTCAAGGATTTTAAGCATTGCACCACTGTGATAGATTAATGTGCGTGTACCTTGGAAAATAAACAAACAAAAATTAAGACTGCATTCCTTTGCAAATAAATTAGTGCATGCATCACCAGTAAATTCCCTACAATTGGCTGTTTATTTTTTGGAAGTGGCTATTTTTTCACCTTTTTCGACTCCTGATTCATTTGCTGCTTCTATCTATCAGTATTCTATCAGTGCTCTCAATTCTACTTTGTTGTACTCTTGTAAAAAACAACAAAAAGTCTGCAGCAAAATGTCACAACACTTGCTCTTGCGTTGTTTGAATGGGCAAAAAGTAGTCAACTGGAGGAATTAACAAATCTGAAACATACATTTTGGTAGCAAGACAGTGAAGAGTTCAGAATGCACAGTCATACCTTCATTATAATTCCTGTATATCAAAATTATGTTTTCCAAGCTGAAAATCCCTTGAAACTATGGCTGAATCTCAATCTCCTCCCTAAGCCCTAAGCCCTGAGCCCTCACTGACTTGAGTAGCTACACCTGGGAAGTGATTGAGTGCGTGAGGCTGCAAGGGGCTGAAGTACTATAAAAAGGGAATGGGACAGCCCTTTGTTTGGTTGTCAACAGCAATGCATCGTGTTTCTCACAATCGCAGTTTTGGGACATTTTATGTTACGTTTTTTGCTTTGACTGCACTCTCCATGTTTTTTTTTTCTTACAAATTTGCTCGTTTCACTTCACTTTTATACCAGCTGCCAGCTGGTTTCCCCATTGTGTCATACATCACAATGCAATGAACTATGGGTAATTCCCTAACGCTAAGTCTGCGGAGATGCCCACTTACGGGAAGGGTGCATTAAGGGCTCAAAAAGTCCGCGAGAGATCCCTCACGCACTTCATGATTTGTCAACGGGACAACCCTAAGCCCTCACGGACTTAGCGGGAGCGCGCCTCAAAGTCAGTGAGTGTGTGAGGGTGGACATTGGGATTGGGGCTATGTCTCCATATTTTCCAATCCTTGGTTGTTTTCTTTCTGAGCATCTTCAATGACTTCTTTGAATATTACAGTTACACATTGCATTAAGTATTATGCTTATTGCACAGCTATTGCAATGGTAAGAAGCTGACATTCACATACTGCCTAAAGGAATTATTGATGGGCAGATGGAAAATTAATAACTCTTTCTCCTTTTTTGTTGAACACCCAAACCATACATGAATGCATTCTCATTTCCTCCATATCCACACAGATTTGCATAATGATCAGAATACAAATTTCATAATGTCATTTATGAGCTCAAACTTTAAATCTTCTTGAATAACATGCTTATTTTTCCTTATACTGTATGTTATTGAGCTCTCCTAACACTGAAGTCTGTGGTTTTAGCATCTAAAAGCTTTATACGGTACACATTTTTTAGGCTACAGGGTTTTTAATGTCACATTTTTCTCTCAGCAATAAAAAAAAATTGAATAGCATTATTTTGATTTTAAAGAATTTAGACTAAATTTTAGTTCACTGAAGTAGCTTTTTTTTGAACTCAAATATAAAAAGCATGATTTTGCTGGACTAATTCATTACTGAAGGTCTTATACTCTATATATATAAAACACTTCAAGAGGTTATTTCGGTGACCAAAATTATCCCATAGGTCTATTTTTTCTGTCAGTTGGGGAGAAATTATTTGGATCTATGTTTTCCATGGGATTGCCAATAAAGCCATCCAAAACAGTCTGTTTATAAGTTCTGCCGCATTTACATTATTTTTGTCCGAAACACTTCACTTGAAGGTACCGTCATAAGAGTGACATGACACTGACATAACTGTTACATGACACAGTCATGTTTGTGTCATTATGTCAATGTCATAAACGTTTATGACTTGTCATTAAGTGTCATTCATTTTTGTAATGAGAAGTTGACATTGTTTGGGTTGTTTTAAGTCATAAATGTTTATGACATTGACATAATGTTTATGACACGTTCATGACAGTGTCATGTCACTCTTATGACGATACCTGCAAGTAAAGTGTAACCTTTTTGGTAATCACCAAACCAACCTACAAAATATTTTCTCCAATAAAATCTTGAGAAGAATGGGAAATTTATACAATTTAGGGGGATTAACCCCTAAACACCCGAGCCTCTGGCTTGAAAATGACATGCCCAAAATGAAATGACTATATCTCTGCAACGAATTGGTCGATTTGAATAATATTGGTGTCATAAAAAAGGTAACACCTTGGGGATTATGGTCATGGTTCAAAAATCAGTGTATATGTCAGTGAGTCAGAGTGAATAAAGATGGAACACTGCATAAATCTTTTTTTGCATCAAACAAATTTTTAATTTTATTTGCCATAAAATTATTCCGTTGCAGTCTGAAACCCCAAAAAAAGGTACAGCATAGAATCTCACCATTATCTGTGGCAAAATTTATTCTACCCATGTAAATCAGCAAAATTAGAGAGGTTTTAGTTTGGGAATGTCTAGGTGGCCTCTCCAAGCTAACACAGCGTACCGTTTCATATTTCTCCGATACCAAATTGTAAAACTCATTTAATTTCACTTATATGTTACTACAGGCTTACATTTCATCCAAATACAACCACCTTTTAATTTTTCTTATTATTTTGTTGTTATTGTTGTTGTTATTATTATTATTATTATTATTAAAACATTATTGCCAGTCCTGTTGCCTGTACAATTTCCTATACAAAGAAGTTAAGTTTGACTGGAGCAAATTTATAATTAAAAAAAGCCAATAAATAAAATTATAAATATAAAGGAAATGTAAAAAATTGTATAAAAAAGTAAAAAGAACAAAAAACCCCAGCAATTATTTATATAATAAAAGTGCCGCAATGAGTTTATATTGAGACTATATGGAAGTAGTCTAGGATGCAACGCTTCGCCCTCAACACTAGGCTACATCAGTGAAGTGCAAGTTTCCACTCAAATTGTCGATATAAAGAATGAGTCCAGAAAAAATGTACTGTACTGTTGTACTCTCAATGTTCATGCAGAATCATGCAGAGATTCTGTTAGAAAACGACTTTGAAAATGACTGTTGAATATTTAGCGGATAATTATACGGTAAATACCACAAACAAACCAGTGAAGCGTTTATATTGTCGCGCTATTCAAGTACATGCGAACATTGGGCTAACAATAGCAAGCGCAGATTTAGCTTTTTTTAATTACAAAATATCAAAGGTAAGACTTTTTTTGCTCATCTCTGTAGACTGTAAAGTGTATGTCTGCTGTTCCTTGAGTGTGGTGTCGGTTTAAAATGACAGGGTTTATATTGTTGGATTCAGTGGACTTTCCACTTTCATTTGAAGTATCGTATGCATAGCACAAATTCTGTAAAAAAAAATCGACTCAGCACCGACATGATTTTATCTAATGTTCTGCTACATGGTTATTTACTTGCTTGGTGCTTGAATTGCGTTCGGCTGAGGTAAAAATGGTCATCATGAGCTTTTTGCAAAGTTTCTTTGCGTTAAGTGGATAAGCTGCGCGGTGTTGTTGCAATAAGGAAACATGCTGCATTTATTAAGCATAACGACCGCTCCGGGTACCAGAGACGACCTTAATGAAAAAATAACACTTCAGATTGTATGGGTGAACACATCTGAAAATAAAGACTGAAACACAAGGATTCATGTATACCTCAGGACAAATGTATGTATGCTTGTGGATGACAAATAAATGCATAAATAATGAATCATCATTCCAATCTTCATATTTGTATGAAGATGAACAAGGTTTTAAGGCAGTGGCACCCATACTGGTCCAAACCCCCCACAAAAAATGCAGTCTGTTCCGACCACAATAGCAATCGCAGGATCTTAAAGGAGCTGAGTCACAATTGGTGCATGTGCTCGTCTTTGCCAAATGCAACCTAGGCTTATGCCGTCAGAGGCAATGGCTGGGGGTATATCACCGAACGTCCCCAATCCTCCAATTCCCCAATATTTGAATAGATCTTGAATAGACTTGCATTTGAACTTAATTTCAGGTCAATCGGACAAATGGTTCTGAAGATATGGCCAAAATGGTAATTTTCCATCACAATGCGCCACCTGGTGGCAAAATATTGAACCCTACAGGTATGATGTCATCATGTGACAGGTTGTGAGGTCACGACCTTGCAGTTGCACACAGTTTCATGTCAATTGAAGAAATAGTTCCAAAGGTATAGCAAAATGGTGAATTCTATGTGACAAAGCTCCACCTTGTGTCAAAATTTTGAAACAAACAGGTATAATGTCATCGTGGGACACATCATCGGGTCATGACCTTTCATTTGCACATGATTTGAGGTCAATCGGACAAATATTTTCAGAGATATGATAAAAACAGTGATTTTTTCAGTTGGTGGCCAATGTAGAAATAGTAAATAGTCCAAAATTAAATCACTTTGTAGAACCTGAAAGTTTGATTTGGCTGGATTTTACTCAAAATACGTGTCAATTCATATTGTTGGAACACAGGCACATTCCATGTGTAAAATTTGGTTGATTTAACAGCAAGCTTATACGACCTGGATGCTCTGTTGCCTGCCTCGAATCTCCTTTGTTCTGCCCAGCAGGGGGTTTGGAGCCATTTGCTCTGGCCCTCTGAAACTCACCGACCTCTTCTCAAATAAAGTCAGGATCAGTTACTTTTAAGCTGCTTAAAACGATCTTAACCTCTATCAAATTCATAATATATTTCTGTTCAATATCCTAGGAAGGAACCTGTTATATATTGATAACGCAATTGGGCTATAATATTCCATCTTAAGGCTTTTCCATGACAACTGCATCATTTTAATACATATTCATATCATGTTTGGTCTCTTTATTCTCGGGGGAGTCCAAGGAGTTGAATGGAACATGTTTCATTTCCCTTGGAATTATGGTTCGTTTGTAAGATTCATTCAAGCAACTACCCTAGTCTCCCTGTGCAAATTATCTTATCACCTAGGCCAGTAAAACTCTAATTCGGCCAACCTTCCCTCTACCTTTTTCGGAGGCGTGGTTTGGAGTCTTTAAAGGTACGAGATCCTGAGGGGGCGGGTTTTTCTTTTCTTCTCTTCTCTTCTCTTCTTTCTTCGCTCTTATTCTGTCCTGTCCTTTCTTGGTCAACTTCTGACGTGCGAATAGGTAAGTGGGGAGAGGTCACGTGCTGCCTTGTTCCGGAGCGGGGGAACATGTGAGTTCTCCCCGACCACGTGGAGCGATTTTAGCTCCGTGTGGTCATTCATCTTTTCCAGGTATGAAAATACTCTAAATCCTTCTAAATTATATGTAACGGTAATTGGCTTATCATTGATTTGTTTGATTCAAGTTGTGCCTACCTGGTGAATTAAATTATTGTTATTCCTTTTCCAGCCTGCGTGTTCTCATTGTAAATTCTTTCTGGCCTTGCTGCGATTGGGACTTAAGGGGAGACTCCTACCAAGACATGTGTAGGTAGCGATACTTCTAAGTTAGATTGAGATTGGGTTCTACCTATTAAGGGGTTATGAAATTACCGGCTCTTAAGATTTAGCTATTGGTTAATCTTTCTAAGGGGCCCTTTGATATACATAAACCTAGGTTCGTGGTACGTTCATACTCAGAGCTATTTGCCTGATGTTGCTACCGTGCCAGTCTCCTCTATCCAATGGATTTATCGTCGAATTAGACCAGGCAGAGACGCCTATTTTAACCCTAGGGGGTGTTCTGCTTAGTGACAATGGTTTTCGCAGACAGAGTTTGGGTGCGTAACTGCCCTGAGATTCACGCATGCTGTTTCAAAATTATCAATTCTAATTCTAATTTGGAGTCAGATTTTTAACGAGGATTATAGCTAAATTTTGTATTCTAAACTTATTATGGAGTCAGATTTAAAGCGAGAGATAAATCGTAACCATTGCGCTTTCATGCCCCGTCCTCGGACGGTGAAAAAATATCCATTATATTGTGATTCACACCAGCCAGAAGAATGCTCTAATTAAAGTTAGACTAAGAGAACACGTGAGGCCTTCACCCCGGCAACATCCGCCTTTTGGTTATTGCTCTTTTGGGGTTTTACAACTTCTTCTTCTTTATGATACTTACTTATGTGCAAAATTTGAAATTTGTAATTGAAATATTACTGAAGTTATCACGATAATACGTAGTGCGGCGGCGGCGGTCGGACCAAAAACATAATATGCCCGGAACGCCATTCTGCATTCGGGGATATAATAATAAACATCACCAGGGGTGCAAGTGAAAACTCGTATTGATCATAGTTTTACTAGAGACTTCACTTTGGATTTCGATCAGAAAACTGCAGAAATGAGCATTAGGCAGAACAAAACATCTCTTTAGTGGTAAGTATCGGCGTTTAGTTTTGGCCTGTGTTTTTTACAGCCTTTGTAAGTTGAATTTCAACCACATTTTGACTTCCCGATAGCACATTATGTTTCCCAAACTCTTGCCAGTGTTCTACCGCTTTTTCAACAGAAGTTGGTAGAAAATGAGCCGGACACCCTTGCAAAACAGCCGGGTGTTTTATTTTGTTTCCTATCCTTTGGCTAAAGCGCTTAAATAGCACTTTGAATCCTTGAGTTTCCAGAGAAAATGTATTAATATAACAAGCATACTGCCTGAGTAACTAAAATATACTGTGTATAAATACAATGCAAGAAGAAGCAAGATCAGCAACGATGGAGTCAGATCATGACTTGCAGTTGAGTAGATTCACTTTGTTTCGTGCCTTTATTAGGATAAGAATGTTCAATGTTCAAAGAAAATCGGCTCCACTGCTACCCGTCATTACATGATGCAACCTGCCGCTGCCTGTCCTCGTGGCGAGCCCTGGACCCAATTGGTACCTTGCTTGTACCTATTGTTGGCCCGAATGAGGAGACCCACCCTCCCCGTCCTTGCCTACCTCGTCGTCGCCGAGGTGGAGTGGATCACTGCCACCTCCGACCCCTGGCTCGGGCAACCCAAACGACTAATGTCCCGGTTCCTATCAGATGTGCCCTGGCTAACCCTAGATCAATTGTGAACAAAACTTTCATCCTGAAGGATTACTTCATGTCAAAGGATTTGGATTTGCTGTTTGTGACAGAGACCAGGCTGAGTGTTGGTGAGTCTGCCGCCCTGTCTGAACTGTCGCCACTTGGCTGAACTTGTTTCAACTCGCCGAAGACCACTGGACACGGAGGAGGAGTTGGTGGCTGTTAATTTAAAAAGAGAACTTAAACTCCGACCTCTTCTTTTCAGGTTTTGAACTGTGTATGTTCGAGCTTGGGCGCACCAGCCCAATACCTTGCGGGGTGATTTACCGCCTAAATAAAATAAAGATTTTATTCACAAGTTTTTGGACTTTTTAACTGGCTTAATGCCTAACTATGTTAGTATTTTAATTGTTGGTGATTTCAATGTGCACGTCTGTTTCTCGCAAAAGCCGCTGACTAAGGATTTTATAAACCTCGTTGAGGCGTTTAATCTCGAGCAGCAAGTTACATGGGCACACTTTAAAACTCATACTATCATGCGGTTTGACTACTTCAAATGTCTTAGTATGTGATGCAGTTTTTTCTGACCATAAGCCTGTGTTATTTAAGTACGCCTCGCCCTGCCTGGTAAACAATCCGTGCGCTGCTGCACGCAGGTGCCATATGGTTAACCCTGGCAGTTATCCTCTGCCTTTTATGCTACTGTGTCTGACTCTGTCTCACCCCTTGACATGAACACTGAAGGGTTAACATCTTCGTTTCTGACCACTTGCAATAATATCATTGACTGTGTGGCTCCTCTTAAAAGAGTGCATCCCAAACCTAAATCTGAGCTATGGTTAAATGATATCACTCAATTCAGGTGAGCAGAACGCAAGTAGAAGAAAGACAAACTCCATGTCTCTTATGATCTCATGAGGGACAGCTGGAAAAGATATCAAAAAATTGCTAAACAGGAAAAGACAAAGCATTTTTCATCTCCAGTCATCTTAACAAACCACGATTTCTTTTTAAAACAATCAATTCTATTTTGAATGTTCTTCAATCCACCTGCCTTGAGGTTTCTTTTGAGGTCTGTGAAAAATTTGTTTATTTTGTTGAAAAGGTAGAAAATATCAGATCCCACATATCCCCCCTTTATGTGACCTTGCTATTGCTCGCACTTGCCCTGTGGTCCTGAACCAGTTTGAGCCAGTGTCTCTCTTTACCCTCAACAAAATTGTCACCCAGCTTAAACCCGCCGGCTCTCCAACTGATGTTATCCCACCTCGCCTTTTTAAAGACGTTTGGGAGACCATTAGTCAAAATGTCCAGCAAATCATAAACAGCAGCCTTGCCTCAGGCACTGTTCCGGTGTATTTTAAACAGGCCACAGTGGAACCTCTGATTAAAAAGGAAAATCTGGATCCATGCATCATGTCAAATGTCAGACTAATATCAAAGCTTCCTTTTATCTCCAAGATCCTTGAGAAAGCTGTACTTTTACAACTGCAGTCTTATCTTGATGTTCATGGCATCCCTGACATCTTTCAATCCGGTTTTAAAGCTTTTCATAGCACTGAGTCTGCACTTTTAAGGGTTTTTGATGATATTTTATTGACAACTGATTCTGTTAACGTAATCCTTTTAATGATTTTGGATTTAACAGCAGTTTTTGATATGGTAGATCATGCAACTCTCATTGCTCGCCTGGAACAATATGTGGGTTTAAAGGGTACAGCTCTTGATTGGTTCAGGTCCTACCTGTCAGAGAGAAGTTTTAAAATAAAATAGGTGATTTTGTCTCCTCATGTGCCCCCCTACCTTGAGGAGTTCCCCAAGGGTCCATCCATGAACCAGCTCTCTTCTCTCTATACCTTCTCCCGCTTGGGCAAATTTTTAAAAAGCATAAGATATCGTATCACTAATATGCAGACGATACCCAAGTATATCTTCCTTTAAAAAGAGGCAATGGCAGCTCTGCTACGCCATCTTTTTCTCCATCGGCTTCAGAGCAGTTGCTAGTTCAGCCTTCACGACCCCCGTGACGATAGACTCAAATTGACTAATAATGTCAGTACGCATATCGTCCATCATCTGTTTTATATTTGTCAGCAGGGATTTGTTAGCATTTGGCTCTTTTTGTGATGGCCGCTCCGGTGATGGTGTAGGCCCCTGTCGGTCCCAGTCCCGACCTTTGAGTTCGGTTTTACCTCGAGTTGACATCTTAGCCCAAATTTGACGGAGCAAAACTGTGGCAAGGACAGAGAGCTAAAACTCGGAGGCTTAATATTACACCATACAAGTAATTTGTGCAATAAAATATATTAAAAGACACATTCCCGAGGGAGCAACCGCAAAACACGTCTCACATGCTCAAACCCCCTAGCGGGGAAAGCCCCACTGACATAATCATTTTTGACCCTAACGGAAACTTTGATGCCCCTCCCTAGGACCTGGACTCCCTTTTACCTTATTTTAGACCCACAGTTTCTAATCTTGGTGTAAAGCTTGACAGTGATTTTAAATTGGACCAACAGATTTACTCTGTTGTAAGAACCAGTTTTAATCATCTTAGGCTTTTATCCAAGATTAAATCTGTTCTATCTTTTAGTGATTTTGAGTGAGTGATTCATCCTTTTATTTCCACACTTTTGGACTACTGCAATGCACATTATTTTGGTGTAAACCAGGCTTCCCTGGCACGCTTGAAGTTGGTCCAAAACGCTGCTGCTCGACTTTTAAGAGGCACCTGGAAACATGAACACATCACTCCGATCCTTGCTTCTCTTCACTGGCTTCCAGTCCATTTTAGAATAAATTTTAAAATGTTATTGTTTGTTTTTAAAGCACTAATTGGATCAGCTCCGCAATATATTTCAGACGTCTTAAATGTCTACACTCCCTCATGATCTCTAAGGTCAGCTGATCAGCTCCTCCTCGTTGTCCATGAGAGTAATTTAAAAAAACAAGGTGATCGAGCCTTTTCTGTGGCGGCCCCTAAATTATGGAACGAGCTCCCACTAAAAATAAGGTTGTCCCCCCTCCCTACCTACTTTTAAATCACGTCTTAAAACTTACTTTTATTCATTGGCTTTTAACTCGGCGTGAGAGTTGTGTGACCTCTGTTCTTGTGTGATCTCTGTTCTTATTTGTCTTATTTGTCAAATTTTATTGTAGTTTTTAATCTGTTGTATGACTCTTATCTTCTTTTAAATGTATTTATTTCCTCTTATCTGTATTTTCACTTTAATCCTCATTTTCTTAACCATTGTGTCTTTTATTGTAAATCACTGTGCAGCATTTTGATAAACATTTATGTTTTTGAAATGTGCTATATAAATAAATTGGATTGGAGGGGATTAGGCTTTTCATCCATGGACTTTTCCTCCCCTTGAAATTATTGTCCCCAGACTTTTCATCCCTGGACTTTTTGTCACTATGAACTTTTGTCCACGGACTCATCGTCCCTGAAAGATTCATCCCTAATAATTCCCTCTTCTTGCATTATGACACTGTCCCTAACCCTATCCTTTATATCATGATGATCTGTCCATCATGTTTGTCCATCCGTCTGTTAGCAATGGTGGCAATTTTTTTAATCATTTGGGGACGAAAAATTCGAGGAGGAAAATCCAGGGATGAAAGTTCTGTGGACGAATATTCCTGTGACCGGACCATTTTGAGGATGTGAGGTTGCAACCATAAAGTAACCCCGAATGTACCGCTAATTGAAATTTGTGAACCCAAGGAACCTCTGTAGTAGTTTTCGGTCCGTGGGGTCCAGCCAGTTAAGCACAGCTTTTGGTGGTCCACCTTCAAGGCACCTTCTGACCCCGGCCTGTCAAGTCGACACTGTCTTTGGATTCAGTATTGTGGCTTGGCAATTCCTGTGTTGTCTGGCAATGACTTGGACTCCAATAAAGGCATACGTTTTTTGGATTACTGTCTCTCGCGAGTGGTTCCTGAACGTTACCTTACATGGGGTTTATACATCAGATCTTCTTGAGCTCATTAAGTGCTTTAAAATTTTTCAAAAATTAATCAAAAATTTATTTGAATAGTTGGGGCAGCGCACTTTTATTGGCAATCTGCTGCACCAAGTGTTTTCTTTACATGAGCTTGATGATACACTTAATTTGATTAAAAATTAATCATGAAATTGGATTGTATATTATTTTTGGTATTTTTTTGCATTTTTTGGTTCTTTTCAAAAACAATGTCACTATAGCTTCATTTACTTAGTATTAAACAATATGTACTATTTTATTATCGTATTTAACAGTTAATCTATCCATTGAGTCTTTGCAAATTTATCATTCCTTTTTTTGGGGGGGGGGGGGGGTCATATTTATGAACACTCAGCTGAAAATTTCATTTAATGGGACACAGTCAAATTCTTTTCTTTTTTTTTTTTACCTCAAATATAAAAAGAATAGACTTCATCTGTTGTGAGAAGTTACGTACTGACTTAGATTGGTCTCCATAGGGATTACAAAGCAGATTGTTTGAGCATTTTTTGAAGGCAATGAGCCTTACACCAGAACATAATCTCCTGCTTAGTATGATGTATTACAAGAGCAATTTCATAATATGTTAGCTGATTGGGCTGGGAAACAGGCTTTGCTGCTTTTTATTATTTATGAATTTCAGTGGTAGGCAGTGAGTTCTGACAAACATCCACCACATTGGTTGCAACTGTGAATAAGATGTGAAATGAAAAAAAATCTGCCATAGTGAGCTGGATATCAGCAACAAATGGATTGCAATGAGTTCTCTGTACTCAGAGAACCCCTTGCCAATGTATGCTAAACCAAGGGCGAACATGTTATTTTTATTCTGGAATTATCTTCTCAAATTTGACTATCTTTAATCGCTGATAATAATCACAGAAAATAATTAAGTAAATCATTATTTGTAATTGTAAATTGCTACCACACATCTGCAGAAAAAAGGCAATTAAACCTTTAAAGCACATATGTAGCATTAGAGAGGATCACCCGACTGAGGAAGTTGAATTTATCTTGATGGGTCTGTGCACTGGGCACCATCATCATTACTTTAATTTTGCATGATCAAAGTGCGAGAAAGGCCTATGAAACCGGTTTTCACATGCCTCAGTCTATTTGTTGATAATGAGTCTTTTTGCAAACATGGTATCCAAAGTGACTTTTTTTTCATTCGGCATCTCCAACTCCACCCAAATCTGGATCATCCAATTAGGGAATTATGTACAAGTACTTAGGCTTTATTGCATATGCAACCCCCTTTTGCCAACTCAGAAGAGAGTACACAGCTCACAGCTCTCCTCTGAAGCACACGCCCGCTAGCCACTGCTTCTTATACATTCACTTGGTTGAGACTTTACAAGATCAGAATGAGCGCAGAGGATACTGGAACATAGTGGAGCTCAGAATCTTCCTTATGAGCACCAGTCTGGCCAACAGGAGGCGCCTAGGGGAACTACATCTACATAACCCTTTCCAGCAAACCCTTCCCAATTTACATCCGTGTAGTGCATTGGCCAATTGCACGGTACTTCTGAAAAGAGCTGCTGATCACTTCTGGTTGGTATGAGGATCGAACCCGCGTCACGATGGTCACTTCTGCTTTGCAACGCGATGCTTTTCCAAGAGAGCCATCCGGCAGCCCCAATGTTACTTTTAGTACATCAGACAAAGCAGAGGCCAGTTCCTTTCTGATGCAATGTGGTGGGGTGAAGGATCTTGGTCAAGGGCTCAGTTGAAGCTATGACCTTATTTTGACTACACTGAGGCTTGAACCACTCTTCTGGGTCAAAGTCAAGTCCCTTTTCTATAAGCTCATAAATCTACCCAATTTTGCCAACGGGGTTTTCACTTACACCATATGATTTTTTAATGTCGTACGATTTTAGCAGGTCCACGACAACAGGGACTGAGGAATATTTGGGAGAGGTTGATTTGAAGGTTGCACTGTTGTGGTCACACAATGTGTCGTACTACCATTGTTGGAAAATACTTCATAAAAAATTTCAAGACAGCCGTGCAACTGACGTAGGCTAGAATTGTAATCGTTCGATTAACTCATAACAGTTGCAGAAAGGACGTACCATGGTGAAACATTTGTAAGACTGTCGTGGGTTTAACGTAGGACGACTATAGGTGTATCGTAGGAAAGTCCAAAAATGCCCAAGATAATGAGGACCTAAAATGACCCCT
This sequence comes from Gymnothorax reevesii, assembly GCA_029721435.1. NCBI lineage: Eukaryota > Metazoa > Chordata > Actinopteri > Anguilliformes > Muraenidae > Gymnothorax > Gymnothorax reevesii. The sequence continues at coordinate 116,695,513 of CM056573.1, forward strand.
AAAATCAAACTAAATTTGTAGGTATAGCATAACACAATCAAACAACCTCGTAGAGCACCGTATGACAGACTAACAAAATGGGTCTGACATAGAGAATCACCAACAATGCCAAAAAATTTGTATATCAAGGGTCTATCACAGCCATTTCCATAATAAAATACAAAGATTTTGAAGGACATACTGACAAGCGGCTCACAAATTACCCCACAACTCTGTAGTAGACCATTTGTTTACCCATCATACAACATACTGTATGTGAAGGCCCCTTAACAGCACTTAGGCACAAATTATGACTTCTTCAAATACCACTCCATGACAGCAAGAAAATCATGTTCTCATACGCATTCCAGGTGAATATGTTTCTGGAACCGGTAACAGCTCCTCTGTTAGATTTTTAAGAAGAACATGACATGAATACAGGTGCAGGCATTTTTTTGTATTCATATATCTGATTACCCAAGCAAAATTTTGTTTAGCTCGCTGCTGGCACTGAGCAAGGGCAGGAATTCAGATCTTTACTTGTCCCATCACAGAGGGAATCGTTTCACCAGGAGCCCAGCTGGTGCACCATTCACCATTTACAAAGCCAATACCATGCAAATTAAAATTATCTTTGCACTGCATAGCCCACAGGTATGATTGCGCGAGTAGTGAGTGCAGTGTGTGAATATTTGTGTCCTTCAATAGTTTGTCCACCTGCCCAGGGTATATTCCAACCTCATTGTGGGCTGGCATAGGACGCAGCTTCTTGCGGCACAGAGCATGAATAAAAGGGTAAGATAGTAAATGGAGGAATTACCTGGAAAATCTCTTCTTGAGGCTCTATAATATTGATCCATGAACCACATTTAAACATCCCAACAGAAAAATCTTTAATTAAGCGCATTATAGTGATTCATTTTGGGCTTTCTTTGAGGACGTCCTAAAAGCATTCAGCCGAGGAACCAAAATGTCTTTAATGGCTTGTACAATGCAGGTTGAATAATTAGCGATAATCAAGCGAGGATTGATTAGACAACATAATCAAATCGTAATGGGTGCGGACTGATTCCACAAATTGTTGCATTAATTGATTAGATTATAGCATTCTAGTTAATGTAGTAATAACCTAAAGTTTTCATTTTTAATGTATTAAAAATTACATCTGATAGGAGTTTTCCACTATTTGATTCCTTTTCTCTGAAAAGTGGACACAAAAAGAAAGCCGTTTAAGACAGCGTAGCACCTTGTAGACTATAAGTCAAAATATTACTAACACCCAGCATTTTTCATTTGGCTGGTTTTTCTTAAAGTATATCCTCAGCAACAAATGCGTTTCATTTATTTTCATGACAATGTACATTGTAGATTCTCACTGAAGGCATCAAAACTATGAATGAACACGTGGAATTGTGTACTTAACAAAAAAGTGTGAAATACCTGTAACTGAAAACATGTCTTATATTCTAGTTTCTTCAAAGTAGCCACCCTTTGCTCTGATTACTGCTTTGCACACTCTTGGCATTGTCTTGATGAGCTTCAAGAGGTAGTCTTCTGAAATGGTGTTCACTTCACTGGTGTGCCTTGTCAGGGTTAATTAGTGGAATTTCTTGCCTTATCTATGGGGTTGGGGCCATCAGTTCTGTTGTGCAGAAGTCAGGTTGATACACAGGCTACAGCCCTATTGGACAATTGTTTGATACATATATACATAATTCTACATGTGTTCATTCATAGTTTTGATGCCTTCAGTGAGAATCAGTCATGAAAATAAAGGAAACGCATCGAATGAGAAGGTGTGTCCAAACTTTTGGCCTGTACTGTATCTTACGGACACCCTGAACCGCACCGAGAAAAAAAAAAATTTTTGTGGTTAAGCAGAAATGTAATCTTTTTCCTTTTGTTATTTCACAATTTCTTGTTATTTCGAGATAACATCTCGTTATTACGAGATATTATCTTGTTATTTCGAGATAACATTACGCCCTGCCTGGAATTGAATCAATATTAATATCAGCCACGAGAGGACAGACAATGACCGCAGACACGGACGTCTCGGCCTATTCACCTGGCCGTTTCTCAATATGCGTTTTTCTCTGTACTTCAGTTATTGTGAACTTGAGAAACGTCATCCCGCTGCGGCTTAATCATCGCAACTGAATCTGTGATGCAAACAAACAACTTCACATCTTTCTCAGCCAACCACGAACTGGATATATGTATTTATATAGCATGCTTGAGTTCTATGCTCAGTAAACAAATTTTTTGCACGACTGATTACAGACAAAGTCAATGCAAAGACGCGATAGTCGGACAGGGTTTTAATAAAGCTCCGTGTCCGAAAGTCCAAAAGTTCAAATTTTTCTGAGTATTACAGAAATTATTATACGTGCAAACGTGGCCATGGTTGTGTTCGACCTTCACAAAATGCAAATTGATAGCTATCGACTTTTCTTGGTTGTTTTAGCCCATTCGCCTGTTTTCTTCCGTTGAAGATAGACAACAGTCTTTATTCGGTCTTTCTTTTGAAAATTAGTCAGATGTATCGAACAGATTCACGCATTATTTCCACACCAGAGATAAAATGGTGCTTGTAGTCAGTGAGCAAATCAATTCCATGACCATTGACATTGGGGTCTATTCTCCCATGCGCTTAAGTCGAAAAAAGCGCGTGGCTACGCGCTTTTCAGCCTACGCGTATTCTCCCCTCGACTTAAGTCTGTGCATTACGCGCCTTGAAGGCAGTTACGCACTTGGGGCAGAGCAAGGCCAAAATCGGGGCGTTTCCGGGCGTTTCTCATGCAAATAACACTTACGCGTATTCTCCCCCTGGCTTACGCACTTTTTCTGTTAAGCGCTTTTGAGGGCTGTATTAAGGTCAAGCGCCAACATCAGGCAAAATTGAATATTGCGTTTGATGTCGGTTAAAGGCCAAATTTTAACATTACTTTTATTTTATTTAACATGGTAAAGGTTGAGACATTTAATATCTGATTGTTCTTCCTTATTTCTAAACTACATTTCTCAAAGCCATGATAATTTATCAAACGAAATCATCACATGATATAACGCATCAGCCTCTTCTCCAATCAGTTAAATTACAAACGCAAAACAATTAATTAATACGAGTATACATAAGACCATCATTCTACCATGCCCTCAAAATCTAAAGCCAAAATGCCAGTCCTGCATTTGGTTGCACTCTTGCGTGATTGGGAAAGAGTAAGAGGAGCGCGCCGAGCTCGAAGACGAACACGCATATATCGGCTTCGTTTGGACATCCTGGGACAAACAAACATCGAGTGCATCCAGCGCTTTCGCCTGGACCGTGCATGAGGCAATTATCTATCTTTGCCGGCTTCTGGATGAACAGCTATCCAGCCGCAGCAATTATCCACAAAACATACCCGTGGTCATCAACGTCAGAACTGCGCTGTCGCTCCTGGCATCTGGGTCGTTTCAGAGAGTGGCTGGTGATGTCATTCACATCACAGGCGTCCCTGTCAAGGTGTCTGACGCAGTTCGTTGGCACTTCAAGTTCTTCTCCATGCACTTCCACTGCAGAAAGAGTGGATGCCATCCCCTCCTCCTGTGCAGAGAAATGCACAGGGGATGATGGTTGCCCACCACCTGTTGCGTGTACACTTCTCCGGTGTGCAGAGAACCTGGCTTTTACAGCGTCCCGCAGATCTCTCCATTTATGCTTTAAATCGGGGATACTGCGCTTACATATACCCACCGAAGCCACATCCAGAACGATTCGCAGCTTAATTCCTCGGATCAGCATTCATTGCTCGCTTGCCATACAACACCAACATCTGTGAAATTTGGTTTTCGGCTTTGGCTCGACGTCGCCATCATTGTCTTCCATGTTCTATTAACAAATGCGACTGCCCTGTATGTTCGTGATAATTAAAAAGTTGTGATATTCTCACGAGTGAGGGGATTGATTTTCTAATTGAGGATATCTGTATTAACTTACTCGAGTCCTAATAATTTTTTTCCATTGGTAATACTGTGTAATTTAATGTGTGAATAGAGATATTATTAAATAGGCTACTCAAGATTGAGCCCTACCCTGGCAAATACCAAAGCACTATCCATTTGTTAATCAATTTCAGCCTTTAAAGACTAGCCGACATGAGAAGAATCATTATCAGTAAATGGGATAATTGATTATAATAAAGTATTAGGCACAAGTTCAAGTGAATGTGTCGCTCAAATCAAATCGATGATAGGTTATGGATATGGAATTCTGTCACTACTGAGGCGGTTTCGGGGCGAGGAGATGACCGCGTGCGGGGTAAGAATCCTTGTTAAAGCGTTTCCATGTCCATTGGTTGCAAACCTGACTTCGGAGTAGTTTTCAAGTGCGCAATTTTTAATTGAGATCATATAAACTGTCTTTGATTGTCTTTGAGTGACTAGAATGTTCCCTTTGACTTCTTCCCTGTCTTCCACGGAACAAACAGGCTGGTGTAGGAGGGGCACATTTTCAATGATCTGTTTGCGCTGATTGAGAAGAGCTAAATTCTTTATTTATTATTTCATTATTGCAGCAATTTGTTTGTATGCGTAGCTTTAATGCCATGGTGGCTAGAGTAAGAAATAACAAGTGTTTGTCACGAACATATCCCCCGCCGCCGCGATTTTATGTGTCCGTTCGGACGGAGCCCAATGCTATATCCCCCGCTTCGCGCTAATCGCGCAGCGGGGGATGAATAAACAGATGTCTGTATTACGTTATGCTATTGGTACGGCCTACTATTACAGCGGCATATAAAACCTCGTATCTTCACAATGACAAACTTCACAGGAAAATAAAAAATAAATATAAAATAAGATAATAATAATATTAATATAAATGGATAAATATAGTTTAAAATAAAAATGTTTAATTTTGCATGTAAGAATAGTGGACATACAAGTTTTCGTTTCTTATCAGTTTGGAGATACGAGGTTTTATCAGCAGGCCGACGATATTCAAATTTAAAGTCTGGTTTGCGTTTTCCATGGACCACAAATGTGTTTTCATGGTTAATCATAAAATCCTTTTTCCATGTTTTCCTGATAGCTATAATCAATGAGCTTTGTACAGAGTCTGCCTCTCTTTTGGATCAGTCAAACCTCTTTCATAAGGCCGACATTCTGAAGTTAAGCGCTGTGGGCGTGATCGAAGCGAGTAGGGGAGAATACGCGTAACTCAAAAGCGCTTAACTCGAAGCGCATAAAAAAAGACTTACGCGCTAATGGGAGAATAGACCCCATTGTGAATGAAATATCGCTTGCATGATCAAGACTGTCGGACGCGAAATGCATAATACTTCATGCACCCCTGCCGTAGATTTCACCCCTTTCGCGGGAGCGTGCGCACGTCATTCCAATAGCCTACCAAAGTGATCCAGGTCTCTTTTATTTCACATTCACAATCAATCAAAGATAATAACATTTCATATGTTAAAATCTTGCCCAATGATTTACCACTTAAATTTCGCAACCAATCAAAGTGCGAATGACTGTATCATATTTCTAATTTTTGTGAAGGAGGGAGCCTACTGACAGTAAATAACAAATGGTATTGCTTTGCGACATAATATCCAAAAGCCACGTGATACGAGTGATAACGAATTAAAAATTATCTTTTATAGCCTTCGTATTTCACAACATCGGTTCTGAGGAAATATTACACCTGGCTAATTACAAAATGTTCTAACAAAATGTCACAAAACCCAAAATCAGTGAAGTGGCACGTTATGTAAATCATTTATTTCTTCTGCCTGCATCTTTGGGAAGAGAAACGATGGATAGCGTGTTCCTATTATTACACCCTGCTGCTCCTTAAAATTTTGGGATTAACATGCATGGACAACAATGCAAGATACATTACACATTTATTTTCAATATGTGATCTTAACTCAGTACAACATCATAGCAATCAGGCTGTATTCCATTCCCCCACTAAAAACGAAAAAAACCTAAGTGACAATAATAGTAGCCTAGTATTAAGCTGCTTGCACACTGGACGCGAAATAAATTTTTCGCACGACAGATTCCATGCAGTGCCTCTTGTCCGAAAGTCTAACAGAGTTTTAATATATCTCCGTGTCCAACAGTCGGACGGTTTCAATATAACTCAGTGTCGATTATTGTTTTTAATTTCTTCAAATCTACCAACTCTTTTAGATATTGAACGTGAATGTTTTGATAAGAGGGCTCAGTTCTTCAAGATGAGTACCGAGAATTTCAATCAATGTTTCTGTTTAAGCTCTGCTCAATAAAGTGAGTCGACATTGGCGCGGGACAATGTACAATGCCTCCGTGTCTGACAGCCAAAAAAAAAAAGAGGACGATTAGAACAGATTGATAAAGAAATAAAGAATGAAAAGAAGCATATTAACAACAGAACATCCAATGAACATTGCTATTTATTTATTAGCGGGTCATCTTTTTTGGATTTTCTGTTTGTTGGTGATATATTCTTTATTTCATTATAAATCTGTTCTCATATCAATACTTTTACTTTTTGTTAGCTGCTGGACATGGAGTATTTTGCATTTCGCATCGGACAGTCATGATCGTGCATGCAATAATTTATTCACACTGTCAATGGTCATGGAATTGATTTGCTCACGCAATATTTTATCTCTGCTGTGGAATTAACGCGTGAATCTGTTCGATCCATCCAACTAATTTTCAAACGGAAGACTGAATAAAGACTGTTGTCTATCTTCAACAGAAGAAAACTGACAAATAGGCTCAAAAGACCAAGAAAAATCGATAGCTATCAATTTGCATTTTTGTGAAGGTCAAACACAAACATGGCCATGTTTGCACGTCTAATAACTTTGAACTTTTATGACTTTCGGACACAGAGCTATATTAATACCCTGTCCGACTATCGCGTCTTTGCATTGACTTTGACTGTACTCAGTTTTGCAAAAAATTTGTTTCGCGTCCAGTGTGCAAGCGGCTTTACTGGGCATGGAACCCAAGCATTTTATATTTATATATATAGCTTTCTGCGCCACTCCAACAGAGACTTTCTCTACGAAATTGTCACTGCGTCTTGATGAATATGTGACACTTCCCCTAACTACGCTGCCACACCCATCTCGGCGCAGGTCCGTCTACCAAATTGTCAAAATGGCTGCGCATGGTGTTGCACCACACAAAATTACCACTGCGCGGGCTGCGCTGGAGGAAATTAACACTGCGTGGGCTACGCCACGCTGCGCCACCCTGCACTGCGCCAAGAAATTAGAGCCCATAATGTCATTTGCATCTGGAAAAGTGAACTGTGAACTTTTTCTATTCGTGGCTAGCTACCGCTGCATGAGCTAGCTTGATGAACCACATTGGTGTATTCTAACATCTAACATATAGCTTAACATTGATGAACTGATTTGAAAAACTAGGGATAATGCGACAGATTTAACCGATTTACAATGTTTACCCCCACACAGCATTCAATTCTGCTAATATACCTCTTTAGGAAGTATAAAAACTCAAGTGCTTGGCTTTGACGAATTAAAAAATTCGAAGTCGGTTTAATCCATTCGTGAAATCTGTCGTTATGTCAGTTGTCTACCATGTTTCTAAATTCAGTTATGAGGCAAGAACTCAGTTGCGGGCACGTGGCTTTGATCAGTGATAGGGATGGCGAACTGTGCAGTAAATGTCATTTTGATATTTGAAGATAAAAAATTAGAATATTGGATAAAGTTAATTTAATGTCTCATTGAAATAAAGATCCACTTTGGAATGAAATGAGCAAGTTTGCTGTAAAGCTTTAAAGAGTTTGATTCTTTTAAAGAGAAAAATTAGTTGTGAGATATCCCATCAGATGTCTTTTTTTTTAGCACCATATAACTTTTCCAGTCTTTTAGTCACCCAGTCCCGACTTTGTTGTATCAAGTTGCTGGCATTAAATTCAAAAAGATTAAATTTTTACGCTTGGTTTCAGCATTTGATATTTTGTCTTTGTACTATTTTCAATTAAATGATTTGCAAATTATTGCATTCTGTTTTCATTTACATTTTACACAGTTTCCCAATATTTTTGTAAATAGAGTAGCAACTTTCTGTTGATCAAGCATCATTTGACCACACACTAACAGTACTGAGAAATTGATCCGTCAAGCTGTTTTTGAGTTCCAATTTTAAAATATTTAATAAATATAACTAACATTTCATTTAATACTTAACACAGTAATCTCCTTTGCTATATCATATCCATTTTTAGTATTTGGGATAGAAGGTCTCCAGTGGCTATAGGTTTTTAAGGAAAACAACCCCAAACATCAAAACACAACTGATTCTGTAGGAGGTTCACACATACAGTTGATGTGTGTTTTGAAATTATTTTTCAACAGCGATAAATTTTGCATTCTCGCAAAACACATAAATACATGTACAGGAACATTGATATGCTGTAATGGTAATTTTTTAGTCTGTTTCCTCTCTTTTTCTTTATGGACTTGCAATGAAATAAGAAGATTTTAAAAATCCAATGAAAGTATGTTCTATGATCATTTTAAGCCAGGGGTCCCCAAGCTTTCCCAGAAAGGGCCGGTGTGGGTGCAGGCTTTCATTGCAACCAAGCAGCTACACACCTGATGCTACTAATCAAGTTTATCAGCAAAGAGTCCAGGGATTGACTAGTAGTATCAGGTGGGTAATTACCTGGTTGCAATGAAAGCCTGCACCCACACCGGCCCTTTCTGGGAAAGACTGGGGACCCCTGTTTTAAGCCCATCTGCGATAAAGCTAAAATTAGTATATCCAGTATAATCAGAAGACATCAGACACTAAGACTCCAGAGAGCATAATTTCCTGTGCATAACATATAATAAATGTACTTTTTATTGCCATCATAAAATATTCATGGTCCATGGCTGATAAAAGAACTGTATTAGGGTAGCCCGGATGCATTGCTACGTATGTGACTAATTTCAGCAATAAACCAGGGAAAGGCCAAATGGAAACTTATTCAAAGACGCATAATATCTTGGATTTTAACTAAAATCTAAGTATTTCAAAATAGCTTAATGCTCAAATGTATCAAATGATTATTCTTTAAATGTTTGAGTGGTATTAATGTTCCCTATTAAGTGATTGCTGCATGAAAGCAAAACAAACAGAGAATATGTTTCTGCAATTATCATATATTTTTCTCTCACATTTCAATTTGATGCAGCTGTGCATAATTCTGTTACTGACTTGCCAGGGAAAACATCTGAGGTGGAAAAACTGCAATAAATCAGCTTTTCAAAGGCTTAAACCATGCCATTAAGCCTTCCCCACCTGTCGCAATTTATGAAATTGAACGTGGGTGTTATGCATCGACGATGTCTTACATGTTTGCACCCTCAGGCAGTTAAGGTGATATTCCAGTGGGGGCACATTACAACAGCATGCTGCTATGTTTTTCTGCGAATCGGTTCCTAGCACTCAGCACCAAGTAAACCTCAACGACCCCTATTTCTGCCTCATGCCCATCATTTACCTGACCATGTGTTGCGTTGAACAGTTCACTGCTGGCTATGTGGCTGATTGCAAGGGGACCTACTCCTGAATGCCAAAAGGTCCTGCAAATATACTATTGTTTTAGATGCTAAATAAAGTCCTGAAATTTAAATTGATGCAAGATGCTCTCGGAAAAAAAGTGATGTCAAGGCAAAGTGTGCTCCTGAATCCTTTGTTTTTCTACATGGTTCCTTCTTGATATTACATCATTACAGCATATATATTTGCTTGAGCGGGGATGTTTTTGATTTTTTGAATTTCATTTAATTTTTTTTTTAAGTGCAGTAGTTCCTTGAAAAGAAATCCTGAAGGACAAATCTCTTTTTCCATGAGAATGACATTTGTGAGGATTAAAAAAAAAACTGTTTTCTGAGTGTGTCTGAGGCTCATTTTTTGATGTCCATGGTATATTATATGGACACCTGATAAAAGGTTTCAGCAGTTTTCATTCTTTAGAACTGCACAGTAACAGCCACACTGCTGTTGTGCTGGTATAAAATTTAATAAGACAAAGATGCATTCAAAAATCACAATATTAAGGTTTTCAAATATTGGAAAATGTACCATAAAGAGCCTAAGCTGTGAAAAACTATATTGAATTTGGTGTGACTGTAATTTGCATAAAAATAAGTAATAATGGCCTTTAGTTTTTGAATTTAATAAGACCTGCCGCAAATCTTACACTCTCACTTGCTTCTGTTTCTCATGGTGATCCCAGACAGACTCAGTGATATTGAGAGGCAGACTCTCTCAAGGCTATATCTTCTGTATTAATTCTTTTCAATTCAAAGGAAAAGACTACCAATGTTGAAACCATACAGTGTCAGAAAGCAGATGACCTTGAGTTTTGAAAAAGACTATTTGACGTACCGACTTAGGAGGATTAGAAAAGCTGTAGCAAGCTAGTCTGTGTGCAGTGCCATTTTGGCTGGATACATATGTTATCCTGATGTTGATTGGGCCCTACTACTCTACCATGTTGATACAATTGAAGCTGTTGAGCGCACTGTAATACATTATGTAAACAAGCGGCAGCCATTGCACTCATCTTTGCAAGGAACCTGAATTATGAAAGTTTTCAGAGGGTTATTGCAATTGTTAATCACTGGTTAATGAGCAAAGAAATGTCTCATAGTCATAGACAATGTATTCAGAATTGTTTTTCTTTTCAGTTTGTTGTCATCTAAATAATGCTGCATTATGTGTCCTCACCTTTATTATTTCTCCGGCATTCTTCCTGCAAGACGCTGACAACTGCCATTATTGTTGTTCTACACAATAATGCTTAAACTTAGTTGGAGTAGCATCACGTTTCAGTACACACTATTTTGTTGCAGGACTGATGCCTTATTGAGAATACAGGGCCTCACAAAAACAATGAGGAAAAAGATGCTCTGAGCGTAACAGTGAGTTCTGGTTAAGTTTGAAGCCAGGACAGTCCACATTCTTCAACCGCTGTTTTAGTTTGCGGGGTCTTGGCATGAGGATCTTGTGGAAGGTCAGTTCAATGAACTTAGAACTCTACCTACTTAAAATGTCCTATTTGCACATCCAAAAACCGCACACGGGCATTCTGGCTCTGCAAACTCAGGTCTGCTTATAAAGTTTGCCTTGGCAAAAATAAAACAACTCATCTTCTCCTTTTGATCACACTAAATTGGCACCACTAGGCATTGTCCGGGACCTAACTCACACCATATCAGAAATAGTACAGGACTCTTCTGATTGGTTAATGCTATAAAATGGCTGTACACATGGAAATGGTCCCAAGACCAACAGCCTTAGCCATCGACTTAGTCAGTGTGAAAAAATTGTTTAAAAAAACCCTGCATTTTGGAAAGCAGAAAGTCTAGCCTCTGCATTCCAGTGCATATTTTGTGTCATTTGCCTTTTCCTTAAAAAAGAAAAGGCTAACATTTATTATCTCAAGTGTGCTTTTTATCTATATCAACGCAAATACTGAATACTAAAAATAAAATGTCTTGGACCAAATTTGGATAAAAACAGTACCATAGCTGCCTAAAACTTTTGCACATTCAAACATACTGAGGAGAAATTTGGCACACTGACAATTAAGCAATCAGACAGGATATCTGCTGTGAACTGCATTGTCTATGGCAGCCTAGACGAATCTCAGCAGGGTTGCCTGTGGGTTGAGCCAGATCTGCCTTTCAAAGTGCCAGTAGCCCAACAACTGGAGCCCGATACGCTATTATTAAAATAACTGCAGGTTAGTTTCTGAAAAGGAAATGGATCCCCACAATTTCGAAAGAGAGGCATCCAATTGAACACATTGAACCAGCTGTAAAAAAAAAAAAAAAAAAATTCCCGTAAGTCAAATGAGTGAAAATGGACAGCTTTGCTTTGTTGAAAGTAAAGGATAATCTACACCAGTCACAGTATGATAGTGAAACGGCTGGGGGCATGGGATCGAAGCGACTTCAAAAAGGAATTCCGTGTAAACCACGTGTGTGGCTACCTCGCGGCAGTTCTGTTCCAAAGTGGCACAGATGTAAACAGAAACTAACAGGTGATTAGCTGGTAAACAAAAACTACATAATAATATTCATCTCTGATACTACAGTTGGCTATCTCTCCCCGGATGGCCGGAAAACGAGTGTATGAACGTGGAGGGGAATTTTGGCAGGGAATTATGAGATCATCAGTGGTGTGCAAAATGTCAGAGCCTTGACCCTTGCATAAGATGATATTTAGGGCTCTAATTTCCTGGCGCAGCGCAGGTGGCGTAGCGTGGCGCAGCCCGCGCAGGGGTAATTTCGTCCAACGCAGCCCGCGCAGTGGTAATTTCGTGAGGTGCGCAGCCTTTGGTAGAGGAACATGCGCCAAGATGGGTGTGGCGGCATAGTAGGGGGAGGTGTCACATATTCATCAAGACGCAGTGACGATTTCGTAGAAAAAGTCTCCGCTGGAGTTGCACAGAAAGCTCGCCATCTCCAAACTGGTTTCATTTCTGTGTAGTGGTAATTTGGCAGACCGGCGCACGGTGCGCACACATCACCGAAACCTCACAGGCAGGTTTCCAGAATGTCAGGTACATTTCAATGCAAGCACTATTTAATGTAACTATCTGAATAAGGGCTGAAATTATAGTATCTATATCGATTGTCCTGATGTCAGATTAAAGGCGGTTGCCACGCGTAATGGAAACTTGACCTGACTTAATAAACGCAGCTGAATCTGTGATGCAAACTAACGACTTCACATCTTTCTCAGCCAACCACAAACTGTATAATATGCTTGCGTTCTCATTAAAGCTGCTTGCACACTGGACGCGAAACAAATTTTTTGCACGACTGATTACAGACAAAGTCAATGCAAAGACGCGATAGTCAGACAGGGTTTTAATATAGCTCCGTGTCTGAAAGTCATAAAAGTTCTAGTTTTTCCGAGTATTCCAGGAATTATTAGACGTGCAAACTTGGCTATGTTTGTGTTCGACCTTCACAAAATGCAAATTGAAGCTATCGACTTTTTTTGGTCTTTTTAGCCCATTCGTCTGTTTTCTTCCATTGAAGATAGACAACAGTCTTTATTCGGTCTTTCTTTTGAAAATTAGTCAGATGGGTGGAACAGATTCACGCTTTATTTCCACAGCAGAGATAAAATAGTGCGTGAGCAAATCAATTCCATGACCATGGACAGTATGAAGAAATTATCGTATGCACGATCAAGACTGTCCGACACGAAATGCAAAATAGGCCTACTCCATATCCACCAGCCAGCAAAAAGTATTGATGTGAGAACAGATTTATTACGAAATAAAGTATAAAATATATCAGCAACAAAAGGGATATCCAACAATGATGACCCACCAATAAATAAATCGCTGTGTTCATTGGATGCTCTGTTGTTAAAATGTTCCTTTTTATTCTTTATTTCATTATCAATATGTTCTAATCGTCCTTTTTTTTGGCTGCCAGACACGGAGGCATTGTACATTGTCTCGCGCCAGTGTCGACTCACTTTATTGAGCAGAGCTTAAACAGAAACATTGATTGAAATTCTCAGCTCTCATCTTGAAGAACTGAGCCTTTTTATCAAATATTCACGGTTAATATCTAAAAAAGTCAGTAGATTTGAAGAAATTAAAAACAATAATAGACTGTCGGACGCGGAGATTTATTAAAACCCTGTCAGACTTTTGGACAGCAATCTGTCGAGCGAAAAATTTGTTTCGCGTCCAGTGTGCAAGCGGCTTAATAGGCTACTAGGCTATTGTCATTTAGGTTTTATCGTCTTTAGAGGGGGAAAGGAATACAGCCTGATTGCTATGATCTCGTACTGAGTTAAGATCACATATTGAAAATAAATGTGTAACGTATCTTTTAGTGATGCGCGGGTCGAGGTTTTTTAACACCTGCACCAACCCGACCCGACATGACGGCTAACCCGCCCCGCCCGACCCGCTAAAATTCGCACCGATTTTCAACCCGAACCCAACCCGACCCGATACAAAGGAGGCAAGAGAAAAAGAATACAGTGGGTCTGTGTGACATGATTTGCAATGGAAAAAAACAATTCCTCTGTTACGCTATGGATTAGAGTGGAGCACAACATACATTTGGCTTTTAGCTGGAATTCTTAATACAAAGTTTAGGCGCTGTCTATTAATTGAACCTTATCGTGATTTCTGATCTTTGCAACCAAACGAAATGGCATCGGTGTACTGACCGGTACATCTCCGGGGCCATGCCCAGGCCATCCGTAACCGGCTCCATGAAGTACAGTAGTGTACAAATACAAAACCCAAAACCAGTGAAGTTGGCACGTTATGTAAATCTTAGATAAAAACAGAATACAATGATTTGCAAATCCTTTTCAACTTATATTCAATTGAATACACTGCAAAGACAAGATGTTTAATGTGCAAACTGAGAAACTTTTTTTTTTTTGCAAATAATCATTAACTTAGAATTTAAAGGCAGCAACACATTGCAAAAAAGTTGGCACAGGGGCCTTTTTACCACGATGTAACATCGCCTTTCCTTTTAACGACACTCAGTAAACGTTTGGGAACTGAGGAGACCGATTTTTGAAGCTTTTCAGGTGGAACTCTTTCCCATTCTAGCTTGATGTACAGCTAAACTTGTTCAACAGTCCGGGGTCTTCGTTGTCGCATTTTACGCTTCATAATGCGCCTCACATTTTCAATGGGAGACACGTCTGGACTACAGGCAGGCCAGTCTAGTACCCGCACTATTTTACTACAGAGCCATGCTGTTGTAACACGTGCAGAATGTGGCTTGGCATTGTCTTGCTGAAATAAGCAGGGGCGTCCATGAAAAAGACATTGCTTGGATGGCAACATATGTTGCTCCAAAACCTGTATGTACCTTTCAGCATGAATGGTGCCTTCACATATGTGTAAGTTGCCCATGCCTTGTGCATTAATACACCCCCATACCATCACAGATGCTGGCTTTTGAACTTTGCGCCTATAAAAGTCCGAATGGTTCTTTTCCTCTTTGGTCCGGAGGACACGACGTCCACAGTTTCCAAAAACAATTTGAAATGTGGACTCGTCAGACCACAGAACACTTTTCCACTTTGCATCAGTCCATCTTAGATGAGCTTAGGCCCAATGAAGCCGGCGGCGTTTCTGGGTGCTGTTGATAAATGGCTTTCGCTTTGCATTGTAGAGTTTTAACTTGCACTTGCAGATGTAGCGACGAACTGTAGATACTGACAGTGGTTTTCTGACGTGTTCCTGAGCCCATGTGGTGATGTCCTTTACACCCTGATGTCCGTTTTTGATGCAGTACCGCCTGAGGGATCGAAGGTCACGGGCATTCAATGTTGGTTTTCGGCCTTGTCGCTTACGTGCAGTGATTTCTCCAGATTCTCTGAATCTTTTTGAGGATATTATGGACCGTCGATGATGAAATCCCTAAATTTCTTGCAATAGCTCGTTGTGGACTGTTGTTTTTAAACTGCTGGACAATCAGCTGTTATGGCCCCAATTTGTTATTACATTTAAAACAACAGCAACAGCAAGGGATGACACACAGTTTTTAAAACTCAAACACATTTAATGAACACACAAAGACTTATAACAACCAACTAACAAACTAATCTATTGACCAAGATTGAATAAAAAAAAAGAAATATTTACTGTCCCTTTTTGTGGGGTGGCTTGGTGATGTCCTGGATAATGAAAATGCTCAAACAAAGGCAAAGAAATCCACAAAAGAAACGTCACAGGTCTTGAACAGAATGGCAGGTCTGGTCATCTTCTTGCAATTTCTCCTACTACTTTACTGTCTCAATTCTTTTCCTTATATACTCTTTTGCAGACCCCACCCACATTTAGACCTCTTTTTTTTTTTTCTGAGACTTGCCCCAGACATGTTCAGGACATGTCTAAACGTGACTCCAGTCTGAGCTTAACAAAAAAAAGTAAATACTGCCATCTAGTGGCCTATATTCACATTACACCTCCATTCCAAAAGGGAAAAATTTTGACTCATAAAGGCAAAATTTTTCTTTTCAATACAAAATGGTTAAGTGAACACTTGTCTATATATACATATCATACAATATTCAAACACATGATATATATATACACATTCAAACACGGGATAAGCAATCAGCAATTACATTGTCTGTACCCTTCACATGCTTAATTTCCAAGTCAAACTCCTGTAAAATCAAACTCCAATTCAACAATCTCCGATTCTTGTTTTTCATCTTACTCAAAAACATTAACGGATTGTGGTCAGTGTACACAATCATTGGCTTTTGTCCTGTCCAAACATAAACCTCAAAGTGTTGTAAAGAAAGGACCAGAGCCAACAGTTCCTTCTCTATTGTGGAATAGTTCCTTTGGTGGCGATTGAACTGCCTGGAGAAGTATGCCACGGGATGCTCAATGTCATCAGAGTCACTTCTCTGTAGGAGCACAGATCCACAAGCTTGGTCGCTAGCATCGACCGCGATGGAGAACGGTTTGTTGAAGTCAGGAGATTTGAGCACGGGGAAGTGACACAGCAGAGACTTCAGGTGATCGAAGGCTCTCTGGCATGCATCATCCCAGGTGAACTTTACGGCTTTCTTCAGTTGGTTAGTTAGACTGAGAGCAATCTCAGCAAAGTTCTTGCAGAACTTGCGGTAGTACCCGATCATTCCAAGGAAGCGGCGCAAAGCTTTTTTGTTGTCAGGAACTGGAAAGTCCATGATGGCTTGGACTTTAGCATTTATGGGTGCCACCTTACCCTGGCCTATGACGTAGCCAAGATAGGTGACAGTAGCACAACCAAAGTCACTCTTGCTCAGGTTAACAGTCAGGTTAGCCTGGGTCAGGCGCTGGAACAACGTCTCTACATCTTTTAGATGTTCTTCCCAGGAGTCACTCCATGTGATCAGGTCATCGATGTACGCACCCGTGTGTGGCAATCCGGCGATTGTAGACTGTATCATCCTTTGGAACGTGGCTGGGGCATTTTTCATGCCAAAGGGTAGGACTTCATACTGGTACAATCCAGATGGTGTGGCAAAAGCAGAGATGCTCTTGGCCCTCTCAGTAAAAGGCACACACCAATAACCCTTCAATAAATCAATCTTGGTCAGAAACTTTGCTTGCCCTACACTATCAATACAATCATCAATCCTAGGTATTGGAAACACATCAGTTCTAGTTACAGCATTGACTTTGCGATAATCTGTACAGAATCTAGTACTTCCATCAGGTTTTGGAACTAGCACACAGGGTGAACTCCAATCGGAGTTGGAGGGTCTGATAATATCATGTTTTAACATGTACTCAACCTCTTTCTCAGCAATCTTTCTCTTTTCAGGATTCATCCGGTATGGATGCTGTTTTATTGGTTTGGCATCACCAACATCTACATCATGAGAGGCTATAGTAACTCTCTTTGGAACATCAGGAAACAAATCCTCATATTTCTTGATCAACCTTTCAAACTGATCTCTCTGTGAGGGTTCTAAGTGCTGGAGTTTTACATCAAGATTTTGCAACACTTCAGTGTTTGACAATTTACATGAAAGAACTTCAGCTTTAATTCTTGGTTCATCATCTTGAAACTCCCCCTCATCTTCACACGTTTCGACCATTGGAGAATCTGAAGTGACAGCTGCAACCCTAGCATTTCTGTCATGATAAGGCTTTAGCATGTTAATATGACACAATTGTTTTGGTTTTCTCCTATCTGGAGTCTTCACAATGTAATTGAGATCATTGAGTTTTGTCAGAATTTCATAAGGACCATGAAATCTAGCCTGCAATGGATTGGACTGCAAGGGAAACAACACAAGGACCTTTTCTCCTGGTTTAAACTCACGGCTTCTAGCCTTATGATCATACCAAGTTTTCATTTTTCCCTGACTTGATTTCAAGTTCTCTTTGGCAAAGTCACAAGCTGCACCCAATCTTTCCTTGAACTTGCCAACATAGTCTAACAGACTGATATGCGGCTCTTTCTCTTGCCATTGTTCACTCAATAATAGCAAAGGTCCTCTCACTTCATGACTAAACACTAGCTCAAATGGACTGAATCCAGTAGACTCCTGCACTGCTTCTCTAGCTGCAAACAACAGCAAATGAACCCCTTCATCCCACTCTTTCTCATGGTCATAACAATAAGTCCTCATCATTGTCTTGAGAGTGGAATGAAACCGCTCTAAGGCACCCTGACTTTCTGGATGATAGGCACTAGAAAGAATCTGCTTTGCACCTAGTTCATACACAACCTGCTGAAACAATCCTGAAGTGAAATTGCTACCCTGGTCTGACTGAATTTCCCTGGGAAGGCCAAACAACGTGAAGAACTTTATCAAAGCCTTTGAGATTGCAGTTGCCTTGATGTTACGTAGAGGTATGGCTTCAGGGAATCTGGTAGATGCACACATGATTGTCAACAAGTACTGATTTCCAGATCTAGTCTTGGGTAATGGACCAACGCAATCAACAATGACCCTAGAGAATGGCTCCCCAAATGCTGGGATAGGCTGCAATGGAGCTACAGGTGGGTCTAACTGGTGTTTTCCAACTACCTGACAAGTGTGACAGGTTTTGCAAAAGTTGGAAACGTCTTTCCGAAGCCCAGGCCAAAAGAAGTGTTTCATGATCTTATCAACAGTCTTGTTAACACCAAGATGACCTCCTAAAGGTAAACTATGAGCCATTGTTAAGATCTCATTCCTATAGACCTTCGGAACAACAATTTGCCTGACCACTGCCCAATCTGCATTGGCAGGGATATCAGGAGGGCGCCACTTCCGCATCAACACACCATCCTTGAGATAATACCCAACTGGAACTGCGTCTATTTCTTTATCAGGAAGGGCTCTCCTCTTTAGGACACAAATTTCAGGATCATTAGTTTGCTCCTCAATCAACCGCTTTCTGGACAGAGACAAGTCTCCAGACACATCAGAATCACCAGACCCATCCGGCTGGCTGAATAGAGAACTGATAAAAGTATCTGATAAGTCCTCAAACGGAGAAACCATAGTAGGCCAATCAGAGTCATGAGGCGAACCACCTGAGTCCTGACTATTCAATGTACTGGACGGCACCACATCATCTTCTTCTTTAGCCTTCTTGGCCATAGCACGAGTCACTGCGCAAAAAGGATACAGAGATGGGTCCTCATCCCCATCTTCAGTGCTCGGCTGTGAAGTAAGATGAACAGGGGGAATTACTTTGCCCCCAGCCAGGTCATTGCCCAGCAACAGAGAAACACCCTTTATAGGTAGACTTGACATAAGTCCCACCTTTACCTGTCCTGTAACTAAATCTGACTTCAAGAATATAGAGCGCAGGGGTACAGATACAGTCCTCCCTTCAATACCTTGTACAAGTATGAAATCCCCTGAAGCGGTCTCATCACGTAACTCCAAGGAGTCCATCAACAAAAGTGACTGAGAAGCTCCGGTATCCCTTAGGATATATATGGGGACAGGAGTAGTATGCTCATTCAGAGCCACAAATCCCTCTGACACAAATGGAAGAAATTCCTCCCTCACAAAGTCAGCTGTATCAGGCTTTTTAGCCCCACAAGAAGCAGGCAATTTAGCAGATCGGCCATCTACTACAGGGGTTTCTAACCTTGTTTTCACAAAGGCATTTGGTTTGGTATCCTTTTCTTTTTCTTTCTTAGCTTTAAGGAACCAACAGTTAGTTGTAACATGACCAGATTTCTTGCAATAACTGCAAACTAGACCACTTTTGTCACTGTCAGCTTTCACAGTTTGATCAGACCTGTAACTGGATTTCTGAGCACCATTACCAGATTTGTCTTTGTCTTTGGGTGAGGAATATTGGGTATCACCATAACCCTTTTTCTGAAATTGGGACCATCTATTATTATGTGTGAGAACATATTCATCTGCAAATTTGGCAGCTGATTGCAAATTCAGTGCTTGCTTCTCATTAAGGTAGGTCTTAACATCATCTTTAACACAGTTCTTGAATTCTTCAACTAACACCATCTCTTTTAGTGAGTTGAAATCATCCTTGACCTCCATAGAAGTACACCAGCGCTCAAAGCAAACCTGCTTTTCATTAGCAAATTCAACATAAGTCTGATTTTCAGATTTCTTCAGACCTCTGAATTTCTGTCGGTAAGCCTCTGGAACCAACTCATAAGCTCTCAAAATAACCTTTTTGACAACCTCATAATCAGAGGAATCATCTGCAGACAAAGCCGAATAGGCTTGTTGAGCTTTACCCTTGAGGACAGTTTGCAACATCAGAGGCCAGTGTTCCTTTGGCCACTGGCAACTCTTTGCTACCTTTTCAAAACACTGGAAATAGTTGTCAGCATCCTTTTCCGAAAATGGAGGCACCAGTTTTACCTCCTGGCTAGCCTGAAATTT
Source organism: Gymnothorax reevesii (assembly GCA_029721435.1). Lineage (NCBI taxonomy): Eukaryota > Metazoa > Chordata > Actinopteri > Anguilliformes > Muraenidae > Gymnothorax > Gymnothorax reevesii. The sequence goes on from CM056573.1 coordinate 116,715,874, forward strand.
ATTTTCAGTTTGAATTTTTATTTTTAGTTGCTCCATTTGGAGTCTTTCTTCTCTATCGAATTTCTATAATTCAAAATCTCTCTGTCTCTGTCTCTCTCTTTCTGCTCTTTCCTTTTTCTCTCTCTCAAATTCTCTTTGTTTCTCTTTTTCTTCCCTCTCAAATTCTCTTTGTTTCTCTTTTTCCCCCCTTTCTTTTTCTCTTTCCTCCTTTTCTTTTATCTCTTCTCTTGCTAATTTTTCCAACTCAAACTGCCTTTGTTTTTCTTTTTCTTCCCTTTCAATCTCTATCATTTTTAATTTAAGTTCCATTTCTATATTTGGATTTTCCACTGGAAACTGTTCCAGATCTCCTGGTGCAAACACATTTTCATCAATGTAATATTCAACTATCTCTCTAGCCAGTCTTGCTTTTCGCATGGCTGGTTTCACCTCTGTCAGCTCTAAATGTCTGCAAATTTCTAGCAGTTCTGTCTTTTTAAAAGACTTCAAAACCCCTACGGTTGGTGATGCCAAGAAATCATCCATTGCTGTTGTCAATATATATGTATTCAATTAAAAAAATTAATTTTACAATTTGAAATGTTAGATTTTTAATAAATGACTCACAAAATGGTCTATCCCGGACCTTGAGCCCCCAATTTGTTATGGCCCCAATTTGTTATTACATTTAAAACAACAGCAACAGCAAGGGATGACACACAGTTTTTAAAACTCAAACACATTTAATGAACACACAAAGACTTATAACAACCAACTAACAAACTAATCTATTGACCAAGATTGAATAAAAAAAAAAGAAATATTTACTGTCCCTTTTTGTGGGGTGGCTTGGTGATGTCCTGGATAATGAAAATGCTCAAACAAAGGCAAAGAAATCCACAAAAGAAACGTCACAGGCCTTGAACAGAATGGCAGGTCTGGTCATCTTCTTGCAATTTCTCCTACTACTTTACTGTCTCAATTCTTTTCCTTATATACTCTTTTGCAGACCCCACCCACATTTAGACCTCTTTTTTTTTTTTTCTGAGACTTGCCCCAGACATGTTCAGGACATGTCTAAACGTGACTTCAGTCTGAGCTTAACAAAAAAAAGTAAATACTGCCATTTAGTGGCCTATATTCACATTACACAGCTCACACATTTGTTCATTAAGTGGTGACCCTCGCCCCATCCTTGTTTGCGAATGACTGATCATTTTAGGGAAGCTGCTTTTATACCCAATCATGGCACCCACCTGTTCCCAATTAGCCTGTTCACCTGTGGGATGTTCCAAATAAGTGTTTGATGAGCATTCCTCAACTCCCTGTCTTTTTTGCCACTTGTGCCAGCTTTTTTGAAACATGTTGCAGGCATCAAATTCCATATGAGCTAATATTTGCAAAAAATTACAAAGTTAACCTGTTCGAACATTAAGTAACTTGTCTTTGCAGTGTATTCATTGAATATAGGTTGAAAAGGATTTGCAAATCTTTGTATTGTATTATTTTTACGATTTACACAATGCGCCAACTTCACTGGTTTTGGGTTTTGTACTTATTGGAGCCATTGTAAATCCTTATTTTTTGAGGATTGGTATGAGAGGAATATATGGTCTATAGTTGACTTGATGGACACGAATGGCAATTTCTTAACTTATGAACAATTCTGTATGAAATATTCAGTGGCTCCAATAAGTATTTGTACACTACTGTACTTCATGGAGCAGGTTACGGATGGCTTGGGCACAAACATGGCTTCCAGTTGCTTCCTCCACTTTGGTGGCAAGACTGGAGGCCGAGGACTGTCTCTCCCTCTGTACCAGCAGGGAGATGTACCGGTCAGTGCGCGGGCTGGTCTTCCTGGGACGTCCTTTCCTGGCTGCATTGGCTATGCGTTCAGACTGTTTGTACTTCTTGATGATGTACTGCACGGTCGTGTGGCGTAACGATAGCCGAGTTCCAATTTTTCTTGTGCTTTGGCCTTCTTTATGTTGCTGAATTATTTGCTCCCGCATTCGACGGGGTATCTCGCCTGTCTTAACCATATATCACAGGACTACATTATGGGCATGGTCAGGCAATTTACATAGGCCAGTCTGTGTACAGAGGGAGTGTCCAGAATGGTCACGCTTGACCAAATCAGACCAAGTGAGTCAACCATGTCCTGTAAACATCTTGAGTCAATTTTAGGTGAGTATTATAAGTTTTGTGACTCACTAATGGAATTGTACAGATACTTATTGGGTCAGATAATCGCCTTTCTGACCAAATATGCCATTTTGACATTAAATATTTGTTTAAAACATATTGATTATCAAATATTTTAATCATATTAACACACAATAGCAAGCATTTAGCCGAATATACAAAAGCTGTTATGTAGTCGAATTTTCAAGTAGTGTACAATTACTTATTGGAGCCACTGTATATCTATGATGCCAACTTTGCGGACTAGCGTCCCCCGTCTCCCTTTTTTCTTTTTTCCCCCCCTCGGATTCACACTGATCTCACATACAGTAGCTAAATGGTCTATATGGACTCCAAATGATGGATATCTGTCTAACGATGGAGAACTTTAATCCTTGTAATACAAAGCCCATGGTCCTAGTGCCCGCCGGATTGGCATTGGGATCCGGCGGGCTGTAAACCATGACATAAAGTGAATAATGCCAACTGTGATCTGTTTTTTACTTATTCACTGAAGTTGTGACTCTTGCAAATCTTCTCAACCCAAAAACTAAGCCCCTCCTTTCTTTTGTTAGCATTTATTCAGCAATGGTCTGGTAACATCAACGTATACAATACCTAAAGATAAATGGTGCATATCAATGAAAGAAAAGTCCAATCATACAGTAAATACATCTCAAAATCCATAGATTTCATTCTGGTTTTTAAGAAAGGCATTGTGAACAGAAACTTGAAGTTGCTTCCAAATTTTTGATCTGTATTGGCCTTGCTTCCAAACTTCTGGCCTGTAGTGTAGGTTGTAACAAGCCTACACTACATGTACACCTGGGTGGAGTGTAGCACTACAGGAGTAACGTGTTTTTGCCCAAGAACACATCATATAAGCTGTGGCTAGGACTCAAACTCAGCACCTTTTGATTCTAAGTCAAGCACATTTAACCATTGTGCTTCCGCATAACTTACTCCTGAACTATTCATGAACAGTTCATGAATACGTACATTCATGAAAATGTATTCATGAACTTTTCGAGAACGCTGTTCACACTTGAAGAACACGTGAGGGACATTTTGTGGTAACTGGCAAACTTTTCATGAACTGTACATGAACTACAAATAGTTTGTGAACTATTTTCACTGGGGGAGTAGGCGCTATAAGGGACTGCAGTCCAGAATCTGACGGCAGGATCCTTGTATGTGCACTGTCAAGCACATAGCACTTTCTACCAACACCAGATTAAGGCAAAGTCAAACATCTGTTTTTTAAACTTTTTCTATCTATCTGAAAAACTTTGCACTTTTATTGCCAACTCATCAAAACAAAATTCTGCATTTCGTGAAATGCAGAGAAAAAGAAACATCCCGATCTGCATCCACTGGAGCTACAAAAGCTGTCATACATTTGGATGGCCTGCTGAGAAAGAGCACTTAAAACTCTGGTGGAGGTCCACCCAGCTATCATACAGTTCCTCAAGGAAATGACAGAGAAAGATCCCCCAGACTCCGGCTGGTGACGCAATGATCCTTCAAAAGAGCATTAATTCTGAGTTCCTGTAGTGTCTGGAGATCACCTGTCCAGTCTTCCAGGTGACTGGAATTGCTTTTGATGCATTGCATCAGAAGGACATGAACCTGGCTGCAGCATACAACAATGTTGATGGAGTTTTCAAAAGGCTGACCCACCAGAGAACAGCAGAAGAGTTTACGAACATTTACAAATAGGCTACAGAGAGGACTGCATCAGTGGGCCTGGAACCCCCATCTGAGGTTCCTGGACAAGCTAGGTGGAGGACAGTGCCACAGAAGTTCAAGTTCGCTGCTATATCAGCAACAGCTGACCACGCTTTCCCAACTTTGCAGAAGTACTACCGTGTTAACGTGTAGTACATTTTTGTAGACACGGTGACACAAGAGCTTCAAAGATGCATAAAAGGTGGAGGAAACTCAACATGGGAAATCTTGAATGCCCTCCATTGCCTGACAGTCCCAGAGAACTGAAAAACAGCAAGCATTCCAACAGCAGCCCTGCAAGCTGTGAAGAAACTATGCCGGTTTTATAACATTGGAGAGGAAGAAAATCGTAGAAAGAATTGAAAGTTATCTATACTTCATACTCATGCTTCACACCAGTCAATGTCATTTATTCTTTCAGGGGTCATTGAAAGCAATGCACATCAAGTTTTTCCCAATCAGACTGAGCTTCTGAAGACTTGTGGCACACTTCCTGTGTACACAGCTTCTGTAGAACGTTCCTTCTCAAAACTGAAGCAAGTGAAAACCAAACTTCACAGCGTTTGCAAAAAGGAGAGATTTTCTGTGCTGCTTCAGTAGGCAATTTCAATAAACCAGAAAGATATCATAGATATTTTTAGGGACAGGGCCAACAGGAAATTGCTGTTGTGAAGAATTACAACAACTCCTCTACTTATTGGCAAGATTAATTCTACACTGTGATGTTTAGTAGGTGCCAACAGAAGGAACACCAACATTTTCGTTTTTTAATTTAGATTTCAGATTACACTTATAATCAGTCAAAATCCAAATATATTATATCTTGGTTACAATGCAATATATGAAATCATGATCACAATATTGCATACTGTATGGACACACACACCACTGTGTACGTATATATCTATTTAGATTTTTTTGTCTCACTATTACCCCTACCTTGACCACCCCCAGCCATTTCCCCATGAATGTTTCTCAGATTTTTCCCCACTCTTATTTGAATCTGTTATTTTATACTCTTTACCTATAGCAGTTATCTCCCACCAAGCATTCCACTGAGCATCTCACACTCCCAGCATTCAGCCTTAGCAGCAGCTGCAGCACTGCAGCAGGCTAGTGATCCAGTTTCAAGCACTGTTTAAAAACTGAGTATGGTTTACTGTCACTGTCACTTGTTAATGTGTATCTCAGGGCTTTAAAAATTGCACAGCTTGAAACACTCCTGTTTCTTATCCCATAATAATGAAGAGGTGCACAAAGGCTGATATGCATATCAGGAAGGAATGTATCACAATGTGTTGCCATATCGATATTTCAAACACAACTTTATTTAAAGCCTTGTTCCACATGTCCCTTTTATACTTCGAGCACATGCCCCATGAAACGTCTCTGCACGACCCTGAACCACCATTGTTCCCAGCTCAAGAGGAGGAGTTTGGGGCCTCCTTAGCTGAACATTTCATCCAGAGATGCTGAAGGACTTGGAAACGAACCAGAGCATCCCTATTCAAGTCCACTCAGAGCATGCAGAGGATTGCCGACCAGCATTAGGTACCTGGTCCTTACTACGTGCAAAGATGAAAGGTTTTGCTGTCCGCCCTTGGTATCCCCTGAAAGTAGACTTTCAGATGCTTGCTGACCATTTTATAGCTAACTTCCCCATTTCAAAGGTAATTCACTTGGGAGCAGTCCGGCTACAGCTACCGTTTAGTCTAGGGAGAATTCCTCCCACGTTCCACGTTTCACACATCAAGCTTTCCCAAAGCACACTTGACCCCAATCCGTGTTGCAGCCCTGTCTGCCTGCCATTCGATGAAGCCTAAGCTCCCTGGACGTGAGGCCTTGGGGTCGTGAGCTCCAATGCCTCATGGATTGGGACAGTTATGGTATCGAGGAGAGAAGTTGGCAGCTGGCCAGAGACATCTTCCTTTGACCCAGAAGTTATCATGGACTTTAAAAGACACTTCCCTAGGAATTTACCTTATCATAGTGGTCATGGGGGGTTATTGTCAGGATCTGAGCTTGTTTAGTTATGTTTAATTGTATTTTTGCCTGTCCATTTATTTATTGGCTTTCCAATTCTTGAATTTACTTTAGTGATTCTCTGAATTAGTCAAATCTTTTTCCCATGTCTATGAACTGCTATGTGTTTTCTGTTTTCACCCCCCTAACTAGCATCGCCCCTCATTTATTGTTTGATTGTTAGATTGTCTCCCTATTTGTAGCCAAATCTCCCTTCACGCTTAGAGTCACACACTTGTTCCCCATGTAATCTGGCCCTTCCTTTTCCTTTACATTGCCCCAGTCTGCAGCATACCATTGCAAGTTTGTTAAGCCTTTCCAAGTGTCTTATTACCCCGCCCCACCCGAAAGGTGGGGGCAAGGGGTATTGTTTTTGGTTTGTTTGTGTGTTTCTGTGTTTGTTTTTTGTTTACACTTTTGCCGCAAAACTAACAGCCAGATTCACCCCAAATTCGGTTTAGGGATTGCCACTGACTCAGAATAGATGCCACATGAATTTCAGAAAAGTAGGTCAAAGTATGTGCGAGTGGTGGGATTTGTTGTACCTGGCACCACTTGTTTATGACTCTTTTCAAGATTCCTGAGTACCTGTTGGTGCAGTTCGGTTTTAAATTTGGTTTTCAATTTCAGTCCTGCTCCTTGCGTCTTTTCTGATTTACCCATGTTTGACTTCTGATTAGGAATTTTGATTTTTATCCCCTGCCCCGCGATTAGCGCGAAGCGGGTGATATAGCATTGGGCTCTGTCCGTACGTACGGACAAATAAAATTGAGGTGGCGGAGGATATTGCCATGTTCGTGGCTAACACTTGTCTCTTTCCAATTTGGCTTCAGCTTACTGACTTCCTGCTGATTTTGACTCTTGAACTGAAAATTATTAATATTCTGGATTTTCCCCTGTGAACAGCACTCTGTCCGCCCATTACCGCACTGCATTGTATGATCACAAATTAGATTAAAACCTGTGAACTGGATTATCATCTGCACATGACTTTTGATTCGTCTTAGTATCATCAGTTGCTCTGAGAACTAAAATGACACCAAACATGACTTCGCTGAAAAGATGAATTGTCTTGAATCATCCCACGCTATATGCACCATAGTGACAAGAACCTGAAGGAGATTACAGAGAATGCTGGGGATTCTGGGAACTCAGGAGGATGTGTGTTAGGAAGGAGATTGTGGGAGCTGTAGTTTCACACCTTCAATGGAAAGATTGCAGGTGAGAAAGGTGGGGACTGTGAAGTGAAGATGTGGGCCATCGTGAGAAGTTGAATGAATGATATGACCACAGTATGAACAAAAGTGTCTATGACTACCCGATGCATCAGTGACTCACAAGCACAGAATGTAAGAGGATTGATAAATGAGTACCTCATAAACAATTGTGCTATTTGAGTAGCTTACGCTAAATGGTCCAAATAATTACAGTAATGAGCCATCACAACACAAAAAGCTGCCTCATGCCTTACTTCATTAACATGTTGGACAGATGACAGCATGATATGGCAGTGGATTCGGGGTTAGCCTATTTATTCAATTATAGTTAAACAAACCTTCAAGATGCAGGGGAACAACGCTGTATTATGGCAGCAGCCAGAGACACAAACAGCCTATGCAGTTCAAAGTCATGTCCAGCAATAGACTGCCTGAAGTCAATTTCAAGGGATAGTTTTAATGTTCATTGCGGAGACTCATTCCAAGCTCAACATCTTAAGTGCTATCACTAGAGTACGCGTTTATGATTCCCTGGGTGAAAATATTCTGATATTGGCATGATTCTTATTTTGGCTGGGTTTCAGCAGTGCATACAGCTTAAGGCATGTCCCTGGAGCCAAATTGCTGATTATAATCCAACCTGGCTGACAGTAAACACTCAAGGAGGTCTCGGGAATTTAGGATAATAATAACTGAGCACTTAACAGTGCCATTTACACCAGTTGAGAGGGACCTTGTGTACGTCTGGTAAACTTCCTTCTACATTGTACTTTAGCTCATTGAATTTAGAAAAAGTCATACAAGAAATCACCAAAGCTGCAGACAAGCATCTGAAATCAAGAGGGGTTTTTGTATCCAGTCCAGTTTTGCATCCAGTGAAGCTCAGAGTCGCAACAGGCAAAGATCAAGTAGGCCCTCGGAGAAATTTTACCGCAGTTTATTTAATACGTTCTTTATTTAGCCGATACTGAGACGAGCCAAACTCAAATCTCGTGAGGATACATGTGAGTCACAAAGATATTATTCTGTCGATTGAAACCCTGATACGCCTCATATAAAATCTGTTTAAAATGCAAGCAATACGTACCTTTATTAATTTCAGTTAAACAGCATGAACGGGCCTTTTCTGGACTGATAAAATGTACAAGACTGTTGTATAAATCTGAGGCTAATGCTTCTTTTAATCTAAAGGAATTAGATATTACAGCTGAAACCTTGGGCAGGATTTCAAGGACCAAGCTAATCAGCATGACCTCAACGAGTATGCTTTTGAGAGCCATCTGTTTGTAATAAAAGAAAAACACATCTACTAAACAAATGTGACTCAGATTAGTTTTCTGATTGCAAGGGTTAGATTCATATTACACTGCTGGCATCAACCAGATGCTCTTATCAAAAGTGACTCAAACAGCTTCAACATATTTACATGCTATTTGTTTATATAGCTGGAGATAGGCGCAAGTGATTCATATTCCGTAATTGCTGAATGGAATAAAATTACCAGTGCCTAAAAACCCATCATTAAAACTTCTGCAGGTTTGATTCAAAAAATAAAATGGCTCCCAATAATTTCTAAAGGGAAGCATCAAATTGGGCACATTAGGCCTTGCTGTAGAAAACAAGGCCATCAGTCTAATAGATCATAATGGAATGCAATTACTTGTTGACAGACAACACAACTCTGCAGAAATTCCATCACTATTGCCCATTCCTCAAAGAAAACAAGGCACCAAAATTGAAAAGGACTGCAAGTCAAAAAAAAATGTTGATGAATGGGGTGATCCCAAAAGATCCATACAACTGTACACTGACACAGTAAATCCATAATTTGAGCAATCATCAATAGATTAAGCACACCCTGATGTTGTAGTCACGCCCCATTTCCGATGTTTTATGGGATAGTTCGGTGGCCAAGTCACTTCTGGTCTCGCAGAGCAGCGAAAGGTTAATTTAGCGTGCATGGTTACGGATACTTGGCCATATGTTACAGAGTATAGAAGTCATATTAAGAGGCGTTGAGCTGGGGAAACGGTCATTTTCTCAAAGACTCAAGAAAGGCCTTCCATGGCGATGTTCAGGTAATTGATATAATTATTTTCATAATTTTTGGCGTTGCCATCAACAGTCACAGATGATCAGTACTTCTCAAACCTCTCCTGGAGGACCACTTTTCCCACATGTTTTATATCTCCCCCCCTTCATCTTCACGGATGACAAGCTGATCATTTGACTCTCCTGTGCAGGAGCAGGCAGAGCTCTAAAACATGCAGGAACATAGACATGGTACTCCAGGAAAGGTTTAAAAATCACTAATGTAGATGATAAGACGGTTATCATTCAATGTTATTATGCAATACAATACACCTAAACACTAGCAAGCTGCGCACAGAAAGTGTATGAAATTTCAGCGACAAAGCTAGATCCGGCTATTTTTTGGGTATTGACGATTGCTCAAATTAGTTTTTACCTTCTTAGGGCTACTACAGACTAGTTCCAAATTATCGCAGAATTTTGACATTGTACCCTCTTGGTACATTCGGGAAATTCTGCTCCGGAACATTCACATTGAAACACAAGCAACATACAATCTTAGTTTGAGTATTTCAGCTTTGCTTGTTATCCCTTTTTGCTATTGATACTTTGTACAGTATGTATTTATTCACAGGCCAATGGACTATCAATATGTATTGTGACGCTATAGTGTGATAATTAATTCATTTTTAGTGGTGTTATTTTTGTACTCTTTATATTTATTCAGATTCTATTTTTGCAATAGTATTTATAAAAGAAAATTGTTTATATGTGAAAATTGTTTGATTAATTAAATAACCCGAGAAGGTCATGTGACACTGAATTGGACTATTTCACCTGTGGGTGTCTTGGGGAAAGCGAAGAGCGAACCTGACGAAGCTAGTGCGAAACGCGTTCTTCGCTCCTTTTAAAGCTCTACTATGGTGATCAGTGTGCGGGGACTTTCTCTTTTTGTGAATAACTTTTGTTTTGCCTGCCATCGCCAGCACCTGATCGACTTGGACAGGCTTGTGCACGGGGACTTTGTGGACTTTTAACATACAATCTTACTGGATTGTACAGTACCCTGTGATGCAGTGTCTTTTTTGCATTTTAATATAGTATGATCAGAAATCAATTACTCTTAGAAGTACACAAGATTGGGTAGATGGCAATGGCGACCCACAGCCAATTATAGCACATGATGCGACGTCTGATCACACGATCTGCATAGTAAATCCACGAAATCCATCACTTTGTGCAGAGAAGCCCATTGTTGGAGAAATTTGTTAATTGCTGGTAATTCCTGACAGCTTCGTTAGCATAAAACACGTTGAATTGTGGGAGATGAATTGATGCTGGTTTGCTTAAAAACTCATATCAGATTAGTGCAGAGACATGGACTTCAGTTATATAAGTATGTTTTGTGTAATTTTACCCAATATTTGAATTTATTAAGGTCCACAATACTTTTATAGATATAATTAATAAGCTGATGACATTATTCACTTAAGGAAAAATCCCATGATTTCATGCACCTTATAGCTGGACTGGTTTGTGGACAGCCTGCACTGCATTTGCGAAGAGCTGCGGTGATTTAGTTCAAACATGATCGCCTCCCCTGACAGTTTTTTGATTCACCGTTAGAGGCGCCCAAACTCACCTGATGTGATATTAACTGACTAATGCCATCTACAACACTCTATGAGTCCTTGCACACTTCTAGAAGTAATTGACTTCTGGCATGAGGTAACGAGGCTGAAGTGCTGCATGTGAACTCAGGATCTGTTCAGAGAATGTTGCTGGGTAGGTAATGCCTAGATTATTTATATACAACCAGAATAAATTGACGGCTATAGTAGCCAGCTAGCTTGGTACTGAGCCGCATGAAATATAGGCTGTCCAAGGCCTGGGTTTTCACGCTGCTCTGTAGCTACCTAGCTGGCTACTATAAGCACAAAATGAAGGTATGCACAAGCAACATTAGTGCAGTACACTTTAACTGAGCCAGAAATACAAAATAAACATCGTGAGCATAACTATTGGTGAAATCAAGCCTTTATCAGGCTTTGACTGAATCGCTAATAATTGTATTAATGTGCTAGCTAGCTTGGTTGGCAAGCTAATTGATAGAAGCAACATACGGTCAGACTCAATTGTACCGGACCGTGCAACGTTATGCATTTTTCCATATTAATTTAGTGTGATACAACTTCACAGATTCAACCAAATTGTAACCAGCTCATCTGCGACACAAAATCTGTTCATCTGCAGTAAGAGGGTTATAGCTGGTACCATTCTTGAGATACTGAGTATGAAAGGATTGTCACTCATTCACTTCCATTATGACCATATTAGCTCGCTATCTCTGGGAACTGAAGCTTCCGTCAGTTTCATTTGACGCACTGGGTTGTAGCACTTATCCAATGGTGTATCGAGAAGTAGTGCATAAGCAATGCTGTTTGAGCGGGTACTGGTACAGAATCTGAATGAGCCATCACGACAAAGGAAGCTGCCTTATCCCTGAAGTTATCAACACCTTTGACAGATGACAGCAAGAAATAGTGGTGGGCTTGGGGTTTTCATGTTTATTCACAAGTGAAGATATCATCACTCGTAGCTAAACAAACCCTCAAGTTGCAGCAGTGCTAAGCAAAGTTATAGCCAACAATTGACTCCCCAAGTCAATCTCTAATATTATTAATTGTGGTGGAGACACATTCCAAGCAGCTGCGGCTTGAAGTCTTAAGCACCATTGCCACAGTTAAGGTTTATGACACCCGGGGTGAAAAATATTCTGAAATTGGCATGGCTTTCACCTTGGCTGGGTTACAGCAGTACAAACAGCATAATGAACATCGCAGTATGTCCACAGAGCCAAATTACCAATTATAACGCAGCCAGGCTGACACTAAGCACTCAAGGAGCTCTCAGGATTTTAGAATAACAACAGCTGACCACCAAACAGCTTATTCTGTCACTGCCAGATTCCTGGTATGCTGCTTGTGGACTGACTGGCATGAAAATGCCCTTAGTTTTAGTCAGGTACGGTTAGAAAAAGTCATACAAGAACTCTCAAATCTGCTGCAGACAGATCTGGGAGTTCAACGTGGGTCTTTCAGACTGGTCCTGTTTATTATTTAGAATAACTCAAAAATGCTGCAAGCAAGAGTCATGTAGACCCTTTGAGATATGTCACCATACATTACTTCATTTGATTTGTTTTGTATTTGACATATATCATGATGAGTCAAATTCCAATCTTGTCAGGGTACTTATGAATCATGTCCTTTATTCTTTACAAAGAAGCTCAGGTAGACTACCAATTAAATCTGTCAAATGTGCCAGCAATGTAGCAATATTTCTCCTTGTGTGTTTTGAGTTCTTGCGCAAGAGAGAATTTTCTGGTATGATGACATGTGTGAGACCAGATTGTAAATCTGATGCTGATGGGTTTAGAGAAAGGCAATTAGATATTACAGCTGAAAACTGTGGGCACAATTTCAATAAACATACTAATCAGCATGACCTCAAAATCTATGCCGGGGAGCAGCATCTGTTATAAAAGAGAAACACAAGGCATTTACTGAAAAAAGTGACTCGGTCAGGTCTTCTGATTGCAAGGTTGGATTCATATTGCATAGCTTGCAGCAGGCATGCTCTAATATAAAGTTACTCAAACAGCTTCAACATTAATTCATGCTAGTTAATATGATGCACACTCTGTAAATATGGTCAAAAGTGGCTATGGATTCATGGCCATGTTGTTATATAACATGCATGGAGACTGGAAGATCTAGTTTCGATATAACACAGACACATTGGGCTAACAATAGCAAGCGCAGATTTACCCTCAAAGACCCTTTCACCCTTTTTTATTGCAATATATAAAAGGTAAAAAAGATTTTTGCTCATCTCTGAAGAATGTAAAGTTTTTATTATAATTAGGTCCATGCACTGGCACTCGGCGACAGCATGTCAGAACCCTTCAGCGAATTAGGGTAATTTTGGTGACTAGTATGTGGTTTCATTCGTTTACATTTTCCCATCGGACAGCAGTCTATATTTTACAGAAAGTTGTGTGACAATGCTGCAAAAACAAGTGTACGTACTTGTCGCCGAAATAACCTTAATTTGCAAAAGAGCTCTGAAATGCCACTATCGCTGGAAAAAAATTACCTTTGCTGAGTGCCACTGCATAGACCTACTTATAATAAAAAAAAGTTTCTGTACTAAATGTAGCCCATTATTTTGTCGCTGTTAGGTCGCATGGGGGAGAGAAGCCATGTCTTCAATTGCCACTTGATTATTCTTGAATTGGAAAACGTGTTAATAAAGGAAAACCATCTAGAATTAGCCAGGACTAATTGTTGTCAATAACGGATGTATATTTGCCTCCGAATTTTCAGGTGTAGCGCCAGCCCTGACCCGCCATTACGAGTTACCTCGTAGTCGGTAGCCAACGTGTTACTAAATGAAAATATTGACAAAAAATAAAACATTTAGTTGATGTGCTGTTATTGAAAGAAATAAAATGTTTCTTAAAATCTTCTGCCACGATTATTGGATCCCCTCCAATGAATACTTTGTGCCGGTAGCATGTGCCAAAGTTAAAGCCCTGAGTCCTCTCCATTTGTGAGTAACAAGGTTGGTGAAGGCATGGTGAAGGGTCTGAGCCCATTTCCTACATGTAAAATCGCTCAAAATCCTACAAAAATCCCAGGTCCACATTTATGGACCTAGCTTGTCCCTCAGATTTTCTGTTGGGCTTGGGTCAGGGGACTGGGAAGGCCATGGCAAAGCCTTGACTCTGTCAGTGTGTTCAGCTTGATCATACTTTGGATCATTGTCTTGTTTCAAGATCAAACCACTGCCAATTTTAAGCTGTCTGCTGCAGGCAGTCTGATTTTTATTTAAAATCTACAGTTACTTGAAGGAATCCAAGTCACTATGACCCTTAACAAGTTCTCCCAGGCCTTAGGAAGATAAACAGCCCAACATATCAAAGGTTGTAATGTGAATAGAATGTGAATAGCCACTAGATGGCAGTATTGACCTTTTCTTTTGTTCAGCCCAGACTGGAGCTTGGTTTGGACATGTCCTAGGCATGGCTTAGATGGAAAGTCCCAGAGAATGAAAAAAAGTCCAAAAGGTGGTGGGGGGGATTGCGGGGTGAGGGATGCGTTTGATCAGGCCTGTCTCTCTTTTTGGGACCTGTGGAGTTTTGGTTTTGGGGACTTTTGCCTGTGTTGAAGCATTTCCCTGTCAGGACATTACAAGGCAACCCAACCGAGGGGACTATGAGTGTTTTTTTTTTCCTGTGTGTAATCAATCTTGGTCAGGAGAGTAGATAGTAGATTGGTTAAAAGTCTTTGTTTGATTGAATGTGTTTGGGTTTTGGAGTTGTGTCTGTCATCCCTTGCTGTCGTGGATGTCCTGGCAAATTGGGGCCATAACAAATTGGGGGCTCCTCCGGGATAGACCATTGTGAGTCATTTATTGAAAATCTAACATTTCAAATTGTAAAATTGTTTTTTGAATTTTCCTATATATATATATATATATATAGACAGATCAACAGCAATGGATGTTTTCTTGGCATCACCAACCGTAGAGGTTTTGAAGTCTTTTAAAAAGACAGAACTGCTAGAAATATGCAGACATTTAGAGCTGACAAAGGTAAAACCAGCCACGTGAAAAGCAAGACTGGCTAGAGAGATTGTTGAATATTATATTGATGAAAATGTGTTTGCACCAGGAGGTCTGGAACAGTTTCCAGCGGAAAATCCAAATATAGAAATGGAACTTAAATTAAAAATGCTAGAGATTGAAAGGGAGGAAAAAGAAACACAAAGGCAGTTTGAGTTAGAAAAATGAGCAAGAGAAGAGAAAAAAGAAAGGGAGGAAAAAGAAAAACAAAGGCAGTTTGAGTTAGAAAAATAGAAAGGGAGGAAAGAGAAAAACAAAGAGAATTTGAGTTAGAAAAATTAGCTAGACAGAGAGATTTCGAGTTACAGAAATTCAATAGAGAAGAAAGGCTCCAAATGGAGCAACTAAAAATAAAAATAGCAACTGAAAATAAATTTCGGGCTGGCCAGGAGGTAAAACTGGTGCCTTCATTCGCAGAAAAGGATGTTGATAACTGTTTCCAGTGCTTTGAAAAGGTGGCAAAGACCTGCCAGTGGCCAAAGTAACACTGGCCTCTGATGTTGCAAACTGTTCACAAGGGTAAAGCTCAACAAGCCTATTCAGCTTTGTCTGGAGATGATTCCTCTGATTATGAGGTTGTCAAAAAGTTTATTTGGAGAGCTTATGAGTTGGCTCCAGAGGCTTACTGACAGAAATTCAGAGGTCTGAAGAAATCTGACAATCAGACTTATGTGGAATTTGCTAATGAGAAGAAGGTTTGCTTTGAGCGCTGGTGTACTTCTATGGAGGTCAAGGATGATTTCAACTCACTAAAAAAGATGGTGTTAGTTGAAGAATTCAAGAACTGTGTTAAAGATGATATTAAAACCTACCTAAATGAGAAGCAAGCACTGAATTTGCAATCAGCTGCCAAATTTGTAGATGAATATGTTCTCACACATAAGTCCAAATTTCAGTCTAGCAGTAACAATAGATGGTTCCAATTTCAGAAAAAAAGGTAACGGTGATACCCAAGATTCCTCACCCAAAGACAAAGACAAATCTGATGATGGTGCTCAGAAATCCAATCACAAGTCTGATCAAAGTGTGAAAGCTGATAGTGACAAAAGTGGAGTTATAGTTTGCAGTTATTGCAAGAAATCTGGTCATGTTACAACTAACTGTTGGTTCCTTAAAGATAAGAAAGAAAAAGAAAAGGATACCAAACCAATGCCTTTGTGCAAACAAGGTTAGAAACCCCTGTAGTATCTGCTAAATTGCCTGCTCCTTGTGGGGCTAAGAAGCCTTATACTACTGACTTTGTGAGGGAGGAATTTCTTCCATTTGTGTCAGAGGGATTTGCGGCTCTGAATGAGCATTCTCCTCCTGTCCCCATATATATCCTAAGGGAAACCGGAGCGTCTCTCTCACTTTTGTTGATGGACTCCTTGGAGTTACGTGATGAAACTGCTTCTGGGGATTTCAT
This sequence comes from Gymnothorax reevesii, assembly GCA_029721435.1. Taxonomy (NCBI): domain Eukaryota; kingdom Metazoa; phylum Chordata; class Actinopteri; order Anguilliformes; family Muraenidae; genus Gymnothorax; species Gymnothorax reevesii. The sequence continues at coordinate 116,732,131 of CM056573.1, forward strand.
ACTGAAATGTGAATAAGAGCCACTAGATGACAGTATTGACCTTTCTTTTGTTAAGCCCAGACTGGAGCTAGGTTTGGACATGTCCTGGGCATGACTGAAACAGAAAGTCCCAGAGAATTAAAAAAAAAAGTCTAAAAGGTGGGAGGGGTCTGCAAAAGAGCATGTAAGGAGGAAAATTGAGAGAGTAAATAAGTAGGAGGACTTGTAAGCAGAAGGATACATTTGACCAGACCTATCTTTTTTTATGACCTGTTAAGCCTTTTGTGGAATTTTGCCTGTATTGGATTATTTTCCTCACCCAGGACATCACTAAGCCACCCCACCAAAGGGCCTGTAAATATTTTTGTTCTTGTATTTATCAATCTTGGTCAGTAGAGTAGTCAGTTGTTAGTTGTCTTTGTTCACTTAAATCTGTTGAAGTTAGAAGATTTTGTCTGTCATCCCTTGCTGTCGTAAATATGGTAGCAAATTGGGGCTTTAACAAATTGAGGCCATAACAATACTTGTACAAGGTATTGAAGGGAGGACTGAATTTGTACCCCTGCACTCTGTATTCTTGAAGTCAGATTTAGTTACAGGACAGGTAAAGGTGGGACTTATGTCAAGTGTAACCCCTAGGGGAGCTTTTTCCATCAATTACAGGTTGAAAACTGACAATTAGAACTTTAAATATTTACAGTAACCAGGCAGGCTATCCCAATAAAGGGAAATAAGCAGAAAGAGAGGGACTGGAGTATTATAAAAATAAAAGGAAAATAGTTTATTATTTTGTTCTTCTAAAATCACACACAAAAACAGACATTAGGCCTTTGGACAGCAAACTCAGGGACAGGGACAACAAATTGCACAATTAGGGTGTTTGAGTAAATAGCACTCAGCAAACATCCAGCAGGACTCAATAAGCAAACACAAACTAAATAGTGTACATCATAGGTCACACACACAAAAAAAATAATTTACAACCTGCAAACCAGTGGCCACACCAAAATAGTTTATCCCTCCCAAATATTGCACTAACCCAATGGCCTAAAATACAAGATTACATATAACATACAACAAACATACAACCACAAGCAGACTGATAAGCAACACGGTGGGCACCCCCCCACGCACACGCACACACCCCCGCCCTGTTGAATATTAAAATAAGGCACAGGAAAAGCAGTGGCTAAGGTAACATATGATGCTCCTCCTGTCTGAGCACAGACCGCGATATGAGCCAGAAGGCTTTTTGGTTGTAATTCAGTAGCGATCACGTAGTTCGTCTGGTTTTTACTCGTACACTCCCAGGCCAAACTATAACACAAACATGTCGAATTAACATTACATGCATATGAACAAACGTTCTGCGAAAGAGATATAAACACGTGAGGGAGAAAGGAAGCCAGTGAACTTACATTCTCGACACCAACCCACAGCACTATCAATAGGCTTATGGTAGATCACACTCTAAACCGGCGACTATAATATAAACAAAACGCAAATCAGTGCGAATTCATAACGGGCATTGCCTAAAGATAAAAAGCTGAACTTTGCTCATATGTAAAAGCAGAGAACTTACGTTTTCGTTGAAACACGCAGGCACAATGCAAAGTAAAGGCTTGTGAAGACAAGGAGCTGGACGTAATCACCCACTGAATTACCAAGCGCAAATGCCAGGCCAAGCTACAAAGAAATACAACAGTCTGAGTCCAATCAGGTCTAAGCCAACCATGTTTTCGCAAAGAAACTAAAATGCATTTAAGCAAGAGGAATTCACGTCAACTTGTGAGTTCATAACGACCATTGCCTAAAAATAACAAGCTAAACATTGCTCATGTGTAAAAGCGGAGAACTTACGTTTTCGTTGAAACACGCAGATTATTCAAATTGAGGGCTTGTGAAGACGAGGGGCTGGTCGTAGCCACCCACTAAATTACCAAGCGCAAACACCATGCCAAGCTACAAAACAATACAATAGTCTGAATCAAATCAGATCTAAGCCAACCATGTCTAAGCAAGGAGACTAAAATTCATTTAAGCATAAAAAAAAACTCACATCAACTTTTTCCAACCAGGAACCCAGATGGCGATGAAGACCCATCTCCTGTGCAGAGACTCATGCCATGGCCAAGAAGGCTAAGGAAGAAGATGATGTGGTGCCGTCCAGCACATTGAATAGTCAGGACTCAGGTGGTTCGCCTCATGCCTCTGTTCGGCCTACTGTGGTTTCTCCGTTTGAGGACTTATCGGATACTTTTATCAGTTCTCTGTTCAGCCAGCCAGATGGGTCTAGTTATTCTGATGTGTCAGGGGACTTGTCTCTGTCCAGAAGGCAGTTGATTCAGGGGCAACCTAATGATCCTGAAATTTGTGTACTAAAGAGGAGAGCCCTTCCTGATAAAGGAATAGACACAGTTCGCACAGTTCACAGTTCAGAAGTGTCGCCCTCCTGATATCCCTGCTAATGCAGATTGGGCAGTGGTTAGGCAAATTGTTGTTCAGAAGGTCTACAGCAATGAGATCTTAACAATGGCTCATCGTTTACGTTTAGGAGGTCATCTTGGTGTTAACAAGACTGTTGATAAGATCATGAAACACTTCTTCTGGCCTGGGCTTCGGAAAGACGTTTCCAACTTTTGCAAAACCTGTCACACTTGTCAGGTAGTTGGAAAACACCAGTTTGACCCACCTGTAGCTCCATTGCAGCCTATCCCAGCATTTGGGGAGCCCTTCTCAAATGTCATTGTTGATTGTGATGGTCCATTACCCAAGACTAGATCTGGAAATCAGTACTTGTTGACAATCATGTATGCATCTACCAGATTCCCTGAAGCCATACCTCTACGAAACATCAAGGTCACTGCAATCTCGAAGACTTTGATAAAGTTCTTCACGTTGTTTGGCCTTCCCAGGGAAATTCAGTCAGATCAAGGTAGCAGTTTCACTTCCGGATTGTTTCATCAGGTAGTGTATGGACTAGGTGCAAAGCAGATTCTTTCTAGTGCCTATCATCCAGAGAGTCAGGGTGCCTTAGAGCGGTTTCATTCCACTCTCAAGACAATGATGAGGCCTTATTGTTATGACCATGAGAAAGACTGGGATGAAGGTGTTCATTTGCTGTTGTTTGCAGCTAGGGAAGCAGTGCAGGAGTCTACGGGATTCAGTCCATTTGAGCTAGTGTTTGGCAATGAAGTGAGAGGACCTTTGCTATTGTTGAGTGAACAATGACAAGAGAAAGAGCTGCATATCGGTCTGTTAGACTATGTTAGCAAGTTCAAGGAAAGATTGCGTGCAGCTTGTGACCTAGCCAAAGAGAACTTGAAATCAAGTCAGGGAAAAATGAAAACTCGGTATGATCTTAAGGCTAGAAGCCATGAGTTTAAAGCAGGAGACAAGGTTGTTGTGTTGTTTCCCTTGCAGTCCAATCCATTGCAGGCTAGATTTCATGGTTCGTATGAAATTCTGACAAAACTCAATGATCTCAATTACATTCTGAAGACTCCAGATAGGAGAAAGCCAAAACAGTTGTGTCACATTAACATGTTGAAGCCTTATCATGATAGGAATGCTAAGGTTGTAGCTGTCACTTCAGATCTTCCTATGGCTGAGTCTTGTGAAGATGAGGGGGAATTTCAAGATGTTGAACCTAGAATTAAAGCTGAAGGTCTGTCATGTAAATTCTCAAATTCTGAAGTGTTCGAAAACCTTGATTTAAAACTCCAGCACTCCAGTAAAAACTCCAGTAAAACCCTCACAGAAAGATCAGTTTGAGAGGTTGATCAAGAAATATAAATATGTATTTCCTGATGTTCCAAAGAGAGTTTCTATAGCCTCTCATGATGTGGATGTTGGTGATGGCAAACTAATAAAACAGCATCCATACCGGATGAATCCTGAAAAGAGAAAGATTGCTGAGAAAGAGGTTGAGTACATGTTAGAACATGATATTATCAGACCCTCCAACTCAGATTGGAGTTCACCCTGTGTGTTAGTTCCAAAACCTGATGGAAGTACTAGATTCTGTACAGATTATCGCAAAGTCAATGGTGTAACTGGAACTGATTTGTTTCCAATACCTAGGATTGATGATTGTATCAACAGGGTAGGGCAAGCAAAGTTTCTGACTAAGATTGATTTATTGAAGGGTTATTGGTGTGTGCCTTTAACTGAGAGGGCCAAGAGCATCTCTGCTTTTGCCACACAATCTGGGTTGTACCAGTATGAAGTCCTACCCTTTGGAATGAAAAATGCCCCAGCCACATTCCAAAGGATGATACAGTCTACAATCGCCGGATTGCCACACACGGGTGCGTACATCGATGACCTGATCACATGGAGTGACTCCTGGGAAGAACATCTGAAAGATGTAGAGACGTTGTTCCAGTGCCTGACCCAGGCTAACCTGACTGTTAACCTGAACAAGAGTAACTTTGGTTGTGCTACCGCACATATCTTGGCTACGTCATAGGCCAGGGTAAGGTGGCACCCATAAATGCAAAAGTCCAAACCATCACGGACTTTCCAGTTCCTGACAACAAAAAGGCATTGCGCCGCTTCCTTGGAATGATCGGGTACTACCGCAAGTTCTGCAAGAACTTTGCTGAGATTGCTCTCAGTCTCACCAACCAACTGAAGGAAGGCGTAAAGTTCACTTGGGATGAAGTATGCCAAAGAGCCTTCGATCGCCTGAAGTCTCTGCTGTGTCACTTCCCCGTGCTCAAATCTCCTGACTTTAACAAACTGTTCTCCATTGCGGTCGATGCTAGCGACCAAGCTTGTGGAATCGTGCTCCTTCAGAGAAGTGACTCTGATGACATTGAGCATCCTGTGGCATACTTCTCCAGGAAGTTCAATCGCCACAAAAGGAACTATTCCACAACAGAGAAGGAGCTGTTGGCTCTGGTTCTATCTTTACAACATTTTCAGGTTTATGTTTGTACAGGGCAAAAGCCAATGATTGTGTACACTGACCACAATCCGTTAATGTTTTTGAGTAAGATGAAAAACGAGAATAGGAGATTGTTGAATTAGAGTTTGATTTTACAGGAGTTTGACTTGGAAATTAAGCATGTAAAGGGTACTGACAAGGTAATTGCTGATTGCTTATCCCGTGTTTGAGTAATTGTATATATCACGTGTTTTTTAGCATCTTGTATTTTATATATATATATATATATATATATGTATATATATATACACACAAGTGCCCACTCAACCATTTTTGTATTGAAAAGAAAAAATTTGCCTTTATGGCAAGTACTATGTACTATGCACTTTCTGGATGTTTCCTCCCAGTTGCCATCTATCATTGAAAAAATTACATCAGGATATAGTACCTGTTAATACTGAGATTATTTCTATGGTAGAACATAATTTTTGATGAAAAGTGGCGATAGGCTCAGTTAATCCTCAGCCCACGATTTGCAGAGCATTTAGCATGTTTGTTGTCTCACACACTATTTCTGTTTAGGAATTAACATCTGTATTTACAAGGAGAATATTTAACAGAAAGAGAAATTATATACCCACTAATTCTAGTCCATAGAAACAGTATACTGTTGTATTTGCATATTTCGCCTCATTAATGTCAGATTATTCTTCTGCATATCTCTTTGTTTTTAAACATACAGACACAAGTCTCTGCAATGAAAAAACCAAGCAGTAATTCTTGCTCACTCTTTGGAATGCAGGACTGATGTTTCCGCAGACATAGCCTTGAACAGAATGGCAGTGCTTAACATCTCTGAGATATTCTGATTGTGTTTATGCTAAAAGCGAATAACAACCTTTAAGTAATCAATGCATATTTATACTGATGTATTCTGCCTGCCAACCCACAAAATTGATTTTTGTGTCAGCATCTGTAAATCCAATGTTCTGTAGATTTTAGAAGATGGATAACAGAGTAACAGAATTTTATATATGTCCCTGGCAATGAACTGATTGTGTGAACTCCCCAGAGGTAATTGCATATAGGATGTCGGATAGTGCCAAGATGGCTCTGAGGGATTTAACTCAAAATCACTGTTCTTCCTGGTTTACAACTTCTGACAGTAAGCACTGGCTTCAATAATTTCTTAAATTTTGCATCAATTTTCTCCTATATTTTATTCATTGCTTATATATTTTGTTGATGAACTGATGATAAAAATAATAGTAACAACTAGACAATTCCCGCAGAAATTGTAAGAGTGGGCCTGGCCTCTGCTGGTCAGGACACAGGGATGCTGCTGGGACTAGTCAATTGTCTTTTTTGTCTCTGTCTATATTTTGTCTGCTTTTTTTACACGTAAAAAAACTAACGTATGCACTGACATATAAAAAAATTGGAACAGTGTTTAGTAGCAGTTCAGAGGCAAGGAAGAAGGTGCATTAACTTCTTAAAGACCCGTTTACATTACAGTTCAAAATATGTCCTTGACAGATGGGTAGTTGTCAAGCTGGGGGGGGGGGGGGGGGGTGTCAGAGGTGGTGTTGGGCGGGAACTCGGTCCATTTGGACCTGCAACAGATGCTTCTGTTAAAACAAGCAAGGGCTATGTTCACACTGCCAAATGTGGCCCAAATATAATTTTCTTATCCCCTTTGTGAATCAGGTCAGATTCTTTGATGATTGTGAAAAGGACAAGTCACATGGAAACTGATCTTTTCAAATCCTATCTGGGCCATTTTCAAATGTGTTACTGCATCAGATTCATATTGGATTTGAAGGCGGCCACTAGTGATGCGCGGGTCGGCCCTGAACCCCTGGGTCCCGCGGGTTGACCCGCGGGTCGGGCGGGGCGGGTCAATATTTTAATATCATTTAGTGGGTGCGGGCGGGTTGTTCCAAACAGTGGCGACATCTAATTCCCACGAAATTGCGAATAAAAAGTATAATATAATGCCACTTGAGGGCTCTAGACATGCAGCCTAGATAATATGCTCTTGTCAAACGATGTAACGCTACCTTAAGCAGGATTGAATGCCATTTATACCTCTCCCTTTTCCTACTCTCGATGTACACGCACTCACTGGTGCGCAGCTTAATCCTCAACGATTAGACTAAGGATCTAAAGGTTGAATGATTGTTCATCTTATAAATCGTTCAGCAGTCAGCATCGAAATATTATATAGTAGTGGTAATTTTACTGACCTGTGGGTCCAAACAACACATAGACAAAAACATTTTTTCGCCACTTTACAGTGAAAGGCAAATCACAATTCTTATTCAAAAATGAAATCAACTTGTTGATGTGCTTGCGTTTATCAGCTACGTGTTCTCTGACAGCAGAGTGTGAACTGCCATCGGCAGTAAACACACTTCTTAGATATACCTATCTATAACACGATTCTACACACATATCACCCAAACGAAGAGGTAACTTATCATTACTGGAGCATGTATGGTCATAAACTTAGTCTTGCTCTTATTAATTGCCATAGCATGAGACAAAGAATAATCGTGTAAAACTCCATGGTGGCCAAAGCTGTTCTCTGCATCCCAGCAACTAGCGCAACAAGCGAGTGAACCTTCAGTTCGGCTGGCCGTTTCCAGGAAGCGCACTGTAATCGCTTAAATCCTGGCACTGTTGACTTGATTTTGTTTTTGCATAGTTCGGGAAAAATACGCCTAGGCCTACATTATAAGCTGTGTTGAAAAAATAGCATATAAGCCCCCCCCAAAACAATCTTGAAATAAATATACGAGGAAAATAAAATTTCCTCGCAGACAGGTTATTGCAACACTGTATGGGAGAGTAGGCGATAGCGCCAGTGCGCTACTGTCATGTTAATTTTGTTCCAATAAAACAGTCTGTTTGCAATATTTTGCCTGATGCCATTTCGTTTGGTTGCAAAGATCAGAAATCACGATAAGGTTCAATTAATAGACCGGGCCTAAACTTTGTATTTAGAATTCCAGCCAAAAGCCAAATGTATGTTGTGCTCCACTCAAATCCATAGCGTAACAGAAGAATCGTTTTTTCCCATTGCAAATCATGTCACACAGACCCACTGTATTCTTTTTCTCTTGCCTTCTTTTGTGTCGGATCGGGTTGGGTTCGGGTTGAAAATCAGTGCGAGTTTTAGCGGGGCGGGCGGGGCGAGTTTGCTGCGGGCAGTGGCGTAGGTATTGCCGGTGCCGCCGGTGCGCTGAACCTACGCGCTTGCTCGTGAAGTGTTCTTTTTTGAGAGATCAGCTAACCCATTAGCTTAGTATCAGAGGTGAAAAGTCTTGAGCACCATGTTGAGCAGCACAAAAGCGGTGCTCAAAACAGAAAAGAAAAAAAGAGCTCGATGTACGGTACTCCAAATTGGCGAAATTGAATACATTTTTCGATCAGTCACCTGGTCCAGATCCAGCTCTTGCTAGTGTTGTGAATGATAGCGGCGACACGCAGCAGTCAGACTTAGAGGCTAATGCTACCACCTCATTGCCCTCTTGCTCAACGACTTTGCAGAGCAGAAGGCACCCACAGTTAACTTCTGAATGGGTGAGTGCAGTTTTTTTATTAGGCTACTGCAAGTGATCAGCTTGCCGGTTGTGGTTAAATGGCTGCTGTGCCAGGATGTGTGTCTATCTATCTGTTTACTTATTGATTTGGCCACTGTTGTGCTGTTAGGGAAATACGGTTGACTGTTCAGCCGTATGGATCTTTTTTGCATTTTGATTGGCAATGTATTGTCACTGTTGTTCATGGTTCAAACAGCCTAACGTGTTGTGTGATGTAGAGATGCAGTGCAAATATTCATTGTCCATGGTTCTAATAGCCCTAATAATTATGGGTGTCTTCGTTTTTCAGAAAACTGATTTTTCTTAATTACTGATTTGGATACCTACTGGCTCACTGTAGCTGAGGTGGTTGGCTACAGAGGACGATTGTTTCTGTGAATATCCAATAACTGGTGCGGGTGGCTCATCTAGTGATAGAATATTGTAACTACGAGCATAAATTTGCAGCTCCCTGTCCCCGCACTAACATACCCTGCTGCCGAGCACCGTTGTTCCAGATAAACCTTAAACGATGAATTGCGCTCATATTTTAATTTGTAACGAAGTGGCTAGTGTCAAAGTAACGAAGTAAAATGATAATTTTTAAGTTTTAAATGTTGTAGAGTAAAAGTCCAGGTTTATAAAATAACTCAGGTTAAGTACAAATCCTCAAAAAACTAAAGCTCTGTTACGATTTACATGTATTTCGGGGGGAGGGGGGGGGGTTGGGGGCTAGCGCCATTCTCGCACCGGGGCCCAGCGCCTCTACGCTACGCCACTGGCTGCGGGTGTTAAAAAACCTCGACCCGCGCATCACTAGCGGCCGCGATCTGAACAGCCCAGTTGCGTTGAATCAAAGAGTATTATGTGAACAGCAAAACAAAAAATCCGATTTGAGCAATACATCGGAATTAGGGCCAGTTTCAACTGATTTTTGACAGTTGGAATTGTCAGGACGCTGTGCATTGAGCCATAAAGGGAGGGAAAAGGCGATTTTAACCATACTTTGGGGTAAAGTCATTGAACTGTTTTTTTTTTTTTAAATCAGATTTGACTGCTGATTGGACATGTGTGGGTTTTTGTCTCTGCGATCATTAATAGTGAAGTTATGGTTATTGCCCTATTCAAAACATGGGAAGCCTAGTTTGCTGCTAGGCAGTTGCTAAGGTGTTCCAGGTGGTTTCTAGGGCATGATTGGCAGTTACTATGGTGTTTTAGGTGGTTGCTGGGTCATTGCTAGGTGTTTGCTATGGTGTTCTGGGTGGTTGCTAAGGCATTGCTTGGTGGTTGCTCTGGTGTTCTGGGTGGCTGCTAGGGCATGCTAGGCGGTTGCTATGGTGTTCAGGTTGGTTGCTAGGTGGTTGCTTTGGTTTTATGGGTCATTGCTTGGGCGCTGCCAGGCAGTTGCTATGGTGTTCCAAGTTTTTGCTAGGGCATTGCTAAGTGGTGGCTATGGTGTTCTGGGTGGTTGCTAGGGCATTGCTAGGCAGTTGCTATGGTGTTCAGAGTGGTTACTAGGTCATTGCTATGGTGCTCTGGGTCGTTGATAAGGCATTGCCAGGCGGTCACCACGGTGTTCCGGGTTGTTACTAGCGCATTGCTAAGTGGTTGCTATGGTGCTCTGGGTGGTTGCCAGGGCATTACTAGGTGGTTGCTATAGTGTTCCAGGTGGTTGTTAGGTGATGGCTAATGTGTTCTGGTTGGTTGCTAGGGTGTGCTAGGCAGTTGCTATGGTGTTCCGGGTTGTTGCTAGGGTGCTGCTAGGCAAGTGCTATGGTGCTGCAGGTGGTTGGTAGGTTGTTGCTAGGCGGTTGCTATGGTGTTCTGGGTGGTTGCAAAGGCATTGCTAGGTGGTTGCTAAGGTGTTCCAGTTGGTTTCTTCGGTGTTCCGAGTGGTTGCTAGGCGGTTGCTGTGGTGTTCTGGGTGGTTGCTAGCACGTTGCTTGGCAGTTGCTATGGTCTTCTGGGTGGTTGCTAGGTGGTTGTTATGGTGCTCTGGGTGGTTGCTAGGGCGTTGCTAGGCAGTTGCTATGGTGTTCCGGGTGGTTGCTAGGGTGCTGCTAGGCAATTGCTATCGTGCTGCAGGTGGTTGGTAGGTTGTTGCTAGGCGGTTGCTATGGTGTTCTGGGTGGTTGCAAAGGCATTGCTCGGCGGTTGCTAAGGTGTTCCAGTTGGTTGCTAGGTGGTTGCTTCGGTGTTCCGAGTGGTTGCTAGGTGGTTGCTATGGTGTTCTGGGTGGTTGCTAGCACGTTGCTTGGCAGTTGCTATGGTGTTCTGGGTAGTTGCTAGGTGGTTGTTATGGTGTTCTGGGTGGTTGCTAGGGCGTTGCTAGGCTGTTGCTATGGTGTTTTAGGTGGTTGCTAGGCGGTTACTATGGTGTTTTTGGTGGTTGCTATGGCGTTGCTATGCAGTTGCTATGGTGTTCTGGCTGGTTGCTTGGGCGTTGCTAGGCTGTTGCTATGGTGTTCCAGGTGGTTGCTAAGCGGTTGCTATGGTGTTTTGGGTGGTTGCTAGGGTGTTGCTAGGCTGTCGTGATGGTGTTGCCGGTGGTTGCTAGCTGTTGTTATGGTGTTTTGGTTGGTTGCTATGGCGCTGCTAGGCTGTTGCTATGGTGTTCTGGGTGGTTGCTAGGTGGTTGCCATGGTGTTCTGGGTGGTTGCTAGGGCATTGCTTGGCTGTTGCTATAGTATTCCAGGTGGTCGCTTAGCGGTTGCTATGGTGTTCTGGGTGGTTGCTTTGGTGTTCTGGGTGGTTGCTAGGGCGTTGCTGGGCAGTTGCAATGTTGTTCCTGGTGGTTGGTAAGGTATTGCAAGACATATTTCATGATGTTCTGGGCTTTTGCTAGAGCGTTGCTAGGCTGTTGCTATGGTATTCCTGATGGTTGCTAAGGCGTTGCTTGGCAGGTGCTATGGTGGTGTGGGTGATTGCTTGTGCGTAACTTGGCGGTTGCTATGGAGTTCTGCCTGGTTGCTTGGTTGTTTTTGTTTTCTCAAAGCTGTTAGGGTAGTGGCGATCAAAATATTTCTGGAATAATATTAACAATAATAATAATATAGATACAGAATAATATACTGGGGAGAGTAGTGGGCCTGCACTCAGCTCAGGCCCACTAATAATTGATGGAATAGATGTAGAAGCAGTATTGGTAATAGTAGTTTCAGTAGTAGTAATCTTAGTTATTAGTAGAAGGAGTTGTCGGAGAAGAAACTGTAGTGGCCATTGTAGGAGTATTAGTGCCGTTAAATATCATTTTGCTCTTTTTGGGTATAAGCAAGTGCCATTAAACTAGTATTCTGGGTTTTAGTTTGCGAAACTCTCTGGTGAATGCCTTTAGGCTTGCTCCAGGACTGCACATCCCAAAAAAGTATACAGAGGAACAGCTTTGGTTATGATGTTTTGCGCTTTGAAAGCAAAATTGACATGCATTTAGTATATTGTATGCTGCATGTTAACAATTCTCATTTCATTCGACCTCCTAATTTCTAATTTATTTCATGTTGAATATTTATATTTCTCAGTTTATGGGTTAAGCTAAGATGGCAATAGTTAAAAACTGATGTTTAAAAAAACAATAAATAAGCCAGATATCCAGGTTACTCTGTATTATTTGCTGTAATAGCAGTCTTACGGCAAATACTGTCCAGCATCAGCTTGCACAATCTGTCCAACATCAAGATAATTGTCCGTTTTCCCACAATATCATGAAAACCTATTAAAGGCATCAATAAATGTCATTAAGAGCCAAGCTGGGAAAATGGTCTCATTTTAAATGGAAGCTGGTTCTGTACCCGGGGAATGTTGTTACTACCTCTCATAAATTACATTCTGTACACTGGGTGTTTTCCCTGTGATAAAGTACAGCAACTGTGTAAAAGGGGTGGTCTGCCCAGCTTTTCAGATATATCCTATGAAACTTAAAATAAATAATAAGTGCAAACACAATACTATGGGTAATTATTTATGCTGGCGGGGGTCTAACATTTATCAGATCCCTTACAAATTGTTTCCCCATCATATTTAGTTACAAAGGGCTTTGCTCATTATAGCCATTACTCTGTTGGATTTTGAATTGCCTTTGCATTTTTTAATTCTATCACAGTAGTACACTTGTGAAATAGATTAAAATAGAGATTAAACAAAAAATTATGAAGAGCAAACATTACTGGTTTTGCCACTGCCCATCAGAAAAAATAAATGATGCCAAAAACACAAATCAGAGGAAATATGTATGATGCCTTATAGACTGCAAACGTCATTTTTCACCATTGACCAAGAACATGTTTGCCATGACAGCATTCATATAAGTAAAATAAGTAAAACCCACTTGGGTTACATTAGGTTGCTTTTTTTGCCTCTCATCTGAGAAACACAGTCATCTGCACACATACATGCGCATACTCACATACACACGTACACTCAATCAGACACACACACATGCTCACATACACAAATGACTTTGGGTCTCATTTATCCCTTTCAACAATCTTTAGCAAAGCCTGATTTTTTTAATGGCTCAACAGATTATCTTGCCCGAGTACCCTAAGGTATGAGGTGTGTTGAGAGTGTATCTGTCACTAGATCTGTTTGGAAGCCCGCCAGGGCAGCACTGATTTCAAATCAGCAATATTCAACATGTTCAATATTTACAATCCTATATAGGGTGTTTTGGGGTCCAAATCATTCAGTGAGTATGCTTCCCACATACTAAAAGACCAAAAAAAAAACCCCCAGAAATATACGAGATTATGCCATTATATGCGGGTTCCACCTTAAGAGATTTAGAAAATCTGTTACTCCAATAGAGAATGGTCTCATTTTAATTATCTAAATCTCTTAAGATGGAACCCACATATAATGCCAAAACACACCTGTTAACTATTCCAGCCAAATGCATCTAATAATGTCCAAAATTGGAAAAATAAACACTAAAAACAATAATGCAACCTTTGAGTTTATCCACTATCAACAGAATGACCAGGGCCTTCTATGGGCTGCAAAACCATACATGAAGTCATAAAATCATTTTCCCAGGGAAGCCTGTGCCCACATTTTTTAAGGATTTCGCTTCGTACACAGTTCAGGTGCACGGAGGACAGGAAGTTGAGGACTGGAATCAGGTGCAAGGATGGACTTGGTTGTTTATTATGCATACTGTGCAACAGAAGCCACGCACAAAGCAATACAAAAAAAATAGGAAGTGAGGTTCCTTAACCCCTTCCTATGGAGGGTGATATGAGCCATAATTAAATACAATACACACATTGAAATACAATGCACTTATTGAAATACAATACACATCTCGAAAATACAATACATGTGTAGCAATAAATACAATACAAAAATGCTTAAATACAATACACATCTTGAAAATACAATACATGTGTAACAGTAAATACAATACAAAAATGCTTTGTTTTTCAACGTGAGTCAGGAATATTTGTGCCAAAATTAATACAACTGTATTGTATTTTCAATAAGTGTATTGTATTTCAATTTGTGCAATGTATTTAATTTTGTCATGAATAATCCTGACCGACATTGAAAAACAAATTATGTTTGTATTGTATTTATTGTTACTCATGTATTGTATATTCGAGGCATGAATTGTATTTCGAGCTCTGTGCCAAAAGCCTCGCAAAAAAAGACTGCTTTTAATTAGCTAGGCTGTATTCAGTTAGCAGCCTACTGAAAATGATACTTATGAGACATCGTACAGCGATGTGCGCCGTTAATTTATGTCTGAATAGAAGTTAATGATCTACCTAATCAAAATAAGGTTTTTTTCTTTTTTCATTTAATGTTAACTTGTTTCGAATATTTGAACGTCAAATAGCGAAGCAGTGCATCGCTGAGGTGTAAATTCTCACGCAACTTCGAACGAACAGTGATGAACCGTCGGACCATGGTCAGACATCCTACTTTTGTTTTATTGAAACACCTGACGGACATGGTCTGTCGAAGGACCGACTTTTCACTCGACTGATGGTCTGACCCGGTCCAATAAGCAAAGTTTATTGAAACAGTCCCCTGGAGATAAATGAGTTTCTTGGTTTCTGTTACACCTAGCAAAATGCCAGTGCTCTCACGTTGCTATGGTTATAGGTTGATAGCGGATGAATTTCGCACTTCGAACGGTGAAACTAACGCAGCCGAGCTATCTTTGCTGTTTCACGGTTTTAATTAACACCTGCCAGCTAATCAGACAAGTGTATTCACCCAGACCATCATATACATCAGAGTTACCAACCGTGCGTGACTTAGGCACTCTATGGAATGCCTCGTCCAGTCATATTAATTGGTCGGGGCTCATTGACTAAAATTTACATAGTGCCAAAACCGCACATGGAAATACAATGCACGCATTTTTGTATTGTTTTTATTGTTACATTTGTATTGTATTTTCAAGGTATGTATTGCATTTCGAGGTGTGATATGCATTCATTTTGGCATGAATATTCCTGATAGACATTGAAAAAGAAATCATTTTAGTATTGTATTTCTTGTTACACATGTATTGTATTTTTAAGGTGTGTATTGTATCTTCAAGGTGTGTATTGTATTTAACCATTTTTTTTTGTATTTATTGCCACACATGTATTGTATTTTCGAGATGTGTATTGTATTTCAATGAGTACATTATATTTCAATGTGTGTATTGTATTTAAATGTGGCACAAATCACCCTCCATACTTTCTGCAGATGTAGACGCTGGCGTCTATAGATATGCAAATTTAAGCACTTAGTTACAGTACTCGACCACGAGATGGCACTCCCGGATCAGCTATTGAATATTAACAAGCAGGCAGAGCTGAAACGCGATTTAGAGCATGGAGAAGTTCCCTCCAATCCCTGTTTTTCAGGAGTAGCATCAATTAAACTCCTCAGCTAAGCCTGATGTGCAAACTGGTCAACATCCTTGCCCATCGATCCAGTAGTTTTAAAAAATTATTACTTGCGACAGAAAAGGGTACTCTAGTACTCTGTAGCAACCATTTTAGCTACAGTGAGCCAACAGTATTCCAATTAGTGGCTAAAAAAATACGTTTTGTGAAGCAAAAAAACCAACATAGCATTGATTCTCTCGCATTCTACTGTCAATTACAGTCATCACACACAAAAAATGCATAGTTCCCTCCCATGGATTAACGCGTATATTCCTCCATTGACAAATTCACTGCTCCCTTCTATTCACCCAAGTACTGGTGTCTATAGCCAGTCACTCAATTATATACTCAGATTCATCTGCGTAACTCAACAATTATAGTTCACGCCCTCGTGAAGCTTCCCCGGTAACGATGTATTGATAGACTCGTTTCTTATCCAATTCCAGAGTGTTTAAACTTTCCTCAATAACTGAAATACATTGATCGGACAATAAGAATGGGATACAAAGCTAAGTGTAAAAGTAAGGTCAGTTGTGTTCTTCGAATGTTGGCCACAGTTGCGTAGCTGAAAATGATGCGATATCAAATAAACAAAGACACTCGAAACCGGCCTGAAGTGTTCAGTTTCATTTACGAGATACATGTTGTATGGACGCGGTCAATGGGAATTATTCCGAATGAAACAGTACTGGAGGGTTCCTTCTACCCAATACATCTGTCTCTGGAGAAGGTATCAATAAAGAAAACAGGTTATACTTCTACTCTGCTTGCATTTTGCTCAATATGGCTTTTTGCTGTAGAATTTATACCACGTTTAAAGACATCAAATGCCGAGGTTTTCGTTTCTCCAAATGCATGCAGCCCACGCATGTTGGTAGATCCCTCGGTTCGTTCATTACACCATTCTGTTGAATATGGAGGCATATGTCGCTTGATTTTTCCTGAAAGTGACATTTCTGTTCTGGTAAAATAAGGTGTATTTCAGAATTCAGATATTACTGAGTTAGTGAGTTTTTACCCTTATAAGGGGTAAGGTTATGAGCTCGAATGTGACAGCGGTTAGCTTTTCATTGCAGCGTGAATGTTATAGCTGTTTAATCAGCACTTTATTTGTTGCTTGGGGGACTTCGAAGAAAAATGGACAATATTGTTAACTTTATTATGGAGAAAAGGCATGTTTTGTGTTTGGAGAGGTCACTGGTGACCAATGATGTTTAACTGGACTTATATTGATAAATTCATGCTAAACCCAACCAGAAAATCATTAGTTCATGCTGAATTTCATGCCCCAAAAGTTAATTTGTGTTAAATATGATTAATGTATGATTTGACAGTGAACCATTTTGATGGATCTCAGACTTTGGGGAGACACCTGGATAGCTATCTAATTTAGCTCACAACAAGCAGATAATCTAAAAATGTAATGTTCAAGATGTATTGAAGTTGTGGTCATGAAGTTTATGATTCCAGAAATTAATAGATTTAAGCCTCAGCAGTTTTTCATTTGTCAGTATTTTTTTTTTTTTTTTTGCTATTTCAATGGTGAATTCTCATGAAGATTTATTTATGTCTGCAGCCCCTTTTCTCCACCAAAATCATAAAAATAAACTGAAATATGATGGGAGACTAAATGCTTCAAGTGTCTAGACTCAATTGAGCCAAAGTTTTTCTGTCTGTAAAGCTGCAATCTTTAATTATAAAACCTTGAATCAGGTAACACCTAAATAGCCAGATTTGGCTTCTGCGCAAAGGGGTTAGTATAAAGTGCTGAAAAAACAATAAACAACACTAAATTAAAGTTAGAGTAGTTATACATGTGAAACACAAGGTTTCTATCGATGCAAGACTAGGAATACAACACAGGCATGCAGTTACGAGACTTTGCAATGTCAACGTGTGAAGCTCGATTGCACTCTGCCACCACATCGTGGAAATAAGAAACAGATGCTTGAATGACGTGAGGAATGCAGTCCATGATGCGAGATCAGTAAGACACCAATAGCGAGGTGCAGGGGAACAGGGAGTTTATTAAAGCAAAGAAAACAGGCACGTGAGCCAAAAAAACACTTGGCGCACAGTGTTGCAAAAATCCAACTAAGGTAAGCTTCACAGAGCTACAAACTCAAAAGTCCAAACAACAAAAAACAAAAACCACTGGAACCTCCAGGGAGAAAACCATGAACAGAAAAGAATAATCAGGCTTTGAATACAAATAACATATATATATGTTATGGCTATAAGAAAGATGTAAACACAAGGGCATGAACCACGGTGAAACTAAAAGGACTTGAGACTCTGTCTGCCAACCAACTTCCACCGACTCCAAATAAAGGGACGAAAATCAGGACACATGAGGGGCAACACCTGGAGAAGAAACAATGGGCAAGGCAAGATCATGAGACAAGGACAGAGATAGGTTGACATGACTTGCTCATTAAGAAAATGAGCGTGCTCAGCTTAAGTACCAATGAAGCATGCAGATTGGAAGGAAGCATGAATGTTAAAACAGAAAAGCACAGCAAGAGCTTGAAATAGTTCATTGTCATGATTCCTGCTTTGCTATCTAAATCAGTAGTATTAGTAATGTGCCTGTCTAAGAATCGCACCTCCCAGACTGTTAGTTAATGTTAGTAACTTAAAAACAGTTAATTGCCAATTAAGCTTAGGCAGCCCTGAATCCAGCATGGCACAGAAGGAAGGGGGAAATACCAAAAGCCAACCAGAGCTCTGAAGCTTGCGAAAACGAAGACATGGGGCGGAACACAAGTGGTGGAGTGGCTGGGCAGACCTGGCAAAACAAAAGACATGGAAAAGAAAAAACATGAACAATAAACATGAACTATGAAATGTAATATCCTAATGCAAAGACTGTTAAAACCATGACATGAGTAATGACTATGAACTATGAAACCTGGCACAAGAAACTGTTAAAAACCCAAATATACTGTCCTGGCTAAAGGACCCAGGACCCTGGAACACAACAGTCCAGGTCTTAGTAGACCGGTGAACTGGATAACTGGAGGCATGGTCTTACACATCGGTTCATCCTGGCGGTCACTCTTAAGTACAACTGCAGATTACTTAATTTAATTAGTAAAACATCTTTATGCACTCACTGTACTAAAAAATGTTGAGTTGATTTAAATAAAATTAAACAACCACCACAGTGATGTTCAATAACTTTATCAAGCCAATAAACTTATACTCAGCGCCATTAAAAACGCACAGGTGAGGTATATACTGTATTTGCGGCAAATTGAAAAATCGATTGATTTTTATTGCTTTTCCAGTGAGGCCTAAGAGGAAATAAAGAAAAGCATGTGGAATCGTAATCCTGACGCGTACCACGTGCATGCACCAAACACTTCTGTAATAAAAACATTGAGCTATTCATGATGTGTACAGTGGCACATTTCTTTTTGGTGTGATCAATGGCCTACAAAAAGCCAACAAATAAACTAAAAATGCTACTGCATCAAGAAAATGGCATGGCTTGTGACATGGGAGAGAGAGGCGCCCGTGTGCACACGTTTTGCTCACGAAGACGGCGTCAAATGGTACTTGCGCTGACCCTCAATCGTCTCGGACTCTTCATCTCATGATCAGTTTTCGTTGCTGTCCGGAATCTGTCGCGTACAGGCTGTAACCAGATGTGCTGCTCTTGAGCACTCGTGGCTGCCCTAAGCGGGGTCGGTCAGTGACAGAGCCTGTCTTCCATTCTCAGATAGACAGCCGACTGATTGTTGAACGGTGACAGTTCAAATGACGCATCACCTCTCGGCGGCTGAGGTCTGCAGAGCTCCAAGCAGGCAAGTTAAAGCTGCAGTTGGTAAGTTTTAGAAAAGTAACTTTTTGTCATTTTTGCTAAAACTGTCACTCTGTACAGCCAGTATGACATAAAACTAGTACTCTGTAATTAAAAAAAAGGCTCCTTTAAACCCACCTAATGCTCCTACTGCAATTTTAAAGAATCGTTTTGGACCGACCAAAAAGAACCAATTAGAGCCAGGATGGTGGCTGACAGCCGTCAAACAGTGCACATGCACGCGCTCCAGACAGCCCCCTCCCCCTTCCTCCTCAGTTCACGCCAGTGCTCAGTCAAGTTCAAATCTCCAAGCGCGGGTTCAGGAGCTTAGAGCCATCAGCCAGGAAAAAAATGCAGATACCTCAGTTACCAGAAACAGCGCACATGGCTAAGCCAGAAGAAAAAAAGCACAAAAGAAAGAATTTAATAAAACCAGAATGAACATCGGATTGGATTTTTAGAAGTGGAGGGGACTCCGTAATCTGGAAGGATTAAAAACTGACGCAGAGTTTGCAACTTTTCTCCTTGACAGGTAAACCCCTGCTTTATTTGTTGGTTCATTTTTGCTTTGCGAGTCAGCGATCATGTCAGCGATGCTGACTCGCAAAGCAAAAACCTAATTATAATCTAATAATTTTTCGGTACTGAATATAGCCCATTATTTTGTCGCTTTTAGATTGCAGGGGGAGAGAAGCCATGTCTTCAACTGCCACTTGATTATTCTTAAATTGGAAAACATGTGAATGAAGGAAAACCATCTAGAATTTGCCAGGCCTAATTATTATCCCTCGCCGCGCGATTAGCGCGAAGCGGGGGAAATAGCATTGGGCTCCGTCTGTACGGACACATAAAAGTGAGGCGGCGGGGGATATTGCCATGTTAGTGGCAAACACTTGTTTTCAATAAAGGGAGGGATATTAGCCCCAGTGTTGCAGTGCCGAAAAACCTCGCCGTGCCGAAAAGCCTCGTCCGTCTGGGCAAACAAGGCTTTTCGGCACGCAGAGCTTTTGGGCACGGGACATTGTGCATGCAGATATACCTTGAGGTTTTCCAGCACAAGGTTTTTCGGCACGGAACACCCTGGAATTTTCAGGTCTAACGACGCACCGGTTTGTTGGCCTGCAGTGTTGACTGTTCGCAACAATAACATTTCGCCTCGGTAACTTGGCCGCTTTCATAATGTGAATGTGCAAAATCTCTTCGCAGTTGCATGGATAACAATTCGCGTGCACAGCAGCTTTCTTGGGGAGGGTCTGAGGAGTGCAGTGGAGAGGGAGGAGGAGGGATCTGAAAGTTGCTTTTTTTGACATTTTTGTGCGAAGTCCTCCCTCTCCTCAAAGTTACCAACTGCAGCTTTAAGTGCTAATAGTTCAAGTGACAAAGAGCGCTGAATGAAATAAGTGACAATTGAACAAATAGTAGACAACAAAAGAGACCAGTGAAGTTAAAAAAAGAGAACTAAATGACATTCAAAGTGGATGTGACATCAGGAGAGTCAAACTGAGGGCAGTGGAGTGGGAGAAAGGTGGAACCTGAATAGGTGGGTTTTCAGGTTGCGCTTTAAGTAGTTCAAGGACATTCTCCACAAGAAGATCATTCTACCCACAGGGAGCTGTTATTTGCTGTTATATCGTTACTTACAGCTTGTGGCTCCGAGCACTTGATCGATGCAGCTGCTTCAGGTTTGAAATGCAGCTGAAACGCTTATCCGGTGTCGAATTGTCCTTTATTAACAAAGCTGTGTTGGGTGAAATGCTGAGCACAAGCAGCTAACGTTCCCTTTGGCCGTGGCTGTTTCCTGCCAGCAAAAAAAGCTTCCCAATGATTTCTGAAGGCATCGTTTTTTGGACGAGAAATAGGTGTTTTTTGGAAGAGAAATAGGTGCTTTTCTTTGTGTCCAAAAGTAGACGGACAAGCAGCTTTGGGAGAGATACTGACTGTTATGTGCTGTGTGTTTGGATTTGTCTTTCTTTTGCACTTCCCTGCCTTTCCCCTGCCATCACCATCCACCAAGTCCTGCCTCCCAGACCACACCCTTCAAGCCCCGCCTTCACCAGTCCCAGAGTCACCTCATCATTCAAATCAACCAACCAGAACCCGCCACCGCCTTTAAAAGACCTGGACTGTTTGCTCATCAAGAGATTTTGCTTTTGGTTTTCCTAAAATGTCATTTTATGTCTTGTGATCCAGTGTCTTAGTTGTATTAACCATTATATGTTTCATTGTTGTTTATGTACACTGCCAAGCCTTGGGACAGGTAAGACTGGGAGCTCCTATACATATGCCCGTAGGCTATGTTAATGTATAGACACACTAGTCTTTAGGGGTGGTTGCCAACCGATGTACGTTATTGCTAGACAGAGTAGTTAGGCTTTTGTTTGTAACATTAGTGTAGAAAACTCTTTGTGTTAGTTAGCTTGTTTTTGGTTATTTTGGCAACATCCAGCGTCCTTTGACTCTGGTAGTGTGTCTTGACTGTCTTTGTGTATCCTACCCCTGTACATCCAGCCACAATCAGTAAACACTTGAGCACTAGTCTCTGCATTGTTGGTGTTTTATTATTATTTTTACTGTTTTCCCACCTATTACCCATTTTTAACACCTGGCCCATTTCACCACAACCAGTTACCTACCCCATGCACCCCTAGGTCCATGGGGGTTGTAACATATTTGGGGGCTCGTCCGGGAGCGATTGTGATAGGCCGGTAGTAATAGATTTCTGTAACAGAAAAATAATATTGTGTGGTTGGTTGTTGGACAGTAGTGCAGTAGGAAAATGGCTACTTTTGACATTCAAGCCTTTCTAAACAACCCGACCAGTGAAGCACTGGATCAGTGTCGCAAAATTGACCTGCTTCAATTAGCAGAGCATGTGGGTTATGTGGTATCTCGTGCTCTCCGGAAGGGAGAGATTAAATCGCAGGTGAGGGACAAGTTGGTGGAATTAAAAATTCTTACCTCGCCTATTGCTGTGTGTCCTCCTGGTCAGCCGGTTGTGTCACCTTTTAAGCCTGTGGTGAGGCCAGAGTCGCCTCAGGGTGCTGGAATTTCCACTTCCATGGAAGTGAAGGAGGAGGTTCCTCGGATAACCCCTCCACCTACATTGCCTAGGTTTGAGCCATTCTCGCCAAGTTTTTACGGGTCAGGGAGTGATCCAAGACTAAAGGTCCGTATTGCCCGGTTGAAGCTTGAAGCAGAGGAGAAGGCTCGTAAGGCACAGGCTGAGGCACAGAGACTGGAACAGGAATTTCAGCTAGCGATGCGCAAGCTGGAATTAGAGGCACAGGTTAAGATGCGGCAGCTGGAGTTGCAAAATGCCGCAGAACAGAGTTCCACCGTGGTAACCTCAGATATATCCCCACCGCTTGGTTTTGCTGGCTATGATGTCAGGAGACATGTGGCTCTACCCTCTTTCAGGGAAACTGAGGTAGATGCCTACTTTCAAACATTTGAACGTTTGGCTGCAGCACTGAAGTGGCCCAAAGAAATTTGGACAACCTTGCTACAGTGCAAGCTAATAGGAAAAGCTCAGGAGGTGATGGCTACGCTAACTCTTGAAGAGAGTATGGATTATGAGACTGTAAAAGCTGCCATCCTTCATGTTTACGAATTGGTCCCTGAAGCTTACAGACAGAAATTTAGAAATAAGAAAAAGACATCTGCCCAATCATTTGTGGAGTTCGCTAGAGAGAAGGGAGTTCTGTTTGATAAATGGTGTGCTGCGAGTAAGGTGGACAACTTTGAGACTCTTCGGGAATTAATTTTGCTGGAAGAGTTTAAAAGTTGTGCTCCTGAACGCCTGGTTGTTTATCTAAATGAACAGAAGGTGATGTCCTTATCAGAAGCTGCAATATTTGCAGATGAGTTCACACTCACGCACAAAAACGTGTTTGGTGCTTCACATGAAGTGAAAACTAGTGTCTCCAGCAGTACTAAAGATGGTGAACCTCCTAAAGATTACAAATCTTCACCAACACGGTATAAAGAGCAACGTACTTGTTTTTATAGTCATAAAGTAGGACGTGTCATTGCCAATTGCCGTGCTGCTGCAAAGAAAAATGCTGAATCAACTTAGCCTACAGGTTTTGTTAGAACCGTTAAGCAATCAGCTCCTGAGTTAAATGGCCCTGAAAATTAACCTGAGGAAGGTTTTAAGCCGTTTATATTTGAAGGTTTTGTTTCTGTTTCCGGTGAACCGACTGAGCAAAAACCTGTGCGCATTTTAAGAGACACAGGAGCCTTGCAATCTTTTGTGCTGGCTGATGTGCTTGCAATATCAGATGCAACATATAGTGGCGCTAATGTGATAGTACAGGGAATTGACATGACTTTCCTCACTGTTCCCTTACACAAAGTGCATGTAAAGACTGAATTAGTGACTGGTTATTTTAATGTGGCTGTACGGACCGCTTTGCCAGTACCAGGCGTTGATTTCATTATGGGAAACGATATTGCCGGCGGTAAAGTGCGTCCAGTACTCGAGATTGTAAATAAACCTGTTTCGTGCACAATGTCCGTGTCTAAATCACTTCCTAGTGTTTTCCCTGCTTGTGCGCTAACTAGAGCTCAATCAAAGAAATGGGGCGAGGAAGTTGATTTATCGCAATCTATTTTAGCGTCCACTTTTGCTGAGGAAATTCCTTTCACAAAACTTAAAGTGCCCCGTGTTGAAACGGAAGCATGTGCAGAGAAAGAACCCCAATATTTTGGTGATAAAGATAAATTATCCACGGAGCTTACCTCAATTGAATTAGCTGTCTGTCGCGAACAACTTGTTGTTGATCAGAAAAGTGACTCGTCCTTGCGTTATTGCTTTGAGATGGTGGTTAATCCTGATGCTTTGAAGGAAAAGTCAATCGCTTACTTTCTGGATGATGGGCTGTTAATGCGGAAGTGGTCGACTTCTTTAACTATGGGAGCTGAGTGGGGTGTGGTTTTTCAAATTGTGGTACCTGCCCAGTATCGACCGCAAGTCCTATTGTTGGCACATGAAAATCCATGGTCCGGTCATTTGGGAGTCAGAAAAACCTACAATCGTGTGTTGAGGCATTTCTTTTGGCCAGGACTTAAAAGTGATGTGGTAAAACATTGTCGGTCTTGTCACATCTGTCAGGTCACAGGGAAACCTAACCAGGTTGTTCCGCTGGCTCCACTCTGTCCAATCCCAGTACTGGGAGAGCCCTTTCACACGTTATAGTTGATTGTGTGGGTCCGCTTCCTAGGACTAAGTCTGGTCAACAATTCCTGCTCACTATATTGTGTACAGCGACTAGATTTCCAGAAGCCATTCCATTGCGAACAATTACAACTAAAAATGTGATCAAAGCGTTGACCAAATTTTTTTCTTTCGTGGGATTTCCGCGAGTTATCCAAACGGATCAAGGGCACAAATTTCCTCTCAAAACAATTTAAACAATTTCGACAGTCCTTGGCTATTAAGCACCATATATCAAGCGCGTATCACCCCGAGAGTCAGGGGGCGTTGGAGCGCTGGCATCAAACCCTAAAATCGACTCTCCGCAAATTTTGTTTGGAGACGGGGAATTGTTGGGATGAAGGGGTCCCATTCATTCTGTTCGCGTTAAGAGAGGCGGTACAGGAATCGTTAGGGTTCAGTCCGGCTGAATTGGTATTTGGACATACTGTTAGGGGTCCGTTAAAAGTTTTAAAGGAACAATTTGTGTCTGATTCGAATACTAAATCTAATGTGTTGGATTACGTTAGCCAGATTCGGGAGGAATTGCAGCAAGCCTGCTCTCTTGCTAAAGAATCGCTATCTTCTGCTCAGGGTAAAATGAAGCGTCGATTCGACTGGAAGGCTGTTGCTCGCTCATTTAAACCTGGTGACAAGGTTCTTGTTTTATTGCCAATTGCTGGATCTGCTTTGTCTGCTCGTTTTTCAGGTCCCTACGAGGTGGAAGACAAACTCAGTGAAAGCAATTATGTAATTCGAACACCCGACAGTAAGCGTCAGTCCCGTGTGTGCCACATCAATATGCTTAAGGCATATATAGATCGAGACACACCTCCGTCAGAGAGCGTAAAAACAGTTCATCAAGTGTCCCAAGTCTCTAAAGTTGACCCTGTACTTAGTGACTCCGGTTTTAATTGTGGGGAGGATGAGGATGGCCTTGTCCTTAGAAATGCACCTCAGCAGTGCGCAAGACTCTCCAATTCGGAGACCTTAGCAGAATTGTCGTCACACCTTGCCCATTTATCCGATAATCAGAGATTCGATATTGTTTCCCTAATCCATGAGTTTCATTGTCTTTTTGGTGACACTCCCTCACAGACTACTGTTACATATCATGACATTGATGTAAACGGTGCCGCTCCTATTAGACAACACCCATATCGAGCTAATATTGCCAAGCGGGAGGTTATGAAGCGGGAAGTAAAATACCTGCTTGACGATAACTTGGCTAAGCATAGCGCAAGTCCATGGAGCTCGCCCTGCATTCTTGTGCCGAAACCTGATGGTACATCACGTTTCTGCACAGATTTTTAGAAAAGTCAATGCCGTTACGATACCAGACTCCTACCCTCTACCGAGAATGGAGGACAGCATTGACAATATTGGGGCGGCTAAATATGTCACTAAACTAGATTTATTGAAGGGGTATTGGCAAGTGCCATTAACTCCGCGCGCGTCTGAGATTTCCGCGTGTGTTACTCCTGATAATTTGATCCAATATAATGTTTTAGCTTTCGGGCTTAGAAACGCTCCAGCCACCTTTCAACGGCTAGTGAATACAATTCTTATGGGTATCCCAAATTGTTATGCTTATTTGGATGACTTGGTGGTTAAGTCAGACAATTGGGCTGACCACGTCTCTGTACTACGCTGCGTATTCGAGAGGTTAGCGCAAGCAACGCTTACTTTGAATCTCGCCAAGTGCGAGTTTGGCAAAGCAACTGTAACTTACTTGGGAAAGCAAGTAGGTTATGGCTAAGTACGGCCCGTTGCACAAAAAGTTACTGCCATTGCTAGTTCCCAGCGCCTACTACTAGGCATGAGTTGCGTCGATTCCTCGGTATGGCAGGATACTATCGAAGTTTCTGCAGGAACTTCTCCACTGTAGTCGCTCCGTTAACGAGTGCGCTTAGCACAAAGAAACCCTTTGCCTGGACCTCTGATTGTCAGAATGCTTTTGAGGCTGTAAAGCTTTTGTTATGCAGTGCGCCTGTACTCGCCGCCCCAAACTTTGCGAAACCGTTTAAGTTAGAGGTTGATGCAAGTGCTCTGGGAGCTGGTGCAGTACTGTTACAAGAAGATGCCGATGGACTTGATCACCCCGTCAGTTTCTTCTCGCGTAAATTCAATAAAAATCAAATGAATTATAGTACCATCGAGAAGGAGGCACTTGCATTATTGTTAGCCCTATAGTTCTTTGAAGTGTACGTGGGTTCAAGTTCCACTCCTGTTGAAGTCTTCACTGACCACAACCCTTTAGTGTTTTTATCCCGGATGTTTAATCAAAACCAGCGCCTTATGCGTTGGTCGCTGATTTTACAGCAATTTAATTTGACCATCCAACACAAAAAGGGAAGTGAAAATGTGCCGGCTGACGCATTGTCTCGTGGCTTTAGCTAATTAAGAAACACCTGGGTATATTGGATACATTGGATCCTGTCTCCTGTAACAGAACAAAATAATTGTGTTGGTTAAAAAAAAATGATTGGACTGTTATATTCTGTATTGTATTGATTTGACTTGTTGTAGACTATTGCTGCAATATAGCCAATAGATGTATATTTGGTTGTTTAGAAACAAACAATTGTATAGGTTTTGGGTAATTTTGTGAGAACTTGCTCATTCCCTTTGTTGTTGTAAACTAACTTTAAATGTATTAAGTTAGTTCTTAAGGGGGGAAGTGTTTTGTGCTGTGTGTTCGGATTTGTCTTTCTTTTGCACTTCCCTGCCTTTCCCCTGCCATCACCATCCACCAAGTCCTGCCTCCCAGACCACACCCTTCAAGCCCCGCCTTCACCAGTCCCAGAGTCACCTCATCATTCAAATCAACCAACCAGAACCCGCCACCTCCTTTAAAAGACCTGGACTGTTTGCTCATCAAGAGATTTTGCTTTTGGTTTTCCTAAAATGTCATTTTGTGTCTTGTGATCCAGTGTCTTAGTTGTATTGACCATCATATGTTTCATTGTTGTTTATGTACACTGCCAAGCCTTGGGACAGGTAAGACTGGGAGCTCCTATACATATGCCCGTAGGCTATGTTAATGTATAGACACACTAGTCTTTAGGGGTGGTTGCCAACCGATGTACGTTATTGCTAGACAGAGTAGTTAGGCTTTTGTTTGTAACATTAGTGTAGAAAACTCTTTGTGTTAGTTAGCTTGTTTTTGGTTATTTTGGCAACATCCAGCGTCCTTTGACTCTGGTAGTGTGTGTCTTGACTGTCTTTGTGTCCTACCCCTGTACATCCAGCCACAATCAGTAAACACTTGAGCACTAGTCTCTGCATTGTTGGTGTTTTATTATTATTTTTACTGTTTTCCCACCTATAACCAATTTTTAACACCTGGCCCATTTCACCACAACCAGTTACCTACCCCATGCACCCCTAGGTCCATGGGGGTTGTAACACTGACAAAACTGTACCTCAAATGATCTGTGGTTCTTCTTTTGTATTTCTAAAAGTGTAGACGCTACTAAGGCATAGTATGATCTGCCGTTGTTAATACCTGCTAGAATAGTTTCTGGTGTGGGCAGGTCCAGCGATGCGGTTGGCTCTGGCTAGGTCTGTATTAATTGAACAGCACAACCTGACGTCAGGTTTTGCCCAGATCTTGTGAAAATCCCAGGAGGAGCTGTTCAGAGAGAAAATCACGTTCACGAAATGATGTTCTTGGATTATGGCAAAACCCCTGAATCTTATGTTGAGAAACCTTTCAGAGGTTCAGTATGGACAACCATCATTATCACATTACTAATATGCATTAAAAGAAGAACCAGCATAATAGGTCCCCTACAAGGAGGATAAGGACAGGGGAGAGGCAGTGCGAAGCACCTCGTGGACGGAGATGAGGGCAATCTCAGTTGAGTGCTGTCATTCCTCAATGACCCATCAACCTTAGAGGAAACACAGAAAGCTATCAAGGAGTTCCAGGTGGGAAAAGCTCTGAGACCTGATGGGATACCCCCTGAAGTATTCAAGAAGGGAGGAGAGGTCATCGCCATGAAAATCACCAAGCTGATGCTTCAGTTCAGGGGGAAGGGTTCAGTGCCAAAGGATTTTAAAGATGCCAACATTATTCATCTCTGCAAAAACAATGGCAACAGAGCATCTTGTGACAACCATAGAGGCATCTCATTGCTAAGCCTTGCGTGAAAAATCATTGCTTGCGTCATGCAAAACTGCATTACGCACTATTAGTTGGACGAATTTGTCCCTGAGAGCCAGTGAGGCTTTAGGAGCAACAGAGGCACGATAGACATGATCTTTGTTGGTCAGCAGATTTAGGAGAAGTGCTGTGAGCAGAACCAGATCCTTCCCTTTGCAGACCTGATGAAGGACTTCGATACTGTCAGTAGGGAGGGTCTGTGGATTAGGATGTCCATTGGGGTTTATCCAGATCATCAGAGGCTCCCACAATTGCATGATGGCTCGCGTTGTGGAAAAAAGGGCTGTGTCTCCAACCTATGAGATTGTTGCAAGTTACATAGGTGGTCAGGTGATCCTCAAAGTAATATGTGCACAAAGGTTGATCGCAACATAGTGAAAATGGGGAAATATTGTGCTGCTGTTGCTTGCACCAATAATAATGCCATTCAGTCGTCTGGAAACTATGGCAAAAAATGTTTCCATCAATTTTCACTAAATAATGAAGCCCTTTTGAGAAAGTGGTGTGTTAAATTAAGAAGAATTGACTTTGGAAAGCCTTACAAACCAACAAAACATTCAGTTCTTCGCTCAGAGCACTTCGAGAGAAGCTGCTTCACGTACCAGAAATTCACAAATTCAAAAATGTATTATTTTTTTTTAACCTGAGACATCTGAAAGCTAACACTAAAGTCCTTGTGGCTCTTATGCATGATATCCTATTTGCGGACGATTCTCCCCTTGCAGCATTGAGTGAACCAGGGGTGCGTTTCCCAAAATCAGGGATGCCAACTTACATTGTTGGGCCCATTGACTCTGAATGGGAAACTTAGAAACTTAGTCAGCAACTATGCATTTGGAAAACGTGCACCAGACCTGCAGGAGCTTGTCAGTTGCCTGGCAACAGAAGCCCACGCCGATGGACTCACCATCATCCTACAGAAAAGAGAGGAGATGCTTCAGCCTGCATCTGACTTCACTCTACCAGTCCCCAACATCACAATTAAGTACACAAAAACTAAATAACACGGACAGCTTCACCTACCTGGGCAGCATCTTGACCTCCACTTGTAGCATGGAAAAGAAGTGTCAAACTGGCTCACCAAAGTGGGAGCATCCGTGATTGTGGGGGAAATGCGGTATCAAGCTGAGCACCACACCGGCTGTGTACAAGACAGTCACCAAAACAGTCCCGCTGTCTGGTAGCAAGACGTGGACACTCAACAGGAAGCAGCTGAAAATACTGGATCATTTCCATCTCTGGTGTCTGAGAAAGCTAATGGGCATCTCATTGAGTCTTCAACACAGAAGTGCTGCACAGAGTAAACATGCCTAGCATCAAGGCACTCATACTGGAAAGGAATGAGGGTGGCTAGAGAATGTTTACTAGCCAAGATATACCTAATTTTATTTAGCCAACAAATCCCACCTTGAAGTACAGTCAAGCATCAAAGCTTTTGTATGCCTGTAGGCCTTGCTTTTTGTATGCTCCAGCATTGAAATCAGTTACACACAAATGTCAGGAAACCTGACTCCAGGCCGCTTTTTAATGGTTCTTTTATAAATTGAAAAATCATGGACAAGTCCATCTGTCTTTAATTTAAAGGTCTACTAAGTTAGGGGGGGAAAAAAACGATGTAGACATGTATTATTGCCTGTAATTCACAAACCCAGCTGTTAACTTTTGTAATTCTTAGTCATATTGGCAAAAAAAAAAAAAATGAAGAAACTAGACTCTCTGAGACCTCTCCTTAAAACTCACGAGCGATTGGCTAATTGGCTGGTACATATGAGAAGTTAGTTGCACCGGAGCTAGTGCAGAAAATGACTTGTTTCACTCCTTATTTCAATAGCCAATTTATGAAAGAAAGACAAGTTATAGTTCTTATTTGGGATGAATATTCTTATGAATACATTTTCTACATACCTAATGAAATGATTTGGCACAAACTGCCCAGATTTTGTGGGTTTTTAACTTTTCCGCAAACAAAGCTCTGATCTCATCTGGG
Source organism: Gymnothorax reevesii (assembly GCA_029721435.1). Lineage (NCBI taxonomy): Eukaryota > Metazoa > Chordata > Actinopteri > Anguilliformes > Muraenidae > Gymnothorax > Gymnothorax reevesii. The sequence continues at coordinate 116,762,623 of CM056573.1, forward strand.
ATGTCAAAACAAAAAGTTTGCATTGTTCGTAAACGAGTATACATTCGTTTTACACGTTCTTGCATTGTATACTACACAAAATGGGTGCTAATTTTAGACTTCGAACATAGTAAGTGACTGTACGGCAACTTCATACTCGCATGGACTGGTCGCTTGTGTTTATGTTTTGGTTTCGCTTTCGGATATGTGCCGTACTGAAGTCGTAGTAGTCCCCGGTGACTGGGATCACGATATGGCCACTGTTTCAGAAACAAACACAAATGCAAAATTTGAATGTCATCATCAACAATAATCAACAATGCAAAGTTACTAACAAAGAAACGTAAGCACAAGCTCACTTGTCAGCTTGTCTTCACAGCAATTTTAATAGACTAACACCAGAGCCATACAGCGGGGCTGGGCCGTGGGCTACCTGCGCCGGGCCTGGTGGGGTAGCAACTGAACAAGCGGGGAGTAAGCATGAGAACGGATCTCAAAGATGCCAAATCTCACGCATTTGACGTAGGTCCTACACCAGGGGTGTCAAACTGACCCGTAAACGGGCCAAGAGGCTGCAGGTCTTCAATCCTACTAAGCAGAAGCTCACCTGAAAGCACTGATTTAATCAACTGATCTAGGCCTGCACAAACTGATTAGTTGTATCAGGTGCGCTTCTGCATTGTTGGAGTGAAAACCTGCAGCCTCTTGGTCCGTTTACGGGTGAGTTTGACACTCCTGTCCTACGCATTTTTAGGGTTATTCACCGTAGTCCGCAATTATTCAGCGAAAGCTTGAGATTCTCACGTGGAATTAAAATCCTTTGTGAGGTTTTACGAAATGAACCAAGAGCAAACACCAGTAAAATGCAAAAAGGAGGCTTTATTTCTGAAGGGGGAAACCCCCCAACAGAGCTGGCAACAGTACAATGTCCGCAATCCAAAATCAGAATCCAAAGGGCGAAATCCAGAGTCATACACAGGGCACCAATCACAAAAAATCGTAGTCAGACAAGAGAGGTCAAAAAACAAGAATGCGGCAAAAGTACAGGGAGTAGGCAAAGCTCGATATCAAAGACGGTCCAGTCAGAAAGATAAACACTGAGAGACCAAGGCGAGAAACGTGGCACGAGAAAACTAGGGAGAACGATCTGACAAGAGTGTGAAGCAAACAGACATCTTATATACACATCCAGGAGAACACATGACCAGGGAGAACAGGTGCAATCAATGGTGACAATGATCAGGGAGAGACACATGAGGGATAAACTAATCACATGAATTTGGCAAATGCCAAAACGCAGACAGGGATCACAAGACAATCCTATGAACAAACAGCTCCGGTTAAGGAGTACTAAAAGTTATATTTATAAGTGGAAAACTGCAGCAGAGATAATTAGGGATAGGCAAGGAGGCGGAGACTAGAATTGGGCGACAGCTGAGAGATCATTAGTCAATTAGTAAGTGCAGCTATACAATCCCAAGTGCTTGTTAGTAAGTTTGTCCAAATATACAAGGTTAGTGTGGATTAGTATTTAGCAAAAACAATAAACTGTTAGTATGTGTTAGTAAGACAGTAAAAGAGAGAGGAAGGAAGAACACGAGATAATGAAAGAAGATTGAAACCCAGAAACCAATAAATCACCCGAATGAGTGGCACACAAGACAAGGGACCGTGAGCAAAGATACACACATGACAAGACAGGGGAGACAAAGTGCAAAGCATGGAAATGAAAACATGGCATGGAATCTGAAGCATGAAAAAATAATAAAACGTGAAATCTAAATTACCAAAAACACAATACATGATCCTAAGAATGGTCAGACAGAGCAGTGGTCACTAAACACAAAAATCATAAAGCATGGCAAAGCCAGGTACAGAACTTAAACATGAGAGCAGAATGCAGAATCATAACATGAGCAAAAAGCAGAATCACAACATCCTTGTGCATTGAAGTTTCAGTTTCACTTGAGTAAAGGTGGACCTCGCCACAAGCAGCATGGGAAGTGATTATGACTCCGGAATTCTCGTGCTTCCCTTTACTCAGGGAAAAGAAACAATACATGTGTTTCATGATCGTTTCAATTGTTTTAATGAAACAAGACCATCTGAAACATCTTTATGCAATTACATTGCTTTCAATCTCTCAGTAAAGACAAGCGTTAGAATTCCCGAGTCATAATCGATTTCCATGACTCTAGTAGGGAAATCCACCGTAATGCACGTGAATCTGATTAACTTAATACACAATGACTTCACTTCCGTGAATTTCACCAGTGCGCGCTGATTGGAAAATTGCAAACTACGGCACAGGAATATGAATGGCACTTAGAGGTGAGAGACTCAACCCAATGCGTGAGACTTGGTATCTCTTTTGGGAAGTGATGTAAACTCATACCATCGTTTGGAGTCTTGTTATAGCCTACCACTACACACCTATTTGGTATGTTGAATTTCTCAAAAAAAAATTGAAATCAAGGATTGATAAAGGTGAAATCAATTATCAGTATAGAACAAACCACTGGTCGATCAGCTGGGAATGTTTACAACTTTTCACATGTCATTTGACTACGAGGTCCGTGTGCAATTACTTTTGAGGGTTGGGGCAAAGGACCGTACAAACCAGCCAAATTTTAGTTCAACTAATGATAAAAAGTTATAGAAAGCATGCATATCAATTTGCTGCATAACAGAAATACTCACTCCAAGAGTGGATAAACTAGAAAAACAAAAACTGGACCTAACTAGACTGACAGATACACTGGGAGACTTAGTGTTGTGATTTACGAAATGAACCAATAGCAAAAACCAGATGAATGCAAAAAGGAGGCTTTATTTCTGAAGGGGGTTTGAATGTTTGAAGGCTCAATACATGATTATTGTAATGCCACGCCTCCAGCTCTCTAACTCACCGGCCTACTATGTTATGATCCTGCAAATTCTGCCTTGACCATTTTCATGCTTTGCCTATTCTGACTGCCTTCGGTGTTTTTTGACCATTGCTCATGTCTGACTATTCTTTGTATTACGTATTGTGTATTGGTTACTTTGATTTGTCATGTTTTATCTTAGTTTAATTTTCCATGTTTTACATCTTGCCATATTATTATTCCGGTTCATGTTTTCCATTTTACTTTGCACTTTGTCTCCCCCGTCTGGTCTCAAGTCTTGTCATTGCACACAGCCTCAGTCTTGTGTTTCACTCTTCGGGTGATTTATTGGATTCTGGTTTTCAAACTTCCTTCCGATCTCGTTTGCTGGCTTCCCTCTTCTTTTCTATCTACTAACAATATTAACAGTTTATTATTTTCTTCTGGGATTACTAACAACAACTAACCTTGTATATAATACTAACTTACTAACGAGCACCAAGGATTTACATAGTTGCACTTACTGATTGATTAACTGGCTCTCAGCACTCTCCCTGTTCTAGTCTCCACCTTTTGTCTCGCCCTCATCTCCTGTGCTGCATTTTCTGTGAAAGCTCACACCTGATCACGCTGTCCTGTTTCTTATTATCTATGCACGTTAGAAACTCCGTGACTCAAGCCGTATGTGCGGTTATAGGAATGTCTCGTGTTCCCTGTCCACGTTTTGTCTTTGGTCAATTCCATGTGATTAGGTTCTTCCTCATGTGCCTTCCCCTTGTAATCAGTCTGACTTCCTGCACCTGTGATTCTCCCCATGTGATCTTCCCAGAAGTGTATATTAGGTGTCTTTTCACTACCATTCCCTGTCAGATTGTTTCTGTGCTGCTATTCTTCTTGCCTTGTATTTGTTGAGTTTCTGATTCTGACTGGATTGGCTGACAACTGATTTTTGGTTTCCCTTTTTGATTACAGTTGCATCTGTGTGTTTTGACCTTTTTCTGCCCGACCTCAATTTTGTGGATTGCTGCCCTGATAACGATTTGGACTGTCATTTGGCTTATGAGTTTGCTTCTCCCACAAACCTTTGCCTGTGCACCGAATCTATTTTGGCTGACTACGATTTTGGTGATTGCTGCCCTGTTTACAAACTCTGCTCTGTCCCATTGGAATTAGATTTTTGGATTGCAGATTCTGTGCTGTTGCCAACTGCTCTGCGGGGGTTACCCCCTTGGCTCGATGCTTTTTTTTTTTTTTTTCCAATCCCTTGTCCTCGCATTTGGTTCCAGATTGCTACCTCACATATTAAGACCTGGACTGCATTCCACACAATCATTTTCTGCATCTGTTCCCTATTGCCTACCTGTAATAGCGTCTCACTATTTAAAATCGAGCTTCGCACTCATTTGGTGTGAAGTCTCGTAAGCCTCACCAGCTTTTTGTTTCACTATAGTCTTGTTTAGGCTTAGATCCCGTTTAGTTGTGTAAGGTAGCATTCAGGAATCAGAAGCGAGACCAGAAATATCAAGAAAACTTGATCTTTATTGGATCTGGGGTGGAAACCCCTTCATGGCAGCAAACAATGGTACAGAGTGCAAAATCAGAATCCAGTAGATGTACTCAAATTTGTACCCAGGGCAACAAACACAAAACTCAGGGTCGGGCAAAGCAATTACAGTACACGGGCACAGGAATATCAAAGGTAAAGCCAATATCAACATCTCGGACATTCCAGTCAGAAGTATAATACTAAGAGTACAAGGCATAAAGGCTCACAGCACAGGGAAAGTGTTCTAACAAGAACTGGAAGTGAAATGACTGCTTAAATACACATATGGGAAGTCATGTGCTATAATAGGGAACAGGTGAGCTGAATCAGACTAATTCAAGAAGGAATTAACAAGAGGAAGTTCCTAACCACATAATTGGCGAAAGCCAAAACGTGGACGGGGATTGCACAAACAGACGACTCCAGTTAGGGAGTACTAAAAAGCACAGTGTGAGAGGCTGAGCAGTGATTAACAAGGTGCGGAGAATCCGCGGAAGCGCAGCAAAATAAATTGAGCGAAGGCAAGGGGTGGAGACTAGAGCAGAGCGAGTGCTGAGAGCTTGTTAGTCAATTAGTAATGTGCAGCTATACAATCCCTAGTGCTTGTTAGTAAGTTAGTACTATAAACAATGTTAGTGTTGTTTGTAAAGATAGAACAGTAAGGCGAAGGAAGCAAACAAGATTAAAAGGAATGTTTGGAAACCCAGAAACCATGAAATCACCTGAAAGCGTGGCACACAAGACTGGGGAATAAAACTGTCTCAAAACACATAACAAGACTGGGGAGACAATGTGCAATTCAGGGCATGAGAAATACAAAAACCAGAATGATAATCTAAACCAGGGGTGGGCAATCACGGTCCTGGAGGGCCGGTGTGTATGCAGGTTTTTATTCCTATCAATTACCCTGACTAATTGAGTTAATTGATTGCATGCACAAATATAGATTTTCGCTATGATTCGATCAAAGGAAAATGTTTTATGAAAGGAGACAAGACTAGTCTTTGTAGTTTCATGATAATTTAAAGAAATGCGCATGAAACGTTAGATTTCATAAATGGTTTGGCTAATTGAGACAATCAACTAATTAAAGACCAGACGTCGGTGTGAAAACCAGGGACAGATACGGCCCTCACTGCCTACCTCTGATCGAAACTGTGAATGTGGGAAATGGCAGGCAAAAGACATGACAAGGAAAGACAGGCAAAATACAAAACATGGCATGGACTATATCAGAAAACATGGCTTGGAATCAGAGACATAACAAAAACATGTACAGGCACAACAGAATCACAACAAGTCGTGTGCTTTTGTAAAACTCAGTAATTAAGCGCTATTCTTCATGTTTTATGTTCAGTACTTTAGCACTATTTCCTTCATCACAGTTATCTGTATTACTAATATTATTATCCAGGAACCTCATTTCCTTTTTCCTTTGTACTTTGTTCTACTTTGCCTTCCTGCATTGCCGAGAAGGCATAATAAGCCCAATCCATTTTCGCACCGGAGTCCAGTTCCCACTGTTTCTGTTGGGTTGCTGTTGCTGTTGCGCTGTTCGTTGGTGCCCATTTTGCTTGAGTTGAGAGAGGAAGAGAGGAAGTCTGTGGGATTGAAGCTGAGAATTTACACTTGTGTAAACGGGGTTTTATGAAAATAATTTGTCTGTTAAGACTCAAACAATAATAGAGTTTAGGCAATTTGCTCCCGAGGTATAACCTTTGTCGCAGTAGGGACAGAGAGAATCTTCCCCCATGTTCTTTTTCCCCCTGTAACAACTCGGTGAGAAAACAGCCAAATTAAGTCACTAATCTGGTCAAACAAAGGCGACGGGGGTTTTTTGGGGGGTTTCAGTCTCCCGGGAGTTTTCATTCGACTGGTACTGTCACCTGGTTTTTCTGTAGCTGATTTGGCAAACGAACCCTTGCAAGCTCTCAATGCCAAGAATATAATCGAATTAGGTGGCTTGCCTTTCTCACAGTCTTCTTGCCAATATATATTGACGTTCACTGGGGTTTTTTAGTCCCCTTCGTTCTCTATCCTGACTGCATTACTGCATAAATGCATTGCTAAGCTGAATATTAATGCAAGCTAGGGTTTTTTTCTTTTTCGCATTTTATAATTACCAAAGGGCTCTTCTGATTAAACACATTGTAAATACCCTATCTTTGTATTTTCCTCCGGTTGCTGTGCCTTGATCAGCTGAGTAAAGTTTAACTGCTTGTTCGAGTGCTTAGGACAGCTTGTTGGGAGAGGTACCGTGTTTAGTTTGCTCATATAGTAAAGAACTTGTTTAGTCTGTCTGTTTTAATTAAAGGGAACCGGGGCTTTACACTTTTCTCGGTTACCCTTGGTTGCACTTGCGGCTTGCTAGCTAGATAAGTACTGCTTGCATTTTGGCTAGGGATCTGAGATTTAGTATTTAGTTACTTGGACAGCAGTCATTTGACTCGTCTGTTCGGTTAGGTTGGAATTTAAAAGGTAAGTTTTTATCGCATTGCTCCGCCTCTTCCAGTTTCTCCTGGGCGTTGGAGCCAGTCTGTTTTATCTGGTTTCTCAGCTAAGCCCTGTGATATTTTTAGTTTAGTATATTAATAGTACTGGGACTAGATGAACTCAAGCCAGCTTATTAGGAGTGCTTATTACATATAGAGTTTGGCTCAATTTGGTATTTAATTTCTGTTAACAGAAACTAAGCCCCTGTTAAAAGAGGCTTATAATCCATTTACATAGTTTCCCCACGGTTTCTATTGTGACTGCTGCTTAGGGCTTTTTAGGTTAATAAATGAATAAATTGTGGTTCCTCAGCTTCCGTCTTGGCATTAGTAATTTTTCTTTTATCTAGGCTGAGCAAGGTCATTAGGTAGGGGGTTCAAAATGTGGCCAAAACTATGTGACGGTTGCAGGATGATCGCATTTTTGGAAATAGATTTCCAGAGTCGGTTTGTCTGCCACCAGTGCCAGCTAATTGAGCATCTGGAGAGCAAGATCCTTGATCTTCGGGGCCAGTTGGTGGCACAACATTAGTAGAGTTCCTAGAGGAACTAAGTAGTATGTTGTTTAGAGAAATGGTGTGTATGCCGAAGCAGGGTGGTACTGGGATCCCAGAGCAGGCAGGGAGAGAAAGTTGGGTGACTGTAGGTCGACAGCGCAGGAAAGGGTGTGCACGCCGTACAGCGACAGCTCCTCCAGTGGTTGAGGTGTCCAACTGATTCCCGTCCTTGCAGGAACTCGACTCGGCACCTGACCCTGAGAGTGAGGGGACTGATGAGCAGCAGGGCACTCTTTTGGCCTCTACCCCTCAGAAAAGGGAGTTAGTGATAGTGGGGGACTCAATACTCAGAGGAATAGACAGCTTAGTCTGTTCTCGCGACAAGGAGTCTCGTACGGTGTGTTGCCTGCCTCGTGCCCAGGTAGGAGACCTCCTGGAGCGTGCGGACAAGCTCCTGGCCAGAGCGGGGAGGGATCCAGTTGTCATAGTCCATGTTGGGACAAATGACATAGGTAAGGGTAGGTTTGAGTTTCTGCAAGGCAAATTTGTGGAATGAGCTGAGAAGCTTAGGAGCAGATCCTCAATGGTAGGGTTGCAATCAATGTGAACGAAAACATGAATGTACAGGAAATTTCCGAAATTGAACATTCCTTGTCCTGTGAAGATATCTGGGTCAGGCTCATTGGCAAACATGAGATAGGTTTAAACATAGGAGCATGCTATCGACCACCTGCTTTGGACAGTACAGTCAATGAAATGCTTTTTAGGAGGATTAAGCAAGCTTGTAGCGGTGGTGGGACTATTATCATGGGAGACTTAAATTTTCCTGGTATCAATTGGGAAATCATGAAAGGACAGGGTAGGGGGGAGGAAGAATTTTTAGATGTTATAAAAGATCATTTCTTGGTGCAGTATGTTAATAAACCTACAAGAGAGAAGGCAATTTTAGACTTAGTGCTCTGTAATGACCCAGATAGAATTAGCAATGTTGAGGTACTGGAGCCACTTGGGACAAATGATCACTCTGCTGCTAATTTTGATGTTTCATGGGAAGTTAAAAAGGTTTATTCAAACACAAAAATTTTCAATTTTAGGCGAGCAAAATTTGAGAGGATGTACTCATATCTAAGTGAAATAAAATGGGAGACACTCCTGGACTGTGAGTCCATAAATGAGATATGGGAAAGATTTAAGGGGCTTTTACTTGAATCAGAATGCAGATTCATTCCAAAGGTATCCAAAAGTAAGCTGAAAAAGCAGAATCCTCAGTGGATAACCAAAAGTATTCATAGGATTTTGAGGGAAAAGAGGAATCTTTATAAGATGTACATAAAGGATAACAATGAGAACACTAAGGCTGAATACTGCAAAATGCGGGCTGTGGTCAAAAAAGAGCTGAGGAAGACTGTACGAAAGACAAATTGCAGAGGGGGCAAAAACTAAGCGCTTCTTTCAGTACTGTAGCAGAAAAAGGAAAGTTAAAGAGCAGGTTAAGTGCATAAAGAATGAAAAAGGATCGCTGCTATATGAAAACATGGATATTGCGGATACCTTAAACAGTTACTTTGTTGAGAATTTTACCTCAGAGCGGGTCTTTATTCGGCCGGAGGGCATGTCAAATGCTCAAGATTATTTAGAAGAAATTGAGCTTGGGGATAACGAAGTATTAGACAAGTTGCATAAACTAAAGGCAGATAAGGCGGCAGGTCCTGATGGCTTATATCCTAGAGTGCTCAGGGAAGTTGGTGAGATCATCTTTAAGCCGCTATCCACCATCTTCAAGCAATACCAAATGATTGGAAACAGGGAAATATAATAACAATATATAAGAAAGGGGACTGTACCGAGCCAGGAAATTACAGGCTAGTCAGTTTAACTTGCAGTGCATGCAAAATATTGGAATCTATCATAAAAGATGAGCTGGACTTATTTCTTGAAGGTAACAGTATCTTGAGGGATAGCCAACATGGTTTTCGTAAGGGAAGATCATGCCTGACAAAACTCCTTGGGAGACCTTTGGGGTTTTCAAGAGCAGGCTTGACTTAAAGCTAGAATGCATTGAATCATTGAGTATCTGAAGGGATATGTTCACAGTAGTATAAAGAAACTGACAAGTGCAGTTGGGCTGAAATGCCTGTTCTTGCCATTCATGTTATGTTATGTTTTGTTTCTGTTCTCTGTGCACGCTCAACTGGTGCACAGAGCAAACCCCTACAATTATTGATGCTAAAAAATTTGTTTAAACTGGTTTGAGGAAACATTATTCTGCAAAATTACCTCTGATGGTCATTTGTTCTAGTATATAAGGTGACATAAACTTTGAGAAGTGTCACAGTGTTAAACAAGACGGCACAATGGAAGGAGCTCTTTGAGATTGTTTGCAGAACACTGTGGCCTTATGTGATGCCAAAGATGTTTGTAAGAAACACCATCAAGCATTTCAAAGAGACCGGTTTCGCTGAAAACTAGGGGCAACAGAGGTGCAAAATGGAAGTTTTCTGCGTAAGACGTGTAAGAAAAATATCAGCGGTCAACAGCATGACAACTCCATGATGAAATTAATGGCACCAGAAGTGAGGCAATGAAAGCATCTACTATTTTCAAACGCCTGAGTGAAAATGGTCTGATTTCTTGATGTTGTCAGCTCTTGGCAGCAATACAACCAAAGACTTGAGTTTGCCAAGAAATTCAAGGACTGTACAGCACTGGACAGAGTCCTTTGGACCAACTAATCATAATGATAAATTTTCTCACCCAAATACACGCGCCGCAAATGACTGTTTATCCCCTACAGTAAAACATAGAGGTGGAAATATCATGGTTTGGGGGTCAGTCTGCACAAATGAGCTGGCGATCTCATAAAAATTGACTGAATCATGGATGAAAAGAAGCATCACAGCATCCATTGCCATCTGGAAAGAGACTGATTGGTGTGGGATTTTATTTTCAACAAGATAATGACCATAAACACACTTCTAAGTCGTGCACGAAGAAGAAGTCATATGCGAACAGGATCCAGAGACGCTGCCATCTTTTCTGGGCCAAGGTTCATATAAACTGGACAGAGGCAGAATAGAAAACTGTTCTATGGTCAGATGAATCAAAATTTGAAATTAATTTTGAAAGCCACAGACGTCGTGTCATGTGCTCTAAAGAGAAGAGGGACCATCCAGCTTGTTTTCAGAGCACAGATCAAAAGCTCCATCTCTGAACGTATCGGGTTGCATTAGTGTCTATGGCATGCGGGGCTTGCACATCTGGAAAGGCAATATCAATGCTGAAAAGTATATAGAGGTTTTACAACAAAATATGAAGAGCTTGTTTCCAAAATGCAATAAGACCCAAAATTACAAAAACAGATAATACCATAGAGCAGTAGCCCTGTGCATCTTACACATGGTGCCAAAATCTGTTTTTGGGTTTTAAACTAAGGTGCATTTTTTCATGGGCTGAACTGGCTTCCCTTCTGTCCAGACCACTCACAAATAGTAAACATTTGGCGCATCATAAAATAAAAAATCTGGCAAAGAAGTCCCAGGACTGTTGAGCAGCTAGAATCCTACATCTAACAAGAGTGGGACAATATTTCTCTCCCAAAACTTCAGCAATGGAGGTGGTGCGTTGGATACAGCAACCGTAGTGTAAGTCAAGTGATCCCCGAAGTAACCCAGGAAGATGGCTTTAATAGGATGGGAAATTCCTTGTTCTGATAGGTCGCATGTTTTAACAGATTTTGAACCCAGGTCCAAAAGCTCCACCTTATCCACGACACGAGCTCAACTAACTATATGATCACTCGATTTAGCACTTGTATAGCTGTACTGTGTTTGAACTTGAACATATTGGCGCAAGGATTCTCAGTCATAAACCGGATTTGAAATAAACAGTTGAATATGTAGCAGTTAACTACAGCGAAAATGCTAAAAACAAACAATTTAACAGATTATACTGCTGAGATCTTCGAGTGCATCGCATAATGGCGAGAGAACTCCCAGATAGACTGGCTAAAACAATAGCAAGTGCCGATTTACGCTTAAATAGCTTTTTATGACAAAATATCAAAGGTAAGAAAATTTTTTGCTCATCTCTGTAGCATGTAAAGCATATGCCTGCTGTTCTTAGAGTGTGGTGCGAATTTAAAATGACATGACTAATATCGTTGGATTCTGTGTAATTTCCTCTTTGATTGAGTATCCTTCGTATGCCTCGCACAAATTCAGGGGAAATGCTTGCGATAGAGCTCTGTTCTTATTTTATTTAATGTTTTGCTAGATGCTCATTGACTTGCTTGGTGCTTGAATAGTGTTCGGTTAGATGAAAACAGTCAGACACGGCGCTCGGCATACGCTTTTCACGCACTGCTGAATTAATGATAACAGTATTTAATATTTAAAATAGAAGTTTGTAAAGCATGTAAAAAAATATAAGTAATACAAAAATAACGTAGGCTTATTTGCGCGAAAAAAGATTAATCTCCTGTGCGGCCCTCTCATCAGTCTACTTTTGGTGCCCCCCCCTCTCCCCCATTCCCTAGTAGTTTGCTCCATTATGCTTCAATCGCAAATTTGGCAGAAGTTTATTCCGGAGATCTGGACGTGTCATCGAAAAGGCATCAAGAGTCGGAGGCGGAAAAGAGGAAAAGAAAAAAACAGCGAAATGATGCTTGCGCGGCACTTGCAGGTAAGACAATGTTGTAATTAACAATTATTTATTTAGTAACAGCTACGTTTACATGACCACAATAATCCGATAACTAGGAATAATCGGGTAATGGCAATAATCTGATTTGACGCGTTTACATGTACTTCAGTAATGCGATAATCGGAAAAACCTGGTTTACATGTTCAGTCAATAGTTTGATTTCTTTCCAAGTACATGACGTAAAACTCTTGGTCTCAGCATAGGCCTTCCTCCACTCCTATCAAAAACCCGTGCTTGCTGGATGTGCGTTAGGAGTAAGGACTGTAAGGTGGGAGAGAGTGGTGCTCAATGAATTTTCAGATGCAAAATGGAGAGAGAATTACAGGATGTCTCGGGGAGCATTCGTGAAACTGTGTGATCAGATGGAGGATGTCATGAGCCCAGAAGAGATGACCGCTGTTCCTCTATTAATGCGAGTGTCGATTGCGTTATACAAGCTCGCTAGCTGCGGAGAGTATAGGCTGATAGCGAATCAGTTTGGTGTCCATAAAGCGTCTGTAGTTAGCTACATCCGTTTTTCTATTTTTACACATTCGCAAATGTATCCCTGTCACAGTTTCCTCTGCTGAGCGAAGCTTCTCCAAACTTAAGCTTATTAAAACATACCTGCACTCATCAATGGGCCAGGAGCGTTTAAGTGGTCTGGCTGTCATCAGCGTCAATGGGGAAATTGCTCAGAAACTGTCATATGATGACCTGATAGCTGATGTCGCAGTCCGGAAATGCAGACGTGTGCCTCTGTAGGGCCTCTAACAACTGGTGCTTGCATTTTAAAATTTGTATTTAAAGTCCCTTACTCAGAACTGTGATAACAATTAAAAACTGATGTTTATTTGTTAATAGTCGTGGCATTTATTATTTTTTTAATTTACATTATTTATTTTTATTTGAGTGCCATTGTTAGTGTTTTATAAAGACTTAATTATTGTTATTTATCTCTTAATAATAATAATAATAATTATTATTATTATTATTATTATTATTATTATTATTATTATTAACCACATAGCATTGATGCTTAGGGCACCAAAATGGCTAGCGCCGGCCCTGAAAACAGTCATCACAAACTTTTCGCCAAGTTTCTTCGCTTTAAGAACTAGTTTCCCTTGCAACAACACTGTTGACTTACTTGTGAATTTCTGGTACAAGAAGCAGCTTTTCTCAAAGTTCTCTGAGCAACTGATTGTTTAGTTGGTTTGTAAGGCTTTCCACGGTCAATTTTTCTTAATTGAACAAGCCATTCTTTCAAAAGGGCCTCATTATTTTGTGGAAATTGACGGAAACGTATTTTGCGGACGATTGAATGGCATCATTATTTGTGCAACCAACAGCAGCACCAGATTTCCCCATTTTCACTATGCTGCAATCAACCTTTATGTACATTTCGCTTTAGGCCCAGTCACACAGCCGATCACGCACGAATCACTCACAAATCACGCACAGATTGGGTTTGTGCGTGCTTGTGCGTTGAGAAATTGACCAATTTTTCGGGGTGTCGGGGGTAGAAATCTCGGACGAATCACGCAAGAATCGCGCATGAACCACGCATGTATCACTTACAATCACTGACATATCGCGCACGTCGACGCATAGCAAACACGGTGCAGTATTCCACGAACATTCGACGCACGCCCGACGCATGAATCACCGGTGGAGCACGTCCAAACACGAACGCTTCACGTATTGTCAGTGGATGTCAGTGGAATGAACGTGATACATGCGCGTTTCATGCGTGATATGAACGTGGGGCATCAGTGGACGGACGTGGACGTGCGCGGATTCAAACCAGTTCTGACGCATAAGCACTGACGGCCGACGAGTGTCCCGCGCATAGTTACGCATACTCGACGCATAAACTACGCATGCCGACTCATGAATTACGCACACCAACGCACAGTTGTGCGTCGGAAAATTTTTGAACCGTTCAAAACTCAAAATCACGCACAAACTGCCTTCGACGCACATCCACTTACAATCACTGACAGTCCACGTTCGTTCCACCTACGAATTACGCATACGACGTACGCTCCGCGCAGAAACGAAAATCTGTGCGTAATTCATGCGTAATTTATGTGTTTTCGCTGTGTGACTGGGCCTTTTGGGCATTACGTGACCACCTACGTAGAGCGCAACAACCTCATTGGTCTCCTCACTTCCCAGACATTTACAGACTGTTGTTAAAAGAAGAGGGTATACTAAACAGTGGTACACATGGCTCGATCCCAACTGTTTTGAGATGTGTTGCTGCCATCAAATTAAAAATGAGCTAATAGCTTTTATGAAATGGTAAACTCACTTTCAACAGCTGATGTTTTGTATGTTCTGTTGTGAATAAAATATCAGTTTATGGGATAAGCAAATCATTGCATCTTATTTTTATTTACATTTTACACAGCATCCCAACTTTTTTGGAATTGGGGTTGTAAATCTGTTAGTGACTATAAATTTAATTGCACTCAGTTAATAAAATGCATCCAACTCCTACAGTTCTGATCGGCCGTCATTTGTCTTTAATCCCACTAGGCAAGCCTATGACTGCAACTCTCAACTCTCAAACAGTTCAACAGTAAAAGATGTTAGATGGATGTGCTTCATTTCTGAGATGAATGCACATCCAAAGGTGCCAAATTTTAAGTTGTAATGTAAGGCTGTTGAGTCTATTCATCACAGTGATTTTTCAAAAAAAGAGAGTTGTGAGATGTACGGACATGAATCATCCTTAATGGACAAAAGCAGTGAGTAAAAAGTTTGATCCAGTTAGACAGAAGCATGTAAATAGGAGAGTCTGATCATCAGACATTGAGAATGGAATTACAAAGCAGCATAGGAAGCAGTGATACATATTAAATATGATACATTTATCCCTATTCTACATTAAAAAGGTCAAAGTGTTAGATGAGGGCTCTTCTTAAAATCTGCTGAGTCTCCATTAATGAAATTGCGATTGTTTATTTTGAATAATATTGGATGCCATTGTATGCAATTCTATTTAGCTGCAGATTCTTATCTTTAATTTGGAGACATTTTCAATCTATGTGGAGTAAACCATTTAGGGATTAAAGCCCTTTGAAATTATGCCATTGTGCGGATACTTACAGATGTCACTACGGCTATATCCTGTATTTTCACAAATTATTAAATCAACGATGCAGGAGCCTAAATGTGAATCTTTCCATCATTAGAATCAGGGTTTAAAGCTTTGTTGGCTATTGACAGTCACCAGAGTCTCCCCCTCTTCCGTTACAGTGCAATCATTTCAAACGCCAAAATGTAGTAGTACACTTCCTGCCATTTGAGATGGAGACTCTCTGACTTTTACCTGTCTCTATCTCCTAAATTAGTGCTCAATGGGCGGCTAAAGGTATACTTGTACTTTCTTTCTCTCTCTAAGGCCGTTAGATGTGATGCGAAAGATAAGAGAGAATGTCAATAAATGCTGTCTGCCACCTATTCTTTCTCACTTAGGGTGAGATCAGGCTGGTTTTATCACTTGCACTGCACCCACAGTTAATCTCAAGTCTTCAGCATCTGGGCTGTCAACCTGAATTTTTCCAGCTGTACTCCAGTTGTCCCCATAGGCGCATAAAGGTCAGAAATCATTGGCCAAAAAGCACCGATACGCAACTAATTATGAGATGTTCGTTGGCGCAGAACGATGTTACTCCACTCCAAAGTGACAGTTGACTTCCTGGTGGGTAATATGAAAGATGCTCAGTCTTCACAGATGTTTGTTTCAGCTTGCCAGATGTATAATGTCTTGTTTGAGGCCAAAACTGGGACTGCAATCTCATTCAAAATACTGCAGAGCGCAGTATCTCTCTCCCCCAGAGGAGAGGTTGCCAGCTAGGTTGCCGGATCCAGCAAGAATGTCTACTACAAGCACTCATTTGACTGATGTGTACTGTCTCAATTACATTTCATATTGCCATAATGGCTGTGCCAATGTTGGAACGGTTTCCACAGCGTCTCAGCATAATGCCTGAGAAACGGACTCTAATAATGCATTGTTAATGTCAGCAATGACGAGTCATGGTTTTTATTTCTCAAACTATTTGTTATCTAGTCAGTTTGATGACCCACCGGCATACGCACTAACGTACCATGAATGGACATACGTAATGTTATTCGACTGTAGAGAATATTTGAAATGTCCATGCCTACATTAACTAGAATTAATTTAGCCAAACTTAGCTGAATCTTACCTGTCCAGGAGAAAATTAGAAACTTCAGCGTCGGTCTTCAAATTCTTCTCCGCTTTCGTCGTCTCCACCTTTCAAAGGCATGTCCTATACAGATCCTTCTTTTGTTTCTGACTTTGTCACAAAATTTTTTGGAATCATAATGAGGCCTTTTAGGTTTAGTAACGTCAGACATTTGTGCTCCGAAATGCTGGTAGCTGCAGCTCAGTGGTAACTGGCAACCTGGATGCGGAAATACTTCTGACTTCGTGATTGGGAGATAGAGGGTGGCCCAACAGGCCAAAACACTAAATGACAACATCGACATTAGTTGTGGGCTGCAACTTCGCTTTTGTAATGAGAATATTCTGGCTGGACTACTGTTGTCAGTGATAAGTATTTGAAATTAACATCATTCCTTAATGTCTGGTGGTACATCAGGGCCATTTTATGATTAATCTACCTAGATTTCAAATAACCTCACCTCTTGTATTAAGCTGCAATTTAAATATTGTGTGCAGTGTTCTCGGTTTGTATGTGCAAAACCAACACATCATTTTGCTCATCATATAGTGATGCTCTAATAATGGTCTACCCAAATGTTGATATATGTCCCTTGGCATTGTTATTTGACACCATTGCTTAGGACAATTTGGGAATGAGAATCATACAGTGTTGCGCAAAATAATTGGCTAAAGGTGCTTGTCAATTGAATGAGCTGAATGAAGTGCAAATAGCTGTGCCAAGTGATGAACATTTCACATAACCACCAAAAAGATCATAGCGTAGTACCTTATAGCAACGTTTCATTAAAGCTGCTGTTTTTGATTAAAATTAAAAAAGTGTTAAATAGCTCCACATTCTGACAGAGATCAATAGCTGCATTTCCATTACAGTTTTGCGCAAAATAAAATTGATATTTCTCAAGTTTTGAATGTTATGTATGAGCATTTTATGAACAGCATTATATTTCATTTTCTAAATGGAGATTTGTCACATGCTGTTTTTTGCTACCTTGCTGGTCAGCTATTTTTTTTGTTCTTCAGCACCCTCTGGTGGTGTGTCTGGAGCAAAACATGATCTGATGTAATTTCATTTGAAATAGACTAGTGTTTTCTAGAATCTTCTGGCACCTTCCTGCCTGGAGAGGGCGGGATTACCCAGGAATCCTGCAGATCTTTCGAGAATGTTGCTAGTCTATATAAATGCTGTGATTTTAAGCAGAGCAGAGCAGAGGCAGAGATTTTGTTTTGGCAACAGAGTTACATAGTGGCATTAGTGTTATTAGAGGATTGAACGGTGGATTATTTGTAGAGTTTTTTCTTTGACAAGAGTAACTTTGTGTAAGTTTTCATTGGTGGTTTTCTTTCTTGTGATTTTTTTAAGTCATAACAAATTGGAGGTTCCATCGAGATAAACCATTTGTTGGATCAACGATTGGATTCACCAAAGATTTAAGCTGATCTATCATTTTTAAATCTTGTGACTATTTGAAAAACCAGCAATCGTGACTTTTGATGTTGAAAGTTTTTTGAAAACTCCGACCCAGGGATAAATTGTGCTGGCAAAGAAGAAGGACTTGCGGGAAATAGCCTCAACCCTTGGATTATCTGATGTGAAATCATCAATGAAGAAACAAGAAGTATTCAACATTTTGGTGCAACATTTCATCAAAGAAGATATCTATGGGGAAGACGCAGCAGAATTGATTAAAGATGTGGAGGTGCCTGCAACAGAGCTGCAAAGACTTGAATTTCAGCTACGCCTGAAAGAACTGGAAGTAAGAAGGAAGGAGAGAGAACTGGCAGAAAGAAGGTTGGAGAAGGAGAGAGAACTGGAGGAAGGATACATTTGCAGTACGATTTGGAAATGAAGAAAATAGAAGCAGGTACTGTAACAAAATCTTCTGGACTTTCTGATCATTTTGATGTGGTTAAACACATCAGACTTGTTCCTCCTGTCCTAGAAAATTATGGAGACCAATACTTTCCCCTTTTTGAAAAAATTGCAGAAAATTTGAAATGGCCAAAAGGACATTGGACAATGATGTTAAAAAGTGTTCTTACTGGTAAAGCTAGGAAAATCTATTGCCAGTTATCTGTCCAACAGTGTTCTGATGATGATTTTGTGAAATCTGCCATTCTGAAGGGTTATGAATTATTCTCTGAGACTTTTTCCCTGAGGCAAAAATTTAGGAATTCTTGCAAGGAAGCCAGTCAAACTCATGTTGAATTTGGCAAGTTGAAGGAACAGTTATTTGATCAGTGGTGTAATTCCATGAAAGCTGAGAAAGATTTTAATAGAATGAGGCAACTTATTTTGGTTGAGGAAGGTGTATCCAGCCTGATATTAAGACTTTGCTTGATGAGAAACAAGCCATTACTTTGCAAGATGTTTCCACCCTGGCTGAAAACATGCTGAAAGAAAACATTCCAACATGCTGAAAGAATACATTGACAGAGACACTCAGCAAAAGCCAGTCAATGTGGTGAATACAATTGAACTGGAAAATTCTGAAGAAGATTATGACTGCCCCTTGGAAAATGAACCTGGTCCAGCCAAACTTAAAAATTCAGACATTCATCAAAATATTGACAGCAAGTTGTCCCACCTGGACCCTTTTCAACAACAACAGCTAAAGCTCATATTTGAAAATAGTCACATATTTCCTGACGTTCCATCAAGGACTGATATGGTTTACCATGATGTCATCTTACAAAATGATGCCAAGCCCGTGAAACAGTATCCTTTCAGAATGAATCCAGAGAAGCAGAAATACCTTAAACAAGAAGTCAAATACCTGCTTGAAAATGACTTCGTTGAACTAAATAACAGTGACTGGAGTTGTTCATGCATCCTAGTTCTGAAACCCAATGGAACATATAGAATGGTGACAGACTACTGGAAAGTGAACGCTCTATCAAAAACGGACTCATATCCTCTTCCCAGGATTGATGACTGCATTGACAAAGTTGGACAGTCAAAGTATGTCACCAAATTTGATCTCCTCAAGGGCTTCTGGCAGATCCCTCTAACAGATAGGGCAAAGGAGATCTCTGCCTTTGTCCCACCAGATGGATTATACCAATATAAGGTCATGCCATTTGGAATGAAAAATTCTCCAGCCACCTTCCAACGTCTGGTAAACAGATTGATTGCTGGACTACCAGGATGTGAGGCCTATATTGATGACATTATCATCACCAGTGACAGCTTTCAAGAGCACCTCACCTACATCAGAAACTTCTTTCAGAGAGTGAGTAATGCTAAGCTGACTATCAACCTTGTTAAAATTGACTTTTGTAAAGCTAAAGTTACTTACTTTGATCATATTGTAGGACAGGGTCAAGTCAAACCAATGGATGCAAACATATAAGTTATCACTAAATTTCCTGAGCCTACAACTAAAAGACAACTAATGAGATTAGTTAGTTAGACGACTGAGATTTCCTGGGATGACTGGCTGCTACAGAAAATTCTGTAAAAATTTCTCCATCATTTCTGAACCTTTGACAAATTTACTGAAGAAATATGAAAAATTTGTTTGGGATGAAAAATATCAAAATTAATTTCACCAGCTGAAAGCTATCCTCAAAAATGCACCAGTTCTCTTATCTCCTAATTTCAAAAAGGAGTTCAAGTTGGCAGTTGATGCCAGTGACATTGGTGCAGGTGCAGTTTTACTACAAGAAGACACTGATGGAGTAGATCATCCTGTTTGTTACTTTTCCAAAAAGTTTGATAAACATCAGAAAATCTATTCAACAATTGAAAAAGAATGTTTGGCACTTGTTTTGGCTTTACAACATTTTGAAGTCTATTTGACTTGTTCAGCTACGTCCATCAAGGTCTTCTGTGATCACAATCCCCTCACATTCTTGCATGGAAGATGGAAGCTGCCGGATAGCTCACTCCGTTAAGGCACTGCGTTGCAGTCCAGAGGTGACTATCATGTTGCGGGTTTGAGCCCCGGTCATACCAACCGGCAGTGGTCGGCGGCTTTTTCAGAGTAGCACACAATTGGCCATCGCGCTACAGGGTTTCAAATTGGGAAGGGACTACCGGAAAGGGAAATAAAGAAATTGTTTTGTTCGTTGCTCAAGCGCCCCCTGTTGGCCAGAGGCGCTCTTCAAGAACATTCAAAGTTTGTTCATGTCCGGGTAACCTCCGCCCTCGTTCTGAACTTGCAAAGATTCAACCAATGACTATAAAAGAAGCAGTTGCTGACAGGCACGGGCTTCGGAGGAGAGCCGTGAGCTGTCTTTGCTCTCCTGAGTTGGCAGCAAGGAGTTGCATACGAACAGGCTTTTTAGATAGTTCACCAATTGGGCATTCCAAATTTGGGTGGGATTGGAGATGCCAAATTTATTTAAAAAAAAGATTACTAAGATGGAGTTTGCTTTTGCAGGAGAATGGTTTGGATATTTCTCACATCAGGGGAAAAGATAATGTTATCCCAGATACACTTTCATGCATGAAATATTATTTCTTTTATTGTGAAAATTGCACTGGTTGTTATGTATATGATTGATATAATGATCAATGATACTTTTGTGTAAAGTTTAAGATTATACTGCTTATAAAACTGTTAATTTTATCAAAAGAAAGCTTTAAGCAAACCTTTCTTTTCTTAAAGAGGGAAGGTGTGATGTATGAGTATTTTATGTACAGCATTATATTTCATTTGTAAATGGAGATTTGTTACATCAAATAGCTGGTCAGCTATTTATTTTGTTCTTCAGCATCCTCTGGTGGTGGGTCTGTAGTAAAACATGATCTGATGCAATTTCATTTGAAATAGACTAGTGTTTTCAAGAGGCTTCTGGCACCTTCCTGCCCGGAGGGTCGGGATTACCCAGGAATCCTGAAGATCTTTCCAGAATGTTGCTAGTCTATATAATTGCTGTGATTTTAAGCAGAGCAGAGGCAGAGTTTTTGTTTTGACAACAGAGTTACATAGTGGCATAAGAGTGTTATTAGAGGATCGAACAGTGGATTATTTGTAGTGGTTTTTTTTGTGAAGAATATATTTGTATACGTTTTCATTGCTGGTTTTCTCTGTTGTGATTTTTTAAAGTCATAACACGATGAAGTACAATTGTGACTTGCTGCTGTTTCCATTGAAAGGTATTTTGGGTAAATTACGGTAATTCTCGTAAAGTCGCGCATCCCACGATACTGCATACAGTATGGATGGCCAAAACATTGTGCGCGCTGGCACAGTAATGGTTGCTGCTACTGCTGTTGCCGTGGTGATATTCAACAGAAGGTGAAGGCAGTGAGTCAATTTTCAGTGGTAGAGTCTTTATGTGAGGCAGCGGCCACGAATTATGGATTTCTAGGAGATGATGGTGACAGAGGAGCTCACAGATGATCTCTGGATCCAGAACTTCAGTTAGACCCACGAAACGCTCCATCAGCTCTGAGGTTATAAGACCAGATGTGGCACCAGACATGTCCCGTCCCAGGGAGGCAGTTCCGACTTGGAAGCGAGTGGCTATTGCCCTTTTCAAACTAGGCAACCTTCACCGGTGACGTCACGTTTAGGGAGAAAAGTGTTTCCATTACACTTTTGCGATAAAGTTCTTTATGGACATGTCTGAAAAACCACCTCATAACAAATTTTTATCGCTATTTGAAAGTTTTTTTCGAAAATTGGGAGTTTTTATAACCAGTTTATTGCAATATTTAGGTTTTGCACATTTTAACTGGCAATGGAAATGCAGCTACAGATTTAGAGTTTCTGGTCCACAACGAATGGCTCTCTGTCACTGTCCACCGCAGTAAAGCAGTATATAAAATTCTGGAGTCACCCACTGCCTCTATCCAATCAGGCGAGAGACCCCATAAGGAGGCGGTTCTCTCTGCTTGTGAACGTGCAGTTTCACTGAAATCTGTGACCCATTAGATTTTGTGACCTCAGCGAGCGATGGCCTGTAGTATCTGTATGTGTGCAATCAACAGCAGTCGAGAAGAGCACTTTAAAAAGAAAGTGAATGTGATAATTGGATGGTGAGCGAGGGGGGTGTGTCTGTCACAGTCAAATGTGTGTGGCAAGCCAAGATAGGAATTCTCCTCCCGTGGCAATACAGTTTTTTTTTCCATTCACTTTATGCCCACTGTCAACTCAGAAAACTTGTTTTCAAAACAATTAACACATAGGTCTAATGAGAAGCATTCTGCCCAAAATGACACATTTTGTTTGCAAAAGACCCTTCCCGCAACAAAATATTTAAAACTGGTGGCAGAAGCCAATATGTCCCTCAACCAACAGAACTTCAGTCCACATGAATAGTTCCCTAATGTCAACCATAACACACTTGACAACCGAATACAGCTATCAGTGTGTGAACCAGGCCATCCTGGTTTGTATTCTGCACTACATGTCCAAAAGTGACCTTATGTGTACACTACCACTCAAAAGTTTTGAATCACTTGGAAATTTTCTTGTTTTCCATGGAAACACACATGAAATTAGCCTGAATAGGAAATATAGCAAATGAAAAGAACATGCTGACATTTTCTGAGTAAGAAATAATGATTTTGATGGAAAATGATGAATATGTACTTCAAACTTGTCCTCAAACAAAAAACACCTTCACTGTTGATACTGAAACTGGTGTTTGACAGGAACTATTTGGCGCAGCTGCTAGTTGACAACCTGTGAGGCGTCTTTTGTCTTAAACTACAAACTCTCAGATATTTGTCTTCTTGCACAGTTGTGCATCGGGGCCTCCCACTCCTTTTTCTGTCCTTGTTCCTGCCAGTCTGTGCTGCTCTCTGAAGGGAGTAGTTGACAGCATGGCAAGTTCTCGCATTGAATAGCCTCCTTTTCTAAACACAACAATAAACTGACGGGTCTCTAAAGGAAGTCCTTTCTTTCTGGCCATTTTGAGCCTGTAAACAAACAAACAACTGCTGATGCTTCAGGTACTAAACCAACCTGAAGAATGCCATGCTCCCTTTTGCGCTCCCATATTAGTTCAACAGTTTTCAGCTGTGCAACACATTTGCAGAAGGGTTTTCCAATTATCAGTTAGCCTTATCAAATGCTTAACTTGGATTAGCAGCCATACCAGGACATTGATGCAGAGACAAGACAGTTGTCGATAATAGGCCTCTATGCAAAAATGTAGATCATTCTTTGAAAATCATCCAATTAATTTTAATCGTTTGTGAAATGGATAAAAATGTTTGTGAAATGCATGAAAATGTATTTTTCTTTGGAAAACAAAGAAATTTGCAAGTGATCCCAAACTTTTGAGCGGTAGTGTATATTGAAAATACTGTAATTGAACCCAAACAGAAAGACTGAACTATTTTTTATGGATTCCATTGTTAACGCACTTGGCTGAAAAACTGAAAGAAATTCACATATTAGGCACGTGCACAGAAAAAAAGAAGAAGTCAAAGGGGTAGAAAAAAGTTACAAAAAAGGGGGTAGAACAAAAATGACAGTACAATGTATTGTGTAATCAATCCACATGCTCGTGGCGAATTGGACACATGTTCTCATCAACATTGCACAAAATATCTTCCCTCGCAGTGCATCGCGAGAAAACCCTTTTTGAATGCTTTATCCATCCCAGGCATTCTATCACACCAATTTGCTGGGCAGCAGCAATCATGGCATCCATCAATGGCATCTGGTATAGGGGTGATGATCATACACTCCTCATCACCATGCACTGAAAAATTCCATGATGGGATTGAGAAAGGGGGAATAGGCAGGCAAGAAAAGCATCATCATCTGTTGATGTTCTGCAAACCACTGATTCAGTGCAAGCGAGGTGGTAGGCTACATTACCCCAGATCATAAACATTCCCGGCCTCTGCAGCTCTTTCCTCTGGCAAGATCAGCCTCTCAGTGAAGTGCTTCTAGGAAGGTGATGAGTCGCTCTCCGTTGTATGGACTGACTGTTGGAATAGTGCACAGGACACCATTTTTGGATATAGCCACGCACATTGTGATATTTGCACCCCACTGTTCTGGTATTGTGATAGTTGATCGGAGCCCAATGACATTCCTTCCTCTCCTCCTGACTTTGTTCAGATTGAATCCGACCTCAACATAGATGAAGACATGGCCTCCCTCGGTTTCAAGTTCCATGAATCTCTAAACACAGGGGAAAGAGAGACACAGTTACTGTGTAGAATGATTACTCAGGCTAAATGTCATGGCATCAAAAGGCATCACAGTGGCAGAAATTTGTGATATCCTTACCTGCACATATTGGTGTCTGGCCCCTTCTACAACATCTGCATTCCTCTAGAAAGGCTCTTTGTATAGTTGCTTCATGGCCGTGTGGTGCATTCTAAGGAACCTAGTTATTGTGGGAATGCTGACATTGTTTATACCTCTGAATGTGCCCTCATCAGCCATTATGGTTGCCTGAATCCTTGAGTCTAATTGCATTGCTTGCCAACACCAGGTCAACAATGGCAGCCTCCCGCTCTGGGTTGAAAATTTTTCCTTCCCCCCCTGCATGGGGTAGACCGTTGATTCTATGAAAAGAGATGTACAAAAAATTCAATCATAGTACCTTTCTAAAGACAGTTATTGTGAAGGACAGAGGTGTAACATGCACTATGTCAACATTATGTGTAGTTGCACACAGTATTGTGCTAAGTTACAATATATAACTTACCTGTTGTGAGTTTGAAAAACTCTAAAAATAGATGCAACTGTGCTCCTCTTTGGAACAGGTTGCACCCTTTGTCCTGCCTCTGCATATGACAGGCCATGGTTGATGAAATGGTCAATGATAGTAGCCCGTATTTCATCAGTTAACTTGTGCATGGCGGGCACCTCCTCCACATACAGCCACTCTTTCTCTTATGCCCCCACCTCTCACTCTCACTCGCCCTCTTGCTTGCCTTTGCCCTCTGCGATCCATAATTGCCAGCACCGAAACAGAATAGGCAGCTTTTTATAGGTGAGTGCTGACTGATTGGTGATTGAAGATTTGTGGAAAGGAGAGTCTCTGCCTCTGTTGGAAACCGATGTGCGTTTGTGTATGGCTTGGGGATGGGGGACGGGGACTGCTGACTAAAGTATAAAAAATGACCAAATCAGTTACAGCAGCTTGAATTTCCTCGACCTGTATGATGTAACTAATGAAAGCGTAAATGAAAGTTCAATTGTGAGACGTAGGAACGCCTATGCAATTCACCCTATCATTCACCCAATCACAACCACAGGTCTTTTATTTAAATACCTATCATGTGTTTCCATTTGCAGTTCGCAGAGATTTCGCATCACGCAGCTTCCGGCATGTTAGTCCGCTCACAATATCGATCTTCATTTAGAAAATCGTAGAAGACAGGCAAATGCCCGCTGCTGCGGAGCTTCTCCTGATTGGCTAGTTTTTTGTTGAACTATCCTGCATGACCCTGGAAGACATACAAATTCGTATCCACCTTGAACTTCTTCGTTCGGAGTTACTAGTAATACTTGCTCTCAAAAGGCTGTTTCACTTACTACGTTCAAGGATAGGCTCAGTGTGCTAGATGTTGAAAATTAATCCACAATCACCCCTAGATTGCCTTAAATCAAGGCAGTTCTGGAAAAAAAAAATTTGAGGAGTCCTGACAGTTCAAGTGACTTGCTACCATTGACCATAAGAGAACAACTCTCAACTCTGCATCACCTATAGGCCGGCAGCCCAGGGGGTCCACCACGCATCCCCCCCACAACAAAGTTTCACTGCATTTTTTTAAAGCATTAATATGTCCTCAATCCCATACTAAGTGGTAACAGTAAAATAATTTTTTAGCCTTTTTCAACTGCTAACCCTAAAAATCAAATTTTTGCGAATCGCGTCGGAATTATTTTTACACAGAGACAAAACGTGACATGGAAAAGTGAATTTTCCACCTATCTAAGCATGCAATACCTCATTTGAAAGGTGTTCCTCATCCCACAATCAGTACATCATAAACTTGTGGTGTATTTTGATAATTTTATGTGCAATCAAAGAGATGTACCCTGTTTACCAAAAGGCCTTCAGGTAGAATAGCATCAATTTCTAATAATACTTTATTTTACATAATGTTTTATTCCAAAAATTCTTATTAGACTGTATTCATCAAAAACTGCTTCAAAATACCTTCCATGTGGTATGAGATGCATGGGAATAGCTCCAAAACTCTTAGAGTTATCAAAATTCAAACCTTGTCAGAGACATGCGAACGCTGATGGCGACAACCACTAAACTGAAAGGCATTGGTTATGTTATTAACAATGTGCTTTTTTTCAGATCTAGAGACTGATTAATTAAGCATTAATTAATTCAGTATTTTTCAGTAAGATACAGCTTTGCAGATTCTACAAAAAAGCGCTCAAATATTCGAAAATTCTTAAAGAAAGACCGAGGTGCAGACGTGAACACAAGATAAGTAATCTTGTATTTCAGTGTAATTTAAGTAATATTTAAGAATATTAAGAAATAAATAATTCAATTTTTCTCAAGTCGTTGATTAATGTTGCTTGTTCTTTGATTTGTAAACATGGCAAACCTTTCTGTATTGCAGAATCTGAGGATTCACCATGGATTCACAGCCTAAGGAGCCTCCCTCGAAGCGCAAAAAGTCTGATGACAGAAATGAAGTGTTCTGTGTGGTGCATTTTCCAACGATTTCCCATGGAGCATACAAGTACTTTCGCGATGACAAGAATGCTCAGATTAAAATAGACAAACTTAGGGAAATTAAATGAGCAAGAGCTGAGGAGCCGATAACATCCAGCTATCGCATGCAGGAGCAGTGTAATCTCATACCTGACACCATTGCTGATAATCATGGCTACCACTGGAATTGCTATAAGCATACTAACAGCATCATTAATACGCCATTCAATGTATATTTAAAAATTTTTAAATGCTCATGAAAAGAAAACATACTTAAAAAACTAGGTATCATTTTTTAATGTAAGCAAGTCCATTGAAATTAAATAAAACAAAATCTGGCTAGTACTTTGCATGCCAGTGGAGTAATTTTATTTTGTACATAATTTTTTTGCTTGCAACTTATCTCAAAATTATTTGAGTGTTTACCAAGCATTGATTTGCATTACAATTAGATGATAAATTGTGTAGTGTCTCTGACGAATTCACAGACTCAAATGATGATTACGTTGTGCAGATTTTTTATTTCCAAGGTCAGCACTAAGGAGTCATTTGAGAGCCACTTCAGCAGATATAGCGCAGGGACACCTGGGTCCATTCCACTTCAATTCAGACTCAGAATGTGAAATGAGAGTGAACTGACTAGGAATTGATTCTAAACCCTAAATTCACACACTACAGGCTAAAAGTTTTCAATCACTGATCATGTGTATATTCAATAGAACAACTTCAAGTTACAGCAAGACCATGACCCAAAACATAAATCCAAACTCTGCAGGGACTGTCTGGGAAGGAAATGAGAAAACATGGTGTCTAACTCAATCACCTGAGTGATTTAATCCCATAGAACTGTCGTGGGAACACCTGGGTAGAAAAGTTTGTGAAGTGTGCCTATCTTCAGAGACAGAAATATGGGAAATATTGCCATCCACTTGGCAAAATCTCTTGAAAATAATATCTTAATAAAATTAATAGAAGACAGAAAGATGGAAGACCACACATATTCAAAATCCAAATTTCAGGAACAGAAGTCTTCTTCATCGGCCAGAAAAAGAAAAAGGATATTGAAAAGAGCGAGAGACTGGCGTCATCAGAAAAAAAGAGTGAACATTGGAGCTGCCTTCCAAAGATGAAAAGACCTGATGCAGGAAAAGGGGATGGACAGAGACACTAAATTTGCTTGCTTCCCTCTGGACAAGTAGGATAATATAACAGTTTGAATTAAAAATGTTTATTTCATTGAGCGATCTTCTAACAGTAGGTCTATATTTTCCACTGCGTTATTGAAACAATTTGCTCTTCGCATAGGTTAGGTGTATTCACGTGTATTAAGGTCTTTGCCTTGACTTTGAATGTAATCTGTCGTGTTTCGCATCCGGTGTAAAAGCAGCTTTAGCTGGCAACCTTTTTATTCGGCGCATTTTAATGCCAGCTAGCAAGTTAAATGCTTGCAGTGCAACTCCAGCCAAATCAGTTTGCATAATAATGGCTATTCGCATTTTAAATGGACTAAATTAAAAGCATGAAATATAATGTTAGCTAGCTAGCAAGAGAGCCTTTATGCCTACCTAGCTAGCTATATTTAATGCAGCTATGAAGGCTATATGCAACCTAGGTGCCTAAATGGCGAAGTTATAACTATTCACTATTATCCATTGATTTCTACGACCAAGTCCAAAAATAATACAACTGCGTGTGTGTACCAGAAGTCGCGGGCAAATAGCGGTAGAAATGTAAAAACAGCAAAAAATGTAAAAAATTAAACGAACGTACCTGATCGCCGGAAGGAAAGCTGGATGAAGTTATGGATGGCATCTTGGCTTTTTGAAGAGTGAAGGCTACCATAGCTGTAATAAGTGCCTTGATCTGCGTGGTGCGAGAGAGTTGATTGTGATATATGATCTCAATGCTAGATGGGACAAAATTCCTACGCACTGGACCTTCAATGTTATTCTGCTCTGCATGCTAATTCTTGGCAGTGTAAATGTGCTGGTTGTAATATATTTTTTCTAGAACAGATGCTGACTGAAGAAGGCCTGAAAGCACACACAATGCTTTTGTGTGAGCAAATTCCACGCTCTCCCAAGGTTGCAGAAGGTGGTGGGTTTGGGGGCAGCTGGCCCCTTGGAGACAGTGGCTACTCTCTTTGTCCCTACCTAATGAACCCCATCCGGCAGCCTGACATCAAGGCCCAGGAGCAATTTAGCAACACCCACAAGACAACCCGTGGTGTTGTGGAGAGGGCTATAGGGCTATGAAGTGAAGACAGCGCTGTCTTCCGCTGTCTCAGTAAGTCCTCCGGGGGCCTGCAACTGGAGCCCTAAAAGAGTTGCACTGTAGTGGTGGAAACAGCCTTGGTTCACAACATGGCCTTACAGGCCAATATCCTGCTGCCTGAGGATGGGCCGACCAGGAGGAGGAGGCGGCCATCCATGCTGGTGGTCTGCGTGCAGAAGGTCTACAACTAAGAGAGCAGTTGAACAGAAACATGTTTGGACCCTGAAGCCCCCCAACAAGCCACAGTCCAACCCCCCCACCCGACAAGCCACCCTAGCCCTACCCCCCCCCCCCGGACCTTCAACATCGCAAGCATTACGAACCACGGAGCAGACTCAGATGCGCCACCACACTCGCAATCTGCCTTGGCATCTTGGGTATTTACCCTCTGTACTCTGCTCCAGCTTCATAGCATGAAGGCTTGTCTCTGTAGCCCCACTGCTTAACAATGAAATACATTTGAAACAAAATAACAGAAATTATTTCAGACAACACAATAGTACCCAAATGCACATCTACATCGATGAGATATTCAACATAGCTTGGTAGACAAATTCAGGCTTTTGGTTGCATTTGTTTCCAACAATGACGTAACAATATGTATCCACGCTGCAAACTACGGCTTCAAGTTTGTAGTTTTAACCATGGAGTTTGACGACAGTGTTTGTGAACATTTGTTAAAACCATGCTTTTTGGAGTCACCTGTGTTGTCTAACGATGCATCATACTATGTAAGTTCACACGATGTAGTTGGACTGATGGTTTCTGCAAACACCAACATCTCAACTGCATTGTTTCGATTGTTTGCTGCAGTTAGCAACTGGTTTTTGGAAACGCACCCATGAATGATTAAAATTTGCAAAGCAGTGATTCAATATTGCAGGGCATACTTTGGTCCAACATCACCAAAATAGATAACAGTGTAATAAATATTAATAGTAGTAATAATAATGATGATGATTATCATCATCATCATCATCATCACTGACCTCGTTTACATGGGCCTTTAATTCCGAATTAAAAAGAGAATTAACGTTAATTCCGAATAAACTTTGTCACGTAAACACCTGAAAAACACGAATAAAACTAATTCCGAATAAACTTAATTCCGAATTAAGTGGCCGTTTTATTCCATTTTAAATTCCGAATAAAACAATTCTCCGTTCATGTAAATGCTTCACGAATTAATAATTCGGAGTTAACCCATCTCGGTCGTTGTGCGCATGCTCACTTCCTTGCAAACATACGCTGTAAAACAAAAAAACATGGCCGCAAGGAGTAAGCGCTGGTCCCACGCTGAAACACTATTTTTGATAAATACATTTGAAGAATTTGACATAATGAAAAGAGCAGACAGTAGAAAAAACAAAAACGCAGACCTATATAAATTAGTAAGTGAAGGGATGATTGAGGCTGGCTTTGGGGGCAGGGACGTAGTGCAAGTTTCAAACAAATGGAAACTTTTTAAACAAGAATATAATAAGGCGAAAGCCAAAAATAAGACCAGCGGGTCGGATCCCTCCTCATTCCCCTATATCGACTACATGGACAAGGTGCTGGGAACGAGACCGATGGCTACCGCTGACATCCACGGCGTGGATGCCGGCTACGGGGTGGAGAACGAGAACGACGGTACGTGAAGTTAGCCAACCCTTCTCTTCTGTTTAACGTTAAAGTTACATATTTACTGCTATCAACATTAACATTAAGGTTACTACTAGCTAGCTAGATAGAAAATGTCAGCCGACATTCGGAATTAACGTGTTCCATGTAAACACTCGTTCGGAATGAACATTTCCCATGTTAACTCGCAAAAATTTTTTTAAATTCTGAATTATTTAATTCGGGGGTTTTTATTCGGAATTAAAAATCATCATGTAAACGTAATGACTGTCAATGTAACTGAAAAAAACTTTCTAAACATTAAAAGCTTGAGATTGAGATAAATAGGATGAGGGGAATGAAAACAATTATTCCAGCTGTAATTGGATCTCTGGGACTTGTTAAGAAAGGGCTAGAGAAAATTGTTATTGTTTATATATGTAATTAGTGAATGACTGGAGGCATGAGATACCATGGGGCAGATGACTGAATATTAAAAGTACTTACTGTCATGTCACACTTACTGGAAGTGTAAAATCTTCGGTCAAAAATATTTGGGAATGGACTTGACTGCGCCTTGCAAAACCCAAGAAGCTCATACGGAGAGAAGCTTACAAATTTTGCAGTTACTGTTGGACTCAATGCAGCTACATACAAGGAAATTCACGCTATATGGAATGTTTCTTGATGTCCGAAAAATGAGTTTCCGCAGACTCCAAAATTCGCAGTTACACCGATATGGTGATCAGTTGGAAAGTGCATTGTGTGTATACGCCTTTGACTGATTGGCTTTCCCCGTGTGTGCTCGGCAATTTCCGCGGTTTCCTGTCAGTTTCATGTGCCTTACGGTGGATTTCACCACTAGTAATTGGAAACCAATTGTATGACTCCGAACTTTTCACGCCTTTGTTTACTCAGGGGTTGGATGCAATGCATAAGTTTCATGATCATTTAAATTGTTTCAATGAAATAAGATCATTGGAAGCAATGGAATTGCATAAAGAAGTTTTAAATAATTTTATTTCATTTAAACAATCATGAAACACATGCATTGCTTCCAACCCCTGAGTAAAAGCGTGAGAAGTCCGGAGTCATAATCGGTTTACAATTACTAGTGGTGAAATCCTGACAAACCTCCATGCACAAGGACTTCAATTCCTCGTGAGAATCTCGCGTTGATTGAATAATCTCGAACTACAGCAGGGGAAAGTAAATATGCAACTAAAACTCACACCAAATGCATGACAGTTAACAAGTAAGCTTATTAATGAAAACTGACCACACCTGATAATGTTGAGCGTATTTGGGGTTTCTGTAATGGTAATTTAAATGACTGATTGAAAACACGTCATGACCAATCATTATTTTGAAGGAATGGGTTTGAGCTTCCCCTGTTGACAGTTCATCAACCGCCACTGTTGAAGGTGTTTAAGGTCAATTTTAAGAAACTGGGTATATTAACTGTAAAGTAATTGCAGCTTATGGTTTCTCTGGTCTGAGAGTAGGAAAGAAGAATACATTAAGGAGAAAGTTAAATATGTGGTGGCAGCACAATTTACAGTCCAATTAACAGAGAAACTTGAAAAAATTATCACCTTGATCAACTCACAAATGCATAAGCTAATTCAACCATCTCAAATATCATATGGGCTTGAGATTATAAGGCCATACCTCCAGCTGTCCACCTCACCGGTCTACTAAGACCCAGACTGCACTTCATTCATAAGTCAATCATCTCTCGCTCCTGTTTCTCATTGCCACGGGGTGATAGCAGTGTGTATTTATGACCCAGTGTATATGGGTCATTCCATACTAAACTGTACAATTCACTGTGTTGCATAAGAATGATCAATAATTTTTTTTCGAAGAGAATCAAATGATTTGCATTGTTCATATTTATTCATTACCAGATCGAAGATATACATAAGAAAAAAACAGAGTCATCAGTCCAACAACACAACAGAAAAAGTGGTGTCCTGATGTCAGCCAAGGCATAGTGAAAGCCATATTTGGTCTCAAAATTTGGCAGCTAACTTCATGAAATGCTCATGACATGTCTGTTGATACTTCGAAACAAAGTAAAACGAAATATTGCAGAGAAATATAACCCATAATAACGGTTTCTATGGTCTGCACTAAATTACCGGGACTTGTCTGATTAGAAATGCAATTTGAAATGACCGTCGTGGGCGAAACCAGTCGCATACTCACGTGTTAAGTCCAGACCAGTGGGTTAATTTGCATAATGTTGTTATGATTCTGTCATGTCTAGATTTTGATCTCTGCCTGGTCTGATCTCTGCCTTGTCTGACCATGCTTTGTATTTTGTATTGGGATTTAGATGTCTGGTTCTGTTCATGTTTTGTCTTAATTTAGTTTAGGCCATGTTTTTGTTTTTGCCATTTCTAGTATTCTTACCATTATCCACCTTGCTGTTATTATTCTGGTCCATGTTTTTGCTTTTGCCATGCTTTGCACATTGTTTCCCCCTGTCTGGTCTTTTGTAATGTGATCGCTCACTGCCCCAGTATTGTGTGCCACACTTTTAGGTGATTTCATGGTTTCTGGGATTTCAACCATTCCTTCCTATCTTGTTTACTTCCTTCACCTTGCTTTTTTATATTACTAACCAATACTAACAGTTTGTTGTTTTTGTTAAAGTTACTAACCTAGACTAACATTGTATATAATACTAACTTACTAATGAGCACTAGGGATTGTATAGCTGCACATTACTAATTGATTAACAAGCTCTCAGCATTCGCCCTGTTCTAGTCTCTGCCTCTTGCCTTCTCTTAATCTTCTTTGCTGCATTTCAGCAGATCCTCCGCACCTGCTCACTCTGTCCTTTCTCATTATCTGAGCACATGTGAAATCCTTAACCGGAGCCGTGTGTTTTGTCAATTGGCTGTCTCGTGATCCCTGTCTGCGTTTTGGCTTTTGCCTATTTCATGTGATTAGGTTCTCCCTCAAGTTTGCTCCTTTGTAATTAGTCTGATTGTCTACACCTGATTTCTGTATAGCATGTGACCTCCCGTATGTGTATTTTAGCAGTCTTCTCACAGCACTTACTTGTCAGAACGTTTCTCTTAGTTTTCCTGTGCCACGCTTGTCTTTGCCTCGTACTCTTTGTGATTCTACTCTGACTGGACCGTCTCTGATTACGATTTTTGGCTCTGTTTTGGATTTCTGTCTGCACCTGTTTTTCAAACCCTTTTCTGTCTGACCATGAGTACTGTGATTGCTGCCCTGGTTTTCGACTCGGATTCTGTCCAACTGGATTGTGATTTTTGGATTGTGGACTTTGTACCTTTGCCTTCTGCCCTGTGGGGGTTTTTCCCCCTCGCTTAATAAATTCCTATCTACTGCACTGCTTGGGTTCTCGCGTCTGGTTCCTGAGCGTATCATCACAAATTTATGTAAATGGCATAAAGATGACTACGACAAACTAAGGTACTCACTTCCTGCATCAAAATTTTGCAAGGCGTCAGACAATCAAATATACCATGCTTTAAAAAATAATGATTGAAAAAGAAAAATTTTCCATGTCCCAATATCGTGTTACGTCCATCACAACATCAAGAAATATGCGTAGATCGTGTCCTGCGCATAGACTGTATAAAAAGATGAATGCAACACCCGGATGTAAAAAAGTAAGGCCGATGCGGAAATCTCAAAAATGTGCTTTTTTTTATTTTAATGGCCAGCAGATGGCGATGTTGGTGTTTGCAGACAGAAGTTCAATGTTACTAAAGTCTAATGAGAAAATGACCCTACTTAGCCACCTCAATTATAATTTCATTCTTATTATTTGAATAAAATAATATTTTCCTTTGGTGATTTAGAGCCACAGGTAACCAGTTACAAAATTTTAACAATGCTTTGCACTGAAGCCAGCTGAACGGAATACAAACATTGAGGACAATAGAAATGAAAAACATTGCCTGGCCGTTATTGTCCATAAATGTTACTGATAGACTGAGGCCATTTATCATACAAAAGAATTGACTTCTGATTTTCAGGAATTCGATATCTGTTCTGTGTCCTTGTTACACCCACAAATACCTGCCACCTTAGCACATTATTGGTTCACTAAAACTCGGTTTATCTTCTTGCTTGCTTCTTTGTGATGCCCATAGATGGGATTTCACCACTGCAATGAAAAACAATGGGAAAGGTGTATATGAATTTTCATCACCTTTGTAACACATTTGTACAGTTTAGTATCGAATGACCCATATTTGTGTTATTTATAGTATTAGAGGAACCTCATTTCCATTTTTGTTTTGTATTGCAACGTTTGCCTGCTGTTGTGCAGTAGGCATAATAAATACAAGTCTTTCCTGGAATCTGAGTCTAGTCCTTATTTTCCTGTCTTCTGTGCATCTGAACTGTGCACGCAGCCCAACCATTACTGTTAAACTCTTGTAAATTTATTGTATAATGCTTTATAGTAGAGATGGAATATGAACAGTGTGTCCAAAATTCAGGAGAGTGAGAAGAGCCACTGTGGTGATCTACAGCCCTAGGGAATGACTAGTAATGGGCAAGAAGAACAGGGTTGACATTACCTCTGGACTCAGGGCAAGGGAAGAAACAGAAACAGAAAAAATTACAATATCAGTCAGCATAGAGATCATCAGCACTTGAAGTAAGATGCAATCCGTGTATCCCAACCTCATTTGAGATTAAATTTGTTACACAGAGATGGAAAATTCCGATCATGCCGTAAAGGATTAAATCGAGATTCCGTCCCCCTACTAGATCACAGCCAAGCTTACACAGCAGATATCCTGTGCACCCTGCGCAAACCTCCATTGGTTCCACATTCTAACAATATATAAATTGATGGAGATTAGCTTAGTCAACCATAAACTGTATGCTCTAGTTATATCCCTCAGCTACAGGATTTACTATATGGGAATGTTTTTAGCAGAGATTTAGAGAGATTTTAAGTGAGAGAGTGAGAGAGAGAGACTGCTCCCTGACTCTTTGGGGTAAATTGTCCCATATTGGAGATGGGCTCAACAGAAGAAGGTTCTACTGTCACAAGTAATTTTACTCCCAATCTCAAAGAGTCTGCTAGAGAATATATAGGCAAAAGAGGCACTCATGGGAGTGGGGGGGCACTCCCATTTAAATCCTTGGTAACACTTGGATATTCGGCGAAGGATAAAGGATTTGTAATATTTCAAAATCTTATCAGTTGATATTGAACGATTCAAATGTTTCACTTTGTCTGTGGCTGATCATCAGATTATCAACGCAGTATGTGTGACGATTCATCAGCATACCGATAGAGTGTTTGTAACATTTCAAAAGCTTATTGGTTGATTCAATTGTTTCACCTTGTAGATGTTCAAAACATTATCAACAGAGTATATGTGAAGATTCATCTGCATATCTACAAACTCTCTGAATAATTTAGTCAAAGTTGATCTACTCACTCGACAATGTATATATCAATATTTAACAAACAGTAAACAGTCTTATTAACGTGTGTTGAACATCTTGATGTTCAAATAATTGCTGGAGGTGTGGTAAAAACCTTATCTTTCAGATAACCCCACAGGAATACCCAGATCTTACCCCCTGTGACTTCTTCCTGTGGGGTTATCTGAAAGATAAGGTTTTCACCACACCTCCAGAAAATCTGGATGATTTAAGGCAGAAGATCACACGGGCAGTTGATAACTTGCACCATGATAACCAAATGATCCAACGAGCTATCCGCAACATGGTCAGACGATGCCAGCTATGCATTGATAGGGAGGGCGGTCATGTTGAGGGGCCAGGGCCATGAATTTACTCTGGGGAACATTTCACTGAATAAATGAGTAATCTTCATCAATCTTTTTGTTTGATTTCTCAACCCAATTCTACGTAATGAAGAACACAACATTTGGTACAGTATGGGAAATGGAAATCAGTCAAAATTATGGGATTTTATGGGTACTTCACATACATATTATATTATGTTCTACCTATATTTATTAACGATTTACTTTAGTAAAATCAATTAAATTGTTTAATTCAGTGTGTGACCCCTGCTCTCCCAAATCGATAGCGGGTACGTAACTCTTCATTAGAGTAATCTCCAATATCAAAGTCCAGTCCACGATACTCCTTATCCTTCCTATGCTGAACTGGCATCATGAAAGCAGCGTTAGCAATGAACGCCATTTTGAGAGTTAACCACACTGTGAAAAAGTTAGTGGTGGTCCTTTGGTGTGATAAATTTAACGTCGAGTTAACACCCTTTTAAAGTTTACCGAGTTTTGAACAACAAAATAACAGCTCTGTTAAAGTTAACAGTCGGTTAAGTGTACTTAACGGCTGGTTAAAAAATGACCGAGTTTTGAACAACCGGGCCCAGAATGTTAGACCCTTCCAGCGTGTCGCATTGTTCATGTGAATGCCCGTCAATTGTTTGTTTGTTCTGGTTTACCATCCTTATCTGTTTGTGATGTTGCTTTTTGCTTTGTGTTTGTGAGAATGAAGACAAATAAACTTGTTTTTTTCTCAGGACTTTGTCAAGATGGATCCATGTTACAGAGATTTTGGGGTTAGCGACCTTGCTTGAGGGCTGAACAGCAGAGTTCTTCCCAACTTTTTCACTCTGGATTCAAGTCAGAAACCAATGATTGCTTTTTTCTTTGGTATTACACTTCTCTTGTACAATGGCAACAGAGTACTGAATGTTATTCCTTATTTTTATTTACTCGTGAATTGAAAACAAGCCATTTTTTAGACACAGTACATTGATGCCACTGTACAATTCCATATCAAATCATAGTTTTGAACAGAGATAAGACTAAAAGAGTCAAAATAACTTATATTTCATAATTGAACTAAATCTTGCATATACAGACTCAAATTTTCCTGAGTATTGTAACATTTATCTGCTGGCCTAATTTGGAAGGATGCAAACTATCTATTCACAGCCAAATGTTGTTTTCTAGCATCCTGACAATGGCAGAACTGTATAAATCAAATTTACAGACGCATATTGAATAGAGCAGTTTCAAGAGGGAATTGAATGCAGTCCTTCATCCATATTTTAGAACGTTTTTGACTTCTCCACTTCACTGCAGAAAAAAATTAAAGAAAAAGTTGACTATGCTTTGTCAACCAGCTGCAAAACATTTGTGAGGTTGCTCAGCTTCACATTCGATTTTCTTCCAAAAAACGAGTTTGAGCAACTGCTAGGACCATAAGTTCAGCAAAGTCAAAAATGCTTTGCAGCTGGTTGCTTAACTTTTTTAAGTTTGGTGAGCTTTCAGTTTTTTGTTTTTTTTTAACCCGATGTTTGGATTTGCAATCAAGCAGAAAACTGAGACAATGTCACATCGAAGATAGAGTTTTGAAAACCACAAACATCTACCCAGAAAGATGGCAATGCAGAAACAAAGAAGAGAGTGACCCGAAGCCCAGTGTATGTGTATTGTGTGCTTATTCAGCTGCATTAGTTCTTTTCCCTCAATCTAATCTTTCCCATATATTTTTTTGTAAATAAAGAAGGGCAAATATTTATGTTGTACAAAATATGACACCCCTCCTCTTGGTTAACAACAACAGCAGAGTAATAAGCAAATAATAGGCAACAAAAAAGTAAATAGATTAATAAATATGCTGAAAGTGTTGTGGAGGACACATGTAATTACAGCAGGCTCTCACTCCCTGCAGATCTTAAATAATAGATGGAAACAATGCAAATGACCACAATTCGTCTTCAGCAAGCCAAGTCACATTGTTCATTCATCCAGCCCATGGGAGAATTGGTGAAATTCTACCTGTTTTAGACAACTGTGACAAAAAGCCCTGTGACTCAAAAACTATTAATGTCAAAGATTTGGTTCAAAGCTTATTTTAAATTAGAGAACTGCGTCTTTCTGATTTGTAATTTTAATCAAACTCCAGTTACTAACACTTCTTTTCAACATTGTGTGGTCAAAATATATAAAAATCAAGAACCAAAATTCTAATTCAAAATTTGGAGATTTGATGTAGATGAACATAAGTAGATATGGTGGAACTGACATGACTTTGGGGCAGATACAGGTTGCAAAATTATTCAAGAAAAAATAATTATGAAAAATCTCTAACCATTCAAATTCTACAGCAGTTTTGTTGTTACAATTTAAC
Organism: Gymnothorax reevesii; assembly: GCA_029721435.1. Taxonomy (NCBI): domain Eukaryota; kingdom Metazoa; phylum Chordata; class Actinopteri; order Anguilliformes; family Muraenidae; genus Gymnothorax; species Gymnothorax reevesii. The sequence continues at coordinate 116,801,532 of CM056573.1, forward strand.
ATTGAAAAGAGCCAGTTTTTGCCTGTTTTTTAAATTAAGTATAATAGAAAGGTCAGTATCTGAAACACTATAAGGGCTAGTAATATGGCTGAAAGCTTTTTTTTCAAAGCTAGAGAGGTGCAACTTTATCTGTGATCAGTCCGTTTCCACCGACTTCCAGTCTTTTGTATTTAGTTTCAACAAAGTATGTACGTAAAAAGTAAGAAAATAATTTAAAAAATGGCTACTTGCATTCAGGTTGTAGAATTGTTCCCTCATGTGATACATCAGCTATGGATAAAATTACTCTTCTTAGAGGCTCCTGTACAAGTTTTGTGGATGACAACAATGGTGGAGTGTTTACCAGAGCATGGATCATGGCAAGATAATAAGCTGCAGTGAATTTCAGTGAGAGAGCACCATTATTGAAAGATTTTTATTAATGCGGTAACTTCATATTTTTACCAGAACAATGACTTTATTATCAAGAGTGGATGTCTCAACAGGATTCTGCATGACAATACTGGTGTGTTTTGCTAAATATACAAATTATTATTTGTACATTATTATAAATCAGTAACTTGTGTAAATCCACATGCGCTTCTGTAATGCCAGCATTACCGCTAAAGGCCTTTGGGCCTGAAGGAGTAACAAGTTTTAACCTGGTCCTATGTCTCGGCATACGTGCACCATGCTGTGAAATTTCATTGTGGTTTCTCCCGAGAGGAGTGCATAACTGCAAATGCAAATATTGAACTCAAATTGTTTCAAATTTATCAACACGTTTAAGGTATTTTTTTTACTCAATCCACCATTCCATTTTTCCAGAAGGTTAATTGAAATATTAACCCACGCAATTTTTTCAGTGTGATTATTTTTGCATAATTTAATATGGTTTATGGCTTGGAATTGTGATCCTAAATCATGTGTATTTCTGACTAGAAAAGTAATTTGTACTTTAAATGGGAAACAATTAATGTGAGGGATACTAATGACAGTTGACAGATGTTTCAAGCGCGGGCTCACACATTTGATTTTGCACTTAGAGATGTAATTAATCATCACCAAACCGAGACCACTTAATTTACCACACACACTCTCCAAATTGACATACTCATTGCCTTGGTGGGCTCAAATGAATCCTGATCAACTGCCACTGTCTGAGATTCAACTATAATTACTTCATCTCTTACTCTGGGAACTTCCTATCAAAGGGGAAATGGAAGGATGACACGTTTATGAAAGCAGAGAAGTCTTTTTGGCACAGGGAGAATGCACTGTTTGTGAGATCTTGGCACTTATTTTGGAGACGCATAACTCTCCCCAGCTCTTGTTTGCGCAAAAGCTGCTAACTGGGTCCTGACTCAACTCCCCAACCGGCTGGTATGCCAGCACAATCTGTTGACGACTGGGTCGCGCACGGTCACAGAGCAGGAAGTTTGACTCCTGGCACCAATGCAGGGCCTCTTCAGTTCAGTAGTCACCAGTCATATGGAGCAGATGTACCACTTCAGAAATAGGACACCCAAGGGGAAGATAAAGCTATTTTATTGGTCAGTGCAAGACTCACTTCTGTCTCTGCTCTGGTTTTTGCCATAATCTGGCTGACTTCGAGATAATAAGTAGCTTGTATCCAGGCACAAGTAGTAAATATTACTCCACTTCTGGAATTTGTCCCCTATGTTGTGATGTTTTTATTTTTCTATTGCTGCTGCAGCTTTTTCATCTTTTCTTCCTTTCCCCTTCCCACTCTTGTATTCTACCTCTTTGTATTATTATTATTATTATTATTGTTGTTGTTGTTATCATCATCATCATGATCATCATTATACGTTGAGTCTAATTTATCTTATAGTTTTCGTTTCTTTGTTTTTTGTCTTGAGGTAAAATGACTGCATTCTTTAACTGATGGATATTCAGTGGTAATTTTAGAAATGTTGGGTAATTAATTCCCTGGATAACATTTTTAGTCTGTAGTAATCAGAAATCATTCTCACCTGACAGTTCATAAAGGTACCCATTGCTTTTGAGGGCTAAATGAGGCAAGTCTCTTGTTCTGTTATTTCATTTAATAATTAATGACAGACCTTGCGTCTCTCTTATAATTACTTTGAATAATGAAGATGGTGTCTACCTTGAAAAAAAATGTGCGCTTGCCCTGAGAGATGAATTTTGTTTTCTCCTGTCGTAATATGACAAATTTACATGTCAACAATACTGCACAGTTGTGGAATACATGCCCAGGAAAACAACTTTAATTGTTAATTTGCACAATAGAGATCTCTACCATCTGTAGCCTCAAAGAGAATTATTGGGAAGGTTCCGGTGAATTGTACACAGCAGTTGTTAAGCTACCGCCAGCTTCCAATATGGAATGACTTCTGAAAGTTTTAAAAATACACCAGTGTTCATTATAAACGAGATCATAAATGAAAGCTTGGGAAGTACCATATCAGTTATTAATAGCCTGAATATAAACTATTATTACAAATACAGTACAGGCCAAAAGTTTGGACACACCTTCTCATTCAATGCGTTTCCTTTATTTTCATGACTATTTACATTGTAGATTCTCACTGAGGGCATTAAAACTATGAATGAACACGTGGAATTATGTACTGAACAAAAAAGTGTGAAATACCTGTAACTGAAAACATGTCTTCTATTCTAGTTTCTTCAAAGTAGCCACCCTTTGCTCTGATTACTGCTTTGCACACTCTTGGCATTCTCTTGATGAGCTTCAAGGTAGTCACCTGAATGGTTTTCACTTCACAGGTGTGCCGTGTCAAGATTAATTAGTGGAATTTCTTGCCTTATCAATGAGGTTGGGGCCATCAGTTTTGTTGTGCAGAAGTCAGGTTGATACACAGCCGACAGCCCTATTGGACAACTGTTGGATACATACATAATTCCACAAGTGTTCATTCATAGTTTTGATGCCTTCGGTGAGAATCTACAATGTAAATAGTCATGAAAATAAAGGAAACGCATTGAATGAGAAGGTGTGTCCAAACTTTTGGCCTGTACTGTATGTTATAAATCTGTGTAAGGCCAAACTGGTGCCAAGGTGGCATGAAAAAGACATAGTTTTTTTTATAGGCACAAAAGGAACAATACTTGATATAATTTTGTAAATGTAAATAGCAACCAGATGCCACAGTATGATTTTATTAATTTTGCTTCTGGCCAAGTAAACTGAGTATCTCATGTGGAAAAAAGCACATTTTGGAAGTGGATGATAAGCCTTGCTGCAATCTAAACATTTAACAGTTTCCGCACTGACACCAAAAACTTTTTCAAGTCCCTCCTGTGCAAGCACAACCATTTCAACTATTAGAGTTATTTTCAAGAAATAATATGCCTATAATGAGGTTCCTGTATTTCACATGAGATCCCTGTAGACTGGGAGACCTACAGAATGCAAGATCAGTTTAGTTTCACAAGCTTGCTTCTCTGACATTCACAAAGTCAAGTCCATGATCGTATCCATAATCTTGTGTTTGGAACTTTTAACTTTAAGTTAATGCCAGAAATAAAGCATGGATATTTTTACTTCTTACAGCAAGCCTCAAGCCTGGCCGTAACCAATCGATAAGTGAACTGCACAAACTTGCTTTCGCTTATAAAGCACAGATATAAATACTTAAATAAAGCCTGCATCCAACTGCTGCTTTAGATGTGTGATGAAATGTGGCAGAAATGGATGTCTTACTCCAGAGAGTGTGCTGCATTTCCTACTAAAGTAAGTCATGGACGGGGTCAGCGCTGATAGAAAATGGCCTGCAGCCTTGCAAAGCAATATCCCTATAGTATGGCAGACATTGAAATAAATAACAGTTTCTGTTGCAGATTCATGTCATTTTTGTGACTTGAGAAATATAAGAGCATCCTTGGCCTTGATCACAATAGAAGACTATGATTGGTCGTTAGGATCCTCTAAACATGAATACTTTTCAGGCGACACATTGCAAGTCTGCAAGGGAGGGAGAGAAAGAGGGAGGGAGGAAAAGATCTTAACTTGACCACAAAATGCAATCATGCAGTTTTACTTTCCACTAAGAAAATGGACAATTGCTGAATGCAGAAGAGGTTAAGACAGAAGTGCAGTGTGCACAGAGGTAGCAAACAAAAAGGTAAGATGTGTGTTGAAGAAAATCAGAGCGGTCCCTGCAAGCTAAGGGCAGGACGTCAGAGGTAGGGAGCAGAGCCATGTGTAATGAGATGACAGGATAGAAAGATCTGGGCATCTCATTTTTTTAGGAAGGATAAGGCACCCTTAAATTCCAACTCATTTTCATCGCAACTTGTCATATAGTGACGCTCCCTGACCAAGCATTGATATATGAAAAAAAAAACAGGCTTTTGGCTTCCTTATTAGACGCTTAGGGTTAGGGTTCGGATGCAGAGTTTGTTGTAAGGCGGTAGGGTTAGTTTTAAATTGGCGTCAAATAAGGACGCTAAAAGCCTCCTTTTGCATCGTTTATTGAGGCTTCGTCGGGTAGCATCATTACATGATGCGTTGGGAAGAGCCTGGGCCCCTAATTCAGAGCTAATGGTGACTGCATGCCACATCAGATACATACAGTACGTTTTCAATCCAGGCCTGGGCATCCAGTGTTGGATTTGATCACTAAATAGAATAAGGAAAGCTATTCGACTGTCAAGGTGGTATCAGAACTGGTACAGCACCAGGCCTTACATTATTTATTTTTTTACATTTGAATCAACACCAAGACAGCCTGTCCAGAGCTTGATTTCTAGTACAAGCCGCTGAATTGAATTGTGTGCTGAAATAGTTGGCTTGAGCCGTTTTTGTGTGCATGGCATATGACCATGAGACTGTAAAATTCAGACAGACAGATTTTACCTTTGTCTGTCTCCTTTTAGTAATTTAATAATTTTTCTAATTTTGTCTCATCGATGGGATTTGATTAAAAAACATAAATAACAATAATAAGCTCATATTCAAGTTGATACTACAGCCATCAAGCCATATAAAATGAGGTCACGAATCACAAGATTGCTGACAAATGTAGCAGGAGCCCACTGAATTATGTTGGCCTTATTATTTGCGTATCTATGTCACAATTAGCTTGGTTAGTCCACAGCAGCTGTACCTTAGATCTAAAATGCTTTGACAAACAGAGGATCGAAAAGTACTGTTTCATATCGGGGCATATTCAATGTTCAACATATTCTACAGGGGCAAATAAATTTAAATTTAAAATGAAGGAGCCACCTTCATTTTACTGCATAGGTGATGCCTTAAAATGTAGAATAGAATATGTGTTGTGAGGAAATAAAAGTTGAACTCTACCAAGTAACGTATGCACAAACATTCCCATAATATAAGCATTATCCAAAACTGCAATGACATTTTATGCTTAACCACAAAAAGCAGGAGACTAAGGTCTTTCAACAGTGTAATTATTTTGTAATGAAGTGCAGTCGATTTGATTTTTATTTGTACGGATTGGCCTCACAAATAGTTCAACAAGTTAACTGCACAGGCAACCAAGTGCAATTTTATGCAAATGAAATGTCAAGTAGACTTTGCCTGCTGTGTATTTTATTTCTGCACAATTTAATACATGTTTTACACACCTCTGCTGATTACTTTGTTTGCCGCAGGATATTTGCTTATTCTTATTAATGCGTCAATAACTAACTCTAATGTTAATATTCATGGCCAGTAATATGAAGTGTATCCCTCCTTTGCTACACTAAAAACTTCTACTCATCTCGGATTTTCCACTCAGTTCATAAACAAGGTTTAGCTCCCATTCAAGCCAGAAAATCATGATTTTAGTTTGAAAGTGACGTTAGAGGATTAAGTCATAGCTAGGTAGTTGGCTAGGTAGCCAGACCGATGAGCCACGAGGCGCCCCGCTGTGCCATTCTTAACTGCGGCTGAAATGCTATATTTATCTTTCAATGACAGGTCAGTGCAATTCCTGCATTTAGCTGCTAGTGCTGTGTCAATTGCACAAGTTTCAGCTAACAGTTAGCTCACTGGTTTGGTACCATCAATTTTCGTGTTCACGAGTCAGCACGTTAGCACGCAAGGAAGACATAGTAGACCTGAGTCGATCACACTCCTCTAACCAATCCAGATTCTGACTGAAGCTAGGACCTACCATCTAATTAGCATACAGACACAAAGATACATAAATAAATAAATGTAAAAATGCAGACATGTAGAAATACATTCAAAGCATTTATTTATGTCATGTTTAAATATATTTTCATTTACTCATTTCAGTATTTATTCATTTATTTCCATATTTAATTCAGCATTTATTCATGAATATATGAATTTATATATTGCTTTTAACATTTTTGTTTTTCCATTTATTTCTTAATTTGTTAATTTCAACAATTATTCGTTAATTAATTAATTTATTCCTAAATTTATTTATTTATTACCTCCACCAACGAAGTTGGGGCGGAGGTTATGTTTTCGCACCTGTTTGTTTGTTTGTCTGTCTGTCTGTTTGTGAACGACGTAACTCAAAAAGTAATGCATGGATTTGTCTGAAATTTTGTAGGTGCATTGCTATTACATCAAAGATGAACCCTATTGATTTTCACCGCGATCAGTGAAAAAAATATGGCTGCCACGGCAGTCATCTTGAAATCATATGCCACGCGATCACTGAACTTTGCTCCCACTCACGAAGATTTGGATTGCGCTGCCTTGGCGGAGGTTTGCACTCTACGAGTGCCTCTAGTTTATACTTTACTCATTTCTGGTCCTCCATACATTTGATGCGCTGCTGCTCCATCTCTTCAGGAAGAGTGACCAGAGTGTGCCTCTCTGAATAATCAAATCATACATCCCAGCACAGCTCCAAATTAAAGATGGTCCAGTCTGTGGCAGACTATTTACGAACACGGCCAATGTTAAATATAATGTATTTCAGTTTGTGACGTATTTCACATTCTGAATATTGGTTCTCCTCCGGTATCTGTTTTTGTTCTTGAAATCGCTGTCAGCAGCTCAGAAAGCCTTGGTAATGCCAAATAGATACACCATGGCATGGTCATTTAATTATTCTATTGGTAATGATTTTTAAAAAAATTTTTTTTTATGTTGTTTTTTTTCCCAAAATTATGATAATCTCCATAATTGATTCTGACTCATTTCTAAGGGGCTGTTAATGTTGCAATTAAGAATGTATCTCATTAATGTAAAAATTTTTTATACTTATTCACTTCAGATGCGCTTTCAATCATGAACACAGAACTGTCTTTATAAAATAAGTTCCATACAATCTTTTTAGCAGGAATGACATCACCTGTGAGGAGGTACAGGCCTAAGTTGAGTTTAAGTGCAAAATTTTTCAATGCTATGGTGCAGAACAGTCGCCAGATATGACTGTTTGAGTTGTTCAAAGGGGGAAAAAAGGGGGCTTGTTTCCCCTACTCCCCCCCCACCCCCCCACCCCCCCCACCCCCTGATGTCCTTGGTCCATATCGTTCTGCATAATACATCCAAATGACTTCCAGCGACTGCGCACGCACACACACACACACACGCATACACAGGCACACACAAACACACACGCACGCACACACACGCACACACACACACACACACACACGTGCACGCACGCACACACACACACACACACACACACACTCTATGCTGTTTTCTTTCAAAAGCAAATGAGTCTGCCCAGCTGAACAGAGGATGGCATTTAACATGAGTAAACATCACTTGAGATAGATATGAGTAAAGGTGCATGCTTTCAGATAAGGAGAAATGAATTCATTTTTTAATGATTACTTCACCAGGCCTCATTGATTTAATTCTATTTGGTTTCAACTTAGCCTTCTCAGGGTTTTTCTTTACTAAATTTCCCTAAAAAATCACAAACTCTGCTATTGAATATCTGGGGTTATTTACCGCGTTTCTTCTCATGGAAAGCAAGTTGTATCCAGCACCATGTCACAATTAAAGTAAATGTGTGCAGCAACAGTATTGGGCCAAGTATTTTTCATTCATGAGAATGCTATTTGTCACTTTACAAGTATTTGTACAATATTACGTAATAAGTTTCTCATGATTTGGTCATTAGAGAGAACAGTTTCAAATTACTCAGTCATTGAAAATTTATAAGCTTGATAATTATCACATCAGGCATTTAAATCCACATATCTTACAATTAAGTAAATCAGCTTAAACTATGGCAATGAATGATTTCATGATTCATGCTTATCTGCGATTGTTTTCCAAGGAGTATGTCATCTCATATGCCATGCATTGTCATGGCTATATGGAAGCAGTGGACAGTCGTGTGAATTCCACTTGAAGCTATCCACTTGGTGATATTTTGTATGTATCAAGACCTCAGTAAGAATAATTATTTGAAAAAAATGCTTTAATACTGTAAACACTTGTTCATTAGTCCATTAGTGCTGAAAATTCTTGAGAACGAAAGTCCTGGAGTTGTGATACCTCGTCAAATTTCACATTTTTTACTTGATTTTTTTCCTTTTTAAAATGTATATATTTTAAATTTAAGCCACAGTTTTCATGCATGGAAACAAAATGTGACTTTCATACCCCAGTGGTCCTTTATATGAGTGCTGAATTTTTCGTATGGATGGAGCAGAACAGCTGTGAGCGGAATCATGTAAGGAGGAGCAAGTGTAACTGTCTCTGATCTAACCATTGGCAAGCAGAGAGTTGGCAGCATGATGTCACCAGTAAGTTTGGTCAACCTCTGAGTTTAACCCTGTAATTGACATTCATTTTTATTAACAAAAAGAAGGTCCCACCCTTATTTCGGAGTTCCGTGCTCGGGGCTCTTTGGGCATGTCTGGGGCCGTCCCTTGTGGGGGGCGGTCCTGTCATGGTTCTGGATGTTTGTGCATGTGCTTTGGACTTTTCTTTGTGGCTCTCGTCCCGAGATGATATTGAATTCTTGTTCAATTAGATTCTTTTCCCAGCTGGCTGATTGAACTGGGGCGGCGCTTCCCTGAACTCTATAGAAGCCGGACGTTGGCCACGCCTCTTTGCTAGAGTGTCTGTTTGTAGCTAAGCACTATAGCCGAAGATATCTGTCGTCAGGTTTTCTATGACTTTCTATCTTCCAATTACTGGAGTTTCTTGTCCCTTTTTCTATCTCGCTTTGCTTTCGTGGTTCAGACTATTATACGTCTTTTGGAAGTGCAAATACTTTTGTTTGGTCCGTATTATAATCTGTGTTTGTACAGTGTCCGTGCTACTCTCTCTCTGGTTGTTGCACTTGGCCTCCGTATTCTACCGGCCATTACAGAGGTGGTTCTACACAGGTCTTTAAAATGCATGGACTTTAATGATAGTTCTACTATAAGGCATCACAGCTCACAATCAATGTGACATAAAACTATGAGCAATATGGAGAATTAAACCGTTTTCAGAATACTGCGTGACAATACGTTCATCATTCATATAGTCTCAAAGGGATTTTTTTTTTCAAATGGCCTGATTGGTTGCATTTTAAAGTTATAAATGAGACCAAGCACAGAAAGGAGCCGGATTCATATGAGTACACTACTCTCAATAAGTTAAGGATTTTGCAGAGTGTACAAAGATTTGTTATTGAGGGTATACACATTCTGCTTGAATTACTTTGCATGTGATCAGCCAATTGTATCTGCATGCCAGACACCAGGATTGGGCTCAATTACTTTTTTCAATTACAATTACAGTAATTGTAATCAATTACTTTCATAATTGTGATTTAATTTTAATTGATTTTTTTTCCAAAAAGTATTTATAATTTAAATTAAACATTCTGTCCAGAAAGTAATTGTAATTTCAATTCAAACAAGTAATTGAACCCAACCCTGCCAGACACACCTTGTTTTGTCATGTCGGAGAAGTGTGCTCAGTTTACACAGTCTGTCTGCCATGCTGGGTTCACCACTCCAAAAACTAAATAATGGAAAGTCATGTCAAGCAGCCCTTCCCTTATTTTTCAAGGCTATAAATGTGAAACATGATGAATATAGCTTCACCAGTACATCATGTCTTCACCAATGAATACATGCCGAAAATTGACAGCAGAGTAGCGCCATCTGATCATAGTCCGTGTCGTAGAATGTCATCAGTAGACTGTATCAATGTTATTAAGCCACTGGTGGCATGCATGATCGGCCCAGAAGGAGGAGCACCACGTGTGACTGCTCAGGGTGACGATCAGTATATTAGCACCTATGCTCTCAGACATCATCAAGGGTTAAATAAAAAAAAGTGCCACCCAGCTCCAAGCACGTCTACAAGATGTGAGGCACACCAGCGCGTCCCGAAAGACCATCTGTAACTGACTTCATCACTTCAATCTGAATGCTTGGAGACATCTTTGAGCAGCACAGCAATGACGCGATCATCTCCAGTGGGCACGTGACCACATTACCTGGAACATGCAGCAGTGGTCCACAGTGCTGTCACCAATGAATCTAGGGTCACCTTGCAAAGAAATAATTTCCATCAACGCCAGTAGAGATTTCGGGGTGAGTGTGATACAGAGGACAACATGGCCTCAAGACACCGGTTTGGAGGTGGGGATGCAACAATCTGGGCAGGCGTCAGCTGTGTGCACAAAACCCAACAGGTCATCATTGATATAGCTGATACTGGACAGTCTTATAAGCAAAACATCATAGACCCCATCATCATCTTTCAGTACCAGGAACTCGCCCCAGACTTCATCTTCATAGCCAATAGTGCACCCCCACATCATGCAAGAATCGTCCGAGATCGTCTGAACAAAGTTGGGATGTCTCATATGCAGGGGCCAGCTATGTCCCCTGACTTCAATCCAACTGACCATGTCTGGGATCATTGGGCTCCCTGCGCGCATCACTTCCGTGTTTGAATTAAGGCCGCTTCTCAACTTCCGGTCCGTGAGATTGAAAGGAGAAAAATGGCAGAGTTGTCGCTGTGCAAGGACATTTCCACGTACTTTTATCCGATTCTGTCAACACGAAGATCTGAGTTGTTCTAATTACTCGCTCTGTGTTAAGAGTCATTAATGCGCTGTGATGTCCAGGCTCTCCCATCACACATTTGTATGAGCCTGAGGGACTGCCACAATACGTGACATTCGTTTGCGCCCGCTCTCCAACATTCGTTCGTCATCAGGGAGAACCGGACAGGCACCCTCACATCTGTGCTCTGCTCTCTTTTGGAGTAGGTACAATGCGTAACTTTCGTCCAGCTCTTTCACAGCAGCAGGTTCATAATGTGAATAGAGAGACTGTTAGATCTAATCTATTCATTACAACATAGGTTATCCCAGTTGGATAATCGACCTTCTCTTGAACACAAGAACTCCAGTTTGCGTCCAAGCTGAAAACACTGTTTCATATTCTATCGCTAAATGGGAGTAGCTAGTGCAGTCATGTTAAGAATTTATTTGATTCCTGCACTCCTGGTGTAAGTGAAGTGTGTGTGAGCTCTACGCTGTGTCACAGTGGGGCTTTGACGACACGAAACAGAAATTTTGTTAACTTACGTATTGCCACCCTAGATTCGTAGCTCCATCATATTCAGCTAATGGAAAAGCTGTTTGTTTGGGAGCCAAACTCAAATGTGATATACAGTGGACCAGGGCTGTCGTCTAGAAATGTCGGCTGCAGACTCTGGTGTGATTTGCATTGGTGAAATTGTAATGTGGAATCTTAACCATCCCCCTGTCTTTGGGAAAAGTGAGGAAACTAAGGAAATATTTAAACTTAGCCCAAGCTGTACATCTCGGCACACTGCAGTAGTGTCCTGAAATGCAGCCCTCACATCTTTGAAATGACAGTTTCGCTCGTTTTGAGGTCATGACATAAACATTGAGATACAAATTGGAATAAAATACACAATGAGACTAAATGAAATGTTTTGAAAATTAATTTGTTGAGGCCGTTTTAGTCGACAATGACTAGCGTTCCTATACTCACACAGTATTCGACGCTTGGCGGAAGTTACCAAGCGGCCTAATACTTGACCGGTAAATACGTCATGAGCTGCCGTGCATAGAGCACATTGAAGTGCCGCTTGGATGAACATGCCCCTCCACCAAAAGACCTTGCCGAACTGTGTGTAGCGCTTGTGGAGGAATGGAGTGCTCTTCCGCAGAATAGTATCACATGAATTAATCGGTGTATGAGGCATCGCTGCCAAGCAGTGACAGAAGCAAACGGGGGAAATACCCAATACTGAAAAAGTCATTTTCAGATCATGTGGACACATGTAAAAGTATGCAAATTGTTGTTAATAAATGTTTAAATGAATTGCTGGACTGTTTTGGCATTCATAAAGAGTCATAAAAGTAGGTGAAAACAGTCATTTGAAAACATTTAATTCCCTAATTGAACCACACCTAACAACATACTAATATCCCTAACTTATTCCGAGTAGTGTATGTGGGATAGATTGTCCCAGAGATAGATACGTTACAGCTGGTACAGCTATAGCTACATGCCACTGTCTTGGACCCAATGAAGCCCAGTTTTTTTGGACAAAAAACATGCAGTGTTTGGTGACAAAAAAGCTGGCATGCACCAGGGCGATGAATGAACACAAGTGTGTGTGAAGAAGAAGAAGTGTGCATCACAGCAATGTGCAATCTTGCCTTTAATTGCCAAGTGGAAGCACATCTTCCCCTCTCGGGATAAAGAGAAGTGTTGAAGTATTCTGAGATGGTAATGCAGAGTGATTGAGTGGTTCGGTGAGTATAATTTTGCCTCTGGGCGTCTTCATTCATGCCTCTAATTCCCAACCAATGCCTCAGTGGGGTAATTTGGAGAGAAAACTCAAGACGGAGGGAACACTTACCTGGGAAGACTTGCTGCAGATGGAGGAGGCGGTCAGTGTACGGCATAGGGCCGGCTGGAGGGTTATTGATCTGTTGCCAGGACGCATAATTCTGGTTCTGCAGGCTCGGCATGGTGGTTGATTCATTACCAGGCCCTCAGGGTTTCTCCTCTCCAACACTGACCTAATGAGAGGGTCCTTTCTTTAAAACAATCTCTGCTGTCTGTCAAGCTCAAGTCACAGGACCACCAGAACAACATGTTCTTAGGGGGATAATAATATCTAAACAGAAAAACAGGATGTTGTTTGCTTTGTAAAGTTCATGTTAAAAACTCTAGGGAGCACATTCTTTCAGAGTTTGAGGGGGAAATAATTTACTCAGAATAGTTGAGCATGGCGACAAACATTTTATTTCAATAAAAAATAAATGAAATGCAATCAATCTATATATCAGCTGCAATATTCTGAAGTTATTCAGAAAACAAGTTCAGTCTCAAAAAGATACTTGGCACGCTCAGAACATTTGAACTCATTTGGGAAAAATACGCCCATCTTTGCCCAATGTACTCATCAATATAGCCTAAATGTTTTAACGTACTGGAATGCTGTCTCCTTGTTTCATTTAAATACTTTCTGCTAAAATGTTTATTCACAAGTTTGCATGTACTGTATGTATTTACTAGTACTACACAAAGCAGATTAATCTAGTTTGCGTCATGGGCTTCCGTTTTTAAAAAGAGTTATGAAAAAGCATCCTTTTCATGAACTGAATAGATGTCAACTATAGCCCAAGAGGCACCCATTGACTAAGGCACTCTAGCACAAGTTATGCAAAACTACAAAGAACAGGGGTAAAGCCCAAACCCCATTCATCGTCAATTTGCAAAGATCATACAGATGTCAATGTAGTTCTTTTGTGCAATAAAAAACACATTCATAATTAAAAATGAATAAATAAATCTATCAGACTCACTCCGCAGAAATACCATCCTTCTGCCATTCTTTTTAACTTGAGTTCAGGTACATGGCAGGTGGGCCATCATGCTGACAAACAATCAGGACATTTTTCACAGAAATACTGTTAGTCAGAAATCAGCACCTTATATTAATTCCATTTTTGTTCTTTGATACTTCAACAAGGAGCACGCATTTAATAGAGGCATACATTCCATTGAGGACAACATATTGCTTCGTAATTAACTTGTCCCATAACTTTAATACTGTTTCAATGTTTTAGAATATATGCAGAGTTTTATTGACTTTGTTTGATTTTTGGGAAAATATTGCGATTGTTGCATGAGAATGTAACTGGATAAAGAACAGGATTTGAGAAGCCATATTGCTTTCTGAGCTCTGTAAATACGCAAAACTAAAACAAAAAGTTTAACTTTTTGAGCTTTCAAGAGGAATGTGTCAGATGGACGATTTTTAAAGCAGGCTTAATAATATTTTATATAAATGATAGGTTGGTATGACTCCACCACCTCTAATCTAGGGTCATACTGTTTTATTTTTACCAGGCAGAAAAGGGGCTCCTCATTATGAGATGATTAATTATCAAAAGAAAACAGCTAAGGTTTTCAAGAGAGGTGGACCATTCTATGGTCACCTAAGAATTATGACATGATTTTTCAGAAACTCTAAGCAAGTCGGTTAATGAATAGCAGCAGAACATGGATTCTTCATCAATAATTGACCCCTTGGAGGAAATAAATAAATAAATAAATAAATAAATATGGCCAGCCAAACAGCAACTATACATTAAATTTTGAAAGATATATAATGAACTTTGATAAATATTGAATTAACATTTTCTGCATAGAATGAACATAGACAAAGTGAACTATGATATACTCATATAATTAATTTTGATATGTGAAGAATGAATTTCAGTATATATTGAATGAACATTGATTAATATGAAATGAACTTTGATATATGTTGAATGACCTTTGATAAATGTATATGGAGTGAACTTTGATACATATGGAATGAAATTTTATATATATTTAACTCCAAAAGAAACGCAAGAGTTAGATATGTACTGTATTTGTGGCAAAGTGAAGAATCGATTGATTTTTATTGCTTTTCCAGTGAGGCACGAGTGAAAATAAAGAAAAGCGCATGGTATTGTAATCCTGACCCGCGCCATGTGGACGCGTCAAGCACTTCAGTAATAAAAAACATTGAGCTGTTTGTGACGTGTTACAGTGACACTTGACTTGTTCTTTTGGGTGTGGTCAATAGCCTACATAAAGCCAACAAAAAAAGAAAATGGAACAGCTTGTGGCACAGGAGAGAGAAAAAGAGCCATTAGCAAGTTACAGGCACGTCTCAGCTGCCGAGAGGTGTTGCGTCATTTGCACTGCAACCGTTCAACAATCAGTTGGCTTGCTATCCGAGAATGGAACACAGGCACTGTCACTGACTGACCCCGCCTAGGGTAGCCATGAGTGACTATGGTAGCTCAACAGCATCACATCTGGTTACAGGTTACAGCCTGTATGTGACAGATGCTGTTGCCTGTTGCTGTTAGGGTTACTTTGGCACTATTTTTCTATGCTAGTGGGTCATTCTAACAGCCACTCAGCTGAATTGGAGGCTTGACCCAATCTGCCGTAACCACGGCTATAACTGCAGTCACTGCCAGCATAGTACGACATGCCAATAGGTAAATCACTGGCACCCTATGACACCTGAGAGACAACGCAGGGTAAAGCGGGACTTTTGGTAAGATATGGGTTCCAGTGGCGGGCGGTGGACAGAAAACTGGGGGGACGGAAAACATCCCTTGAAACACGATTGTTGTGACACGATTTCAATCATTGTTCTTTGTCAACATGTTAGTTTCCCTTCTAATGAAATGTTTAGGCGAGCGAATAATAAATTCTATAAAATGTTTAATTCACATGCCTTAATAGGCAACTCTTCACGAAAAAACCACTGTGGATTTTACATGTTAAATTCTGTCACATCCTAAGCAAGTCGTCAAACCTGTGCGTAATGATTGTTTAACTGAAAAAGATAGAAATGCGCTCTTTTTTGCGTTCAACTGGTGTGTTTGATTTCTTATCTTAACGAAGACAATTAGCTACACCTGTGAGAGGAGAGTTCAAGTGTGTTTTACCAGGGAAATTGTCTGAAAACAGATGAAGACTAATAAGCAGTTTAAAGACATGTTTATCGCCCTCCGTGTTCTCTGTCCACCACCAGCCACTGATGGGTTCCCTTGGGTTCTGGGTGGCGTCGACTGCACACACGCTCTGATTCGGACTCCGACTCTGAACAGTGGCGCATATGTGAATCGTAAGGGAACCCATTCCATCAACGTCAAGTGCAGGTGCCGACTCTAAATACTGATATAGTGCCAGCAGTAGCAGGGGCAATGAGGGACCAGCTGGCAGCAGAGCTGCGACACCGCTAGTGATATCATCTGCCGCCTGCCTGGTAAGTAATTTGTGCAATCAGTAGGCTACTAATAATATAATAATACATGTAATTCATATAGCGTTTTATTAAATACTCAAAGTCGCTTTATAAAGAAAAAAGTGTAAATGGTTGCAGTCAATGTGGGCATTTATTTGGCTGTGGGTATTTTCTAAAGTGGGATGTTGCTTCATTTTAGACGGGAGAGGGAATTGTAAGTGCATGGCGAAACGCATTTTTTTTATTCTTCTTTTTTTTTGAAGTTTCCATCACAAAAGGGGTAGGCTTGATGTTTTTTTTATTACATACCAAACATAAAACATGTCAATGTCAAATAGTAATAATAATAATAATAAAATAATACAATTCATGATTAACTTAACACAAACAGATCCTCCCCTGTCTGGATTTGACCTCA
Source organism: Gymnothorax reevesii (assembly GCA_029721435.1). NCBI lineage: Eukaryota > Metazoa > Chordata > Actinopteri > Anguilliformes > Muraenidae > Gymnothorax > Gymnothorax reevesii. The sequence goes on from CM056573.1 coordinate 116,818,151, forward strand.
TGCACAAGCAATTTAACTTTGTCTTCAGAAAACTGTGGCGACCATCCTCTCTCCATCACAGGGTTCAGTTTGAGGATTTGGATAAGCGCAGCCTGCTCTTAAAGGCAATGGCACCTGGCATACTGAATGGTTCAACTGGCGTAACGCCCAAACCACACTTATGCATAATATAACGGGTAGCACAGGTGTTTTAGCAATAACAGAAGGTGAGCAAGATTGCAACTTTTGCAGGGGAACGCCTCTTACGCAATGCTAAGTCCCCAAATAACGGGTTTAGGGACTCTGACGTAAGATAGGGCCCATAATATACTGTATATATACCTACACACACACAAACACACACATATATCTACATATTGCCCCCTCGGAGAAAAAAAAAGAGTAAATAAACTATAGTTATATGAATCAAGAAAACAAATCAATGTGTGTTTTTTAGGCCCAGAGTTGTTGCTGTATTCCACGAGGCCACAGTTGGTTACGCCTATGGAGTTATTACTGGCCAACATAAAGCCAGGTTGTTTTGAGTTAGCATACTTCTTTGCTCAAATACCTTTCCTGGCCATCCAGCTACTCATCAGTTGAGCACATATTTGGGTTTCCTTCTCCCTGTTTATACTAGGAGTTCTCAACCTCACCCAGAAAGGGCTAATGCGAATGCTGACTTTCATTACAGCCACACAACTCCTGATGAGTCATTGCTGCAGACCTTGATTAGTAGAATCAGGTGTGTACCAGCTTGGCTGGAATGAAAGCCCGCACCCACATCTTTCTGGATAAGGCTGAGAACCCTGTTGTATACTAACGTTGAAACGATGATCTCTCGGAGGGGACCTGCCAACTGTCTGAGCTCTCTCAAGATAAGAGTAGGAGTCACATACAAGCATGGTTGTACATAGCTTCGTGATTGGAAAGTGCAAAAAAAGTAAAGCTATAGCATTAATTAATCTAGCCATAGAACCCTTGTATCAGAACTCGCCTGGCTCATCATCTTTATTTCAACAAATTTTACTCAGATCTTCTGAATGATGACAGAATGTCTGCATCTTGCTGCTTAGCCTCTGTAGTTCAACTCCTCACATCATCTGCTTATGTTAGCTTATGATATTTTCACTCCTGTTCCTCCTGGATATGTCACTGACTGTTACTTATTTTTTCTTCATTTTAGGATTTCTCAGTCATCAGCATTTCTTCCCAAGTCGACCTTTACGATGCCTCCTCTTAACTCGTCTCTGTAGCTGTAGACACCCGCAGACATGGAGCAGCTCAACTGATGCACTCTGATGTGCTATCCTAATAATATCAGCTAGATGTCCGGTAGAAGTGAAATGCATATTGATTATTTGCGAGTGCCGGTAAACTACTTTGAATTTGGATGAAATAAGTCTCACCACTTTTTTTCCAGGAATTGAATGACTATAGCTCCTCATTGAAGCCTGATCTGCGAACAGCCTTACTTATTTCCCAATAGCATCCATCCAGCAGTCGATAAGAAATATTTCTCAACACATAAAGAATCTCTTTCCTCCGCAGTAGCTAGCTACAACTGCAGCAGCCCAAAGGCATGGCAAATTCTGCTTTCTGAAGCAGAAATGGAACATGTTGTTGATTCTACATCATTCTATTGGCCATTATAAAGATCACAAATTTTAAAAAAAATATTACCCTATCATTGATTTACAGGTGGATATGTCCAAGGTTTGATATATGACAAATATTGAGCGTTTTGGTGTCTTATTTGATATTTAGGGTTAGGGTTTAGGGTTAGCGTTTCACCATGACATCAAATAAGGACACCAAGAGGATCTTTTTTCATCAAATATATTGACACGGGCAGAGCGTCACCATATGATGCTTCGGGATGAGAATGCTTTGGAATTCAACTGAAGGGATTGCAGATGAGGTTACGATGGTCTGTGCATGAACCAATATGATTGAGAAAAGTGGGCTCTAAAATGTATACTTTGGCACCATGGCAAACACTTTTTCGGCCCAAAAGTATACCAAGCACTCCCATAATGACCTTGATTGCTGTACAATATGAATTACATGCTCAAGCTCTGCTGAATAGCCTACATTGAATAAATGGACAATGCAGCATATAAATGAGACCCTTTTATTCATAATTTAAATTATTATCTTGGCACAATAAAGAACTGAAACAGACAGACAAAAACTATGCCTACAATACTTGAAACCTATTTTTGCTTTTGCCAGAATATGTCCCCAAATAACAATCACAACTTCATATATTAACTGCCACTACCTATTAGAGCTGTGCTTTCAGGCAAGTCGGAGGCTGTGTCACATGTGCGATACTTCAAATGGAAAATGTCAGGGGTAACCAAGGAGAGATAATGTACCTGGGACATCCATAGAAGAGCAATTCTGAAAAACTGCTAGCTGTTCATATCTGGAATTACTGTCAGCGCAAATTGCTATCAGTGGTGGCTATTAGGTCACCTGCAATTTATTTTTCCCCCCCTTTGGAAAGTATAAAACGTGTCAGCTCTGTGAGAGGCAAAGTTCATAGTACCGAATTTACTGAATCAAGTGAAAAAATGAATGCAGCCAGAAAGGAGCCACTAAGGCCCGGTATTGGGAAAAAAGTATAAACTGCACTCTGACAGAGTAAGTCATTCGTGTTCTGTCTCCCATCTTTTCATCTCCTTTCCTTATATTATATTGATTTTATTCAATAAAGTATGTTATGTAAAAAATAGCTTTTTGATCCTGTGGCATTTAGCCTTCAAACTAAATTATTATGTTTGTGGACACCAAAGACCATTAAGTATTAGATTATAACTTTTACTGAATTTAAAGAGAAATTGGTGAAACTGTGGACTGCATTGCTTTTTACTGTCATTACAGTGGTAGCACTTGGGAGGAAATCCAATCACTAATAATAATGCACATGGAATATACAGCAAACCCCAAAAAGTTGCCAAGAAGTATCCATGTTTTTGCAACTCAAATGTAAATATTGACACCAACAATTTTTTTTCTTTTTATTCATCTGAGAAAATAAAATAGCATTAAAGTGACAGAGATAATGTAAATGCAATTGGTCTGCCCAACCATAAAATTTGCACTGATAAAATACCAGGAGTATGGGGATTGGGATGTGGCCACTATTTTATTTTTTCCCCCAGAAAATGTAATTAAAAGATATGATCTTTATTTTAAACTTTCATGCTCTTTTCCACGGGAAGTCAGCAGGTTATCGTCTGTGGGTGACTGAAAGAATAGGCCAGGGAACGGACTCAGACAGAACCGGTCCTAAATGTTCCTATGTCAGACTTTCTCAGACTCGAAGCGAGAATGACATCATTTTGTCATACAATGGGAGTCATCACAGGTATAAGTGACAAGGGAAAGCCATACATCGGTTAGGAAATAAAGTGCATGATTGCACAATGTTGCATTTCAGTATCCACTATAGTACTTAATGCAACCTTACAGTGCCAGAGTCTGGGTTTTGTGAAATATAAACACACAGCACCATAACACACACACACACACACACACAGGCACACTAGTAAAGAAAAATAATTATGCTTAAATCAACTATTGCTTTTAAAACATGACAAAGCATACATATTGTGCATTGTCCCTTATTGAACTAATGCTTATGCATTCTATTCCTCTTGGACTCATGTAAACTTATCTAGAATTCAATTAAAGACAAAACTGTGTTGCAGGCTGTCAGGTAGCCAAGACTCAGTCTATACACAAATACCCCCATGTGGCCGGGCACTCGGTTCCACACCACATAACTTTCTTTACCACTATGTCATCAGACCTGTAAACCTGCCTGACTCCAAGGCATAATAATTGTCTCAATGCAATTGCAATTCACTATCAATAATCAATTACCTCAAACAACCCCATTTCCATTAAAGTTGGGATACTGTGGAAAATGTAAATACAAAAAAAAAAAGTGATTATTTGCAAATCACCACTAAACCCCATTTTCAGTGGAAAGTAGAACAAAGAGAACATGTGAAATGTTAAACTTGAGAAATTGTATGGTTGTCTAAAAGATATCTCCTCATTTTGAATTTAATGCCAGCAACACGTTACAAAATATTTGGGACAGGGGCAACAACATTTGTACAACGCACTATGCACTGTTAGTACAAAAAAATACACAATTTTGGAATATATCACAGCGAATTAGGTTGATTTGCAACAGGTCGGTAATTTTATTGGGTATAAAATTATTTCAGAGGTTCAGATGGTGAGGGCTTAAACAATATGAGAGAGACTGCATGGGCAAATAGTTCAACAATTCAAGAATAATAATTCTCAATGTATGATTGCAAGGAATTTGGGATTTCATCCTCTCTGGTACATGATGTAATTAAATGATGAAACTGGAGAAATCTCTGTATGCAAGAAACTATGCCGAAAGCCAATGTTAAATGGTCATGATCCTCAGGCCCTCTGGTGGCATTGCATTAAAAAGAGACACGACTTTGTGATGGATTTCACTGCTTGGACTCAGGAATACTTCTGAAAACCACTGCCAGTGAACAGAGTTTGTTGCTGCATCCATAAATGTAAGTTAAAACTTAAATGGACTGAGGCAAAGAGGGAAAACTGTCTGATAAATCAAAACATGAAATTCTTTTTGGAAATTATGGATGCCACATCTTCCAGGCTGAAGAGGAGAGGGACCATCTGCCTTGTTATCAGAGCACAGTTCAAAAGTCAACAGCCATGATACAATAGGTGTGCATTATTGCTCATGGCATGAGTAGCTTGCACATCCATGAAGACATCTCTGAATGATATATGCTGGTTTTAGAGCAACTTGTAATTTTAATTTCCCGCTTTAAGGGTTCCTGCTCGTACATAGATGAGGTGCGCGGAGGACATGAAGTTGAGGACTGGACTCAGGTGCAAGGATGGACTTGGTTGTTTAATAAGCCTGCTGCACAGCAGGTAGGCACAGACACAAGGCAATACAAACAAATTGGGGAAAAAGGTTCCCATTAATTAAGAAAAAGTGCTGACATTAATAATAAGCAGAACCAAATACTGAGTTATAATATACAGCACGGTGAGACAGTTTTTGCCCCCTTCCCGATTTCTTATGTTTTGCATTAGTGACACTTAAATGTTTCGATTCATCAAACAAATTTGAACATAAAGATTACCCAAGTAAATAGAAAATGCAGTTTTAAAATGATGATTTCATTTATTAAAGGAAAAAAAGCTATCCTAATCTACCTAGCCCTTTGTGAAAAAGTAATTGCCCCCATTATTATTGATTGATTGATTATCATCAATTAACTGTGATAAACTGCATTTGTTGAGTTCAATTTCACTATCCACAGTCAGGCCTGATTTCTGCGAGACCTATCGAATCAAGGAATCACTTAAATAGAATTTGTCTGACAAAGTGAAGTGGGCTTAAAGCTCTCAAAGCGCAACACATTATGCGGCAATCAAAAGAAATTCAAAAACAGATGAAAAACAAAATCATTGACATCCATCAGTCTGGAAAGGGTTACAAAGCTATTTCTAAGGCTTTAGGACACCAGCTAAACAAAGCCATTATCCTCAAATGGAGAAAGCTTGGAACAGTGGTGAACCTTCCCAGGGGTGGCTCTCCTACTAAAATTACTCCAGGAGTGCATCGACGACTCATTTAGGAGGTCACAAAAGAACCCAGAAGAACATTTAAAGAACTGTAGGCCTCACCTGTCTTAGTAAAAGTCAGTGTTCATGATTCATCAATAAGAAAGAGACTGGGCGAAAATGGCATCCATGGGAGAGTTCCAAGGCGAAAACCACTGTTAACCCAAAAGAACACAAAGGCTCGTCTCACATTTGCCAAAAAAAAAAAAAATTGATGATCTCCAAGACTTTTGGGAAATTTTTTCTGTTGACTGACAAGACAAAAGTTGAACTTTTTGGAAGGTGTGCATCCTCTTACATCTGGTCTAAAACTAACACAGCATTTCATAGAAAGAACAACATACCAACAGTCAAACATGGTGGTGGTATTGTGATGCTCTGGGGCTGCTTTGTTGCTTCAGGACCTGGATGACTAGCCATAATTGATGAAACCATAAATTATGCTCTCTCAGAAAATCCTGAAGGAGAATGTCCGACTAGCAGTTTGTGACCTCAAGCTCAAACACACTTGGATTATGCAGCAGGACAATGATCCGAAACACACTAGCAGGTCCACCTCTGAATGGTAAAAAAAAGAACAAAATGAAGGTTTTGGAGTGGCATAGTCAATGTCCGGACTTAAGTCCGATGGAGATGCTGTGGCATGACCATAAACAGGCCGTTCATGCTATAAAACCCTTCAATATGGCTGAATTAAAACAATTCTGCAAGGAAGAGTGGGCCAAAATTCCTTGACACCGATGTGAAAGACTGATTGCCAGTTATGGCAAACTTTGCCGTCAGTAAAGGTGGCACAACCAGTTATTAGGTTTAGGGGCAAATGACTTTTTCACAGAGGTCCAGGTAGGTTTGGATTTCTTTTTTCCTCAATACATTAAATCATCATTTAAAAACTGCATTTTCTATTTACTCGGGTTATCTTTGTCTAATATTAAAATTTGTTTTATACATTTAAATGTGACAAATATGCAAAATATAACAAATCAGGAAGGGGGCAAATACTTTTTCACAGCACTGTATATATGCAAAACATGGAGAATAAGTCCACACAAGACTAGAGTGACAACACATGCTTGTGGCTTATGAGACTTCGCAATGACCAAATGAGATGCTTGGTCTAAAATAGCTTACTGCTACCGCACAGTGGGAGTGCAAAACAGGAGCAGGTGATAACTGAATGATTGGAAGTGCATAGCCTCTCACCCTCATCCTTTCTTATAAGAACTTATTTTTGATGTAACAGTTTGTTGTCCTTATTTGTACCGAAAATTCTTTTAATTAATTTGATTTATTTAAAAAAAACTACTGAGGTTCAAGTCCTAATTTAGCCTTACTATATCTCCTATAAGTGGTAAACAAAATAAAAATTATTTAAGTGGATCAATCATTATGTGCTGATAATAAAACAATGAACAACAACTATCCCTAAAATCTCTCCAGTACTGTGAAAAGACACACACACACACGCTCACACACACACACACAGAGACACAGTTTTTGTATATTAATATTATTAATATTGCATTATTTTATGATTCATAGCCAAGGCTTTCTACTGGCTATACAGGCATAACACCAATACACAATACTCAGTGACAAAACAACCTTTTAATTGCTGAAAGAGAATCTCTCCTGACTTTTGTGTAAACTTCTCAACAGTTGCATACATGATGAATCACAAGTAAATAAAAGGTCAGTATAGCCAGTATTTTGCTTTCCACAGCAATAAATCAAAAATGACCAATAACCCTCTACCCAGCAAATCTATTGATCTCAAAGGGAATTGCATGTTTGCCGTGCAATTATTCTATCATTAGACATTAGGCATTAGGTCATGTCTCTTGTGTTACTGTGCTAGGCTTTGCCACATATTGAATTGGTGCATAACACAACTGTCAGCAGTAGCAAAGAATTCTGGGCTTCCTGACAGAAGAGTGCCCTTCCCCCGCCATGAGCCCCACTCACCCAAGCTGCAGGCCCAGATTCATGGACTAATTCTGTTCAGTGCATTAATCACATGATGATTGATAACACAATGTTTGCATGCAGTTGGTCTTTCAGTGCCACTGGCTTTGCAAGTCAAATGAAAGCAAAGAATTACACTTTCAGAAGCTGAGAATATGTACGAAAAACATTATTCTTAAATTGTTGAACTATTTGTGCCCTGCGATTGGACACCGTGCCCATGCATTTTGAGTATTATGCAAAATATTTGCCCGAGGGCTTCAAGTAAAAAAAAAAAAGGTTTTGTCTGTTTTCAGCCACTTTGTAACATTAAAATTCCACCTAGCACACTTTCCTGGTGAAAAAACTTCTATAGGGAAAAAAATGGGCTATTTGTAAATTAGCCAATTTAATTCTTGCATTTATACAGCACCCCAACTAAGGTTGAACAATTAAGGGAAATAATCAAATTGTGGTTTAGACCAATATTGTGATTGGGATTTAGTATGATTTATTTCATATGTTCCTTTTATTGTGTATTATTCACTAAACATGAGCAACAAACAGAGTCAAACCCTGTTAGCACTCAGGATTTTACTGTGTCGATGGGGCGTGTGCATTATGATGAAATTAAATAATAAATGCATAAATTGATATGAATGACATTTTTATTGAATTGCAAAAAAAAAAGAGAAAACCTTCAAGCACAGTGTATTGAATGACTGATTCAACTTAGAGCCTTATAGAGATCTAATAATTATTATGACTTAATTTTTCAATGAAATCTGAAAAAAGAACAACAAAGCACAACATAAAAACAGGCCTCATGTGAATTTGAAAAGTTACTTTAAAAATTACTGATCTCCAGTCAGTAAGAAATCACTAAAACTAAAGTGGAGAAATAAAGAAAAGACCAAATCTCTGGCTCAGCCACTGAAAATATTTTGATGATTCAAAGTTGTTTTAACATGTTTGCGCAGATATTGACACCTGGAGACATGGAGCTGCTCTATTTATGCATGTAGTAACACTATTCTATCAATCGGTGGCACACCTGAACTGGTCATTGAATGTTCCAGAGGAAGCTGTGCCTGTGAACGATTAACAATATAGATGAGTTAAGTCCCATCCCTGTCTCCCAGGAATTGTACGTATTAACTTCCTAATGCCCCACACCCCCCTAGCGGTGACGCCCGAATTATGGGATACTCTAAAGAATTGCTGTCAGCCTATGACCCTTAAACTCATGATTGCTTTCAAGCTGTTCCTGTTCAAGATCGCTTGATAAATAAACTCTCAATTTATTTACAGAATAATCAAGACCAATATACAAGCTGGTGGCTATTAAGCAAGGATGAAGAAATGACAGATCACTGAAGGGCAACGTTGATAATGTACTTAATAGTGATATTGCATGGATGAAACTTGGAAAAATGGAATTTGAATCTGCCATTTTCAGAGGTCATTTCATCAGTCATGTGCAACAGTAATGTTGCAGTCAGTGGTATCCATGAAAAGCTAAGGATGTCCTCTTCCTTTGCAAATTGCTTTAAAATGGTGAAACAATATAAACATGGTATATTAACCCGTTGGATTACTTTTTTTGAGACACACTGTGTATAATGTTTTGGTTTACTTTTGCTTGCATTAATTCCCAGAATGGAAAACCTGCTCCAAAAATGCATTGCACAGCATTGCTTATTGTGTTACATCCTAAGTTTTTCATTGTTTGTCCTGCAATCCAGCCGTCCTAGTCAAGTTTTTCCTCTGTTCCCCTCATTAGTTGTCATTATTGAATTATTGTCTTGTATTTCACCTTCCCTTCTGTTTTGCCCAAACCTGTTCCCTGTTGTAAATAGTTTTGGTGTATATTTTAGTTAATTGTTTCTATTCTTTTTCTTCAAAGACTTTTTGCACATGAGCTCCTTCCCTCTGTTCTCAGTATTCAAGGATTACAATTAACCTCTTACACCCGGGGGAAAATGGGCGATAGTGTTTTGACAACTGTTAAAAAAGCACTGTTTCTCAAAAATTTTGGGTGCCAGACATATCATTCAGAATTTTTAAAAAAGAGAAAAAATTTGATAACTGCAGCTTTTTGATCAAATAGTCTTTTTTGACTTATGTCCAGTTCTTAAAACTAAAAATCTATTTGTGTAAAGAGAATGTATAAAAATCAATAATCGAATATCAAATTCAAATTTGGCGATTATTTTTGTTGATGAGCAACAGTAGTTATCAAGGAAATTATACCAACCTGGAATACACGTATGATCTAAAAATATCAACAAAAAAAAGCATGATGAAATCTTAAACAATTCAAATTTTAGAGCAGTTTATCAAAAAATAGAAAACAGCCCAAATTAGCCTGTTTTTCATTTTATGAATTTATTTATTTATTATCTAGTTTATAAAACACAGTAACAATTGAACAATTCTGTTCAAAATTTAGGGATCAGGGAGATACACGACTCGGTCCCTGTGACGACCTTGTTTTCTAGTTATATCCAGTATTGTGGCAGATTCCAAATGACACCTTGAGCTCCCGTGCAAAAAACTAGGCATAAATAAAGCATATTCTTATCTTGAATCATATGATAATGTAACTTAGACTTGAAATGGACTGAAAGTCAAATAATCTGGCATCAAACCATATGACACAGGACTGCAAACAAGGGTTATGACACGACTCTGTCCATATTAAAGTAAAGACAAATACATCAGGCTTATGCAACTGAAAAACTTTAAAAATCAATTGCACATAAAAACAGTAAATATTGATGCACGGATGGCAGCTCCAAATATGTTGATATTCCATGATTTAAAAAAAAAACAAACCTAGATTCAAACATTGATTGCTCTGGGAGTAATGGGGCTGCGTGACCAGTAATTAAAAAGATTGATAAGTGCACATTAAGATGTGACGATTTAAATTAAAAGAAACATTCTTCACTGTGGATATAATGGGATTGCCTTGAGTTGCTATGAGTCAGGCAAGCAAAACAAATAAGCAATGACTTAAGTAACTTAGTAACTTTCAACGACCTTTGATGCGACAAGGTATAAACCAATGAAGCTCTAGGATGTGGTAAAGTGAATGTATGCAGCGCAGAAAGTAGATGCATTATCTTAAGTGTAATTTACCTTGCATCCACCAATATCCTTTGCAACTAAATCAAAAATCCAAATGGTATTTCCTCAAGCCTAGTTGCTTCAAGATTTCTCTAACCTATGTCTCATGGATTACTATGATTCTGGACAATTTAGCAGGGCATGTATTAGGCAAAGGTAGTGACCTGCAATGAATATACTGTAGGTCAGTAAACAGCACTGTTAAAGTGTTTTGATTAAGAATATAACTTGATATTTCGACTGGAACAACAACTTTATTATCAATAATGGATGTCTCTAAAAGAATGCTAATGATGATATGATAATATTGATGTGTTTACCTAATTACGTATCAGGATTATTATTGCCCATGCTATCGCTAAGTGGCATTTGGGTTTAAAAAGTTGACCACATCTTTAGGGATATCTCCCCATGTTATCCAGCCCTGATTAAGTGAGTCGGCCAGTCCCACCAGGCAAAGAGTTTGAGACCCGGCACCGCCTAATGTATCCTCGACCCCGGATTGTTTTCTTGGTGCTAACCATTGACCTCTCCAAATCTATGGCTTGTTCTTCTGCCTTTGATCCTGTTAGGCCTTCGCCTGATTTGGAATGTCCTAGACCACGCTATCAGCCTAGCGCCTTCTGAATTGTTTATCTGTATTTTGCACCAATTTCAGCTTCCAATCTTTTATTAAAGCACCTTTACTGTTTTTTGTGAATCTATACCTGGTTCAAAACTTTGAAGTTCATAACAAAAAATTACAGTCATTGTGCATTCATGCTATGATTGGCTGTTTGGAGAACTGACACACTCACAAACTAATTCAGCAATGGGAGATCCACTCCACTATCTGGAACATTATTTTCTTAAAGAAATATCAAGTAAAATTTGTTGGTTGCAGTTTGTAAACAGAACACTCAAAGTTCACTCTTCCTTACCGGCTGAACAATAAAAGAAGTGCTATGCTGCAGTGCAGCGCTATATTCCCCTTCACAATCTGCGCACTGGTTTTGGCTGGGGGTATACACACATTGCCCAAAGACTAACACCCAGAAAAGTCCTGTAGAAAGAAAGAAATGAAAAAAATACAGAAAATACAGGCAGATAGAGGGGTCTCTGTAGATACAGACACTGCCAACCGGTGCAATTCATCTTTCCATTTTCAACTTATAAAGCATTCAGAGAAGAGCTCCTTCCAGGAACTTTTTAGTCAATGCTTTTACATTTTTTCCCCCTCTCAAGGTCATAATTTTTCTGATGACAGACTGATTTGTCAAGGTCACGTCATAGTGACATAAGTCGATCTCATTCAAGTGCATGAACTCATGCAGTACAGAATGGAATGTATGCGTCTGGTTATTGGAAAAAAATCGATTCCTGCTGGATAAAGAACAAAATGTTTCATGAGTGCATTGAAACATGCTCCTGGATGGAAGAAGTCTGTATCACAGTTGGGTACAGTACTGTATATACTGTGCTGTGAAAAAGTATTTGCCTTCTTCCCAATTTCTTCCATTTTTGCATATTTTTCACACGTCAGTGTCTCAGATCAATTAAGTAATTTGTATTAGACAAAGATTACTTAATGCTCAATTCACCTATTGAACAAAAAAGTGATGGTTTAGTCACATGCAATTGCTGTATTTAGACCAGAGGAACTCTGGGCCTATTTTACGTAAATTGTAGTTGAGATCCTAAGGTTTCCAAAGATGACAAATATATCCCGTTGAATGACAGGGAAATGAAAATAAAGTGATCTACAAGAGTTAGATATTTTTAATTTGGTGTAATTTTGGGGCCATAAAAACATGGCATCCTGGGATGGAATATTTCTCTCAATAAAATTGTTATGTAGCTTTAATAGTATTGCAGCATTGCAAGTTTTTCAGCCAGCAGACACCAAATATGCATGTGAACATTGTCCTGCAATGAAGGAAAAATACTTTTTAAATGTTGAATCTGCCGTTTCAGGGAAACTTCACTGAAAAATTCAGAGTTTACGGGGGTTAAGAGGTTAAAATGAAACTGACTGGTGATTTGAAATCAGAAATAAGCAGCATATGTTGCCGCAATCTAAAGAAGTTCATGAAGAGAGGAGAAACAAAGACTTCAATGGTCTGGAGAAGGTTACAATGCCATTTTTAAGTCCCTGGGACTCCAGTGAACTAGTGTGAGATTCAATGGAGAAAACTTGGAACTTCTGTGAACCTTCTCTGAAGTGGTTGGCAGACCAATTTTCCTCCAAAAGCCCATCGACTCATCCAGGAGGTCACCAAAAAAAAAAAACGCAGACTAACATCAAAAGAACTTCAGGCCACTAGGGATAGTGTTCATGATTCATGATAAAAGAGACCTTGGGCAAACATTGCACCCATGGGAGAGCTACAAAGAAAAAACCACTGCTGATCAAAATGAACACTAAGTCCTGACTCATATTAGCCAAAAAACATCTTGACGACCCTGAAGACTTTAAAGACAACATCTGAAGACAGATGAGTCAAAAGTGGAACTTTTAGGATGACATGGCTCCTGTTACATATAGTGTAAAGTTCACACAGTATTCCACAATAACATCACACCAACGGTCAAACATAGTGGAAGTACTGAAATGATCAAGGGCTGCTTTGCTTGATCACTTGCCATAATTCTTGGAACCGCAAATTCTGCACTCTACCAGAAAATCCCGAAGGAAAATGTCCAGCCATCCATCTGAGACCTGTAATGTGAATATAGGCCACTAGATGGCAGTATTTACCTTTTTTTTGTTAAGCTCAGGCTGGAGTCATGTTTAGACATGTCCTGGACATGTCTGGGGCAAGTCTCAGAAAATTAAAAAAAAGAGGTCTAAATGTGGGTGGGGTCTGCAAAAGAGTATATAAGGAAAAGAATTGAGACAGTAAGGTGGTAGGAGAAATTGCAAGAAGATGACCAGACCTGCCATTCTGTTCAAGACCTGTGACATTTCTTTTGTGGATTTCTTTGCCTGTGTTTGAGCATTTTCATTATCCAGGACATCACCAAGCCACCCCACAAAAAGGGACTGTAAATATTTCTTTTTTTTTCCTAATCAATCTTGGTCTTTAGGTTCATTAGTTGTTAGTTAGTTGTTATTGTCTTTGTCTGTTAAATTAAATGTGTTTAAGTTTTAAAAACTGTGTGTCATCCCTTGCTGTTGCTGTTGTGTTATAAATGTAATAACAAATTGGGGCCATAACAAATTGGGGGCTCAAGGTCCGGGATAGACCATTTTGTGAGTCATTTATTAAAAATCTAACATTTCAAATTGTAAAAAAAAATGTTTTAATTGAATACATATATATTGACAACAGCAATGGATGATTTCTTGGCATCACCAACCGTAGGGGTTTTGAAGTCTTTTAAAAAGACAGAACTGCTAGAAATTTGCAGACATTTAGAGCTGACAGAGGTGAAACCAGCCATGCGAAAAGCAAGACTGGCTAGAGAGATAGTTGAATATTACATTGATGAAAATGTGTTTGCACCAGGAGATCTGGAACAGTTTCCAGTGGAAAATCCAAATATAGAAATGGAACTTAAATTAAAAATGCTAGAGATTGAAAGGGAGGAAAAAGAAAAACAAAGGCAGTTTGAGTTGGAAAAATTAGCAAGAGAAGAGAAAAAAGAAAGGGAGGAAAAAGAGAAACAAAGAGAATTTGAGAGGGAAGAAAAAGAAAAACAAAGGCAGTTTGAGTTAGAAAAATTAGCAAGAGAAGAAAAACAAAGAGAATTTGAGAGAGAGAAAGAGGAAAGAGCAGAAAGAGAGAGACAGAGACAGAGAGATTTTGAATTAGAGAAATTCGATAGAGAAGAAAGACTCCAAATGGAGCAACTAAAAATTAAAATTGAAACTAAAAATAAATTTTGTGCCAGTCAGGAGGTAAAACTGGTGCCTCCATTTTCAGAAAAGGATGTTGACAACTATTTCCAGTGTTTTGAAAAGGTAGCAAAGAGTTGCCAGTGGCCAAAGGAACACTGGCCTCTGATGTTGCAAACTGTCCTCAAGGGTAAAGCTCAACAAGCCTATTCGGCTTTGTCTGCAGATGATTCCTCTGATTATGAGGTTGTCAAAAAGGTTATTTTGAGAGCTTATGAGTTGGTTCCAGAGGCTTACCGACAGAAATTCAGAGGTCTGAAGAAATCTGAAAATCAGACTTATGTTGAATTTGCTAATGAGAAGCAGGTTTGTTTTGAGCGCTGGTGTACTTCTATGGAGGTCAAGGATGATTTCAACTCACTAAAAGAGATGGTGTTAGTTGAAGAATTCAAGAACTGTGTTAAGGATGATGTTAAGACCTACCTTAATGAGAAACAAGCACTGAACTTGCAATCAGCTGCCAAATTTGCAGATGAATATGTTCTCACTCATAAGTCCAAATTTCAGTCTAGCAGTAACAATAAATGGTCCCAATTTCAGAAAAAGGGTTACGGTGATACCCAAGATTCCTCACCCAAAGACAAAGACAAATCTGGTGATGGTGCTCAGAAATCCAGTAACAGGTCTGATCAAAGTGTGAAAGCTGTCAGTGACAAAAGTGGTCTAGTTTGCAGTTATTGCAAGAAATCTGGTCATGTTACAACTAACTGTTGGTCCCTTAAAGCTAAGAAAGAAAAAGAAAAGGATACCAAACCAAATGCCTTTGTGAAAACAAGGTTAGAAACCCCTGTAGTAGATAACTGATCTGCTAAATTGCCTGCTTCTTGTGGGGCTAAAAAGCCTAATACAGCTGACTTTGTGAGGGAGGAATTTCTTCCATTTGTGTCAGAGGGATTTGTGGCTCTGAATGAGCATACTACTCCTGCCCCCATATATATCCTAAGGGATACCGGAGCTTCTCAGTCACTTTTGTTGATGGACTCCTTGGAGTTACGTGATGAGACCGCTTCAGGGGATTTCATACTTGTACAAGGTATTGAAGGGAGGACTGTATCTGTACCCCTGCGCTCTATATTCTTGAAGTCAGATTTAGTTACAGGACAGGTAAAGGTGGGACTTATGTCAAGTCTACCTATAAAGGGTGTTTCTCTGTTGCTAGGCAATGACCTGGCTGGGGGCAAAGTAGTTCCCCCTGTACATATTACTTCACAGCCGAGCACTGAAGATGGGGATGAGGACCCATCTCTGTATCCTTCTTGCGCAGTGACTCGTGCTATGGCCAAGAAGGCTAAAGAAGAAGATGTTGTGGTGCCGTCCAGCACATTGAATAGTCAGGACTCAGGTGGTTCGCCTCATGACTCTGATTGGCCTACTATGGTTTCTCCGTTTGAGGACTTATCAGATACTTTTATCAGTTCTCTATTCAGCCAGCCGGATGGGTCTGGTGATTCTGATGTGTCTGGAGACTTGTCTCTGTCCAGAAAGCGGTTGATTGAGGAGCAAACTAATGATCCTGAAATTGGTGTACTAAAGAGGAGAGCCCTTCCTGATAAAGAAATAGATGCAGTTCCAGTTGGGTATTATCTCAAGGATGGTGTGTTGATGCGGAAGTGGCGCCCTCCTGATATCCCTGCCAATGCAGATTGGGCAGTGGTCAGGCAAATTGTTGTTCCGAAGGTCTACAGGAATGAGATCTTAACAATGGCTCATAGTTTACCTTTAGGAGGTCATCTTGGTGTTAACAAGACTGTTGATAAGATCATGAAACACTTCTTTTGGCCTGGGCTTCGGAAAGACGTTTCCAACTTTTGCAAAACCTGTCACTTTAACATGCTGAAGCCTTATCATGACAGAAATGCTAGGGTTGCAGCTGTCCCTTCAGATTCTCCTATGGTCAAGATTTGTGAAGATGAGGGGGAGTTTCAAGATGATGAACCTAGAATTAAAGCTGAAGTTCTTTCATGTAAATTGTCAAACACTGAAGTGTTGCAAAATCTTGATGTAAAACTCCAGCACTTAGAACCCTCACAGAGAGATCAGTTTGAAAGGTTGATCAAGAAATATGAGGATTTGTTTCCTGATGTTCCAAAAAGAGTTTCTATAGCCTCTCTTGATGTAGATGTTGGTGATGCCAAACCAATAAAACAGCATCCGTACCGGATGAATCCTGAAAAGAGAAAGATTGCTGAGAAAGAGGTTGAGTACATGTTAGAACATGATATTATCAAACCCTCCAACTCAGATTGGAGTTCACCCTGTGTGCTAGTTCCAAAACCTGATGGAAGTACTAGATTCTGTACAGATTATCGCAAAGTCAATGCTGTAACTAGAACTGATGTGTTTCCAATACCTAGGATTGATGATTGTATTGATAGTGTAGGGCAAGCAAAGTTTCTGACCAAGATTGATTTATTGAAGGGTTATTGGTGTGTGCCTTTAACTGAGAGGGCCAAGAGCATCTCTGCTTTTGCCACACCATCTGGATTGTACCAGTATGAAGTCCTACCCTTTGGCATGAAAAATGCCCCAGCCACGTTCCAAAGGATGATACAGTCTACAATCGCCGGATTGCCACACACGGGTGCGTACATCGATGACCTGATCACACGGAATGACTCCTGGGAAGAACATCTAAAAGATGTAGAGACGTTGTTCCAGCGCCTGACCCAGGCTAACCTGACTGTTAACCTGAGCAAGAGTGACTTTGGTTGTGCTACTGTCACCTATCTTGGCTACGTCATAGGCCAGGGTAAGGTGGCACCCATAAATGCTAAAGTCCAAGCCATCATGGACTTTCCAGTTCCTGACAACAAAAAAGCTTTGCGCCGCTTCCTTGGAATGATCGGGTACTACCGCAAGTTCTGCAAGAACTTTGCTGAGATTGCTCTCAGTCTAACTAACCAACTGAAGAAAGGCGTAAAGTTCACCTGGGATGATGCATGCCAGAGAGCCTTCGATCACCTGAAGTCTCTGCTGTGTCACTTCCCTGTGCTCAAATCTCCTGACTTCAACAAACCGTTCTCCATCGCGGTTGATGCTAGAGACCAAGCTTGTGGATCTGTGCTCCTACAGAGAAGTGACTCGGATGACATTGAGCATCCCGTGGCATACTTCTCCAGGAAGTTCAATCGCCACCAAAGGAACTATTCCACAATAGAGAAGGAACTGTTGGCTCTGGTCCTTTCTTTACAACACTTTGAGGTTTATGTTTGTACAGGACAAAAACCAATGATTGTGTACACTGACCACAATCCGTTAATGTTTTTGAGTAAGATGAAAAACAAGAATCGGAGATTGTTGAATTGAAGTTTGATTTTACAGGAGTTTGACTTGGAAATTAAGCATGTGAAGGGTACAGACAATGTAATTGCTGATTGCTTATCCCGTGTTTGAATGTGTATGATATGTATATATAGACAAGTGTTCACTTTACCATTTTGTATTGAAAAGAAAAATTTTGCCTTTATGAGTCAAAATTTTTCCCTTTTGGAATGGAGGTGTAATGTGAATATAGGCCACTAGATGGCAGTATTTACCTTTTTTTTGTTAAGCTCAGACTGGAGTCATGTTTAGACATGTCCTGGACATGTCTGGGGCAAGTCTCAGAAAATTAAAAAAAAGAGGTCTAAATGTGGGTGGGGTCTGCAAAAGAGTAGATAAGGAAAAGAATTGAGACAGTAAGGTGGTAGGAGAAATTGCAAGAAGATGACCAGACCTGCCATTCTGTTCAAGACCTGTGACATTTCTTTTGTGGATTTCTTTGCCTGTGTTTGAGCATTTTCATTATCCAGGACATCACCAAGCCACCCCACAAAAAGGGACTGTAAATATTTCTTTTTTTTTCCTAATCAATCTTGGTCTTTAGGTTCATTAGTTGTTAGTTAGTTGTTATTGTCTTTGTCTGTTAAATTAAATGTGTTTAAGTTTTAAAAACTGTGTGTCATCCCTTGCTGTTGCTGTTGTGTTATAAATGTAATAACAAATTGGGGCCATAACAGACCAAAAACTCAAGCCCACTTGGCTTAGGCAACAGGACAATGATCTGGAGCACACAAGCAAGTCCACCTCTGTACGGCTCAAGAGAAACAAAATTAAGGTCTTGGAAAGCCCAGTCAGAGTTCTGACTTGAATCCAATTGAGATGCTGTGGCATGACCTTAAACAGGTAGCTCATGAACAAAAACCCTCCAGTATGGCTGAGTTAAAACAATTCTACAAAGAAGAATGGGCCAAAATTCTTCTTCTTCAAGAGAGTCATTCCTTTACTCAATGACTAAATGGTACCTAGCACTACATCAAGCCTGGTCATGAAAACTCCCAAGGTTTCTGCCTCAACAGTATAGCCAGGCAAGCTATTCCACACTGAGATTACTCTCTGCATGAAAAAATATTTCCTCATATCACTATTACTATTTGAGTGACGTGTCTGTCTCCCTCTGTCAGCAGTGCGTAGTGCACAACGTACGTCACTCATCATCCTACATCATTACGTTACTGTGAGATAAACACTGGCCTTATCATTTCTCTTCGCATGACATAGGTTTGATTCAGCCTCACTTTATTTCACACAGCCGGACCCCAAGTTTGCAGTGCTGGCTTCAGTTAGTCTGGAGAGAACTCAAAAGCCAAGGGGATCTTTCCCTACACTCACATTATATAACGCCACCATTCATCTGCACAGAACAATACAAGTACGTGCGCATGCCCAAGTATCATAGAAGTAAAGCCAAGGTGATCTTTCACTCCAAATCTGAGCACATTATGAGATTTACAATGAACACCCGGCTAACTTCAACACATTCGGTATCATAGAAGTAAAGCCAAGGTGATCTTTCACTACAAATCCGAGCACGCATTCGCTAGTCAGTACTAGATTTACCCATGGCTAACTTATGTGACCCCAAGTTCTGCTAACAGAATTTAGCCTACGTAATCCCACATAGGTATCTTTGTTAATCCCTTTAGCATATTTAAAGACGTCAATTAGATCACCCTGAAGTTGCTTTTTCCTAGACTGAAGAGATTAAGGATCTTCAGCCTCTCCGCATAGCTTTCATCTTTCATAGCAGGAATTAACTTTGTGACTATTCTTTGAACTTTTTCTAAAGCCTCTATATCTTTCTTTCAGTGTGGTCCCCAGAACTGTACACAATACTCTAAGGGCCTGATCTACTACAGCTTTGCGTGTATAGAAACACGTGCAAATGCCATATCACCCGCAAATTAACCTGCAATCTCATCTACTGAGATTGCGTCTTTGAAGTGTGCAATTTGCACATTCTATGCAGTTATTACTTTTGGCCCTAATGAATATGTAATAAGGGACGTGCCTATCCTAGCATGCAAAATACGGGAGGATACAAAATTTTAGCACATGCATATTGACTTAAAGCAATTTCAGTGATGGTGATTGCATTTGCTATTCAATACCTTTGAAGGCTAGATACCAATTGGCTCCACGTAATTGCGCACAGACGTGGCTGCCATTATTGCCGCAAGGAGAAGACAAAGGCAGCGAGTAAGCCGAGAATGGGTGTTCTCCATCCGTGTGACAATGCTTGGGATGTCAGAACAGAGAATAATCCAGACATATCGCCTATCCAGCAATGACATTTTGGAGCCGTTAGATGAAATAAGGGCTGATTTGGAGCCAGTGACAAGAAGAGGTCATGCCATACCTGCAATGAAAAAAAACTACTTATTACTCTCCATTTTCTCACAAATATTTCATTCCAGTGTACAGTAGCTCTCACTGCTGGTATCTCCCAAAACAGTTTTCATCCACAAAGGAAGCACTGAATGAAACCAAAGAAGAGATTTATGCAGTTGGTTTTTTCTCAAGAGTAATCGGAGTGAGTGATCGCATTCATGTGCAAATTGTTCCCCCCTCAAACACTGAGCATTACACCTGATTTGCCAGTTATTTTCACAGTAATTTTACAATCAGTTTATAACACAGGTTCTGTGTATGTTAACTGTAAACCACAGTTAAATGCGTGCAGGACTCTACTTACAGTTAAAATAACAAGGAGACAATGCATTAACTGTAAAATTCTGTCCATTTATAACAGTGTATTTGCTTCCTCCACAAGCACCTCTGTCCTCATCGAGCCATATTTCATTTTGTGTTTGCGTTCATCCTTTTCCACCAAACTGTCCATGGTGGAAATGGCTGCAGCACGCAAAGTCCTCATTTAAACATGAGTTTGTCACTAAAGTGACTATATCCCCGCCGTTAGGTCACCAAAACCGACTGGTGTCTGCACATTCCCAGTAGGAAGGTTGGGACCAAAAAGAATTGAAATAGGTTGACTCCTTCTTGAGATATCACGCTGACAATGCTCGGGACGGACGGACGAACGTACTTACAGATGGACGGATGTACGGACGGAGCTGAATACTATATCCCCCGCTTTGTCCTAAACGCAAGGGGGATAAATTCAAGATTTCAGCTTCACAGACAAGAAAGGATTGGCTGAACTGAGTCTAGACACTTGAGGCGTTTAGACTACCATATTCCAGTTTATTTTCATGATTTTGGATGAGAAAAAGGGCTGCAAACACAAAAAATTTCATGAAAATTCAACATTGAAATGGACAGAAAAATGATACTGAGAATTGAAAAACTGCTGGGGTTTAATCTATACATTTCTGGGATCATAAACTCCATGACCACAGGTGTAATTCATCTTGAATATTGCATTCTACATTACCTACTTGCTATGAGCCAAATTACACAGCTATCCAGGTGGCTCCCCAAAGTTTGAGATCCCTCAAAATCGTGCACTGTCAGATCATAAAAGAATCATATATTTAACACAAATAAAGTTTTGAGGCATGAAGTTTTATATGAACTAATGATTTTCTGGTTTAACATGAACAATATAAGAGCAGGTGAACATCAGTGGTCACCAGTAACCTCTCCAACCACAAAACATACTTTTTTCTCCATAATGAAGTTTAGAGTTTTGTGCATTTTTCTTTAAAGTCCTCGAAGCCTGCACACATACTCATTAAAGGAACTGCTTGTTTAACAGTCAGAACATTCACCCTGGGAAGTGGGACAAGCTAGCTGTTCCTGCCTGCTCTGGAGTCCCCCCCCCCATTTGTGGCATATACACTCTTTAAACAACATACATACTCTACCGAGCAAACTATGTAGTGCCACCAAATGGCTCTGAAGACCAAGGCTCTTGGTCTACGGATGCTCAATGAGCTGGAACATTTTGACCCCTACCTATTGACCTGTTACTCCCTAAATAGCAAAGAAAATTATTACTGCTGAGACAGAAGCACAGAAAGCACAATTTATAAACCTGAGAAGCAGTCACAACAGAAACCATAGAGAAACTAAGTAAATGGATTATAAGCCTCCTTCAATTGGGGCTTAGTTCCTGTTAACAACAATGATATGGCAAATAGCTCCAAACTCGATACTTAATAAGCTCTCAGAAGACTGTCTTGATTGTCTTGACTAATCTCTAACAATATAACAGAGCAAAGGCCAGAATCCAATGATAACATACAGGCTTTTCTAGATACTGTTCTCAGATGAGCAACTCAAATACCCTACTGTGTGACAAACAGGGAATGCCAAATACAAACACAAAAGTATCACCGGTAGCAAGCTAGCTAGACTAGTGCAACAACTACGGACAAGGCAAACCAGAGGGGGGGAAACATCACATTCTTATCCCGACTCATCTTATAGTGATGATACATGACCGATCATTGATATACGACGAAAAAGAAGACTTTTGGCGTCCTCATGTAATGTTCAGGGTTAGGGTTAGGGCTAGGGTAGGGTGACCAGACGTCCCGAATTCTCGGGAACAGTCCCCATTTTAGGTGGCCTCTCCCCAGCAATGTCCACCGATTTTGACCTAGAGTGGAAAAAAAGTTGCGTGCAGACTAAAATAATATTTATTACGGGAGCTTTAGAAGCGTCAGCCAAACAGCCTTTGTGCAGCAGGCCACCACTGTTCTTACAGTGAAGAATAAGAATTGAAGCTTTCTCATTGGGTCTATGACCTTTATGTCAGTCACTACATGTCATGTATACCCTGATTCGTCACACTGGCTGTCAGTGGCTGCTCAAAACTGCCAGAGGACCCAGTGCAGTGATTCTACGGCGAAGAGGTTACGGCTATTTACAGACTTAGTTTGCTCGTATTTATTACCTGAGTGATGAAAAAGACTCCAGAAATACCGCTAATGCGTTTGTACTATCACAAAAAGATATTTCAGAGATATGTGCATATGTGTGTGTGTGTGTGTAAGCAACAGACATTTTGATCTATCAAAGTTTTGACTTTATGCCAACCTCTACCTTTGTGTGTTCAGCCTCCATCTTTAGACACAGACGGACATTGTAAATAGAATGTCTGTTAACATTAGCCTTATCTCACTGTTTTTTAACATTTTTTCATTTCCATCGTTACAGGAAGCTGTAACGTGTTTTGTTGTAGCGTCTGTTAAATATTTACAATATGATGACAATATATTGTATGTGGCTCTGTTTTAGAACAGACTTAGGATTTTCCTGGGGGAAGAAAGGACCCGAGATTCCGTTCAAAGGTATAAATTGAACTAATTTGTTTGCGAGGCTGGCACTAGACTGAGCTGTGGGAAAGCTGTGCTAAAGCAAGAATGATTGTTTGGGAGAGATATTGAGAAAATCCATCAATTTATTCCAACTGTACTCTGTGTGTGTCTGTGTGTGTGTGCGTGTGTTTGTGTGTGTTAGTATATGTGTGCAAAGATATAGGTAAATTGTCTTTTTCTTTTGGATTTTTGTTCGTATATTTGTGACAACTGAAAACCAAAAATTTTTTATAAAAGCAAGGATGATTGGCTGTAGTTGTTGTATAGTACGTTGTACTTAAGGATTACCATATGATGACATTATATTGTATGTGGCTCAGTTTTAGAATAGGGAGAGGAATGTTACGATGAAGAGTGAAGGAGAGAGAAGGAAAGTCAGAGAAAGAGTGATAACTGAGTGATGGAGGAGGAAAAGAGCAGGAGAAGACTGCAAAAGAAAACTTAAGAAAATAAACAATAGATTGAAGCTAGTAGAGCGTGAGGGGTGAGATAAAAAGGTAAAGGAAAGAGAAAAGGAAGAAAGTTACAGAAAAGACAAGACAGGAGGATAAGCAAAAGCTAACAGGGTAAGAGTCACAGGGACATTTACGAGCTCACAAGAACACACATCTGTCTGGACCAAAGGGGAAGCCATAGTCAATAATGTGTTTGCACCATGAACAACCACTTTGGTAATGCAGGATCTAGACTAGGTTGAATTTGTGTCCCTGTCCATTGATTCATACAATTATGGACATGTCAAGCCGCAGCAAATAATAGTCAGGTATTGCTAAACAAAATATGGCAGCATGTCCTTAGAAACATAACGGCTTGATTTTGTTGAACTCGAAGAAGAAACAGCAGAGGAACTTGCAGCTGAGGTCCTGGAGGTGATCAAAAAATTCACCCTGGAAATTAAAGCAGAGGCATTCCCTGCCGACAGCAACACCAACTTTGGAGAACTGAGGAGGGTGCAGAGGGAACATGTCCACGCAAAAGTGAAAAATTCTCCAAATTGGGAGGTGATTGGCTTGGGTTGTCCTGCCCACATCATCCATAACGCATCCAGAACAGCTTTGGATCCCTTTCCCTCTGATGTTTAGTATCTTCCTCACAAAAATATTTCAATATTTTCATATTTTCACTGTTAGACTGAAAAGACTGAAAAGCTTTTGTGAGTTTGTTGGCCAGGAGTACCAAAACATTATATGACACAGCAATACTTGCTAGTTGTCCATGCTCCCTGCTCCAGAGTGAGTGCTTAATATGTATGCACCACTGACAACCTTTTTTCTTTCTGAAAAAAAAAAAGCCCGGTTTTCCTGCAAGAAATATGTGAAGACCTACTGACTGAAATGTGGCTAGCCGTTGCCCATGGAAACCTGGCCATATTCAGTGACACAATTACGATGCTTGAAGGCCAGGACCGCTGTGCTGTAGAGTCAATTGCAATTCTGAGGAACTTTCAGGCGAAACTGAGCGCACAATGTGACAACAACTTCAATCAAACTCTGGCCAGAGGACTTTGGAGGGAGCTTGTGGTGACCAGAACAATGACCAGAGAGCGTTTTCTTGAAACATCCTAATTGTTCTACACTAAGGCTGTGAACTACGTGCAAGCATATGGAAAGCACACAGACAATCTAAACAACCTACACTGTCTCCTCTTTAAAAAGAAACCTGAATGCTAAGAGATCTAGGAAAAAACAGCCACACTGTAGGAAAAATGCCCCAATGTGATCCTCAAAGAAGATGATTTGTTTGATGAGGTTTCTGCCCTGCATGAGTTCTCAAAAGGAGAATTGCTTGAACAGTGGAAAGAAAAGGAAACACCACTCAGTCAGAGAGGGAGCAGAGTGTTTACCCACGTCAAAGAGAATGATATCCCACCGACTAACCTCGCTAGATTAGTGTCTGTTGTCGTGTGCCTACCCATAAGTAATGTACCAGTGAAAATGGTGTCCTCCCAAATGAATGATATGTGGACAGACACCAGAAATAGGTTCACTGATTCCACCATCAAGGCCATGCTTATTGTGAAGACAAACATCAACCTACCTTGTGAGAAGTTCATAGAGATTTTAGCCAAAGACAGAGACATCCAGAAGAAAATGCATTCATCAGACCAATATGTAAATTAGGTAAGTAGAGAGAGGGAGATGGAGAGAGGAGGAGGGGGATGAGGAGAATGAGCAATAATATGGTGCAGCAGCAGACTGTATTTTGACAGTGAGTTTTTTAAACGGCCTGTCCTCAGTCCGAACATCTTTTAACAGTATGTCATTGACAATGTTTAAATTTACTACATTCGAAATATAGTTACAGTTGTTGGACCGTAATCCAAATAGATGTTTAACAGTTTGCAATCTACCATAGCCCTTTTTTCTCTCCATCAGATGAAAATGGATGGATGGACACTTTTGAATACCACTTTATTCAGTTCACTTACTGCCACTCTCCCCACTGTGACTCGGGCCCTTTTTCTGAAGTGAAATGTTCACAGTCCTCCTTTAGGTCGCTTGTCAACATACTGAATGAATAAGTCTCTGTTCGTGTTCAGCTAAAAAACGAACGGCAGAGTGTTCAAAAATGAATGAGCATGCGTCCATTTTGCATTAAAAAATGAACAAGCATGCGTTCATTTTTGACTGACGGCATCCAAAAATGAATGCAGCTAGCCTCTCTCGCATTACAAAATGAATCTTCTCTCCACTTTGCTAAATTTATGCTACATCACCTGCGTAAATATTTCCTTCTTACGAGAAAAAAATTCCCCGTCTCCCATCCTGCAGAATTTAGAAGTATATTGTAAGGTACATTAAACGACAGTTTCCACATCAACTAAAAAATCCTACCAAATCGCCAGTTTCGTGGTTCTTTACCGATCGTCAATCTTCCGCTATACCAGGGTTGTCGCATGTAATCTGTAAAGGGCCGGTGTGGGTGCAGGTTTTTGCCCTAGCCAGCAGTACTACAGCAACTGATTCCACTAATTAACTAATCAGAGGGTTCAATCAGGACCATGGTGGGTAGAATCAGGTGTGTTAGTATTGAGCTCTAACAAAAACCAGCACCCACGCCGGCCCTCTCTGGATAAGATTGGACACCTGTCTTCACTGCACCACGTTCTTCTTTTTGTACCTTGTTTAGACTTGTGTTTTAGTTTGTGAATTTGCATGGTTTCTGTACTTGCAGCTATTTTCTCTGACAGAGACGCATTGGGCCATTGCAGTGCGTGTGGCCCTTGTCTGCCACCGTAAGAATAAATAACCAAACAAACACAAAACGCTGTAAAATAAATAAATATAGATGATACTGTTGAGGCTTCAGGACCCAACACATGAAACTGGTTTGTCCCAAGCATTTTGAAATACACCTATTCAATAGTTGAATGTGCATAAAAGCATTGTGAGGCGCCTCATAATTACCTTGATTCCCATATATCAAACGCGTGAAACGTGTAATGAAATTAAATACAACATCAAAAGTAAAATTAATAATTGTCATATCGACACCAAATTTTGTTTACAAAAGTACATAATATGACAATATGTGACTTTACATGTACAAAAAAAATCAAAAACCAAGGTTGAAAAATTATAGAATTATTAGTCATTGAATATATAGTGCAAAAGGTAAAAGTTGGAAAAAATTGACTCACATTCTTAAATTGACCCTCATTTCCTCAAAACTCATCAGATACTCTTCAAAATCACTGTACTTTCCCTACCGTGTGTCTATTATACAAAACAGTTACCCTTTGCCATCAATAAATAACTTAAACAGCACAGTCAGGCCCTGCATTGACCCTCAGAAAAACTCTCGTTCATCGCTCACATTGCTCGTCTGACTACATATTCTAAAGTCCACCTCAGCATCACTATTCATCATTGGAATGTATCCATATCACTCCTACATTCACATAACATGATTTACTATTAAATTAAGGGCATAAATGCACATATCTGGCCCATCTAGGGTTTCTACTATGCCTTTGAAAATGAAATTGAACTCTTTTTAGCCACATCAGCGAGTCTGCGCGGGCCAGCTGTTCACATTAACAAGTGTGGTCAGTTTTCATTTACATCGCATACCGATTACAACTCCAGACTTCAGACACTTTATTTTTCTCAGTGGTTGGAAGCAATGCATGTGTTTCTTTATCGTTTAAATGAAATAAGATCATTTAGAACGTGTTAATGCAATTCCATTGCTTCAAACTCCTTCGTGCACAACGTCTTTATGCAATTTCATTGCTTCCAACTCTTTCGTGCACACAGACTTCATTTCCGCGCCAGAGTCTACGTTCTCGTCGATTAAATAATTGCTGACTACAGCAGAGGAACGAAAATATGCTACTTAAACTGCCACCAAATGCGCGAGAGTTGATAGATATGCGTTATAAATGAAAACTGGCCACACCTGTTAATATTGAGAGTTTTCAGTTTCTGTAATGGTAATTTCAATGACTGATTGAAAACAGTCCAGAGGCACTGTCCCCGACTGCCATGCGATGTTGCAAAGGCGTGTTAACCAAGACAGCCCTACAACAGCTCCTCACCTCCACTGCAAACTGAGTTGGCAGGGCACTGCTTTCCCGTCCTGAGGAGCCGGACGGTTTGCCGGAACCTCTTCGGGGCCGACCGATAATCCTCCTCCATGGCCTCCCCGAATTTTTCCCATACCCAAGTTTTTGCTTCTGCCACTGCCCAGGCTGCAGCACGCTTAGCCTGCCGGTACCCGTCAGCTGCCTCAGGAGTCCCTTAAGCTAACCAAGCTCGATAGGACTCCTTCTTCAGCTTGATAGCATCCCTTACTTCCGGTGTCCACCACCGGGTTCGGGGATTGCCGCCGCGACAGGCACTGGAAACCTTACGGCCACAGCTCCGAACAGCCGCATCAACAATGGAGGTGGAGAACATGGTCCATTCAGACTCAATGTCTCCAGCCTCCCTTGGGATCTGATCAAAGCTCTCCCGGACGTGAGAGTTGAAAAGCCCTCTGACAGAGGGTTCCGCCAGATGTTCCCAACAGACCCTCACAACACGTTTGGGCTTGCTAAGTCTGTCCAGCTTCTTCCTCCGCCAGCGGATCCAACTCACAACCAGGTGGTAATCAGTGGACAGCTCAGCCCCTCTCTTCACCCGAGTGTCCAAGACATATGGCCGAAGATCAGATGACACGACCACAAAGTCGATCATTGACCTCCGGCGTCGGGCATCCTCGTGCGCTAATGGACGCCCTTATGTTTGAACATGGTGTTAATTATGGACAAACTGTGACTAGCAAAGAAGTCCAATAACAGAACACCACTCGGGTTCAGATCGGGGAGGCCGTTCCTCCCAATCACGCCCCTCCAGGTAACACTGTTGCTGCCCACGTGGGCGTTGAAGTCCCCCAGCAAAACGATGGAGTCTCCAGTTGGAGCACTTTCCAGTACCCCTCCCAGGGACTCCAAGAAGGCCGGGTACTCTGCACTGCCATTCCGCCCATAAGCCGAAACGACAGTGAGGCACCAATCCCTGACCCAAAGGCGCAGGGCAGCGACCCTCTCGTTTACCGGGGAAAACTCCAACACATGGCGGCTAAGCTGGGGGGCTATAAGCAAACCCACACCAGCCCGCCGCCTCTCACCGTGGGCAACTCCAGAAGAAAAGAGAGTCCAGCCTCTCTCGAGGAGTTGGGTTCCAGAGCCCAGACTGTGCATGGACGTGAGCTCGACTATCTCTAGCCGGTATCGCTCGACCTCCCGCACAAGCTCAGGCTCCTTCCCCCCCAGTGAGGTGACATTCCATGTCCCAAGAACCAGTTTCTGCATCCAGGGATTGGGTCGCCGGGGCCCCTGCCCATGACTGCCACTAAACCACAAAGCATCTGCCCCTTTTGAAGCCTGCCGCGGGTGATGGGCCTATGGGAAGGCGGGCCTACGTTGCACATCCGGGCTGTGCCCGGCCGGGTCCTGTGGGCAGAGGCTTGACCACCAGGCGCTCGCCTGCCAGCCCCAACCCCAGGCCTGGCTCCAGAGTGGGGCCCCGGTGACGCCAATCCGGGCGACGTGAACGTCCTTGCTGTATGGTTCATTCATTAGGGGTTTACTGAATCGCTCTTTGTTTGACCTGTCACCTAGGACCTGTTTGCCCTGGGAGACCCTACCAGGGGCAATAAGCCCCAGACAACATAGCTCCTAGGATCATCCAGGAACTCAAACCCCTCCACCACGATAAAGTGGCGATTCAAGGAGGGATGGTGGTCCCTCTTTTTAAGAAGGGGGACTGGAGGGTGTGCTCCAACTATAGGGGGATCACACTCCTCAGCCTTCCGGGTAAAGTCTATTCCAGGGTGCTGGAGAGGAGAATTTGGCCGTTAGTCGAACCTCGGATTCAGGAGGAACAATGCAGTTTTCGTCCTGGTCGTGGAACACTGGACCAGCTCTATACCCTCTGCAGGGTGCTTGAGGGTTCATGGGAGTTTGCCCAACCAGTTCACATGTGTTTTGTGGACTTGGAGAA
Organism: Gymnothorax reevesii; assembly: GCA_029721435.1. Lineage (NCBI taxonomy): Eukaryota > Metazoa > Chordata > Actinopteri > Anguilliformes > Muraenidae > Gymnothorax > Gymnothorax reevesii. The sequence goes on from CM056573.1 coordinate 116,847,838, forward strand.
GGCATTCTGTGGGAGGTACTTCGGGTCTATGGAGTCCGGAGCCCTCTACTAAGGGCTGTGCGGTCTCTGTATGACCGGTGCAGGAGCTTGGTTCGCATTGCCGGCAGTAAGTCAGACCTGTTGCCGGTGCATGTTGGACTCCGGCAGGGCTGCCCTTTGTCACCAGTTCTGTTCATTATTTTTATGGACAGAATTTCTAGACGCAGCCAGGGGTCGGAGGGAGTCCGGTTTGGGGACCAGTGGATCTCATCTCTGCATTTTGCAGATGATGTTGTCCTGTTGGCTCCTTTGAACCTGGAAATTCAGCATGTACTGGGGCGGTTTGCAGCCGAGTGTGAAGTGGCTGGGATGAGAATCAGCACCTCCAAGTCCGAGGCCATGGTTCTCGGCTGGAAAAAGGTGGCTATCCCCCTCCGGGTTGGAGGAGAGCTCCTGCCTCAAGTGGAGCCATTTTCCTTCATTGAGGCATTTTCCAATTATCTTCATTGGCAACTGAAGACACGGTTTATGTCCATATGCGATCTAACAGCGATGCAATCATGGGCTTAATTCAGTACAAAGAAATAATGTACTTATTTAAAGGCTAATGCCTCGCCTCGACTGAACTGGTCTGCATTGTAATGAAATATCAACTTTCACTCTCGGTTCTGCATGGGTTGATAAAAAAATGTGGCACTCTGCTGTTAAATAGGCTATTAAAAGTGTGCAGCTCAAGCTACTTGCGTGACAGTCGACAGATATACAATTTTTAACAACGTCAATTTAAATAGAGCAAACACATGTCCAGATGAATGATTGTTGTCTTACATAATAGGTGCTGCTTGTTCTCTCCGATTAAGCGTGGAGTGCTCTCGGAGCGAACCTTATGTTAATTATGAAAATGACTGAAAACAGGTCAGGACTAATAATTGTTTATAACGGATGTTTTGTGCAAGCCAATTCTCAGTTTGGGCTATGCCACTGTGTACTGAATTTATCCCACAATTTCATTGCTGTTAGATCGCACATGGAGAGAAACAGTGTATTCAGTTGCCAATTATGATAATTGGAAAACACGTCAAGGAAAGGAAAAAGACTGAGAACTAGCTAGCTAACTAACTAACCCCCCCCCCAATTCCCTGTTCGATTTGCGCCACTGCCAACATCATAAAGTGCAATAACAGCTTTCTTTCCGGACCGCACAAGAAGAAACATTAAAGAGTACAAAGAACTCAGGCGGCAAATGAAAAATAAAACTAAGTCTGCCGATCGAGCCCAGAAAATTGATGCACTGAAAACAGGTGGTGGCACCTTCCCATTATTAAAAAATGACCATAAACGCAGCTAATTCTTTAGTCCTTTATCACGAAAATGAAGCATGTTTTAGGAAATGTTTAGCCGTTTCATTCACGTTTAGGAGATAATCACCTTTCGTAGCTATGAGCCTGTATGTTTACGTGATTTCAGTAGCTTTAGATGCGATAAACGCCAGCTTTTAGTCACTGTAAATGCCAGCTTCTTCAGTCTACCCACCAGCTTCACCGCCACTAAAAGCCGGTGGGTAGGCTTCGAAAGCCGCCATTTACCGCAATTATGAAAGCTACTGAAACCACGTAAACATACAGTTCCACCTGTTATAATGAGGATACAGTATTTTAGCAAGATCTACTACTATGCTGCTTATGGTTACAAGCAACATTGTGTAACAAAACTGAATGAAAAGTTGTGTTTAGGCTAATTTAGGCAGTACAGTTGACTTACTTGTCGAGGAGAAAGCTGGCAACTTCAGCATTCCTTAGAAAATCTGTCTCCCTCATTTGCTCCTATTACCTGGGGAAGGCTAGCTCGATGTTCATCCTTGTTTTTTGAGCGCGCCGGTCGCGCTGCCTTTTCAATTTTCGTTTTTTTTTTTTTTTTTTTTCGCAGATGAGGATTCCGTCTCCTGTGCTGCTTCTGCGTATGTATGGTCCTGCATTATGCTGCAGTAGTACTGATTTTCAAAGTCGTCGCGATAGCCTCTCTTCCTGATTTCCTCCAGCGTCTCAATCACTCTGCACTGGCTGGCAGGGCAAACGCAGATTTATTCCACGTTTGGTGTTATTTGTCCCTTGTCGGCGGCAACAGTTTCAAGATGGCTGACTGTCATGGCGCTCCCCTACCAGCTTACCCGTCCAATGTAGAAACAAGTGTAAAATTCTTCGTTTAGGAGAATATATCAGATTATTACTGGAGGTCATAATACATCAATGATGACATGTATATGAATGCAGACTTAGATTTTGGCAAATAAAAAAATGTAAACGTCACACATTGTCCCTTTAATGGAGGTCAAGGAGTTATACAACGGACAAGTTTCTCTGAGGGCGCCCTCTGCTGGGTCGAATGTCAAACTACTTTAGACTGCATGATGCACTGATCAAGGGTGTATTTTGACTTCGAACATCTCATTTCAGTTTGAATATGAACTTTCTCCCTTAGGTTCGAATGAATGTTCGAGTTTCAAATTAAAAAGTGACAGCCCTTATATCAGGAGTGTCAAACTGACCCGTAAACAGGCCAAGAGGCTGCAGGTTTTCACTCCAACAATGTAGAAGCGCACCTGATACAATTAATCAGTTCTGCAGGCCTAGATAAGTTGATTAAATCAGTGCTTTCAGGTGAGCTTCTGCTTGGTAGGATTGAAGACCTGCAGCCTCTTGGCCCGTTTACGGGCCAGTTTGACACCCCTGCCTTACATATATATATATAAGGGCTGTCACTTTTTAATTTGAAACTTGAATATATATAAATACTATGGTCTGGGTGAATACTTTTTCCTGATTGGCTGGCAGGTATGCATTAAAACCGTGGAACTGCGCAGGTAGTTCGGCTACGGTCGTTTCACCATTCAAAATTCATCCACTAGCCAACTTGTAAACATAGCAGCTGGTATTTGACTGGGCACAGCTGCTCATTTATCTCCAGTAAATTTAGCGGCGTCAAATAAGTTGCGTCCTGCGGGGCGGTTAACAATAGGTACTCAAGTGATAATCACCGTAAATATTTTAGTAGCAAAGTAATCAGGCTTTATCCATTAAACGATTGTAATTGTGAACAGTTACAAATGAAGCTAACGTCCAGTGGCGGATCTAGAAAATTTCAAATGGGGTGGCAAAGGGGTGGCAAGAGGTCTGGCAGGGGTGGCATGGGACGTCCTCAGTGCGGTATTGGGAAATCCCCAATTCCAATGAAGTTGGGACATTGTGTAAAACGTGCATAAAAACAGAATATAATGATTTGCAAATCTCAATAATCCATATTTTATTCACAACAGAGCATAGACAACATATCAGATGTTGTAAGTAAAGACAGGCAGAGATTCACCAATCTGCCAAAAACTGCAAATAAAGATTGGGGAACAATTTCAGAAAAAAAATTCTTCAATGTATTTATTTTACAGTGTGTCCCAAAAAAAGGAAACCACGAATAAATGGTTAATTCTATAACAATTACTGAACATTCCTTGATTAAAAATAACATTTGGTGTTATATAACTATGTCTTCTGTCTAATGATGTCAAGTAAGCTGAGGTAGTGCCACACTCAACTGAACAAAAATGACTCTTTTGGAGTGATTCAGTCGCCACTTTGCGCCAAATTGCAAAAAATTATGACAGGCCTATTCACGGATGAACCTGGATGATCAGTTTCAGCTTTTCATTGTCGGGGCCATAAGTGCTTTAGGTTGCATAATGTGTACTGCTTTAAATGTAAACCCTACTAGCTGCATGACATGTGCACAAATCATGCAACTGACTACAGAACAATGAGTTCTGACAGCGATGCCTGACTAATTTTGTTTTCTTTGAATGATGTGAAAAAGTACACAGTTGTGTAATTAATAGTCCTAATTAGTTTTATAGATTCTAAGTTTCAACAGAATACTTCTCATTTTATTACCAGTTTCCCTTTTTTTTGGACGCACTGTATTATCAATGCCTTCCAAGATATAGTCGAGTGAATATTTAGGCCTAATGAAATAAAATTCTAAATAAATACAGCAAAAGTACTTAAGTCACAGTCCAGGACTGACATTGGCCATCTCTTTTAAGAGAGCTTCAGACGACGATTGTAGTGCCTTGCAGCAAAGCATCTCGCAAACATAACCATATCTAGGTCTTTTGCATGCTGTGTCCATACTGAGTACAGCTATATTTCTAAGACGATCGACTGATGATTGTCAGGCTACATAGTCCTCTAGTCGTGTGGTGGAATTTCCGCCGAGTCGGATAGTGCTCCTGCCGCGAGTACTTATGAGCTACGTCAAGAAACGAAATTGCCAGGTCTATACAAACATACACTCAGCAAAAATATAAACGCAACACTTTTCTTTTTGCTCCCATTTGTCATGAGATGGACTCAAAGATCTAAAATTTATTCCAGATACACAATGTTACCATTTCTCTCAAACATTGTTAACAAATCTGTCTAAATGTGTGATAGTGAGCACTTTTGCTTTGCTGAGACAATCCATCCCACCTCACAGGTGTGCCACATCAAGATGCTCATCAGACACCATGATTAGTGCACAGGTGTACCTTATACTGCCCACAATAAAAGGCCACTCTGAAATGTGTAGTTTTGTCTCACAGCAAAATGCCACAGATGGCGCAAGCATTGAGGGAGCGTGCAATTGGCATGCTGACAGCAGGAATGTCAACCAGATTTGTTGCTCGGGCATTGAACGTTCATTTCTCCACCATAAGCCGTCTCCAAAGGCGTTTCAGAGAAAATGGCAGTACATCTAACCGGCCTCACAACCGCAGACCACGTGTAACCACACCAGCCCAGGACCTCCACATTCAGCAGTTTCACCTCCAAGATTGTCTGAGACCAGCTACTTAGACAGCTGCTGAAACAATTGGTTTGCATAACCAAAGAATTTCTGCACAAACTGTCAGAAACCGTCTCGGGGAAGCTCAACTGCATGCTCGTCGTCCTCATCGGGGTCTTAACCTGACTGCAGATCGTCGCCATAACAGACTTGAGAGGGCAAATGCTCACATTCGATGGCGTCTGGCACGTTGGAGAGGTGTTCTCTTCACGGATGAATCTCGGTTTACATTGTTCAGGGCAGATGGCAGACAGCGTGTGTGGCGTCATGTGGGTGAGCGCTTTGCTGATGTCAATGTTGTAGATCGAGTGGCTCATGGTGGTGGTGGGGTTATGGTATGGGCAGGCATCTGTTATGGACGAAGAACAGAGGTGCATTTTATTGATGGCATTTTGAATGCACAGAGATACCGTGATGAGATCCTGAGGCCCATTGTTGTGCCATACATCCAAGAACATCAGCAAGGGGTCGCATACGAGCAAGCTTTGTACATAGTTCACTAATTGGGCATTCCAGATTCGGGTGGGATTGGAGATGCCAAATTTAAAAAAAAAAAAAAAAACTAACCGAAGGGAAAAATGCGCCAACAAATCACACGGGAGTGAGTCACTTTTGACCGGCGATTAATGAGCGCATTGAACCATCGCCTTGGTTTACATTCTATCAATTACAAATTTCACTTAACTTGAACTTCGTGTGTTAACACCTTAACGGGGGAAACTGAATTTACCTGGGGAAAGTTGGGTGGGTAAGTGGCTCCACTCTGCTGCACTGCATGCAGACTCCAACATTGTGTCCATGACAATTGACACACGCTAACGCGCAGACTCCGCGCTGCAGGACCGCAGCTGTTTGAGGAGCCGATTATTAAATTTAAATGTATTTTTTTTTGGTGAATTCATTTCGATGCTTTGAGGGGCAATTAGACATAATGGTGAATTGTTTTACAAGTATAGTTTTAAGAGCATTAAAGTTAGGGGGGCAGCAAGGGGGGCAAGGCTCGACTGTGGGGGGGCAGTTGCCCCCCTCTGCCCCCCCTGTAGATCCGCCCCTGCTAACGTGTCCACTTCATGTATCAGTGACTGCTGACAGTTTGCTGGCTACATGCTATGCCGGCAGACTGATTTCAGCTCGCTGTCTCATAGTGAAGCGATAATGACCATAAATACTATAACAGCAAAGTAATCAGGCTTTATTCATTAAACGATTGTAATTGTGCATTGTTACAAATGGAGCTATCGTGTCAGTTCATATATCAGCAGCTGCTGACAGTTCACTACCTACGTGCTATGCCAGCAGACTGATTTCAGCTCGCTGACGGCGGAAACCGTCATAAGTTCATTGTAATTGTGAATAGCAAGTTAGCTACAGTCTGCATAATCGCGCATAATGTTGTGTTATGCATAATCCCCGTTTCAGATGGAATCCTGTATCAAATCATTCGAGTAAATGGATGAAAGCATGTGCAAAAAAATTCTTTCTTAAAGATGAACTAAGATAGCTGGTCCAATTTAGCTTGGCCTATAATATTGGGTATGAGAAGGCGCGGCGCCTGTTTAATGATTACCAGCTCGTTTTTTTTTTTGTGCAAAAATTTAAACAAAATTTTCTGAATGCTGCGATTTGATATTGCTGGCAAATGACCATGGTATAAGCGGGATAATCAACTTGAAGGTGAGCATTGCACAGTTTTAACCCCTTTGCACAGAAGCCAAATCTGGCTTTTTAGGTGTTACCTGATTTAAGGCTTTATAATTCAAGATCGCAGCTTCACAGACAGAAAAACCTTGGCTCAATTGAGTCTAGACACTTGAAGCATTTAGACTCCCATCGTATTTCAGTTTATTTTTATGATTTTGATGAAAAAAAGGGGCTGCAAACATAAAAAATCTTCATGAGAATTCACCATTGAAATAGCAAAAAAAAAATAATACAAATGAAAAACTGCTGGGGCTTAAATCGATACATTTCTGGGATCATAAACTTCTTGACCACAAGATCAATTCATCTGTAACATTACATTCTAGATTACTCGCTTGCTATTGGCCAAATTAGACAGTTATCCAGGTGTCTCCCCAAAGTCTGAGATTCATCAAAATGGTTCACTGTCAAATCATACATTAATCATATATTTAACGCAAATTAACTATTGGGCCATGAAATACAGCATGAATTTATGATTTTCTGGTTGAGTTTAGCATGAATTTATCAATTTCAGTGCAGTTGAACATCATTGGTCACCAGTAACCTCTCCAAACACAAAACATGCCTTTTCTCTATCATAAAGTTAACAATATTGTCCATTTTTCTTCGAAGTCCCCCAAGCATTAAATAAAGTGCTGATTAAACAGCTATAACATTCACGCTGCAATGATAAGCTAACCGCTCTCACATCCGAGCTCATAACGTTACACCTTATAAGGGTAAAAACTCACTAACTCAGTAATATCTGAATTCTGAAATACGCTTTATTTTAACAGAACAGAAATGTCACTTTCAGGAAAAATCAAACGACATATGTCTCCATATTCAACAGAATGGTGTTATGAACGTACCGAGGGATCTACTGACGTGTGTGGGCTGTATGCATTTGAAGACACGAAAACCTCGGCATTCGATGTCTTTAAACGCGGTATAAATTCTACAGCAAAGAGCCATATTAAGCAAAATGCAAACAGAGTAGAAGTATAACCTGTTTTCTTCATTGATGCCCTCCTCCAGAGACAGATGTATCAGGTAGAAGGAACCCTCCAGTACTGTTTCATTGGGAATAATTCCCATTGACCGCGTCCATACAACATTTATCTCGTAAATGTAACTGAACACTTCAGGCTGGTTTCGAGTGTCTTTGTTTCTTTGATATCGCATCATTTTCAGCTGCGCAACCATGGTCAACATTCGAAGAGTACAACCGACCTTACTTTTACGCTTAGCTTTGTATCCTATTCTTATTGTCCGATCAATGTATTTCAGTTATTGAGGAAAGTTTAAACACTCGGGAATTGGATAAGAAACAAGTCTATCAATACATTGTTACCGGGAAAGCTTCACGAGGGAGTGAACTATAACTGTAGAGTTACGCAGATGAATCTGAGTATATAATTGAGTGACTGACCATTGACACCAGTACTTGGGTGGATAGAAGGGAGCGCTGAATTTGACTATGAAGGAATATATGCGTTAACCCATGGGAGGGAACTACGTATATTTTGTGTGTGATGAATGTAATTGACAGTAGAATGTGAGAGAATCAAAACTATGTCGGATTTTTTGCTTCACATAACGTATTTTTTTAACCACTAATTGGAATACTGTTGTCTCACTGTAGCTAAAATGGGTGCTACAGAGTACACAGAGTACAAAGTTTTTTTCTGTCGCAAGTGATAATTTTTTTAAATTACTGGATCGATACTATGGGCAAGGATATTGACCAGTTTGCACATCAGGCTTAGCTGAAGTGTTTAATTCATGCTGCTCCTGAAAAACAGGGATTGGAGGGAACTTCTCCATTCTCTAAATCGCGTTTCAGCTCTGCCTGCTTGTGAGTATTCAATAGCAGATCCGGGAGTGCCATCTCGTGGTCGAGTACTGTAACTAAGTGCTTAAATTTGCATATCTATAGACGCGAGCGTCTAGATCTGCAGAAAGGGGTTAAGGCACTTCGCGGAGGTTTTAAGGCACTAACGCGGTTATTCGCCTCCGCGTTGTGCATTAAAACCGTGAAATGCACACCTTCTCCTCAATTACTCCTAACGTGTATGTGTATATATATATATATATATATATATATATATACACATATATAATATGCTTACATTCTATGCTCGGTAAAGCAGCTTGCACACTGGATGCAGCGCAAATTTTTCGCACGACTGATTACAGTCAGAGTCAGTGCAAAGACGTCTTTGCATTGACTTGCGATGTACGCAGTGTCTACGTGTCCGAAAGTCGGACATTATTTTAATATATCTCCGTGTCCAGCAGTTGGATGGTTTCAATATAACTCCGTGTCTGCGTTCAACGCAATCTGCAGTGCGAAAAATTAGTTTCACGTCCAGTGTGCAAGCGGCTTAATACTACTATTTTTGTCATTTAGGTTTTATCGTTTTTAATGGGGGAGAGGAATACAGCCTATTTGCTACGATGTCGTACTGAGTTAAGATCACATATTGAAAATAAATGTGTAATGTATCTTGCATTGTTGTCCATGCATGTCAATCCCAAAATTTTAAGCAGTAACAGGGTGTAATAATAGGAACATGTTATCCATTGTTTCTCTTCCCAATGACGGAGGCAGAAGAAATAAATGAGCGACCGTCGTGTTTCATTTCAACTTCATAAGTTTGAATGATCTGAGGTAGTTTAATTTGGAAATTCCATTCAAGTTCGCGAATGGTAATAATTTGCGAATGCCCTAGCTAGCCTGCTACCTCATATTTGTAATGCTTAATATTGACGTATGCGGTGCAGAAAACATGCCTGAAGCAGCAGAGTAAAATGCAACATTCACGCATCATGCAGATGTAGGACAGAGGCTTCTTTATTCCAATTTTAAAGGTGAGGAGAGGAGCTCATTTGATTGGTGAAGATTTGACTGGGAATAAACCAACTCAAGGGTTCTCTCCTCCCTCTTTGCCACTTGCACCGGCTGGAGGGACAGAGGCGAGACAGAGGAGTACTTGCGCCAGGCTGCAACGGGCATGAAATTGCAACATACGCCTGGACACACCCCGTTGCGCCGTGCCTCACCTGGTCTATGAATTTAGAGCCCAAAATCTTATCAAACATCTCCATACTTGAGTGGAATATTTAAAATCAGTTACATTTAATTGACAAACAGTTGTCTTCATGGAAGGTATCATAAAATCAGGACATATGTGGGCATTTTATTATTGAGTTTGTACATAATGTATACAATCTGTGCATATAGCCATGATGGAATCCTTGATTGTCAAACTACTGCATGGTAATTGTTTTTCTAAAGGCAAAGTCCTCCAGACAATTTTTTTTTTGTATTTTGTTTGAATAACTTTGAATAACTTTATGGTGTCCAATAGCTCAAGATTAAAAACAGCATGAGGGATCTTAAGAAAAATGCTCTTCCCTCCTGTTATAAATTATAGATGTTGCTTTAGCTAAAGCACAAGAGCCCACTTCACAGACCCAGAACCAGGAAAACCACAAATCACAGATCACTGACAGAATAACACAACATCATTATTTTGTTCGAGATAAATGGAGCCTGAACTCACTGTATGCTTGTTTATTTAATTTTTCATTTATCTTTCTTTTTTGGGAGACAAACACAAAAGAGTTTAGAACGCTCTCACTTACTTGAAGGGCTATATTCAGGGATATGCATATTTATTGCCATAATGCAATTTGTGGAGTCAGGTATTTTGATTGTAAATGGAAATCATGTCATTGCTGATCCAGTGCAGCATGTATTTTTCATAAGATTTAGATTGCTGCATGATCCCTAAATAGAATTTTTAATTGGTAGCATTACTAAGAAGTTTCTAAAGTGAGATATCTCTAAATCAAAGAATATAGCCCAACAAAAAAACAACAACAATAACAACAACAATAAAAACAATAATATTATAGAATTATTGACTTTGCTGACAATAAATTACGTATTCCTCCTGCAGGTTCGGTCATTATGAGATGTTCTCATGAAGACTTTTAGTGAATCAATAAGGTTTCATCAAGAGCTGCTTAATCTCTATTGCCAGCTTTAAGAGAACATAGTATGCTCAGAGTCAAAGTCATCCTCACAGAACGTTTTATTGTCTTTTTTTGTTTTCATATTCTACCTGAGAAAAAAATGTGCAAATATGACATACAAGCTTATTCCAACAGCACTAGAGAAAAGCTCAGCTTTTTTAAAACTGAGTAGAGACTGGAATAACTGCCAAGGAACAGAATGGCTGCTTTCAGGGTACTATACCAAAGGTGCATTAAGTGGATGACAGCTCTTGTGATCTTAAATTTGTCAGCCCTTACCATGTGGGAGGGTAGTTTAGAGTCAGGGTTACTGGAATGCTGCAGTATCTCATTCTGCCAGTGGCTGTCTGTTGGATTAAACAACGTTCGCTAATCCGTTAATTTGTAAACACTGCATTTTTTCCACTTGACGCCGCACAAATAGCATGAATTATGGCTTCACAGTAAATTTCTCATATTAATGTGTACCACTTTCATCGTCTCTCCACCCCCCGCATTTAAAATCAGCCTATAGCCTTTTGCCGTAAATAATTTGCTGGTGGGTATCCATTTTCACGCTCAACGATTTGAGCATAATCTTCCCTTTTTTTTTTCTAACCCCACAGAGATTTGAAAGATGTCCCTACTAACCCTCGTTAACTGTCTGCCCATGGCTGCTGACATCCTTCACCGCAAGCTTGTCACCCCTTGGGAGTGACTGTTTCTTCCGGCATAAAGAGTTTGGTCAGCAATGTCCTGCTCTTGTCATACTGTGCCAGGGAGTTAACTGCTGCCACTGCGCCTGACCCCTCTGATATATGCATCGGTCCTACCCTCTCCTTCGGATATTTACAGCACAGCACCAACATGTCCAGGAATGAATCCTTTGTTATGGTGCTGAAAGGTGCCCGGAGTCTGGCTCTCACCAACCCCCACACATATAGGAGTTTTTCTGAGTCTTTAATGCGTCAACATGAGTGACCCTCCTCCGCTCCGGATACTATTTCAGAGTTCATCTAGACTACCTGTTCCTGATATTCAGGCTGCCACAGTGCTGGGGTGCCTGATGTCTCAGCATGGTGTTTTTATTATTAGGCTCATGGTATAGTCCTTAAACAACCAAGTGGGGATATTATTCAGTGTGCTTTTACCGCTAGCAACCAGTAAGAGCACTACTACTGCTAAAACCACAACTACAGTTATTATTACCACTCATACAACTCCTACTGCTACTATTGCAGTTATTAAGTTATAACTATTATTATTATGATTATTATTATTATTATTATTATTATTTCTGCCTTGTTCAAGTGGAATCTCCTGCAGAGTCCCACTCGGCTGACTTCCTGGTCACTTCAATCACCTCACATCCAACAAGCATTAATGCTGCCATTTAAAAAGGTCAGGAACACAAGTTTCTGCCTTTACACTGATCTAGTTGGCTCACATCCTTCTCACTGCTGATATCTCAGATCCGAAGGTGGCAGGCATCAGATTTCCCTCCTTGCTGCCAGCAGTAAGCACATAGCCTCTCTTCTAAATCCACACTCCCAGAGCTTCAGCTTCCATTGAACTTAATTCTTCTATTATATTTTACTGTGCCACTTCCTGCTTAAAGCACCATTGCCCTGCATCCTGGTGAAATTTCTCATCTTACCTTTGGGCGTTTAAAATCCTCATGGCTTTCTGTGTGGGATTTCTTCTTTCCTCTTTTCACATATTTTTACATCTCTTTCTCCCTCCCTCTGAAGTCTTTGAATACTCAGTCTTAAATGGTAAACACCTGATATAACGCAGTCAACTGTTACTTCTCTTCACACTGCAATCCACCTCCTCTGCTTCTTCCATCGCTATGCGATAAGACTGAGCAAATGGCAAATCTTTAATTGAAGTATGCTCGCCAAAGAAATGGCAATAGTGATTAAAACAGAGTTGGCCATCAACGTCAGAATTCCTTTTCACCTTGCAATATTCGGCAAACGTTTAGCCATTTTAAAGCCTGTTAATACAATTTGAATGCCCTGGCTGGATTTAACAGGGATTGAACCAAGCACTGAACTAGCCTCTGCTGCAGACGTCTTATATGGTTTGCTTCGTTCACACACCGTTCTGCACGCTCAAGCAAGGTTTAAGGTTCTGTGATGTAATCGCATCATGCTAAATAAGTCATTCAGAATACTTGTTACATGATAGCCCTTTCGTGTTTCCCCCATCAAATATTAATTCCAAAATTGTGGGTACAGAAACCACAAAAAATTTTGCTGATAATGACATTTGTTTTTATGTAAAATAAAAATCGTATCGAAGGTAGACAAAAGTTGTGTATATGGAAAAGCCAGCTGGATGTTCCTTCAATTATAGATCGTATTTGTTCCAAAAATATTGAATTATATTCCCTGTTGGTGTGAACTGTTGGTGTGCTGTACGGAATGTTACTATTTATTAGAAAAGCTATCAAGAATGAACAAGTCGACGTGGTCTACAACATCCCCCGCCAATCGCGTGCTTCTTATTTTCGAACTCCATCAAGGCCTTTATGATCTGAAGCTACACACCAAATTTGGTTGTCCTATCTGTAATAGTTTCTGAGAAAAGTTGTCCCCTTTCTCTCAGACGGACGCACACAGGCACGCACACATGCACGCACGCACGCACATGCGCATGGACGGAGGTCAAACCTATATCCCCCTTACACTTTGTGTTGGCGGGGGATAAAAACCAACTGGAGACCATGAGGAAATTAAGCACCTTTCCAATGATAGCGACCGGCCCCACGTCAAGTCGTCTACCTACTGAAGCGCGCTGCTCTGCAGCTAAAGAACTTTGCGTTCGGCAAAACTTCAACACTGAAGAAACTGGAGAAATTCCTCTTTTTGCTCATTTTCAACATGTTGGTGTTGGTTAGCCTCCATTGCAGATGTCTTACATGGTTTGCACCCCTCCCATGCTCCCACAACAGTAAGTGCGTATGTAATTAGCTAGCTCAAGAAAATTCAGTCTCTTTGAACGCCAAACTTGGCTCAAGTGAGCAGACGTTGGTGTGTGAGCGATGCAAACAACATAAGATGTCTGCAACGGAGGTAAGCACTGAACTACATAAATTGAATTTCACAAAATACAGAATTTGAATATGCTGAGGACTGGGACAGCTGGTTGATATAATGACATGTAAAATATTTGAAATTACACCTAAATAAATATTAAAAGGACATATTTCTTTTATTTCATTTAAATATCACAATATCTTATGTAAAGATCATTTAAATGGCTCCCAATAAATGCACAAGTGAATAAATAAATAAAAGAAAAATATGATTCATTAAAATACTTAGAAAAAAAGTATTTTACCCCAAGCCGCCTGAAGACATGTTCATGCCTAAGACTAAAGGTAAGCAAAAATTTTAACTGTTTTTACAACTTGAATACAGCCTTTGGTTGAACCCATGCTGATCAGAGACACAGATCTTTTCTCTGATACAAGACAGAAATGAAAACCTATTTCATTTCAAAGTAGGTGAGACAATAAATTATTAAAATGCACTGAACTTAATATCATGTTATCAAATGCAGGCATATACTTGTGTCATGGCTATCCTAGTTGACACAATAACAATTAGTCTCTTGGCGTAAATTTAAGAAAAAAAAAACGTGGCTTGAGGAAGAAATTCTAATGAAACCAAAATGATGAAATGAATCAGGAAATAAAACATCAAAAGTTTGTTCACTTTCCAAAGGGGGGAACATTCAGGGCAAGTATCCGGTGCAGAAAATCCTGATTTCAATGGTAAGTTTGACAAATGGGACACAATCTCTTCAATCTTTGGAGGATGTATGTTATAATACTGCAGTTCCTCAATTTTCATACATTGGGCAATAAAAGTTAACCCATGATCATGAGAATCAAGGTAAGTGCCTATGGTGCATGCAAACATACGCTCACACACACATTCACATGCACACACACACACACACACACACGCACACACACACACACACACATATACACGCGCAAACACACACGCACACATACATACCCACATGCACACAGACATGCACACAAGGACACACATGCTCACTCATGCACACAATGCATACACTCACACACGCGCACACACACATTTGTTTAAACGGTCACTCATTCACACACACAAAGTCACGCATACATGCAAAAGTGGACTGGCAAAGACACACGCACACACACACACAGACAAATTCATATTGGTCATGTCTGGCTTATCACTGTACAGCACAGCTTGGCTGGGATAAAAGGGCCGTCCTCCATAAAATAATCTGAAACTTAAATAATCTCAATAATCAAAGCACACAGCATGACGCAGTACCTGAGATGCTCTATCAGCATTTTTGGAAAAACATTAAAATTAATTACACAAGGACGGGGCGTGACCTAGTGCATTAAAACAGCATTTAAATGGTGCTGCAGAATGCTAGTGTTCTATAAATGAAGCTTTCCTCGGATGTACGCAGTGGGCACAAGCTGAAGAAAAACTGCAGAACACGTTATGCACATGTTTGTATGTGGCGCAGTGGCAGCACCAGAACTGGAAATTGGGGAGCAGAGAACATCCCTTTAAAACAATATATAGTCCTGACTTGTACTTAATCATTTTCTAAATTTACAATACATTCACTCTGAAACCACTCCACACTATCAAGTGTTGGTAGTTCTCCCCTTCAAAAGACAACAATCATTCATTCGGATGTGCACTTCGGTGCATTTAAATCAGCGGTATTCAAAATTTCATGAGGGCACTTCAATAAAGGCACTTTATTTCATTTCAACAATTTAGACGATCGTGAAGTGAAAGTTAGATCGCCTGATGTGTTGAAAAGGTAGCGCAGAAGTTCCCCAGCAGTTTGTCTTTCATAAATCATAGGCCCTATTTATTAGAATATTATTTTTCTGTACTGTATATAGCCCATTATTTCCTCATTGTTAGATCGCATGGGGAGAGAAGCTGATGCCAATGTATTATTACTATAATTGGGAAATGCGTCAATAAGGGAGAATGATTGAGAACTATCCAAGCTAATTGTTGTTATAAAGGGATTTTCTGTGCCCCCCCAATTTCCAGTTCTGGCGCCACGACTGATCTGGCAGTATCCTGGAATAACATAATGGTTGAGTTTTTATTGTTAATTTTTTATTATTTCAGTGACAAAAAATGGTCTTATTGAGGTCCATTGTACCATGATGAGCTGCTGAGGATATTTAGAAAATCTCAGCTAACCAACCTCGATGGATGCATGACTCTCCGGGAAAGTAGAAGCAATTTAGCTCATTTCATTTTATTTCATACCACTTTAAACCTTAGGGGACAGCGAATATGTACAGTATCACAATTTTGCAACAAAACTCTTTTTGCTCTTCAACAAAACATGCTCTTTTGATTGAGTTTAGAGGGTGACTGTGCCTGAAGAGATGGGGAAAAAAACTCGGCTTTTTGGCGAGCAACACTTACTTTCTATCATGTGGCTAAAAGGAAAGGAGCTAATATTGCCAAAAAAAACTATGAAATTATGTCTTAACTTGTGCTGCCTTTTTTGTTGTATGAATAAAACTAATTGGATTTGATTTAATTCATTGATTTTCAGTCTATCTGAAATCAGAGATGCATGATGCCTGCAACCATACAAGATTTCAATTATATGAAATGCTGAGATGAGGGAAAGTTAAATGGATAACAAACCCAGGAACCCCTTGAAATATTAATGAGAAGGTACAACTGATAAATAGAAAATACAAGAGCTCAAATGCTTCTCTTTCACTGAAGTTGGTGCTGAATGTTGCTGAGAAATCTGAGGCTAAATTCTGACACCATACTCAATGCAAGTCCTTGGGCCCAATTTTCCAGAATGTGCTCAGTCTGACGATACGCCTACAAACTGACAGCATGCAGAACAAGGGAGCCATACACATATCGCAGTGGAAGCCCAGCAGGGTGCATTTACTGAAAACCACAAGGCAGCCAAAGGAAAAGGGAGCAAGCACAGCGTAGTCAGAGACATTTTGGGCGAGACTGCGGCAAATTGGATCATAGGAGGAAGGCATATTGTGGTTGAGGAGGGAAGTCTGAAGTCAGAGGCCGGTGTATCAAGCCAAGAGAAGTGAAGGACACCAGGCTGGGGAAAACTTGGACAAAGACGAAGGATGACATGGGACAGGCAGTCAAAGAGACTGGAACAGGATAAATAGTCAACACTGAAACCAATGAGAAAGGTATGGCAGCACAATGGAGGTTTGCAGCCTGGCTGAGGTTAGACTAAAAAAAAAACCCAGGAACTTAGATAAGAATTGAAATCACAAGATTATAATTGAAATCAACCAAAAAGAAAAACTAAAACTGACAAAAACAACTGGACTGAGGGAAGCACTAATTAACAAACATTCAGGGCACAACACAGTTTGTTATGTATACTTGGATTTTCCATCAGAAAGAAGGATGTTTAATTCCTGCAAGTGTTACACAAAACTGGGCAGAAAGTTGGCGGTCAGTAGTGTAGTTCTATTTCGGGCGTTTGGTTTCTACGTAAATCAGATGGCACCAGTGAGTATGTTTCTTGAATGAGGATGAGGATGAGGATGATTTAGTATTTTCCTGAAACAGAGGACTGCCCATGTATGACTTGCAAGCAAGGCCAGCCGTTGGCATAGGTGATATCGGGAGTCACCTAGAGCACCGCGTGCTGGAGGAAAGCCCCTGGCCTGGGAGAAAAAAGTACAGAAATATTGCAGCGCTCATTAGCGCCTTTTCTTCTTTTTCATCTTGAAAATAAACAAAGGGAAGGGAGATCGGAGCCGACTGGTAGAGGATGCTTCCATTCCCAAGAGGCATTCAGAGCTACCAGAGTGATCGGAGCCTTGAGCTGGTGCACAGGTAACCGGAGCTGTCAAATCAACTGGTCAGAATTGAAGTTTCCCGCTGCGCCGGAGTTGATCAAGGCCTCTACTGGGAAGGAGATGTCATTGTATTCCACATGCACCATGACCAGGAATCGCTAAGCAGAAATAGGCAATGACTGCTCTGACTCTGGTCTCTTAAGTGCTCTCGCAGGGTTCTGAGAAGGTAGCTGACAATGTTCACTGCAGCAGGAGCACTGCCCTGACATCCTCAAGTCGCGACGGTCGGCCAGTGATGGTTTAGAGGTGTCGGTCTCCATAGGATCCGGCTCCGGACCGAGCAGATGAATATGTCTATGGAGCAGCCCCATTGTCTCTCCTAAAATGCACAGCACTAAGTCTACACAGAGGCAGTTACAGTGACTTCTCAAGGTTGCTGGGCTTCTGCCCGATATATACAGTTATGCCCAAAATTATTCATACCCCTATCAAATGTTGGGTTTTTTCAAGATATTTTTTGACAAATCAAATTTATTTTTGCGCAAATGACACAGTAAGTTGAAATAAGACTGTAAGTAGTACAGTAACACAACTTTTCAAGAAATATCATACTTTTTAGTATTTTATTTGAGAGATTTAAAAAAATGCTATGTCCAGAAGTATTCATACCCTTTTCTCACTAATTGATGGCAAAGCCGTTATTGCGAGGTTTCTACTCGTCTTTATGTGGATTTTGGCTTAATCCTCTTTGGCAAACTTCTCTAGATCCTTAAGGTTTGAGGGTTTCCTTACCATGACCTTGGTCTTCAGTTCTCTCCACAGATTCTCGAATCTTGATTCTTCTTGAGCTCTGGCTTGGTCACTTGGCCATTTGTGTTTAGGATCATTATCCTGTTGGAAGATCCATTCCTGCCAAAGATCAAGTTTTTCAGCCGATTGCTTAATGTTTTCATTGAGGATCTGGATATACTGATCCTGTTTCATAATACCATTCACTTAACCCCTTTGCGCAGAAGCCAAATCTGACTTTTTCGGTGTTACCTGATTCAAGGCTTTATAATTCAAGATTGCAGCTTCACAGACAGAAAAACTTTGGCTCAATTGAGTCTAGACACTTGAAGCATTTAGACTCCCACCGTATTTCAGTTTATTTTTATGATTTTGGTGGAGAAAAGGGGTTGCTAACATAAAAAATCTTCACGAGAATTCACCATTGAAATAGCAAAAAAAAAAAATAATAATACTGACAAATGAAAAACTTCTGGGGCTTAAATCTATACATTTCTGGAATCATAAACTTCTTGACTACAAGTACAATTCATCTTGAACATTACATTCTAGATTACCCGCTTGCTATTAGCTAAATTAGATAGCTCTCCAGGTGTCTCCCCAAAGTCTGACATCCATCAAAATGGTTCACTGTCAAATCATACATTAATCATATATTTAACACAAATGAACTATTGGGGCATGAAATTCAGCATGAACTTATGATTTTCTGGTTGAGTTTACCATGAATATCAATATTAGTGCAGTTGAACATCATTGGTCACCAGTAACCTCTCCAAACACAAAACATGCCCTTTTTCCATAATAAAGTTAACAATATTATCCATTTTTCCCCCAAGCATTAATAAAAGTGCTGATTAAACAGCTATAACATTCACGCTGCAATGAAAAGCTGACCGCTTTCACATCCGAGCTCATCACCTTACACCTTATAAGGGTAAAAACTCACTAACTCAGTAATATCTGAATTCTGAAATACTCCTTATTTTAACAGAACAGAAATGTCACTTTCAGGAAAAATCAAACGACATATGCCTCCATATGCAACAGAATGGTGTAATGAACGTACCGAGGGGTCTACCGATGTGCATGGGCTGCATGCATTTGGAGAAGCAAAAACCTCGGCATTCGATGTCTTTAAACGCGGAATAAATTCTACAGCAAAAAGCTATATTGAGCACAATGCAAACAGAGTAGAAATATAACTTTAGGTTATTTACATAACCCCGGTTCTCTGAGTAATATGAGTGAGATGTCTCACTATGGGATGCACGCCTCGCTGCAGCCTCAGAAGCATTAATCTCATTACGCCAATCCTGATTGGCTGGTGAACGTGTCCGTCCGCCCAGGTGGTACACCCACCTTAAATAGCTCATGCGGACGGCACCACGTCATTCAAGATAAGCACCTCTTCTCACTCGCCCCAGCAAGAAGGGTTGTCTGGTGAGACATCTCACTCATATTACTCAGAGAACCGGGGTTATGTAAATAACCTAAAGTTCTCTTTCATAATATTTCGCTCGATGTCTCACTATGGGATATCGTAGCTCCCGTATTGCCAGACAAGCTTATCCAGCGTCCACCAACCCACAGAGAAGCAATCTGTTCCAGTCAGGACAGCAGAACCGCGCGTGCCACGCACGGGGCGGAAACGTCCAGCTGATAGAAGCGGACAAAAGTGAGAGGCGAGGACCAACTCGCCGCTGCACAGATGTCCTGAAAAGAAACTCCCCTGAATGAGGCCCAGGATGCGGCCAAGCCCCGAGTCGAGTGCGCCCGCATGCCCACAGGCGGCTGCAAACCCCGACACGTATAGGCCAAAGCAATCGCCTCCACCACCCAATGGGATAGGCGTTGCTTAGTGATAGGTTTTCCTTTATGAGGATTAGCCCAGGAGACGAACAGCTGATCGCTCCTCCTGAATCCCCTAGTCCTGTCCATGTACATGCGCACCGCACGGACTGGACATAACGCGTGCGACTGCTGCTCCTCTGTTGAGGCAGCAAAGGCCAGAAGGTCAATTGGAGAACATGAGCCCACCACCTTAGGCACAAAAGCCGGGTTGGGCCTCAAAATCAACCTTACATCTCCCGGGAAGAGCTGAGCGCATGACGGATGCACCGAAAGCGCATGGATGTCACTGACTCGCTTAGCTGAAGCCAGAGCCAGCAACAACACAGCCTTGAAAGACACGTGCTTCAAGTCTGCCCCTTCCAGTGGCTCAAAAGGAGGGCCCTTAAGCCCCTCGAGAACCACAGCCAGATCCCACGGTGGCACCAGTGGTCTGGACACGGGGAGAAGCCTGCGCGCTCCCTTCATAAAACGGCAAACCAGCGGGTGCTGACTCGCCGTTCGCTTTTCAAACCCCACGTGACAGGCGGCGATCGCCGCCAAGTACACCTTAATCGTGGAGAAGGCTTTGCCTTTGTCAATCAGGTCCTGCAAGAATGACAGTATAGCACTCACCGGACACTGAAAAGAAACGTGGCCGTTCCTGTGACACCACCCCTCAAACACCCTCCACTTACAGTCATACAAAGACCTAGTGGATGGGGCCCTAGCGTTTTGTATAGTGGAAATCACACGCTGTGACAATCCCACAGCCGAGAGACTGAGCCACTCAGGGGCCACGCCCACAACGCCAGGCGTTCCGGGTGCGGGTGGAGGATCGCCCCCCCTCCCTGCGATAGCAGGTCCCTGCGCAGCGGGAGCTGCCAAGGCTGAGCGCACAGTAACCGATATATTTCCGCTAGCCAATGCATCGCCGGCCAATGCGGAGCAATCAATATCAGTGCGTGACCACGTTCCCTCACTCTGGACAGAGTGGGGGATATCAAGGCCAGGGGAGGGAACGCGTAAAGAAGCTCGTGCGGCCAGACGTGCGCTAGTGCGTCTATGCCAAGGGGAGCATCCATGCCGCGCAGAGAGTAAAACAGCGCGCACTGCGCGTTTTCTCTCGCCGCGAACAGATCTACCGCGGCCCGACCGAACCGGGCCCATATCTGTTCCACAATCTCCGGGTGCAGAGTCCACTCCCCATACACCGGCGCACCCCTGGACAACAGGTCCGCGCCTGTGTTCAAGACCCCCGGGACGTGCGTCGCTCTCAAGGAGAGGAGACGGCCGCAGCTCCACAGGATCAGTTTGCGTGCCAGCATGTGCAACTGACGGGAGCGCAACCCCCCCTGACGGTTGATGTACGCCACCGTCGTCGTATTGTCCGTTCTCACCAGGACATGATGACCCATGAGAGATGGAAGGAAATGTTTCAGGGAAAGGAACACCGCTGAAAGTTCCAGAAAATTTATGTGAGACTGCTGGAGGCCCACACTCCAGCGGCCCCTCACAGACCGGCCCCCGTGAATTCCGCCCCAGCCCGTCAGGCTGGCGTCTGTAGTGACCACCTTCCTGGACAGGACCGAGCCCATTGGGACCCCCTGGGTCAGAAAGGACGGAGTCCGCCAGTGACGCAGCGCCCTGGCGCATTCCAGTGTGACCAAGACTCTCCGCGTGCCGTGACGCACTTGATCTAGCCCGCATGAGGCCACCCAAAGCTGGAATTCTCTCATGTGGAGGCGACCGAGACGGATCACGAGGATGGCAGACGCCATCAGACCGAGTGACCGAAGACACAATCTGAATGGAACAAACCTGCCTGGATAAAAAAGCGCGAGGCATGCCCTGAAAGCTCTCACCCGTTCCGCCGAGAGGAGAGCTGTGAAAGACACCGAATTCAGGGATAACCCCAGAAAGATAGCATCTTGCGCTGGGGACAGCATGCTTTTCTCCGCGTTTATCACAAAACCCAGATTGACAAGGTGCTGTGTGAGAATACGCGTGTGCGCCCTGGCTTCCTGCTCCGATTGCGCCAAAAGCAGCCAATCGTCCAGGTAAGTGGCCAGACGGATGCCCCGCCGTCTCAGCGGGGCTATTGTTGCCTCCGTGCACCGCACGAACACCCTCGGGCTTAATGACAGACCGAAAGGGAGCACGCGATACTCGTAGCAGATCCCCTGGAAAGCGAACCTCAGAAACTTTCTGTGGGGAGGATAGATTGGAATGTGGAAGTTCGCGTCTTTCAGATCGATTGAAGTGAACCAATCGTTCTGACGTACAAGACGCAACAGGGATGCGTGTGTGAGCATCCTGAACTTGTACTTCCTGAGATATTTGTTCAGAGCCCGTAAATCCAGGATAGGGCGAATACCGTTCCCCCCCCGTTTGGGGACTAGGAAATACCTGGAGTAGAAACCGCTCTGACATTGTGCGGGAGGGACGACACCGATTGCTCCTTTGTTTAACAGTGAGAAAATTTCCTCCTGTAAAAGACGAGCTGACTCTCCCAGCGCCTGGGAGTGTATAACGCCGGCGAATCGCGGGGGGACAGCGGCGAATTGCAGCCTGTACCCCCTCGAAATCGTCCTCAACACCCAGGGTGGGGCTGCCAGTGCGACCCATCTCCGCCATCTGAGGGCGAGAGGTGATGTGCACTGCAGCCCTTCCACCACAAGAGGGCCCAGCCGCAGTGCGGTGGCGCCCTCTTGTGGCAGAATGACACAGCCCCCGGGTGACGTGCCCTGCAGTCCTCCCACCACAAGAGGGCCCAGCCGCAGTGCGGTGGCGCCCTCTTGTGGCGGAATGACACAGCCCCCGGGTGACGTGCCCTGCAGTCCTCCCACCACAAGAGGGCCCAGCCGCAGTGCGGTGGCGCTCTCCTGTGGCGGAATGACAAGGCCCCCGGGTGGCGTGCTTATTGTGACAGATTTGGCTTTCTTTATTTTCAGCTGCGCCCTCGGCACTCGGCCTGGCTGCGACAGCGGGACACAATTTATTCTCTTTGAGAAAACTTTTGTGTATGTGCGTGGTTGTGGACATGAGAGGGGGGCAACCGCTAAACCCCGCGACGTCAAATGTCCATCTCTCCCGGCTTGCACTGGCACGGTCCGAGGAAGCTGGGAGATAGGGGCGTGGGGAGCCCCTGGGTGCACGCCCGAAAGCCAAACAGGTGGAGCCGGAGAACGGGGAACTTCCAGCTGCGTCACCAGTGGAGAGAGGGGGGGTCAGGCCGCTCTCTTCTTTTTCCTGGCCTGGCTGCTGGCGGTATGCGCGGGTCGCGCAGGCGCAGCTGCAGCCGGGGCCGAGGGCTTTTTGGGCCAGCCGGGCCGACCTGACGGAGCAGGCGGGGCGGGCTGAGGCCTCCGCAGTTTCGGCATTTTAAACTGCGAATCCTGTGAAGCAGCCTGTGCAAAGGTCTTACGCTGAGCAGGCGGAAGAGGAGCAGGGGGCTTTCTAGGGAGGCAGAGCTTGAGAGCTTCATCCTCCTTCTTTTTAGCTTCGCACCGCCGTTGCATAGAAGCCAACGCGGAACCGAAGATCCCCTCCGGGACAATGGGCATGTCCAGGATATCATCCTTCTCCCTGTCCGACAGGTTGGCGAGGTTGAGCCACCGCGCCCGTTCCTGTAGGACCATGGTCCCCAGCGCTTTTCCCGTGGCCTGGACCGCGCAGCGTTGGACACGGAGACACAGGTCGGCGACGACCGGTATTTCCTCCCATGTAGCTGGGTCCTGAGTTAGCACAAAATCCTCGCACAACTCAGCCTGATAAGCCGTGAGCAGGGAGAGGACATTGAGCGCTCTGGCCGAAAGCGCAGCCGCCTTATACGCCTTCTCAGTCAAGGCTGACTGAAAACGGTCCGACTTGGACGGCAGACTGGGGCTCCGGGAGGACACCGCTGACAGGCGGGGGTGAAGGTGCGCTGCCACGAGTGGCTCCATCGGAGGCATGCGGAGCAGACCCAGGCTCTCCATCGCCTCACAATCGAGGGACGAGGCACCGGGAACTGGGCTCCTGCTGCTATAAGGGCGGTCTTTCCAAGATTGCGCAACCTCATCTAGCAGCTCCGGGAAGACGGGGAGAAGTTGTTTCGTCGCACTCTTAGCCAAGGGCAATTTCTTCCCCTCGTAGCGGGATCTGGTGGTCTCAGCTACGACAACGGGCCAGGGGATGTTCAGCCGGACAGCAGCGCGTTTGCACACGTCGAGCATGTCGGAGCTGGGGAGAGGAGAAGCTGGTATGCTACTCTCATCTCCATCCCGAGAGGTGACGGAGGCCGCGGGCTGCGCGGCCCGAGCCGGAGTAATGAAGACGTCGTCATCTTCCTCATCCTCTGATATGAGGAGTTCAGAGACGCCATCTTCATCGTCCCCATAGTCCAGTTCTAGGACGTCTTCCTCACACGAGGGATCCGCGGCTAGGTCGAGCTGGGAGCCCCAGCTGGCGCTAGCCTCCGGAATTGCCGCCGTAGCGACCGCCAAATCCTGCTTGCCCTCGGCGGCAGCACCGTCGGAGGGGAGGAGGGGGTCGATTCCAGACAAGCTAGCCTGGCGGGCTAGCCGTCTGCGGAGACTTTTCGCTGTAAACACCGCGCAGTGTTGGCACGAGCCGGGAAGTTCGAAAGCCATACGGGCGTGTTCCAGCCCCAGGCAGCTCGAGCAGACCTGGTGTGGATCTTTACTCGAGATCTTGTTCCCACAGCGACAAGGACGGGTCCCGGAGTCTCCGTACCCCTTGGTATGGGGGTTTTGGGCCTCCATTCCTAGCCAGCTAGTGTGCAAGCCGGGAGACGAGGCAGAAAACCGAGAGGTAGCTGGTGTGCTAGCGCTCGGAGCTCGACGTGCCGTGGTGGGGTGTCGAGTGAAGAAAACCGAGAGGTAGCTGGTGTGCTAGCGCTCGGTACTCGACGTGCCGTGGTGAGGCGTCGAGTGAAGAAAAACCGACAGGTAACTGGTGTGCTAGCCTTCGGTACTCGACGTGCCGTGGTGAGGCGTCGAGGACAGTGCTGACCAAGCCGTGTAGGGCGGGAGAGCACTGAGTCCGGTCTGGTGTGACCGACGAAGCAAAAAGGTATCCTAAGCTAGTAGCGCCCGGCGACAGAAAATCCGTCTGTGGACAGTTCAGCTAACTAGCCCTGGACGCGAGATATGCTCCGAGTGAGAAGAGGTGTTTGAATGACGTGGTGCCGTCCGCATGAGCTATTTAAGGTGGGTGTACCACCTGGGCGGACGGACACGTTCACCAGCCAATCAGGATTGGCGTAATGAGATTAATGCTTCTGAGGCTGCAGCGAGGCGTGCATCCCATAGTGAGACATCGAGCGAAATATTATGAAAGAGAACCTGTTTTCTTCATTGATGCCCTCCTCCAGAGACAGATGTATCGGGTAGAAGAACCCTCCCGTACTGTTTCATCCGGAATAATTCCCATTGACCGCGTCCATACAGCATGTATCTTGTAAATGAAACTGAACACTTCAGACCGGTTTTGAGTGTCTTTGTTTCTTTGATATCGCATCATTTTCAGCTGTGCAACCGTGGCCAACATTCAAAAAACACAACCGACCTTACTTTTACGCTTAGCTTTGTATCCATTTCTTATTGTCCGATCAATGTATTTCAGCTATTGAGGAAAGTTTAAACACTCGGGAATTGGATAAGAAACGAGCCTATCAATACATTGTTCCCGGGGAAGCTTCACGAGGGCGTGAACTATAACTGTAGAGTTACGCTGATGAATCTGAGTATAGAATTGAGTGACTGGCTATCCACACCAGTACTTGGGTGGATAGAAGGGAGTGCTGAATTTGTCAATGGAGGAATATACGCGTTAATCCATGGGACGGAACTACTCATATTTTGTGTGTGATGACTGTCATTGACAGTAGAATGTGAGAGAATCAATACTATGTCGGATTTTTTGCTTCACAAAACATATTTTTTTAACCACTAATTGGAATACTGTTGGCTCACTGTCGCAAAAGTTTTTTTCTGTCGCAATAGATAATTTTTTAAAACTACTAGATCAATACTATGGGCAAGGATATTGACCAGTTTGCACATCAGGCTTAGCTGAGGAGTTTAATTCATGCTACTCCTGAAAAAAAGGGATTGGAGGGAACTTCTCCTTACTCTAAATCGTGTTTCAGCTCTGCCTGCTTGAGAATATTCAATACCTGATCCTAGGGTGCCATCTCGTGGTTGAGTACTGTAACTAAGTGCTTAAATTTGCATATCTTTAGACGCGAGGGTCTACATCTGCAGAAAGGGGTTAAACAAGGTTTTTGGACCCATTTGCTGAAAAGAAACCCCCAGAGCACCATGTTTGACCATTGAGACAGTGATTTTCAGTTTGAACACTTCACCTTTCTTTCGCCACTTACACTTCACCAACCCAGACAGACAAGAACTCATCTCGCCTTCGCAAAAGCTCTCCAGGATGAAGATTTAAGCTTCTGGCTGTCAATGTTTTGGACGGATGAAGTGGAACTCTTTTGGCACAAAGATGTGGCTTTTGTGTGGCGTAAGAAACCTTCTGATCAACTACAGGACGCATTTGGAGGCACTAATCGTGAATAAAGGCTTAGCCATCGATGATTGAGAAAAGGGTACAAATAATTCTAGACATGGCATATTCTGTAAATCTGTAAAATAAAATACCAAAAAGTATTGTATTTCTTGAAAAATTGTGTTAGTCTACTTTATTACAGCCTTATATGAACTTCCGGATCATTTGTGCAAGAATACATTTGAATTGCCAAAATATTTCACAAAAAAACCCAACATTTGAAAGGGGTATGAATCATTTATAAACGAGTACATGGGCCATCAAATATACTTGCTCCATAAGCTAATACCATATTTCTGAACATATTTTACAACATGGCTTATGTTAGCATAATACTTACATTTTTCTTGGAGTGGTGAAAAAATATTGAAGTAAGTACGCTGCCTATAGTCAGAATAAAATAAAAAGTTAAAATATATCAGTATTTAAGCATAATGTATGTGTCATAGGGGAAATTTATTTCCAAAAATGTAATGTACTTTTATGAAATGCTTGAAAAGGATCAGTCAGCATCAGTGAAAGAGAAAAGAGGAGAATTACAGCAGAATTCATTGCCATCGTATCAGGGGTTTTAAACAAATTCAGTAAAATAATACCGCAATTTTAATTTAGGTTATTTATTTCATTTGCTATAATTGTCCGGGGTGTCAATAATGTTAGTACCCTTCACTCTCAGCGCAAGAAAAGATTACAAAATAGACATCAGTGAAATATGAGTTTAAATGTATTGAAAGGTATTGAGATGCAGTTTTTCCTGTGTTTAAACTGAATGTATGGATTATTTACTGTCTTTTTTTATTTTATGGAGCCTTTTTATCCATTTTTATCAAGGAAGTCAATATTTCTGAAGCTGACCGTAAATAAAAAATAATGTTTCACTGGAGCAGAATATGAAGACCATGCTGCTGGCATCATCTTGATAATGACATTCTGTGCATTGAAATAGTCCTGGCACAATCTCAAAAATTGACAACATGAGCGCCAGTTAATCTTAAAAGATGACTGCCAAGGGTGCGTTGTTTGGTCATTCCAACCTGATTAATCACAGATTATTATATTGAGGAAATATGCTTACTCTTCAATACCCAGATGCAGAGGAACATACAAAAAGCCATCAGAGGCCAGCAGGCTGAGCGCAGAGAAGACACAAGTTGCTGAAGTGTGTTCATTTTTCATGCGCAGCTCAGCTGTCGGGACTGATCTGTGGTCTGCACACCTGACAAGCTGATTCTCAACTAAAACAAGCAATTTAATTCCAAAACAGCTTTGCAGAGCATAAGGATCATTTCACAGCTGCAAATAAAAAAAGAAAATCTGTGACTCCATGCAAAAAGCATGTATAGACACACAATTTTTTTTTGTCTCCTAATTTTGGTATCAACTCAAGTGACCTTCTTTTCAACCCTTTTCAGCGCTGTCAAATAACAGTTTGTAAGAGTGCTCTTAAAATGGCTGAAAAAGGTAACTTGAGTTGATACCAAAATTAAGTCACTGTGGTCAGTTATTTATGGTTGACTAAACTAAATGTATGACAAAACCGTGGACCACTGTGAAGCCACTGTTTGATGTATGATGGGAGAGTGATTCACTAATATTGGTATCTCACCGAATGATGCTCTTAGTGTCTAATATTCAGCAATTGCACCATGCAGCAGTCACTTTAGTTCCTATGACACACAAACAGTCGTGATTTCTATGATACAGCTGGTCAGTGACCTCCTGTACCAGAATAGTTTTGATCAATTGCTTGCCTATCCACCAAATTACAGAATCCATTGAACATTAGGTGATATATTGGAGCTAAAGTTTATACAGAAGTGTGTAACATACAGTAGTGTGCAGTGATGACTATAAACAAAATGAAGATAAACCAGAGACAAAGTACTATTCAAGTATTGATTTAATGTAACAATGGATCGTATAGATAATAATAAGTGAAGGGAGGAAAATATATAGTGAAAAGAAAATAATAATATCTGGTGTATGTTAATGTAATGTTTTGAGAGAGAGGGCTCCAATTTTGTAGACCAGTTGCAGGCGCGGTGAATGGTGGGTGCGCCGCGCCAACGGGGTGTGTCCAGGCATATGTTGCAATTTCGTGCCCGGCGTAGCCGTGGCGCAAGTACTCCTCTCTCCCGCCTCTGTCCCTCCTTCCAGCGCAAGTTGGCAAAGAAGGCGTGTTTGAGTATAACACAGCCGAGTCAAAAATTGCACATTGGCAAGAGAAACGATGGATAGCGTGGTCCTATTATTACAGCCTGTTGCTGCCTAAAATTTTGGGATTAACATGCATGGACAACAATGCAAGATACGTTACACATTTATTTTCAATATGTAATCTTAACTGAAGACGAGATCATAGCAATCAGGCTGTATTCCTTTCCCCCACTAAAGACGATAAAACAGTGACATAAATAAAAGTGACAATAATAGTAGCCTAGTATTAAGCCGCTTGCACACTGGTCGCGAAACAAATTTTTCGCTCAACAGTCTATTATTGTTTTTAATTTCTTCAAATCTACTGACTCTTCTAGATATTAAACATGAATGTTTTGATAAGAGGGTTCAGTTCTTTAAGATGAGTACTGCGAATTTCAATCAATGTTTCTGTTTATGCTCTGCTCAATAATGTGAGTTTACATTGGCGCGAGATAATGTACAATACCTCCGTGTCTGACAGCCAAAAAAAAAAAGAGGACGATTAGAACAGATTGATTACGAAATAAAGAATAAAAAGAAACATTTTAACAACAGAACATCCAACGAACACTGCGATTAATTTATTTGCGGGTCATCTTTTTTGGATGTTCTGTTGGTTGGTGATGTATTAAAGGAATAAGTCCCGAGAAGCAGTGGGTTGCAGTGATTTTATAACGGCAGAGGGGCGTTCTAAGGCACGACGTGCAGCGGAGAACCTAGCTAGGTACATAGCCAACTGGTTATTTGGTTTAAAGGCTAAACTTTGCGGAGACTGAAATAGCAAGCTTAAAGTGTTGAAACAAACGTCACCTAACAAGTCAGCTGAGCGCAGAACAGCTCGTTGCGCGCAGAGATATTTTGTGCTGCGGCCTGCCACAGTGGGTTACAGTAATTTTATACCTGCATGGAACGCGGCTCAGCCAATCACATTTAAGGATGGGAAGCACCCGTTTTATAAATGTATTTTTATTCTTTATTCCGTTATAAATCTGTTCTCATATTAATACTTTTATTTTTTGCTGGGTGCCGGACTTGAAGTATTTAGCATTTCGCGTTGGACAGTCTTGATCGTGCATGCGATAATTTATTCACACTGTCAATGGTCATGGAATTGATTTGCTCTCTGATCTCAAGCACGATTTTATCTCTGCTGTGGAAATAAAGCGTGAATCTGTTCGATCCATCTGATCATTTCTGAAAAGAAAGACCGAATAAAGACTGTTGTCTATCTTCAAAGGAAGAAAACAGACGAATAAAAAGACCAAGAAAAGTCGATAGCTCTTTGCATTGACTTTGACTGTAATCAGTCGTGCAAAAAATTTGTTTCGCGTCCAGTGTGCAAGCGGTTTAACCGAGCTTAGAACGCAAGCATTATATACACACTGCCTGATGCCGAGGCAGTTTGTGGTTGGCTGAGAAAGATGTGAAGTCGTTAATTTGCATCATTGATTCAGTTGCGTTTATTAAGTTAGGTCGAGTTTACATCACGCGTGCCAACCGCCTTAGATCTGACATCAGGACAATCGATATAGATACTATAATTTATGTGCTGATTCAGATAGTTACATTAAACAGTGGTTGCTGTAATTATTTACTGTATTGAAATCTGCCTGACAATCTGGAAACCTGTGAGGTTTCGGTGACATGTGCGCACTGCTCGCCGGTCAGCCAAAGTACCACTGCACAGAAAGTGAACCAGGTAGGAGCTGGCGAGCTTTCTGCGCAACTGCTGTGAAGACTTTTTCTACGAAATTGTCACTGCGTCTTGATGAATAAGTGACACCTCCCCCTACTACGCCGCCACAGGGTGTTAAGGGTCATTATCTTGTTGAAAATAAAATGCCCAACCAATCACTTTCTTTCCAGATGGTAATGTGTGCCTGTTAAGGATGCTTCCATCAATTTTTATAAGATCATCGGTTCCTTCCGAGCAGACTAAACCCCAAACCACAATATTACCAGCGCTATGTTTTACTGAAGAGGTCAAATACTCATTTTTGAAACTTTCTCCAACTCTGCGATGCATATTAGTTCTGCGTTTGAATGAGAAAATTTCAAATTTTGATTCATCGTTTCAATGGACTTGTTTCTGTTCCATTGGTATCCAATCCATGAATTTCTGGGCAAACACAATTCTTTTTTTTTTTGTTGATATTGTCAGCTCTTGGCAGCGACATTACCAATCAGACCATTTTCACTTTGATGTCTGGAAATAGGGGATATTGAGACTTTCTTACACAGACATCAGAGGCACTAAACTTCTCTTTTGCACCTTAATTGCCACTAGTTTTCAGCGAAGCAGACCGTTTGAAACGTTTGATGCTGTTTCTGACAGTGCCATGGCAGCATTTAACGTCTTCAGCATCATGTAATGCCACTGCAGCTACGAACAATCTCAGAGAGATCCTTCCATCTTGCCATCCTGTTTAACACTGTGACTCTGCTCAAAGTCCATGTTATCTTACATACTGGGAACTGACCATCAGAAATTAGTCTTATGCTGTCGGAGGCGACGGCTGGGGGTATATCCCCGAACATCCCCAGTCCTCCAATTCCCCAATCCTTGAATAGACCTTGAATAGACTTTCATTTGAACTTAATTTCAGGTCAATCGGACAAATGGTTCTGAAGATATGGCTAAAATGGTAATTTTTCATCACAAAGCGCCACCAGGTGGCATAAATTTGAGCCATACAGATATGATGTCATCATGTGACACGTTGTGAGGTCATGACCTTGCAGTTGCACATAGTCTCATGTGAATTGGAGAAATAGTTCCAAAGATATAGCAAAAATGGTGAATTTTATGTGACAAAGCTCCACCTTATGTCAAAATTTTGAACCCAAAAGGTATAATGTCATCGTGGGACACATCCTTAGGTCATGACCTTTCATTTGCACTTGATTTGAGGTCCATCGGACAAATATTTCCAGAGATATGATAAAAACAGTGATTTTTTTTCCGTTTTTGGCCCCTGGTGGCCAATCTATTAATTGTAAATTGTCCAAAATCGAATCATTTCTTCCTCTTTATGATACTAACTTAAATGCAAAACCTGGAATTTCTAATTGAAATATTATTGCAGTTATCGCGTTAACATGTGAATCAGTTTTTGGCCTCTGGTGGCCAATCTAGAGATGGTAAATTGTCCAAAATCGAATCAGTTCTTCCTCTTTATGATATTTACTTATGTGCCAAACTTGAAATTTGTAATTGAATTATTACTGAAGTTATCGTGGAACAGTGATTTTTTCAGTTTTTGGCCCCTGGTGGCCAATCTAGAAATTGTAAATTGTCCAAAATCAAATCAGTTCTGCCTCTTTATGATACTTACTTATGTGCAAAATTTGGAATTTGTAATTGAAATATTACTGAAGTTATCGCGTTAACACGTAGTGCGGCGGCTGGATCAAAAACATATATACAATATCCCCCGGTATAATAATTTAGCAAAATAATAATGCTTCAAAACAGTTTAAATAATTTTTTTTACCATCAATAACCATGGAATGAGCCTTCAAACATGCATTCATGCAATGCAAAGAATCAAAACAATAAAATTTTCAACACTTTCAATTGCTATTAAAAAATGTATGTTTTCAGAGTGTTTATTTATTAACCATATTTTCACCTCAGAATACTTGTTGGAATGATTTTTTTTTGTTTTCATTGCATACAATAGTATTTTTCAATAAATATTTGTCAAAACATCATAGAGAAGTAATATATTAGGACCCCTTTTAGACAAAAGTGGTGGTGTATAATCATCACTGCACACACTTGGGGCTGCCATCTAGGCAAAGTCAAGGCGGTATGCAGTTCTTCTCTGAAAAACACAAGTTGCACTGTCTCTTCATTTCACTCATATTCGCATATATGGTGCAGACTAAAGGTGCAGACTGGCCGTCTGGAAATTCAAGAATTGACCTGGTATGTTGTTTAACGTTCTCCTGCATGAGCTGCCATTGACCTCTTTATGTATTGTGAATTGCTCAGTGTCCCTGTTTCTCTTTCTGACTGATTCATGCGCATTCACAAGTAGTGGGGTTACTCAGACAATTTGGTTTCCAAATGGTAATGTAGTTGGTTCATTGGTATTTTGTGCTCTTCAAGATCAAATTTGTTGGTAATGGACACATAGTCTGACTAGACGGATAGTTTACAACCCCAATGGCAAAAAAGTTGGCACATGATATAGAACATAAATAAACTCAAAAAGGAGTGACTTGAAAAGTCAATTTGCTCTGTACTACTGCATATTAAAAACACCGCCCATCATTTGATGCGCTTTAACCTGTGAATTCAATAGTTTGTTGAAAATATTAATTTATTTCACATCTGACAGCTGCAACAGACTCCAAAAAAGTTGGCGCATAAGATGATTTAGGACTAATTTTTATATGACAAGTTGTTATAATAAGGTGGAGTGAAACAGGTGATATTAAACAATTGAGCTAAATTTGTTACAAAATGAAATAGCCCCCCAAAAAAGGCATAATTCCACAACAGCAAAGGCGGGCTAAGACTCACCCCTTAGCCAACAAGTATGTCATCTTTTGGTCTATCCCGCTCACAACAACGTTCCCGAAAAACAAATTGGATGGAATTTGGGAATCTCATCCTCTCAGGTGAAAAATATAATTAAAAGCTGGAAGATATTAGGCTGAGTTTTGGAGCATATAGGGTAAGAGCGAGAACCACTTTTAAATGTTTGTGATACGGCAAGACTGGAGTCAGAAATCAGGCCAAGAATCTCACACCCAACCAGGCCTCTCAATTTACTCACACAAAAACACACACGCACACACACACACACACACACACAACCTGACCTCTACCTGTAGTGTATCTTAATACCAAAGACCACAGTGTATCTGCATAAATTATAAAACTAGTTTTCACTTACATTTAGAGTCCAGGTTTGTGATGTGATAACTATAAATGTTGTTCTGATACTAGTCAAGAGATGGTTTGAAGCGGTTACTCGACTAACTTGGATGATGTTCATCATTCAAGGTAAACATTTAATTGCTCTGCGCAGATGTAGACACCAGTGGACATAGAGCTGCTCAATCTATGCATGCAGTTGCATCATTCTATCACTAGATTGTGATGGCTGGTGTTTCGAGACACCAAAAGCAGCCGCCGAAACGAAAGGAAGTCCAGCAAAATAAGAGAGACAATCCAATAAAAAAGGGAGAGAGAGACTCGCGCTTCCAAATAAAGGGAAAATCTCGGCTACCGAGATAACAAGATAAGGCACCAGACAGTGCATAGAAAGAGAGAAATTGAAAGATTCCCTTGCTAACTAGCACTTTCCTCTTTGCAACTAATTCCTCACACAGTTCTCTAACTGGCGACCTTACTGGCCAAAGTGCAAAGTAACACTGACACTGTAGCAGAAACAACGAGGCGGAACTTGGGTTTAAATAGAGTCTGGGCGCCGCCCACAATTAATGCCAGCTGGCCAAAGAATTCAAATGTGGGAATAAAATCTTCCTGGACGAAAGAAAGAAAGAAAGCTCGCCAGCCTCCAAAAACCATGACATAGATAGAACATCCAAAACAGTTATTGAATATTCACAAGCAAGCCAAGCTCGAACACAGTTTAGAATATGGACGAGTTCAGTCCCATCCCTGTTTGCCAGGAGTTGCATGACTCAAACTCCTCAGCTAAGCCTGATGTGCAAACTGCTCAATATACTTGTCCATTGTATCTATCCAGCAGTTCAAAAAAAATGATCTCTTGTGACAGAAAAAATCGTTGTCCTTTGTAGCAACCACTTCAGCTATAGTGAACCAATCATGTCCCAAAGAAGTAAAGAAATATCAATTTTCTGAAGAAAAAATTGAACATGGTATTCATACTGTCATTCTACTATCAATTGTAGTCATCACAAATCAAAAGCGCGTAATTATCTGGGGTGCCTCGGTGGCTCATTGATTTAAGTGCGCGTATCCTAAAGGCTGTGTCCTTCCCGCAGTGACCTGGGTTCAATTCCGGCTCAGGTCATTTGCTGCATGTCTTCCCCCATTATTCTCTCCAACCTTCCTGTCTCTCTACACTATACCTGTCAAATTAAGAAAAAATTCCCAAAAAATAATCTTTAAAAAAAAAAAGTGTAATTCCCTACCATGGATTTGCGTGCAAATTCCTCCATCAACAAATTCAGCACTCAATTGCTTAATTAGGCTCATCTGCGTAATGCACAGTTATAGTTCATGCCAATGTGAAACTTCCCCAGAAATGATCTATTGATCGACACATTTCTAATCCAATTCCAGGGAGTATGAACTTTCCACAGCAACTGAAAGACATTGATTAGACCATCAGAATAGTATTTAAACCTTTGCGTAAAAGCAACATAGGTTTTATTCTCTGTATGTGGCACAACAGAGAATGACGTGATTTCACAGAAAAAAAGACCTCCGAAAGCGGCGTGAAGTGCTGACATTCACAGGTTCTAAATGAGATAAGGACATCGTCAATGGGAATTATTCCAAATGAAACAGGACTGGAGTGTTCGTTCTACCCAGTAGATCTGTCTCCGAGGAATTCAATGGGGAAAGGTTTTTGTTCATTTTATGAGTAAGTGCAATCTATTTTTATTTTTTTACTTATGGCTAGCTGTCTAGTTATTTTTTTAATCTCAGTTTACCATAGCCATGATCATCACAGAGCTTGTTTTCCACATTGGTTAAT
Source organism: Gymnothorax reevesii (assembly GCA_029721435.1). Taxonomy (NCBI): domain Eukaryota; kingdom Metazoa; phylum Chordata; class Actinopteri; order Anguilliformes; family Muraenidae; genus Gymnothorax; species Gymnothorax reevesii. The sequence goes on from CM056573.1 coordinate 116,883,349, forward strand.
AAGAGTAACGATTATCCCTTGCTAATAATGTGGTGGCATCTTGCTCAATGTGGCTCTTTGTTTTAGAATTTATACCATATTCAACAAAATCAAATGCCGAGTTTTTGGCTCATTTAAAATGCGAATAGCTCAAGCACTTCAGACCCCCTGCAAAGTTCCTTGGCACATTCTGTTCAATCTACGGTAGCATATTGCCTGCTTTCCTGATCATGGAATGTCTGTTCTGTTATAATAAGGTACATTTCCAATAGAGACAGTTTATTTTTCCGTTTTGTAGGCCATTGGCCCCTGTACAATACATTTAACAACATACAAATTATAGAGTAGCTTAAAACAGTAAAGTTTACACAATAGATACATTTCGTCTTTACACCAAAGCTTCCTTAACATCCATCCATCCATCCATTTTCTATACCCGCTTATTCCTCACTAGGGTCACGGGGCGAGCTGGAGCCTATCCCAGCTGACTACGGGCAAAGGCAGGGACCCACCCTGAACAGGTTGCCAATCCATCGCAGGGCGCACACACCATTCACTCTCACACTCATACCTATGGGAAATTTAGTGTCTCCAATTAGCCTGATATGCATGTCTTTGGACTGTGGGAGGAAACCGGAGTACCCGGCGAAAACCCACGCAACACGGGGTTTGCTAACCACTGTGCCACCGTGCCGCCCGCTTCCTTAACATATTTAGAACAATTATATAAAATGCTTACAGACTTACTATTAATCAAGTTAAGATAAGAAAATGATACATTGTTATGACTATAATAGGGTAAATATTTTTCTCTTAATGAATTATAGGCGCTACGTTCTAACATAAAATGAATTTCATCCTCCAAAAAGCCATAGTCACACATTTTACAAATTCTGTCAACATTAACTCCTCGATTATTATATATTAATGGAAGGGCATGTAATCTGAGTAAACATATATTTCTTCTAATTGCAATATGATTTGTGGATGTAACATAATATTCAACATCTAATAATGATTTTATTTCTTTAAAATATCTAAGATGGGTAGATTCATTTATATTTCCAAGAATGCGTTGCTTATCACAATCAATAATCCTATTCTTAAATAATGAAATAAAAAATGGAATATCACCAACATCCTGACTAAACCATATAAATGCAAAACCATAAGAACTTAAAAGATTTTTTACAGACGTGGCCCAAGTAACTCTACCAACTGAATCTAATCTCCTCATAAGTAAATAATACTGTTTAGGATAACGATCATCAGACATCTGTATGAACTTACACCAATAATTTATACACTGCACAAAATAATCCACATACATGTTTGATCTACCACAATCAGCTAAAATACCATTACTAGAGACATATTTTCCAACGCCGAGTGCATATTTACAAAAACTAGTATGAAAGATTTCTATATATTTCCGCTCCTCAAAACCCCAAATTTCCGAGCCATATAACAAAACTGGTTTGATCTTGCTATCAAATAATTTGAACATAATACTAAGAGACATATTTGGATATTTACTAAAAACAGCCTATTATAGAAAACAATGCCTTACTTGCCTTGCCGACTAAGTTTTGTGAACACTTTGTCCATGCCAAACGAGTGGAAAATAAAATCCCAAGATAATTATAATATGTTGAAGCTTTGACTGGAATCCTATTATAAAACTACTTTTCATAAGAACGAAGAAAACCACCATTACGAAATACCAAAACCTCAGTTTTATCCATGTTAACCTCCAAACCCCAAGTGGTACAGTATTTATGCAAAATATTTATCTTTTTTTGTAGGCCCAACACCGTGTCATCAAATAAGTTAAGATCATCAGCATATAACAACAGAAGTACATCTACATAATCTGAACCGACAAAAATGCCACGCACACCTGAATTTTGAAGCATAACATCAAACTCCGTAATAAACATCGCAAAGAGAAAAGGACTTAAAGTACAACCCTGACGTACACCATCGATAAATGAGAATGTCTAACAGCAACCAATATTTTAGAATACATATCCTTTAAAACTGAAATTAACTTCCCTCTTACACCTTGTCTGAAGAGTGAATACCAAAGTAATGTCCTATTAACTGAGTCAAACGCTTTTCTAAAATCAAAAAACAAACAATAAAATCGACCACCTGATTTAGAAAGATATTTTTGGATAAGACATTGCAAAGTAAAAATATTATCTATCATGGAATACCCTTTACGAAACCCTGCCTGTGCCTCCGGAATCTTATCATAAAACTCCGCAAAAAGCTGAAGAGGATTATTGATTACTGTACAAAACACTTTACCAAGAACATCCATCAAAGAAATACCTCTGTAATTATCAACACTAAGTACACTGCCCTTCTTATGTAAAGGAACATTAATACCCTTCGACCACTCCTGTGGATAAACACCAGATGAAAGAACACGATTAAAAATCAAGACCAAATAAGGACAAAGTAATGTAACACAACCTATAACCATCTCAGCCTTGATACCGTCCGGACCTGCAGCCTTCCCACACTTCAAACCTTTTACAGCAGCTTCAATCTCATCATAAGATATACCAGCATTCAATATATTATCAACATCATCACAATCATCAGTAGTATTATTACAATCATCAACATGGCATTCAGAAATCTTATCAAACAACAGTTCAGCAGCACTGACCAACTCTGTGTCTAAATCAACGTTGGTAATATTACAAACATCTTTAAAATATTCAGTCCACTGTGCACTGGTTATGGTGGAGGTGTATGTGCGACTAGAGGTCAGCGATTTCACCCTAGTCTAGAACGACTTGCAGTCCTTGTTGGTGGAGAGAGTCACAAGCTCGTTGATCTGCTCTTCGTCAGATTCTGCTTTCTTTCTCCTGCACATACTCCGATATGCATTTCTAGTCTTACAGTAGTCCTTTAAGTTGTCCTTATCACCAGAATGTCTAAATTCATTTAAGTAAAACATTTTCATTTTTTTCAAAACTTCACAATCAGCATCATACCATAAGTTACGGTTAGGTTGTGTCCTGTGCTGTTTGGTTTGTAGACCACAAGTTACTGCACACGTATGAAGGATGTTAGTTAGTCTATTCACCGTTGAATCTAAATCGGATTTCAACAGTTCACTACACTGGTCTACAGTGAATTCCGTCAGTAGAGTGCTCAAACACTCAAGGAATCTCTCTCTGCAGTCCTCCCTCCATGAAAACCGAGGTATACTGGAACCCACATCATCATCTTGAGTCACGTCGATAGGTTTCCCAGGACAGGAGAACGTCACACTGAGAGGGAAATGATCCGATTCATCTTTTGTATGAATATTAAAGTCGACCACATTTTTAAATAACTCAGCGGAGCACAAAATATAATCTACTGTACTAGCACCGGTCTCCTTGAAACATGTGTATGATCCCAGGGGATCACCGGGAAACCTGCCATTTAGCATATGTATACCCAACATGCAGCATAGTTTTATAACATCCTCCCCATAAACATTGATTAAATCATCCTTGGCGCGTCTGGGTTTGTTGAATGAGTCAGGTATATAGTCCATATCCTCGATACTGGGAATGTATTTATTATCATCGTCAATGATGAAATCCTGTAAATCACCAGTTCTTGCATTTAAGTCACCTGGTAATATGATGTGACAATTAGGATAGTCAGTCAATATCTCCAAGAGACAATGTTCAAGATAATCTATACCTTTGTAAGGTCTAAAGTCTGTCACTAATGACGAATGACTAGGATGAACATAAGTAAAGCAAAACAAAACATCTTTATGTAAATTGAACATTGATTTGTCAAAAACAATAAAAATTATGTCTGTGAATTTAACAACAACATTAAGTATGCCTTGTTCTAGAGATCGGTGAGATTCCAACCGCCAGACCACCTCTGTTGTTGTAATCTGTATGGTTTGTGTATATTACATGATCTGGAAATTTCTCTTCAATGTCTGAGGAGTTACAATTACCCCATATCTCGAGTAGACAGAACACATCAAAACCTTTCACAAAAGCAATGAAATCACAGTCATAGAGTTTAGTGGCAAGACCGTTTACATTCCAACAGAGTCGATTCTTCATTTCAGATATTACTGAGTGAGTTGTACTTGTTGTTAATAATGTGTGGAAAGTGTTTATTTAAGGTTGCGAGCTCAGAAGTGGGAATTGCAAGCTTTTCATTGCAGGGTGAATGTTCTGACCGTTAAATAAGCAGCTCCTTTAATGAGTATGTGTGGTACCTTGTGAGACTGAAGAGAAATGGACAAAGTTTTAATCATGGAGAAAAGGCATGTTTTGCGTTTGAGAGGTTACTGGCGACCATTGATGTCCAACTACATCTATTTTGATAAACTCATGCTAAATTCAACCAGAAAAATCATCAATTCATATTGAATTTCATGCGTCAAAAGTTGGTTTGTGTTAAATATATGATTGTATAATTTGACAGTGCGCCATTGAGGCATCTTAGGGTTTGGGGAGTCACCTGCTGAGCTGTCTAATTTAGCTCTTAAAGAGTAGATCATTTAGAATTTCATACTCACATGAAGAACCACTTGTGGTCAAGGAGTTTATGATCCCAGAAATGCATAGTTTTTCATTGCTGAATTTTCATGAAGATTTTTTTCTGTTTGCAATCCTTTTTCTCTACCAAAATCATGTAAATAAACAGAAATAGGATGGAATGCTAAATGTTACAAGTGTCTTGACTCAGTTGATCAATTCCCTTCCACTCTGAAGCTGCAATTTTGAATCATAAAGCATTAAATAAGGTAACAAATAAATAGCTAGATTTGGCTTCTGCACAAAGGGGTATATGTACACTTCAAAAATGGGAGTGAAATTTCACCAGAATATTCCAAAACATAGAAAAATCCCGCTAACTGTCATTTATCTCCCTGCCTTATCCTGGAGTGTGACCTTAGCCTCCGTAGTAGTCTTATTACCTTTTAATGTGAAAAGTTAAAAGTGATTTTCTTAGCAGGATTTTAGGATGAGATTCATTGTCCTGCTGGCTGTTGCCATCAATGTCAACTGTTAAGATTTAAGGCAACAAGTTTCAGCTAAACGCATATTCATGTTTCCTTGATGAACAGAAATAAATACATCATTTAAATACATTTAAATGATGTAATCATCACTGCCCGCATAGTTCCATGCGTCCCTTATGTTGACATGAATGTAAAGCAATATAAAGCAATACATCAATACAGCAGTACACACACTAATTGACAGCTCAGTCAAAAGTTTCTGACAACAACAAACATGGTAACAGAAGGTAAATTGGGAAAATAATCTTGAATTACACTGCCCACCTTGACTTTGGGTGGCACAACTCCGTTTCGGCCATATCAAAAAACTGCCTGAAAACTTGCAGAAATGCGGGTGAAATAAAATGGAGTACAGATGAAACGCTTTGTCCGTATCCTTATGATAATTTAACGTTCAGTTTCAATGAGCCTTAAATTACTTTGGATAACTATGCAAGGCACAAAATGATTCAACAGCCTAGATAAGTCAACAAACACTTTTCAGCCAACTCTGCAGGCCTTTCCAGTAGAATGTCATTGAATCTACAGTCTGTGAAATTACCACCTTTAATTTAACTATGTGGCCTTTTGCCACACAAAGATTAATCAAAGTCTATAGAAAATCTCATGGAAAGCTAAATTATCTTCGCTTGCAAACTTGCTACAACTCGCTTGCTACTCAAAGATGTGCAAGCAATAATAAATGTATCTGGGCAAAAACTAAGCTCCACAGAATTCAAAATGAAATTTTTGAAGTCCTGAACTGTAAGGTTTTAGCTTGTATTCATGTTCAAAAGGCTTTGTGATGAACAGTGCTTTATTGCTTTTGTTTGATGTTAGCACTTGGGTGGCACTTCTGGAAACTTATGTTTCATTTCAGATATCGATTCTGTCTCTTCCACTTAATTTCCAGACTTTAGCAAACAGTTTGAAGCAAATAAAGCTCATCTTGCCATTTTTAAGGAAAAGCAGGCTCATATTTTTAACTGCATTAAATGTATTGAAAACATGCCCTTTTTTGAAGGCAAATAAAGTGTGAAAGCAAGATCAAATTCTTTTGAAACTGATTTTGTATGCCAGAAAAGGTATGCCCAAGCCATAATTCCGTGATCTGGCAAATGTCTGTTGTTGTTATTCGTTTAGTGAAGTGGAACTTTTTTTAAGAATTGGGTGGTGCTCAACTTTCGCGCAAGTGTGCAGCTAGGAAAGTTGGTTGAAATGGTTAATACAGATTATGGCAGGTGAGGTGGAATTTGAGTAGTCTGGAGAGGACACCATCCTGAACAGAAAGGAGATTTGAGATGGGTCTGAGGTAACAACTGGAGTTTTTAGCTCGCCGGGACGAATGACTTCAGAGACCTATTGCCATACCCTCTGCGTTGGCATCGGCATCCATGGACTGCAAGGTTAAAGTTTTCCGGTGAGCTGTGTTGTCTTCTGACAACTCTTGTTTTTTTTTGGAGTAGGAATTAAACATCGAACAGCCAGGTAACTCTACAGTTTACACTTTAAAAGGCTAAATTGGTGATGAATCAAACCTTTGATGGCGAACACCAGTACTGTGATGTGTACCTTACACCTCTCATTCTCAGATGTTTTGCGCAGACTGAAATCTAATAAAAGTTACGTCTTTTCAATCGATACAGCTGATTTCTGTGACTTTTCCAAGTCGTAAAATTTCAGTGGCCCATTCCGAGTCACAAGTTTACAAAAGTCCTGAGAATTGCACTTTATTTGCAGTATTTTTATCCTATTTTTCATAAAGTAAACTGCAGATGTGAGACTTTTGACTGGCTTGTGTTGCATATTACATTAATATTTGCTTTCCTTTGATCATTTAAATTCTATCTAAAAACTTAAAGGCATGCTTTTTTCTTTCTTTTTCCTCATGTTAATTAACTGAAAGGAAATTGCACATCTCCTTCTCACTTGAAAGTCAATCCAAATGGAACCTCCAGCCCTCAAACTAAACTGAGTGATAATGTGGAGGCTGCACTTTTACTGAACAAAAGTTTAATTTCAGAGCAAAATGGGATATTGGCCGACTGCCAATCTCATTCACTAACATTTGACACGATTCTTGCTGTGGTACACTTATTTCTCTGTCCTTAAGTGAAACTGTTTTTGCAGCTTTTATTTAATTAATATGAGAGTAATTTAGTCCCAGCTAAAATGGGAAAACATCAATGAGATGTAAGAAACTGTGCAGTGAATTGTATTTCCGCTTGGTCAGGGTGAGCTCAACTGCTACCCCAATACTCCATTTTAATTTTTTGTTTATTTATTTACTTTTTCTGGAAGACAGTCAAACTCTCATTACTCAAAAGACAAAAAAACCTTATTCCACTAATGTAGTAAAGGTTGACGTACTGCTGACCGTTTGTTAATGTGCCCAACTATCTTGTACAGTGTTCTGGGAAAAAGCACGATGCATATCATATCAACAAGGAGAGCTCTAAATGAAAAAAATGAATCAAAGAAATACAGAACGGAACTTTAAATTTAACATAAGTTTGGATTTGAAACATTATCTATCTCAAGGAATATAGGCCAAGTCAACTTCAAATCTTCAACATAGCCTTCAGATATTTTCCAGATTTAGTGATTAAAGGCACTTGGTTGGAAATACCGGGAGTAAAGGAAATTAAAACAGAAACCGCAACCATCAAACATTATCTTTAATAACTGAAACACTAAAATCCCACTATTTATTCACATCACATTTTCATACCATGCATATTGATTGATTGATAGAGATTTATTTCGAGTCTACAACGTATAAGTATATAAAGTACGAGTACATACAATACAAATAAAAATTCCCTGTGCCTCCACACAGGTCCAGACAAATACAGGAACATGTACATGCGAAAGCTGTAGCAGCCTTGTTCATTCATACGTTTTGTCCCTATAATTGGAAAACAAAATACATACATATATATACACATACACATACATATACATATGCACATATATACATATACACACTGACATACACACATAATAGTATAATAGTAATAATAATAGAAAATAATAATAGAAATTAAACAAAAATGAGCTCGAAAAGGAGTGGGAAGAAGACAAGCTTATTTACTCCCACCCCCAAGATATATAAGATGACAATGACAAAGAAATAGGAAACACTGTGAAAAATATGAGTGGTGCCACTGGTCCAGTGCAGGGCCGGCGCTAGACGGCTAAATTTGGGGTAAAATATCCTACCCTTTATTGACTACAATTAGTCCTGGCTAATTCTAGATGGGTTTCCTTATAAACACCTTTTCCAATTCAAGATTAACTAAGTGGCAATTGAAGACACGGCTTCTCTCCCCCATGCATTCTAACAGGGACAAAATAATGGGCTACAGTCGGTACAGAAAAATAATTTCATTATAAATAAGTCTATGCACTGGCACAGAGCAACGGTAATTTTTTCCTAGCGAGAGAAGCATTTCAGAACTCCCTTGCGAAAGAAGGTAATTTCGGCGACAAGTGCGCACACCTGTTTTTGCTGCACGGTCACGCAACTTGCTGTCAAAAATAGACAGCTGTCCGATTGGAAAATGTTAACGGAGAAACCACGGACTTATCTAAAGATTTCTGAAATGCCGCTCTCGCAGGAAAAAAAAGTTACGTCACTGAGTGCCAGTGCATAGACCAAATTATAATTATTTTTCTGAACTGAATGTAGCCCATTTGTCGCTGTTAGATCGCATAGGGGGAGAGAAGCCGTGTCTTCAATTGCCACTTGATTATTCTTAAATTGGAAAGCGTGTTAATAAAGGAGAACTATTAAGAACAAGCCAGGACTAATTGTTGGCAATAAAGGGATGGATTTTTGCCTAGGCAATCGTATAGGCAAGGGCCGGCCCTGGTCCAGTGTATTTAATCTTGGCATTTCTCTTCACCATGATTGCTGGAGGCAAGGGTAGAAGTGTAGGAGCACTGGCTTTAAGACATAATGCAGAATGATTACTGCTCAGGAGGAACGTTCTGATCTGTCAGCTTTCTTCTGGCCCACGCAAAAGAGAGCCTATTTTCACACTCATAGCACAGCAACAAACATTCTGTGCTTTCAACACGATTTTTTAAACTTACCTGATAGACACTATACTTGCTAAAAATTCTTCAAATACTTGCCTTCACCTCACCTGGAGCACATAAAAAAAAACAAAATGAAGAGTTTGTTTCCAAACAGCATTATACCCACATTACTCAATCTGAGTAAAGCTTTTTGAAATATTTTGCATTTAATTGACAAAAACAAACTTTGACCATGAAAAAATACACCTTATAGTATAAATGTCTAATAATGGATTTTTGCACCATGTGTTAGAAGCACAGAGCTATGGCTATATGCTACGATCTCAATTTTTGTAATTTTGGCACTTACTGCATTTTGGAAACAAACACTTCAAATACAACCTTGCAGTTAATTTGCATTTCTCTATTTGTTGAGTTTACAGTATAAAACTACTTAATTAAAAAAGAAGGGAGAATGGTGAAGGCTCCAAGTGTTCAAAGAAGTGGATAACATATTAGTATTTTTTATTGCAAAGCAGAAATTAAGGAGTTCTGAGTGACTAATTGCACATATATTTATCTATTATATTAAATCATGCATCGGTTTGTTTTTAAACTATGTTGATAGCGGCCAATTACATGACAAAAACAATAACAATACCAGATGAAAATATGCAGAATGATATCTTTGTTTGAGGTTTTCTAAATAGAACATTTTACATACAAAATATGGTAGTGTAATTAGTTCTGTTCAAGGGGAGGGCTTGCCCCGGGAATCAACACAATGTTCATCCAGAAATCAGTCAAAGAGCCTGAAATACCTCCTGGACTTTTGAAAGGAGGAAAACATGTATTAATAATAAATGGTGAAGAAGCTAAATCTTATGAGAATTAAAAGTGTACTGATGTTTGAAAAATGCTAATTAAAGAAGGAACACATATTTGCTCCGAAGCCATCAGTCTGCCCAGGCAGTTTCAAATTACCATGCTGCTTCAACTAATGGTTTCTGAGGTGCCATTGATGCCTTTGGGGTGACCAGGCAAAAACACGGCCATAAAACTAATGAGTCCTATAGCCCTCTCCACCATGGCGTGAACGGAAATTAATAAATTGCATTCCTTTGAAGGGCTGTGTTCCATCTCTTAAATTTCATGCCCAAAATGTGTTTTAATTAGCAGGCAGTACACAGAACAAATTTGGCAACCATTTTTTTTCTTACTCATCTGACACCTATAGGGGTAAAACCACTGAACCACCTTCTAGAAAAATAAGCCTCATCAGACTTCATCAGGTGGTTTGTTATGGAACTTTGGAGGAATTCATTTGTAGTTATGATCGGATGAGATATCAATTTTATTAGAAAACTTATTTAATATCTTTGATTGATCCATTGTCGAAACCGCTCCTTCCTCACTGTGGCCGTGGGGCAGCTGGAGGCCATCCCAGTGGACTAAGAGGGGTAAAAGGCAGAGATGCACTCTGAACAGTCCACAAATCCATCACAGGGATCACACACTCATACTTATGGGCAATTTTGAATCGCCCATTAGCCTGACATGCATGTCTTTGGATTGTGGGAGGAAACCGGAGTACCTGGAGGAAACTCACAAGAATTCCAGAAGAAAATACAAACTCCACACAGACAGGCCCCATGATCAATTTGAAGTCACAAATAGCTTGCTGTGAGGTTGCAGTGCCCTACCCACTGTGCCAATGTGCTGCCCTGTCTTTAATCCAGTCAATAATAATAATAATAATAATTATTATTATTATCATCATCTTCGTCATCATCATTGGTATTTAAGAATGAATTTATAATACATCCTCCTTTAAATACTTTATTTCATGTATGCAGTAGCGAGAATGGTACAGCATAGGCTTGCGGACTTCTGGCCAGCTCAAATGACAGCCGTTCACTCTATAACATGAGGTACTGAGGCTGTGCTGCTAAACTTCAGAGACTCTCTGACAGCAGTTTAAATGACCTTAAATGACAGATGTTCATGAACGTGACCTCTGACCCACTGGAATGTAGTGGGCATTCAGGTATTGCCCCACAACCAGCTTCCTGTCTTCCTGATTCAAATATGCACTGAGTGTATTTAATTGTGTAATACAGTGGACTTTTTCAGCGAATTGGCAATGATTGCTCAAGGATTGCACCAGATACAAAATATATACAAACCCAAAACCAGTGAAGTTGGCACGTTGTGTAAATCGTAAATAAAAACAGAATACAATGATTTGCAAATCCTTTCCAACCTATATTCAATGAATACACTGCAAAGACAAGTTACTTAATGTTCGAACAGGTTAACTTTGTAATTTTTTGCAAATATTAGCTCATTTGGAATTTGATGCCTGCAACATGTTTCAAAAAAGCTGGCACAAGTGGCAAAAAAGACTGAGAGAGTTGAGGAATGCTCATGAAACACTTATTTGGAACATCCCACAGGTAAGTGGGCTAATTGGGAACAGGTGGGTGCCATGATTGGGTATAAAAGCAGCTTCCCTGAAATGCTCAGTCATTCACAAAAAAGGATGGGGCGAGGGTCACCACTTGGTGAACAAATACGTGAGCTGATTGTCGAACAGTTTAAAAAAAACATTCCTCAACAAGCTATTGCAAGAAATTTAGGGATTTCATCATCTATGGTCCGTAATATCGTCAAAAGGTTTAGAGAATCTGGAGAAATCACTGCACGCAAGCGACAAGGCCGAAAACCAACATTGAATGCCCATAACCTTCGATCCCTCAGGCGGTACTGCATCAAAAACCGACATCAGTGTGTAAAGGACATCACGACATGTCGTAAAATACGACAACGGAGACCCCGGACTGTTGAACAAGTTAAGCTGTACATCACGCAAGAATGGGAAAGAGTTCCACCTAAAAAGATTCAAAAATTGGTCTCCTCAGTTCCCAAACATTTACTGAGTGTCGTTAAAAGGAGAGGCGATGTAACACTGGTAAAAAGGCCCCTGTGCCAACTTTTTTGCAATGTGCTGCTGCCTTTAAATTCTAAGTTAATGATTATTTGCAAAAAAAAAAAAAAAAGTTTCTCAGTTTGAACATTAAACATCTTGTCTTTGCAGTGTATTCAATTGAATATAAGTTGAAAAGGATTTGCAAATCATTGTATTCTGTTTTTATCTACGATTTACATAACGTGCCTGGATTTTGGCCCATTTTTGTATGACCACATCTTCTGTTTTGGATGCCCTGTGTATGACCCACTGCTTTGGAATTCGACTAAGACGTTTTGCCTGCTGTCTGTGCACTGTCGCACCTCTGTTTTTCTGGTTCGGACCCCGGTCTGTCTAGTCGACTTTATTTTTGTATTTCGTTTTGTGGCTTGGCAATTCTTGTGTCTATTGGTCTTGACCCGGCATTCATTGAAGGCATATGTTTTTTGGATTTCCCTCTCTCGCTTGTAGTTCCTGAAAGCACCGTCACTTTTGGCGGTCGAAGGTGCATTTTGAGGAACTTCTGAATCCATTAGACATGCCCACCATGGAGAAGGTGGGGATGGATAACTCAGGTGAGTCTTTGCTCGTCTCCCTGTTGGAAGAAACTGAGGAGCTCAAAAGGATCCTCATTGGCAAGTCACCAGGGATGGACAAGATTCACTTTGAGACCCGAAGGCCCTGAATATCGTTGGGTAGTCATGGATGACTTGCCTGCTTAATCCCGTAAACCCCAATTTTTCACTTATGTTTTCCTTTATATAGGTTCAAAGAGAGAAAGCAACTATTTAAATATAGCCGCAAGCGGAAATTCCGGGGTTCAAGCCAAGAAAGACCATTCGTAGTTGAAAGCTTTAACAGCTTAATTAACAAGTGTTGCCACTAAATGGCCATGTCCCCTGCCAGGTCACGGAAATCGACTGGGGTCGGCGAATCACAAAATTACACATGGGGCAGCATGGCTAAGGAGGTAGAGCGGGCGGCCCAGAAATCAGAAGGTTCCCAGTTTGATCCCTGGCTCCTCCAGAGAAAATGTCGAAGTGTCCTTGAGCTAGACACTGAACCCCGCACTGCTCCTGATGTGCCTGATGAGGCAAAGTTGTAAAGCGCTTTGGGGTCATATCATGTGACTAGAAAGCACTAAATAAATGTAGTCCATTTACCTTTTTCATTGAAGCCAAAGACGAATAAAAGCGGTCAAAGCGTTCTCGAGATTTTGCGTTCCCAGCAAACTGGATGTGACAGCTGGACAGCTGATGGAGCTGAATGATGGACTGATGGAGCTGAATACTATGTCCCCCGCCCCTAATACACCTTGACACGAAAGATTAATGGAATCGGTCAAACCGTTCTTGAAATATCATGTTGACAAGATATTGTGGTCAAATGGTTGTAATGACCTTGAGAATAATGGCAAGGTCACGTAAATGGAGTGGGCTGTGAGCACTCCTCTAATATACCTTGACACAGAAGACAAATGGAATCGGTCAAACCGTTCTAGAGATATCGCATTCACAACAAATGGGACATGACGGACAGACGGAGCTGAATACTATGTCCCCTGCCCCTAATACACCTTGACACTAAAGATGAATGGAATCGGTGAAACCGTTCTTGAGATATCGCATTCAGAACAAACAGGACATGACGGACGGCCAGAACGAAGCTGAATACTATGTCCCCCGCTCCGCTCGCTATCGTGGCATTGGGTGACCATTAAAACCTGTTTTGGCAGTGTAATGATTGGACCAATAACTTATGATGTATAGCCTGATTTGTGTTTGGCTATTTTGTGCATTAATGGTGCACTACTGGTTGATTTGATTGAAACTTTCAGGCTGTGTTTCAGGTTCTTATGTGAACATATCCTGTGAGTTTGGTAATGCATGGAAAAACTATGTACTTTGTATGATTCATAGTCTGATTTTTGTTATATCACATTCCTTTGGTTTGCATTTATAGCGCCCCCTATCGGACAATTTGAATGAAATTTTCAGCGTATGTTTCAAGTATTTGTATAAATATATTCTGTGAGTTTTATGGCTATAGGACAAACAATTGCTGATTTATAGTCTGATTTGTGTTTTACCATGCTGCTTTGTTTTGCATTTATAGCGCCCCCTATCAGTCAATTTGAATAAAATTTTCAAGGTTTTCAGGGTAGCCCTATGGGCTTGAATCCGTAATAAACTAGCACAAAAACAATAGGGTTTCAGCACTACGGGCTTGAACCTGTAATAATGTAGGACAATGACACTGTATCTGCTGGTTGTAGGACGCAATTTAGGGTACATCACACTTATATCGAGAAAAATATTTAAATCCAACCCTGGACGCCTTGCTTTATTGGCCAAAGCTCTAGATCAAATGGAAAATATCTAGATCTTGTACATTATTTGATTGAAAAATCCCTGTAATTTAGCAGGACATATTTGGAATTGTTGGAAACATTTGGGATCCCCTCTACAATTTATATAGGCTTGAAGTGCCACAGTTTGACAACAGCAACTGCATTTGACAGACCCATATATAGGTCCAGAAGTAAACATTGCATGGATGTCAGGTACAGTGCTTTTAGACTGACAGACAGGGGTGGTTGTTCCCGTTTTAACGCCTTTCACTTGGGTCTTGCCATTGGGGGGATTTTTGTTTTGCTCTCACCTCACCTTAAAGTGCATTACATCTTCTGACCCATACCCATTTAGGGCTTATAATTAAAAACTGTGATTTTGTTATGGATACGGATTGATCCTCGCAACATTTCTTCTCAACTTGTATTACTCTACATTGCAAAAATTATCAAGCATTTTCCTATATCCACATTAATGGTAACATACAGTGTCAAGGTCAATCTTACGAAGCTTCTGAATTCCTGTAGCTCACAAAATTGCATATTTTTTCTGTGCCCGCAGCTGATCAATTTGATACGCCCAAGGAAACATTTCAAGAAATGCGGTAGTGCCGACTCAAGTGGACATGTTAAGTTTGCTTATGTAAAAAAAAAAAATTCTGTCTTTAACCAGCGATATTACCATATTGCAGGTTAACGCTCAACCCTTTACTGAGTAGGAATCTGATTAATTACTTGAATGAATTTACAGAGCAAATAGGCCTCCAATAATCTGCATTGCCATTAACAATTAAGACATACAGTTTTGCATCAAAGTGGTAGGCCGCAATATGAGATTGCAAGGTCGGCAATTAACTCAAATTTCTTAAAATTCCATTTTGAAGTAGAATGCAATGAAGTGAATGGTGCTGAAGATGGTATTCAGATGAGATTTAGATTTCATTTCTAATTAATGAATTAGACAAATTGCCATTCATACAATCTCATATTATATCCTTCCTACAACTTTCCTAGAAGCTAGACGACAAAAACCTCATGAATGACTTTGCTACCTTGAAAATTTGGCACATTAAGTGCATGCCATCTGTCAAACATACACGATAAACTAATGACCAATTTACCAAATTATTCAAGTACCAACGCTTCGATGTAAGAAGTACTTGCAATTTATTAAATTAATTATTATCGCTTGGCGTGGAGACTAGTGTGCAACTACACTTCCCAGCAAGTGCAGCCTACTCTTTTGAATGTCAAAAACATTTAGATTAAGTGCTATCTTAGAATAAATTAGGTTGCACTACTGAAAAAAAATTCTAGAGCGGGAGTTAAAATTCTAAAAAGCACTGGGTCAGTTATTATTTTTTTAAATTATTATTTGCTTTTTTCCACCATCCATACAATATCACAAATGAGTACATTGTCAATGTGGCCCTTCGGTGATCTTTATCAATACTTTCTTAATAATAACAGGCTTCTACAACGCTCTTGATTATTCAGTAAATAAACTCTGTGATTATTAATCAAAAGAAATCAAACAGGGAAAAAAAAAAACGGAAAATCTTGAAGGCAATTATGCATTTAAGGGTCAGAGGCTCGCAGCACATCCCATAACCCCGGCCTTACCGCCTTAGGGACTTTGGGCTTTAGGGATTTAAACAAAGCTGAATAGGGGCTGTGCTTCGACTATTAGGGATCACGCTGCTCAGCCATCCAGGAAATGCGAACACTAAAGTGTTGAAAAGGAGAATTTGTCTGATTGTTGAACCTCGGATCTTGGAGGAGTAATGCGGGATCTGTTCTGGCTGTGGAACTGTAGACCAGCATTTTACGCTTGCATGAATAGGGGTTGTAGGAATGTGCCCACCCCGTAAACATGTGCTTTGTTGACTTGGAGAAGGCTTTTGACTATGTCCCATGAGGTATCCTATGGGGAGTATTGCAGTAGTATGAAGCTCTGTGGTCAATAGTTTGACCCATCAGATCCTTGTTCAACCAAAGCCAGAGCTATGTTTGCAGTCTCAGTCAGACTCATTTCCAGTCGCTGTTGGACTCTGCTAAGGCTGAGCCTTGTCACCTCTCTTGTTCATAATTTTCATAGACAAGATGTTGAAGCTCAGCCAAGGTTTGGAGGGTATCCAGTTTGGTGGCCTCAGGGTTGCATCTCTGCTGTGTGCAGACAATCTGGTCCTGTTGGCTTCGTTGGGCTGCGACCTCCAACACGCACTAGAGCTGTTTGTCGCAGAGTGTGAAGTGGTCTGAATGAGGACCAGTGCCTCCTAATCTGAGGCAAAGGTTATTTCTCAGGAAAGGGTGGATTGTACCCTCTGAGTGGGGCGTGAGTTTTTACTCCAAGTCAAGGAGTTTAAGTATCATGGTTTTCTTCACAAGTGAAGGCAAGATGGAAAGGGAAATTGACTGGTAAAGAAGGAGCTGAGCCAAAAAATGAAACTCTTGATTTACCTGTCAATCTACTTTTCGACCCTCACCTATGTTAAAAAAACTTTGATGTCTAAAAGTACAAAAATGCAAGCAGCCGAAATTAGTTCTCTCAGCAGGGCGGCTGGGCTCGCCCTGAGATATAGAGTGAGGAACTTGGACATCAGAGAGAGGCTCAGAGTAGAGCTGCTGCTCCTCCGAGTTGAGAGGAGTCACCTGAGGTTTGGGCATGTACAAAGTAATTTGAATGCCTCCTGGATGTCTCCTTTTTTTTTTTTTTTGAGGTTTTCCGAGCATGTCCAACTGATAGGCCCCCAGGCAGACCTATGACATGTTGTTCTCAAGCTGGCCTGCAAACAGATTGGGATCTCTCAGGAAGAGTTGGAGAAAATAGCTGGGGAGGGAGATGCCTGGTTGATGGATGGATGGATGGATGTATCGATCGACAGATATACAACAGCAATTAAAATTTTAGCCTCATTAATGAACGTGCACTTCCCTGATAATTTGAGAATTTCAGGTGTCTTCATTGTGCTGAAGTAATTAAACTAATAACATCATAGAACAGGGGTGGGCAATCACGGTCCTGGAGGGCCGGTGTGTATGCAGGTTTTTATTCCTATCAATTACCCTGACTAACTGAGTTAATTGATTGCATACACAAATATAGATTTTCGCAATGATTCGATCAAAGCAAAATGTTTTATGAAGGGAGACAAGACTAGTCTTTGTAGTTTCATGATAATTTAAAGAAATGCGCATGAAACGTCAGATTTCATAAATGGTTTGGCTAATTGAGACAATCAACTACTTAAAGACCAGACGTTGGTGTGAAAATCAGGGACAGATACGGCCCTCGCTGCCCACCTCTGTCATAGAAAGTCAAAATTTCATCGCAATGTCTTCAGTAATGAAAGGAAATTTTCTCCCATGAAATTAAATAAAACTTACCTGACAAATTTTGCCAAAATCAAAAGTGCAATGTGCTTCATGCGTTTGCGGAAACAGTTTTAGACTTAATCACAAAAAATGAACAAATACTGACCAGCACAAAATCAGGATTACTTATGAGCATGTGCAAGCACAGCTCCAAGGTGTCTTAAGATTAAATTTTACAACAATTGATTATTATACTATCTGGAGATAACGAGACAGCGTTTGTTAAAAGATCATTAAAAAGTGCCCAGCTCGTTAGCCAATTCTGATTGAGTAAATCAAAGCGATGATTACATATGAAACATGTTCATTGAAACAGTTCAATAAATAAAAGTAATAACATTTATGTTTTAGCCGTAGAAGTGAAATAATTAAATATGTAATTACATGCATGGCCATGTATCTTTTATTATGCTTTAACATTCATGAAATGATTGGGCTCCCACTGAAACAAATACAAAGGCAAATAAAAACTGCTATTCGACAGTGCTCAGTGTCTCCATCTATTATAATACCAGACACTGACATTTCCCAGATGAAATTTGCCTGCTCTCCCATTCTGTTCCAAGTTCAGCTTTGGTGTGAATGCTTTCTTTTTAAATTGCAGGAAAACAGCATCAGATCAGAGCACTTTTATTTAACTTCTTTTAGCATCAAACTTGATATGGAAGATCTGCTGACAGCACCAGCAATTTACTCCCTGGACATTGCACTACTCTGGCCATACACTGTACTACATATTCGCTTTGCCAGCTGGCCTTGCCTGTTGTTTTATAAAATTGAAGTTAATAATAGCAGTTATTTAGTAGATGCTTTTGTCGAGAGATGTTTATACTTGATTTGACTGAGCAGGTGCCAGTACCCCTGGGAACAATGTGGAGTTAAGGACCTTAGCCAAGAGCCATCAGCTGCACTGATCTTACTCTGGATGCATTGGGGACTGAAACCACCAATCTATCAGATTTTGAGCGCACTAGCATAGTCACTAAGCTAGCGGTCACCTTATTTAAATAATAATGAAATAAAATAAATAAACAGGAAACACTGCTCTACAACAAAAACAGCAACTACCGTGGGAAAAATGCTACATCCACAAGCCTTACCAAAGGTGCATAATGAAGCATTCAAAGTGAGGTTAATTACCTCAGCCCAACCTTCAGTGCGCCAACCTGGAAAATGAATACCCAACAGTGGGAAAAGGCTTTTTTCAGATCATTGCCACAGTGGTTTGGTCCCTCGTCTCCTGCAGGTATGCCTCATTTACATTCAAATTCAATGAATTAAGCGTCTAGGATGGTTTCCATTGTTTTATTTAGTGCTCTAATTATTCTTGCAGCAATGAACTTATTGACTCAATTATTAATTCAGATGATTTCTGTCTTCTCTTAACAGTGTTTCAATACTAGACATTAATATTGGCATTTCTGCAAGTATATGCATTCAACATTATCAACACGATAATGTGTGTTATGTACACCAATCAGCCACATCATTAAAACCACCTGCCTAATATTGTGAAAGTCCCTCTTGTGCTGCCAAAACAGCTCCGTCAAACTGACTTCCAATTGAATTCCTGAACTCAGTGTTTCCCAGCAGAACATTTCACAGAGTGTCATACCCCCTCCACCAGCCTTTGCTCTGCCCGCAGTGCATTCTGGTGCCATCTCTCCCCCAGGTGAATGGTGCACACGCATCTGACTGATGCGCATGGAATAAAATAAAATGGAACAGGCGACCTTTGAAACTTGCTGTAAGGTCCAGATCTGATGCTCACGTGACAACTGGGGACACTTTTAGAGGTAGACCAGGGTTAGAGGGTGCAATTTGACTGTTTTGCAAGCTGCCAAGCACTGCACACTGTGGGGTGTGATGCATTGTCTGTTATAACACACTCGCTATGCCAGTATTATCACAATTCTCAGCAACTTGTGCCACAGTTGCCCTTCTGTCAGTTTGGACCAGACGGTATAGCCTTCATCGCCCTTGTGCATCAATAAGCCTTATGTCCCCAAAACCCTGTCGCTGGTTCATGGTTTTTCCCTTTCTAGGAGATACACACCACTACTGACTAGGAGCACTTCAAAAATGTGACGGTGCATTGACGAACCACATGCAAGAGACAGAAATCCAAAAAACGTATGCCTTTAATGAAGTCTGAGTCAAAGCCAAAAAACACAAGAATTGCCAAGCCACAATAGGAAATACAAAAACAGTGTCGACTAGACAGGCAGGGGTCAGGACCAGGAAGACAGATGAGCAAAGGAGCATAAACGGTCGGCAAAAAGTTGTAGTCGATAAACAAAGCCAAGGGTCATACACAGGGCATCCAAACACAGAAATCGTGGTCATACAAAAAAGGGGTCAAATCCAAAAAGACAAGAAGGGTAATGGCAAGAATCAAAGTCGGACAAACCTGTAGAAGAAAAGCAATAATCAATGGCATACATGGCGCTCTGCACAAAGAAATATTGATCAACGTCCTAGGTCAGAACTGCAGTGAGGACTCATAAATAGCCGGGAGAGAAGTCAGATGCTACGCAGAGAACAGGTGAGCTGGATCAGACTAATTACAATGGGAGAATCACATGAGGGAAACCCTAACCACGAAAATTGGCGAAAGCCAAGACACGGACGGGAATCACACAGACAGCCTATGACATTTAAACAGCTCCGGTCAGGGAGTTCTAAGTGCACAGATAATGAGTGCAGGAAAGTAATTAAGCACGTGCGAGAGATCTCGCAGAAACGCAGGGGGAGACAGGTACAGCTGAGGAAGAGGTGGAGACTAGAACAGGGTGATTGCTGAGAGGGAATTAGTATAAATTAGTTGCGGTGCAACTTTACAGATTTAACTAGAGTGCTCGTTAGTAAGTTAGTAATCTATATGCATGGATTAGTTGTGTTTGTAGACTATGATACAAAATACAAATGTTAGTCTTGTTAGTAATCAGAACAGTAAGACGAAGGAAATAAACGAGAATCAAAGGAATATATTAAACTCCAGAAATCATTTAAATCACCCGAAGTCAGTGAGCACACAGACAGGGAAGATGGACTGAATCAACTAGATCACAAGACAGGGGAGACAAGTGTAATAGAACTGAGACATGGAATGAACTAAAACCTGAGAATTACAATAACCAACAAGAATAAATAAAAGACAAAATCATGAACACTGAACTTGAACATAAACATGCACAAAAACCAGAACTGTGACAAGAAATCTTGCCACTTCAGTGATGATCTGACCCCAGTCATTAGGCTATAACGATTTGGCCCTCGTCAAAGTCGTTCAGCTACCATTTCTCCCGCATTCAATGTATTGAAGGACTGATTGTTCACTTACTATGAAAGATCTGTCTACAGACCTTGAGTTGTGATGTTGTTATGAGAATATCAACATTTCTTGCTGAATATGTGAGTGGTTTCCATTTTTTGGGGTATATTTCATGGTGCCTCAAAGCAATCCCTAGAAAGAGAGATTTTGATGCTGATTCTGTGATGGGGGGTGACAGGACACCAGGTGCTGCGACCGGAGAGAGGAAGAACTGAGAGCAGCTCAGATAAGAGACAAACACAGAAGAGGGACACACCTCCAGTAAAATCTCTCGCTTCCAAGGAGAAATAAAAGTCCGCAACACAGAAGCAGCGAGAGAATAAACAACATTAGAGAAAATTTCTAAAAGAGGCAATTCCTATCAATAAATGGAATATAACAAATCTCTAGGAAATGAGACTGGAGATTTTCTCCAGCCGAAGTGCTAGAAACAAACACTCTAGTGATGGGCGTGGTGAACCCCCGGCCATAAATATAGAGTCCGAAAAACTCCGCCCAGCTCAACCTGTTGTGATTTACGAAATGAACCAATAGTGAAAACCAGATGAATGCAAAAAGGAGGCTTTATTTCTGAAGGGGGAAACCCCCCAACAGAGGTGGCAACAGTACAATGTCCGCAATCCAAAACCAGTATCCAAAGGGCGAAATCCAGAATTGTAACCAGGGCACCAATAACAGAATCCGTAGTCAGGCAAAAATAAGTTGATACACAAAAATGCGGTACAGTACAGGGAATAGGCAAAGCTCGGTAGTCAGGCGGTCCAGTCAGAAAGATAAATCACTAAGAATCGAGGCGAAAACAAACGTGGCACAGGCAGCTAGGAAGAACGATCTGACAGCTGGAAGTGACTAAACAGACATCTTATATACACATCTGGGTGAAACATATGACCAGGGCGAACAGGTGCAATCAATGATACAAACATCTGGAGTGACACATGAGGAATTATCTAATTACATGAATTTGGCAACTGCCAAAACGCAGTCAGGGATCATGAGACAAACCTATGTACAAACAACAGCTCCGGTCAAGGAGTACTAAAAGTGCATAGTCTAAAGAAAAGGAAAGCATGAGATATAAGAGGAAAACTGCAGCAGAGATAATTAGGGATAGGCAAGGAGGCGGAGATTAGAATTGAGCGAATGCTGACAGATCGTTAGTCAATTAGTATGTGCAGCTATACAATCCTGAGTGCACATTAGTAAGTTAGTAAAAATATACAATGTTAATCTTGGTTAGTAATTATCGAAAACAGCAAACTGTTAGTATGGATTAGTAGATAGTAAAAGAGATGGGAAGGAAGCACACGAGATAATGAAGGAAGATTGAAAACCCAGAAACCAATAAATCACCCGAATGAGTGGCACGCAAGACTAGGGACCGTGAGCAAAGACCTACACAAGACAGGACTGGGTAAACGAAGTGCAAAGCGAGGCATGGCAGAATAAACATGATCAGGAATATAGGGAACTGAGGCAAAGACTAAATAATAAAACAGAACATGAAAAATAATAACACGAGAATCTAAAATAATCAAAACACGATACACAATCCAAGAATAGTCAAGGGGCAGGCAGGGGTCGCTATACACAGAAATCAATCAACATGGCTAGGCCAGGCACAGAACTTAAACATGACAGGCAGATGACCAAAATCCCAACACAACCAGCCAGCTGGGCCAGGAATTCGATGGAAAAGAAAATCCGATATCGTCCCGGACGACGGAACAAAGAAAGGTCCAATAAACAAACGCCTCAACCATGACAGATTCACCTGTACTGGGACATTCTTGCAACAAAAATCTATCATGGATTTAGTATTACTGGGACGAATCGTGCCAGTTGATGACATTTTGTACAATGTATACATTGCAAATAAAATAAACGGATGATAATCACCTCCCTTCTCAAGAGTGACGGGTTGAATGGCAAACAATATAATGATCGCTGGGTTTTAATCATAATTTGTGTCTTGTTTTAGATGGCTAAACCAAATTTGTGTCTAACAGCAGTTTACGCAATTAATCATACTGATATATTGAGTACCCCGTATTGCTCTTTGCCTAATGTATTGAAAAGCCTTCATTTACAAATGAAGTGGAAGACATTGTCCTCATATTAGGACAGAGATTAATCTGTCGAGCTCTGGCAACGAGCTTGTGAATAATTTCATCAGCATGCCAAGCAGGTATCACGCTCCCACCACCCATGTACTTCACCATTTAAATGTCACAGCTTACATGCTTTCTATCTGAAATGAGCTTTCTCCTCTGATAAGAGCCTTCTAGTTGTGTCTGTAGGCAATTAATCATCCCTGTCGCCTGGTATAGGTCATTATAAAGGTGTGGGTATTGTGATTCCTTGAACAGCAAACTGGGCACCATTATCACTCAATGCACGTCCCCCCACAGGAATCTTAATTGAGAATATTTTGAGTAGTCAGCAATGACGTCTTCATCAATGTCTTTCAGTCTGTCAGTATATCTGAACAGATAACAAGAACAATAATGCACAAATCACCTTTTGGAAATAATACATGGCATTTCTCTTTGACAAAAATGTAAGTTACTTATTCTAAGCTTTGAAGCAGTTTACTGGAAATTCATAGTTTGAATAGGCTATAAATTTGAGGGGGAAATCAAGAAAAAAATGCGCCATTATGCGCCACTGTTTGTTTCAGATGGAAATAATGACAGGTCATTACTGATGACTAAGTCGTGGATTACAGATATCTTGGTTATGGCCTTATCTTTCTCCTTTAACTATTACCCCTGTGCTGCTTTCATGCATTGTATATACTGAAATGTGTTTTTTTTCTTTCTTTTTTTTCCTTTATATGTAAAACTATTTATTCTGCTATCTTAATCAGGACTCTCTGGAAGAAGAGATCTTGTATCTCAATGGGCCCTTCCTGGCTAAATAAAGGAGAAATAAATAATTATTATCAAAAAATCTGCCTAAAAGAGAAAATGTCTGCTTACCCTAGCACTTGGTCACTGGCAAAGTAAAAAAAAAATCTGGAGTGCCTCGTAACCATTGGGGAACACTGATTGTCAATTAAGGGCCTGCAATGTGTCAAGCATTTGAGATGGGCACCTCTCTTTTGCAGAATGAAATGTGAAAGACTTGAATTCAATGAGTAAATCGGCAAAGTTCATATCCAGATGGACGGCCCTGTTGGAGTGGTCTCTGGATTTTTTTTCCATCAAGGATTTTAGTCATTCCTGGAAAACACCAGCCTCCTTGTTCAAATATGGTGAAGGGGTAATCTGGGATACAAGCGCTTACGTTTATTTCCAATGCAAGCGCGAGCTATCCGCAATTACCAGAGTTTGGTGGGTCCTACCAGGGTCCCACCTGTAATGGAGACACCACACATAAAGGGCTGGGGGGGAAGGAACAATCCGATAAAAGGCCCTGCTTCATACTTTCATTCCCCCACCGCTCGCAATTGAATCCCCCTGACTGGTGGGGTCTTCAGGGCCCTGACAGTAAGTGCTGAAGCATCAGGGGCCCTAGGGGTCAGCTCAAGTTCTAATCACCAAGGGTCTGGGGGGCCTAACATTGTTAGCACCAAGGGGCTCAGGGGCCTGACACTGCCAAGACTGTGGATTGGGGCCCCCAGTGGTTAGCTCATTCTATATGCAGCCATAATTCAGTTAATGTATTGTGTATTGAGGGCCATGGCATTCAACTTCAATTTGAGTCTTCAGCCTCATGTCACGCGTAGCCTGAGGCTCGGAGGCCCCTTGGGAGTCCAAGGCCCCAGGGCACTGGCCCGGTCCATAATCCAGACTTTTCTTTGGAGAAAAGAGTAAATAATTAAATACTATCCTTTTTTTCTGATACAGGATTAACAGACATATCTGTTGAGTAATCAAATAAGCCTGAACACCCTTGAGAAAATGATTCCTTATCTCTGTGAACTACTGTGGGTCAAATGCATCTAAATTCTTGGGGCTTTACAGTTGTGCTCAAAAGTTTATATACCCTGGCTGAATTTGTAAAATAGGTAACAATTAAAATATATAAAAAACCTGAACGGCCAGGTGAAACACATTTATTTTATTTGTTTTTGGATTCATTTCCAACTGAAGGTCATATAGAATGGCACAATCATCAAATAAAATAAGGCAGTAAGGGAAAAAAATGAAATGAACCCTGTTCAGAAGTGTGCATACCCTTAGTTCTGTGTCCAATACTGAGTATTGTCCTCTTAAGCCTGCCACAGACAGTGCAACTTTGCCTGAGGCAAGTGACACGCATGTATACTGCATCAGGCAATGTTACAGTGTGGGGATGTGTTTTTGCTGTGCAACTTGTGGCGGCACCCTCTGAAACTGTAACAGACATCCTGGCCGAGGATAAATTAGTTGAATTGTAGCCATTTTACTGTATCATGTGACTCGTCTGCATATCACATGATGGGTCTGCATGTTGTGATTGGTCGAGCACGTGTAACATTGCAACAGGTAGCCCCCACACTGTAACTTCCTTGCATGACGTGAAAATATCTAGCATACTAGATACGCTGCTGCACTGTCACGCAAGGAAGTTACACAGCAAAAACCATCCCCATACAGTGCAACATTGCTTGATGCAGTATACATGTGTGTCACTTGCCTCTTGGAAAGTTGCACCATCTGGGGCAGGCTTTAGTATACCGTGTGCAGTCCTTTGTGATAGATGTCAGTGAAGCCCCTAATTCTCTCAGGTGGTATAGCTACCCATTCTCCCTTGCAAAATATCTCCAGCTTCTGCAAATTCTTTGGTCGTCTTGCATGAACTGCACGTTTGAGATCACCTCAAAGCGGCTCGATGACATTGAGGTTAGGAGACTGTGATGGCCACTCCAGAACCTTCACCTTTCTCTTCTGTACCCACTGGAGGGTCAACTCGGCCTTGTGCTTTGGATCATTGTCATGCTGATAAGTCCAAGTGCGTCCCATGAGCCGCTTCTGCGCTGAAGAATGCAAACTGTCTGTGTTAAGGGTAGACGTGTCGATGCGGACTGAGCTGGATGAAAAAACTCTCTGGACAATGGAGGATAGGTTGAAGGTGTGAAAATTTTTATTTTTCCACAAAATTAGGCCCTAAAGGTGTAATAACAGAAAAAGAGCAGAAAAAAGGGAAAAGAAAAAGAAAAAAACACTTTTCAATAAAGAAATAAAAATTGACATGAGAGTCAAAAAAAAATTTACCAAGCACCCATTCGATCCTGACTATTCACACTAATCAATACTGAGACCAATGAGAGTGCTAGCGGACTTGCGTCCGCTCCAGACTTGCTCTCCTGGGAGACTGAATTATGAACATTTAAGAAGAACCTGAGCGCGCCCCTGGATTGGAGCATACCAATTCATACCAGTGAAACAGGGGTGTCTCAGGAAAGCACTCAATCACAAACGCTTGAACAGCCATAAAACACCGGCTGAACAGCTGGAAAAATACAGAAACACATTTTGTGCGTAAGTGCTATGAGGAGGCTAAGCCACCGAGTTATCAAACAGCAAAGAAATGAATACAATTACAAGTTCCCTTCCGGTTAACACAGAAGTGGCGGTATTAACTTGCGAAAATAGAAGCCGGTCAATCTCTTTACAACAGTAAACAAGATGCCGGTGAGACAAACATTATGCTAGATGACAATTTGTGGTAATATTTTAAACTAAATAAATGGAACAGTTAAGAGACAAGACATTGTTATGTATGATTATTTTAACAAAGGAAACTATGGCTTAAAATGATCGTTTTTGAACGGCAAAATGGTGTAATTAATGACAACAATAGCACTAACAAAATCCACCGTTGTGTTTGATGTTAAAGAGCTCTTTGAAACAACAGGAAATGTATGATGAATGACAGGGTTTAACCAAGCATATTTTAAACTAGAAGATGGTGAACATTAACAGACATGAAAACATCCTCAGACAAACACAATGGGTTTGTAAACGAAGGCAGTGCATCGCTGCCATGACGGACGCTATGCGCCCCATCACAGTCTGCCATTTTTTTCTGATAGGATGCTGCATTCATCTTGCCATCAGTTTTCACCAGATATCCTGTGCCTTTAGAGCTCAAACACCCCAAAACATCAGAGATGCACCACCATGCTTTATAATGGGAATGGTATTTTTTTCACCTCGGGTCTTTTCCACTGCTCTCCAAACATAGCGCTTATGGATATGACCATAAAGTTCTATTTTGATCTCATCACTCCAAATGACAGTATTTCAAATGTTGTCAGGGGTGTCAAGGTGTTGTCTGTTATATTTTAGGTGGGCTTTTTTGTGGGATAGCCATGGCTCAGTGTCTAGCCAGATCAGTGCATCCACTTGGGAGTGGACAAACTCAATGACTGCATTTACATGCACAACATATTCCGATTAAGGTCCATATTCCGGTTAAGGTAATATTCCAAATAAGCTGTTTACATGTGCTGAGCGATAGGAATATTCCGTTTACATGTGATTATATCCACCAGTTATCCAATCTCAACATCGGGTTTCAGCAAAAATAACGCTCGAAAGTAATCATCGTGGCTTTGGTTGCCTTCAGTTAGAGCTTTAAAGCCGACATCGACTCTTGGCCATTGTCATCGGCAGCGGTCTCTGTCCCAGAATTTCATCCATGACCGCGAAATGAATGAAACTGGCTAGATCAGGGACGCTGGTATTATTTTGTTTTTGGCAGTAGCTATTTTTTTTAGCCAGTCGTGAGTTTGCTGTAATTTGCTATTCTTATTAACTTCCGTATCCGCATGCTCAATACAAAATTCGGCCTCAGAAAATAATTGTGACTCAACTGGGTTGAAAACATCCCGCTTTCGCTGCATGCCTTATGGTTCACATTACTAGACCAGGTAGCCTGCTTACTTACTTTAAGTTACAGTCAGGATGTCCTCTACTCAAGTTAGGTAAGGTTAGTTATTAGCCAGCTAACTTTGCCAACATGCCATCTAACTCATTAGCCAACTTGTACTCTAGAATTTCTTGCAAGAATGAACTTTGTGCAGCTATCAGCTCTTCTGCACAACGCTAATCACTACTGACAATTGATTGTGGAGAGTAACGACCTGACAGTTCCCCAAATATTATGAGGCAAACATTGAAACTAAAATTACACTCTCATAACTACCTAACCCATTAACTAAATCAAGCAACTAGCAAGAAAACGTAAGTAATGTTTCAGCCGTCCTGCTAGCTAACGTCAGCCGATACATTATAGTCCTGATTTCCTACGTTGTGCATGAACATATGGAAGCTCCTAAGAATAGCAAATTGGAATAAAATTATGACTGGCGTAAAAATACCCACTGCCTTTATTTTTGTCGCTTTGGAATATGCCGCCTTCAGTTTTCCAGCGATGCTGAACTTAGTTGGCACTTGGCAGTTAACATAAAACCAGCCTCTCTCCACTTTTCGCACACCTTAAAGATATCATTGTTACGGTGCTTTCGACCATCGATATATTCCAATATATTCATGTCTTTCATTATTTGAATGCACACAGTCGTCTCCTCTTCGCTCCAAAAAAGCATGTTCCTTGCGAATTGAACAGGCGTAGACGTAGTTGAATATTCTGTTCGGGGGCATATTCCGATTAAGGTGTATACATGAGCCAATATTCCGATTAAAACAGGCATATGCCAGGGGTCTTAATTGGAATATTTTGAATCGGAAAATGACCTTAATCGGGTTATTGCATGCGTTTACATGACAGGTATGCAATCCAAATATTCTTATATTCTGATTAATACAGGAATATTGGTGAGCATGTAAACGCAGTCAATGACTATACATTAGTTACAGTTTAAAAAGTCACAAGTGTGGAATAGTAACCCTTAAAAGCCATTTAAATTTGAGTGTTTCACCTTGTGTCTGTAAAACTAGGTCAAACAATCAAGGGGAAGTAAACTTATGATCAGGGCTGATTGGATGATTTCAGTTATCATTGTGATTTAAAAAGGAGTCCAATACCTATGTGATGATTAATGACTTCACATGATCATTATCCTATATCCTATGTATTCTTATACATTAGTTACAATTTAAAAAGCCACAGGGGCAGAATATTAACCCTTAAAAGCCATTTAAACTTGAGCGTGTCACCTTGTGTCTCTATAACATGGTCAAACATTCAAGGGCAAGTAAACTTATGATCAAGGCTGTTTGGGTGATTTCAGTTATCATTATGATTTAAAAAGGAGTCCAATACCTATGTGATGATAAATGACTTCACATGATCATTGTCCTGAAATAAAAGACAAACTTTTAGCATAATGAGTCATATTTTTTTTTTCAAAATAAATGGCAACATTTCACAAATTTAGTATTCAGGCTGGCTATTTTACACCATAAATTTAATGAACTGAGAGAGGCGAGTTTTTTTGCCTGAAAAACACATTTTGAAAAAGCTTTATTTTATTTTTTTAGTTTTCTGAAAGTATTTTGATATATGGTCTCAGTCAGAATACAGGATTAGTGAATAAATGTTTATGTGTTTGGCCTAATTACCAAGAAAAGCTTGACCAGTGTTAGATGTGTGGTTTGATTTTTCTCTCCGCTCTTTTTGGCAGATTTGCACTTGGTCTGGACTGATGACCCTATTTCCACAGATTTACCTTCCATAATATTTTTATTCCCAGCCAACATGGCAAATCTGTTCCTATTAATTAGAAGCTATTTTTGACCTAGATGAAAACCTATCGGGCAGCACTCCGTAGAATATTTTATTGAACAGTGGTGTGCAATGAAGATTATTCACCACCACTTTCATCTAAACGAGGTCCTACGTTTTGGGGCCATTTCACAGTAATTGTGACGTGTTTTGAAAAAAAAAAAGTTCATTCTGCTGTGCGACAACTATGGAAACATTTTCTTGAATACCTTAACCTTCTGAAAAATTAAATATTCTAGCTGTCACAAAATGTTTTCATATGTTAAGTAATTAATATGAAAATTTGCCAAATTAGTGTTACATACGGGACATTTGTTTTTTTGTTGTAGCTCTGTCAATGTTTGGTCAATTGACTTCATATTTCGGTAGGTTATAGTCTATTACAAGACAAATGTGCTAACTGTCATGGTTTGGTGCCTTTGAGAGCATTCTTTGCAGCTCTCATCCAGGACGACATCGTTTTGCTCTCAATCAAATTCTTGGGCCAGCTGGCATTAATTGGGGGCATTACCCGGATTCTATTTAAGCCCTTGTTCCGCCTCAATTTCCTTGCTAGAGTGTCAGTGTTAGGTTTCGCACTTTAGCTGGTAAGGTCTCGAGTCAGAGAGCTGTTAGGGTTTAGCAGTATATTTGAGGAAGAGTTCTAGTGAGCAAGGGAATCTTTCTGTGAGTTCCTCTTTCTGTTCTTCCTGTCGAGCTCGCTTTGCTTCCTTGCCTCGGTCTACATCTTGATCCATTGGAAGCGCGATTCTCGCCCTCCTGTTTTGTTTGTCTCTCTCCCTTCTGCTTGTCCTCCTTTACTTCTGGCCACTGCGTTTGGCATCTAAAACTCACCATCCATTACAGTTACATAACCAAAATGTGATTTGTTATTGGCATGTCCTGCAAAAAACTGAACCAAAAATCGGATTTCACTAAATTTCAGAAAACAGAAAGTTTTCATTTCTTCTAAACTAACAAGAACTTAGGTCTTCTACTCGATTTGGTCTTAGAGATGGATACAGATGAGAGGAAACAGAATTTTAAAGAAAAATGTTAGTTATTTCCAAAAAAAAAAAAAAAAAGTAATTTTGCATACAGGAGAAACAATACATTTTCATGAGGCTTCATGAATGAAACTGAACCTGTATCCTCAGATATCAAAATTGTTTTACACAGGGAATGCAACAGAGGTTGTAGAGGTTCATTCTCATTGGAAGTTTTGAAGAAATAAAAGACAATAGGCATCCTTGACCAGACTAAAAATGCTCACTTGCAGTGCTCTGCAAGCACTCATGTTTCACCTGCTAAGAATCAATCAGCTCAAACTTTGTCATCTGCCATTTACCTAGCTGATGCGCTTTAGAGACATTGTTTCATTAATTACATTGACTAATTAAGACACAATCAGCCCACGTTCAAGTGATCAGCAAGCAACTGTTGGCATAACTCATGCCTAGAATAACTCAGTTCAGTGACAAACTAAGTGTTGCTTTGTTACTTGGCTTCAAAGGCCAATTGTTTGATTGATAGACATTTTCAATCATTTATCGCTTTGCACACAAACATTCCAATCATGTTTTCATTCTTCTCATTTTTCCATGTTTTTAGTGTTCCCAATCATTTAGTAATCAGTATTTAATTTATTTAATTCATTTATTCATTTTGTTATTTCATTTATTTATTTATTTATTTATTTATTTATTTATTTATTATTTATTTATTTATTTGCCAGGACAATTTTTAAAGGGGAATGAAATTCCGCAGCGGCAATACGGAGAAATCTTTTGTTATGACAGATACGTTATCGCTAGTGCGTTTCGCTTTTGCTTTCTCCACGGCAGCGTCAGAGAGCTAGCCCACACAACTGTGTGTACCTGGCTGATCCCAGTCATGGATAATTAAAATGATCGTTTCACAGTAGCAGTAAAGAAACCCAAACACGTACCCAAAGCTCCGCAATACCTATGTCTGTTCTAACTGCAGCCTTTTCAGCCCAACTCGGCAGACACATACAACACCTCTCCAGTTAACATCAACTGTAGTGGCTACAATCGGGCAACGTTATGATCAAACTGCCTCACTAATGCTAACCAAAGTAACACAAGCATACCAATCAGAATTACTACATATAAGTTAACCTGGAGCATTTATAAGTAGTACTGCGCATGAACTAACATGCAGTGGCTACTAATCAAGCATTCATAACAATGACAAAGACAAACAATACCCTGCAATACAGGTTTTACAGACAGTGAGTTCCATTACCACACCTTCTGTTGAATTTCTCCTTGATATTATTTACGCTTGCATATTTAGGACATGAACATTAGCAACAGTAATTCAGCCAGGTTAGCCGCAGTGCTACAGCCACATTCAACAGGCTATCACGTTAGGGAGGCTTATGCAATAAAGTGTTGAGGATTATAGAACTCGGCTTTATATTTATCAATATGCCTCAATAAAGCCTAATTGTCTGAAGAATCTGTCTCTCTCCCATTGCTTGTGGATGGGGGGACCTCATAATATGAAATGTCTGGCTGAAAACCATGACAAAAGCAACACAAAATGGTAAAACTAACTGCTTTCGCGTCTGTGAGTCACGGACAGTTGGTACCGATCCAACTACCACAGCTCTATCGTTTGGGTAATAGAGGTCACTGAAATTTCATTACGTGAAGTTTGTCCTTTGAAGGTCACCTAAGGTCAAGTATAAGGTCACCAGATGAAAGTTTATATTTCGATTTCCATTAGTGTTTAATACAAATATATTCTCTCTTCAATATATTCAAGCCTAGAAGCCATTGAAAATTGTAACATTTTGCCTGACCTTGAGTTTTACCTTTCTTGGTGATCTGAGGTCAACTTAAACACTGAAAAAATATGGGTCATTTATGACTTCCTAAATGCCAATTATGAAAACTTAATCTCTATCTGCATTGCAACCATTTGGCCTCCACAGGTCATTTTGCATATTCTCCCTGTGACCCAATGTTAAAGTATAGCCACGCCACAAGACCCACTTCTGTTGATTTACTCAAAATGGTACTTAAAATGTTTCTAGTGACTACCACAGCGGGGGTTCGATCCCCGGTTGTACTAAGCGGCGGTGGTTGGCAACTTTTTCAGGGCAGCATACGATTGGCCCTAGCGCTGTGGGTATACAAATTGGGAAGGGACTGCCGGGAAGGGATAATAAAAAATGGTTGCCTTGTTCGTTGCTCAAGCGCCACCTGTTGGCCAACCGGGCCCTCGTCAGTGAGATTCTAAGTTTGCTCATGTTCACGTATCCTCTGCCCTCATTCTGAACTTGAGAAAGTTTGAACCAATGAGAGTAAAGATGCAGGGGTTGACAGGCGCATGCTTCGGAGGACAGCCGCATACTGTTTTTCTCTCCTGAGCTGGCAACAAGGGTTCTCATACAAGCAAGGCTTGTACATAGTTCTCGAATTGGGCATTCCAGATTCAGGTGGGATTGGAGGTGCCAAATTAAGAAAATAATATTAATAATAAAAATAAAAATAAAAATGTTCTGGAGGAAAGACGCCAAACCAGGACAAAGTGGGCCGATAAGCTTTAAAAAAAAGTCAGTGGTTGACTGCACAACCAACTCTGTCATGATATTAATAGCCTCAGAAGTGAAGAGATGAAAGTATCAAGATCTACTATTTCCAGATGCCTGCTGTAAAAATGGTTGGTGTGTGTTGCTTAAAATGGAAAAACTCCCGCACACTGTCTTCTCTGCAAAGAAAAAAAACTTTATTCAGAACAATGTTTCGGTCGTGTGACCTTCATCAGGCTGATTAATCAACCTGATGAAGGTCACACGACCGAAACGTTGTTCTGAATAAAGTTTTTTCTTTGCAAGGAAGACAGTGTGCGGGAGTTTTTCCATTTTGATTTTGCCGACCTTTGGTCCGCTCCTACGCACCTGTCAACCTACTAGGTGTGCAAAAGCCTTCCTAACGTATATTTTACCGGTGTGTGTTGCTGCCAAGAGCTGGCAGCATAAAAAAAGACTTGAGTATGCCAATAAATTCATGGATTAGACACCAATGGAATGGAAACAAGTCCTTTAGGCTGATGATTCAAAATGATAAATTTTATCATCCAAATACAGAACTTGCGTGCTGCAGAGTTGGAGAATGTTTTAAAACTGACTGTTTACGTATAAGATTGGACCCCCCTGGGTTAAAGGGCCGATGTGGGTGCAGATTTTTGTCTTAGCCAGCAGTGCTACAGCACCTGATGCACTAATTAACCAATCAAGGGTTTCAATCAGGACCTTGGTGGGTAGAATCAGGTGTGTTAGTGTTAGGCTCTAACAAAAACCAGCACCCACACTGGCCCTTTGTGGATAAGGTTGGACACCCCTGGTTTAACCCCTTCTGTAAAACCTGAAGGTGATAATACTATGGTTTGGAGTTCAGTCTGGTCGAAAGAAGCTGGTGATCTCAGAAAAGAATCAATGGAATCATGGATTGAAAGACATCTCACAGAATCCTTGAGAGGCACACATTGCCATCTGAAGAGATACTGATTGGTCGGGGATTTTATTTTAACAAGATAATGACCCTTTAAACACTTCAAGAATTTTCTCAGTCAGAAAGAAGCATCTGGTGACGTATAAGTTATGATTTGGTCTGTTCAAAGTCCAGACTTTAATCCGACTGATTAAATGTATTGTGACATTGAAAGGATCTCTTTGGAATGAATTTCAAACCATATGGAATGGTTTAGCAAATGAGCAAATAAAAAAAAAATCTGGAAAACTATGCCTGAAAGATTAAATGCTTTTATGGATGGGGCAAAGGATGGCCACGCTAGATGTTGAAATTTTCTGTCAAAAAGGGCATTAATGTTTTTGTTTTAACTATATACACTGCCTGTCCAAAAAAGAAGTAATAGTTTGGAAATAAATGAACAAATTCTATAATTGGATCATTATTGTGGTTATTAATATGTTTCAGTTGGCAGTAATCATTTTAACCCTGACTGATGAAGCGTGTCGCTACTCATTTCTTTAAAAAATCTCAGCGGAAGACACATCTCCTGATGGTGGAAAAGATGTTACAGTATTTCAGGACGGGCAAGTTATTGGCCTGTATCTAGCAAAGAAAACCGTGAATGACAAAAACAAGTAGGAGGAATCATTTTCACAGACAAATTTGCCACCACAAAGCCCTGACCTTATGCACATTCAAAGTTATTGGGATGTGCTCAAGAAAGACCACCAAGTGGTTCAACCATTTTGTCGAGATGACAAGATCTCGGCCAAAAATTTCGGCATTTCTGATCGAAAATAAATGTTCTGACCTTGCATATGGTCATCAAAGCAATGACAAGACGAATTTGCACTGTAATCAAAGCTACAGGAGTTCCAACAAAAATATTTGAGTGTGCGACTTTTTTTTTTGGACGGGCAGTGTATTATCTGCTTCCTTATTTTCATACATGATCCAATATTATGTGATATGAATACTTGAATAGTACTTGGTTTCTGATTTATCTTAATTTTGTATGTCTTTTTTTTCCTCAGTGTTGCAAGAAATTTGAGTAACATTTTTAGACATATCAAATAACAGAGAAAATCTGTAAGCTCCAAATCTGGTTGCTGATCACAGGTGTTCAGAGTTCTTTCAAAATAATTTTCTTGCACTCAGTAACAAAAACAACACAGAACAGGTTTGTCATTTGTTCCTCTAATAAATAGCTATGTTTTGTCACCATGTGCACACAGTTTCACCAATTAGGAAGCTATTGATTGCTTACTTTGATTGGGTAATTTTGTTTTCTTTCTCTTTTTATGCAGTTGTCTGTCATTAATCACAATGTGGATATGGAATTTATTCTTTACTGGGTATTTGCATTTGTGACAAAAATAAACAGGGAGGCCCCAGGACCTAGTTTCAGAGCCAATGTTCTAGAAAAAGGAACCTTCATATCATTCCCCCCGCCCGCAGTGCCTGTTTCCGCTGAAATGTATTCCTGTCCACCATACTTGACACTGTTCCACAATTAGAGTAATAAATGATTCCCTGGGCTATGTAATAAATGCAGGTTCAAGGAATCAATAAGTATTTAAAGACACAACACATATATTCTGACCTAAGCCAATCAATATAGAGTCTTAAGCATATTTACTTACTACTGCCCCAAGGAAATAACTCCAATTATGACAGGCCAGTTTTTTCTCCCCCATTCTTTGTTCATTTCATTTCACTGCAACTTTAGAAAATGAATAAATACATATCCTAACTTGTATGCTTTGCTCATTAGCATTGTATGCTCTTATCTGTAAAAATTTTTAAACGTGTAGATATTTAATCACGGCAGTATTCGAAATGCAATACTGTGCCTGCAAAATGGCATTTTATCACTCTGAAACTGCAACTGTCAAGCCGAATCACTGGATTCAGTGCTACATGGGGCCGATTGACTTTGGCCCCTTTTTGGGAATTCCATTGTTGAGAGGTAGTGCAGTTTTAGATAAAAAAAGGCCTCTCATCAGCGTACTCAGATGCTTTCTACGGAAGTGGAACGATTGGCAGACTCTATTCAACCAGGCAGCACTTCAAGTCAGCAGAGGTGTTGATTGACAGCCTCAACACTCACCTCCAATAGTGCTAAAGAAATGGGGAATAAATTCAAGCATTCAGGACAGCAGGCCTGACGCATTATCTTGACAGAGAAAAGACATGGATCTTACATTTCATCTGACCGTCATTCTCAACGTTTCACTGTTACGTGAAGTACGCCAATGCAATCATGGTTGATTGGTCCAATGATTAGATTTTATTCTCACTTTTTATATTTTATTTCCCATTCACTACAGGATCTTTAATAAGAGCATTGCATTTATATAGCATTTTCTCAATGGTATTCAAAACCCTTTACAGTCATATGACGGAATCTCAGCGAAACCACCACCATTGTGTGGCACCCATCTGGAAGATGCATGGCAATTTGCCAATGTGCACTAGAATGCACACCACTCATCAGCTGAGGTGTAGCGGGAGAAGACAATTGGCTTTGCAAATTAAATCAGGGGATGATTGGGGGCAGGCTGAAAGATCCAGGTTGGGAATTCAGCCAGGAAATCAGGGAAGCACCTACTAATGTTAAAGAGTATGATGGAACCTTTTAAGTGAGTGACAATTTTTGCTCATTATCATCATTAAAAAAAAAAACTACCCATATGGAGTCCAGATATTATGACTAGGATTTTTTTTGTTGCTATTTTTATTTGTAACGTTGTAATCCCATGCAGCTTCAGACATGGCAAGAATATCCCAACTGAGATGGGATCAAAGGGGAAAATGAAAGGACTGCAGAATCATAAATGTATCATGCTTCATTCAATGTAATGTTAGTACTTCCACGATTTGCAGCTTTGTCCAATCCATTGACAGTCGATGGTCCAATCTGAAGTGTTTATCTTGGCTCCAGTGGTGAAGGTAACATTGTTTCATGAAAACAATACTGCATATGAAGATGGTTAATAGACAGGACTGTGAACTGGCTTGCTAACGTAGCTTTATACAGCGCTTTCCATAATTATTGGCACCACTGGTTAATATGTGCTCTTTAGCTTCTAATAAATTAAGTTTTTTCTAAATAATATAGGACCACTGTGTAAAAAAGAGGAAAATCCAACCTTTAATTCAAGTGCATTTATTCAGTGGGAAAAAAAATCCCACATTAAGAAATAATTCTTTTACATCAAATAGTGCCACAATTATCAGCACCACTGATGTTAACACTTTGCACAACCCCCTTTTGCCAACAAAACAGCACCTAATCTTCTCCTATAATGTTTCACAAGATGAGGGCATACAGAAAGACGGATCATAAACCATTCCTCTTTGCACAATCTCTCTAAATCATCCAGTGACCTGTGTCCTCTCCTCTGCACTCTCCTCTTCAGCTCACTGCACTGGTTTTCAATGGGGTTGAGGTCTGGGGACTGAGATGACCATGAGAGGAGCTTGATTCTGTGTCTGGTGAGCCATTTCTGTGTAGATTTGGCCACATGTTTCGGGTCATTATCTTGCTGAAAGACCCAGTGACGACCCATCTTCAGCTTTCGGGCGAAGGCCACCAGATTTTGATTTAAAACGTCCTGGTATTTTAAAGCGTTCATGATGCCATGCACCCTAACAAGGTTCCCAGGACCTCTGGAAGAGAAACAGACCCACAGCATCACCGATCCTGCCCCATACTTCACAGTGGGCATGAGGTGCTTTTCTGCGCATCCTTTGTGTTCCGTCAGACCCACTTAGAGTGTTTGTTGTCAAAAAGCTCCATCTTGGTCTCATCTGACCAAAGCACACGGACCTAGTTGAAATCCCAGTACCGCTGAGAGAACTCTAGACATT
This sequence comes from Gymnothorax reevesii, assembly GCA_029721435.1. Lineage (NCBI taxonomy): Eukaryota > Metazoa > Chordata > Actinopteri > Anguilliformes > Muraenidae > Gymnothorax > Gymnothorax reevesii. The sequence goes on from CM056573.1 coordinate 116,921,458, forward strand.
TGTGTTTATGATTGTGAGAGAAGGTTTTTTCCGTGCATGCCTCCCAAACAGCTTGTTGGCATGTAGATAGCGCCTGATGGTTGTTTTGGAGACTTTGTGACCCCAAGATGCTACCATTTGTTGCAATTCTTTAACAGTGAGCTTTGGAGAACTTTTTATTTCTCTTACCATCCTTCTCACTGTGCATGGTGGCAAAATAACCTTGCATCCTCCAGGCTTGTTTACCACTGTTCCAGTTGTTTTAAACTTCATGATGATTCCTCTGACAGTAGATATGGGCAGGTGCAATAATTATGGAGGGCGCTGTATCCACTGGATTCAACTCAATATTGACTTTTCTAGAACTCAACAGGTGTCAGGAGTGCGCAGAGGTGATTTGCAGCACTCAGTAAAAGGTTGTCGAGACTAAAATGAACAAATTTCAAACATTAATTGATATTAGCATAGAAGTTGCATAGAATGAGCCTCAACTTGCTTTTGCGGTTACAACAAAGCAAGCAGTTAACCCTCTCCAGGCTCATGCTGCGAATTTGCAACAATAAATTAATTGATGACTGATGATAAAATATAAAGACCACACGGGAAATGGTTTGGTAAAGTTACTCTTCCAGCTCAGTATTGCAAAAATACAACATTAGTTCCACCTGCAGCCACTAGTGTATGAGAACTATTCTCCACGAATGAAAGATTTTTCATATCTCAATATAATAAATTGGGCTGGAGAGGGTTAAAACATATCAGAGCTAAGTGCACGGGCTCAGTGAGTGTCCAGCACTTGCTAGCCAAAATTGGCCATCAATATGCAGTTTCTACATAATGGGCTACAATGAGATACTATTATATTTATAGAACAGGCTATAGGTAACAAAAATTTGCTCTTGTCAATGTCTCTCAAGTCTAACATGCGTACATCTAAAGCCCACTAGCTTACGATTTCCCATTAGACTTCCTTACTACATTCGCTTGTGGTCAAGCATGCTGACTCTCAGTGTACTTAAATGTTGCCCAATATTATGGACTCAAACCACTGTTCGAGGATGGAAGTGATTAAACTCTCACAGAATGAATCGAACACAAACTTGGCTTTGACATCCCTGCACGAATGTTGCAATTCATAAAGTTGTGGGATCTGGGAAGTTTGCCACAGTTTTGACCATTACACACTTTGTTTGTTTAGCAAACTAAATTGTTTTAGCTCATGTGGTTAGCCTTGCTGGCATCATTAATTTTATCGTTAATTTTATTAACCAAAGTAGATTTTTAGTAAAATTAATTAAAATTATTTTTGGCTCAAATAAGGACACCAAAATATGACATCAAAAATAAGTTTCTATGAAAAGCATCTGGGAAATAAAAATGAATAAGTATCGTGCATTTGCCCATAAGCTATTTACTCACAGTCCAGTGAATAAATTACACTTTGTTCGAACCAGAAAAGTTTCGTAACAAAGGACAATATCAGACTGAAATCATCGGGTTACATCACCCGATGTGTCCCCTTTGCTATTGACTGTTAACACAGCAGGCAGGTCTTACGTGAGTGGAACTGTTCAAATGTACTGCTACTCCACAGCAGAACTGACTTTCCTCACGCCAACAAACCAACTTCTTGATAATATTGCTAATTTCTGTCCATTTTGAAGAATAGTAACTCAAAAACTAAAAATCATGTTGTGTCCAGTAAATCAGGACTATGACCAAAGACAGTTTGATTTTTATTAGCTCACTTGGTCCAACGGATCAAAGGGAGCTTTTGCCATCACACAGCGGCATCGGCGTCTGCGTTAACTTTGATCTTGTTTTCAACCATTTGACTCAATGGTTAAAATTTTGCAAATTGCACTCCTGGATGAGGATGAAATAGTCTTTCCAATGAGAAAATAAAACTTGAAATATCTGACCGCTGTTTGTCACTCAGAATACGCAGGTCAAAGTATACCATGTGCAGTTATGCGCCTCTACTGGAAATTGTTTGAAAAACTTAAATAATGTGTGTCCTCACTGCTTCAAAACTGATGGTTGCCACATGTTGCTTGGACCCCGCAGGTACTGCCTGTAGTCATAAAAAAAAATTCTGGCACAAATTACAAGAGGCGTCTTCATTGTCCCAGTGTAAAACCCAAGCATAAAAAAATATCAAGCACTTGTTAGCTTGAATAACACTAAAGCCTGAAATAAACTAAGTGAGCTACAGTGCCCATGTCACTGTTTTTCTTTGATTATATGCATAAATGCATTAATTTTTCATGTCATATGGAATGACTCTGTGCACACATTTTATTGACAAAGAAAGTTTCCTTGTGTGCTGCCATGAGTCAGCAGATTTGCGCAATAATGCCTATCATGTCCGCAATGTTGTATGCAGCGATGACTGTTAAGTGAAAAGGGAATCATGATAAACGTTGTCTGAATTCATCCTTACTCTTGATCATCGTTGAGCAATTAGCCATCCTCCCGCATGGTAAGACATTACTGACTGCTATTTTCATGACTATTCCATATAATTTGTGTTATTGATTTCATATTTTAGAATTATAATGCAATTTCTTATCATGCAGTGACGGATTAATTTGTACTCATTTTTGTCATCCGTACTCTGTCACGATGACATTGATGTACAGTTGATGTTACCCAGAAGCAGTGATGACGACTTTCGAAATTCAATGTGAAATGACATTTTCTTGCTTCTTTTTTACGGTCAGGCTTTTGCTACCCAGTATTGTAAAAGGACTTACACATTACTTAACTCCCAAAGACATGCAAGGGTGAGGTAGGTACTGTATTTGCGGCAAATTGAACAATTGATTGATTTTTATTGGTTTTCCAGTGAGGCACGAGTGGAAATAAAGAAAAGCCCGCGGTATTTTAATCCTGACACGCCCCTACAGAAAGGCAAAAAATGAGTTATCAAAAGGAGTGGGAACTCTTCACTTCTGACCGGGGGCACCAGCCTCTGTGTAATCTTTTGGCACTTTATTTCCCAGTTTATGTGTGAGAATGGAAAACAGGGACTATCGCTGACCAACCCCGCTAAAGGCAGCATGCGTAAATGCACCGTCACAAATCCACTATGAATAACATATTACGAATAAACATAACAGTCTGGATGAGTGTGATTTTCTGGAAAATTGTTGACGGAAAAATTTACGAAGTTGCCAGGTCGCTATCTTGATGCATCCTGCTTCAACCTCGGCTCCAATAAGCGGGTTGCATTGAAAAGACAAACTTACAACCTTGCCCGTGACATCGGGGGTGAATTAATTGGGAAATCTGATTGCTGGAAGCCTCAATGAACATAACGCGACGGTTTATGGAAAAAAGCATCTAAACTTCCATCAGCTTTAATCAGTTGCCAATTGTACAGACAAGCTGGGGATGAACTGAATTTATTACTATGACGACTGAACAACATAACCTGAACTCTTCATTATTCTCTTTTGTTAGGTGCATAATGAAACAAGGTCTGGAATTTGGTAATGCGTTTCACAGAATGCATCACGTAAGTGACACTAAGAATTTGAAAAATTACAAAAAGTAAGCTCAATATCCCAGAAAATAGGTTAGAGTGCCTTTAAGTTAATGCTAAAGATGTGGTCAGTTCCTAAATATAACAGAACATTCTCAAGAAAGGTTTAACATTACAGTACAAAAAATGTCACATAATGGTGTCAGAAAATTCACCTTTTTTCACATTTTTTTTCTTCCTATAGAAACACTACACAGCAGAGCAACTTGAAACTATAATAGTTAGGTCCCATAGTAATGTACTTTATGACAGAAATATATAATTGCTTGTATCATCTCAGACTTGGTAAAAAATAATGGCTCATTTCACATTGGACTTCTGTACATCTTTGCGTGGATGGACCCATGTAGTATGCGAATCTGTTTATAAGGGTGACTTTTAAGAAAAAGTTTTTATGCTTTAGCCTAGGAGCTGAAGTTTTTCTGTTTCAACCGTTTCCATCTAACTGCTGTTCAGAACAGCTTGAGAACCATCTCCAGTCCACCAGCACTCACTGTATTTCTCTGGGGTTCGTGGACACCAGAACATCTTGTTCCTTAAAGCAACGCCTCAGGTCCTGCAATATCTGCTGTGATACCAGTGAAAACAAATGAACAAAGTATGACTGACAATGAGAAGTACACAGGCTGCCTGAGGCCAGTGTGATAATGCACCGTATGTCAGCCCACTGATTGGAAATGCATTAGATGTTCACTCGATTACACAAACTTTAAGGTGAAAATTGGAAGCTGGCTGCAGTGGGGTCTTGGGTGCAATGAAAGGGCATTTTCAGTTGGATGTTCAGCTGTCTTGTGCGTGTTTTTTCATACTCGTTGCATTTTCTGGGATTGACACAATGTCCCCAACAGCCAAAAATTCAAAAATTTTGGTTGGCCAGGAAGAAGGAGCCATGGTGAGAACACTCATCATCACCATGGGTGATGTGGTACATTTGGCACCGACTGGCAAACCTGAAGCCCCTGCATTGAATAGGCCCCCTGTTAGCTGCTGCTGTTCTGCTGAGACATTGTTTTTAAATTATAATTCCAGGATAAAGTGCTTTCCAGCAGTTTCCACTTTTTCAAGAGTGATGTTGCGAGCCATCTGGCATGCTGATTTGGCTAATTGATACCAGTTTGAATAGTTACGTTTGTCTTATCGTGTTCAATAATGATGGAAACAGGGGTGATAAAATGACTTCATGGTGATAAATCTGTGGATTATTATTGTTATTGATATTTAGTTTATATTTTTTGACAGAGCTGAATAGTGGGGTTTCAAAGTGCAGTAATTGGCATTGGGAGGAGCAGAAAAGAAAGCGCGCTTTTAAATCGTAGGCTTTGTAAGGGCCTGAATGTGGGTTGATTGCAATCTATTAAGCTTCAGACCATAAATTAGGCTCCCTACCTGGACTGCTCACATGCAGGGACAAGCCTGAAGCACTCAAAGCTGAGGGTTTTTAAAGGGCAGGTGGCTGCCCAGTGTAGGACAAAATACCTGTGTTCAGCTGAAAGGGTCAGAGATGTTTAAAACAGTGCATCCAGTCAAATTCACCCTGTGGTGTCCATCAAAATGATGAATATGCTGATATGCGCTTAAACAGCCATGACATGATTGGCATTTGTTATGTTTCGTTTTAACATTTCATTGTCCACAGTGCCACTGCCATGAAATAACAATATATCTGCTTGAAGCTCTGTGTATTGACTCATTGTGGTGGCAGACACTGCTGTTTGAATACGTGAACATAAGAGCTTAATCTGTGTATTTCCCATTCATTCTAAGCAATCTCAATGGCATGAGAGGACAAATTATACTGTATTTCACCTGTCCCTTGGGTTTGTCAATATTAAATGGAAATCTCTCTTGCGGTGACACAGGGACATTTTTCTCTGCTTTAGCCATTGTAACGTGAGTCCATAGCATTCTGTACATTATCGGTTTCTGGGTATTTATGCTCATACAGCAATTTCCAAAAATTTGTGGAGAAATATTCTGTATTGATCATGTAGATAATGATGGTGGTTGTTGTTGTTGTTGTTGTTGTTATTATTATTATTTTTATTATTATTATGATATGAGGCAGTACCACGCAATCCATTAATACATGCTCTGGATCAGTAGATTTTAATCAATGTACTCATAAATATACAGCTATGGTATTCTGTGCTTGAAATTTGCGCAGAGCTGAGCACTGGGAAGTTTTGCCTCCTAGCAATAGATTCTAGATTTTTTTTTGTTTTAATTGCCTGAATGTTCAAAGATAAGACTTGAATCTGTGAAACCTGATTTTGGATTTCAGGGACAAAGTACCAGCCATAAGAGGACTTCTTTTTTTGCTCATTCGTCCTTTTCATTACTGGGGGAGCTGTGGTTTGCATGCTCTTTTGCAGGTTTCCATGAGGAGTAGGCATGTCAAGGCAGATATTGACAGACAGTGGGAAGTAGCAAAGTTACTCATTGCCTGAAGCTTCTACTGCAGCCTTCACTGTCGACTGCGGCAGATAAAGTGAACAGTTCTTTCTGTATTCAAGTGTACCCACATGGGGATGGGTTTTCCAATAAAAATCTATAAGTACAGGTTGTCCTGTACTCTTCTAAGCAATACTTTGCAGTTGCTGTACAAAGTAGCTGACATTTTTATCCAAAACAACTTACAGTTGAAAATACTTGGCAGATTTGCATTGATTAGACTGGTGCAATGCGGCTTCAGGCCCTTGCACATTGCTGATGTTGGCTTCACTTGTGTTTCGACCTCATTCATCCAGATTCCAGTCAAAACTATTTGCCGCCAGACTGACGGCCATCCCAAACTCAGAAGGTAAATATCAAAAGGATAACAACAATATAATCCCATTGTCAATGAGTAAAAATTGACCCCAAATTGAGTTATTTTTCATTGCTGAACTGTAAGAAAACACTCGAGATGTTAACAGAAAAAAAAAGTGCAAACTTCTCTCATGTAAGCTGATGGACTGCTCCCAAAATCTCATGTATCCTTTCATTAGAAGAATCCAGGATCAACTACATGACCATTTTCTCTGACCACTCTTCTTTTTGAATTAGACCTTTGAATTAAGGTCTCTACTGTGCCATTATTTGTTTGGACCGTGACTCATTTTTGTTGCTCTTTGTTTTGGCTCTTTATCTCAGCACATTGGATTTGTAGTGAAACGCTGAATATGAGACTGAAGGATATATGAGGATGTACTGTGATGTCTGGTGAGTTTGAGCCGCCGAACGCAGTAGCCAGAATACAAGGAACCGCAGAAGAGAGAGAGACCCCAAAAAAATAAGAAATCGAGACTCTCGCTTCCAACGGACCTAGATGTCGAGGCGAGCTCGACAGGACGAAAAGAAAGGGAAAAAACACAAAGATTCACTTGCTATCTAGAACCTCTCCTTAAATATGCAGCTAAACCCTCAACAAGTCTCCGACTAGAAACCATACTGGCTAAAGTGCAAACATAACACTGACACTCTAACAAGGGAAGTGAGGTGGAACTAGGGCTTAAATAGAATCCGGGCGACGCCCCCAATTAATGCAGGCTGGCCCAAGAATCCGATTGAAAAAATCATCCCAGACGAGAGCAACAAAGAACGCTCTCAAAGCCTTTAAGCCATGACATGCACATTGACATCAAATTGAAGAAGACATCAACCTCATTTTCATTTTTTCATTTCATAACCAATCACACAAAATTATGCATCACTGCCAAAATGCTTGCAAACAGCACTGTATAACATGTATCACCAAACAAATAAATAAATAAATAATGTTAAAAACTATCACACTTCTCAATGCATGGGCTCACAGAACTTCATGGTTGCTCAGTATCAAATTTACTGAGCACGTACACCCAGCTAGTTTTCAGCTGTGGAGTAAAGTATGCATTGTCATGTTTGAAGGCAAGGTCTTTGTGTCTAGAGCGCGACAGGACACTTATGCCCCTGACAATGCAGGAGGGGAAGTGAAATATGGAGGATGAGTGCAGGTCATGCCTGGGTGTCAAATGCGCATGCTTAAGTGATGCAGTTGAATTTACGATGCAGATCCAGCCTCAGGCGGAACAGCTCATGGGAGAGGAAGGTCAGCTGGAACACCTCCTTACAAGCAGACGTTCATGAGCGCTATCTGATATCTACATATTCCTAATTGCTCTGAAGTGATTGGGAGGAGGAGTGTGTTAAAGTCTTTCACAGTGCCCAGTCTCTTTAACGGGAACCCAAACAGGCTGCAGAGATTTTTTACATGAATTTGGCACCTGCATATAAAAAGTATAATATAATAAATATGAATAATAATATGATTGAGTATAATAACTATATAGGTATAAAAAATAGAATGCAGTGAAAGCACAAAATTAGACTGAAAAATAAAAAGCATGACACAGCATCACACATGCATACTCTGAATGGTGTCTTTTTAAATAATGGGAACTAACTGCCTGGGCTTTCAATAGATTGTTGGCAAAGATACAATAGATATTGTGGAAAGGCTATACATCTCGTTGTCTGTCTAGAAAGTAAATAAATAAATAAATGTGCATCTACTGGATAAGTTCTGCCATAAACCAAAATCTAAAAACTTAAAGTCAGAATTTATTAATATACTGTACCATATATCACCTCCCTTGCTGTGGTCACAAAATATATTTGTGTTAATGCAAAGAATAGTTCTTTCAACTGTCAGCGATTCCTTATTTGAACTCTTGTATGTATATGTGATAGAGTGCATGAGAGCATCAGCTCGGTTTATCTTTCGAAGGTTGCCAATTGCAAAAAGGACACCATTCAAACAAAATGTCCAAAGTGGCAATCAATTTGAAGGTGTGAAACTGGCCAGTGTACACTATTTATCCTTGGTTTTGATTTCAGTTTCCATTTGTAAAAATGTCCTTCACCCACCCTAGCATCCATCTTAATCAATGAAAGCAATTGCCACAGGCTCCAGACAGGGGGTCTGTGGCTATACGTCCTGACTTCCACTCCCAAATGGGGTTACAGAATCTGGGCACTTGCCTGTTGAGAGCTTTGCTCAGCAGAGTGTTTTCTAGCAAAAATCATTACACAGGTATCAGCTAACACCCATATAAATATAGCTGCCACATTAGTTGAACAGTTAAAACAAAACAATCTTAAAACGTTAGTTGGATAATTTCAGCTGAAGCACTACATAAAAAATAAAAAATTGATAATTAAAAAAATAAAATTTAAAAGTCCTACTTTTGATTAAAGATGTGCTACTATGGGTAAGCTTTAAAAACAAAGATGTGATTCCTACCACAGATGACCAGATATGGATTTTATGAATTTCTAATCAGTATGTTCTCAATGAACGATTAAACATCACTTTATGCTTGTTAAATTTTAAGAGCAACTGAACTTCTGAACAGTTGCCCCCATAAATTTGAAAAGCATGAGACATGCTTTTTATGTCTCATTTATGATATACATAGTGGCAAGAAAATTATTTCAACCCTTTGAAATTTCCTCGTTTTCTCCATGAATTGGTCATAAAATGTGATCTAAACTGCATCTATGTCATGAAATTTGGCATCTATGACAAAATTTGCTTAACCTAGCATCACATACAACAAAAATATTATTTCACATCTGTATTGAACTCGGGCATTAAACATTCACAGAGCTGCTGGAAAAAGTAAGTGAACCCTTTGGTTTATGACTCCAAAAAGACTTAGGTTGCTAACTCCTGACCCCAATTAAGTCTAATCAATGAAACAAGATTTGATCCAGGTGTAGAGCTATAAAAACCACTCAAACTTCTTGAGTTTGCTATTCATGAGAGTCGTCTGCTGATGTGAACCACACAATGAATTGTTCATGTGCATAAGACTGGAAGGGGTTACAGAGTAATCTCCAAGGCTACTAGTATTCACCAGTGCACAATTAGACTAATTGTCCACAAATGGAGACAATAAAGTACTGTGGCTACTCCCCCTTGAAGTGGGCACCCAGGCGAGTTGATTCCAAAGGCACAACACAGAATGCTCAGTGAGGTAAAAAGAGACCTAGAGTAACAGCAAGAGGCTTGAAGGAATCATTGGAGTTGGTTAACATCTCATGTTAGCATTTTAATGAGTCTACCATATGCAAAAGATTGAAAAGGCTCAGTATCCATCGCAGGACACCACAGAGGTAGCCATTTATTTCCAAAAAAAAAAAAAAAAACATCACTGCATGCTTAAGGTTTGCCAAAATGCACCTTGACACTCTATTGTTATGTGGACTGATGAAACTAAGGTTGAATTGTTTGGGGAGAACATGCGGTGCTGTGTATGGCATAAAAAGGGCACCGAATTCCATGAGAACATCACCCCCATGGTGAAGTACAATGGAGAGAGCGTCATAATTTGGGGCTGCTTTGCTGCCTTAGGGCCTGGACCGCTTGCCATCATTGAGGGAAAAATAAATTCCAAGTTTATCAAGGTATCCTATAGGATAATGTCAAGGTGGTCTCGTCAGAGCTCAGTCCCGAATCCAGTAGAGATGCTGTGCAATGACCTCAAGAAAGCGGTTCACGCAAGACATCCTAAAATATGGCTGAGCAGAGGCATTTCTGTTTGGAAGAATGGTACAGAATTCCTCCTGAACGCTGTGCAGTACCACTGCGATTATTTGAATGGCTGTGTACAATATGAAATATTACAATTGTTTGCCTGGTATTTGGCTAAGCACATTGTGGTTGTCTACACTTGTGACTTAGATGCAGAACAGATCATTTTAACAGCAAACAAGATCCCTTCTCATTTACAATGTCTAGCATTTTGGTTTTAATCAGAGTTTATGATCAAACTCTGAGAAATACAGTATATTCTTATCTCTTTAAAAAGCTGGTGGAATTCAATGTAATTATAATGGGTGAGTTATATATAAATTCTGATTTAGAGCAGTTTGAATTTCAGAAATGACAAAGTTTTTTGGCAAACAAAAAAATGTTGTTTTTCATTAATTTCTTTACTAACTCCAATGTACCTGGAATATTTCAATTCCATTAAAATTAGGCAAAAGACTTTCAGTATATATAAAAAAATAATAAACAATTAAATTAATAATATGGATGGCAGTGCTATCAGTTGTGGTAATGAAAAGCACACTCATGACTGATGAGTTGAAAAAGCAGGCGATGGCTTCAAAAGCTGTACATCTTCAGCTAATGTTTCTCTGAAGCGCTTGTGATGTTCCTGCTGGCTCTGGTGACACAATAAAAACAAGAGAACAGCACTTCTGCCTGCTTCCTGTCGGCTGCTGTCAAATCGCTTTCTGCACTCAACTAGAGTAATGGCTCCAATAAGAATACTACTTTGGTAAAATAAAGTGCACATCAAGTTATCCACGCTTGTTCTTCCTGATTGCTTGTAGTTGCCCTTGCGTAGTTGTCAAGATTTTTTCCAGCCTTGTCTTACCTGAAAGACAAAACGTGTTCTTATCAGTGAAATGAACAAGGTCACCAAATGCAGTGAACCCCAGACTCATCCCACAAAAAGCAGCGGCTTTATGCTCGGGTGATTTCTTTTTAGTACACTGTCCCTTTGAGAGTTTATCTGCTTGTAACCGTCAACGCTCCATAAAATGGGTCAGTATCTGTAAAAAGACTTGTTTGTATTTTATTTCAATTAACAGAGTGAAAATTTTGAAATTGTGCCATATGACATTATTGAAATTGAGCACACAACAAAAAAACTGTGACTAGGAGGAGAATCAAAACAAAAATGTATATCCTCCTCTGGCACAGCAAAGACTGTTCATTTGGAAAGGCATAGGATCTATTTATTTCTTGCTTTATTCTGGTGGTAGCTGCTCTTTCATTTAAAGATATTAATAAGCAAAGCCCATAAGGATATTTGTAATTGTTTCAGACAAATATGTAGTCATCTGGTTGTTTGTCTAAATTAGACTAACTTCTTAATTCAAATGGGTAAATATGCCAGGGTGCCTATTAAAGTGATACTTCAATTACTGTACATGCAGGAAAATTAAGAGGTCAGCACTGAAGAATTTGAATTAAAAGCATTCCTGACTTCATCTGCAATTAAGCAAAGCTACGCCTTTAATAGTTCAGTACCTTGAACCGTTACATATCACATTTTGCTCTAAGCCAAAAGCCAATCTTGCAATTCCCTCTGATCAGCCATTAGTGTGGAAACCTGCTCAGGGGGGCATAAGTGTTCAGAGATAAATGTCTCCTTGTGAGGCTTAGCGGCTCCGCGCATCGCTGCCGGCATTTTAATAAAATATCCCGGCTAGTTATGTGGTGACATCCGGAGAGCCCCCCTCAAGGCCACAGGCTGGCGCACGCTGGGAGAGGGGGGCATCACATGATCAAGCACGGCTAATTACCAGCCATATATTCTGCTGCACCTGCTATCCTCCCTCTGGGCTCCAACACCAACACAAATCAGGAGATGATGGCAGGAGGAGAAAAAACACAACAACATATCAACAATGAACTTTTGAAATGAATAAATGGGAATGGTCCATTCGCCGAGCGAACTGGCGGGCGACTGTTAATACATCGTTTGGGTCTTTGCGTGGGGTCGAGTGAATTGCAAGGCAAAAGAGTACTGCCAATAAGGCTTCAAGAAATTACTCGCTGAGTATTTGGCACCCAAGCTATTCCATGAAGGTTGAAAATCAAGCCAGTGAAACAGTATAACCTTTAGATTCTTTGTCAGTTTGAAACTGCAGGCAGGTGCAAACTGATTACCTCGCCTTTGAAGTACAGCGATCTTTCGCCAAGCCTCTTCATGTTAAGGCAGGATAGGTCAGCTGCACCTCTGTCAAACTGTGACATCGTCAAATGAAAGCATGCAGGGATTGAGCTCAGAGGAAAATAATGTAAAAAGTGGCGAGAAAGAGCCCGGAGATTTCTCTTCCTATATCTTTCCTTTGATTAGAACTGATTCTCAAAGCAGATAAATTATTTGCTTTATTGCTACCTGTTATTCAGTCATCAGATTATTCCTTGTTTTGGTTTGTAACTTTGTTATTGAATCACGGCAAGCGCAGTTCAGCGGGAACTTCGGTGCACCTGAGCTGTGCTTTAAAAAAAATTCAAAGCAGTGTTTCTGTGTTACTGAAAGTTATCTCCTTCCCCTATCAGATCATTAATGCTAGTTCTGTTCTCAGATGTGTGCTTTCTGAGAGTTTTTTCTTTTCGTTTTAGCTGAGTCAAGTTTTTTCAGCACAGACCCCCTCATCTGCCCAGCCGGTAAGGATGTATTTCTTTTTGCTTAGTACTTTCCAAGAATAGTTTGTGTGCTGTAAGTGCATATCTCCTTTATCCCTTCAGAGTGCTTATTTGTGTGTAGTATTGCAGCTGGTTCTGAATCCCCACTGGCCTTGTGGAGACTGGCTCTCTGATGGTTGCTCTTTCACATGGGTCCACCTGTCCCAGGCATGTCTCTCTGGACTGAGAGTGGCAAATAATCAGCTTTTCTGAATTTATATTCTTAAGTTCTCCCTCTCCTTCCCGCTGTGTCTTCCCTACTTGTGCGGTAATGTCAACCTGATCCCATTTACCCCCAAAGTAGAGGATTGAGCAATTGTACGTCTTTCACAAAGCTGTTGCTGCAATTACTTGCACCTTGTGTATTCTACACCAACCCACATACACTCATTTTACTCCTGTGTAAGCCATTATCTCAGAGAATTGCATTCAGCCATTTTGTTTTCTAAGCTTTATATGAACGCAAAATCAATCTGTGAGGTCATTCGGTTACTGGCCCACCAACATTTGTCATTGTGTTTTCTGAGCAGTACGTGAGTATTCCAGACACTTCCCCAGCAGGAACGGCTTCAGTGTCTGAAAAGGAGTGAGTCGGTTGGGGCTGATTCTTTTAATTTGGTTTCAATTTGTCTCTACCTGATAGCAAACAAAGGAGCAACCAAGCTTTTTGCTGAAAGGGTATATAAACACCAAGAGATAGTAACAATTAAGTGTCAAGAGATTACGGCTGGTTTCCTCCTCAGATTCACACATGCAATCTTTAGGATTGCCTGCGCAGGGTCTGTAAAATTTCAGTCACCTTGGCCGGTGAACATTTTGGCAGTAGATACAGTTCAAAATAGTGTGAAACCAGCCATATTTAATGAAACTAGCAAAATAAAGATTCTTCCTTTCAGAGCAACTAAATAAAAAATGGTGGCTTCATCTGCTTTGACATTTCAATTAAACTGGTAGACATTCTTCTTTTTTTAAAGTAGGCAACCTTAGAAATGGTGGTTTCATCAACTTTGACATTTCAATTAAATGGGCGGCTAAATATGCATTTAACCTGAGAGGATAATGCTTGCCTCAAATGGGCACCCACACTACCAAGGCAGAAAAACAGGTAGATGTATTGAAATCTAAATGGAAATGAACTTTTCAGTCCTTGTGCACTATTGCTGGTTTTATGTAATGCCTGTGCTTATAATGTGAATATGGGCATGTGGATGCTATTTCTTAGCAGAAATCCGAAATTAGTGTAATGGGAAAATTTCTGCCAAAATCATACATTACAGTCACTACAGCACATTAAAAAGCAAAGAAAACACTTTTTTTTCAGCTCGTACCCGAAATCATACATGTTCTTCTCATTCCATATTTTTTGTGAATTTTTGCAATCTTTATGTACCGAATAATCAGACTTCGAACCTCTGAAATAAAACTAATTAGCACAAGTTCATGCCACCATTCCGTATATTTTAGCCAATCAAAATATACTTTGTGTGCCAATGTCCCAGATGTTGTGGCATGCTTGGACACCAGGAAATCAGCTGATCAATATAAAATGTGTGCAAATCAGTTTGATTATCACTTGTGCTGTCGCTTAATTTTTACGACAAATGATCAAAATTCAATTTAACCAATCGTTTCAAGAACCTGAGCGACAAAATCAGTCATGATGCAGCTGTGTGCGGCAATTGATTGCCTCGACAAAATGGGAAACTCGGACCTACCCGCAGGCATAAGCTTGCACAGGTTTCCCTTAGCAAAGCCTGACTTGTTACGACAGTGGTTGCACTGGTTGCAGAACATCGGATTCAACGAAGAGTCATCGGTCATGCAGTGGCCACCCCTTGCCGGATAGCACTAACAAACGTACAATGCAAAGCAAAAAGCGTTTGGTTCCGTTTGCATGCGCTTTTTGTCAGTTTCTCATTCGCCGCATGCATTCATTGTCAGACGAGGTCCATTCAATCCAGCAGAAAGTTTTGTGCATTCCGAGCTTTGAGCAGCAATGGAGAGGACTTTTGACACCGGATAATTTCATTTTGCAAAGTTTCAATCCCTCCGACGTCTGTTAACTCGATCCAGCTGGGAATGGTGACTGCATTATGTTCTGAACACTTTTTTCCCAGTTCTTCCAAGGAGCATGATCACACATAGTATGGAATTGAATTGCCCAGTAAATATCAAGATGATGCCATGCCATTGAAAGTCAGTCATCGGCAGGCTCACGAGCCCACGTACCTGTCAACTTTAGCAAGGCTGGAGAAACGACAGCATCAGTTACAGATACCGTAGAACAGGTAGGCTTTCCAAATTTAATGTGAGCTTATAATCTGTCATTGTTGGTGTACCGATTCACAAATTATTTATTGGACAAACTCTTGTTCACAGTGGCCATGTTTTGTTCATTTATAACCTCTGCATGCTCAAGAGGTCCAGTGTCCGGGAGACGTGGCAAGCTACCCCGATTCCGACAAATATGGCGCATTGCCAACAATGTATAAATCTGATCTTCTCAAGCTGATTTAGTTGTATAAAAAAAAAAAACAAAATCAAAATTACCCCATATATATTTGAATAATAGGGGCAGTGTACTTTTATTGGGTAAGCACTGAAAAGGTGTTTTCTTTGCCTTTAAGTGAGCAGAATTTCCCTGTTCATTAATTATTTTCTTTATCCTGTTTTTTTTTTTTTTTTTTGGTTAAACCATCCATGGTTCTGTCCCATCCTAGCTACTATAAGAACAGCTGGGCAATATTGGGCAATAGGGAACATGTCAAGTTCCAGTGAAGGCCTTGCCCTGGTCTCATGGTCCAACAGTAGCACCTCTGCTTACTCACATGTTTATGGACTGGTCTTCACTAGCACTGCACTACACTCTTATTGAAAGTGTGCTTCACTGCCTGGTACCTCGTAGTTTGAAGAAATATAAAGAAAATACTGCCATCGTAGAATGGCTCTGGAGTTTCACTTGAGGATTTTATGAAAAAAAAAAGCTTTTATCCCTTTTTTTGAAGACTCTCAACTACCTTGCTTTCCTTGCACTATGATCAGCCTCTAAACAGACAACTTAGCAATGTTTTTTTTCCCTTTCAAACTCCCCTCATGCAATCTTGATGTCTCATCATCATGTAAACATGCCAAGGACATTTCTGAAATATTGCACAATTCACCTTTCTGGAGACAGGGCTTAGCATTGTCCACTTTTTCTCAATCAAACTTCACATTCAAGGAGTGTGGACCCCAAGCAACCAGACCTTGGAGCAACTTGTATGTAGCATTTCAGGTTCAGACTAAGCCAATCAGTCATTATTGAATGTGTTCATTTATTATGCTACAGTTACGAATTAAAACCACACATTAACATTTTCATTGACTGACAGTTGTAGGCACAAAAAAGGTAAACAGCTTCAGCCATTGTAATCAACAAGTGCTAATGCACACCTTCACCACACTGTAATATACTGGTAATAGAGTGATTTCAAGTCCTTCACAGATCAATATTCCAGAATGACGCAGTCTAAAGTAGTACACATGGCTACGTCATCAAAGAGGTCCCACCCTGAGGGCGTAGCTCACAGATTTCTCCGATAAGACGAGGTGCTCTTGTGGTCTTTGACCATTTCTGGTTTAAAAGATAAAAGCACAGGATTTTGGGTCGGTGAACATTGCAACACCTGGTTTTTGATTTGAATTGCTAAATGTAGGCAGCATTTCTAGGCTATGCATGAAAGCTCATCCGTTTAGAACAACACAGGTGATGAATCAGCCGAGAAATGCAGCCCACCTCAGCTGCTGCCTTCAGGTTTGAGAATGACCAGCATGTAAACGCTGCAACAATTCACTCACTTGTCTTCCTTGGCTGGTTTATCTGACTGCTGATGGTGGCAGGAGGATGGCCTCTGAAATGAACAGAATCATCTTTATCATCATCTCAGAGCCAACATAATGGCTGGAAAGTCAATGGACTCCTCCTTGCAATATCCCAAAAAGTGCAAGCACGCTGCCAAATCAAGAGTTGTTAGGGCCAAAAAAGAAGGTTTGTTTGGATGGCTGAGCCAATAATCTGACCTGATTCCAACAGACCATGTTTTTCACTTGCTGAAGACAAGACTGCGGGAAAAACAGCTTGTTCAAGGTCTGGCAACACAACACGAGGGAACATACCGAGCATCTGGTGATCTCTACGGACTTCAGGCACTCATAAAATGCAAATGATATGCCACAAAGTGCATGGGAAGATCATTTTATATTATTTTCATTTATCAATCGCATAAAATGTGAAGGGGATAAGACTGTATAAAGTGAACAGTAATTTCTTCAGGGATTATTATGCGATATGATGTAAATATCTTCAAATTAAAGCTAGATTTCTGAAGTTTTTCTTATTAATTCAAATCCTATTTACTGGAGTAGTGAGCCAAAACAACTAAAGTTGTGCCTCTGTTTTAATACTGTACTTTTGAACAAAGCAGTTCAGACCCAACTACAATATTTTAAGGGTTTTTTTTCCCCCGCATCTACAGTGAAATCTTACCTTTCACTTGTGATGAATCCTCTGAAAATAGCATTTCTAAATCATAATTGAAGGGCAGAGAAACAGAGTGGTCTAACCCCAAAAAAATTAGAATTTGAGTTTGGATCATAATTTAACAGATGTTGATAATATCTATCAGTCCCAGAGCGGCCTAACCCAAGTCAATCATTCTTAACTGAAAACGAGGCCAGTGAGATTATACCACTTTTTGTGTTGAACCCATTGAGCCAGAGTGGCCCAATCCACATCTCTTCAGAATGTCTCAGTCAATCAGATAAATGGGCTTGAGGCACTATCACGTGACAATTAGTGGCCCAAATACATCGCCGTATCACATGGGGCAAGGAAAAAATAATCAGAATTATGCCTGCTCATTGTGCAGCTTTCAACTGTACATGCAGATGTGGACAGGTGTTTTTATTTTGGCATCGCTGGATGTGACATGCAATCATGTACAACGTACATAAGCGCTAAAGGATGTCTTGTTTTGAGTTAATATTTCAGTGGTCTTTGCAATCACTGAATAATTAGCCAACAACAAGCTGGGGTAATAGCGGTAGGAAGCAAATAGATTTGGGAAAGACAATGTTTTGTCAGCTTAGCATAACAAAATTGTCATTCGCATGATGAGTGGTGCTTCATGGAGAGGTAGCTAGCCAAAACTCTTCGGTATTTGATACAGATAGAAATCTTTCAGAGCCACTTCAGCAGTAATATAGTCCCATTAGTAACCTTGCAAAATTAAACTTCACAGTTTTACAATTTTTTTTTTTCAACAGAACTTTCTTATGCTTAAGGGGGCTTGTCAATATACTGAACACATTCAAATTTGAACAAGTCTGCATTCGTGTTCAACGAAAAAACGATGGCAGAGTGTTCAAAAAGGAACGAGTATGCGTTAATTTTGCATTCAAAAATGAACAAGCCTGCATTAATTTTTGACCGGACAGCATCCAAAAGGGAAACCAAACTCGGTTCTGGGGCCTCCCTGTGTATGCTGGTTTTTGCTCCACCTTGATTTGCAATCATAGGATTTTAAAAAGCTGTTAATTTGTCTTAATTAGGTACATTTTTGTTCAGAGCAGCAATTTATCCTCTCTTGACAAACGGTATCTTGACAGACACGCATAAAGTGAGGAATAAATTGCGAATCCACCTTGCAATATATGAGTAACAACTGCATATAAAGAGGGGAAAAAATATACCCAATCAAAGGAAAAAAATCAATGGGTTCCTAATTGCTGAAACAGTGGGTACATGGTTGCAAAAACAAACAATTTACTCGACAAGCAAAACCTGTTTTATGTTATGTTTTTGTGATTGAGTGCAAGCAAATTTTTTTGAAAGAACTCTAATGACCTGTCTTCAGCAACCTAATTTGGAGGTTACTGATTTTCTCTTTACCTGATTTGATCTGTTTAAAAATGTTATTATCTGAAATTGCTTGCCACACAATAACACACAATAACATATTTAAACAAAATGCACCAAAATTTGGACAAATTAACAGCTTGTTAAAGTCCTATGATGGCAATTATGGTTGGGACAAAAACAAGCATACACAGGGAGGCCCCAGGACTGAGTTTGGGAACGTCTACTTTACTACATTCCACACACAAGACCAGAGATAAATTGTGATTCAATGGTACCAGAGTACATTCAGTCAGCCAAAACATTCAAATGTTGCTGTGTGAATACTTTAATGGAATGAACATTGCTTCCGTGTGAATGAATGAATGAACTAACTAATTAATTAAGTAATTAATGAACTAATGAATTAATTAACTTCAAATTAATTAGAAGTGAACTACAGATGACCCCCGGTACTTTAAAATCAACTTCAATCATGTACTGGGGGGTAATTTGAAGTTAACTTCAGATTACCGAGGGGTATGGTGAATAGAGGCTAATCTGAAATTCGGACACCTGAAGTGCACGACGTAACCAAACAATCAGATGCTTAACACATCATGAGCCCTTGAACCCATGTGCTGTATAACTATAATCCAGATAATACAGTGATAATCTCTACCTTTGCAAAAGGACAAAGAAAATATTGCAGGTGTAAATGAAGCCATGCTAATTTCACAATAGTACTTGAGAAAGAGGGAACGGTGAGACTGTCATGTCACTGCTACAAGAAATATAGGCCAAGGCTTATGAAAAAATTGAAATGTTATAATAATTTACATTGAAATGTGAGGCTAGAGGGAGAAATATGCAAACTTTCTTGGCTTTGAATGTGGGCAGCAGTTTAACATGAAGTCGAATATAACAAGTCATTAAAATAATGAATGCTTACTTCAGTTGAATTGAATTGAATTTTGAGTTAAAAGTTTATTTTAAACATGGTAAAAACAGGAAAAAAAATAATAATAACAATAAAATAATAATGATAATAACAATAATAGTCATAGTAGTATTAGCAGTAATAATGCTAATACCAATACCACCACCACCAATGATAATAACAATAATGAACAAATAACACATTGCTAGCAAATTATCGGTAAACATGAATAAATCAAATGAGTTAGTTCATGTTCAGAAAGGAGTAGTTATAAACTTTTCTAGACCTACCCCTTTTTCGTTCATTAAACTGTGTACAATAATAAGTCACACTTTAAATTAAGTATTGCTCATAAAGGCTTTATACAGCATGTATAATGCCTTCATAAATGAGACATAATGTCTTCATAAATCATGCAGAAGCAAATGTCATGCTTTGTACAAGGTGAAATAATTAATCCTTATTCAGCATGCAATGCCAGACGAGAAAATGACAATGTCACTTAGCTGACAATGTCCCCCTTAATGACATTTAGCCTCTAGCTAACTGACATTGTCAGTTATATCACATTTGGCATCAGATCCTGAATAAGGATGTGTTATTTCACCCTTTACAAAGCATGACATTTGCTTATGTATGATTTATTAAGACATTATGTCTCATTTGTGAAGGCATTATGCATGCTGTATAAAGCCTTTATGAGCAATACTTCATCTAAAATGTGACCCAATATGCTTGTGCATCTCTAGCCTATCCACTCTCAATTGATTTTATAAATACATATACTGTATATATACACACACACACACACACACACACACACACACACACACATATTGTGGCGATCCTGCCCCAGTTACTTGTTTAACTACTAAAAAAAATAGCAGAGTTTCACAATTGGCTGCACCGGGTGGGGAGAGGGAGCCAATCAGGTCCGGGGCGGGGGGGTATAAGAGGGCTGAGTTGCCAGAGTAATGTGTGCTGTTATCAGTGTGTTTTTTAAAGCTGAAGAAACGGCCCTTTTAAGGGCCGAACAGCTAAAAAAACGAAGCCCACCCCGGGCGATGCGAGAACCGCTGATCCTGCCTCAGTCTCAGTCCTTCGGTAGCGAGACCGCTACAATATATATATATATATATATATATATATACACACACACATATGTATCCACATACACATTTACATACAAAAAACACAACACATTCAAACATAGTAGTATGTTAATAGCACGACAAGGTGAATGCAATCTAAAATACTCAATCCACCCAGGAAAAGAAAAAAAGAAGAGACAGATAAATGACCATATCACAGTTCCATTTCATAGCTGTTCAGTACTTGTTTTTAAAGAGTCTTTTAAATTTGGTTATTGATCCACGTTTTCATTTCATCACTTCATTGGTTCCATAAGTCAATCCCTTTGGTTGTGACGCAATGATATTTTGAATTTGTTCTTACTAATTGTTTTTTTAGCACTAGAATTCCCCTTAATTCATATTTGCATTCCCGCAATTGGAAGAACCTTTGTATATTGTTTGTTTGGTACATTTCGATGCAGTACTTTGTGCATGATTTGAGCTGTTCTGAAGTTCTGAATAATAGTTTTTCCAGGATTTTTGAGAATTGTGGAAAAAATGAAACTGGTCTGTAATTTGATAGAATATGTTTGTCTCCGTTCTTGTATATAGGTATGACTTTGGCCGTTTTCATTTTGTTTGGAAATACACCATATTGAAGGGACTGATTACAGATGTGGGTCAGAGGTTTTGCAATGTGTTCAATTATAGTTTTAACCGTATCCATATCTAAACCATCGCAGTCGGTGGACTGTTTCTTCTTCAGATTTTTAACTATGTCAATAAGTTCTTTTTCATCTGTACCCCTTACAAATAAGGATTCCAGAACGTATTTATCTTTGCTTTCCACGCACTTTATGCTACTAGTCTTTGCAATCCCTTTAGCCAAATCAGGTCCAACACTGACAAAAAAAGTTATTGAATTCATCAGCAACCAATGTCATATCACTGACAGCTGTTTTGGCTTTTGTTAGGAAGTAGGATGGGTAACCTACCTTTCTAGACCCTTTTTAAATAATACCATTTAGGATATTCCATGTATTTTTAATGTTGATTTTATTGTCTTCCAATAATTTACTGTAGTAGTCTTTTTTTGTTATTTCTCATGATTCATGAACAGAGTTAACCCTATAATGCCCAGAGACAGACATCATTATAGGAAAAATATGACCCAGTAATAATTTAAGTAAATAAATAAATTAAGTATTGAAGGGCAGTATTCAGATGCACTGTTCATCATTAGGTTTTGTAACAGCAAAATATACATTGCTGAACAGAACTTTTTCTAATTCCAGGAGTATCATATCTGATACAGCCAAAAATCAGCAACCTTCCAGAACTCAACACCCAAAATTTCAAATTATTTATATCCTCTACTATGTATACTAGCTATCCCTTAACATGTATAAAAATACATTTTTGTGTAATATTTACCTTGGAATGCCGAACTTCACTGCCAAAGTCCAAGGAAATTCATGAATTCCCATTCACATGGGAGCTTCTACCTTGAAGTGACTGACTAAGGGAGAGACTCCTGTAATCTCACTTCTTCCTTCCAGGTGGAAGTGAGCAGTAGTGGTTGTGTTGCATCTTACTAGGAGGGCATAGTCCTTCAAATTTGGTGTATAGTATATGATACAGGGGGCATTATAGGGTTAAGTTTATATGTATGCCGTTCAGTTTTAGATGAACGCATCAGGCCTTGGGCAGGCATCGGGCAATGACGTATCAGAAAATGAACAGAAGGGTGTTCATTATCGAACCCAGTGACCAGGTTTGCAGCCTCGAACACATCCAAAAATGAACAGGCTTCTGTTCAAAAATGAAAGAGTTAACTGTTCGGCATATTCACAAGCTCCCTGTACAGAAAATACTGTAGTTGGTCAATATTCAATGTATCTGATGGATTTTTTTACTCATGTTTTAACACACATGCTTTTTGCTTCTTCTGGTCTTCTCTTCATGTTTATTTCCTTTCTGTGGCTCACCACACATAATTAAACTCAATCCATTAAGGACAGAGATATTGGACTGCACTAACAGGTGGAGCTAATTCTAAGTGGTTTGGACCTTGGTTTCAAAACATCAGATTAAGAAATGTAGTTAGACAATATTATCAGATTGCTTGGTGAAGACCATGCAATTTGATTAAGAGTACATTTTCATACAAAGTTTAATTCTCTACAATTACAATCTTGTGTTTTATAACCAGACATTCTTATGCTTGGGTGTTTCTCCCATGAAATATACTTTCCTTCAAATTACTCATCTAGACACTGAGCTGCTTGTTTGTTATTGGTAATGCTGTCAGTTCAAGGAAGATGCCATGTGACAGAAAGATTGTGTTGCCCTTGAAATGTCTTTCATACGTCTCTTTGATTGTTTTTTTTTCTCGCCAGTCGCAGAGGGAGTTGAATAGATACTCCGAAAGGTGTGCCAATAAAATTCATATTTGGGGACATGTCTGTTTCCAAGATGGGCAGCTTTGGGTTTTATTTTAAGGTGTGATCAATCATCCTTTCAAGAGCCATTACTGGCAGTCTTCTCTCCCAGAGGAGTCTTGGAAGAAACATTTTCAACATCTTGTCTTACAGCCTCCTGCAAAGCATAGTGTGTGTCTGTCTGTGCAATTCTTTTGGCATTCTTCTTCTCCCCACCGGGAGACAATTCAATAGAAAACAATCAGTGACTGATACCATTTTCAACAGAAGTTTTGAGACCATCCGTGTGCAGATGAATCGGAAAGTCAATGTACAAGGCATCTGGTATTGATTCTTGGTTGAATTTAATGTGCTGCATTAGTCCATACAGAAGACCACAACCCTGAGAAAAAGATTGGCCTCAAACAAAGCGCCCTCAAAAAAATTTTTTTTTTGTTAGTTATGCAAGCTTACCTAACAGTTAATAAATATATGAATTTGTTAATTCTATGGGCAATGCGTGTAAACATCGTGGCAAAGACATCTTTGTCCCAATCCAGAGGGTCAAACGAAACCTACAGCACAGGGAAAATGAAACACTTGTAGCCTTTATCCCAAGACCACTAAATCACCCTCAACTGAGAAAGACATGTTTGAATGGTATGATAGAATGCAGCAGTCCATTGACCTAGTTTTCATCCAAATACAAGGCAAATTAATAATTAAAGTTACGATGGCAATGCCCTTAGGTTTTTTCCTCAGACTGTTCATTTGAATGGTTTTCAAAAAGTGTCATTCCTTTGGGGAAAAAAATTGTATTTTGTTAAACATAAAAAATACACTATCTAACCTCACTGCGCAAGAACATGACAATGAGCTTCACAACAGGACAAAATCACAATCTACTACTTTTTGTGTGCGAATAATATGTGAGTGTGTGTGTGCGTGTGTATATAGTTTGTTTTTCATTATGTGCTGTTCTACAGATTCAGGGTGAAAACATTTGTCCACTCTCTCAAATTAACCCCTTTCTGCAGATGTAGACGCCTGCGTCGATAGACATGCAAATTTAAGCACGCTGTTACTGTACTCGATCACTAGATGACACCCCTGGATCAATTATTGAATGTTCACAAGCAAGCAGACCTCGAACGTGGTTCTGAATATGGGGAAGTTCACTCCGCTCCCTGTTTTTCGAGAGCTGCATGAATTAAACTCCTCAGCTAAGCCTGATGTGCAAACTGGTCAGTATCCTTGCCCATAGTATCGATCCAGCAGTTCAAAAAAAACGATATCTTGACACAGAAAAAATCGTTATCCTTTGTAGCAACCAGTTTAGCCACAGTGAGCCAACAGTATTCCAATTAGTGTTTCAGAAAAATCAGTTTTCTGAGGCAAAAAAATTGACATGGTATTGATTCTCTCACATTCTACTGTCAATTACAGTTGTCACATACAAAAAAATTCGTTGTTCCCTACCGTGGATTTACGCGTAGATTCCTTCATTGACAAATCCAGCGCTTCCTTATATCCACCCGAGTACTGGCGTTGATAGCCAATCACTCAACCATACACTCAAGCTCTTCTGCGTAATTGTAGAGTTACACTTCCTGCCCTCGTGAAGTTTCCCTGGTAACAATGTGTTGATTGGCTCGTTTCTTATCCAATTCCCGAGTGTTTAAACATTTTAGAGTAAGTGAAACACATTGATTGGTCAAACACAGAGCATACAAACCTATGCGTATCAGCAGGCTCGGTTGTATCCTGTCTACATAATGCACATTACGCGGCTAAAATAGACGCGATTTATATAAAACAGGTTCGCAAAACTGGCCTTGAAGCAGAGGCGTTACCAGGATGCCAAGCTTGGGTGGGCATTTGTCCTCTTTGGGGGGGCAAAAAAAAGAACCTCTAAATCGCCATTAATTAAATAAATAGGGCCTATATATATATATATATAGGCTGGTCAGGCTGGTTTAAGCTGTGTTTCGGACAGTTTTAGCCACCTTCAACCACCTTCATCAAGCTATAGAGACCAGCTAATAACACAACTCAGACCATCTTAAACCAGCTTAGAATTCTAGCGGATAGAATTCTAAGCTGGTTTAAGATGGTCTGAGTTGTGTGATTAGCTGGTCATGGCTGGTCTCTATAGCTTGATGAAGGCAGTCAAAGCTGGTTAAGCTGGTATTTTCAGCTGGAGTCAGCTGGTGAAGGGCTGGTAGACCAGCTAAAACTGTCCAAAACACAGCTTAAACCAGCCTGACCAGCCTAGGCTGGTCAAAGCTGAAATTTTCAGCAGGATTCATTAAACCCATCGCGGGTGGAATGAAAGTGCGAAACATCAAAGGGCATGTGAAATGCTTCCGGAAAAAAACTTGACTGACATCAGTATTTTTCGGCTACACGCTGCATGGAGCCAAGTAAAGGACTACAGAATCGCCTCATATTAACCAATTGGGCAACTGTCAGAAAAACAAACCTGTTCCCATTTACTTTGCTTGATTAGCAATCAAATAGTGGATTCGTCGTCAAAGTTGAATGAGTAGAGTTGTTTAGACAGCATGTTTGATTAATGCATTTCAAAATTTAAATGGCCATAGAACAGCAGATTTGCATAAACGCGATTTTCATTGCCACGCGATTTCGTGCAACTGATCATTTATATCTCACATTCACGTTTCATCGGCTTTTGGGGAAGAGGAATATTTTTTCTCATAATTCAAACTGGCATTCTTTCAGTCTAACACCGTAGCCCAGTTAGGTTTGTCTGCATTTCACCATCACATCTTTATCGTTATAGGTTACTCAAATTGTTATTTAGACCAAGTAGGCTACACGGGAGCAGATTTAGGGAAGGGTGGATCACGTGCAATTTGCGAAATCTAAACTCAGGCTTCTTCCCGGCAGCTCTTTAAATCGTTTTAAGCCGCTTCTGGTGTGTATGTTTAAAGAAATTTCACGCGACTGCCTACACACCCCATGACTACAAGTGGTCTCGTCACAATTAAAAAAAATCCTTGTTCGACATCGCCACATCCCAATTCAGCGTCTAGGACAATATAAAAGGTAGAACCTTCTGAAAAGTGGATGAAACATGAATGTGAGATATAAATGACCAGTCGCAAGAAATGGCGTGGCAATGACATTGTGCTCATATGGCCATTTAAATTTCGAAATGCATCAAACATGCTGTCTTAAGAAACAGCTCTACTCATTCAACGAGGAGAGTAAATGAATCCACCATTTGATTACCAATCAAGCAAAGCAAACGGGAACACGTTTACTTTTCTTAGAGTTGCCTTCTGAAGTCGTTTACTTGGCTCCGTGCAGCACGTCGCCGAATAATACTTATGCCAAGTCAAGTTTTCTTCCCGAAGTGCTTATGATACAGAATTATTGTTGCAACAACCCCATTGAGTGACTAGCAACTCCAAACTAGCTGCTGGCGAGCTGCCTGGGCTGACTTGGTAGCCAACTCAGGTTATAACCACACGAGTCAACACAGATGACAAACTAGTACACAAATTATCTTAATGTCAAACAACAAGACTAACAAAATAAGCGGTGGAAGTGGCAACAAAAGAGATTTGGGCGAAGTTTTAATTCCCCGAGAGAAGCGCAGGGCTGGAGACGTAACCTCAGGCAGATGAGTGAAAACGGCAGAGAATGGGAGGGTCCCAGTAATTCGATAGTGCCCATTGGTTTCACAGCAGAATAGACTGGCAAAGGAATCCACCAATCATACATAGTGATAGATAAATGACGCATACGTAAAGCCCACTCTAAATGGCTGTCCATCTCCGGCTGTGAATCAGTTGGAAATCGCGTGTTTGCTGTCAAATTGGAGTGAATCAGTTTTTTATCTTGAGTTTTCATTGGGGGGGCAGAGCTTTTCTCAGGGTGGGCACTGCCCACCCCCTGCCCCCCCTTGGTAACGCCCCTGCCTTGAAGTGTTCAGTTACATTTACAGGATTTAAATGTGATAAGGATATGGTCAGTTGGAATTATTTCGAATGAAACCGGACCGGAGGGTTCTTGCTACTGGATCGGAGTCTGGAGGAGGGATTCATGAAAAAGGTCAGGCTGCTACTTTTTTTATTTGTTGTTTTTGTTTCGTTTTGGAATGTATACATACTCGACAAAGTCGAATGTCGAGGTTTTTTTCCTGGTTAAAACGCGAACTGCCTGTGCATTTGGATGGACCCCCTGGTACGTTCATTGCACGTTTCTTTTGAATCGGGAGAGGCAATGGAATGTTTGATATTCCCTGAAAGTGGAGTGTCTGTTCTGTTAAAATAAGGTATATTTCAGAATTCAGATATTACTGAGTTAGTGAGGTGTACTTGTTTCTTTTAGTGTTGAAATGGGTGCGTGAGCTTAGAAGAGGGGACTGGCAGCTTCCATTACAGGGTGAATGTTCTGACCGTTTAATGAGCAGTTTATTTAATGCGTGTTTGTGCTGGCTTTGAAGAAAAATGGCCAAAACTCTAAACTTTATTATGGAGAAAAGGCATGTTGTTTGTTTGGAGAGGTTACTGGTGACCACTGATATTCATCTGCACTGATATTGATAAATTCATACTAAACTCAACTAGAAAATCATTTGTTCATATTAAATTTCATGCCTTAAAACTTTATTTGTGTTAAATACATGATTTTTTTATGATTTGACAGTCCATGATTTTGAGACTTTGGGGAGACACTTGGGTAGCTGTATAATTTGGCTAATAGCATGTAGGTGATCTAGAATGTAATGTTGAAGATGAATTCTACTTGTGCTCAAGGAGTTTATGATACGAGAAATGTAAAGTTTTAAGCCCCAGCAGTTTTTCAATCCTCAGAATAATTTTTTTTGCAATTTCAATGGTGAATTCTCATGAAGATTTTTTATGTTTGCAGCTCATTTTCTCTACCAAAATCATGAAAATACACTGAAATACAATGTAATTCTAAATGCTGTAAGTGTCTATTCTGAATTGAGCGACATTTTTCCTCTTTATGAAGCTTGAATCTTGAATTATACAGCATTAAAGTGGGTAACCCATAAATAGCCAAATTTGGCTTCTGCAGAAAGGGGTTAAAGTGTGCCAACCTCTGCCAAATTCTCACTGAGAAAGAAACTCCAAGTTTCGAAAATGAGTTGGCTATTGGGTGAACATGAAAATGATGAGCACAGCAGATTATACTTAAAGGAATACACCAGAATCCCCCCCCCCCTCCATTATCATCAACATATCTTATTATAATACCAAAGTAGAACATGTCTTTGGTGGACTCTCCATACTTTTTGACATTTTTAGATTTCATCCAGGATTCTACAATGACAATTAATTAATTAAAAAAAAAGGAAATAACATTGCTGATGTTGCATTCCATATAATTACCACAATCAAAAAAAAAGTAAGCCACCTATTAAAGTCAATTAGCCGCTACATCCAGCAGATTAACCAACAGACCCAAGACAGCAAACTGTAACCAAAGCATTCTATTAGTGTACGGTGTCCCAAACCAAAGGGGGAACTACACGTTTCTGCCATCACTCATACACGAGGCAGACAGACGTGAGGAGAGACAGGAAGCGGGAAATCAATCACAGAGAAGTCAGAGGAGAAGAAAGGAAACACTTTTAAAACGCAAGGAGCCAAGAGATTTGCCCACCAGAAAACATCCTGCCGGTGCCATTCCCTCCCCTCAACTACTACACCATTGAGGACAGCTGCCGGCCTAACTCTCCTTGTCACATGCACATTAGTATGAACAAAAGTATGTGATTCCAGACCATAGGCATTGTCTTCCTTGCTGTCCATCTGAAATGGACATACTGTTAACATATCAAGAAAAAAAAGTAAAAACATTAATAATTGCCACAACTTGTGTGAATTCCCATTGTTTCTCCTCACATCCAGCAATTTGCTGGTCATTAAGATATACTCAGTCCATATGAAAACGCACCACTCACGAAATCTGGAATAGCTCCACGGATTGATATGTGAAGTATATACGTATGATGCATTTGAGATAATTAATGATTTAAGAAGACATGTAAACATCATTCAATTTCATTCACGATAATGTTAATGCGCGAGAGAGGTTTAACTGGTGTAGGGGTCAAACAGGAAAGTCTGTTGTGTTCCGTGGTCTGAGTGTCTGGTTAGTCATTTTTAGGTTTCTATTATTTTGGTATGTCAGTTTTTTAGTCCATGTCTTAGTGTTCACATTTCATTCCTCTCCCGTGTAGTCCAGTCCACGTTTTACCCATGTACTGTCTTTGCTTTCTCCCCGGTCGCGTCATTGTTTGTAGCAGTTTCTGTCTTAATTTATTGTGACTATTTCGGGTGATTTAATGGATTCTGGGTTTCATCCTTCCTTCGGTTCTCGTTTACTAGTTTCCCCTTGCTTTTCTATACATACTAACATTACTAACAGTTTGTTGTTTTCTAAAATTACTAACCAAACTAACCTTGTATATAATACTAATCTACTAACGAGCACCCGGGATTGTATAGCTGCACTTACTAATTGACTAATTATCTCTCAGCAGTCGCTCTGTTCTAGTCTCCGCCCCTCGCCTTACTGTTTACTGGCTTTGCTAAAGTTTCCTGCAAAATCTCTGCATTCTTATAATCTATTCTGGCTCTTTCTGTACACTTAGGAGTCTTTTTATCGAGTTTATTTATCCCATCTTTGGGATTGTCTTGTGATCCTTGTCTGTGTTAATGTTTATCTGTTTTCATGTAATTGGTTTCCCTCATGTTCCACCCCTTGTTTATTAGATTAACTTTCTACACCTGTGTCTGTGTGTGCCCCTGCCCTATATATCCGAGCTCTTTCTGCACGCGAGCAGATCTGACTTCAACCCCACTCCCACTGCCACTTGCACCCACTCCCTGTCCTGAGCACCAGCCGCCCTGCCTGTCCTGAGCCCCAGCGGCCCTGCCCGCCCTGAGCCCCAGCGGCCCTGCCCGCCCTGAGCCCCAGCGGCCCTGCCCGCCCTGAGCCCCAGCGTTCCTGCCCACCCTGAGCCCCAGCGTTCCTGCCTGCCCTTAGCCTTGTGTCCTGTCTGTCCCCCTCCTGATGTTCTCCCTTACCCTTTTCCTGGCCAGCTGTGCTACCCGAGTTAGCCATCTGCCAGCTGTGCCGACTGTCTTGTCTTGTGAGTACTCCCTAGCTTCCCGAGTCCCGGTTCCGCGTCTGTCCCTCGTTCTCGAGTCTGCCCCCCCGGAGTTCTGTTTCCGAGTCTGCCCCCTGGTGTTTGTTCCGAGTCTGCCCCCTGGTATTTGTTTAAGTTTTTGGATTTCTGAGTTCTCCTTTTTCAGTGCGAGGCACGGTGTTTTTGTTAGCCGGAGTGCCCCCTTTTCCCCCCTGGTTTATTTCTGTGCTTATTTTAATAAACATCTTTTTGGATCCCCGCTTCTGGCGTCTCACTCCCCTCTTGTGTCTCCCTCCTGTTTCCAGAGAGGTATTCCGAGTTTCCGAGTTCCCCTGTGTTTTTTCCCCCTCGTATCCTAAACAAAGTCAATAACGGGTGTGACCGCCATTTGCATTGACACATGCGGTGCATCGTCGTCGTATGGGGTTGATCAGTCTCTGTATAGTGTTCTGAGGGATAGCATTCCACTCCTCAACAAGGGCAACCTCAAGTTCTGGGATGCTGTCCATCAGGCGTCGACGTGAAAGACATCGTCCAATTTCATCCCATAAGTGCTCGATAGGGGAGAGGTCGGGTGACAGAGCTGGCCACTGAAGCACGGGGATGATCTGCTGTGCAAGGTACTGTATGGACACCCTTGAAGTGTGTGCCCTAGCGTTGTCCTGTTGGAACGTGTGGACATCGTGGTGTTGGTTGAAGAACGGCACAACATGGTTCTGCAGCACCTGGTCGCGGTAGTAGACGCCCCTTCCTCTGCAGATATGGAGAGGGGTTCTGCGACAGTAGCTTATTCCACCCCACACCATAATGCTGCCACCACCCCAACGGTCCGTTTGAACGACACAATCGGCGTTATAACGTTCACCACGTCTCCGCCAAACACGTATACGGCCATCTGTGTTCCTTAAGTGAAATCGTGACTCGTCAGAAAAGATGACACCGTGCCATTGTCGTAGTCGCCAATTCTGGTGCCTGTTTGCCCACTGTAGACGCTGGTTTCGTTGACGATCCGTCAATATGGGGCCAAAATAAGTACGTCGTGCACGCAGGCCTGCAGCTTGCAGACGGTTCCGTACGGTTTTGGGGTGAATGAATCCACGTAGTCCTTGGACTTGAGCAGCCGTTATTGTCGGTGGTAGTGATCAGTCTCGGACATGATCCCGTACGATCTGACGTGCCATTGTCACACGTTGTTGACCCGGTCGCGGACGGTCCCGAGTGCTCCCCGTCTGCAGAAACCTTTGATGGAGTCTTGCGATCGTTGTGTGTGCGTAGTGTAGTCGTCTGGCAATTTCCCTGGTGCTGGCGCCAATTTGAAGCATGCCTATGGCACGTCCCAATTCAGGGGCTGTAAGTCGCGGCATAGTGTCGACGTTTCACAAGTGTCAGTGAAGAAGTAAAATTTTATTTGGATTCAAATGCTTTTAAAGGCAATGCGTGCACAAATTCAGAGTGAAATTCATTTTTCCCGTGGTGTGCGTGCAAGATGTTGCGTTTTTGCGATAAATTGCCTAGCGATACAGTTAACTTAATTCTCGCATTTCTTGCTCCTGGCATGTCGGGTGACGTCACTGTAGTGTTGTTGTTGTATAAAAATTATATTGAAGTTCATTTGAAATTAAATATTGACTTTTTTCAAGTGGTGCGTTTTCATTTGTACTCAGCATATATTGTCATCTTTGATTGGTTAACCCCCCCCCCATTGCCCATTCCTGCTTGTTCCTGCAAATAACTAGCAACACCCGCAGACCCGCGTGGGAGTGAAATAAACCTGCAATGAGCACATTCAACTTATTTACACATAACTTTATTGGACTTATTTGTTTAAATTTCTTTGTATGTGTGGATTACTTGGGTTCTTACCGACATCTGGTGATTCATGTCAATAGCCCCATTAGAAATATATTTACTGAGAAAAATATTGAGGTGTTCAATATTTATTTTCCCTACTGTATCTTCAACATAGGATTTCAAGATGGTTGCTGTGGCGGCCATATTGTTTAAGCGATCACATACAAAATCAATAAGGTCCATCCCTGATGTAAAAACAACCCATCCACAAAATTTCAGAGATATCTGTTCATTACTTTTTGAGTTATCTTGTACACAAACAGACAAACCAACACCAGCAAAAACATAATCTCCTTGGCTGAGGTAATAAAGATGACTTAATCAGAACTAATAAATGACATTCCTGGAATAAATTGGGTTTTTTTCTGTGTTGTGTGTGTGTGTGTGTGTGTGTGTGTGTATGTGTGTATGTGTGCATGTGCGTGTGTGTGTGAGCGTGTGTGTGTGTGTGTATGTATTTAAATATAATCAACATACTTACTCTACAATTGAATTTAGTTAATGACTGAGCTTAATCAGCACTTGTGAAACTGGCCCTGAAGGAATTAGACCAATATTTTCTAGTTCTGCTTTACCACAGTCTTAGTGACATGGAAGAAAAATAGACTACAGAGTGCAAGATTGTTCTTTAGCAAATTAGCGCATCCATTGAGGACAGGGTCGCCAATAATTACTCCAAGAAGAGCAGTTTTATTGATCCCTTAGATATCCTTTAGCAAAGACATAGCTCCCTGTTCCCCCACTCATCTTCCTCTGCAGGAACTAATTGCGAAAGTTAATGAGCAGGAAAAGCAATGGGCCTCAATGACAATGGCTGTGCTACCACTCTCAACTTCAGCCAACAGACACGTCGATGAGTCAGGCAAAACATGCAGATTGAGTGATATGCAACAAATGTGGCACTCGGCTCCTGAGGGTTAAAACCTCCTTAAACTCTCTTGTAGCCCCCATCCAGCCGTCAGAAAAACAGGGAAAACACAGGCGGAGGCCAGTGGTGTTGGGGTCCCTGAAGAAGTGGGTGTACTCCATTTGGTAAATGGATAGAACACTAAGTATCAAGCAAGTTTACCCTACCATGTATTTCAATGGCTTTTCAACGATATGTGATTATACTTTAAGTTGATAGAAAAAGAGGGCATACTCCGTATGCCTCTGTATCCCAGCTACTACATCATTGCCATGGGAGTCGCATGGCATTTTAACGAATGGGTGAAAGTGTTAATCGTGTATATCTACACCAGCACATGCCATCCTCCTCTCCGGGATGACACTACTACATGTACCGACCAGGAACAGTGGTTTCTGTTTTCATGCTTTAGCTGCCTCATCATTTGTAATCATCCTCCTTCATTTGACATGCTTTTTCACCACAGCGTCAGCAGCAATGGATGCAATAATTGCATTGCACGACCAGGAGCTCCTAAGCCACCACATGCTGCATACACAAGATCAACACTAGTAACATGATGCAATGTTCCTATATGGAGCGAGAATACATTTGAGATACATTGAGAATATACATTTCAAAATGCTTTTTAAAATGCATTTCAAATAGTAAAAAAATGGATGCTTCATATACTTTAATTAACATATTTAAAATATATTATCAATTCATTTTAAATACATTTCTAATATATTTCCCCATAGGGATTAAAATTAATTTGATGTTTAATTAGAATATATTTCAAAATGCAATGTTAAATGTATTTCAAATAAGTAAATATTGACTACTTCATATGTTTTAATAAATGGTAAATGAACTGTATTTACATAGTGGTTTTCCAGTCACATGACACGAAGCCCTCTACAATTATGCCTCACATTCACCAAGATGGCAGAGGCTACCATCAGGGCACCAACCTACACATCAAGCGGTGTCTTGCTCACCCATACAGAAAGGAAATATAATTCAAATAAATTTATTTTGGCCACAATGCATGGTGTTACGGTCCCAATTTGTTATGATACATAAGACAGCAAGGGATGACAGACAAAACTCCAAAAATTTAACAGATTTAATTTAACCAAAGCACTGAACTAATTTACAATGTAATCTACTGACCAAGATTGACCAAAAAAAATAAAAATTTACAGTCCCTTTGAGGTGGGGTTGCTTGGTGACGTCCTGGGACAGGAAATTGCTCCAACACAGGCAAAAATCCACAAAAAACTTCACAGGTCTTGAAAAGAGTGACAGGTCTGGTCACATGTATCCTTCTCCTTGCAATGTCCTGTACTACTTTACTCTCTCAATTTCTCTCCTTATATACTCTTTTGCAGTCCCCTCCCACCTTTTAGACTTTTTTTTTCTGGGACTTTTCCATCTCAGACATGCCCCGGACATGCCCAAACCTAGCTCCAGACTGGGATTAACAAAAAAAAGTCAATACTGGCATCTAGTGGCTTCTTTCCACATTATACCTCCATTCCAAAAGTGAAAAATTTTGACTCATAAAGGCAAAATTTTTCTTTTCAATACAAAAATGGTTAAGTAGACACTTGTGTATAAATACATATAATACAAGATGCTAATAAACACATGAAACATACACAAACACGGGATAAGCAATCAGCAATTACATTGTCAGTACCCTTTTTAATTTCCAAGTCAAACTCCTGTAAAATCTGTAATGTGAATATAGGCCACTAGATGGCAGTATTTACCTTTTTTTTGTTAAGCTCAGACTGGAGTCGTGTTTAGACATGTCCTGGACATGTCTGGGGCAAGTCTCAGAAAAAAAAAAAAGAGGTCTAAATGTGGGTGGGGTCTGCAAAAGAGTATATAAGGAAAAGAATTGAGACAGTAAAGTAGTAGGAGAAATTGCCAGAAGAAGGATACGTGTGACCAGACCTGTCATTTCTGTTCAAGACCTATTAAGTTTCTTTTGAGCATTTTTCATCATCCAGGACATCACCAAGCCACCCCACAAAAAGGGACTGTAAATATTTCTGGTTTTTTTTTGTAATTCAATCTTGGTCTTAGTTGTTAGTTGTTTAGTCATTATTGTCTTTGTTAAAAATTAAATGTGTTTCAGTTGTCAAAACTGTGTCTGTCATCCCTTGCTGTTGCTGTTGCTGTTGCGTTGTAAATCTAATAACAAATTGGGGCCATAACAAATTGGGGGCTCAAGGTCCGGGATAGACCATTGTGTGAGTAATTTATTGAAAATCTAACATTCCAAATTGTGAAATTGTTTTTGTGAATTTTCCTAGATATATATTGACAACAGCAATGGATGATTTCTTGGCATCACCAACCGTAGGGGTTTTGAAGTCTTTTAAAAAGACAGAACTGCTAGAAATTTGCAGACAGTTGGAGCTGACAGAGGTAAAACCAGCCATGCGAAAAGCAAGACTGGCTAGAGAGATAGTTGAATATTACATTGATGAAAATGTGTTTGCACCAGGAGATCTGGAACAGTTTCCAGTGGAAAATCCAAATATAGAAATGGAACTTAAATTAAAAATGCTAGAGATTGAAAGGGAGGAAAGAGAAAAAGAAAGGGAGGAAAAAGAGAAAGAAAGGGAAGAAAGAGAAAAAGAAAGGGAGGAAAAAGAGAAACAAAGAGAATTTGAGAGGGAAGAAAAAGAAAAACAAAGGCAGTTTGAGTTAGAAAAATTAGCAAGAGAAGAAAAACAAAGAGAATTTGAGAAAGAGAAAGAGGAAAGAGCAGAAAGAGAGAGACAGAGACAGAGATATTTTGAATTAGAGAAATTGGATAGAGAAGAAAGACTCCAAATGGAGCAACTAAAAATTAAAATAGCAATGAAAAATAAATTTTGTGCTAGTCAGGAGGTAAAACTGGTGCCTCCATTTTCAGAAAAGGATGTTGACAACTATTTCCAGTGTTTTGAAAAGGTAGCAAAGAGTTGCCAGTGGCCAAAGGAACACTGGCCTCTGATGTTGCAAACTGTCCTCAAGGGTAAAGCTCAACAAGCCTATTCGGCTTTGTCTGCAGATGATTCCTCTGATTATGAGGTTGTCAAAAAGGTTATTTTGAGAGCTTATGAGTTGGTTCCAGAGGCTTACCGACAGAAATTCAGAGGTCTGAAGAAATCTGAAAATCAGACTTATGTTGAATTTGCTAATGAGAAGCAGGTTTGCTTTGAGCGCTGGTGTACTTCTATGGAGGTCAAGGATGATTTCAACTCACTAAAAGAGATGGTGTTAGTTGAAGAATTCAAGAACTGTGTTAAGGATGATGTTAAGACCTACCTTAATGAGAAGCAAGCACTGAACTTGCAATCAGCTGCCAAATTTGCAGATGAATATGTTCTCACTCATAAGTCCAAATTTCAGTCTAGCAGTAACAATAAATGGTCCCAATTTCAGAAAAAGGGTTATGGTGATACCCAAGATTCCTCACCCAAAGACAAAGACAAATCTGGTGATGGTGCTCAGAAATCCAGTAACAGGTCTGATCAAAGTGTGAAAGCTGACAGTGACAAAAGTGGTCTAGTTTGCAGTTATTGCAAGAAATCTGGTCATGTTACAACTAACTGTTGGTTCCTTAAAGCTAAGAAAGAAAAAGAAAAGGATACCAAACCAAATGCCTTTGTGAAAACAAGGTTAGAAACCCCTGTAGTAGATAACCAATCTGCTAAATTGCCTGCTTCTTGTGGGGCTAAAAAGCCTAATACAGCTGACTTTGTGAGGGAGGAATTTCTTCCATTTGTGTCAGAGGGATTTGTGGCTCTGAATGAGCATACTACTCCTGTCCCCATATATATCCTAAGGGATACCGGAGCTTCTCAGTCAATTTTGTTGATGGACTCCTTGGAGTTACGTGATGAGACCGCTTCAGGGGATTTCATACTTGTACAAGGTATTGAAGG
This sequence comes from Gymnothorax reevesii, assembly GCA_029721435.1. Lineage (NCBI taxonomy): Eukaryota > Metazoa > Chordata > Actinopteri > Anguilliformes > Muraenidae > Gymnothorax > Gymnothorax reevesii. Next base: position 116,958,361 of record CM056573.1, read on the forward strand.
GAGGACTGTATCTGTACCCCTGCGCTCTATATTCTTGAAGTCAGATTTAGTTACAGGACAGGTAAAGGTGGGACTTATGTCAAGTCTACCTATAAAGGGTGTTTCTCTGTTGCTAGGCAATGACCTGGCTGGGGGCAAAGTAGTTCCCCCTGTACATCTTACTTCACAGCCGAGCACTGAAGATGGGGATGAGGACCCATCTCTGTATCCTTCTTGCGCAGTGACTCGTGCTATGGCCAAGAAGGCTGAAGAAGAAGATGATGTGGTGCCGTCCAGTACATTGAATAGTCAAGACTCAGGTGGTTCGCCTCATGACTCTGATTGGCCTACTATGTTTTCTCCGTTTGAGGACTTATCAGATACTTTTATCAGTATTCTATTCAGCCAGCCGGATGGGTCTGGTGATTCTGATGTGTCTGGAGACTTGTCTCTGTCCAGAAAGCGGTTGATTGAGGAGCAAACTAATGATCCTGAAATTTGTGTACTAAAGAGGAGAGCTCTTCCTGATAAAGAAATAGACGCAGTTCCAGTTGGGTATTATCTCAAGGATGGTGTGTTGATGCGGAAGTGGCGCCCTCCTGATATCCCTGCCAATGCAGATTGGGCAGTGGTCAGGCAAATTGTTGTTCCGAAGGTCTATAGGAATGAGATCTTAACAATGGCTCATAGTTTACCTTTAGGAGGTCATCTTGGTGTTAACAAGACTGTTGATAAGATCATGAAACACTTCTTTTGGCCTGGGCTTCGGAAAGACGTTTCCAACTTTTGCAAAACCTGTCACACTTGTCAGGTAGTTGGAAAACACCAGTTAGACCCACCTGTAGCTCCATTGCAGCCTATCCCAGCATTTGGGGAGCCATTCTCTCGGGTCATTGTTGATTGTGTTGGTCCATTACCCAAGACTAGATCTGGAAATCAGTACTTGTTGACAATCATGTGTGCATCTACCAGATTCCCCGAAGCCATACCTCTACGTAACATCAAGGCAACTGCAATCTCGAAGGCTTTGATAAAGTTCTTCACGTTGTTTGGCCTTCCCAGGGAAATTCAGTCAGACCAAGGTAGCAATTTCACTTCAGGATTGTTTCAGCAGGTTGTGTATGAACTAGGTGCAAAGCAGATTCTTTCTAGTGCCTATCATCCAGAAAGTCAGGGTGCCTTAGAGCGGTTTCATTCCACTCAAGACAATGATGAGGACTTATTGTTATGACCATGAGAAAGACTGGGATGAAGGGGTTCATTTGCTGTTGTTTGCAGCTAGAGAAGCAGTGCAGGAGTCTACTGGATTCAGTCCATTTGAGCTAGTGTTTGGTCATGAAGTGAGAGGACCTTTGCTATTATTGAGTGAACAATGGCAAGAGAAAGAGCCGCATATCAGTCTGTTAGACTATGTTAGCAAGTTCAAGGAAAGATTGCGTGCAGCTTGTGACCTTGCCAAAGAGAACTTGAAATCAAGTCAGGGAAAAATGAAAACTTGGTATGATCATAAGGCTAGAAGCCGTGAGTTTAAACCAGGAGAAAAGGTCCTTGTGTTGTTTCCCTTGCAGTCCAATCCATTGCAGGCTAGATTTCATGGTCCTTATGAAATTCTGACAAAACTCAATGATCTCAATTACATTGTGAAGACTCCAGATAGGAGAAAACCAAAACAATTGTGTCATATTAACATGCTAAAGCCTTATCATGACAGAAATGCTAGGGTTGCAGCTGTCACTTCAGATTCTCCAATGGTCGAAACGTGTGAAGATGAGGGGGAGTTTCAAGATTATGAACCAAGAATTAAAGCTGAAGTTCTTTCATGTAAATTGTCAAACACTGAAGTGTTGCAAAATCTTGATGTAAAACTCCAGCACTTAGAACCCTCACAGAGAGATCAGTTTGAAAGGTTGATCAAGAAATATGAGGATTTGTTTCCTGATGTTCCAAAGAGAGTTACTATAGCCTCTCATGATGTAGATGTTGGTGATGCCAAACCAATAAAACAGCATCCATACCGGATGAATCCTGGATAGAGAAAGATTGCTGAGAAAGAGGTTGAGTACATGTTAAAACATGATATTATCAGACCCTCCAACTCCGATTGGAGTTCACCCTGTGTGCTAGTTCCAAAACCTGATGGAAGTACTAGATTCTGTACAGATTATCGCAAAGTCAATGCTGTAACTAGAACTGATGTGTTTCCAATACCTAGGATTGATGATTGTATTGATAGTGTAGGGCAAGCAAAGTTTCTGACCAAGATTGATTTATTGAAGGGTTATTGGTGTGTGCCTTTAACTGAGAGGGCCAAGAGCATCTCTGCTTTTGCCACACCATCTGGATTGTACCAGTATGAAGTCCTACCCTTTGGCATGAAAAATGCCCCAGCCACGTTCCAAAGGATGATACAGTCTACAATCGCCGGATTGCCACACACGGGTGCGTACATCGATGACCTGATCACACGGAGTGACTCCTGGGAAGAACATCTAAAAGATGTAGAGACGTTGTTCCAGCGCCTGACCCAGGCTAACCTGACTGTTAACCTGAGCAAGAGTGACTTTGGTTGTGCTACTGTCACCTATCTTGGCTACGTCATAGGCCAGGGTAAGGTGGCACCCATAAATGCTAAAGTCCAAGCCATCATGGACTTTCCAGTTCCTGACAACAAAAAAGCTTTGCGCCGCTTCCTTGGAATGATCGGGTACTACCGCAAGTTCTGCAAGAACTTTGCTGAGATTGCTCTCAGTCTAACTAACCAACTGAAGAAAGGCGTAAAGTTCACCTGGGATGATGCATGCCAGAGAGCCTTCGATCACCTGAAGTCTCTGCTGTGTCACTTCCCTGTGCTCAAATCTCCTGACTTCAACAAACCGTTCTCCATCGCGGTCGATGCTAGCGACCAAGCTTGTGGATCTGTGCTCCTACAGAGAAGTGACTCGGATGACATTGAGCATCCCGTGGCATACTTCTCCAGGAAGTTCAATCGCCACCAAAGGAACTATTCCACAATAGAGAAGGAACTGTTGGCTCTGGTCCTTTCTTTACAACACTTTGAGGTTTATGTTTGTACAGGACAAAAGCCAATGATTGTGTACACTGACCACAATCCGTTAATGTTTTTGAGTAAGATGAAAAACAAGAATCGGAGATTGTTGAATTGGAGTTTGATTTTACAGGAGTTTGACTTGGAAATTAAGCATGTGAAGGGTACAGACAATGTAATTGCTGATTGCTTATCCCGTGTTTGAATGTGTATGATATGTATATATCGACAAGTGTTCACTTTACCATTTTGTATTGAAAAGAAAAATTTTGCCTTTATGAGTCAAAATTTTTCCCTTTTGGAATGGAGGTGTAATGTGAATATAGGCCACTAGATGGCAGTATTTACCTTTTTTTTGTTAAGCTCAGACTGGAGTCGTGTTTAGACATGTCCTGGACATGTCTGGGGCAAGTCTCAGAAAAAAAAAAAAAGAGGTCTAAATGTGGGTGGGGTCTGCAAAAGAGTATATAAGGAAAAGAATTGAGACAGTAAAGTAGTAGGAGAAATTGCCAGAAGAAGGATACGTGTGACCAGACCTGTCATTTCTGTTCAAGACCTATTAAGTTTCTTTTGAGCATTTTTCATCATCCAGGACATCACCAAGCCACCCCACAAAAAGGGACTGTAAATATTTCTGGTTTTTTTTTGTAATTCAATCTTGGTCTTAGTTGTTAGTTGTTTAGTCATTATTGTCTTTGTTAAAAATTAAATGTGTTTCAGTTGTCAAAACTGTGTCTGTCATCCCTTGCTGTTGCTGTTGCTGTTGCGTTGTAAATCTAATAACAAATTGGGGCCATAACAAATCAAACTCTAATTCAACAATCGTCGATTCTTGTTTTTCATCTTACTCAAAAACATTAACGGATTGTGGTCAGTGTACACAATCATTGGCTTTTGCCCTGTACAAACATAAACAAACCTCAAAGTGTTGTAAAGATAGAACCAGAGCCAACAGCTCCTTCTCTATTGTGGAATAGTTCCTTTGGTGGCGATTAAACTTCCTGGAGAAGTATGCCACGGGATGCTCAATGTCATCAGAGTCACTTCTCTGTAAGAGCACAGACCCACAAGCTTGGTCGCTAGCATCTACCACGATGGAGAACGGTTTGTTGAAGTCAGGAGATTTGAGCACGGAGAAGTGACACAGCAGAGACTTCAGGGGATCGAAGGCTGTTTGGCATGCTTCATCCCAAGTAAACTTTACGCCTTTCTTCAGTTAGTTTGTGAGACTGAGAGCAATCTCAGCAAAGTTCTTGCAGAACTTGCGGTAGTACCCGATCATTCCAAGGAAGCGGCGCAAAGCTTTTTTGTTGTCAGGAACTGGAAAATCCATGATGGCTTGGATTTAAGCATTTATGGGTGCTACCTTACCCTGGCTTATGATGTAGCCAAGATATGTGACAGTAGCACAACCAAAGTCACTCTTCTGCAGGTTAACAGTCAGGTTGGCCTGGGTCAGGCGCTGGAACGTCTCTACATCTTTCAGATATTCTTCCCAGGAGTCACTCCATGTGATCAGGTCATCGATGTACGCACCCGTGTGTGGCAAATTCGGCGATTATAGACTGTATCATCCTATCGTGGCTGGGGCATTTTTCATGCCAAAGGGTAGGACTTCATACTGGCATAACCCAGATGTTGGGGCAAAAGCAGAAATGCTCTTGACCCTCTCAGTTAAAGGCACACACCAATAACCCTTCAATAAATCAATCTTGGTCAGAAACTTTGCTTGCCCTACTCTATCGATAAAATCATCAATCCTAGGTATTGGAAACACATCAGTTCTAGTTACAGCATTTACTTTGCGATAACCTGAACAGACTCTAATACTTCCATCAGGTTTTGGAACTAGCACACAGGGTGAACTCCAATCTGAGTTAGAGGGTCTGATGATATCATGTTCTAACATGTACTCAACCTCTTTCTCAGCAATCTTTCTCTTTTCAGGATTCATCCGATACGGATGCTGTTTTATTGGTCTGGCATCACCAACATCTACATCATGAGAGGCTATAAAAACTCTCTTTGGAATATCAGGAAATAGATCTTTATATTTCTTGATCAACCTCTCAAACTGATCTTTCTGTCACAGCTCTTAGTGCTGGAGTTTTACATCAGATTTTGCAACACTTCAGAATTTGACAATTTACATGAAAGAACTTCAGCTTTAATTCTAAGTTCATCATCTTGAAACTCCCCCTCATCTTCTCAAGTCTCAGCCATAGGAGGATCTGAAGTGACACCTGCAACCCTAGCATTCCTATCATGATAAGGCTTCAGCATGTTAATGTGACACAATTGTTTTGGTTTTCTCCTATCTGGAGTCTTCACAATGTAATTGAGATCATAGAGTTTTGTTAGGATTTCATAAGGACCATGAAATCTAGCCTGCAATGGATAGGACTGCAAGGGAAACAACCCAAGTACCTTGTCTCCTAGTCTAAACTCACGGCTTCTAGCTTTATGATCATACCAAGTTTTCATTTTTCCCTGACTTGATTTCAAGTTCTCTTTGGCTAGGTCACAAGCTGCATGCAGTCTTTCCGTGAACTTGCTAACATAGTCTAACAGACGGATACATGGCTCTTTCTCTTGTTATTGCTCACTCAACAATAGCAAAGGTCCTCTCACTTCATGGCCAAACACTAGCTCAAATGGACTGAATCCAGTAGACTCCTGCAGTGCTTCTCTTGCCGCAAACAACAGCAAATGAAAACCTTCATCCCAGTCTTTCTCATGGTTTTAACAATAATTCCTCATCATGGTCTTGAGAGTGGAATGAAACCGCTCTAAGGCACCCTGACTCTCTGGATGATAGGCACTGGAAAGAATCTGCTTCGCACCTAGTTTTTACACGACCTGCTGAAACAATCTGTAAGTGAAATTTCTACCTTAGTCTGACTGAATTTCCCTGGGAAGGCCAAACAACGTAAAGAACTTTATCAAAGCCTTCGAGATTGCAGTTGCCTCAATGTTGCGTAGAGGTATGGCTTCAGGGAATCTGGTAGATGCACACATGATTGTCAACAAGTACTGATTTCCAGATCTAGTCTTGGGTAATGGACCAACACAATCGACAATGACCTTAGAGAACGGCTCCCCAAATGCTGGGATAGGCTGCAATGGAGCTACAGGTGGGTCTAACTGGTGTTTTCCAACTACCTGAAAAGTGTGGCTGGTTTTTCAAAAGTTGGAAACATCTTTCCCAAGTCTAGGCCAGAAGAAGTGTTTCATGATCTTATTAACAGTCTTGTTAACACCAAGATGACCTCCTAAAGGTAAACTATGAGCCATTGTTAAGATCTTTCCCAAGTCCAGGCCAGAAGAAGTGTTTCATGATCTTATTAACAGTCTTGTTTACACTAAGATGACCTCCTAAAGGTAAACTATGAGCCATTGTTAAGATCTCATTCCTGTAGACCTTCGGAACAACAATTTGCTTGACTACTGCCCAATCTGCATTGGCAGGGATATCAGGAGGGCGCCACTTCCGCATCAACACACCATCCTTGAGATAATACCCAACTGGAACTGCATCTATTTCTTTATCAGGAAGGGCTCTCCTCTTTAATTCACAAATTTCAGGATCATTAGTTTGCTCCTGAATCAACCTCTTTCTGGACAGAGACAAGTCTCCAGACACATCAGAATCACCAGACCCATCTGGCAGGCTGAACAAAGAACTGATAAACGTGTCTGATAAGTCTTCAAATGGAGAAACTATATTAGGCCAAACAAAGTCATGAGGCGAACCACCTGAGTCCTGACTATTCAATGTGCTGGAGGGCACCAGATCATCTTCTTCTTGAGCCTTCTTGGCTTTAGCACAGGTCACTGCACAGGAAGGATACAGAGATGGGTCTTCATCGCCATCTTCAGTGCTCGGCTGTGAAGTAAGATGAAGAGGGGGAACTACATTGCCCTCAGCCAGCTCATTGCTGAGCAACAGAGAAACACCCTTGATAAGTAGACTTGACATAAGTCCCACCTTTACCTGTCCTGTAACTAAATCTGACTTCAAGAATACAGAGCGCAGAGGTACAGATACAGTCCTCCCTTCAATACCTTGTACAAGTATAAAATCCCCAGAAGCGGTCTCATCACGTAACTCCAAGGAGTCCATCAACAAAAGTGACTGAGAAGCTTCGGTATCCATTAGGATATACATGGGGACAGGAAGAGAATGCTCATTCAGAGCCACAAATCCCTCTGACAAAAATGGAAGAAATTCCTACCTCACAAAGTCAGCAGTATCAGGCTTCTTGGCCCCAAAAGGTAATTTAGCAGATCGGTCATCTACTACAGGGGTTTCTAACTTTGTTTTCACAAAGGCATTTGGTTTGGTATCCTTTTCTTTTTCTTCCTTAGCTTTTAGGAACCAACAGTTAGTTGTAACATGACCATATTTCTTGCAATAATTGCAAACTAGACCACTTTTGTCACTGTCAGCTTTCACACTTTGATCAGACCTGTGACTGGATTTCTGAGTACTATCACCAGATTTGTCTTCGTCTTTGGGTGAGGAATCTTGGGTATCACCTTTACCTTTGTTCTGAAATTTGAACCATCTATTGTTACTGCTAGACTGAAATTTGGACTTATGTGTGAGAACATATTCATCTGCAAATTTGGCAGCTGATTGCAAATTCAGTGCTTGCTTCTCATTAAGTAGGTATTAATAGCATCCTTAACACAGTTCTCAAATTTTTTAACTTACACCATCTCTTTTAGTGAGTTGAAATCGTCCTTGACCTCCATAGAAGTACACCAGCGCTCAAAGCAAACCTTCTTCTCATTAGCAAATTCCACATAAGTCTGACTGTCAGAAAGCCTCTGGAACCAACTCATAAGCTATCAAAATAACCTTTTTGACAACCTCATAATCAGAGGAAGCCGAATCGGCTTGTTGAGCTTTACCTTTGAGGACAGTTTGCAACATCAGAGGCCAATGTTCCCTTAGCCACTGGCAACTCTTAGCTACCTTTTCAAAGCACTGGAAATCGTAATCAACGTCCTTCTCCAAGAATGGAGGCACCAGTTTTACCTCCTGGCTAGCACAAAATTTATTTTCAGCGTCCATTTTTATTTTTAGTTGCTCCATTTGGAGCCTTTCTTCTCTCTTCTTCTCTTCTCGAATTTCTGTAAATCTAAATCTCTCTGTCTTAATAATTTTTCTAACTCAAATTCTCTTTGTTTTTCTTTTTCCTCCCTTTCATTTTTCTAACTCAAACTGCCTTTCTTTCTCTCTTTCTTCCGTTTCAATCTCTAGCATTATTGATTTAAGTTCCATTTCTACGTTTGGATTTTCCACTGCAAACTGTTCCAGATCTCCTGGTGCAAACACATTTTCATCAATGTATCATTCAACAATCTCTCTAGCCAGTTTTGCTTTTCGCATGGCAGGTTGTACCTCTGTCAGCTCTGACTGTCTGCATATTTCTAGCAGTTCTGTCTTTTTAAAATTGTCTTTTTAAAATCAATTGCTGTTGATCTGTCTATATATATAGGAAAATTCAAAAAACATTTCACAATTTGAAATGTTAGATTTTCAGTAAATGACTCACACAATGGTCTATCCCGACAAGCCCCCAATTTGTTATGACACATAAGACAGCTAGGGATGACAGACAAAACTCCAAAACTTAAACAGATTTAATTTAACCTAAGCACTGAACTAATCTACAATCTAATCTACTGACCAAGATTGACAAAAAAAAAAAAGATATTTACAGTCCTTTTGAAATGGGGTTGCTTGGTGATGTCCTGGGACAGGAAAATGCTCCAACACAGGCAAAAATCCGCAAAAAACTCCACAGGTCTCGAAAAAAGTGACAGGTCTGGTCTAATGTATCCTTCTCCTTGCAATTTCTCCCACTACTTTACTCTCTTAATTTCTCTTCTTATATACCCTTTTGCAGCCCCCTCCCACATTTAGACTTTTCTTTATCTGGGACTTTCCCCTCTCAGACATGCCCAGGACATGCCCAAACCTAGCTCCAGACTGGGCTTAACAAAAAAAGTCAATACTGCCATCTAATGGCTTCTTTCCACATTACAATGGAATCTCAATAATACTTTTGAGGATGTGTTTAAAGCCATGCAAAAGTGTAATTTTGTCTCGAAAAATGCATTCCAAACAAAAAAGCTGTAACCCAAATTGCATTTTATAAAAAAATATGCCTGTGAAATTTTTAATAGTGATGACTAATGCAAAAATGACTAATGCATGTCACAAAAGTAACACATGTATACACAAATGCACTTCAACTTCAATCCACCCGGGCAACATGGATAGATTTGGCAAATCAAGACAACATTGAATGTTTGATTTCAGTTTAATCAGCACTTCAAGAAATGCATACTGATGGGTCAGTGCATAATATCACTGACATAGGTGCAACCAACATAAAATAATGCAAACACCAGAGTACTATATGATCGATTATTAATTGCTAAATGCAACGTCTCATTTTGATGTATAATTCTACAAACAGCATGCCTGAATATAAAAGACCCCAATTCATTACACTTCTGCTTACATGGGGATAAAGATGTTAGGCTTAAATGTCACACTACTGACACCTTAACAGTTTCTATTTCAAACTCTGAAAGTATGGAACAAGTATTAGACAGAAATATATGGGAAAATATATTAGAAATGTACTGATTAATATATTAAAAATACATATAAATAAAATATATGCAGTGGTATTTTTTTTTACATATTTGCATTATAAAATGCACTTTGATGTGTGTATTCTAAATGTATCTCAAATGAATTTTATTTCCGTTTGGAATGTGACAAAAAAGCGCTATACAAATACAGTCCAGTTATTATAATATATGAAAAAGTCAGTTTTAACATACTTGAAACGCATTTCACAATGCATATTGAAATATAGCTATTCTAAATATGTCACTACTATATTTTCATCCCAGTGGGAGAATATATTGGGAATGTATTTCAAATGAATTGATATTTAAAATATATTTATTCCAATATATAAAGCGGCCATTTTTACATTTTTAAAATTCATTTTGAAATGTATATTCTAAATGTATCTCAAATGTCTTCTTCCCGTATGGGTATGCAGGAGTTAAGAGTGAGGTAAAAAGGAATCTGTTCCCACAAAAAAAAACCTGTATTCCTTTATCGTTTCATGATGTACTGAAACCACCAAAAAATAAGGGAACAAAAACGAAATAATGTACAATGCAAAAGAATGAAAAAGAGAATAGTTGTTCAAGTTTGTCGAGCAAAAATGATCTGTTCTAAGTTTAGGCTGGCCACTTAGATCAGATTCATCCATTATTACAGAATGACATGCAATTGACTTGGACCATGAGCCTGCTCAGGTGATGACCTGCGACAATCTGGGCAAGCATGACAGTCCCTGAAACTCCTCAGCAGTGGCTGATATTTAGGTCATTTAATTTTATGAACTTATGAACAGATGCCGCTTACGAATAATGTTATTTATGAAGGCGGAGGCTGGGGAGGTGGGGTAGATAGATGCAGATCTGTAGTAGGCCAGAGTAAGAGTGGTCAGAGTGTACAGAACTACAGAAATGAATTAACGTTGCGTTGGTCATTTACGCTCGCTAATTCGGTGGGAGATGCTGAAGTTAAGAATGATTGGAGAGAAAGGGGTTTATTGGTAAACCCAACTTCTATATCTGCCTTAACTAATGCTAAAGCTCCATTCATACTGTCAATACAATATGTCTTATTGGAAATCAATTGCCATAGAGGATCGTGTTATTTATTTATGGATTTCAGAGCTGGAGTTTCTGGAACAAATATAGTTTCCAAAACTCCGATACCCCACTGCACAATGTTCAGAAGATAACAAAGAAAAAAAACAAAAACTTTTTTTCCGCTAATAAAGGAAAAACAAAGAAACTTCCTTTCACAGATAATACGATTGTGGATGAGGCATAGCCTACTTCTAATTAATTATGTGAGGGAAGCCTGAACAGTCAAGGGATAAAAGAAATGCTTCCTCTCCACACCTCGCTTATCACGGTGAGACATTTGTAAACGCCACTTGTGGTGGTTAAAACACAGCCAACCCCTCAGCTTTAGAGGAAAATTCAAACAGATGCTTACCTGGCTCAGAGACTTTAGACTCTTCGGCCAGCCCGAACATACGTGAATATAGTCTTGCGGAAGCTTGGTGGGGCAAGATTTAGAGATGCAGGTGCACACTTTCTAAGGGATATTCAATCACAATCCAAAGGGAAAATAGCAAACCACTAACATTTTTGGGTTTTTATTAGAAATGATAAATTATGATGAACTAATCCGAGGCTTTGAAGCACAATCCTCATATATACATATAGTATTTAAGGGGGATAATGATACCAGTTTTCGCGCAAAATCTCAGATATCTCATAATATTAACATAACTTTGTCTTGGAAATTACTGCAAGTTACCATTACTGTATGATTTATGCACTCATATATTCAATTTTTGGCCCTGAAAAACATAATTTATTCATGGGCCTGTAAATGATGGTCTGTGTGGTAAGAGAATGATTTTTTCAAACTTCATATAACTCAGCAAGGAGTTTCCCTCCTTTGCGATTCTGTCCCCAAGATAAAACCCAAGTCCTCATTTGCAGATACCTGATTTCCATCCAAGTTGTTGCTTCCGTCACGATTTAAATAATCCAAAAAACATGTTTTTTATTCAGGGGGTTATTCAGTAATTATTCAAAGGATTGGCTGGGGTGTAAAATCAACACATCACATTATGTTGATGCCGGAAGCTTAAAAAACTGCTCACTGCCCCTCATCACTTATGCTGTCATTTTCCAGAAGCTTTAATTATAAAACCTTTTTTTATTGCTTAATAAATGTCCCTGAAGTATATGCCCTTAAGTGATTAAGCAGCTCTGGATTTTTCTACTCTACTATGGGCATTATAAATAATGAACACATAAATGGTCTGCCTAGTAAAATGGCAACAGAGATTGCAGATACAGTGAAAACCATAATTCACTGCCCAGTGACACATTTTTTGTTATTTTGGTTTTAGTAACTAAGTCAATCACAGGACATGCATCCAATTGAATATTGAATAACATGCTTATTGAATAATGTGCATTTTACAAGCTGAAAAGGATACTGAATCCATAAAGTCCCTGACACAGATGGAAAGTTAAGATGGCTTAACTGACTTGTGATGGCTTGTACAGACCTAGCTGAAAATCACCAGTTGCTGGGAAGACCCCCATATGTCTGTATGTCACAGACTTCAGACAGTAATTGACTGCAAAGGATCAAAAGCTAAAAACAAGTGCTTAACTTGACAAAATAAATTTGACCTTGACCGTGAAATTGACCGTGAAATTTCAATGATTTCTATCACCAAAATGATCAGATAGAGCTTACAGTGGGGTGTAAAAATTTGGACACCCCTGGGTTTAAATGTCTATTACAATTAATGTCCGAGTGATGGAAAGCAAACCTGGACAGTAAATGTTTAAAAGTTAAACATGACACATTTCATCACATTTTAAAGCAAGAATAATGATTTGTACCTTTTTATAGTTTTAAAATAATTAAACAAGGAAAAAAGCCTTGTGCAAAAGTTTGGAAACCCTATCAGCTAGTACTTTGTAAATCCTCCTCGGGCAGCAATAACAGCTTGCAAATGCTTCCTGAAGCCAGCTAAGAGTCTTTCAATTCTTGGCTTTGGAATTTTTCTCCACTCTTCCTGACAGAACACCTCTAGCTCAGAAGTATTCTTCGGCCTTCTTGCATGCACTGCATGTTTGAGGTCTGGGGACTGTGATGGCCATTCCAAAACCTTCATCCATCTTTCCTGGAGGTGCTTTATGATGATGGATTTTGATGGGATGCTTCGAGTCATTGTCTTGCTGAAATACCCAACGTCTCTTCAACTTAAATTTCTGAACTGAGCTTTGAATATTAGCGTCTAGAATGTCTTGACATTTGGAGGAATCCATTCTTCCTTCCACCTGCCTAAAATATTGCCTGTGTCCCCAGCTGCTACACAACCCCAAAGCATAATGGATCCACCTCCATGCTAACAGTTGGCAATATGTTCTTCCCTGCAAAAGCCTCACCCTTTTTTCTCCAAACATACCTTCTTTGGTTGTGGCCAAAAAGTTAAATTTTGGTTTCGTCAGTCCAAAGCACATTGTTCCAATAGTGTTGAGGTTTCTCAAGGTTTTCATTTGCATACTTCAGACACTTAATTTTGTGTTGAGGTCGTTGAAAAGGCTTCTTTCTTGCAACTCTGCCTTGTAGGTCTTTGTTGTTTAAGGTACACTGTATTGTTTTTCCTGTGAACAACTAGACCTGTGTCTGCTACTTTTTTTGCAGGTCTTTTGTAGTGATATATGGGTTCTTCTGAGCATTTCTCACCAGATCTCGGGCCATTCCATCTGAAAATTTTCCACTTATTTTAATTATAATGAATAATTATTAATTAAAATTCCATATTTTTGATTATATTAGTCATTTTATGAGACTGGTTACTAAATTTGCAGGTTTCCAGCTGAATCAAGTGGTTATCTTGCAGGAAGGATTATTAGGACGAAACGTCTGAATTATCCTCGCTATTTTACGTATCGTAAAGGCATATTCCTTGACACATCTTGATGCCCCGTGGGAGGAACTTTAATATTTTCATTAAAGTTTTAAGAAAAATTATTAACTAATTTTATGATTATATATTAATACTTATATACTAATGAATTACATGTGATAGCCATTTAAATGCCCTTTTTAAGCTGCTGCACCCACACTGATGTAAGTGTAGGGCCTCTATGGTGCAGTGGATGGAGGGGTGCAGACTGTTTTTATTACTATGCAGTAGTTTTATACAGTCCCTCACCCCGCTTTTTTCTGTGTCTCTTTCTGAGGATCTCTCCCTCCACTGGACCGTCCGAGCCCCGTCCTTCAACATGAGCGCTGGCTGCTGCTGTCCTGCTTTCCTGATCCGGTCCTGATCCAGTTCTGCACCATCCTCGACATGCCAGTTCCTGGAGTGACAAATGCCACTGTTCAGATGGACTTTAATTGATCTCTATTACCATTTTATTCTATTATTACTTTATTTTGTTATTAAATTAACTAGCCAGGGGAGGATGGGCTTCCCCACTATAGCCGGGTTCCTCCTGAGATTTCTTCCCACCGGGGAGTTTTTTTCTCACCACTGTTTGAGGATTTTTATTCCTACTGGGAGTTTTTTGCCTCATTTGCTACAGTGGGGATTCGGCTGGGCACTGCCCTTTCATTTATTTAATCTCTCACTATAAAGCGTCTTTATGAGTCTATCTGTGAAAAGCGCTATACAAATAAATTGAATTGACTATCAGTTGCTCCAAGCTAAACTGCCCAATAAAAAGCGCCTACCACTGAGTCGATAATAATCCACTATCTGGACTGTAGCTTTCTTTGTCTCAGGGATGAAAGAAAGCCAAAGCTATCGATATTTGTGAACAAGCATCTTAAGTGCCTGTTTGAGCATGATGTGATGTTGAAATAAACCATCTATCTGTGCTGTGACAGCAGTTCAACAGAGAAACTCAAAGCAATAGATGATATTCTCTCGATGTGAAGTGTTTTCTTTTTGCTTTCGGGTTTAAAGTTACTTGATTCTGATGTTCGGGTCCCAGCTGTGTTCTTACCCTCATCTATTTCCAATCTAAAAGCACAGCTGCCCGGTAATACTGCTGCCATCACAAAAATTCCCTCTTCATTCTAAAACCTAGGAAAGGATGGCTGATTCCTGCCACATTATAAACTAGAATTTTTGTCCTTGGACACAGATACCCCCGCCACTGAGAGTTTGTGAAGCCCTGAAATTGTGAAATTATCCAATTTTGTCAAACAAAATGTGAGATGCACGCCTTGGATCTATCCAGAGAGCACTTGGCAAAGCTTTTTGAATTCTGTCCAGTAATTTTTGAGGAGAAGTGGAAAGACTTTACAATGCCATGCATATGGATGGACATACAGAAAGACAAGGGTAACTCTATATGCTCCTGACATACTTTTGTATATGGCGGGGGCATAAAAAGTGTCTGTGATCTGGTTAGAATTTTTCTTAAGGAACTATAGCTGTATTCTCATAGGACTACAACAATAAATGTTTTCATGGCCATCAGTGTAATTAAATACCTTCCGTAAATTCAATTCAATTAAATTCTACTTGTATAAAAAGTCAATATCTCAGGTGCATTAGCCCACTAGTCAGAGGGATCAATTGATGAAACCTGGAAAAAGAGACATAAGACATACAAAAAAACTTTTGATGCAGATTTCTTAAGCCACTGACTTCACAGCCCCTCATATGGTAGAGATTTGCTCTGTTCTACTTACATTAAATATAGCCTCACTGTAACGAATATAAGTGGCGGGCTCTCATTGATAACAGCTGTTGCTTCAGCTCCATTCTATCTATTTACCTATCTATCTAACTTGGAATGTCTGTTTATTAGTACTTCATTGGTATGTTTGAGTTATTTATTTGTGGCCACGATTAGGTTGAGCTCTCCATTTTTTATATATAGAAGATATATAAAAATATATAGTCATTCCATTTGTATTCAACGCATTAATCATATTTTTTTCCTGATAAGCAAACATGCAGGCTTATGCATCAGCAATATTTCCTACAGAAAAATGGGACGGGGAACATAAAAACTTTGTCAAATCAAAGATAGGCAATAGCTTTTACTGCCTCTAATTAGTTTCTAATTAATTTCTCAAGGAATGTTTGCTCCAAATTATAAGGAAATCAGCTGTTAATCTAAAACTTAATCAATGCAAAATCTTTGCCGCATTAATTTAGTTTAGGCTTTAAAAAAAAATCTGACTTCAAAATTATAGCCATGCAGCACCCTTTAAATATATTTAGTGCTGTTATTTATTTATTAACTTTTTTGTCAGCTATGTCAGCCAAAACCAAAGTTTATCTCGTCCATAAAACATTTTTTTACCGTGTCTTCCTGGGCTTCATTGAAACTGACAGAGGATGGTGAGGGAGAGAGAGAGAGAAAAAATAAACAGCTGAGGAAGATAACTCTCAGGAGGCTGTGAGAGAGGGACCCCATTCTCTGTTGGCCCCTCTGTTATAAGTGTGATGATAATCAGATCTGGCAGTATGGCAATTAGAGGATGTAACATCTATGTATTGGGACAGATATTTGAACATGTGGTTAATTAATAAATGGGTAAGCGAAACGGATGAAATTCAATTTCTTTTAACCTTTTGAGTCCCTAAAGTTCCACATGGCACTCATGCCTAATTTGTGCACGGTAACAGATAGGGCTTGGAACTTGAATGGTTGATGATCGTGTCAAAAAGGCTAATTTAGGGGTTTTACCATGCAATTCACAATTCATTCATATAGGCATTTAAGTAGGGCTACAGAATTTATTAAGAAGTACTTTTGATATGATGTCATTTGCATTTCTCTTCAACATGTTTTATAAAAGTACACATCCCTTGTTTCTTTTGTTTGGTGGATAAAATGTATGTGTATGCATAGCCAGGAGCAACAAAAAGTGTGCTCTGTGTGTCTCTGTATGCGTACAATACCTGTGAGTGTCTGTGTGCTAATTTCTCGCATCAGTGGCTTGCAAGCTATCAATGCCTACTTGTGCCTGTACATTCAATGACAAGCTATGTGTCATGGATACTGCCTCATAAATGAAAAGTAGAGGATCTCCTTTCAACAAGAATGTGACAATCTTATTATTATTGTTATTTACCTCTAAAGTAACTCCCAGTATGGAACATCATGTTTTGCCTGCACTGAAGTCTTGTTTCCATTAAATAAAAACAACGATGACTCAGAAGCAGAGACACTTGATTTTTCTGATTAAGAAGCCACTGGGTGCCAAATTATTTGCTTGGAAGATCCTGTCACTGTAATGGCCAAGAAATATTTAGAAAGGAATTCCTGACTTTAGCGACTTAACAAGTAATGAGATTCATGCGAAATGTTCCAAAAAAAAAAACCACTAAAAAAGAAGCACTAAAAAAGTGTGAAAGTGAAATGAGACATCCCTTTCCTCAGTAATGGTATGTGCTTCTATCTGCCACTTGCTGCTTCAATCAGCATGGGCGTGGATGGGGTTATTTTATCTCGATCACAGGCTACATCAATGGAATGAATGCTATTATTCATATATGAGACATTTTTTTTTTTACAAAGTGTGGTTTCGGTGACAAAGGGCTTGTCTAAGGCTACTGAGACCCATGATCAAAGTGCAGGCCTGTTTCTGCCGGTACAATTCCCCAGCTGACTTTCACATTCCAGCTCAGAGAAGATTCAAAAGAAGACCAATCTCATCAGTGCACCTGCCATACACCAGGAGTTGCGCTCGCTCGGAGAAGCGATGGAAACTGTCTAAGAAGTCGCACCGCATGTATTCCAAGAAACTGCCTCTGCCTGCAAATCAATATGCAAACGCTTTTCCTTGAGGCAGCACTGTGCAAGACTCTCAAGCGACTACAGCAGAGAACTGATCAGTGCATACCCCTCAGCTCTTCTGCTACATTCAGCATAAATTATGTCGGAATATCTCAATTTGGCTCTGTTAAGAGTCCCATAGAGGGTTCGATCTGAATCTTTTACTAGACCTTACAGTCTGTGCATGTAGGAAATTCATTAGGCTGTTAGTGCTTTCATGCATCGGGGCTGAGATCGCATTTAAATTACACAAGCAACCATGTATAGATACTCTTTTGTTTGTTTGTTTTTTTTTTTTTACTTTATATGAATAATCTCGTACCTATCCTCATGATATTTGTGCTTATATATAACAATAAAAAACTGAATTAAGACTCCACACTCCCATAGAATTACAGCTGAGTTAGGCAGATCTGATATATGACAGATAAACCATTTTTCCTTTTTAAATGGCATCCTATGTAATATTACCTGGCATGTTACAAATTTGTGTTTGTGTGTGTGTGTGTGTGTGTGTGTATGTAAACATTCATGTGTGAGTGGGCACGTATGTGCGGGAGCACATCTGAGTGTATTTGTTGATGTAAGTGTGTGTTCAAGTGCGCGCATAAAAACAACTTTGCAAGGCTACTGAAACTGTAAATACACTGCCCGGTGAAAAAAAAAGTCACCGTTTGGAAGTTAATGAACAAATTCTAAAATTGGATCATTATTGCGGTTATTAATATGTTTCAGATGGCAATAATCATTTTAACCCAGACTGATGAAGTGCATCGCTATTCATTTCTTACAAAATCATGTTGGAAAATACATTCCCTGATGGTGGAAAAGATGTTACAGTATTTCAGAACGGGCAAGTTATTGGCCTGTATTTAGCAAAGAAACCCATGAATGACAAAACCAAGCAGGATGAATCATTTTCATAAACAAATTTTCCACCACAAAGTCCTGACCTTTAACATAATAAAAGTTATTGAGATGTACTCAAGGCCACCGAGTGGTTCAACCATTATGTCGAGAAGACAAGATCTTGGACAAAAATCATGGCATTTCTGATCAAAAAGAAATGTTCTGGCATTGCATATAGTTGTCAAAACAATGACAAGACGAATATGCACTGTAATCAAAGCTACAGGGGTTCCAACTAAATATTTGAGTGTGCAACTTTTTTTTTGGCCAGGCAGTGTATGTGCAGCCTTATGTGAGTCAAAATAAAATCACCTCTATATCTGGTTTACAACTCAATGTGAGCAGCTAAGAGGCAAATTACATCTGGTCTCATTGCACTTACAGTTCAAGCTTGTGCAATGGGAGAGAACAAAATAGTGATTGTGCAGAGGGTCAGCCAGTGCTTTCTGATCAGAACATTTAATGTGCGGGTGCAGGGTTCACCATGGCAGTAAACATTACCAAGATAGCAAAGGTCATGATTTCTAAGGCTTACAACCTCATCTCTCATCAGTATTCTGAACAAACCAGTCCATTTACACATATGCTTTGGAATACCACATGCATTATTTATAGCTCTTGCAAGTTATTTTATGCTTTTTTACTGTGGTTTTTATCGCATTGTGCTCATTCAACAAGCTACCTCCAGGCAGCCTTGATGCAAGAGGGAAAAAGAACCAATATGACAACACTCGCAAAAAAGTTTACCTAACTGTACTAGTCAGAATAATAGGGTAGCCTTACTCAGATTTATGAGTGTAATTTTGTCTGGGCATGCTCTGGTTAGCATTTATGTATGGTTTGTAGAGCCACAATGGCATCTGCATAATGCAAGCTGAGAGCCATATAGAGAGCAAAGTGTTTTTATTTCCATTTTTTTTTCATTCTAAATTATGTTCATGCATAGAGTATGAATAAGAGCCACTGGAGGAGAACAATAAGCTGAAAAAGAATTCCAGAGGAAATAGTTTCATAACCATGATGTTCATGAACAAGATGAATTTCCTTTAGGGGTAAACATATTGCATGTCTAAATGTATTTATTTGTTTAAAAAAAAAAAAAAAAAGTGAACAAAAGTGGTGGCAGTGTCTTTGGCATCAGCTGGGGTCTGTCTGTATGGAGCCATCCAGTGAGTTTTTATTGGGTACTCATGGTTTCCTTCCTCATGCATGGCAGGTTAATGGGAAACTCTTAATTGTCTGTGTGAGTGAACAGTATCACATGAATGGTGTGTGAATGTGAATTCCCATGGCAAAATATCCAGGATGTATCCGTGCCTTTATCTCTCCCATTAAATGATGGGATAGCCTCCCTGTGAATCTAACAAGGAGTGAGTGTATTAGATAATCAACAGCATGAAACGGTAAAAGATGACATCCTTGACTGCAGTGTTATGTTGTGGTTTGTTTCAGGACTACTGATAATACATTTACGGATAGTCTAATTTACTAGTGACAGATAAAAAAGAAAGCTCAGCTCAGTTTTCTCCACCCATCCATGATCTAACCTTATTCAATGGAAGGGTCCCTTGGGAGGAGGGTCTAAAAGGCAAGAGTCAGGATCACATCCTGTACAGGTTGCCAGTCTATCACAGGAATAACGCACACTTCACTCACATACAACCAACAGAACATCTAATTGGCCTGGCATACATATCTTTGGACATGTCTTTTTCAGAGTACCCAGTCAAAATCCACCTGAGCACTGATAGAACAATCAAATTGTTCACAGAAACACTGGAAAAAGCCCTGAGGTGGATTCAAACCCATGTTCTTGCCATAAGGCAAAAGTGCTCCCCACTGCACCACATACCAGAGAAACAGGTACCGATCAGAACAGACCAATGACCGGTGGTGGCTGATGACTGATCAAGATGAAGAAGATGAACCTGCAGGGACTGGGTGGTGATGGGGAAGTGGATGGTGCGCATGACCGCAGCCTGCATGTACTATAAGCAGAGAGAATCATATTTCAGAATACACCAGCAAGAGGACAGGACAGCAACAAAGTTTTGTTGCGGTGGTATTGGATGGATGCAATCAGCTGATGACTGAATTGACAGTCCCACATGATCACAGCTGGAATTCATGAGTGTTTGCATTAGAGGAGTGAACGCAGATTGGATTAAAATAAACTTGCTGAAGCATGCGAAAGGAAAGTCTTCCAGACTGAACTTCCACCACAGCTTCATTTATCTGAAACTAATCATGGCTGCTGATATTTCCCCTTAATATTCCACTCTTTTTTGGGCAACTTTCCAACCAAGCTAACTTTCTTACTGCTCTTGAAACATTTTGATGACATGCCTAGTCATGGTCTCTTCTGGAAGGTGACAGTCAGTTGATTGCTCTCAAATAGTCAGAGTGACTGAAGCCATTACACATTTTGAGATATAACACTGGAAATGCTATTTTTTGTCTGGCGGAAAAAAGGATTTTTTTTCTGGACCTGTTGCAGCATAAGCAAGCCTCATTGGCCTGGAAAAATAATACAGCCACAGCCAGATGCTTAAATCACTGCAGAATCAAGCATTATGATACTGTGACCAACAATGAATATACTGAGTCATAAATTTGTAAATATTTTCTTGAAACTAAAGCATTTTTATCACTAGGGGTAAATCCGTTGTCTAAGACATCATGACACACATCAACTCCTACTTAAGCTAAAACCCTGTTTTCTCGTGTTCCTAGTCACGTGACCATATGAGAGATGTGCAACTGAGCTCACGTTAGCATGTTAGAGTGACATCTCAGAAAAACAAGTTTTTACAGTTAATTATTTGTTGATTTTCAATGCCATGGCTGTCAAAATTTCAGCGTGAACATGCCATTGGCATGCTGAATACGAAAACGTCCGTCACTGACGTTGCAAGGGTTATGGGATGCAGTCGACGGACTATCCATGATCTTCGGACACGTCTCCAACAAACTGGCACCACAGTTGTCCGACCTCTTTCTGGCAGCCCTCGTGTGATGTCAAAAGCAGAAGACCAATAAATTGTTGTACGTCATTTGCATAATCGATTAGTCACTACAACGCCCACTAGGAATGAATTGTTTAGAGGTCGTGAGACTGGTAATTTTTAGCTTACCATTTTTACTCTTAGACATTTCCGTAGCATTTGCGGTGGAATTGGTTGCCTTATGGACATTATTTTTATGATACAGCATCTTTAATGAGTACAGAATTAAATAAAATCATTTTTTAAAACCTAATTTCTTGTATGTTCAACTTATCGACCTCCAAATGAGTGTGAAGTTTTTATTTCGGTTGAGTATATTTAAACTTTTTTTTTCAAATTAATGTTTGTACATTAATACATTACATACAGTTTTGGAGACTTTAAAATTACCTGTTTTCCAAGGCACGATCGCGTTCTGATTTACAACAGTTTTACAACTTCTTTGTTTCATGTTTTCCCCATCTGTTGCTGAATTTTCTCATTGTCATTGTCACACCTTGCATCGCATGCTGAATAAGGATTAATTATTTCACCTTTTACAAAGCATGACATTTGCTTCTGCATGATTTATGAAGGCATGATACTTTTTTACATGCTGTATAAAGCCTTTATGAGCAATACTTCATCTGAAGTGTGACCAAATATTCTTTTTTGCTTTATTTACAAAATCCCCCCTTGTCAGAAACCATTAAAACAAAACGAAAGATGATGATTTTCCTGATGTTTTGATTGTGGCTAAAACTGATAGGCTTACTGTTCTGCTGGAACAACATATAATAGCCTGTGAGTGCACTTAGTTTGTTTCTAGAGGGCTACTGTACAATCTCCATTACTACAACCCCAATTCCGAAAGAGATGGGACAAAGTGTAAACTGTGAATAAATTCGAAACGCAATGACTTTCAAATCACTCCAGCCAATATTTTATTCACAATAAAAAAGAGATACTGGGCCGCAAAGTATACCCCCGCAGCCCCCGCGAGGCGGGGGGCCCCGCCATCCGAACCGGTCCAATGGGTCCCGTTCGTGAAATTTTTATTTTTGCAACCGAGTTCCGCACAGACAACGTTCCTTATTAGCATCCAGCCAATTACATTGCTCCGGAAATCCTTAAACCATTTTGACAACTCGTATCCAGCCAATTACATTGCTCCTACGATTTCTAAACCATTTTGACAACTCTGATTGGTCACTTTCAATGTGATCACACCTACACAACCTCCTTCAATTTTAAGTGACGAGCAAGCAGACAGTTTTATGTGAGAAGACAAGCGGTCGTGTGTTACATTACTCTTCAGATTATATGGACATCCTGCCAGCTACCTAATGGTATTTAAGGAAAGTCTTTGTTAATAATCATCATATTTAAGCGATGTTATTTGGTTTTTGCCCTACGTTCACAAGCTAGCTCCAGCTAGCAAATTACCTTAAACTAGAATTAGAAAATGTGAAAACACTGTTCGGACGAGCGAATGCGCCACAAAATTTATCAAAGACATTCATGACTATTTCAGCTAGCTAATTTAGTTAAGTTAGGGCAAAACCAAATCATATCACTTACAAAGAACACCTGCAGTAAACATATGCGAGCTAGATGGCTATATTACCAAATGAGTAACGTAATTAATATGGGATCGCACGCAGCAGCATAATCGAAGACTGAACAGAATAGCCAGTATCTGGCTGGTATCCCAATGAGGAACATCGCTTTTCAGCCATTTACCAAATTTATGTACATTGTTGCATTGTAAATGTAAAAGTACATTGTAAAACATACTTCATCGATAACCAAAGGTAACGCATGCAACGTGGTGTCAGATGTTCAGGTATCATGGGACGGGAGAGACTCTCAGAGTTGGCCGTGACCGTCCTCAGCATTGAAATTAACAAGCTTGCAGTCAGGACTTCAAGAGAGTGGTGTGAGATTTTCTCTAGGCTGAGGCTATTCGCCTGGCAGCCAGGCACCGAAAAAATGTTTGATTATTCGCCCAGCAGCCAAACTTCACGTATTTTATTTGGAAACAAACTTCTCGAAGTGTTTGTTGCTGTCAGCGATCTTCTTATTTGTGGTCTGTATGGTTCTGCGATCGTTTCTCGTAGTCTTATTGATTAGTAACTTTAAATAAATTGCCGTTGTCGTCAAAAGCTTGTCCACTTCTAATTACCTCCATTTAAATTATTTCTCCACCAAAATGTCATGCCTGTGTTAAATATGCCTCCTCCTCTTGCGGCAGGCCCCTTTGCCTTCCCTGCTGGGCGAATATCTATCAACTATCTGGGGGTACCCCGCTGCTAAGCGAATAGCTACTTCTTTTTCTCATAGATGCGCAAAAAGATGTGCATTTGTGTTTACAAACGATGCGCTTCATGTTTTTGAGTTTTGTTGCTCTTTATGAGAAAAAAAGTTAATAATTGCGCCTTAAGGAACTGCTTGTTCTGTCCTAACGGTACAATTGTGAAACAATATGAGTTGAGTGTGCAGGTGAGCTTTATAAAATAACTTTGACAATGAAATCTGGCACTGTGATAATGGGTAATATGAGGAGGAGTTGGGCTACGTTGGGCAACTCCCGCAATTATGGGGGTTGCAGGATCAGCAATTTGACAATAAGACACTTTGTTTATCTTAAAAAGCCCCAACCATTTAAAATTTAAGCGACATAAAAAAATCAACATTGCAAGCTTCGCTCAGTGTTCTAAAGTGGTCTTTCTGTGCATTTGCAGCATTAAAATTTGTTAGCCCCGTGCTGCAGCAGGGGGGCCCCACTAAGGGTAAGCTGCAGGGGGGCCCCATGTGTTTGTGTTACGGTACTGCAGAGATAACATAGCAAATCTGAAGAAACTGAGAAATTTTACAATTTTATCCGCAAAATGAGCTCTGTTAGGGCCTCACTACATGTTTAAACAAAGAGAGGCCTACATGTAAAGTCAAAAGCCTAACCATGGAATTCCGCCAAAACCCCATCAGGCTTTGCACCTCCCACCTAGGTGCGAAGTTTGGGCTGAATTCGAACGCTGGTGTCCCATTGGACAAGAGTCCTGGACACGCCAGGGGAATCCCTAAGACGCAGCCATGACGTCATGGGGATTATAAGACTCCGAACACACCTCCGTACCTGCCCTTTCCACAGCGACGCGAGTTGCTATAAGAGGTGTCGGTAACACAAACTTGTGTCGCTTTTATTTTAACCAAGGCCGCAGTCCCCACGCGGTGGACGAGCTATACAGGCTGTTTCCCAGTCTCTTTTTGTTTTGGTATTACGGTCTGATTAAAAGAGCAATTTTTTTTATTCTGGCCATCTGCAAGAGAACGAGATACAGAACATTCGTTATTAGTCCGGAACAAGAAGAATAATATCTACGCATGCTCTCTCTCTCCCAAATCGACCCGCTGCGTCCTACTCTACCCCACGTGTGGATCACCTCGCCGTGGACAAACCGACCATCAGCAGCCCGCCGCCTCGTTGGAACCCGAAGAAACTTCCCCCAACCAGTGCACGGACTGTTCTTAAAAGTAAGAGGCTTTTGTCTGGGCAGAGATTAGTATTAGCGCGTATTACACTTTGTTCCATTTTGTATTTCTGTTCTTGTCGCCGATTCTGAAGACCGCAGAGTCTTCTATGTTTTACTAGTTGTGCCATTTGCTTAGGTTTATTCTGTTAGCTGTGGTTTTTGCTGTGTGTTCCGCCGCCGAGCGGATAAAGCTAGCAAACTGCACTTTATCAGCGAAGGAATCAGGAACACGGCGAACGAGCCCCAGTTCGCTCGCCTGGCTCCTGTATGATAAAGCGCAGTTGCTGCGAGAACCCTTTCGTTGCTTGTGCCTCGTTGTTGCACGTATTCTCTTATTTCCTTTCGTCTCTCCCTGATCAACCTACACACTTGCACACCCACACGCATCACACACCTGAAGGTGCGCTACGGAGTGCATGGGAGCAAGGCTTTGCTGGCCTCACAAGGGGCACCAGAATGTTGGGGTAATGGGGGAAGAACAGGTTCGGTTACACAGAAGTATTAATGATCATAATTTGTATGTTGGGGTCACATGGAGGAAAACTTTCATATGTGAGGATACAAAATGGAGTCCAGGATTTCCCATGACCACTTGCTGCCTGTAAGCCCCTCCCGCTAGCAGGCCAGGCACATAAAAGCAGTGGTCAACCATTTTATCCCTCTCTCTTCTCTTGGATCCTCTCTAGGCTCTTGGACTCTTGGCTCTGGACTCTCTCTCTCTCCCTTGGAGAGGTTCCTAGACCCCTGGGGACTGCTCAGGCTGGGGTACTTCTCCCCCACCTCTTAGGCCCAGCATAGACTGGCCATGCTGAAGCAGCAGCCACGCTACCAGGAGTAGAGCAGCCTTGGAAGCAACAGCTTGCTACTGAGGAACGGCCAGCTTCCCTCCTCTTCCCACAACAAAGACACAGACTGTTGCAGCACCAGAACCGCTCTTCCCAGCTAGATCAACATCGCCCATGATTGGATCCTCCAGCAACCTCCAAACCTCTTTCCTCAACTAAGGACTGGTAACAACTGGGCACAAACCTTTCTTTAAGACTAAAAGTGACTGTGTGTATTTATGAAATGATAGTTGTTGTGATTGTTTTTAGGATTGTGTTTTAGTTGGACAGGGTGGTATTAATGTATAGCAGACAAGTTCTTGCATGCTAATAACCTCCTGTAGACTAACACGGCGCCTTTCCTGTGCAAAACACACTCATATCTCTTCATTTTAACGCAATACACACACACAAACAACATTGAGCTGTTAAGTCATTTAACTGACTTATCTTAATCTTAACTTCCCTTTGCTACAAAGACTTGGTCTCTGTTACAGTAGGGTTGCCTTCCCCCACTCCACATGGTGCAAGGCTCCTCCGCTCACACCTTAGCTCATCCCTTTGTTCTCTCTCACCCACACCCACACGCACTCACACACCTCCTTCATTGTGCATATAGTGTTAGTGTTTAGTGTAGTTTAGATTGTGTGTTTCATTTGTTTCATTTAAATAAATATTCTTTTATGACATATGCTGTGGTTATTAATGTTGTGCAAGAGTGAAAGAAACTGCCAACCTTTTCTATGCAGAAATCTGAATCCTTCAATCTAACTATTGATTGGGTATGTTGGTTACAATTATAAATTTAATCGCTAATCAATTTCCAAATTAATAGCTTAGTGGATATTGAGACTGAGGTTTTATTAATTGACTATCGTTTTCCCTTCTCTAAAGAAAGGGTGGTGCCCCGAGGTATTAATATGTAATATCAATATTACAATATCATATGTTTTTGATAGTCAAATTCATAATATAATTTGGCATTTCCCCAACATTGGTGTTCTGTGCGAGGCCATTACCCTAACAGCTCAATCAAATTTGATGGCTGCCACAGGTCTCAAAACAGTTGGGGCAGGGGCCTGTTTACCATGGTGTATCATCCCCTTTTCTTTTTAACACAGAGTGGAGGCGTCTGGGCATTGAGGAGACTAGTTTCTGGAGTTTACCCATTGGAATTTGATCCCACTCTGGTTTAATACAGGTTTCTGGCTGCTTGAGAGTTTTGGATCTCCTTCAACGGACTTTTCATTTAATAATGCACCAAATGCTTTCAATAGGTGAAAGATCAGGACTGCAGGCCGGCCAGTTCAGCACACGGACTGTTCTACTATGAAACCATGCTGTTGTAATAGCTGCAGTACATTGTCCTGCTGAAATACACAAGGCCTTCCCTGGAATAGATGTCATCTGGAAGGGAGCATAGTATGTTGCTCTAAAACCTTTATATACCTTTCCGCATTCCTGGTGCTTTTTAAACATGTAAGTGTCCCACATCATATGCACTTATGCATCCCAGTACCATTAGAGATGCTGGCTTTGGAACTGAACACTTATCACAGGAGACACTTACATGTCTTTCTCCTCTTTAGCCCGGAGGACAAGACGCCCATGATTTCCAACAAGAATGTCAACTTTGGATTTGTCTGACCACAAGACACTTTGCTACAGCCCATTTTAAATGAGCCTTTGCCCACAGAACATCGCGGCGCTTCTGGATCATGCTCGCCAATGGCTTCCTTTTTGCATGATAGAGTTTAAGGTGGCATCTTTGGATGTTACAGCAGACTGTTTCTTGAAGTATTCCTGGGCCCATTTAGTAATTTCAACGACAAAATCATGCCGGTGAGTGATGCAGTGGCGTCTGAGGGCCCAAAGATCACGGGCATCTGGTAAAGGTGTGATGATACGCTCAGAGGAACCAGTCGCAACTCAGGGATAATCCAAAAATCGAAAGTCTTTATTACAAAATGGGTCAGGACCAGAAGACACAAGGATTGTCAAGCCAAAAACAATGTCCAAAAAGCAAAGTCGACTACACAGGTCGGGTCAAAACCCAGTAAATCAAAAGTGCGATGGTACGTTGACAGCAGGCCAAAATTGTATTCGTAATCCAGAACAGAGGGTCATACACTGGGCATCCAAAAACAGGACACATGGTCAGACAGAAAAAGGTCAAATTCCAAAAGGGCTAAACAGGAACAGGAAGGCAATGGCAAACTCGGTGAGACAAAGAAGAAGGAAGTGGATTTGGCGGTGCGACGCACGTTGCAGCGGCCCGGAGCACTTTTTCTCCAAACTAATCTTGTTGTTACAATGACAATAAATTCATCTAATCATCTAATCTAATCACAAAACTGTTGTGAAAGAAGCTATAAACAAACGGCATACGAGGAGCTCTGCACAGATGAAAACTGATCAACGTTCTGACAAGGAATGAACTGCAGTGAAGACTCTCAATAGACAATAGAAGTCACATGCTATGCAGGGAACAAATGAATTGGATAAGACTAATTACAGAGGTAAGCACACATGGGGAAGTCCTTAACCACAAACAATGGGCAAAAACCAAAACGAGAACAGGATCCACGCAGACAGCCTATGACAGATAGAACTCCTTGACCGGAGCTGTTTAAGTGCTCAGTTATGTTTCTAGGACAGAGAGAGAAGCACACCTGAGGTGCATAAGCTGTAATCAAAGCAGATTACAGGGAAAGCAAAAGGGGCGGAGTTACAGAGCAGAGAGCAGAGCAGGGCAGAGTTATTTATACTAGTAAACAGTGATATCTACTTTTATACACACCTAATCAAAATATGTGAATATTAGTCGGTTAGTTTATGTACAGATAAAGGGATTAGTCTACAGTAAAATTACCAATACTCACTAAACAGCCTAGCAGTTAATTATTATGGTAATTTCAGAAAAGCGGGAAGGAAGGTAAAACAAGACTTGAAGGAAGTTTGTGAAATACTGGAAAACTTCCGAAATCACCTGAAGCGTGTCTGCACGCAGACAGGGGAGTGCACTGGCATGGTAATACAAATCATATAAGACATTAAAGGGGAGACAATGTGCAATGCAATAATGGAATGAATAAATAAACATTAAAAATAATAAATACAAAAACAGACAGATACAGAATCATAACAAAAGGTCTTCAGCCTTGTCCCTTTCGCACAGAGATTTTTCCAGTTTCTCTGAATCTTTTGATGATGTTTTGCACTGCCAATGATGAGAACTTCAAAGCCTTTACAATTTGACATTGAGGAACATCGTTTGTAAAGTATTCCACAATTTTTTTTATGCAAGCCCTCACAGGTTGGAGAGCCTCTGGCCAGCTTTACTTCTGAGAGACTCAGCCTCTCTAAGACATCCCTTTTATAGCCAATCATGTTACACACCCGATGCTAGGTAATTTAATTATTTGCAAAATGTTCTTTCAGCTGATTCTCCTCTATATTAATTGCTTTTCCAGCTCTTTTTTGGCTGTGTCCCAACTTTTTTGAGACCTGCTGCAGCCAGAAAATTTGAAATAAGCTCATTTTGTGAATAAAAATGTAAAATATGTCAGTTTCAACATTTGAAATGTTCTCTATGTTCTATGCTAAATAACGTAGGCTCCTGTGTTCTAAGAGTCATAGCATTTTGATTTTATTCAGAATTTAAACTTCGTCCCAACTATTTCGGAATTGGGTTTGTACATTATGAGCAAGAAAAGCAAATTATAATGAAATTCACAAAGACGCTATGTCAAAGTAGTTATAAAGATGTCTATAAAAACTATAACAGGTTTTTATTGCTGGGCTGCTACCACGGTATGAATGTCAATAAAAACATATTTTGATAGACCTGAACAATGCCATACAAACAAACTCATAAGACTGCATAGTCAGGCTGAGGGTCGTTTTAACAACCGTCCTCACTTGAAAACAATATATGCCGTAGTTGTAGTTCTCCAATCTGGCACAATATAGGATGGTATAAAAATGAAGTGCCTAGTGACGCATCCTCCCACCGAAAGTTCGCAAAAAGGTTTTAGTGTCACGTGATAAACTGTCAAAAGTGATGAAGAAAAGCATTTATCGATAAAAGTAAAATCTTCAGGCTGTTACTATTATATGCTCATTAGATTATGATTAGGTTATGAAAAAAAAAACAGAAACCAGAGACCACCTTGCAATGGGATCACACCAACAACAACTTCTAGCCCCTACTCGGGTGCCCTAGCTCTTCTTCAAACTCAGCCTTCATTGAGATTGCAATTACAGTATGCAAACGTGTATAGGTTTGTGAGAGCATGTAAAATGGATATGACACTATTGCTTTGACAGTGTCAGTTCACAGATGGACAGATAAACTTACAGTATAAACACCTGGCAAAGAACTCAAAACCACTTCTGTGGTAGATTGCGCAACAATAGGAGTCTCCAAGACTATTTTTTGCCATGATAACACACAGACACTCACAGATACACGCAGGCACACAGACTCCAACGGTGAAACAATGCCAACCCACGCTGTTGAGGCTGGTATTCAACAGAATGTACTATTTGCTGTATGTTGGCAGTATTTAAATGGTGTTACTTAACATTAATTGTTTATTAATGGAAGCAGACATCCCCAAGGCTCAGCCATGAACAAGTCATTTTCAGTTTTCTGAGAGGATGTATTGGGATGTTTTAAATTGGAACATCAATAACATCAGCTCATACATGGAGGCTAAGTGCAAGATTTAGGCTGCTGTTCGCTGAATCATAAACTGTGCAAATTCTCAAGAAACTTGTAAAATTGCAGGGTCACTTAAGGTATATATGATGATTTGTCAAAAAGAGTTTATTGGAACTTCTTCCAAGTTGCGAATTTACCATAATTATCCTCTTAATACCCTGGGTGTTGTTGCATTTCCATGAAAGAAAGCACTAAAAACATCATCAAATTTAGTTGCTGTGAACCGATAATAGACAATATCCCCTAAGTTATCTGTTTGGCATAGAACTTGCAGTAAAAATACTGCCTAGAGATCCAGTTTATCTGGACTTAAGCCGGACATGGGAAGCATTCAAAGCAAGCTTGTTTGCAAGTTTAAACAGATGGTAAAAAGTTGTTGCCAATAGGGGCTCGGCAAGTGTGCATATAAGGTAAGCCTTTGTGATGGAGAATGCAATTATAAAGGCAATTTGGTGGTGATTCAAGCAAAGACAATTTGTACTGAGGTGTACAAAAAAAACACTCTGTGTTATTTTAGTTCAGTATAATTCCAAAGATAAGTCAATCCTTACAACAAATATGTCCTTTGTCCCAAATATAAATCACACCTATGACGAGAGGTGATTCTGCTTTGTTTGTTAAAATCTGAAGGTCTGTTTTTCCATGTCGAAATAAGTAAGGTGTTTGCAATTCCATTTTGAGATTGTCTGATGAATATTGACTTCCATTATTGGTTTGGGAATGAATGTAAAACCTTTACTAATTAAGCATGGGACTTTAAAATATTTACAGATTTATTTTGGCCATTAAATATTTACAAAACCTGTTCAGTTGCACTTAGTTTGACATTTCACAGCGTGGAAGGCTCAACTCAAATCATAAATAGGGAGCAGTCAGAATATTGAAACTTATTTTTTGTGACTTTCAATCAAATGACCAAATTTACCTCCACGCCCTTCACACAATGAATATTACAGAATGACTAAAAGCATTACAAAAAGTGGAGGTGCGCTCATCTACTAAGGTAATGGATATAGATGCAATCTCTCCACTCAGGCAGTAATCAATGTAAATGACCCAGTCTTTTTTTTCACAAGGTCATAACGCTCTTGAAACTCTCAGAAAAACCACAGCTTTTATTAACACTCAGTGTTTAAATATGTGGCAAAAACTTTATACGTAAAAGCACACAGACAGAGTTAAGGGTTCAATTGTTTTCAGGTGAAAGAGTAAAATGGGGAAAAATGTGACCTTAGTGACTTTGACCTGGAAACGATTATTCATGGTATGGTGGGACAGGGCAGTTTGAGAATCTAAGCAACTGTTGATCTTCTGGGATTGTCATGTACAAGAGTTTGTATTATTTTCAAAGAATAGTGCAAAAAACACCCCAGCACCCCCCCCGAAAAAAAGGTTCAGTGAGTGGGAGTTTTCTGAGCAAAACACCTTGCTAATATGGAAGGTCAGAGGGGAATGGCCAGAATGGTTCAAGCTGACAGGAAAGCCATGGCTTCTGAAATAGCCACACATTACAACATTGAAGTATTGAAGAGCATCACTGAATGCACAACATGATGAATACTGAAGTGGACTGGTACAAGCAGCAGAATACGATACCAGGCTTCACTCATGTCTGCTCAGAATTGGAAACTGAGGCTGTCATGGTTCTGGTTTTTGGACATGTTCATGTTCTGTGTTCATGATTTTGTCTTTTATTTATTCTTTTTGATTATTGTAATACTCAGGTTTTTAATTCATTCCATTTCTCAGTTCCATTGCACTTGTCTCTCCTGTCTTGTGATTTAGTTCAGTCCGTCTTCCCTGTTTGCGTGCTCACTTACTTCGGGTGATTTAAATGAATTCTGGTGTTTAATATATTCCTTCAACTCACTGTTCTGATTACTAACAAGACTTACATTTGTATTTTGTATCATAGTCTACTAACACAACTAATCATTGTATATAGGTTACTAACTTACTAACAAACACTCTAATTAAATCTGTAAAGTTGCACCGCTACTAATTTATTCTAATTCCCTCTCAGCAATCGCCCTGTTCTAGTCTCTGCCTGTTGCTCAGCAGTACCTGTCCTCCCCTGCGTTTCTGCGAGATCTCTAGCACGTGCTTAATTACTTTCCTGCATTCGTTATCTGTGCACTCAGAACTCCTGCACCGGAGCTGTCAAAATGTCATAGGCTGTTTGTGTGATTCCCGTCTGTGTCTTGGCTTTTGCCAATTTTTGTAGGTAGGGTTTCCCTTATGTGATTCTCCTGTTGTAATTAGTCTGATCCATTTCACATACTTCCTGCATAGCATGTGACTTCCCTCTCATCTATTTAAGCAGTCTTTTCACAGCCAGCTCCTTGTCAGAACGTTGATCAATATTTCATTGTGCAGAGTGCCTTGTATGCCATTGAGTATTGTTTTTCTTCTACTGGTTTGTCCGACTTCAATTCTTGCCACTGCCCTTTTTGTATTGTTTTTGTCTTTCTGGATTTTGACCCATTTTTGTATGACCACGATTTCTGTGTTTGGATGCCCTGTGTATGACCCTTGGCTTTGTTCATCGACTACGACTTTTTGCCTATCGTTTATGTACCTTTGCTCATCTGTCTTCCTGGTTCTGACCCCTGCCTGTCTAGTTGACACTGTTTTTGGATTTCGTATTGTGGCTTGGCAATTCTTGCGTTTTTTGGCTTTGACTCGGACTTCATGACAGGCATACTTTTTTACTTTTTTTGGATTTCCCTCTCTTGCGTGTGGTTCCTGATTGCACCGTCACAGCTGCAAAGGACAAAAACTCTCCAAAACTCAACAGAAGATTGGACATAAACTTTGCCTTGTCTGACACATCTCAGTTTCTGCTGTGACGTGAAGATGGTTCAATTAGAATTTGGCATAAACGACAAGAATCCATCCTGCCATGGGCCAGTGCTTTAGGCTACAATTGGTGGCGTAATTGTGTGGCACACTAACCCCCTTAATGCCAAATGAACATCATTTCAATACCATAACCTACCTGAGCATTGTTTCTGATCATTCAAATCCTTTCCAGTCACAGTCTACCCATCTTCTAACGGTTACTAGAGGCAGGATGTCACAAAGCACATGTCATTTCCAGCTGTGGACATGGCAATGAGTTAACTGCACCTCAGTGACCTCCACAGACACCACACCTCAATCCAAGAGACCACCTGAGAATATTCACACCATGGATGTGCAGCTGATAAATCTGCAGCAACATGCAACCATGACCGGAATCTTTAAGGAATGTTTCCAGTACCGTGCCAAAACCATGCCACCAAGAATTCAGACTGTTCTGGGGGTGGGAGGTGGGGGGTGTTCCCGAAAAGGTTAACCAAATAAAGTGAGAGTAAAACGCATGCAGTTTTATTCAGAGCTGGTGACCGTCTCGGCCAACAAAACCAAAATAACAAACAAAAAATGTGTCACTGTCCAGTGAATTATGCTGCTCACAGTCTGCACATATATACAGTACATATAAATACATACATGCATGCACATACATACACACAAACACACATTGCACATGGATACAGACATACATGCATTGCTGATTAACAAAAAACATGTTGCACCCATTGCAACGAGCTACCTGAACTCCATGTTTTTGGATTGCAGAGGGAAGCTAGTGTATTTAGGGGAAACCCTCACAAGGAGGATAAAGTCTATGGCTGGAAACCTTTACACTGTGAGGGCAGAAATGCTATCCACAGCGCCATCGTGCCACTCCAAAATGGATTTATTATAGATTTGTTTTACCCGCAAAGCACAGCCATTTTGAAACTTACACAGCTGGATTAACCAGCTATTAGGGATGTTGCATGCCCAGGTGGACAGCCCAATGTTGTTTTTTTGCCAAGATGTCTAGTGCTTGTAATGGCTGACATCTGACAGTGTCATTTCATTTACCTGCCATTCCCAGCCAATTGTCTGATCTCAACCATACCGATGGCACCTTCTCTACTGGAGTCATATCAGCCTACGGGATCCATCCACTGGGATGTTGAGAACCCAGGCCTTCTCCTAGGAAGCAATCTTCTGCAAATTTCATACGCTGTCCTTGAGGTGTACTTAGCTGCTTTGGAAACATGACTGTAAAAACCTCAAAATGCATCAGACACACGATTAGATTCATGCTTGCGAACAGGTCTTTTTTCAATTTCAAAAGTAAGTTTACTTTGTTTTTCATGGAGCTGAAAAAAGACAATAAAAAGTCATTGATATGTTACAATAGTGTAAATATATATATATATATATATATATATATATATATATGTCCGATGAAATATAATGTGAGGCCCTGATGACAAGACAATACTAGTATGCACAGTCTTACAAACACAGCTGCCTCTGCATTATGAAGGAAGCATGTCAGCATTTGCCTTGCACATATGCTATATGCTATACATCCTTTAAATAAGCTGAGGCTAAAGTGACTCTGAAAAAATTAGCATGGATCTACAATCTGTGCATGTAAATTCACATCACTGGTCTTTTATAGCCCTGTAAAAGGTACAGAATTAACACTCCAATAAATAAATATGGGAACTGCTGGATTCAACAATCAATTCTTCTGTTGTTTTTTTTTTTTCATTTTAGTCCTTTGAGTCTTATACTGTGCCTGCAGTGGAGAGATGATTTGATTTAATAACTTGAAAATGTGGTCATAAGAGCACAAGCTGCATTCAACGTATCTGCATCTTGGCTCAGGAACGACTGCGAAGTTTAATTTCTGTGCATTAAAAACATTCTTTCTAATTTTTTGAAGTCTTGATGGCAGACACACTAGTAGACGCCGCTAAAACATATCCTTGGCAGAAGTAATGAGACCTTTGTATAGTATCTATTGCAGCCATTTGTATTTCATTGTTTTCTCATTCACTGCTTCAGTCTAGTCTTCAATGCTGCTGCGTTCAATCATTGCATAGTAGCCATTCTCGTGGGATTCCCCCGTGATTTGTCCAGTAGCTGAAGGACGGACACATGTCTGCTTGCTGACCCCTCGCCTCATGCAGTTGACACACATGCCCTTTCTGTCAGAGTCTCATACATATTATTGGCACCCATACCACAGGGTCAATGGCGATTTAAATCACATCTTCACACGTATAACGATGGCCTTTATTCGCATTGTTGCCACTTGCTGTCTTGAATGAGAGCAGAATATTTTAAATGGTCTCATCCATTACAGCTGTCACAGGTGTCCTGTTGAAGGAGGGGTGGGGAGGAGTGGGGGGGGGTTGACCTCAAGCTGTGGTAACATAATAATGTAAACCGAAAAGAACTCCGGATCATTTTACCAGTCATGGTCTTGGTTTGTATCATGGGAAAATATATTCTGAGGATCTAAACTGGAAGAAAACCATAATGCCAATCCAATAATAATAATAATAATAATAATAATAATGTTTTTTGTTGAATTCAAAAATGAAAGATGATTGATAACATCAGCCTCACATTTGAGTCAAATGCACAGATCCTAATGTGCACCAATTTCATGAATTAATATGCAAAGGAATGAAGAACAATTTGGTGTTTTGCTTCACAAGTTCAGCGGTAATCATGTTAGCCTGTCAGTCATGTTGCTCATGTTATTTGCTTACAGTGGACCATATGTTTATGTGAAAGGCTGCCAGCAGTGTTGGTTTTGAGCTGTTGCCAAGGGAGACAACTCCAGAGCTGAGTATATTTTCTGTGATAAGATAACCCTCAGGAAACAGGGCAGCCACGCACCTCAGATAAGTCAACGCACTACAGTCTCGCTGTTGTCCTGTTGTACAGACAAAATTAACTTTCGCTCATGTCTTTAGTATAGTAAGCCGATGTTTTGACTTGAATATTACGTTTAAATAGTTGTCAAACTAGTTTGATCCTGCAGTATCTCACCAACAAAGTTTTCTCAGCAGTAGAACTGATTATGGCCCACCAAATACAGCAGAACAATGTGATTTTGCCTTAGTCAGCGCCTGAAGTCAAATAAAAAAATTATGAGTGGGGATTTGGTTGGTGTGGAGTGAGTTTGGGGACAATAAAATGCAGTCAACTACTAGCATCAGTAGGTTGTTAACTGGGGCATGGGAGGGAACTGGGAGCACATTGCCATCAGGGGGCATAAATATCACAATTCACTTCAGTCAGAAACTAAACAGGGAACCTGACCCACAAGAAGTGACTTTTCGTCAAAGAAATCAGCCCGCATAGATATGATGTGGCACTATACAGAGCTGAACAACGGATAGAGTTCCTGGCTAACGGAGGCAGAGATGACAGTAAAGTTAAATGGAGGGTGATGGAAGGGGGGAAGCGTAACGCAGATGGAGAGAGATTATGCGACCTGATGAGGACATTGACCGCCTTCAGATAAGAAAATAAGGCAAATCCAGTTAATACCATGTCCAACTCGCGCAAGGGAAATGACTGTGTAAAGCAACCGGAGCTGGAGGCAGTGAGTAGATCAGCAAACTCCGTGGAACCTGCATTAGCAAACAAGGAGGGTGAAAAAGGCAACGACAAGGTTGTTTTAAAAAAAAAAATTAAAACTAAATATAAATATTCAACAATATTATTGAAGAATATTTTGAGTAACGCTTACAGAGGACATGCAGCATTTTGACAATGAGGCAAACACATACAGTAAAGGACCATAAATTACAAATGGTTCCCTTGCTATAGATTACAATACCCTACTATAAAATGGACTGTGAGGCGATTGCTGCCCTTTAAAATTGTCTCCGTCGAAATACTAATGGACCTGAATGGAGGAAGGTCTGCTTTTTTCCTGGGGCTCAAAAATATCTGTTGAATGACTCTGAGTAGGTGAACACTGGCAGTAACGGCAAAATCACAAGTACAATGCTGCAGACCTGCTGCTGGACTGAACCATTATATGCATTCCACACCAAAGGGCGACTTATCCCAGGTCACATCCTATCATAGTCAATGATGTGTTTTACACCGTCTGTGGCATTGCTTCGCAACAAAGTGCCAGCTGTGAGATTGTCCCATTTGGTTTGATTTCTCTTATGTGGGTAAGCAATTTCTACTCCACAAGGTACATATAAATCAGTCCAAATGGGCCAACCCTGAAATTACTTGAGCATCCATTGGGATTCCTAAATGGGCACATTATGTGAAAATACTCGCAAATCAGTGAACTTTGGTTTGAAAGCAGCATTAGGATGAAATCAATTTTAGTGGATGTGAGAGGCCGTTTCTTTCATCCAGAGGAACAAGGGTGGGTATATAGTATGAACGTGGCTTCAAAGCACTAAAAAGTGAGTTAATTGGATGTAGAATTTCTGAGAGACTTTATTTTTATATATTTCATTTTTCTCTTTTCATTCTGTTTGTCCAGCCTCATTGCAGGTAGCAGTCAGTTGTAACACAGGACTGTGATCTTTGGCACGGTCTTTTATCACTTGGATACAATGTCTTGAGTGGCTGGATGGAAACTTTTTTTGTCGTTTGGTACATTTTATGTGTGCATCAACTGTTGCAGCAAGGTGTCATCAATCTGATTTCTTGTCTAACTGATAATTCTTGAGTTTTTTGACAGCAAATCAGATAACATTCGTGAGCACTCAGGTGATTCTCCAGCATGAGAAGTGGCTCCTATAAGTTAGCAAGCTTGACTCCATGGCCTATCTGAATTTACTTCAAGCTCCATTTCTGATATCACCACTTTGTCAAAAAGAATATTTATTGAAAGCAGACATGCAGACATTTTGGTTTGGCGGCATGGCTTTGTTTGAGAGATTTCTACCTGTCCAGCATGGAGCCGAAGGCAGAGAGCTGCAACTAACTGTCCAAAACAGAATCATGCTGGCATCAGCCAACAGATGAAATATGAAGGTTCCACAGGTTTAGTGGCAACCCAGCAGTTGGCAGAAATTCTTTGAAGCCAAATACGAGAAAAATACTCCACGTGAGGTGTACTACGTATAGTGACAGCCCAGCGGCTGGCACAATTTCTCTTGAAGCCAACACAAGAGAAATATTCTACGCGGTGCAAACCACATGTCAACCCTGCGGCTGTTGCAATTCTCTTGAAGCCCAATACAAAAGAAATATTCTATGTGAAGTGTACCATGTGTCGTGACAGCCCGGTGGCTGGCACAATTTCTCTTGAGGCCAAATACAAGAGAAATGTTCTATGTGACGTGTACTATGTGCCGTGGCATCGCGGCAGCTGGGGCAATTTTTCTTGAAGCCAAACATAAGAGAAATATTTATATGTACAGTATAGAGATAGACCGGCAGCTGGCACAATTTCTTTTGCAGCCAAAAACAAAAGAAATATTATATGTGAGTATACTATGTGTAGTGACAGTCCAGCGGCTGGCACGATGTCTCTTGAAGCCAAATACAAGAGAAATATCCTACGTGAGACTGGGCAGTGACGGCCCAACAGCTGACGAAAGAAATGAAAGAAAACAGACGAATAAAAAGACCAAGAAAAGTCGATGGCTAACTATTTGCATTTTGTGAA
Source organism: Gymnothorax reevesii (assembly GCA_029721435.1). Lineage (NCBI taxonomy): Eukaryota > Metazoa > Chordata > Actinopteri > Anguilliformes > Muraenidae > Gymnothorax > Gymnothorax reevesii. The sequence continues at coordinate 116,997,310 of CM056573.1, forward strand.
GGTTGAACACAAACTTGGCCAAGTTTGTACGTCTAATAATTGCTGGAATGCTCAAAAAATTAAAACTTTTATGACTTCCGGAGACGGAGTATTTTAGGATCTCTGTCCGACAGTTACTAAATTCTTCATAGATGCACAAGTCCCGCGCCAATGCTGACTCACTTTATTGCGCAGAGCTTAAACAGAAAGATTGATTGAAATTCTCGGTACATATCTTGAAGAAGTGAGCCGTCTGATCAAAACATTCACGTTTAATATCTAAAAGATTCAGTAGGTTTCCAGAGATTAAAAACAATAATTGACTTTCGGACACAGAGTTATATTGAAACCATCCGACTGTCGGACACGGAGTTATTCCGGACACGTAGACTCTGTGTTTTAATTTAGCCTCAGCCATCATCCTCATGTCCATGGATGCCAATAACTTAGTGAGAACATTAGTAAGAAAATTCTTCGGACAATACACGTGAGAAAATCGGTGCCATATCACCGGTAGAAAATTGCCCAAAGTGATTTGTACGTATAGGAAATGGTTCACGTTGTATATATGTAATTGATACGTTTTGTATTTGTAAAACTGAATACATTCATTTGTTAATGGTGTTTTGTATTTGCAAATCACACTGTATTTGTTTGCAAATCATTTTTAAATTTGCAAACCACACCTTGTTTGTACGCGAATTATTTTTATATTTGCAAATCACGCTGTTTCTTTGCAAATCTTTTTTTTTGTATTCACAAACCACACTTTGTTTGCACATGAATCATTTTTGTATTTACAAATCACATTGTGATTTGTTTGTGAATCGTTGTGCACTTGTTAAAGGTTTTAGCATGAATTTAACTCCACAGAGAGTCTACAAAACTCAGCTACATAGAAACGGATCGTGAAGTTGATTGTCCCTTTCATAATCAGTAAACACCTATAGGTTTTCATTTAGGCTACCCAAGGAAAAAAAAAAACTAGCTGAGAGTTATTTGTGTATTAACATAACATAACATAACAACACGAGTGGCGAGAACAGGCTAGTCAGCCCAACTAGGCTTGCCATTTTTTTTTTTTTTTTTTTTCTATTGTGAATATATCACTTCAGTACACAATACTCCAGTCGTGGTCTGATGAATGTGTTGTGTACGAGAAGTATGACCTCCTTGTGGGAATAAACTACAGAATTGGTCTGTTTGGGAAGTAGCAAAGAGCAGGAAGTGTGAACAGGGTATTTCAAACACTGATGTGGATTAGGGTAGTCTAACATCTAAACCAGGGGGTCATCAAAGTCTAGAAACAATGGAGTCTTCTCTGACAGTGGGCAGGACTAGGGAGAAGTATGTTCCACAACAAGAGTCCTTTAAATTTTTCCACTATGAGGTTGAAGTTTCTGATTTTTTTTTTTTCAAATTAAGCAAAATTAGTTATTTTGACTTGCAAAAACTGCCTTCATTTTATTGAATGGATAACTTACCATCTTTGACTGTTTTTTTATGTTTGTGTGGGTCCCCTTAACTTAAGTACATAATCTTGACAATAAAACTCACTGTAAATGCACAGCTCCAAGTATCTGCCAAGCTTGGCTAAAATGAACAATAAAACCTGGAGGCTGGCCTCCTACCACCAGAAATGATTTTCAGTGAGCTTTGGAAGGGCACTGAGCCGAATCGTCTGCACTCAACTGAAAGTACTTTAATGAAAACAAACTAAAACTAGGCAACAACTGAATGGCCACCTTCAACTGTAATTCCAGCCCACTGTATGGAGGCTGCAAACTCAGATAAACCAAGAGCAAAAAACAAAAACGGAAAAAGAAAAAACTGGAAAAGCTGCAGTATATGAGCCAGAAAAATCACACTGAGAACTTACATCAGAAGGTAAAGCAACTACCAGGCTTAGAGAACAGGCAAGCAATAAGGGATCACAATAACAATCTAAGGACTGGATTAAAACCTAAGGGTTATTGATTGCACCCAGATAACAAAGCAAGGCAGACAACTGAGACAGGCAGGAGAAGACAAATTAGTTGGCCACCCTAGCTCTCTATCCTTAATACTAAGGAAAAGACACATTCAAGAAAGTGGAAATTTTCCCTAATTGTATATAGTGGTTCAATACTAATAGGTGAGAACATTTGCTCCATGGTTTAAAAAAGGACAGAAAGAAAAATTGTTTGCAGGATTTTTGTGTGCAGGATTGCATAACTGCCTCAGCATCTCATATAGATTAGCAATACCCATGATGTGTGTGATCTTTAAAGAAACAATCATAAATGGTTAAAAGTCCTTATGAATTTTTAACATACACATATTGGTTTCTTAAGTTATAGAACATAAATCAAATGCCCTCAAGCCTCTTAAACTATTTGCATAATTTACTAATGCCTCTGGAATAATGGAATATATAGTTCACCTTCATTAGGTGTGATGTATTTCCCTTTGAATAATCGCATACAATGTCACAGAGTAAAGCACATGCATACATAAAGCAGCATGAATTTCCATTAACACAGTTTCAAACTGAGCAAATGAGTTTACAATGTAGCTAAACACCATTAGGTCATGTAATCTAGCTAAATGGCAAGTACATGAAAGATCCAAATTTTTAGCATTACATTCATGACAGGAAAATGGTGAGCTTAGGTGGACTGTTCCCCCTCACGTCATGTTGTGGTGTGAAGCAAAAGCCGACGCAACAGCAACTGATTAAAAAAAAAAAAATCTCATTGGCTACTGCTGGTTTCTGCTAATGCGATTCGCTCAGATGCATCACGTGGTGCGCTCTGACACTTCCGTCTTTAGCTTGCAGCGGAACCATGGCTGCGTCCGAATAGTTAAATAATCGCGTCCTATTGTCTAATTCCGAACCATTTTTCTTTAACCTCTGTGTGAAACATCATGAGATAAAGGAAAGGTGTAAAGGGGACTCTTTTACAACTTGGGGAGAGAACCGCGCTCATAAGAGAATCCGAATGCACTGACACTGGGCACAGTGATCACCCGCCTCCTGCCCGTCATGTTTGTTTGTTTGAGATTTGGTGGCATGCTTGCGTTGCAAGTCAGCAATTAGTCAATCAATGCAATGCATGTGTTCCACGATCGTTCAAGTTGTTTAAATCAAATAGGACAATTTGAAACGTTTTTATGCAATTCCATTGCTTTCAACCCATGAGTAAAGAAAAGCGTGAAGAGTCTGGAGTCATAATTATTTCCATGTCACTAGTGGTAAAATCCACCAAAACGCATGTGAAACTGATAAACCTCCATTCGCAAGTACTTCAATTCCGCTTGAGAGGCTCTTAAAAACGCGCTGATTTGAATGGTTGCTGACATACGGGACGGGAACGTGAATATGACACTTAAAAAGCGAATGCGTCAAAGCTGATAGCCTTTTGTCCTAACTGTGCTGTGCCGGGTCAATAAACATTGATACAGAAAATCATGGGTTCTGCAGCAGTTTATTGCTCGAGTGCAGTAATCGCAAAGGGGACACTCGTGCAGACGAAGCGTCTTTACATCTACACCAGTGGTTTTCAACGTTGTTCCTGGAGACCCAATGTGTATGCTGGCTTTTGTCCTAACCACAGTTGTAATCGCAGGATTTTAACGAGCTGTTCATTAGTCTTAATTAAGTGTATTTAATGCTTAGAGCAGTTATTTGCCCCCTTAATTCACAAGATAAGAGAAATATCCGTGTTTGCCATCCAGAATAAAAAAAAGCCATACCCACATTGCTATGCATTGGAAATAACAACATAAAATGAGAGAAAACAATGAAACTAATCAAATTAAAGATGTACTTGGCTACTACTTGGTGAAAACTAATTGGCACATCAAGACAAATTTATTCAACAAACAAATGGTAAAGAGTCAAACCAGCTCTGTGTTAATCTAATTAATTCACCTGAAGTTTTTTGAAAGAACTTGAACTTGAAACAGTTGTGTCCCTCAGCCCAATTTGGGGTTTACTGAGTTCTTCAGTGTCTAATTTGATCAGTTTCAAATGTTACAATGCTGGAAATTTCTTGCAGCATAGAAATAAAACCACAATCTTCAAGGATATTTTATTCTTCATGGCATGTATGGATGGTTCTATGAAACATTTGGCTAAAAATAGTAAGTAACAATGCTAAATATGAAAAACAACTAATTAAGACATTAACAACTTGTTAAAATCTTGTGATAACAATTGTGGTTGGAACAAAAATCAGCATACACAGTGGGTCCCTAGGAACGACGGTGAAGACCACTGATCTACATGATTGTAGAGCGAGAGTAGAAGTGTTGTTGCATTTGACGTGAGTTTTATCTGCAAGTTTGTGCAGTGTAGGCCAATATGTTTATTAGTTGAATAACTACAGGTGTAGGCCTTAGATGCTTGTTATGTTATTAAATTATCAATTTTCATGAGCTTAAAGTATACCACATTACTATTTTTAAGGGCCAGAACATTTATTCTGTTTGTGAGCAATTGTTTCCAACAGAAATGCATTAAATTCCCCTATGTAAATCTTTGAATGCCGTTTTCTCAAAACAAGTTTTTTGTCATATTCCAAGTCTAACTTCTCTGCCTCTGTAGTACCTATGTTTACCAAACTTTGCAGTTATACACTTAGCAATATTCTGAAGATATACTCAGCAACAAAAGTTTCTGTGACACCAATATTGTTAATTATTTTTCATAACGCAATTATGAAATTGTCATACATGGTGATATCGGACTGAAACAGTACACGTAAACACAACATTGAAATGGAAATCATGAAAATGCGAGAAAATGACTTTGCACGTGAAAATGTGCGTAAATCATGCTTGTGGATGGCAATAAAAGAGGAGAATTTTTGGAATGTTCACATTGTGCCTGATGAACGACGGAAGCATCACTTATCGAAAACACAGCCATTTCAGATCAGGAACTCTACCCTCTAAATGCCAAGACTGTCTGAAAATGATCGGTGGAGGGCCATTGGGATGATTGAATCCGGAACCTCGCAGAGGGAAGTTGCTCATCGCCTGAATGTCCACCGAAACACCATTTGGAACTTATGGCAGCGTCATCAGCAGACAAGACATGTCAGAGACCGTCCTCGCAGCGGCCGTCCACGAGTAACCACTCCCAGACAGGACAACTGGATTCGAACAACCCATCTCCGAAATCGATTCCAACCTGCAACCATAACTGCAAGAACGATACCTGGTTTGAGGCGACTGTCTGCACAGACAATCCGTCGCCGTCTCCGTCATTTTGGCATTGTCCCACGTCGGCCAGCAAGACGTCCAATACTCACAGTACAACACCGACGACTGCGTCTACAGTGGGCACAACAACACCGACGGTGGATCCAACGTCAGTGGGATCTTGTACTCTTCACTGATGAATCAAGATTCATGCTTAACCGATGTGATGGTCGTTTACGTGTATACCGTCGACGTGGAGAACGTTATGCCAACAACTGTGTTCAGGAATTTGATCGTTTTGGAGGTGGTAGTGTCATGATTTGGGGAGGGATCACGGCTAGAAACAGAACAGATTTGCTTGTTATTGATGGAAATCTGACAGGTCAAAGATATCGCGATGAAGTGCTACGGCCATTGGTGGTACCGTTTTTGATGCAACATGGTCCTGGAATAACGCTGCAACATGATAACGCCAGACCACATGTTGCAAGGATTGCACAGCAGTATCTGATGCAACAACATGTCAATGTCCTGCCATGGCCAGCCAGATCCCCAGACATGTCCCCAATCGAGCATCTTTGGGACGAGATGGATCGACGTTTGCGGCGGTTGGATAACCCGCCAGCTACACTCCAGGAATTGCGACAACGTCTACGTCAGATTTGGAATGACATCCCACAGCAATTTCTGGCACATCTGATTCAGTCCATGCGCCGGAGATGCGTTGCTTGCATCATCGCACGAGGAAGTCACACCCGGTATTGAAGTGTGAAGGTCACAATTGGTTAGACGTTAGACAAGTGCTTCATGACGCATGAAAATGACATTTTTCGTTTTGAGAGACGTTGGCAGTGAAAAGTCAGTGTTTCTCCTGTTAAATAAACATATTGATTGCATTGAGATCTTTGCGTGTCATTTATAACATACACATAAATGGTGTCACAGAAACTTTTGTTGCTGAGTATATTTACTGAGGGATTTGTTAATATATGATCCCTAGCCTGATTTATGAGACATTTTATTCCCAAAAATATGGCGAAAATTGATTTTTTGAGGCCATGGACAGCATATTTTGATTTTCTCAGTAATAAAAGCAGATATCCTTAAATCCCTCTGTAATTGTTTTTTCATCTTATATGTCAACAAAATGCTCCTGACTTTATCAGATGGTTAGATTTATCTTCCTAAAATACACGCAAATTAGTGCATATTTAATGAGATAATGCCTGATTTGCATATTTAAACATAAAAATTTCAAAAACTTGTAATAGTATGAAAAAAATTTGTATTACAAGTAATCAACTGAGGAAGTTTCATGATAATATCTATTATTTAAAATTTTTACCCTATTCACCTGTAGTGTCTCGCCTTAAAGTACGTTTGTTCAGCTTCCGTAGGACAAATTCTTTCATTTATAATTTCAGCCAGTTTGTTTTGTTGGCTAGCGAGGCTTATTGCTCGCTAACAAACAACTTGCCAGGCTGCCACGTGAGAAGTAAGTTGCACCGGACCTAGTGCAGAAAATGACTTGTTTTACTCCTGATTTAAACAGCCAATTTGTGAAAGACAGACAAGTTATTGTTATCTTATTTGGGATGAATATTCTTATCTTATAAATTTTCTACATACCCAATGAAATGATTTGACACAAACTGTCCAGATTTTGTGGGTTTTTAACTTTTCCCTGAACAAAGCTCTGATCTGATCTGGGATTGCAAAACGGAAAGGTTGCATTGGTCGTAAACGCGTGTACAATCGTTTTACGCGCTCTTTCATTGTATACTACACAAAATGAGCGCTAATTTTGGACTTTGAATATAGTAAGCGACTGAGAAACACGGAAACTTCATACTCGCATGGACCGGTCGCCTGTGTTTATGTTTGCGTTTCGCTTTTGGACATGCTGTACAAGTAATCCAAGTACAAGAAGTTCAAGTAGTCCCAGGCGACTAGGATCACGATATGGCCAGTATTTCAGAAACAAACACAAATGCAAAATTTGAATGTCATCATCAGCAAAAACAATGATCAACGAAACTAAGTTACTAACAAAGCAACGTAAACACCAGCTCACTTGTCAGCTCGTCTTCACAGCACTCTTACATAGACATTAACACGGAAGCCGTACAGTGGGGCTGGGCCGTGGGCTACCCGCGTAGGGCCCGGCGGGGTAGCAGCACGAGAACGGATCTCAGAGATGCCAAGTCTCACACATTTGAAGTAGGCCCAACGCATTTTTTAGGCTTATTCACCGTGATCCGCAATTATTCAACGAACGCTTATTAATGTGATTCTGACTTGGAATAAAAATTCTTGTGCGTTGAAGTTTCAGTTTCACTTGCGTAGGTGGACCTCAACACAAGCAACATGGAAAGCGATTATGACTCCGGAATTCTTGTGCTTGTCTTGACTGAGGTAAAAGAAACAATGCATGTGTTTCATGATCGTTTAAATTGTTTTATTAATGAAACAAGACCATCTGAAACATCTTCATGCAATTCCATTGCTTTCAATCACTTAAAGACAAGCGTGAGAATTCCAGAGTCATACTCGATTTCCGTAACACGAGTGTGGAAATCCACTGTAATGCATGTGAAACTGATTAACTTAATGAACAATGACCTCAATTCCATGAGTGAATTTCTCCAGTGGGCGCTGATTGGAAAATTGCGAACTATGGCACAGGAAGGCGAAAGCCACTAAGGGGAAAGAGATTCCACCAAATGCATGAGACTTGGCATCGTTTTCTTGGGAAGTGATGTAAACTTATACCATCGTTTGGAGTCTTGTTACAGCCTACCACTACACACCTATTTGGCATGTTGATGAATGTTATCTCAAAATCAACGAAATCAATTATCACAATAGAACAAACCACTGGTCAATCAGCTGGGAACATTTGCAACTTACTTATCACGCGTCACAGGTCATATGACTACGAGGTCCGTGTGCAACAACTTTTTTGAGGGGTGGGGATTAGGACTTTACAAACCAGCAAATTTTAGTTTTCAAATAATAATAAAAAGTTATATAAAGCATTTACAAATGTGTGATGCATATTAATTTGCTACATATGATCAATTTCTTTGAAAAATAGCCTAATAATTTTCTGAGTGAACCTTTAAAGGGAAACTTACATGTTGACCAAGAACAATGATTGAAATTGGGTCACTAATCTCATCCGTTTCAAGGGATGTTTTCTGTCCCCTCGGTTTTTTGTCCACTGCCCGCCACTGTTTTTAAGCGCTTAATTTTAAGATGGCCCTGGCTTTATTTCATTAAGAAATACCTTTAATAATACAAACTAAATTCCCCGATGAGAGGTGGAATTCAGAGGTCTGCTATTTTTTCAGATTATTGGCCGCATTAACATTATAGGCCACATTTTGGTTTTGATCTGTCAGATGGCTGAATAAATGGCTTGATTGCAAGTTAGGCAAAGTACACGGGAGTTGATTTAAGGTAAGCAAATTATGCCAAAGTGATGGAGGCTGTCCAACCTCGCTGGTAACTAGCGGACTTCAAATCAGTTTTCTTCCTGGAAGCATTTCAAATAGCCGCATTAGGTAAATGTCATAGAAAAGGTAATAAGCAAGCTCAACTGCCAGATCAATCCAATTCGTCCCACACAAGCTCAATTGGAGAGAGGTCTGGAGACTGAAGGGGCTAAACCATCTTTCAAAGAACACCTTCCTCTTCTTTTTTGTCTATGTATCCCTGACAGAGCTTGGAAGAATACTTAGGGTCCTCAGGGAAGAATGCTTTGCTTCTAGACTTCTGGCCCGTAGTCTACTTTCAAATGTCAGGGTCATTTTTTGGTCTCAGCCCAGCCCTGTTTCTGAATCATCATCATTATCTTTCCACCGTTCCACTCATGGGACCGGGTCGGGGGTCTGTGCCTTCCTCTTCCAGAGGACTCTGTCCAGAGTAATCAATCCACCTTGCCGCCGGCCTCCCTCTTCTTCGTCGTCCCTCCACCTCCATTTTCATCGCCTTCTTCACCCAGTTCCCATTCTCCATCCTTTCAACGTGGCCAAACCACCGCAGTCTCGCGGTCCTCAGTTTCGACGCCACTGCTTCGACTCCAAGTTCCCTCCTAATATCCACGCTTCTCATTCTGTCTCTCAGCGTCACACCTCTAATTCTTCTTCTAATTCTTCTTAATCTTAAATCTTGAAACTTGCCAAAGCCATGAAAACAAAAGGCTTTCAAATGGACAGTGCTTGGTGTGACCAAACGTAGTCATTCACATGAAAGCAAGGACATCCACTTGACTGGTTAGCTTTCCTGGTGGATGTTCAGCAATATGCGTAGGTGTGCATGCCCCATGCACCCTTGGTATTGGTATCATTATTACCACCCTCTCATAAATATACAGTACATAGTTCCATTGAAATACGTCACAGAATTTTCTGCCTGTGAGTTTTAAAATGAGGATCACATTAAAGAGACTCAAAATAAATGTATTAACAGTATTTTGTCAGAAATTGAGTGGATAATGTTCTCAGTGCCAGAATATTGTCTTCAGGGGCCTATCTGAACCTTGACCATCACCATTATTATGAACTGAAGCTGTCTTGTTGAATTACAGTGTACATCAAGCTCAAAGTTCAAGAGGTGGCTGCTCTGTATGAAAGGAGAATACAGCAAAAAAATACCCCCATGCTTGCGCTCAAATGAAAAATACTGCTTACTTCTCACAGTCAAAGGACAATCCAGCTGTCCTCCAGAAAGCCAGATACTACATACTGTGTGAAAGTATTAAGCCTGGGCCACACTGCCAGCAGTAGTGATTCGGATTCCACCAGCCGAGCACTGCAACCGCTCACTCGGTCACACTGCCTGGGTATCTGCAGCGGCAGTCCGCAGGCTCCTCCTTCCAACTCTGTCTCTGCACAACTTTGCCCAAGAAACCACTATAAAATAATATTGTAGCGGTCTCGCTACTGAAGGACTGAGACTGAGGCAGGAATAGTGGTTCTCACATCGCCCGGGGCGGGCTTCGCTTTATTTGCTGTTCGGCCCTTAAAAGGACCGTTTCTTCGTCTCGTACCAACTGACTAATTATTCCAACTACACACAACATTTACAACAACACACATTTTCATGCTGGCAACTCAGCCTTCTTATACCCCCCACCCCGGACCTGACTGGCTCTTTCTCCCTCCCCAGGTGCAGCCAATAGCGATACTCCACTGTTTTTTTTAAGTTTAACTTAACCGGCAAACACGAACTGGGGCATGATCGCCACAATATATTATTTTGTCTCACGTCGTTAGAGCTTATGTAACCCTGGTTTACAAGGCCCTCAATTAATAAAAGCTTGTCAATAAAAGCAGCTAAAAGAAATGCATTACCAGTGATAAATAGACAATAAACAGTTCAACCTGGTTAAAAATACAGTAAAGAGTTAAAACTTGTATATCCATGTTATTGTTTTATTTAAAAATGGATAAAAAGAAAAATATGTTAAACTCTCATTTTGAAGTGTCATCGTTGTAGCGTGACCCATGTGACTAGCCACAGCCAACCGGTTTTTTTTTCTTTTTCCTGTTGCTTAACGAAGAAGTTACGCAGTCAGTTGTGGAGCTGCTGCTTGAAAGCCAGATACGCAGTCAGTCCTTGCGGAGCTGCTGCTTAAAAACCGAAGAAAATAGAAAAAATACGTTTAAAGAATCTATCGAAAGCTATTTTGGTATTCTGATGAAGTCGCTTTTATTTCAAACCCGTCCTTGCCGTGGTGACGGTGTACACACTGCGAAACGGGACTTGGCCATTAAGGTGGGATCGGGAATTCAGAGCTAACCGGAGTGGATTTCATGTGCGAGATGCAAGATCCATGTGCAAGATACAAGATGGCGAGCCGCCCAGAGACCCCTTGAACAGCGTATTACGCAAGAGCAAAGCGCTCTCTGCAGGACGGTGCGCTGGTTCGACAAATACTGGTAGGATTAATCCATTCCTCTCTGCAAAACTGCAGTGGACTCTCAGGAACACCGGAATAACCGTTCGGGACAATCAAAGGATTACCAGTTTCGGGAACAGAGACATTTATTTGTGATTTGCAAATATTCAGTCTTTTGCTGGATTATTTTGAGTTTTGTACATTTTATATCTCTAATTTTTGTCATCCATACATGTTAATGCTGTAACAGTATTATTTGAGAGGTAAATATTCTTTTGCTTGGTTCAAACAACAAAACAAAAGGTGGTCAAAACAAAAAAGGGGAACTTTAACAAAACTCGAACTAAATCTTGAAATGAAAACCTAGACTTTATTTAGAATAATGACGAGTTAACTCAAGAGAAATCGAAGGATAAAACTTGAAATTAATACAAAAAATAACCTAGGTTGAATATAATATCCTTTTAAAGCCAAATAATAGGTGAACATCTAAAAGGGAATTGATGAACTAAATTACTTGAACAGAAGGAAATTTCAATTCATCTCAAGGTGATAGAGAACTTTGTATAAATTGTATGTCAACTGTCCTTTTCTGTCTGTCAACAAAAAATAATAAGCCGGCAATCTGAAACAGTTTTCTGGTCTGTGGTCATTAATGCATCTTACTCCTGTCATTGCTCTAGTAGCCGAACCTAGCACTGGTCCTAGTTTACTGTAACACTACAGAAGTGCTACAGAAGTGGCGAGCCAGCCAGGAGACAGTATTTGAATTCCCAACCCTTATTTCTGACTCAGACCTTAAAAATAGGCGGCAGAATGGACATAGTTGACGCAGAAAACGTTAAAGTTCCCAACTCAGTTATCATTCGTGGGATTACTGACACGGACGTTGATGAAGATTTAACTGACTTCCTGAATAGGTATGGGCAAATTGCGAGAACCTTTAAAATAGTTGATCCCCAGTCTCCCTACCACAAAAATGCCATTGCGGAGTATCAGAGTGGGGCTGCCTTGACAGCACTTGAACCCTTACTGCCCTACACTCTTGACTGCCCGAATGAAGTCACTTACGAAATTAGAGCCTTGTCAACTGAGTACATATCAGCTGTTACAAACAGTGCCACCAGCAGTTTTTTTAGTGAACTGCAGAAAATCGCCAAACTGAGTGGCAAATCATTTGAAGCTGTTCTGCATGAGCACCTTTCTAAATGCGCTCAATCAGTGGCAAGCAGCCTAGAACCACCTGAAATTGTGGTCTTTACCCAAGAGACACAAAGTGAACCAACAACCCCAGTTGCCAGGCCAACTCAAGCAGATCACCAAATTTGCCAAAGTGAAACTGTTGGACCGATTAAAACTAATGTAAGCATCAGTGATCCTGAATCAGTTAACCAACCACAACCTGATCTACCATCTAACATACCAAAGAGTTTTATAACTCATCCAGATGTTCAAAAAGTAGTTGTTGAGCATATAGTCCGAAGTGAAGCTCCTGTCTCACAAGTCAGTGCCTCTTTCCGTCTAAGACAGTTTTCAGGCAAAATACCTTGTCCTAGTCATGAGGTTGATTTTGATACATGGCGCCACAATGTTGAGCTCATACTGCAAGACCCAGATCTGTCTGACTTACAACGCTCACGAAAGATCTTAGATAGTCTTGTGCCACCTGCTGCTAACGTGATGAAACCTTTAGGCCCTAAAGCCTTGCCATCAGCTTATCTTGAATTGCTTAATTCAGCTTTCGGCACAGTAAAAGATGGCGATGAACTTTTCGCTAAATTCCTCAACACACTCCAAGACGCAGGTGAGAAGCCCTCACATTATCTCCATCGCTTGCAAACAGCTCTCTCTAAAGCTTTGAAAAGAGGCGGTGTTGTAGATAGTGAAGCAGACCGACACCTTCTGCGTCAACTTTGTCGGGGGTGTTGGGATAATGCCCTTTTAGCGGATCTTCAGCTTGAAAGAAAAAAAGGTAAACCACCTTCATTTACTGAATTACTGCTACAGTTGAGAGTAGAAGAGGGCAAACATATTGCAAAAGAAAGTCGAATGAAAAAACATTTTGCTGATATCAGACCAAAAGTAGCCACACATGCTATTGCCGTAAACACTGGTATCTCTGAAACCAAAATGCAAAACGATCTTGCTGAAATGCGAACACAGATTACAGAGTTGCAAGGTCAACTGATAAAGTTGAAACCCCAAAAAGTAGACCCACCTGAAGTTTCTCAGAGTGATCTGGTCACAGAATTGAAAACACAAATCGCTGAGCTCCAGAGCCATCTCACTAGACTAAAACCACCAGGTCCTAAGAAAGACCGTAACCCACCAAAAGCAAATGCTAAGGCTAAACCTAAAGTACCTGAACAAATTCCCTCAGCAAGCCAAGCTGTAAGGAGTAGGCCAAAGCCTTGGTACTGTTTCCAATGCGGCGAAGATGGCCATATCGTCTCTGCATGCTCTAATGACCCAAATCCATCCTTAGTCGCTGATAAAAGAAAACAGTTGAAAGAGAAACAGCTACTTTGGGATAAGCAAAACAATCAAACACAGTCTTTAAACTAAAGAAAGCCCTCATTGCGGGACAAATGGGTGCTACTAATGAAGCCAGTCCCACTGAACGTTCACGTAAACCTAAAAAACGATTCCTGCTCAACAAATCAGCCACTGTGAAAATGCCCAAAGGCTTAATTGGAGCCAAGTACACTGCTCAAGTACAAATTAATGGACAAGCTTGCAATTGCCTTCTCGATACTGGGTCACAAGTGACCACAGTGGCCCAGTCGTTCTATGAAAACAATCTCTCACACTTAGAAATTTATCCAATACAAGATCTGCTGGAAGTCGAAGCCGCAAATGGTCAAAATGTTCCATATTCAGGCTATATTGGTGTCGATATTACTTTCCCTAAGAACTGCTTTGGAACTGAACTTACTGTGTCCTCCCTTGCATTAATTGTCCCAGATACACGCTCTAGTGTCCAGTCCTCTCTTTAAATCGGCACTAACACTCTTGACCTTCTCTTTGATAATCTCTCCCTGGCCAATACAGATCTCAGTGCCCTGCCCTATGGTTACAGAGTGGTGCTGAGTGTATTACAGCAGAGACACAAGTAAACGGAGAACGGTAGCCTTGGTCTTGTCAGACTTCCCGGGAAAGAGTCTGAAATCATTCCTGCAGGCCAAATTCGAGTCTTGGAGGGGTCAGTTCATGTAAATATCAAAACCCCAGACAAATGGGTAGTAGTTGAGTCTCCCTCCACATCCTCCTTGCCAGGTGGTATCTTCGTCACTAATTGTTTACTTACCCTTCCTGAGAAACCCTCACAAAAGCTTCCAGTAGTCTTGCGAAATGAAAGTAAACATGACATAGTTATCCCTGCGAAAAGTGTCACTGCTGAAATGTATGCTATGCGAGAGATAGTGCCAGCCAGCCAGACTCCACAGCAGTCTGAGCGAACTCCCAGCTCAAAGGTCGCTGAGCTCGATCTCAATTTTGCCGATTCCCCAGTCCCTGCTGAATGGAAAGAGCGAATTATACAAAAGCTAAGTGCTATGCCAGAGGTTTTTGCACTGCATGATACAGATTTCGGTTGCACAAACAAAGTAAAGCACCAAATCAAACTGAGTGACGAAACCCCCTTTAAGCACAGACCCCGTCCCATACGACCACAAGATCTAGATGCTGTACGGAGGCATTTGCAGGAACTGAGTGAGGAAGGGATAATCCGCGAGTCAAAGTCGCCATTTTCCTCTCCGATAGTAGTGGTTAGGAAGAAAAATGGAGGCATTAGACTCTGTGTTGATTATCGAAAGTTGAATCTGAACACAATTAAAGACGCTTATCCACTTCCTAATTTGGAAGAGGCGTTCTTGGCTCTTACCGGATCAAAGTGGTTTTCGGTCCTTGATCTCAAAAGTGCGTATTATCAGATTGAGGTTGATGAGGCCGACAAGCACAAGACAGCCTTCATATGTCCAATGGGCTTCTTTGAGTTCTATAGGATGCCCCAGGGCATTACCAACGCTCCCAGCACATTTCAAAGGCTGATGGAGAAATGTATGTGTGACATCAACCTTAAGGAAGTCCTGGTCTTCCTGGACGACCTTATAGTTTTCTTCGAAACCCTCGAATAACACGAAACCCGCCTTCTCCACGTGATTAGTCGTCTCAAAGAATACGGTCTGAAGCTATCGCTTGAAAAATGTTCGTTTTTTCAGACATCTGTGAGGTACTTGGGGCACATTGTCTCTCAGCGCGGTGTTGAAACAGACCCTGAAAAAGTAGTAGCTTTAAAAACAAGGCCAAGTCCCAAGAATCTGAAGGAGCTTTGTTCCTTCTTAGGGTTCGCAGGGTATTATAGAAGGTTTATTAAGGACTTTTCTAAAATAGTCAAACCCCTTACCAGTTTAACTGCGGGATACCCTCCCCTGAGAAAAAATAGTAGCCCTAAGCCACACGATGTCCAGTACTTTCAGCCAAAAGCTCCTTTCGGGGAGAGATGGAAAGAGAATTGTCAACAAGCATTCGAGATGATAATCGACAAACTGACTACTGCCCCCGTTTTAGGTTTTGCCAATCCCAAGTTGCCGTATGTACTACATACAGAAGTACAGAAGTACAACCGGGTTAGGGGCAGCTCTTTACCAAGAGCAGGAGGGAGAGATGTGTGTAATCGCATACGCGAGCAGAGGATTATCAAAAAGTGAAAGCCGTTACCCCGCCCACAAGCTTGAGTTTCTTGCCCTCAAGTGGGCTGTAACGGAAAAGTTTTGTGATTATTTGTATCGTAGCCCTTTCACAGTAATAACCGACAGTAACCCTTTAACTTACATTTTGACCTCCGCTAGGTTAGATGCGACAAGTTATCGCTGGTTGTCCGCCCTGTCCTCTTTTGAGTTCCAGCTTCGGTACAGAGCAGGAAAACAAAATACGGATGCAGACAGCTTATCCCGTCGTCCACATTCCGAGCCAGTAAATGACCTTGTCTCCCTTAAAGAGCAAGAGCGAATCCGCCAGTTTGTACAATGCCACTTACCTGGCACAGATCCTTTCAGTCACGTTCCTCCTCACGCTGTCAGTGCAATCTATGAAAAACACCTAGTCCTCCAGTCTCTTGATACAGACCACAATACCCTTACCTGCCCACTCGTAACATCTCTGTCTATGTCCGCTAATGCTGTTCCCGACAGTTTTGATCAGTGAGACTCTTTTCTTGTCGTTCCAAGCATGTCAGAAGAAGAGTTGAGACAAAGTCAAAGAAATGATCTTGCTATCAATGAAATCATACACCGGCTTGAAGTAGGAGAAACATCTTCCCCTACTGTTCGTAAAGAAATTCCGCAACTTTCCATTCTTCTGCGTGAACTAAATAAACTTGAGTTTCAAAATGGGATTTTGTACAGAAAGAGGCGAGTAGGTGAAGGAACCCAGTATCAACTTGTTCTCCCTGAAAGCCAAATACCTATGGTGTTGAAGAGCCTTCACGATGACATGGGTCATCCTGGCTTTGACCGGACTCTTGACTTGATCAGAACCAGATTTTTCTGGCCAAAAATGGCCTCAGACATTGAGCAAAAGGTCAAAACCAGCAGCAGATGTGTTTGCAGAAAGACCCTGCCAGAGAATGCAGCGCCCCTAGTAAACATACAAGTCACCAGACCTCTCGAGTTAGTATGTATTGTCTTTTTGACTATCGAACCAGACCGCAGTAACACTAAAGATGTCCTTGTCATCACAGACTTCTTTACGAAGTACGCTGTAGCAACTCCTACCCCAAACCAAAAGGCTCGAACAGTAGCCAAAGCCCTGTGGGAAAACTTCATTATCCACTATGGTTTTCCAGAGAAGTTGCACAGCGACCAAGGTGCTGACTTTGAATCAAGAACTATCAAAGAGCTGTGTGACCTAGCTGGAATACAAAAAGTCAGAACTTCACCCTACCACCCCAGGGGAAACCCTGTAGAGCGGTTTAATAGAACCTTACTAAACATGCTGGGTACACTCAACGATGAAGACAAGAAACATTGGCGTGACTTTGTAAAGCCACTTGTACACGCATATAACTGCACCAAACATGAAAGTACTGGGTTTACTCCTTATGAGTTAATGTTTGGTAGACAGCCTAGATTACCAATAGACCTTGTTTTCAATGTCCCTCTGAACCAGTGTCAGCAACAATCTCACTCGCAGTACGTCAAAGCCCTCAAATCTCACCTCCAAGAGAGTTACCAACTGGCTACCAAAAATGCTGCTAAAGTTGCTGAACGGAATAAAATCAGATATGACAAACATGTAACTGAATCTGTCCTGGATGTTGGCGATCGTGTGCTTGTGAGTAATGTTCGGATTAGGGGTAAACACAAGTTGGCCTATAAGTAGGAATCCATCGTTCATGTGGTTATAAGTCGAAAAGATAACCTACCAGTATATACAGTCAAACCTGAGCACCACAATGGTCCCACTAGGACTCTTCACAGAGACCTTTTGTTACCATGCGGGTTCTTACCAGTTGTCCCTGAAAATCCTCCTGCAGTTCAGAGAATACCCCGCCGGCCAAGCACACGCCAACACCCTATAACTGATCCTGACGAAACTAAACTTGAGTATAGCTCGGAGGAAGAGGATAACTATCCTCTGTATTACTCTCCAATTCCTCCCAGAGAGATCTCAATGTCCTTTGAGGAATATGATGTAGTCCTTCCTCCCAAAACTCACTCAAACCCTGCTGTTGAGCAATCTAAATCAGACCATGCTCAAGTGTCAGAACCCGTGACAGTGCCTGATAATGCTCCAGAGAGCATGAACATAATAGAAATGGCAAACTCACTTGAAACGGGGAATGTACCTGAACCTACAAAAGAACGAGAGCCAAATACACCATTAAATGAAATGGACAATGTACCAGATTTAAACAAAACTGATAAAGAGGAAACAAGTCAAACTCAACTTGAAATGAATAAGGGCCAACCTGTGAACAATGACAGCGAAGAACATGACTCTGAGACGGCACAAGCTGTCAGACGATCTTCTCGAGAGAGAACAAAACCCAAACTCTTAACCTACCCTCAATTGGGGAACCCTCTTGTCAGCATAGTCCAATCCTTGTTCCAAAGCTTAAGTGAAGCGGTAACTAACTCTCTTGAAATCCATGAGGTCCAAGTAGTCTAAACTGTACATTATGCAAAGGGACTTGTATAGATTTAAGCGGGGAGAGTGTAACCCTGGTTTACAAGGCCCTCAATTAATAAAAGCTTGTCAATAAAAGCAGCTAAAAGAAATGCATTACCAGTGATAAATAGACAATAAACAGATCAACCTGGTTAAAAACACAGCAAAGAGTTAAAACTTGTATATGGATAAAAAGAAAAATATGTTAAACTCTCATTTTGAAGTGTCAACGATGTAGCGTGACCCATGTGACTAGCCATAGCCAACCGTTTTTTTTTTCTTTTTCCTGTTGCTTAACGAAGAAGTTACGCAGTCAGTTGTGGAGCTGCTGCTTGAAAGCGAGATACGCAGTCAGTCCTAGCGGAGCTGCTGGCAACACCTGGAGGAGGAGAAACAAGAGGCATGGCAAGATCATGACATGGACAAAGATTGGATGACAAGATCTGCTCATTAAGAGAATGAGTGTGCTCAGCTTAAGTACCAATTAAGTAATAGAAATGTTGAAATAGCAAAGCAGGAATCATGACAACAAACTCCCTGTCTAAATTAGTAATACTAATAATGTGCCTATCTAAGAATTACACCACCCAGTGAATGTTAGTAAATGTTAGTAACTTAAAAACAGCTAATTGTCAATTAAGCTTAGACAGCCCCGAATCAGCACAGCACAGAAGGAAGGGGGAAACACCAAAGCCAACCAGAGCTCTGAAATGTGCAACAACGAAGGCACGGGGCGGAACGCAGACAAGCGGAACAAAAACACGGAAAAGTAAAAACATGGACAATAAACATGAATAATGAAATACTTGATCCAGATATAAGAAACTGTTAAAACTGTGACTATGAACATTTACTATGAAATCTTGAACATGAAACTGTTAAAACCATAAATGCTGTCCTGGCCAAAGGCCAGGACCCCAGAACACAACACTTCTGAATTGGTTGTGCATTTTTTTAAGGTAAGGGGAGGGTATCAGGATGTGGAATGTGCTTTCAAAAGCGATCTAATTTACATTAGTCGAGGCTGAAACCATTCTTATAGGCTAGGTGCCGAACGACCATGAAAGGAACAGTTCAGACAATTTAGAAACTGGCTGATGTGCTGTACGTTTGTCTAGCCACTGTATCCAGCTTAGCCTTTTTTTCCCCCTTTACAAGTGGAAACAGTCACCTGAATTGTTACTGATAAAAGTGAGTGGTCGTATGCAGGTTCAGCAATCACGTGGGTGTCATGGCCAGAATGAGAGATATGGATAAGTACTTATGATAGCAGTTAATTACCCTGGGTTTTGACAACATGCACCTGCAATACGCAAGCAATGAGTACTTTCAGGTACAACCCCAATTCTGAAATAGTTGGGACAAAGTGTAGATTGTGAATAAAATCAAAATGCAATGACTCTCAGATCACATGAGCCAATATGTTATTTACAAGAAAACATAGATAACATTTCAAATGTTGAAACTGAGACATTTTTGTACATTTCTATCAACAAAATGAGCTTATTTCAAATTTTCTGGCTGCAACAGGTCTCAAAAAAGTTGGGACACAGGCAAAAAAGGGCTGAAAAAGCTATTAATATATAAGAAATTCAGTTTTAACAACATTTAGCAAGTCATTAAGTTAACAAGCATCAGGTGTGTAACATGATTGGCTATAAAAGGGATTTCTTAGAGAGGCTGAGTCTCTCAGAAGTAAAGATGGCCAGAAGCTCTCTAACCTGTGAAGGCTTGTGTAAAAAAAATGGTGGAATACTTTAAAATCATGTTCCTCAATGTTAAATTGCAAAGGCTTTGAAGCTCTCACCATTGACAGTGCATAACATTATCAAAAGATTCAGAGAAACTGGAAAAATCTCTGTGCGTAAGGGACAAGACTGAAGACCTTTACTGGATGCCCTCGATCTTCGGCCCTCAGACGCAACTGCATCACTCACTGGCATGACTCACTGGCATTACTAAATAGACCCAGGAATACTTCAAGAAACCACAGTCTGGAAACATAGTCTGCCATGCCATCCACAGATGCCACCTATAACTCTATCATGCAAAAAGGAAGCATGAAGCATGTTGAGCATGATCCAGATGCGCCGCCGTGTTCTGTGGGCCAAGGGTCATTCAAAATGGACTCTAACAAATTGGCAAAGTGTGCTGTGGTCAGACGAGTCCAAATTTGACATTGGAAATCATGGGAGTCGTATCCGGGCTAAAGAGGAGAAAGACCATCCCTCCTGTTATCAGTGTTCAGTTCAAAAGCCAACATCTCTGATGGTATGGGGATGCATAAGTGCATATGGTGTGGGACACTTGCATGTTTTAAAAAGCACCATGAATGCTGAAAGGTATATAAAGGTTTTAGGGCAACATATCCTCCCCTCCAGACAACATCTATTCCAGGGAAGGCCTTGTGTATTTAAGGAAGACAATGTGAACCCACATCCTGCAGCTATTACAACAGCATGGCTTCATAGTAATAATAATATTCCATCAATTTTATATAGCGCTTTTCTGGAAACTCAAAGACGCAATGGATACAATGGATACATTATTCATTCACTCACACATTCACACTCTAATGGTGGTAAACTACGTTTTTTTTGAGGCAGCAGAGCTAAACACTGTGCCACCGTGGCGCCCAAGTAGTAGAAGTAGTAGAAGAGTCTGAGTGCTGAACTGGCCTGCCTGCAGTCCTGATCTTTCACCGATTGAGAACATTTAGCACATAATTAAAAAAAAAAAAAGTCAGTTAAAGCAGCTGGAAGCTTGTATTAAACAAGAGTGGGATCAAATTCTAATTGCTAAACTCAAGATACTTGTCTCCTCAATGCCCAGACGCCTCCACACTGTGTTCTGAATTGAGCCACATTTTTCCTCTTTATGAAGCTTAAATCTTGAATTATACAGCATTAAAGTGGGTAACCCATAAATAGCCAAATTTGGCTTCTGCACTAAGGGGTTAATCAGCACGTAGGCAATGTAATAATTGAAGTCTATATGCACGTAGGTTTATCAGTTTCACACGCGTGACGTTGGTGGATTTCACATATAATATGAAAACCGACTATGATTCCGGACTCCGGAATTAAATAATCATAAAGATAAAATTAGGTAGAGCAGGATGTGCTCACAGCAAACACATTGTGGTTTATCGTTTTGCAAAGTGAACAAAATATTTTTTCTCTAATTTTTACACACATTGCATTAAGAAGAAAGCAGCGCGTTTTACTGCTGATGGCTAATTTTTATTAATTGGAAAACGTGTTCATCAAGCCAAATGATTGACAACAGGTCAAGAATTTTTACCACTCATTTTAACTTCACAAGGAGAACTGGCGACACCCAATTGTCCTTTGGATTTTTGGAGTTTATGTAAAGTCATTTTACATAGGCGTGGCAACTTATTTTGCCGTGGTGGTGCGCCACGATCAATTACATGTTGCGGAAACCATGAACTGCGGGCCGAGTTGGGGGGTTTCTGCGTGGCAGGGGAAGATTTAACTCTGATTGCTGAGAGAGATGTAGATTCAAATTTTTACGCTGTATATTAACATGGTAACAAAGCTTACACAGTGAATTTGTATGATGATCAGCTATATGTTCATTGCTTTTTAAAAAATTATTGACAACAGTTGATTTGTGCGACACTGTCTACCCCTAAACTTGCGGAAATTTTTTCACCACTGAAAATCGGTCACACAAGTATTTATTTATTTATTTATCTTTTATTTAACCAGGTAAAGACTCGTTGAGATTAAAAATCTCATTTCCAAGAGTGACCTGGCCAAGACGGCAGCATGAAGCAATTTCAACAATAAAAAAACCAACATTACAGCCAGACAAGTACAATCATACAGTATATATGAGCAACTAAAATATGCAGTATAAAATATGAAATCACGAATAAATTATTATAATAAGCTTAAATTCAATAGAAAACTATTGGCTTTAAAGAAAAGGATTGGACACAATCACATTTCCCGAGTCTCTCCGATTCCCATTCCTTTATGATTGACTTCAATCTTGCGAAGGTAACCAGCTCAGACAATTTAAGTTCCTTCTGTATATCATTCCAGGTTGAGGGGGCAGCATACTGAAAAGCTTTTTTCCAAGTTCAGTTCGAACCTTGGGTGCCAGCATTTGCACAATATTTTGTGACCCCAGGCTATACTGATTATGGTTCCCACACATATATGAACATAAGTAAGATGGCAGTAACCCAATCACAGATTTGTAAATAAAAATCAACCAATGGGAAGGTCTGCGGATATTAAAAGAAGGCAGTTTAGCTGCATCATACAGTGTTCAATGATAAGTAAGGCTTCCACAGTCTGTGACAAAGCGTAATGCACAGTGATATACAATATCAAGCTTCTTAAGGCACTGAACTGGAGCGTTCATAAAAAGCAAGTCGCCATAATCCAAAAGGAGTAAAAACGTTGCGGAGATCAAATGTTTCCGTGCTGGAAGTGAGAAACAAGATTAATTTCGAAAGAAAAAACCGAATTTAAATCTCAACTTTGATACCTGATTTTCAATGTGTGGCTGGAAAGACAACTTTTGGTCAATAATGATTCCCAGATACTTAAAAGCAGTTACCATTTCAATTTCAGGCCCCTGAGAGGTTGAAAGCTTTGGGTCAGTATATGGCTTTTTTTATTATTATTATTATTATTATTATAATTATTATTATACGCCCGTCTCAAGACGGGACGTATTATGTCATCACCCCCGTCCGTCCGTCCGTCCGTCCGTCCGTCCGTCCGTTTGTTGTCTGTTAGCAATTTCTTGTCCAGGGCATAACTCCTGAGCCGCTTGAGCTACATTCGTGATACTTCACATACACGTGCACCATCACTAGGCGCTGTGTAGCGCACCATGATTTTGTTCACCCGGTCAAGGTCACTGGCAGAGGTCAAAGGTCACATGGGGCCCAGATGGGGCTTGTCCGGAGCATAACTTCTCAACCGCTTGGGATACATCCATGATTTTTCATACACACGTGTACCATCACTGAGCGGAGTGTCGCGTACCATGTTTACGGCCCTCCCTCCAAGGTCAAGGTCACTGGCAAAGGTCAAAGGTCACTTGAGGCCCAGATGTTGTCTGTCCACTTCCTGATCCATGTTCATGACGGGCGTATTACGCACCGTTGGCGGTGCTCTTGTTAGCATTTGTGAATATCATGAATTTGGATTTTTCTGCATTTAAAACCAACTTCAACTGAGTTAAACGGGACAGGACCACATCAAAAGCTGTTTGTAGCCATTCAAGTGAGTGTATTGCTGATGGCGCCGAACAGTAAATAACAGTGTCATCAGCATAATAATGAGATGCGGCATTTGGTAAATTATCACAAAGACCATTTATGTAAATGGAAAACAGTATAGGCCCAAAAACAGACCCTTGGAGTACCCCTGTGGAAATAGAGAGAAAAGAGGAGGAGGACCCTGCAAATTGAACACATTGAGTTCTTTCCGACAAGTAATTTGAGAACCAGCTAACGGCATGTTCAGATAGGCCAATTTCAAATAATCTATTTATTAGTAGTGCATGATTAATTGTATCAAATGCTTTGGACAAGTCTATAAAGAGAGCAGCACAATATTTTTAATTCTCTAGTGCCTCAGTTATGTCACTTACTACTTTAATTTCCGCAGTTGTTGTACTGTGATTTTTCCTAAAACCTGACTGGTATTGCGATAAAATTTCATTGTGTTCAAGAAAATCTTTAAGCTGAGTGCTTAAAGTTTTTTCCAGAACTTTAGCTAAGGCAATAAGCTTAGATATTGGTCTATAGTTATTTACTTGGGAGGGGTCTCCTCCTTTTAGTAAACGGAGAACAAAGGCAAATTTCCAAATTTTAGGAATAGCTTTGTTGGTGAGAGTAAGATTAAATAAATGGGTTAAAGGGGGCGCTATAAAGTCAGCTGCTGATTTAAGAAAATAAGGTTCCAGTTCATCTGGGCCCACAGATTTATTTGGATCTAGCCCTTTCACAGCTTTATGTACCTCAGTCATATTAAAAGAGGTAAAATTAAAAGGATGAAGTAACGACAGTTTGGGGGAATGTGCGTAGTGAGCTCTCTGTTCACTTGGTAGATCAGAAGCTGAATTGGAAGAGTCAAATAAAGAACCTGAAGAAATAAAATGTTCGCTAAAATAATGAAGAATGTCTGATTAGTCTGTGAGGATGCGGGATTCTTTTATATAATATGTGCTGGCAACTCATTACTAATGACATTAGCTTCCTGCAGTTTTGGAGAGGTAAAAATTAGACTTGGCCTTTTTAATAAGCGAGGTAAAGCGGTTTCTAAGCTGTCTAAAAATCAACCAGTCTGTCTGAGATTTAGATTTTCTGGCTTTAGACCATGCAATATCTCTCTGTTTTTGTTGGCTGGACAACTGTGGGGAAAACCATGGATTGTTTCGACCCTTTGCCCTAAATTTTCGGAAGGGAGCTTGCTTGTTTATCATTTTAGTAAAAGCATTATGGAAGTAACTCCAAGCTAGCTCTATATCAGAAATGAGAGAGATCCAGTCAAATTCCCATAAGTCATGAAAGAAGGCTTGCTCGCTGAAGTGTTTAAAATATCGTTTAAAAACAATTCGAGGTTTGATTTTTAGGAGCTTTGCTTGTCTTACTGTAGCTATGACACAGTTGTCACTCACGTCATTCGCAAAAATACCAACATCTACATATTTTTGCGAATAATTTGTTTAAAATAATTCAAGGAGAGAGGATTTTTCTGGGCATTGAAGGTTTGGACGAGTTGGGTTTGTGATTAGTAGGGTAAGACTGAAAGAGTCGCAAATAGATTTAAAAGTGTCTGAGATGGGGGACAGCCAGTCCCAATTTAAGTCTCCAATCAGGAGAATCTCATTAAAATCTAAGGTTGAAAAGTTCTTACTCAATGACGATAAAGCCTCTTTGCTTGCTGAAGGGGGTCTGTAACAACCTACTACAGTCATAAAATTGTCCTTAAAATATTGCATCTTCAAGGGTAATAATTCAAACTGTCTGCTAATGGAAACTGATGCCAGGGTTGTAGTATGAAATTTACTTTTACGTAGATGGCAATGCCTCCACCTTTCCTAGGGTCGTCGCAACGAAAAACATTGTAACCCTTGATAGAAATGTCCCTGTCCCTGTCCCTGTAGATTTGTTTAACCATGTTTCAGACAAAACGAGAATATCGGTGTCAGATGATTTTACCCAAATTATCACTTGGTCCAATTTTGGAAGTAGACTTCTGACATTTACGTGAATAATACCAAGCCCTGATCTAGCTTTAAAATCATCAGGAGTATTCAAACAGTTTAAATTAATATCTGGTCCAGGATTGGGTTGAATATCTCCAACTAAAAGTAGTAAAAGAACAAAAAGACATTTTCTTTTTAAATTTCCTGTGATGGCTCAGAATAATTGCCCTTTATCCTCAGCCTTCGCATGGGATCAGAACAGGGTGGGAACAAAAAGTCATATACACAAAACAGACTCAGAAAATAAGGTGTAGACTTAAGGTCCTTTGGGATGTATAAGATCCAGTATGAAGAACCTCTAAAAGATTCAGAAACCCAGTTTGTGCTTTTTCGCGGATATAAGAAATGAGGCATTTTTTTTATCTCCACCTTCGTGTACTTCATTTGGATGTAAGGCTGACAATGAAAACAAAAAAGATGCAGCAAATTGCATGCTGGTCGGTATGTCGCTGAGATATAAGCAAAAAATAATTAAATTAAATTAAATTAAAAATAAAATTAGTCCAAGTCAGTACGGGAATTTTCCGGTCCAGGCTTTCCGTCCTCAAGAGTCACAAGATGACGTTACGCAATGTCTCACATGACCAGGAAGACAAGCCGGAGGAAACCAGAGAAAGTTGTGCCGTAAGTGAGACGGATTAAAAGACAACTAATCAAGAGATAAAGAACAGGAGTTATTTTCAAGCACCCGTAACAAATGTAGGACAAAATCACTTCCTACATCCCTATGATGTACACTTGCATCACGTGCCTGGCTCTTAGTGGTTGCAAGGGCCGAGAAGCCAGAGATGCTGATAAGATTTGTGTTACTCTCACACTTGTATTTATTCATGAACTTACCTGATGCCTCCCTCACACTTTTTCCCAGACTTGGGACTGGGCCTGTTTGATGTATTGCAGCGTGAAAAGTTCATGTAAAAATCTCAAAAGAAAATACATGCAATGAGACAAAGTGTAAAAGTATAATACAGGACTGGTAATAGAATTTATCAGATTATAATGCTAGCAACAAGGATAGAATTTTATTTGTGATTACTAATAACAATCACTACACATATCTACAGTGCACACGACTCTGCAACAAGCAGGGTGGGTGAAGGCAGTGGATACCACACAGGCTCACCACATCCAATAGCCTGAAAGAAAGGGGTGAAAAGGCAACTGTGCAAAAAAGAAAGCAATGCCTAAAGAACATGACACAAAAAGGATTATTGGTGCAACGGTTGTCACGTAAATTGAACGCTATGGTATCGCGCACGGTATAAATGTTTACATGCAAGATCGGGGGATAGTAAGGTATGAAGGGGGCCAGTAAATCTGTAAACAAAAAAGAGTTAATGTCAACCCCTGACTATGTTTGCAAGACACACTCCAAGGCGTTGTACATTGCCACTTGTGTGTGAACACACTCTCTCACGCACACACACAAGCATGCCTGTGCGCGCGCGCACGCACACAGGACTAGGTTGAGATTGTGTTCATAAGGTCTGTTTTGAATTTACTTGCTTGTTTGTTTTTTTCAATAAACGGTTTGTTTAGAAGTACATGTTTAGTGTCTCTTCTTTGTGTAATCACTCACTGCAATTACTCATGTTGAGTATTAGTTGAAGACACTGTTTCATCGCTGAAAAACATTTCAAACAAAATTTTGTGATGAAATATGGCTTTTGTGTCAATATAAGAGCCGATAAAATAGACCAGTCACATTACACCGCAAACACTAAAATAAGGGGAAAATATTGCACAGACCAATGTTAGACAGATATATTGTAATTCTTCCAGATCCATAAACTGGAATATGTTCTGGATCTTTCAAAATTGGATCAACTCATCCTTGGATGACCGCCTAATTGCGTGCCAAACCGTTCATAACTGTTTCACTTATCCTGTTAACAGACAAGAGCAGCGACTTGCCAAATTCAAAACTAACAAAGGTGAAAGAAATATATACTTAGCGCCATTAAAAACACAACGGTGAGGTATGTGCTGTGTTTCTGGCAAATTGAAGAATCGGTTGATTTTTATTGCTTTTCCAGTGAGGCATGAGTGGAAATAAGGAAAGTGAAAATTATGCCTACCTGACACTTGCACGAATTTTAGTCCCGTAATGCTCCACAATACAGTTTGCCAAGGCGTGCCATTGTAGTGGCATGAAGCGTATCAAAATGGCCAGGTGATGTTTGCGCCATGCCGTGTCACCTGTGATGCATACGATATGAAATATTTTCGAAATGCGTCAGCTATAGTTTGCACCTAAGTTACGCACTGTTCACGTATAATTAACCAATTTGGCATGCTTTGTCACTCATTGTCACGCATTTCACGCAGAGTTTACACTCTGTTCACGCCTTGCCACTCATTGAAACCATAAGGCTGCACATGAGTGAATTCCTTGTCCCAACTTGGCGTGACGATGCTAAAACTATGTGCAAACTTGTCATGACCATCTGCTTAAAAGCGGACCACTCGGCCTATGGCATGCCATCTTACACAGTAGTTGCACTTGCTTATATTTTACGAGCTGTTCAGGCAAATGGCACAAAAGTAAGGTTGTGACACCCAGGAGAAAATTTTTGAGCATTTAGAAATTCCCAGCAAGGCCTGGCATGCACTTTTTCACCGACCCCACACACAGTCATTGGTACCTCCCTCATTAGCACACCAACTTGCGTGCCATATCGTAAACCATTTGTCATGCAAGTGTCGGGGTGGCATAAGAGTCTGGCAGACCAGATCCACTAGATCAAACCCCTCACGCAAGCAGAGTACATAGCTGCTTCTACACTCTGCACACAGAGCGTGGAGGGGTTTGGGAGATAGAGGTCAGTTCATGAGGTAATGCGTTTTGTACAAAGAGATGTGGGCCATTTAAACCATATACGGTGCAACCTGGCACTCGTGGTATTTCAACAAGGGAGAGGACTAAAGTTAATTATTTGTGTTTCAAATACAAAGAAAATATTTACATAAAATATTTAAATAACTCT
Organism: Gymnothorax reevesii; assembly: GCA_029721435.1. Classification (NCBI taxonomy): domain Eukaryota; kingdom Metazoa; phylum Chordata; class Actinopteri; order Anguilliformes; family Muraenidae; genus Gymnothorax; species Gymnothorax reevesii. The sequence continues at coordinate 117,025,798 of CM056573.1, forward strand.
TTAAACAACTAATTTATATAACTCTCCCCTTCCCATTCAACCCCACCACCATTTTATAGGTATTATTTATGGGATAGGCTAACATAAAGAAAGTGAAAATTTGAAATTGGAAAATGGGGTAGTAGGTTTATTTTTACATTACTAAAACAAGAGTCATCAGAAGATGACATATCCCCCCAACCCCTAATTATTTGCAAAAGTGATGTCAATCCTACAGCTATCTCTGTACAGAGTCCAAATGCAAGTGGTTTCCATGGAAATGAAAAAAATAACACTTTGAGAATTCTGAAAATATCAAAAGGCACCACTGCAGTCTGTGAGTAATCCCCGCGCGAAGTTTCAGTAAGATATATTGAACGGTTTTTTAGTTCTGCTCTGGAAACAAACTAAGCCTGATGTGCACTAAGTCCAGATTTGTTTCCATGGAAATGACAAAAATAAGAATCCCGAAATTTCCGAAGTAGCAAAAGGCACATCTAGACTATACATAGAATACATGTACCGAGTTTGGTGCTGATATCTCGCATAGATTCCGAGTTCTGCTCCGGAAACAAAATGATTACGGACGGACAGACGGACAAGGCGATGACAATATCTCCCCGCAGTCTATGCCGGGGCATAATAACCTTATCTGTCATTGATCCAACATAATGGGACATATCTATGTTTCCATGGAGCATATTTTTAACTGGATGAGCATGTCAGGCTCATCCACAAACACACTCATCGTGGAGCACAGTTTCCATTCCCCCACTGATATGTGTCGGGGTTATGCCCCGCCGGCAGAAGGCATGAAGCCGGCGGGCACAGGGACCATGTACCCAAAAGCAGGATAAGGGACCAAAATGCACAGGCTGAGTAAAAATATAGAAAAAACTTTAATTTAAATTAGATTTCCCAGAGGGGAGCAGCAGCACACGGAATACTGCAGCAATGAACAAAACTGCAGCCAGCCCTTAAATAGGGAGCCTTCACCTCCACCTTAACGAGCCACACCTGTTGCCTGTTAAGGTGGAGGGGAAAAATGCAGCAGGGGGGTAAAGGGCCTGCAGGCCAACACCATGACAGATATGAGCCACCAGCTCAGATTTTGTTTTTAAAGGACCTTCTTGGTCATCGCTATTGGGCAAAATTGATAAGAGCAGATTTTATTGGGATTTCAAGGTGCAAAGGAGTGTTATATCAACAATACAGCGCCATATGAAATTTTAGAGACATTTAGCAACATTTCAAATGTTTTTTCTGTCTTGAGGCCATCATAAACTGAGTACATCCGTGAATCCATATAACCTCAATAAAAACTTGAAGGAACAAGGAGAAATGTCTGAATTTGAGATTATCTGTATCCGGGTGTGCCCTCTCTTTTGGCTGAAGCTGTGCTTTGCATTCATGGTATGTCCACAGGCAAATGATCCAGAGGAACATGGGAATAGGTCACGCATTTATATTTCACAAATAAAACTCAGTTTCCTGCAGTAGAAATGTCACATATGAATTCATACTTGTGGTTGGTCTTAAAATAAGGAGTGGTCAAGCACGTTGTTGGTGCTTTGCTATCCTGAGGCAGCAGGAAGCAGTGGACCTTTCTGACCTGTCAATCGGAATTTCAGTGACACATGACGTGCACAAAGATTTCTGATGTTTGCAGTGCAGCAATTGCTAGGCCGAGTTGCACATTTCAGTTTTTGAGAAATTAATCACATTTGCACCTATATACAGTATATCAAGTGTAAATGTGTTGGGTCCAAGTACTTTCAAGTACTTTTGAGAATTGTATGCAAGCATTTTTTTGTGGGTTCAAATCCGGCCTGGGCCTTTTCTGTGTGGAGTTTGCATGTTCTCCTCGTGTTTGTGTGGGTTTCCTCCGGGTACTCCGGTTTCCCCCACCCACAAAAACATGCATCATAGGAATGCTCCAACCAGTACCCCTGACCAAGGAACTGGCTTTAGAACTGGAGTTGGTCCCCAGGCGCTGCGATGTGGCTGCTCACTGCTCCTAACTATAGGATGGGTCAAATGCAGAGGACGAATTACCCCACGGGGTTCAATAAAGTATATCTCTCTATCTCTTATCTCTCTTATAAAAATGTCCTATCAAAACTGTTTTATATTATTAAAACTTACCAGATGTACCAGTTGGAGCATTTGTGTGAGTTCTCTGATAGGAAACTGCATTGATTGTGCCTCCAAAGCTCGCGACTTTGACTGATGGAGTTGAAAAAATGTTATACAACCCTAATTTGATTTAGAATATAACTGAATGACAGCTGACTGAACACAGAATATTGGCAAATATGCCACATGAGTTTTTAAAAGTCCCATTCATACCTGCACTGGTACCCCTGCAAGGTCAATTATGTAGCAACACCCAACATCAATAATTTTTTTTACAGTCTTTGCTACGGAGAAACAATTGTATTTTAAAGTTTTATTGCAAAAATCCAAAATAGGTTACAAAAGCATTTGCCTACAGACAGAACCAAATAGGTTAGCTCATTAAATTTCAAGGTCGGACTAAGCCTACATCTCAATGCAAAGAACATGATAATATGTGCCGTTCTGCATCTAGTGCCTTTTTGTGGGGAGAGAAAACAAACAAAAAAGCAAACAGAGCAAAATTATTTGAGCTGTGCTTGCAAATGTCTGCCGTTATCTCAAATGTAACGTTTTAATACAGTGCCGCTTGGCGCACCATTCATTTGGTGTTGTTTACAGAACGGACCAAACAATCATAATGTGTTAAAATGATGCAAACTAGTAACAAACATATGCATACAGACTCCCGAGAGGATTTTAGCTCTGTAACATTAAAGAAAAAATCTGTAGTCAAAAAATACTGTGGGAGTGAATTTTCACTTACTTCAGTCAGGAAAACTCACGTTTCAATAAATAGAACCATGTATTCATGGGTATAAGCATTATATTGTATTTTGGTGGCAGTTCTGCTCTGGAGGAATGTCCTACCGAGGCACAGTAAACATACAAACAGTCATGAACAGAAATCAAAATCCCCCCGATGTGAGCAAAACCAAACAGGTGGAGGCTGGGGAGGAGGCAGCTGTAAAAAACCAAACAGCATGTTGCATTGCATGAAAAGTCATTGCAAACAGCAGCAGAAGTAAGTGAGCTTGACGTTTTTCAAACAGACGGCTGTATGACCCCGTGATGTGTATCCTCCAATGGTGTGCCTGCTGATGCTGACGTGCTGGTAGCTTATCAGGCTGCTGTCAGCTGATGTAGCCCTTCTTGAGTTTCCTGCCTGAACTAGTTACACTAATTTTGTGGAAAATAAAATTCTCTGGCGATATCTCCCAGCAGCATGGATGAAGAGACTTGCAACTTCCCGGGCACATGTATTAGAGTACTGCTCACATGCTGATGTGATGACATCACAATCCCATTGACCAATCAAGAAAGAACGTGCATGTCACAACTTTGACGCGTGACAATCAAGGCGGCTCTCCCCTACTTCAAATGTTTGGATAAGTCAGGTCAGAGTCCTGCATGGGTTCAGGTTTGCAGATCTGCGTCCAACCAGGCACGGCAAAGCTCATTATTACACTGGACCCCTGATGCAAAATTATTTCAAAATCAATTTTGAATCCAACCCTGTCCAATAATACAATGCCCACTCCATGCAGCTTGTCTTTTCCACTTCCATTATCAAACACACAACACCAGATTTTGTTTGAAATGTGTTTATTATAATTTGGCTCGTAAAAGGTGACATTTATAAGCAGCAAAGCCACAGAGGAAATTATTGTCACTGTCTCTAATTCATTTGAATGCAATAGAAGTTTGCTTTCAAGGATGAGATGTCAAAAATCTAATATTTTCCAGGAGTTATTTTTAATGTTATGTCCTCCGTGTTGATCCATTTCTTGCTCAGCTTCACTATCAGTCACGTTAATTTCGCCTCATTTCCACAGATGTAATCCCTGACTGTTTTCTCTCACTCATTTCAGTTTTTCTCTGCACTGTATTCTACCCACACATTGTTATTTTTTTCCTGCATATCTGCATTAGAACTTTTTTCAGTTGAACACAAGCATTCAAATGCGACGCAGGGGAGTCAGTGAGTATGATGATTCTTTTTTTAATATTTCAATATTATTTAAACAATATTAGAGCAAAATTAAAGAATATGATTGTAATTTACTTTTTTAACTTATGGATTGCAAATCTGCGAGTTATTGAGGGGGCACGAATATGCAAATGTGTCACTCATTAACTCACTGACTCACTCGCAAATTGTAAACTTTTGAAACTCAGCAGTGTAAACACTAGCGGCCACTACTACAATCCACCAGTTTGGCTAGAGAGGCCTTTGACTGGAGATGGCAGCAATCAGGTTTCCGTTCTTTCAGTAATTGCTCACATACTTTCACTTTGCACACGACCAGATTTCTTTCCTCTGCAGAGAAGGGTTTTTTTATACGCGGCAAATCCACCATTATAATACAAATCCATCAAGGTGTCAGCACACCTAGCTTTTAAAGCAGTGGTCTTCAGCGCCGTTCCTGGGGACCCATTGTGTATGCTGGTTGGTTTTGTTCCAACCACAATTGTATCCGCACAAGCTGCTAATTTTTTAATTAGGTGTTTTTCATGTTTAGAATTGTTAATTACTCTGTTTAGCCAAACGTTATATAGAAACATCCATTCATGCTATGAAGAATAAAATACACAAAAAGATAGTATTTATTCCTATACGACAAGAAATTTAAAGTAATATAACATTTCAAACAGGTCAAATTAGACACCGAGGAAGTCAGTAAACCCCAAATCAGGCTGCTGGAGGCAACTGTTTCAAGTTCTCTCAAAAAAACTTCAGGTGAACTTAATTAGATTAACATAACACAAAACTGGTTTGACTCTTTACCATTTGCTTGTCGAATAAATTTGTCATGATGTGCCAATTAGTTTTCACTAATTCGGAGTCAACTACATCTTTGATTCTTCTATACATCTTCATGTACATCTTCTTATTTTATCCTGTTATTTCCAATACATCGCAATGTGGGTATGGTATTTTCTGTTCTTAATGGCAAACATAGATAGTACTGTTAACTTGTGAGATAAGATAGATACAAGATGCACTTTATTGAACCCCATGGGGTAGTTTGTCCTCTGCATTTAACCCAGCCTATAGTTGGGAGCAGTGGACATGCAAACTCCTAGGCCAGGTTCGAACCCACGAAATTCTTGTTGTGAGGCAACAGTGCTCTAAATATTAAATGCACTTAAGCCAAATCAACAGTTCAGTTGCGATGGGGACAAAAACCAGCAGGCACATTGGGTCCCCAGGAACCATGTTGAACACCACTGTTTTAAAGGGTATGGGTTATAAGACTCAGTCATGTCACGCCGAAAACACGACCATAATTAATTAAGAGATTAAGTACAACCCCAATTCTGAAATAGTTGGGAAAAAGTGTAAATAGTCAATAAAATTGAAACCCAATAACTTTCAAATCACACCAGCCAGTATTTTATTCACAATAGAACAGAGATAACATCACAAATATTGAAACTGAGACATGTTTACAATTCTATTCACAAAATGAGCTCATTTCAAATTTGATGGCTGCTAAAGGTCTCAAAAAAGTTGGGACAGGGGCCTGTTTACCATGGTGTAGCATCCCCTCTTCTTTTTAACACAGAGTGGAGGCATCTGGGCATTGAAGAGACAAGTTTCTTGAGTTAAGCCATTAAAATTTGACCCCGCTCTTGTTTAATACAGGCTTCTAGTTGCTAGAGAGTTTTGGGTCTCCTTTGACGGATCTTTTATTTAATTATGAGCCAAATGTTCTCAATTGGTGAAAGATCAGGACTGCAGGCAGGCCAGTTCAGCATATGGACTCTTCTACTACAAAGCCATGCTGTTGTAATAGCTGCAGTATGTGGTTTTGCATTGTCCTGCTGAAATACACAAGGCCTTCCCTGGAATAGTTGTCTTCTGGAGGGGAGCATATGTTGCTCTAAAACCTTTGTATACCTTTCAGCATTCATGGTGCTTTTTAAAACATGCAAGTATCCTACACCATTTGCACGAATGCATCCCCATACTATCAGAGATGCTGGCTTTTGAACAGACCGCTGATAACAGGAGGGGTGGTCTTACTCCTCTTTAGCCCGGAGGACACAACGCCCATTATTTCCAACAAAAATGTCAAATTTGGTCTCATTTGACCACAGGACACTTTGGCACTTTGCTACAGTCCATTTTAAATGAGCCTTGGCCCACAGAAAACGGCGACACTTCTGGATCATGCTCAACAATGACTTTCTTTTTGCATGGGAGAGCTTTAGGTGGCATCTGTGGATGGCACAGCGGACTGTGTTTACAGGCAGTGGTTTCTTGAGGTATTCCTGGGCCCATTAAGTAATGTCAATGACAGAATCATGCTGGAGTGTGATGCAGTGACGTCTGAGGGCCCGAAGATCACGGGCATCCAGTAAAGGTCTTTGGCCTTGTCCCTTATGCACAGAGATTTTTCCAGTTTCCCTGAATCTTTTGATGATGTTATGCACTGTCGATGATGAGACCTTCAATGCCTTTGCAATTTGACGTTGAGGAACATTGTTTTTAAAGTATCCCATAATTTTTTTTATGCAAGCCTTCACAGGTTGGAGAGTCTCTGGCCATCTTTAATTCTGCGAGACTCAGCCTCTCTCAGGCATCCCTTTTATAGCCAATCATGTTACACACTTGGGGCTCCAATTTCGTAGACCAGGCGCAGGTGCTGCGAAGGCGCTGCAAATGGTGGGTGCGCCACGCCAACGGGGTGTGTCCAGGCGTATGTTGCAATTTCGTGCTCGGCGTAGCCTGGCGCACGTACTCCTCTGTCCCGCCTCTGCCCCGCCTTACAGCGCAAGTTGGCAAAGAAGGCGTGTCTGGGTATTACACAGCCGAGTCAAATATTGCTCATTGGCAAGAGAAACGATGGTTAGCGTGTTCCTATTATCAAAGCCTGTTGCTGCTTAAAATTTTGGGATTAAAATGCATGGACAACAACACAAGATACGTTACACATTTATTTTCAATATGTGATTTTAACTCAGTACGAGATCATAGCAATCAGGCTGTATTCCTTTCCCCCACTAAAAACAATAAAACCTAAGTGACAATAATAGTAGCCTAGTATTGAGCCGCTTGCAAACTGGACGCGAAACAAATTTTTCGCTCGACAGATTGCGTTGAAAGCAGTGTCTTGTATCCGAAAGTCTGACAGGGTTTTAATATACCTCTGTGTCCGACAGTCTATTATTGTTTTTAATTCCTTCAAATCTACTGACTCTTTTAGATATTAAACGTGAATGTTTTGATTAGAGGGCACAGTTCTTCAAGATAACTACCGAGAATTTCAATCAATGTGTCTGTTTAAGCTCTGCTCAGTAAAGCGAGTCGACATTGGCGCGAGACAATGTACAATGCCTCTGTGTCTGACAGCCAAAAAAAAAAAAAAAAGAGGACGATTAGAACCGATTGATAACGAAATAAAGAATAAAAAGAAACATTTTAACGACAGAACATCCAACGAACACTGCGATAAATTTATTTGCGGGTCATCTTTTTTGGATGTTCAGTTGGTTGGTGATGTATTTGTATTTTTATTCTTTATTCCGTTATAAATCTGTTCTCATATCAATACTTTTATTTTTTGCTGGGTGCCGGACGTGGAGTATTTTGCATTTCGCGTCGGACAGTCTTGATCGTGCATGCGATAATTTATTCACACTGTCAATGGTCATGGAATTGATTTGCTCTCTGATTGCAAGCACTATTTTATCTCTGCTATGGAAATATAGCGTGAATCTGTTTAATCCATCTGACTAATTTTCTAAAGAAAGACCAAATAAAGAGTGTTGTCTATCTTCAAAGGAAGAAAACAGACAAATAAAAAGACTAAGAAAAGTCAGTAGCTCTTTGCGTTGACTTTGACTGTAATCAGTCGTGTGAAAAATTTGTTTCGCGTCCAGTGTGCAAGCGGCTTTACTGAGCATAGAACGCAAGCATTATATACACACTGCCTGATGCCGAGGCAGTTTGTGGTTGGCTGAGAAAGATGTAAAGTCGTTAATTTGCATCATTGATTCAGTTACGTTGATTAAGTCAGGTCGAGTTTACATCACGCGTGCCAACCGCCTTTGATCTGACATCAGGACAATCGATGTAGATACTATAATTTATGTGCTGATTCAGATAGTTACATTAAACAGTGGTTGCTGTAATTATTTACTGTATTGAAATGTGCCTGACATTCTGGAAACCAGCCTGTGAGGTTTCGGTGACGTTTGCGCACTGCGCGCCGGTTAGCCAAATTACCACTGCACAGACAGTGAACCAGGTTGGAGCTGGCGAGCTTTCTGCGCAACTGCAGCGAAGACTTTTTCAACGAAACTGTCACTGCGTCTCGATGAATAAGTGACACCTCCCCCTACTACGCCGCCACACCCATCTCGGCGCACGTTCGTCTGCGCACGGTGTTGCACCTCACGAAATTAGCACTGCGCGGGCTGCTTCGGACGAAATTACCACTGCGTGGGCTGCGCCACGCTTCGCCACCTGCACTGCGCCAGGAAATTAGAGCCCTTGATGCCAGTTAATTTAATTACTTGCTAAATGTTCTTTCACCTGATTGTTTTATATATTAATGGCTTTTTCAGCGCTTGCCTGTGTCCCAACTTTTTTGAGACCTGTTGCAGCAAGAAAATTTGAAATAAGCTCATTTTGAGGATAAAAATGTAATATGCTTCAATTTCAACATTTAAAATGTTATCTATGTTCTATTGTAAATAACATATTGGCTCATGAGATCTGAAAGTGTGATGGTCCTGCCCTGCAGGCCCTCCCCCTGCTGCATTCTTCGCCTCCACCTTAACGGGCAACAGGTGTGGCTCGTTAAGGTGGAGGTGAGGATTTGTTATTTAACGGTTGGCTGCACCTCAGTTGGGTGCAGCAGTATTCTGTGTTCTGGAGCCCTGGCTGGTTGTGTGCTGCTGCTGCCCTCCGGGAATGTTTTTACAAATTAAATTTAAGATTTTATATTTTTACTCAGCCTGTGCGTTTGGGTCCCTAGTTCTGCCTTTGGGTGCATGGTCCCTGTGCCCATTGGCTTCATTCCTTCTGCCGGCGGGGGCAAGTCCATGGCAGAAAGTCGTTGCATTTTGATTTTATTCACAATTTACACTTTATCCCAACTATTTCAGAATTGAGGCTGTACTACCCCTTTGAAACATGCACCTTACTTTTTGCTCAGATTATCCGCCAGTCAAATAACAAAAGTGGATTTGGACACGCCCATATTGCACTTGCGCCATGAGCTTCAGACTGGGTGATTAGATTCTTAAAATATAGCCAGTATTCTGAATTCAAGATGTCAGGCCCTTTATTCATAAAGAAGAAAGCAATGTGCAAAATTAACCATTAAAAGTGCATGCCTGAATCAATATTCAAGATCTTCTTTGTTTCATCGAGTTTATTTCCCTGTCAGTTTCTTTCTGATTGATGATTCATTCAGTGCAACATGATAGACTCAAGGTTTCAGACTATTATATTCACGGAATTCACTGAAGCTGCACTTTGAATAAGAGTGTTTTCCTAGTACACAATTTATTTCATGTGATGTGCCCTTTAAGGTTCTCAGTGTGAAAGGGCACTATGCTTCACAGCAGAAAAGTAGGTCACGCCATAACAATGCTTTAATTTAAAAGATTTGTGTACTTGCCAAGCACACTGAGACAACCTATGCATCTTGGTCTTTGTATTTTATGAGGGGGTGGTTTTCCTGTTCTCGCAAAGAGAGACTGAGCGGTCCAGGGCACCAATCAATGGCCTTATAGAATCTGATAAGTGCAGGGATCTCTGTCTCTCAGTCATCAGGGCATCAAATAGAACTTAAAATGGGAGGAGTCATTATTTCCGCAGGGAAATTAAATACCTTTTGATGGATGGCATATATCACTTTCTGAGTGAATTATTTTACAGCCAGTACATAAACAAGTCAATTGGCTTAACGGAAGAAGAATAGTTATTTATCAATTGCCAGTTCCTCGACTGAATTGTAAATCACTGCTCCAGTGTTTTTGTTTTACCCATTAGAATGCTTGGTACAGTTAGAGTTTATTCAACAAACAAAGTTCTTTTCATTTCTTAAATTATTTATTTATTGTTTGCAATATCAGCCTAATGAACGGAATGGAAAATGGTAAATACTTTGCCAGGCCAATCATTCTTCTGACTATTTTAATGAGCGAGGGAATGAAACGTGTGACAGTGGTGTAACACATGGTTTTATCATTTTATTAAATTAAATTACTGTGCCTCAGACAAGACCCATATAGAACAAGTGTCTGCCACTAACACGGCAATATCTCCCGGTGCCTCAATTTTATGTGTTCAGACGGACGGACGGAGCCCAATTAACTTTGCGCTAATCACACGGCAGGGGATTATACATAACAGCAAGCTGTTTGGTGACGTGATTTTGATGCAGACTGCACAAAATGATTGTCACTGCAGCAGCATAAGTCATTTAAAATTGAAAAATGGTTTCTAACATGGTACAATGTGGTACATGGTACATGGTACAAAATTCGTTTTTTTGCTGGTACAATGGGGCTACATCATTGAGGCAGGATACCATTCATATGTGTTTGGCCTTTGTCTTGCTCAGGTATACTCATATGTAGTACTAATCTGAGAGACATTTGGAAAGGGTTGGGTGTTGCTATGGAGGCTAGACTCAGAATTTACAGTGGAATAAAAGTAACAGCGTTGTTGTGTCTTGTAAGTGACTCATTATTTGATCAAACATTAGTGCAATAGCTACAGACAGCCTGCTTTACTAAATTGTAAATATGGTCAGCTCTGATTACCTAGAACAGTTTCATCTTTATGTACTACGACAACATAGAAGTTCTGAATGGCATAATATTACACAAGGAAAAACAACCAACAACTGCACTATAAGATTCTTTAGACTGCTGCAGCAATGTTATTCTCACACATTACGGAGCGTATTTGCAGCAATGTAAATCTTTTTATAACACTATCGCGCATGTTGTTTTAATTATACATCTCGGACTAAATCATCCCCTCGCTAGAAACTTTTCTTTTAGCACTCCAGTATGCTTCTTGGACTTAGTGGAGGCACAGTATAGATAGGGTGGATGTTGACTGGTGGGAGATATATCATTGTTGGTTCAAGGCTACCATAAAGCCAAACCTCCTCAACAGCATGCATGTACGTTACAGACACAAATTACAGAGCTGCTAACTTGGGCTCAGATGTCAGGCAAAATTTTCTCTCGATACGATAAGTGTAGTATATACTAAATGCTGAGAAAGTTTCATGAAACTTGATGGAACTGCATACCTTGCACAACGCACTTTTCAATTTACATATTTTGTTTTTGAGTTTCCAACTTAAACTTGAACATTGATCGAGTACTATTGCACATGCAGTCACAAGCCAAGGTGTACAGTACATCACTCTGAGTTGCAGTTATTTTCTCCATCTCTTCCTTGACGATATATTGTTATAGAAAGAAAGCTTTGCTGTCATCTGACTGCTTATTGCTTGATGCAGTTTTCCATTGAGCTCAGAAGCTGGCCTCTGAAACTCTGAAAGTAATTTACAATAAAGTTAGATAGTAAAATAAAGAAGAGGAAAGTCCAGTACCCTCAGAACTCATCTGGGCACATGAGGACATGAACACTCATAGCGCTATCGGGACATATGAAACCACAGAGCTTTATGCTGAGATGCGATTGGCTAGTCTTGGGAGAGCTCTGGCGTCTTGTGGAGGCCAAATTACTCTTCATAGTTACTCTTCACATAGTTATGTGGGTAATCTAATCAATATTATCTGATTTGATTATTGCATACGAATAATAATAATTTTTATTATTTGTGGCACTGGCCAAATACCGATGGAATGCTCCAGCATTTATGTCCCTGTGAAAAGGCTTTTGTGAGGTGTGTTTCCCACCTAGTTTCAAGAAGCCATTTAAGCAGACCAAAGCTATTACTTTGCAAGTTGACAAGCAATTTATATTGGAGCCTCTGGGGAAATTAACTTTGTGTTGACAACTCACAAGATCAACAATACTGAAAAGAATTGCCAATTTTTTTTTCTGGTTGAAGTTTCTAGATTGTATAATTATATAAGCCATAAAGTACTACACAGGTGTATACTAAAAGACTGGGGAGAATTGCTGTTTTTGGCCATTTTTGTTGCATTGTATGCAACACATGCTGTGATAATTCAAAACAGCCTTCCCTTTCCAGGTGTCCAACACAGAGGAATGTGCTGAAAAGTTTTGGCCCTATAGACATGTAAAATTTGATGCAAATCCATTATTTATTTATTTATTTTAATTTTGTGGTTCCACTCTATTTTTTTTTTAATGCTTGTATCAGTAAACATTTTTGACAAAAAAGTGAGAAAAATACAGTGTTCTCAGTCTGCAATTTGTCATTGCCAAAAACCTTTTTTTTAGGAGAGTGCAATGAACGATTTATTTATTTTACATTTCCCAATGGAAGTTTGCCCTTTTCGATCTGAGTACCTTAGTAATTGCTTTCCTTTTCCATGACTGCATGATTTTTCAAAATATTTCATTTTGTGTGCAGCTACCTTTTTTAATTCATGAAACACACCTTGGCTTTTCTCAGTGTAAGTTTTATTCAACAGAGTTCTACTGGGATATATAGTTTAGTGGGAAAAGAAAGCATACTGATCTGTAATCATCTGTATATCTGCACTCCATGTTCACTGCCATGATAAAATATGTCCCACAAATTTATGAACAAGGGTTTTTCTGCAGTTGATGTGCATATTTCATTGCTGGATATCACCAACACTTACAAAAACAATTATTTTAGCCACTGCCAGACCTGGGGTATGTTTCCTGTACATGTTGTCTAAAACAGAACTTAAAATGGGAGTACATGCACACTTTTTAAATCCCGCTGAAAAATAAAAGAATGTGATGAGCTAAAACCAAAAGCAAGCATGATATAGTGGTTCTTGCTTTGCTTCTGGAATATTTCACCTGGTGAGGCATTGCACTCATGTTTTCACACTTTCCTGCCCAGTTACCTGATGTTATATAAAACACAACCCTCTGCTGACTCTTCTGTGTACAAAGACACTCGGAAGTATGGAGGGTTAGCAAGGAAGCAAGAGTGGACAAAAAATGGAATTTCAGCCGCACACAGTGTTAATCATCTCTGATGAGGTGGAGGCTATGCCTCTCTGTTAAGCCATTTAAACATGTGTGACCGCACCCCAATTGAGGCCTAATTGTATGATTCCAAATAAAACCAACCCATTGGTCTCCAAACAAGAATCCTATGAAGAAATGCCTTAAGTCAACTGTCTAACAATAGAATGCAGCAGGCACTTTCAAGTATATTTAAGTATACAAGTACAGTATATCAAGTATATTAAAACAGTGAATTTTACTCAATGCAGTGATTAAAATACAAGGGAATTCAGAGAACAATAACAAAAAAAAGACAATATAACACTTCCAAAAGCAGACAATAAGCCAAGAAAAAGAAAAGAAAACCTATTCAAGCCGTCCAAGCACGAGGCTGCAATGGTGAACAGGAACGGGGCGGGGGCTCCAATTATTTACTAAACACACACCTGCCCAGGCTATCTACACACACACTGCAACAACCTAGAATAGGGCCTTGAGCAAAAAAAAAATGGGGCATGTGAGGTGCAGGTGAGTGAAGCCAATTCCCAGCACTTGAACGGCATCCACGTCATGCAACCTGAAACACTGAAAAACACACAAAAGACAAATGAGGAAAATACAGTCAGCAATCAGTTTTTCACAAGGGAAGTATAATAGTAATATCCTAGCTTACTACAAAATACTGCACTCGGGATAAAACCTAATAAAATGGCGATATCGGAAAACCTGGTACAAAAAAAACAAAGTAGCAGTGGCAACCAACCGTTCATGTCGTTTTAGCTTCGCCAAGTCGGTGCAGCACACACTCAAGCACGAATTAGATGTCGGACGTCAAGCATAACAATACTGTGATCCGTATGGTTTAAATGAGGGAGCACTCGTTCATCTCAGTAGTAGTGTGATCTTTCTACTCATAACAAGTCATATTAATCTGCAGCGATACACAAACCCATGAAAAACAGTTAAAAGTCAAAGTGGACTAACATGAGTGCTAGCCCAGGCTTCTTACATAGTGAAATAAGTTAAATTGAATTACGGAAGTAGGGGAAGTGCTGACGTGGTTCTAGAACTACGGCAGCTCAAGAGGGACATAAATTTGGTGGCTACACATGCGTGATATCGTTTTGTTTGTAAATTCATCTGTGGGCCAGGAGGCATATATGGGGCCCAGGAACTGGCATTTTCTGGGAAATAGTGGTATCCCCTACTTCACTTCCTGTTCACACAGGTAAGAAACACAAACACCATGTAGCACAAAGCATTGTGCACCACACCATCTGATATTGGAAGATGCACTTACAGTGGGTGCACAAGTCTGAAGGCGGCCTTCTTTTTTTGTCTGCCAGATGTTGCGCTGTCATTACTGTGACAGTGATGCTGGACAACATCACTGTCAAGGCAAGGGCATGGTTGCCGGATCATTAAGGAGAATAAGGTAGAGAAGGAGGAACTGAATGAGGAAAAAGACTATGATGGCGATTGCCTGGTAAATGTGCAGTCTAGAGACAGACAGTACATGGCAGGGTTAGCAACTTGTTGTCGTGTCATCCAAGGTGTTGAAATGAATCTTCACGACGAATTCCTTTGTCTGTGTAATATTACGTACAACTATTTGTGTTTTCTTTTTAATAATCGAAACTGTATATTTCGAAAGTGACAAGGGTCATTGTTACAACATTATGAGTAACATCAAAAGTAATTTGAATAAAACATGTATTTCGAGGCAAACCCTGCCAGCCTATCAGCTTTGTAAACATGCTTCGTGCTCTTAAAGTGATATGGAGTGATCGTTAATTTACAAGCATTTTTATGACTGTCTTAAATTAAGATGCTTTTAGAGAATGCACAAGACTGAAAAACTGCCTGCGCATTATTTTAAGATGAAATTAGCCTTAAGTTGATTTTAGGAAATGCACCCCTGAGTAGTACAGGAAACGTTCTAGCAAAGTGTGAGACAATAAAAGTCCACTTACAGTTACAGAGAGGCATTCTCAGTTGTGTATTCAAACTACTTGTCTGGTAAAATATCCTGGAGTGAATTCTGATCTGAAAAGCATGCCCCCTATTATACCGCCAACATTGTTTTTTTTTTTTTACTGCACAAGAAAGGAAAATTAAGTTTTGGAATTTATTTTAAATCTCAACCAAAGTCATCCTCTCAAGTCAAAATGTTATGTAGCCATAAATTCAGATTTCCTCATAAATATTTAAATGTTAATATTAATGCTTGGGGTTTAGAATTGTTAACCTTTGTACTTCTTATTCCCAATTACATATGTGCATGTCTTCAAAAACATCTCAAAAAAGTTCTGACCTTTCACCGTAAAGTAGTGCATATTTTGTACCAGAGAGGCCTCTACAATGTATAAACATGGAAATTGGTGAACATATTTATGAAAGATTGCTGCAAGGTTTGCCTGTCTTTTAGTGAGTTTTACAGGGCAGACGTACTGCAATCAACCATGGCATCAAACCAACCTTTTGTACAACCAACTGAAGAGTGCATTTACATGCAGTGTACATTTACACGCAGTGTACTTCCATTAGCTAACCTGCATTCGGCTTCTGCAAAGCAGCCAAGAGCAATAATCACCAGTAAAATGTGGACATTACCAGGTAGGGAAGCCACCCTATCCAAAAAAGAAAAAAAAAAATCAACTCAGGCAAAACAGAAGTACGACATCACACATCCCCTTGTTAAAGTAGCGACAAATGCTGCTGCACTATGCAATTTCAGGTTTCACTCTCAAATGTGCTTGCATTCTTGGACGCAAGCAACTGGAGTGAGCACATCACTGTTAGCATGGCCAAAGTAGCTGAAGAGAGTATGCGCATCACACTTAGCATGACCAATGCAGCAGAAGTGAGTATGCACTTTAATGTTCGCTTGACCAAAGCAGCTGTAGGGAGATTCCTCTCCAATGTTAGCATGACCCATGCAGCTGAAGAGAGTATGCACGTCGCTGACCTAAGGAGTTGAAATGAGTATGGACTTCACTGTTAGTATGACCTAAGCAGTTGAAGCGAGTATGGACTTTACTGTTAGCATGACCTAAGCAGTTGAAGTGAGAATGGATTTTACTGTTAGCATGACCTAAGCAGCCGTCATGAATGTGCATACCACTGTTAGCATGGCCTACGTGGCTGAAGTGAGTATGCTCTTCAAACATGACAAGCTGCTGAAGTAAGTATAAACTTCTCTGTTTGCATGACCGAAGCAGGTAAAGAGAGTATTCAGTTCACTGTTAGCGTGACCTACGCAGCTGTAATGAATGTGCACATCACTGTTAACATGACCTATGTGGTTGACGTGAGTATGCACTTCAAGCATGACTTAAGTTACTGAAGTGAGTGTGTACTTCTTTGTAAGCATGACTGAAGCAGCTGAAGAGAGTATGCACATCACTTTTATAATGACCTAAGTGAGTCTGGATTTCACTGTTAGTATGACCTATGCTGCTGTACTGACTGTGCATATCACTTTCAGCATGACATAACCAGCTGAGGTGAGCATGCACTTCAGGCGTAACTTAACATGCTGAAATGAGTATGTACTTCTCTGTTAGCATGACTTAAGATGCTGCAGTGAGTATGCACTTCTCTGTTAGCATGGCTTAAGCTCCTGAATTGAGAATGCACTTAACTGCTAGTGTGACCTATGCAGCTGAAGTGAGTATACACATCACAAATAGCATGACCCAAGCAAGTGAAGTGAGTATACACTTCACTAAAATCATGACCTTTGCAGCTGTTGGAGTGAGTGGGCATATCTCTTTTAGCATGACTTGAGTCATTGATGTGCTCAATGAAGATATTGTTTGGTGCAATATTTGGACTCAAAGTATGCATGAATATGGTATTTATCATGGCATGCGTATAATTGCGTTTGTGTTTGCTGTTATGTATTTTAAAATCTTTTTATTTTCTCTAGCAGTGAAAGTGGAAGTGAGAGCTTATGCAACCTCTGAAAAGCGTGTGGCTGATCATTTCCTCTGTTTAAAAAGCCTAGCATGAACAAGAAAAAAAAAAATTATGATAAATTCGATAGTGTAATATAAGCAATTGTATTCTTGAAGAAAATTGTTTCGGTATTTTAAATATATGTCTTTTTATTGCAGAAACTATGATTCTGAGAGTTTGTGGGTTGACCTTCAGCGAAGTTTGCCGCAATTGATTTATTGGTTTTGAAAAGCCAACCGTAATATAAATAAACAAATTGGCAATATACAACTTAATAGCCTGTGAGCTTATGCTCACGTTATCCTTCGAAATTATACATTTTTGGATCTGCAGAGGTGTGAGGCGGTCTCTCGCCAAGGAGTCAATATTCGTCTTAAACTGTGGGGAAATGTGTTGTATCTTGATAGGTTCCATAGTTGTGAATGTGATGTCAGTTTATGGTTGGGCATTTTATAGAAAATTTTGGCCACGCGCTGACCAGGTCATTAATTCTTTAATAGGTTACAGTGAGCTTAAAGGGATTATTAGGGTGAAAATGAGTAATAAATAGAGATGACACAAACTTTCATTGAATCAGTGTCAGGTGTATCCGCTTTTAATTCCCTGAATTCAGTTCACGAGAAAGGTAGGCGAGCAAGCCAGAAATAAAACACCATGCCAATGCACTGAGCAACAAGGGAAAACTAAGGTACACTGCCCAAGGCAGGGGGAAACAGAAGTACACACTCAAAGAGTGGCTAAACTAGAAAACAAAAACTTAATCCTAGCTAACTGACGGAAACACTGGGAGACTTAGACAACAGGGAGACAAGAAGTGGGTGCAGTAAAATACACAAGACTTAGGAATGGCACAAAGGAAATACTCGGGAAGGCACAGGAGCTGAGATTTCACAGTGGCCACGGTTACATGATGTTTTTTAATCCAGAATTAATTATTCGGAATTAGATAGTTCGAAATTAAAATATTCTTTCCTGAGTTTACATTGAAATAGTAATTCAGAATTGAGGTTTACATGGAAAACACGTTTAATTGCCTTTATTTAATTCCGCTTAATGTCCGGGGGTCGGGAAGGGTTCTGATTGGACAGGTGGCGCACGTGTTTACGTATTTACGTCTGCCGGAAGAAAACAAACTCCACTCCCTGCTTCTGTTCATCTCAGCTTACACCATGGAAGTACACATAATAAAAACTGTTTTTGCAGTTTGTTTACCATGGTCTGGATGAATACTCCTTTTTAATTGGCTGGCAGTTATTGATTAAAACTCTGAAACCGCACGAGTAGTTCGGCCTACGGTAATTTCACCGTTTGAAGTTCAAAATTTATCTGCTAGCCAACCTATTACCATAGCAACGTTAGAGCGCGTTTGGCTGGGTATAACAGAAACCAAGCTACTCATTTATCTCCAGTAAATTTTGCGGAGTTATGTCCTGCGGGGCAGTTAACAATAGGTGCTCAAGCCATAATGACCGTAAATATTAAAGCAGCGAATCAATCACACTTTTTTCATTAAAAGATAGTTACTGTGTACAGTTACAAAGGAAGCTAACACTTCCACTTCATGTATCAGCGACTGCTGACAGTGCGCTAGTCATGTGCTGTGACAACAGACTGATTTCAGCTCGCTGGCTCTACGGAAACTGTCATACGTTCATTGTAATTACGGGTAGCAAGTTAGCAACAGTCTGCATAATTGCGCATAATGTTGTGTTATGCATAATCTCTGGTTCAGATAGAATCAGTCACCTAATAATTAGCTGGTAAAAGGATGATAGATTTTTTTGCATACGCTTTCTCCATGAAGGTAAGGTGAACTAAGTTAGCTGGTTCAGTTAAACTTGGCATAGGCTATAGTATTGGCTATGAGAAGGCGCGGCACCTTTTTATTGATAACCAGCTCTTTTTTTAAGTGCAAAACTTTCACCAAAAATTTCTTATTGCTTTGATTTGATATTGTTGACAAATGACCATGGTATAAACGGGATAATCAATTAGTAGGTGTGCATGTGCAGAACGACAGGAATTAATTTTAAAAGGAATAAATGTTTACATGATCGAGGAATTAATTCATTCGGATTAAAGGTCGGAATAAACCAGCCAATTACTTCGGAATTAAGTTTAATTCCGAATAATATTTTTATTGGAATCAGGTGTATACATGGTCTTTTTAAAGCGGAATTAATTTTTATTCGGAATGAAATTATTTTTATACGGAATTAAAGGTCTCATGTAAACGTGGCCAATGTAGTGTAGAGCCAACAAAGTTCTGTCTGAGGATTTCTTCCCTCCTGCCCACAGAAATAAAAATGGGAGGAGGCGGGGACTCGGAAGGCAATCTAAGAAGGAAATAGAAACGCATGGGATTAATAAACAAATTCAAGAGAACCGGGTTAACAATAATGACTCGAGACAAGGCGCTGAGACAATCAACCAAACTAGATGGTTTGGATTAAGGTAATCTAAACATGATGAGTATAAAAACACTGCGAGAGAAGCAAAGGAAATCATAGCTTTAAACATAGTTAAGCAAGGAAAGCTTAGGAAGCTAGAAACGCTCGCTCACGCTAATGAGTTAATTAAGGTTAATACTACGTGACAGAATATATACAATCACCCTCAAATAAGTGCTGGTTAACTGTGGATTAGTAATGATCCTATCAGAGAATGCGTTATTCACTCAGAGTTTAGCGAGACCCAGAATTAAACATAGGTGGAAGTAATGAATAAAATACCACAGCTGATTCCAAATGAGAAAACGTGATTGGACAACGAGACGCAGGTATGCTGAAGGCTGTCAAACGACATCACAGGAGTTTGGGCAAGAGTGAATCAATCCTCAGACAGCGAAATGAAAGCTGAAAAATAAATCGAGAGTAAGGCACGGGAGAAAAGGCACAAGCACAAAAATAAAAGTAAAAAGCACAATAACAAAACGGCACACACGAGGCAGAACCATAACATTGTCACACTTAAATGTTTCACATCATCAAACAAATTTCAATATTAGACAAAGATAATCTGAGTAAATACAAAATGCAGTTTTAAATTGATGATTTCATTTATTAAGGGGAAAAAGCCTACCTACCTTGCCCTATATGAAAAAGTAATTGCCCCCGCTTGTTAAATAATGAATTAACTGTGATTTTTTAAAATTCAATTTCACTTGCCACACCCAGGCCTGATTATTGCCAGACCAGATAAATCCAGAATTCATTTAAAAGAACCAGTCTGATAATGTGAAGCAGGCTAAAAGATCTCAAAAAGCAATATATCATGCCGCGAACTGAAGAAATTCAAGAACGGGTGAGAGACGAAGTATTGACATCTATCAGTCTGGAAAGGGTTACAAAGCCATTTATAAGGCTTTGGTACTCCAGCAAATCACGGTGAGAGCCATTATCCACAAAGGGAGAAAACTTGGAACAGTGCTGACCCTGACCAAGAGTGGCTGGACTACCAAAATTACTCCAAGAACGCATCAACGACTAAGGAGGTCACAAAAGAACCAAGAACAACATCTAAAGAACTGCAGGCGTTATTTGCCTCAGTTAAAGTCAATGTTCATGATTGAACAATAAGGCAGGTACTGGGCAAAAATGGCACCCATGGGAGAATTCCAAGGTGAAAACCACTGCTGTCCAAGATCCCTAAGACTTTTGGGAAAATATTCTGCGGACTGACGGCACAAAAGTTGAACTTTTTGGGAGGAGTGCGTCCCGTTACATCTGGGTAAAACTAACACAGCATTTCATAAAAAGAACATCATACCAAAAGTCAAACATGGTAGTGGTATTGTGATGGTTTAGGGCTGCTTTGCTGCTTCAGGACCTGGACGACTTGCTGCAGTTGATGGGACTGCTCTCTACTGGAAAAACCTGAAGGGGAATGTCCAACCATCATTTTGTGACCTCAAGCTCAAACGCATTTGGGTTATGCAGCAGGACAATGATCAGAAACACACTAGCAAGTCTGAATGGATAAAAAAAAAAAACAAAATGAAGGTTTTGGAGTGGCCTAGTCAAAGTCCAGACTTAAATCTGATTGAGATACTGTGGCATGACCTTAAACAGGCCGTTCATGCTCAAAAACCCTCCAATGTGGCTGAATAAAAACCATTCTGCAAAGAAAAGTGGGCCAAAATTCTACAGGGATGTGAAAGACCCATTACCAGTTATTGCAAATGTTTAATTGCAGTTGTTGTCGCCGAGGGTGGCACAACCAGATATTAGGTTTAGGGGGCAATTACTTTTTCATGCCGGGCTAGGTAGATTTGGATAGCCTTTTCCCCTGAAGAGAAATCATCATTTGAAAAGTGCATTTTGTATTTAGCCTGGTTTGTCAAATACTAAAATTTGTTCGATGATCTGAAACATTTAATTGTGACAAATATGCAACAAAAAAAAAAAAAAACAAATCAGGAAGGGAGCAAATACTTTTTCACGGCACTGTATGTGAATGTGTGGTGTGGTTCAACAAACGCTCACTAGAGGGCCGGTGTTTTAAGCAATTCTAGACATTTCAAAACAATTTTTTGGAGAAAAAAAATAAATAAATAAATACATGGGGTTAGCACCGTTTTTGCCAGTCGGGAGGGGATGATCATCAACTCTTTTTTTTTTTCTAAGGCCATTGCACAATTCACATTTCATCTGCCATAGTACAAAACCCAAAACCAGTGAAGTTGGCACATTGTGTAAATCGTAAATAAAAACAGAATACAATGATTTGCAAATCCTTTTCAACCTATATTCAATTGAATACACTGCAAAGACAAGTTACTTAATGTTCAAACAGGTAAACTTTGTAATTTTTTGCAAATATTAGCTCATTTGGAATTTGATGCCAGCAACATGTTTCAAAAAAGCTGGCACAAGTGGCAAAAAGAGTTGATATATGCACATCAAACACTTATTTGGAACATCCCACAGGTGAACGGGCTAATTGGGAACAGGTGGGTGCCATGATTGGGTATAAAAGCAGCTTCCCTGAAATGCTCAGTCATTCTCAAACAAGGATGGGGCGAGGGTCACCACTTAGTGAACAAATCCGTGAGCTGATTGTCGAACAGTTTAAAAACAACATTCCTCAACGAGCGATTGCAAGAAATTTAGGGATTTCATCATCTAAGGTCCGTAATATCGTCAAAAAGTTCAGAGAATCAGGAGAAATCACTGCACGCAAGCGACAAGGCCGAAAACCAACATTGAATGCCCGTGACCTTCGATCCCTCAGGCGGTACTGCATCAAAAACTGACATCAGTGTGTAAAGGACATCATCACATAGGCTTAGGAACACTTCAGAAAACCACTGTCAGTAACTACAGTTCGTCGCTACATCTGCAAGTGCAAGTTAAAACTCTACAATGCAAAGCGAAAGCCATTTATCAACAGCACCCAGAAACGCCGCCGGCTTCGCTGGGCCCAAGCTCATCTAAGATGGACTGATGCAAAGTGGAAAAGTGTTCTGTGGTCTGACGAGTCCACATTTCAAATTGTTTCTGGAAACTGTGGACGTCGTGTCTTCCGGACCAAAGAGGAAAAGAACCATCCAGACTGTTATAGGCGCAAAGTTCAAAAGCCAGCATCTGTGATGGTATGGGGGTGTATTAGTGCCCAAGGCATGGGCAACTTACACATATGTGAAGACACCATTAATGCTGAAAGATTCATACAGGTTTTGGAGCAACATATGTTGCCATCCAAGCAACGTCTTTTTCATGGACGCCCCTGCTTACTTCAGCAAGACAATGCCAAGCCACATTCTGCACGTGTTACAACAGCGTGGCTCCGTAGTAAAAGAGTGCGGGTACTAGACTGGCCTGCCTGTAGTCCAGACCTGTCTCCCATTGAAAATGTGTGGCGCATTATGAAGCGTAAAATACGACAACGGACACCCCGGACTGTTGAATAACTTGAGCTGTACATCAAGCAAGAATGGGAAAGAGTTCCACCTGAAAAGCTTCAAAAATTGGTCTCCTCAGTTCCCAAACGTTTACTGAGTGTCGTTAAAAGGAAAGGCGATGTAACACAGAGGTAAACAGGCCCCCGTGCCAACTTTTTTGCAATGTGTTGCTGCCTTTAAATTCTAAGTTAATGATTATTTGCAAAAAAAAAAAAGTTTCTCAGTTTGAACATTAAACATCTTGTCTTTGCAGTGTATTCAATTGAATATAAGTTGAAAAGGATTTGCAAATCATTGTATTCTGTTTTTATCTACGATTTACATAACGTGCCAACTTCACTGTTTTTGGGTTTTCTACATCATCTGTGTCTTGCCACCAAATAGTTCCAAATGCAGCTGCCAGGTTTCAGTCTAATTCTACTCGCAGGTCTCACATTACTCCAGTTTTAGCTTCACCGGTTGCCAGTGTGTTTTAGAAATGATTTTTGAATTTTGTTGATAACATTTAAAGCTCTGTATGGCCCCATGATGTATATTTGAATTTATAACACCATATATCATAACAAGGGCAGTTAGCTCTGCAAATCAAAATTGCTTAGTAGCGTCCAACACCAAACTTGCTACCGAGGATGATCAGACATTTGCTGTCCGTGCTTCCACCCTCTGGAATAAACTCCCCTCATATATTAGATCTTATGTGTCCATTTCAGCATTCAAAGAACATTTGAAAACACATTAATCAAATTGCATTTCAATAATCATTGCAGCTTCTTCTTTTTTGCATTTTCTGTGTTTCTATTGCTTTTATAGTTATCATTTCATTTTTATTGTTACTGGTATTTATTATTATTATTATTATTATTATTATTATTATCATCAACCCTCTTGTTTCCAATTCCCAGCATTTTGCACGTATTTTTATACTGATCTTACATTTGTATATTCTGATTGTTAACGTTTATATAGATCTTCATTTTTTTCTTGGCTTAATGTTTTTTTACGTACAGCACTTTGCAACATCTGTTTGGAAAAATGCTGCTTAAGAAAGTTTGGTCTGTCTGTCTGTCTGTCTGTCTGTCTGTCTGTCTATCCGTCGTCTTCAGATGATATGCATATTAAGACCTTGAAGAGATGTCAAAAAAGACCTTTTACGGACCTTAAACGACCAACTATATATTTTCATGGTGAGTTTCAAAAAGCTGTTCTACTTTGGACAGACAGCAAAGAAAATGGCTGATCAATGCGTATTATCAAATCCTTTCATGCCAATGCTGTGTCACCATCAAAGATATGTCGTCTGCCCTTGAGACCGGAACTGAATCAAACTACCAAATTTTTCTCTCTCTTTTTCCACACTGCCCAGCATCAAATACCAGACACCTCAGGAATGAGAATCATATCTGTGATAATTAATGACATCCCGCACTGTGAACACTCTAAAAAGTATTCATTGTTCTTCAGAATGGCAGCCATGCGCCCAAGTCTCCAGACGATTTGAATTTCCCTGTGTTAAGAGTGCATACAACAAAGAGATTTTCAGCAATCCATGTCAAATTATCCCAAAAATCTCAGAAAAAAATCATTTGCATGGTTCCCTTTTTTTTCCAACAAGCCTCATCTCATGAGTACTAGAATGAAATTCTATTTTTCAATGAACTCACTGATAACAAGCCTGGGTTTGCACTATTTTTGGTCCTCGAATAATTCAAATTCATTGAGCTTTAATATTGTCCGATCTTATGAAGCAAAGACACTAGCAAGTGCCATCAGTTATGACACATACATTTTCATGATTATTTTCACTAAGTAGAGAGAAACTAAATTCCTACTTTAATTTGAATCATGGTGTATTAAGGGTCTTTCCTAGAATGCAATGTTTACCTGGCATGTCTGATGATACAAATTAGCACAAATTAGCAGTCATCCTACATATCCATGACTCAAATGTGTATCAGGGATTCTTATTGAAAACTGTGGTGGTTATGTGCTCATTTAACTTGTGCTTAAGGTTTGGCGGCTATTAACTCATCCCTTCAAACTGGCAAAGATTTAAAACCTGAGAAACCTGGTGCAGTGAGTTAGCTGTAACTGCTTTATATGACCAAGAAAGTTATCTAGTTAAAGCTATCTGGACCAGACCCATAGTTTATAGTCCCAACCCTTATACTGGCTTACTACAGAACAAAATGATTGGTGTTAAAATAAATCTTGAAGGGTACATATGGTCCCATCTGGAATTGCACCCTTACCGCAATATTGGCCATTTCACTGTGTAGCATGCACTGTGCTGTGCATTTGAAACTGTGTAAATGGCCCAGAAAACAGGTGGACCACACTGCTGTGTAATGGAATACATTTTGCGGGCCCATTCAAAGAGAGAATATGACCGTGAATACCCTGTTGCTTGCGGTACCATTCAACACTGAATATTACATGCTCAAAGATGCAGACTGAAATTAGTTTTGCTAATGTTGAAGCCCTCCTGTTGCAACAGCATTATCAATTCCTGAAAAATAATTAAGCAATATGGTGAAGCAGGATGTCTGTTGCACTGAAAGACTGCAGGCCTCATGGGGCTGAGAGACATCAGGCAATGGTCCAACTCTGAAGGAAGAGATCAAAAAACCGACGCACAGCAGCACATTAGCAGCTGTCTCAAATCTGTGCCAGAATATGTTCTAACACGCAAGTAAAGAAGTACCATAATTTTGATTTTATGTGTCTTTCTAAAGCACTATTGCTGGGAATAGCGGTGGCAGCCAATAATAGGAAATTGACTGCAGCAGGCATTTGCTTTATATTTTTCTATACGGAGGTTTTTGATTGTATTGGCATCTGGTTGAATTGACTCATTTCTATAGGGAATTTGAGGCTACTTTATGGCAGCTTCATCTCATTTCACCTTTTGTGAATGCTTCTGTTAAGCAGCAACTCATAATCTTGAACATTGTGATTATCTTTTCATCACTTTACAAGCTTAACTTCCTTGAGAGGTCTGACGCTTCTCGAGCCGTTTTCTCTGGGTTACCGTGTATCTTTTCACCGTTTTGGAAATTGCGTCGACATCTATTCTGCCAGATCACTGCTACACCTCCATGCTTTGCTTCTAAGCCAGCAACCATTTCCCACATGCAGTAAAGTGCTAGCCGACAAAAAGAAACAGTTAGAACTAATGCTGACTTCTGAAGAGGCAAGTATCTCACTGGGTACAACAAATTTTATGTGGCTGGTGGGCAGCTAAGAGGCTCTTAGTAACCCTATTCTACCAAAGCCTATATTATCTGAGCTGGCTGAGAAACTAAGTGGTAATAGCCTGCTATTTGCAGAGCCCAAAGTCTAATATGCTTCATTCTCTAGAGTCGAACTAGCACTCACTGGAAGCACATTTAGCAAATAGACCACTTTAGAGCCCAACTGTTGGCAGTTTCATTATACCCATTTTGAAAAAGAGGTTGAGGAAGGCATTTTTTGGCTTGTTTTTGAGGAGATACATCTTTTTGGTTCCTTATGAGCCTAATATGGTAGATGTGAAAGGAGTCAAAAGCCTTGAGACTGCCCGACTGAAAGATACCTTAGAATTCCTCAAAGGACACCCAGAGGCCATTTTGAGAATGCAACTGTCAGTATTTTGGTGAAAAGTAAGAATCCAGCACCCACCTCTCCATGTAAAGATTCAGATGTATGAATTTTGAATATTAAGTCTGTTGTCTTGTGGGGTACTCTTGTCAACCACATCCATCCCTTCGATCTAAACTATAGCCCATTGCACTTAACCCTTTGTAGCATATGTTCTCAGAGCTATGGGGTAGTCAGTATAAAATTTAATACCAATTACCACACCAGGGCCCTGTTAACCAAACCAGGTAAGTGAAACATCTATGCACAATGAAAAGACATCCATTTGTTCTAATATTTAACATTTTCACTTAAATCAATTACTTGACACTCAGAGAAACAATGAGTCGACAAAGAAAAAGCTGAAATTTGTAAAGTAGGAATTAATGAATAGGTAACGGCCAGGCCATAACACACAGGTAATCATTCGTCGCTAAATAACCTGCAAGAGGAAAGTGAGGATAAAATATGGGACAGATCGTTAATGAGGAGAAAAGGAATGCAAATCAGGAGAGGAGGTATTTCCTAAAGAGAATGGCCTTCAGTAGAGAAGGGAAGTCCAGCGGAAGGAAAAACAGCATCCTGCTATGTACCCTCTTCCCATGAACTCAACCAGCAGATTTATCTGATTATATCTGCCTCCTAATTGCACAACAAAAAAAAATAGTTTTTCTCTTTTTTTAAACTGTCTATTAACTTGGATTTCTACCTCTGGTCCTCAGGTGATGCTAAAAGGTTGGCAGGAACATTGCTATCCTGATTGATGTGGCCAGGTCATTTCTTTGTTGGGGAATTGGTATGGAACAGATTTGATGCCAGGAAAATAAACTCTTCTCACACATTTTCTGGTCCTTACTTCTCAACACTATTATGTTATCTAGTGAATTATGACTCACACACTACCAAACTGAAGCACGTTTAATACTAAAATTGAAGAAACATGATGGTAAACTTCAGGTCACAAAATAAATGTAATTCCCCATGATAAATTATATAATTTATAAAAGCCTATCTGTGATAACGGTTTAATGCACCGTGTAACGGTGAGATAATGTCTTTGCTTGCTGTAGAAAAAGCAAATGGAGATTCATTTGTCAAAAATGAAGAGGCGAGGGTAAAAAAGCTATAAGCAATGACTGAGTTTTTTTTCTGCATCACGCAGCATACGCTGACATATAAACACATGCACACTGTAAACCAAGATAGTGTTGTAAACTCAAATGTTTTGTGGAAACCTATCACCTCAAAAAAATTATGTAGGCCAATTTAATTGCATTGTGTGGATGGTACTTAAAGAACAAAAGGTAAAAGTTTTTCTTCCCATGTTTGTAAGTGCTGTGAACACAAGATCACTAAGTTGGCTCACACAATTTTTTTAGGTCATCAGTTTCCACAAGACAATGGATGGCATCTCACTACCTGGGTTCACAGTGTATAATACACAACTACATGTTAACTGACCCTTTTAATTTGTATCCTGGACATTTCAACTAACTCGTACTCTTAAAGCCGTCATTATGTAACACCTTCCTATTTGAGCTCATGCATTTAGTGGTTTAACAGTGAATAAAGCAACAACAACCCTGAGAAGAAATGTTACCTCAAACCATGCTCTACAAAAAATAGCCAGTTCACCCGGCCTATCATCAATTCTAAAATTGCTGTCTCTTAAACTCGATTTAGTTAATGCTGGACTGTTGAACTGTTCATATGCCATTTTGTGGCCTTTCCTGGTGAAATAATGTATACCTATACCTATAATGTATATGTTACAAAGTAAAAAAAGTGCAATGGAAATTAAGTTAACAGTATCATGAAACATATTTAGCTGGGTAAAATAGTAAATTATCTAGTCATTTGTATTTTATAATATTTTTCTCTTGCTTTCTCAGTTGTATTCCATCTCGCTCACGTACTAACTTAAATTATTTCAAATTTGTATCCCCCCCTCCAGCTAGTCAGTGAGTGTAGATTTTCAATATGTGTGTTCATTTGAAAGTAACATTCTAAAAAGTGGAACCTGAGTAAGCCTCTGCAAAACTATAATAGTGAGTAAATAGAGCTGCTGGGCTGTTTCCTTGATATATTGAAAAAGCCAAGCCAGCAGAAGTAAGGAAGTAGGATGCTAGCATTACCAAGGGCAGTGCTCAATCACTCCGGTGCAGGCTGTCAAGCTACCAGAACCAAAGGCTTAGGTCCAAGTTCTCCACATTCGACTGTCCTACCTGAGGAGTCTGCATGTTGACCTGCATGCCATCGTCAAGTTGACCATTTTTACAGTGATATGAGGCATAGCGTCTTCGCTCGCACAACAATCACATTAAATTAAGATGGAAGGGGCAAAAACATTGTTGCCAGACACTAATAGCTCCCCTACAAACACGCTTTATTTTCTTTCACCAACACTGACTGCCAATGGGAAATTAAAACACCTTCCGAGATGTTTAACTTCCCACACCGATGCCTGTTTGGACCCTGCTGAGCAGCTTAATTGAGTCTTGTGGTAGCTTTCATTTTGTTTTCTTTTTTTACCGTCAAAAGATTTTTCCAAAAATCAATCAAATTGTAATTATTTATTTATTTTTTGAAAGATCAAAGCCAAGCACACTGAAATTTTAATCAGTGGAGCAGTGCCAAATGTGTTAGTGTTTCCATGTGGAGAACAGCACAGCATGATTTTTTTTTCTAAATATATTGCTCTCATTTCTAAGTGGTACCAATGTAACTGCAAGAAGAATGGTTTAAAAAATTTAGTTTTAGCGCAGACACCATATTGGAAAAAATATACTTTTTTTCTACTTTTTAAATTTCTACAAGATTAATAGGTGATTCATTTCAGAAACAAGTGGTGCAAGGCACAACAAACTCCGCCCCTTGCACATACTTTGACCTACTTTTCCTAAATTCAGCAGGCATCTATTCTGGGTCAGTGGCAACCCCTAAACCCAATTTGGGGTGACTCTGGCCATTAGTTTTGCTGCTAAAGTTTTAACAAACAAACAAACAAACACACATACAAACAAACCGAACCAAAAACAATACCCCTTGCCCTCCCCCTTCAGGCGGGGCGGGGTAATAATGGTGCTAAGCAAGGATACCACTATCTGATTGGAGGTACACAAGTTACCTCCCAGCAAACAAACAAACCCCATGAAAATAACAAATCTCTTTCTCTGAAATTCGTGATGTTCTGATGCATGTATTAATGGTCAAACTTTTGTTGACCATTGTTCTTTCCAGCTAATTAAAACGTTAATGTAAAAGCCACATCCTTTACTTTTTATCGAAACATCCTCAAAGAATATCACATCTAAAATGACAAAAACCTTTTTATCTGACATAACCTTGTTTTAAACACACACAAGCACGCGCACACACGCACACACACACACACATACTTGCTTTATACCACAACTACAGTATCTTTATCTTCTATTGCATTACATTTGTTTAGCTGATGGCCTTATCTGGTGAAACTTAGAAATAAACAAACATAAGTGCTTTTGCAAATGATAAAAAATGCAGTTGGGCCGTATCATTATATTTGAGAAAGCATACTGTCTTATAATTATGAGTTATGGGGGTAACATTCTACGTACATAGAAAATGTGATACTCAGCCAGCTGTCTGATATGAATTATTAGGCAGAGTAAAATATTCAACAATTTAGTACAATAAACAAGACATAGTAACCTTCACATGGGCAAAGAGAGACATATCTGCTGTAAATCTGCAAGCACTTGGGAGCCCGAATGAATCTTCTGAAAATATCTCACCTCCTTAAGTAGCAGAAGAAATACTGTTCCATGTGAGGAGGGAGAATGGGGGAAATTGGTTGATTTCAGTCGTTGGGAGAACCATCTCTGTCCTATTCTCCATTTCTTAAGCTGTTCTGTTGCCCTTGGGATGTGGGCTTAATGGTGCTGCAACTGAGCACTGACAGGCCAGGAAGACCACACAGGGGGGCATAGTGTTGCATAGAAGAACATAATGGAGTAAATGATTTTGGAGAATGAAGTAGGCATGAATTCATTAAAAATTATCTTAATTCAAGCTTTCTAAACAATGATTTATGGAATGTGCCTTTTCCCTGTGCTACAAACACTACAGTCAGGAATAAATCAACACCATGTTAGTTTGGTTTCTTCTAACATAATGCACTTAGTCTACGTTATACCCTTTATAGAATGTATTTATGAATATTAATGCATCTTTATGTTAATGTAATTGAAACTAGGGATTATAACATCAGAGAGTGAGCAGTTGTAAGGCTTCAACTCCCAGTAAAAGTATTTCAAAGCTTGAGCAATCAGAGAATATGGGGTGGTATTTTTTATTGCCTGGCAGTAAAAAGTAGCTCCCTTCAGATATAGACAGGAAAATGAACTGGTAAATAACGTATTCAATTGCAGGCTGTGAGGACTATTAATTTTTGTTTTCTATTGCAGAGTGAATCCATTCTGCGCTGTTTTCATTCAGTACCTCAATATTAATTTGCCACATGATAAATGCACGGTGCTTGCCAAGTTTTCATCCTTCACTTTGACCACTATTGTGACTTTATTAGTTTGCTCTTCAGATGCGCTTTTAATCCACAAAACATTTCAAGCTGAAAATGGCAATTACCAGAAAACATTGAATGTGACTCAATACAAACCATTCCAAAAAAGAAAAATGAATGAATAAATAAATGAAAACAACACAGCTGCAAATAGCCAGGCGCATTAGCATATCTTATAAAAAAGATTAGCACATATTTAGTTGGGATTTAAATTTATGAATAGCTAAATGAAAAATGGGATGCCTGGTGATAAAACTGTATTTATTTACTTTTATGCGACACACTGACAATTCGAATGGCTCAATTAATCAATGAGTGCCTTTAGCTAAACGATAAATTAGACGTTAGTGCTGCGACTACTTTCAAACCAGTATTGAATAACAGAGAATGAATATAAGCAAGCACTGTATGAGACTTACGACCTAAGTGGAGTGAAAGGCTGATATTGAAATACAGTATTTTAAGTGCATTTCATGGCAGCTCTAAATCCAACTTCCCCAGTTGAAGAAAAAAAATGTGAGGACTCATTGAAATGATGAATATTGATTGAAGATTGATAGGGCCTTCAAGTGTTTGAAACAAATTACACCAGACAGAAATGTGACGAAAATGCAGAACAAGCCAGGAGGCCTTAATAAAAGGCAAAGAGAGTAGCAAGTGTGAAGCCTTCCGCAGAGTAATCAGGGCTAATGATTACATGCACACTGCAATAGTGCAGCAATCAACAGACTTTCATACACTGTATACAAAACAAAGGTCTCAGCGAAGATGCACAGTCAATAGCCTCACGCAAACTAGAAGGCTTCACTCAAACTCAGTGAGAAGCCAAAGTGATTATTGAGGTGTTTGTGTATACCATTATATGGCATATATTAAAGCTTTAAATTTATCCATAACATTACTATTTAACTATTTTACTGACCCAGTGTCGTGTCATTCATCTGAGAGGATCGGGCTTTTGCGGTTGCTGCTCCCAGACTGCCAGTTGCCAGTCAAAATTCGGCAGACTCATTCTTTACCAGTTTTTAAATCTTGTCTTAAAACTCACTTTTTTTCCCCTGGAGTTTAATTCAGCGTGAGAGTTGTCATTATTTTATTTCTTTTATTTGTGCTCTTATGCCTCTTGTTCCTATTTGTGTCTTTTCTTAAAATCTTTTGAATTTTTTTAATTTTATTTTATTCATTTTGTATGGATATCTGTTTATTTATACTGTTCCTAGTGCCTGTGTACAGCTCTTTGGCCAACTTTGTTGTATTTAAAGTGCTTTATAAACAAGGCAGTCAGAGATAGCAGACCTGGCCCCAGCCACGGGCTGACAGACAGAGTGACAGACACACACACACACACACACACACACACACACACACACACACACACACAGACATGATCATTGCTTAACCTGGCCCCCTAGGGAAGGGGCCAGGTAATAAAGGTGAATTGAATTGGATTGGAACATTGCATGATTATCCTTTGCGAGTTGCACCAAAGCAACATTATCTGCACATTTGTATTAAATATGTAACTAAAAACACAAATACAGTACTATGAGAAAGTATTTGCCCCCCTCCCAATTTATTCTATTTTTTCCTTTTGTGACACATAATGTTTCAATTCGTCAAACTAATTTTAATATTGGACAATGAAAACACAATTGAGCACAAAATGGCAATTTTAAATTATTTCTTTTATTGAAAGAAAAAAGTTTTCCAACCCTCCCTGGCCATCAAAATAGTGGTAATACTTCCCAGGAGTGGCCAGCCCACCACAATTCCTCCAACAATGCAAGGATTAGTCATTCAGGAGGTCTCAATGAACACAGACAAAAATCTAAAGAACAGCAGGCCTCAGTTGCCTCAGTTACAGTATATTTGTGTGTTTGGTGACATACAGCTGATGTTTGACTCTTCTTCATGGAATTTCAATTTCAAGGCAAAAAAGGAATTTCTAGGCCAATAAAGGACAAATAGCCTTACTTCTGTGGATATATTATGTCCTGACAACAAGACAAGTTTTTCAAATTCAGCTCATATATTTAAAGAATGGATCCTCATTCCGCAAGTGCAGTAATTCATTGGACATTGGCACTTTCTGGGGTGTTAACCCACTGATTTAAAGTAGTGGTCTAAAAATTTCCTGTGTTAAAAAACTTCCCCTCATCTTTGTAGAATAGTCTGTGACTCAATCAGCAGTCCGAACTGGACTGTTTATTTTCAGAAGCTGTAGCCTGTTGACTTTGCCTGCTAACCTACAATTTACAATGCTGTGAAAAAAGTATTTGCACCCTTTGTGATTTCTTTTTTTTTTTTGCATTTTTGTCACACTTAAATGTTTCAGATCATCAAACAAATTTTAATTTTAGACAAAGACAGCCAAAGCAATCACTCAATTTGAATCCGACTGAACCGCATTCTACATTCTGAAGTGAAGACTGGTGGCAAAAAGCCTGGAACTGAAAATGGTTGCGTAGGCTGTGCAGAGCATCATTAGAGAACATGTTCTGTGATGTCTGGTGGCGTCTTTTAGTTACAGACTTCAAGCTGTCACTGCATGCACAATCTATTTCACCAAATATTAAAAATAAGTATTGTCCAGTATTTTTTTTTGATAGTCCCACCAATTTTTGGCCTTATGTACAAAGGTGCTGTCCTTTCTATAACAATTCATCTGATTTGGATGAAAGCACCCTCAAAATAAATTTCAGTGATGGTGATTGCATTTGTTATTTAATACCTTTGAAGGGTAGGTACTAATTGGCTCCACGTAACTGCGCACAGATATGGCTGCCACTATTGCCGCAAGGTGAAGAGACAGATGGCAAGTACGCTAAGAACGGGTGTTCTCCATCCGTGTGATAATGTTTGGGATGCCATAGTAGAGAATAATCCAGACATATCACCTATCCAGCAATGACATTTTGGAGCTGTTAGATGAATAAGGGCTGATTTGGCGCCAGTCACAAGAAGAGGTCATGCCATACCTGCAATGACAAAACTTCCTGCTACTCTACACTCTCTCACAACTGGATCATTCCATCGTACAGTGGCCCTCGCTGCTGGAATCTCCCAGAACAGTCGCTCATGTGTACTGTCTCAAATACTGGATGCCGGTACATACAGTTTCCATCCACACAGGAAGCACTGAATGAAACCAAACACGAGTTGTATACGGTTGCTCGCTTCCAAAGAGTATTTGGTGACTGTGTTCATGTGCAAATTGTTCCCCCCCTCAAACTTTGAGCATGCACTGTTATAAACTAGCACCTTTTTTGCCAGTTATTTTAACTGTAATTTTACAATCAGTTCATAACACAGGTTCTGTGCATAACTGTAAACTGTAAACCACAGTTAAATGCATGCAGGACTCTACTTACAGTTAAAATAACAAGGAGACAATGCGTTAACTTCAGTGTAAAATTCAGTCTGTTTATTACATTGTGTTTGCTTCCTCCACAAGCGCCTCCAACTCCATCGAGTCGAATTTCATTTTGCGTTTGCGTTTGCCCTTTTCCTCCAAACTGTCCGTGGTGGAAATGGCCGCAGCACGCAAAGTGCTCATTTAATTAATGCTGTTTGCACCAGCAGTCATTTAGGCAATTGCTCGAAGTAGATCACCCACAAAAAATGAGCAAACCAAATGCGCAAAATGTTACCACGAGCATGCAATTTAGTGCTCTTAATCTGGGATCTTAGTAGATCAGGCCCTAGAATAGGAAGGACACTAGGAGGTTGACCAAGGAAGAATGTACTTAAGCAACGTAGAAATGTGCTATGGAGTGGAACACACACACACACACACACACACACACACACACACACACACACACACACACAAATTTAGACAATGAAGTAGATAGTGTTTTGCTTCTTGCAACTGTGGGAGCAGGAGATCAATTTTCATGAGAATCTAATGATTGCCACTGCATGCAAGTCCCTTTGAGGAATTACTCTGAGAGTATTTCCATTTGTCAACTGTCATGTTTTCTCTGCATACATAAAATACAATTCAATGCTTAGATGATTCTTCATGTTCTATTTCTGAAGCCGGCTATCAAAAAAGCTAAATCTCTGATTAATCATAAGGATGTTCTGACAGCCCTGTCTGGGGTGAGCTTTTCTGTAATTCCAAAAAGAATAAAGGCGAGGAAATGCATTGTCTCTATTGGATTAAGTTTTTCCTTCACGATATCTCCGGTTCCCGCAAGTAGGCGACAGCTGCCCTGGCGCTGAGCTGGATGAAATTATATTGCAACCAACCTTTCTGATAAAAATGTCACTTCAGATCTGTGGATGGTTTTACCCTGTCTTTTGTGCTCTGCTTTCCGGAGTCATTGTTGCTATAATACATTCGTATTGATGTTTGCAGATTAAATTTTTAGCAGTAGTACAGACTGAGGGTCTGGCGTTACCCTATGCTAACATTGTGCTCCACACTTTGCCACTGCTTCTCTGTAATATTTAGTTACACCAGACACGATTACTACCGGCTCTTTGGATGTGCAGATAAACAAAAGGAGATCTGCTTATGCTCATTGAACTAATCATCTTCCGTGCATCACAGCAGGATTTGCATACAGAGCTGGAGGCCACACAGTACTAATTTACATTCACTCAGTGCTTTTCCACAATAATGGCCTCTGTTCAGTTGTATTGAATTATTTACTGTTCACTTTGCAATACTTGTGAGGCAAGTCATTTTTGTCTGTTTCCTCAAAAACTGGCCTTTGCCCAGGCAGATAAGGCTATTGAAAAAGACAACATGCAGTTCACAAGCTGATTTTATTTCACAATTCCAGAGTGCTAGGATACTTCATAATGTGAAATGGACGGATGCGCAGTTTCGAAGGACATTTTTTTCATTTTGTGAAAATTTGTAGAACAAGACAGATAGAGGGTACTTGATATTAGATAACAAGCCATAAGAATCAAAATGCGTTCGTGAGTATACATTTACCAGCATAAACACTGATACCATATCTATGTGGAGACATAATTGGTCTCTCCGTGCTTTGCTTATATGCATTCCCTAGTGGCAGCCATGTGAAGTTGCATGATGGATGAAACTGAGCCATGTCAATACACTGCAAGCCAAGGAAATTCCAAAGCCAGAAGAGTATAAACTCTGTGATATGGGACAGGATGACTCTGTCTTTAAGAGCTGACAGAATACATGCCTCATAAGGTAAAGTGTTCAGAACAGCTAATCCCGCCTAAAAAATTAATTAAATAAATAAAGAAATAAAAACAATTCCTTATGGCTTATTAGCTTACTTAATTGGAGGAAGTACTGACCAAATAAAGAATATTGGGAAATGGGTTAGCAAGCTAATGTTCATTTGCTGTAAACACTTCAATTTAACCACGAGATTAGGACATAAGGAGGAAGTGTTTCCCCTAAAATTTTTCGTAGCAGTGGTGCTGTGTGTCGGTAACCTAGCATCGGGTGGGGGGGGGGGGGGTGTCCGGGGGAATTCTCCTTGAAAAGAAAATTTTGAAAAATTGCACTTTAAATGGGGACTTCTGGCGAGTTTTCTGAGCAAATTACAATTTGCCAAGAAATCAAGAGATTCAAGTTATCTGCTGACACTAGATACTGATTATAAAGCATGACTATAGTTGAACTTGAACTAGTCACAAAGTACCATTTTTGTATTGATTTTAAACTTTTCTTCATCACAAACTATACTAGCATAATGGGGTGGCTTAACACAGAAATTTATTGAAGCCAATTTGACGTTGCCTGCCCTAATTTCCTTCACTAACCTTAGCCCCTCCGTGGTCACCGTTTCCTTTCTCTTTAACCAGTTTGACACTCATCTTAAAATCAGATAAGTGTTTATTAACCTACAATCAGAATATGACTTGCGATCTTTTTATTTGGAAAACGTTCATCAACAAGGTAGCTGGTGGAATACAAACATTGTTAATGTTTTAGGCCTAATCTACATTTTAACCTTACATTGAAGAACAGCTTACCCTATTAACAAATGAGTAGGCGTAGTCACAGCTAGATCGACAGTATTAATTCTAACGTCAACTCATTTACTGATATTCACAACTGAAGTGGTCAGAGTCCGCCACAGTGAGCTTACTATAGACAAATTCCCGAGTATCTGCTAGCTAGCGAACCGCATGAATAAAGAATTACACTTTGTTTATGATCAGGCTTAACGTTACAATAGATTGGAAATTACTGATGGTAACAGCCTTCCTAACTAGCCAGTCAGCCACTTTGTTATGAGCGAAAGAGATTTATCGAGGTCTGTAGGGAATGTCGCTCCCATAAAAATAGATAATTGTTCCCTCATACTGCTAACCTTTACACAACTCAACAAACGATGACCTACGTCTTTATAAAACATAATAATTATATACCCATACAGTAAAACTTGCGTATAACGGATTCAATTGGACCAGCTGATTTTGTTCATTATAAGCGGAATCAGCTATATGCGTAAAACAGACAAAATCCGTTGTACGCATAAAACTATATATCCACTATATGCGCATAACAGATTAAATCCGTGGTATGCATGTATGAATTGAATTTATATGTTTGCTTTGTGCATAAAGATCGGAACAACTTCATTCTGAGTGCACATACCTACTTCATTTCGTCTGTCTTTGCCCTGACGCGATGGATAAAAGGATGATAGGCTACTGCGTGTTGCTCCTTCTGGGATCAGTGACGAAGACAAAAAAAAAAAAACTAACCGCGCCATTTTCAGTTTCCACAAACGCACCGTTATAAACTTCCACATTTTTCTCAGTTATTTTAACCATAATTTTACGATTAATTTACGACAGAGTTCCATCCATATTAAGTGTAAACCACAGTAAATTGCGCGCAGGACTCCACTTACAGTTAAAATAGCAAGGACACAATGTGTTAATTTAACTGTTAAATTGAGTCAGTTTATAACAGTGTAGGAAAGCCGAATTTCATTATGTTGCTCTGCATCAACTGCGTATGTGCATGGTGTAAAACACTAGTTTGCATTCATAATTTACTAACTTCAGCTCCTCCAGGGTCAACATCCTCCTTTTTCTTTCTAACCACCCAGTTTAATAGACTCATCTGAAAATTGAAATATTTAACTAGGCTATCAACATGTAGAAAAATAAATATATACAAGCTAAAATATATCAAAGAAAAGACAGTGGCAAAGATATAAACAATATAAATATGGCGGTATAAGCAGATGAAACTGTATAAATACGGCTAATATGCAGTGACGGTCCATCGGCAGAAACACAGGGCCAGCAATAACCTCACCTTTCACTTCTTAATGACAGACACCTCTCGCAGTTAACCTCCCCCATTAGAAACAGTTGCTCATACTGATTGGTGGAACCGATGAGAATCTAATTTATTTTTGAAAGCCTTGTTATACATTGCACTATGAAAATATATGGCGTTTACTTCCGCATATCAATGACAATGGAAAATATCAATCGCCTATGTGTTTGTAATTTCTGGATTTGCGCAAATTAGTTTGCGAGGTTCATTGAGCAATAAGTCATGAGAATCCATTCTATAGTCTGAGGTGACAGCTAAAGTGCGTTGTTAGGTAGGTACGATGCTCAGCTGAGGAATAACGAATGGAAAGGAATGACTGCCGCGAAGTCAGTGAAAGTTTCGGATTTTTTGCAGATTGTCATCCTTGCGGAGTCACATCAATTATATCAACATAGCCAATAGGAAATGGCGCATTGGTCGCGCATTGATAGTAATGATCATGTAAAATTTCAGCGGCAGTGCTTGAAATCCAGCAGTGGCGCAGCACCGCTGCTGAATGAATGTAGGGGAAACACTGGGAGGCCTATTAGTAAACTCCATCGTTCATCGTCATTGATCATCATCATCATTCACTTCAGAACCAATAAGGCCACAAGGCCTCTGGCCCCACATTGGTGCAAGTACTTCACATTCTATTTGTGATGTTAACAAATTACAACGTAATTCAGCCCCGTAATGCCACAAATAAAGCATTACATGCAACACTACAAAATTACATTTTGGCTTATGTTAATTAGTAATAACCTCTCAGGAGATAAATTGTTTAAGAGACATGATTGGCTTGGAGAACAAATTCAAATACTCGCATGAAGTAATTAGGGTAGGATATGTGCGTGGTATCTATTGCTTTTCAAATTAAACTGATGCTGGTTCATGCTTTGTCAATCAAATAGTTACTAATGCACTGAGGACCCACATGCAAATGTCCTACTTACAAATCTCGAGAATGCAAATGAAGCAAGTTTGGATTAACTGAAATAATTACTGTATAACTGATTAGAATATTTGGAACATGCAGGCCAATGTACCATTTTGTGTTGTTCGTATTTTTATCAGAAGATTGATTAATGTAACATTTTGTCCTTACATTCAAGAAATAGGCACTCTAAAGTCTAAATAAGTGTGGAAAAAAAGACTGAAAGTCATCAGAAGGTGCCTCTGCACAACTTCCCTCTCCATTTGTTTAATTTGTGATGGAGGCAGAGATATGCATTCTGATCTAGATGGCATCAGCCCTCGACTGCCCCCCGCCCCCCGCCCTGTTTACACAAGTGACTTGTCTTTGAGGGTTCGTTGCATATTAATTGTGCATTGTCTATAAACAGTTAAGGCTCATGAGAGAGAGTCACAGTGGAATACGAGGCATAATTCAAAGCCTCTCCAGCATTAGTCAAGGTGCATTTTCAGGCTTAAAAGCATTACAAAGTGTTCAGTGCCAGCAGTTTTATGTTTACACTATCAGAAATAGAGATGCAATGGAGATTTTTTTTTCTTTAAGGAAAAAAATAGTCTAAATGTACCCTGGAAGTATAATGGTATTATTTTTTTGGTAGTAATACATTTCAGAAGCGAAAAAAGTACAAAATAAATTATGAATCACTGGCTTTCACTGTTTTATGCAATGCTGGTGTGCCACCCCGGCAAAAAGCTTTTGTACCTTTTTCTAAACTTTTTTATTAAATTTTTCAGAGTTTATATAATGTCTTCCTTATTGCTGTTTACTTGAAAATAAGGCACAACCACATTGAGTCTTAAAGTTAGGGCATTAGAAAGGCACAAAGTTAAGGCAATATTTCCAATATGTTCTCCCTGCCTTTAATGCTTGCATATATAATCAACATTATATATATATATATATATATATATATATATATATATATATATATATATATATATATATATATATATATAGCCACATGAAAACGCCAAATGAAGAATAGCCACATGAAAACCACCTGCCTGGTATTGTGATGGTCTCCCTTGTGCCACAAAAACAGCACCATCAAAGTTGACATCCACTTGAATGTCCGTACCTAGGGTTTCCAAGCAGAACATTTCCCAGTCCACCACATTCTCTCCACCAGCTTGTCTTCCTCCTACAATACAGCCTGGTGCCATCTCTTTCCCAGCAGAACAGTGCATATGCACCCCGCACATGATTTAAAAGAAAATGCAGCTTGCTGGACCAGGTGACCTTCTTCAAGTGCTCCAAAATCCAGTTCTGATGCTCACATGCCCATGGTAGGCACTTTTGGCAGTGGCCAAAGGATGGACACTCCGACTGATCTGCAGCTACAAAGAACTATACACAACAGGGTGAGATGCACCAGCAGCGGTTCATCGATGATGATAATAAAGGCTTTTAGTAACCTCACCTTTCAATGTACACATATCGTGTGCTGTGGTAGTTAACTTTGCCTGATTGGCAACAGCTGCAAAGACGAACAATGACTGTCAAACTGATTTTCAATAACATTAGGCCATTGTAGGCTACATTGTATCTCAAAGTTATGAGGTCTTTTTTTCTGCATATAAATTATAATGTAGCTCATGAAATGGCACAGATTTGCGAAAATTGATTTTACAGGCTAAAAAAGCAATAAGATACAAGAGGCCAAGCATTTTTGATAATATTGTCATGGCTAAAGGGCATTTTAGGCAGGATACACAGCAAAGTGCCATTGTAAGGATTACAAAAAAATCCAGACAAATGCTAAAAATCCCAGACTTTTTCTGACTTTCATCTTTTGTTTTAGCATTGTGTTTTGCATTGTTGAAAAATATTGCAAAAATGAAGGATGGAAGTCTGGCAAACTTTTGTATTTTTTTTGCATTTATTCAAATTATTGCCTTTCTTACAATCTCATATCAATTATATAAATGTAGCCAACAGGCAATCACTTTGCCATCATCATTTTTTTAATCATTATAGGCCAAGCACTTATTAGAAAATTTCAACTAAATTAGTTGATTGTAATTCAGGCAAACGTATGCGAGAACAGTTTTAAGGGCAAACACAAAGTAAAGGATGCAGTCACTGAAGGCCCTCTGTACGTGACTGCACACTACTGCAATGCATTGCGTGTTCTGATACATTCCTCACATGACTATCACTGGTACTTCTTGTCACTTTGGGCACAAAAACATGCTGAATCAGATGGGATAGTATTCCTTGTCCTTGTGCATAAGTGACTTTTTGCCCCAGTCAGAATCAGTGAGCTTTTGTCCCCTGTCAAAATCAGTGAGTGTTTGCCCCGTGTCAGAATCAGTCAGGTCCCATTTCTCCCATATCCAACATGTGAACTACAAGCACAAACTGGTTGCTTAATGTCTAAAGTCTGTCTTACATGACCTTAACATGAGCAGGTGTTATGAGACAATCAACACCGTTTCCCTCATTTGTGAATAAATTTAATATTTTGCCTTGTATGGCCAGTTTGATACATATTGGACCCTGGCTGCAAATTTTACCTCCGTTTATGAACCGACAAAAACTTTATAAGTACCTTCTTTTCATCCAGTGGCATAGATGTCAAGTCGTACCCAGATTTAACATGAAGGCACGTGCCTTTTATCACACCGAAAATGTCTCATTGTGGTACTTTGAGTGACAGTGAAGTCATCACGCATTCTGGCTCAGTCGGCCCGCAAATTAGGTTTGCATTGAATTCCGCTGATCTACCTTGTTTGTATAATGCAGTTTATTTTCCCAGAAAGCCCTTGCCGGTGTCAAACTGCATTAGTGCAAAATTGTCAATCCTTTTGTCTGGCAGAAGCCTCCCACTGAGGTTTCAAGGGTGGGAGGTTAGGTCTTTCTCCGTCGTCCTTTAAGTTGTCGAGGTCTGATGTTGCCATAAGCTAATGTTATCACAGCCGTGTTTCCTGATCCACGAGGCTCAATCCATGTTAAGTGACAGCAGATTCCAGAGGTTTCCACAAGCTTAGGTTTCTCCACTCACTAAGCTGGGAGATAACTAATATTGATAAGTGATTACCATACATGGCAGCTAATGCTACATAACATGATTGTGCTATATTAGGAGATACATGTAGTCTCAACTTCTATGTTCATGGCATAGGATGCAGATCGTAGACGGCTACATGAAATATTTATCAAGCAGGCAAAGGCAACATTTTAAAGATGCTGCATTAGTATTTATAGACAACAATCATAAAATTGAAAACAGCGAAGATACCATGTTTATTTATATTTATTCATTTATTTGTTAGTTTCAATGTCATTTTTACAAATCTTGCACTTCAGCCATTTGGACAAAATTGATATTTCCTCTGAAAAAGGTCACTCCATAATGAGTTGCAACATCTAAATCACAGCTAATTATATCACAGCTGGAGAAATGAGTGCAAAATCATTTTCTACTTACCATGCTTTTTTCTGCCTCCAGTTTGGATATGGAGGGAATGCACTTACACAATTTCATGCACACACTCGCGCGCGCTCACATACACACACATCAACAGAGCTGATTAAAGCCTCAAAAATACAAAGGTCCAAGGTGGAGGGGGTAGTAAGGGGTTGGATAGAACAATTTAATTTACGTATTTCCACTGAGTAAATGATAAGAACATTTCCAAATGCATGTTGCATATGATTTTCAAAGCTCTACTGAATAAGAGGCAGCTAATAATGATAAAAACCTTGATTATGAAAACAAGGTTTTTGGCATGCATTCTCTTGGTGCTAGTTCAGGGAGTAAAATTTTTCTCACTGGTACAATTCATCTGATCAACTAATTTTCCGATCATCAAAAGCTTTTAAGTTCTTCAGCTAATAGAACAGTGGAAACTACTGTGCCACCAGCAGTTAGCCTGTTGCAGGTTAACATCCTTGGCAGTGCATTGTTTTCCGTCAGATGACAAAAATAATGTTGATTATCTTGTGACAACACCGCTTGTCAAGGTCTGCAGACAGACCTTAGACAATGAGCGAACTATTGGATCTCTTATTCAGCAGGTTGGCTGTGAAAGCAATGGGACCCAAGCGACTTTGACTAGGGTTAAATAATTATGATTAGACAAGAGCTTTAGGACTGTCTGAACAAGTCTTCGAGAATTTCAATGATGTTTACATGAGGAATGAGTCACAACAAGACGCATCACACCCTGCTGTTAATAATACTTTGTAGCTGCAGATTAGCTTGAAGTGCCTATTATGATGCCTGTGATCCACTTACACTTTTAAGGCTTCTGCATGCAAGCAGTAGCGGCCAGTTGGAAGCAGGGGTGTCACTAGACCTAATACTGTACTGGGGCACAAAGACCGCGAGCGCGTGAAGCGCGCAAACAAAAAATTTTTAGCGCTAATTTATCATAAAAAAGCATAAATAGTGCTTCAAATTATACATTCATGTCAGATTATCTTGTTGTCTGGATCTATAATAAACTACCTGCGTCTCATAACCAAAGTACTCAATGAGCCCGATTCTCTGTTCATACAGAACCCAAGTTTTAACGTGAAATAGCTCATATATGCTCATCAAACATCGATTGCAATCTCCAGGCTAACCATTATGAATCAACGTTATGTCTATGATGAGCCAGTTAGCTATAAAGCAGGAGCTAACGTCTGCTCTAGGCTACTTCAATTTACAACCCGAGCTAGCTGCCAAGACGGCAGCTGAAAGTTTAAGCAAAGTTGTGACATTTAAATTCCCATGGAAATGGCAACACAGAGGAGAAAACAAACAATAAGGAGAGGCAGTTGCCCAGCACTAACCTGAAGACAGGTGGAAAGAATGACGGCGAGAGCAGTCAGCACTGACAGACACCGTTGTGTGTGTGTGACCTTGTGTTCCGAATTTCTGAAGTGAGCACTAGCCGAATCACAGCCAAAGCCACGTGAATAATAAAAAGCCACATGCCATTGTATACTATACGGAGTGAAGTAAATAAAGTCGCAATGAGTTACAGTTATCATATTAAGTAGTTGTGTGCCTATGCACTTTCTGTTACTGTAGATTCT
Organism: Gymnothorax reevesii; assembly: GCA_029721435.1. Taxonomy (NCBI): domain Eukaryota; kingdom Metazoa; phylum Chordata; class Actinopteri; order Anguilliformes; family Muraenidae; genus Gymnothorax; species Gymnothorax reevesii. Next base: position 117,070,332 of record CM056573.1, read on the forward strand.
CTTACTGAAGATTATGTGGACATGTAGACTTAAAACGTGATTTTTTTTTAAATACTTTTAAAAAAAATATAATTATACTGGGGCACTGCAGACCAATACTGGGGCATGTGCCCCAGTAAAATATGTCTGGTTCCGCCGATGGTTGGAAGCTTTTGGAAGCGCCGGGAACCATCCGAAACTCCCGCAATCGTAGAAAGCCAGAGTGATTGGGGAAAAAATGTTATCCCATGATCCACTAACGTGAGCATTTCCGATTGATTTTTGCCTACATCTTGCTCAACATCAGATATGAAAATATCATCAGTTTTGTGAATATTATTGCTCTCAAATAGGCACAAGGTTCATAATGTAAAATGTTCGTGACGTTAGCATTGCAACATTAGCATCGCTATCTTGTTGATGATTTTAGGAGATAGCAGGAAGTACTGCCCCTTGAGTGTAAACAAGGCTCAATTTGCGCTGCTATTGTTCAGCAATGAGAATTTGCGTGTCAATCCTTTGCCAGGTTGTTCTCTCATAGAAGTGAATGGGATCGTTGCGCAAAAAGGAGAGAAAATCTTCCAAACTAAAAAAAAATAGAAATGGTACCGCAGCCAAACTCCTGCCAATAAAGCGAGGAGAATTCAAGCTTTGTGTTCGGTGGAAACGCAGCTTTACAATTGTTACCTGAGCCTCTTTGTATCCTTCATTTATGATCTGTGCCAGTGCCTCAAAAATTATAGTCCACTGACAAAACCAGCAATGATTTCTGTTTTTTTGTTTCTGTCGTCTGTCGTTATACTGCCATGATTACATCAGTATTGCATGGCTCATTCAAATAAACTTAGCCTGATAAAGAATATTGGCAGTTTGATTCAACCAGACTTACTTGCTTACCTCCAAATTACACCAAATGTGTATTTGGTCCATCTGCGCTGCGCCACGGCAGCGCAGCTGATAGGATTCACTTTAGTCAATATGAGTGCTTCCACTGGATCCGCTGCATTGGAATTCTCGTCCGTCTCAATAAGCAGGACTTCTATTTTTGTTGGATGCCGTAGCTGAAATGCAGCACATCAGCACAGCGGATTCACATTCAGTTATTTTTCAAAATCCTTGTTGACGCCAGTTCAACAAGGCTAGGTTGTAGGTTGTAGGCTAGGATAGCAACCGAAGTGAGAAAATATGTAGGCAAAACTTTATTGACAAAAAACTTTCCAAACAAATGAAAAATCAAACACAAACAGAAAATTAAGAACAATTATTAATAAATAGACTACTTATCAGTGGAAGAAGCACAAAATCTCCGTTCCTGAAACCGTTCCTGAACCCTTTTGGTAAAGAACTAAGGCCTGGGCCACACTGCCTGCGTGAGTGGCGCTGTTGCGTCGAGTTACCTCTCGCTTTTCATTTCGGCGTCAATGTTAACAGATTAAAATGGCCACACAGGATGCATGAGACGCGCATATGCGCAGAAATCTGGTTAAATTTGGTGTCTCGCCAATTTTTACCGCCACACACGCGGGCAAAACAGACCTGAAAATGACTGTCAGAAGACATTAATGCATGTATTTCCCTATATTGCCGAGGATGCATGTCTGTTTAAAGCATGAAACAAACAAACAAAAAAAATTAACAACACTTCCGGCATGTTTATCAAATTAAGAGCCCATTTATATGCACATAATCCCTTCTGTTCAATTCAGCAATGCCTTGTGAAATAATTCCTGGAACATGTAGTTGGTCATCTGTGACTTTCAGTGTGTCGAACATCGTTATTGTAGGCTACTGTCATTAAAAGGATTATATGAAAAGGAATTATTAGTCATTCCCAACTTATTTTTTGAAAGTTTTAATACTCTATTGCTTGTTTAGATGTTCGAAATAAAAAAAATAAAAAAATTTCCATCATCGTATTTTGCGGGAATAGTACACCATTAATTACGGAGCCCAGCCTATGAAATTAGCTTATTATGTTGATGATTATCAGAACTGTACTTTTTCGTATCACTCAATCTGGGCATGACATATTTACCAATTGGCAGTGGCTCGTGAACTGGCAACAGGGGAAGCTCAAACTGTCCCATAAAAATAATGACTAGCATTAGCATCTAATGCTTCCAAGCCCTGAGCAAAGAAAAGAGTGAGTCAGGAGTCAAAATCGGTACGCGTTAAAAATGAAAACTGGCCATATCGGATAATGTTGAGAGTTTTTGGAGTTTCTGTAATGGTAATGGTAATTCAATGGTAATTTAAATGAATGATTGAAAACAGGTCATGATTAATCATTAATTTTGACCAATCACTAATTTTAAGGGATATTTTGAACTTCCCCTGTTGCCAGTTTACGAGCCGCCACTGCCCATTGGTAAAGGAAAAAAAAGCTGGATACAGTGGCAAGACCAATGTGCAGCACCTCAGCCAGTCTGAACTGACAGATCCCAAGCCCCGCCCACTTTCGGCAGCATCACAATTAGGCAAGCAGGCAAACTTTCACCTCTGGCAGCCGCCTCACAAAAAAATCTGAACCAGGCATTTTGGGTTTCTGGCGATGGTAAAACGATGTGTGTGGAGGACATGTAACAGTGACACTCGATATGCCGATCGTGCTCAAGGCGTGCTTTTCATTCCATTTCCAAAACCATAATAAGCTTTTTAATGTATTCTTATACTAATTAAAAAAGATCTGAAGTAGTTGTGAAATTAGTGTCTTTTTCATTAGTGATCAATCTCTCAAAATAATTAGTCTACAATTTATGACACAAGAATATTACAGAAGGCACTTTGATGAAACAAACCTACTCAGTTGTATTTTTATGCCTTTTGCAGCAATACTCATTTGAAGGGCTGTAATATAACGTTTCATGCGTAAGTTAATGTAGAAACACAAATTTGTAACATTAATAGAAAAAAGCATGCTTGCAATCTAATCAACCATTCCATTGACTTGAATAGACCACTGACTAACAGCAAGCGCTAGCGATTCATAACGGTCACCAGCGAGCTACTTTGGTACCCTTACCATCGCGGGGACCGCATTAACTTAGCCACCTTGTTAATTTTATGAACTGCTAACAAGCCAGCTACTTGTAATTGATATTCAACGACAATTTTTCTTACCTGCATAAAACTGAAAACAATGGACAAGTCGATTAGTCTGTTTATAGAGAGTTACGAAAGACAAGGAAGGCAGGAAGGCTTGGCTGTTAGAAAGGTGAAAAAAATATTTTTCTGTCCCCGCGATCCGTGCTGTGCAGTGATCATTTCTGAGAGCAGTGTTTAAACGGGACCGGGGCAAAGATGAAGCTTAGTAAAGGAGTAGAAAGAGTTAACTAGTGCTTCCTTTTAAAAACGTTGGCATTGGCCATATGATTCAATATGAACAATTCGTTGATGGCAAATATGTTCAACCAGGGTACAATGAAGTGAAGAAACCAGAGAGTAATTTGATAACGTAAACAGACATTCATCGACGTTTCTTATAATGGCGAAAACCACCAAGCAATTATCTCATCAGTGAGTCATTAAAAGCCTCGGTCACGCTGACTTTTCTTCTTGTCACTTAAACATTGACCCCGAGTCACATTTCGATCATCCCATAAGTAAGTGTGCTGCTTCCCATCCTCCAAAAAGCACATATTTAGGCAGACAAAATGTTGCTCTGCACAGCGATAACGACGTAACACCGACTCGCATGCAACACTTGCATGCATCAGTAAACGGAACCGGTGTCGCCATGCTTATTGTTTTGAACACAGTCAAGGCTGAAGTTTCCTGGTTTTTTGTCCGACCTAGCTACAGTAACAATGGGAGGCGCGGTTTGGGATCAATTGTCTGGGCTACTCCTTTTACGGTGGTTTGGCACCTATACGAATTGTTTCAGCCTCGAATACTGTAAATTAGATCCCTTTTGAAAGCACTCTCCACATCTTCATTCTCTCCCCCAACCCCAAAAGTGCCTTCAAAATGAGCAAGACCAATTCAGGAGGATTTGCTGTGTATTTTAGTATTATCATTTAGTTAAATTATTTGTATGATTCATTACGCTCGAGCATGCTTCCCCTAATGTCAATACAAATTATAAATCACATTTATGATGAAATGAAACAAAAAATATTATTTTATGGTGGTTTTTATGGGGAAGGTCGTGCAGAGACAGCGGCCTGGAAGGAAGAGTCTGCAGCAGGGCTGCTCCTGACTCGCAAGATGTGTGACCGGACTGTCGCCCTAAAGCAGCAGCAGCGCGTGACATGACGCAACAGCACCGCTCACGCTGGCAGTATGGGCCAGGCCTAAGGCTGCTGCTAGCTTGTAGTCACCCTCAATATATATTCTCGGGCAATTGCGCATGATTCTGTTATTATCGCATGATCTCGTCAGGTTTACTCATTGGTCTCACGTCTCTAGCCGTCTGGTGCTGGAACGCAGTGAAAACTGAGCTGATGGGAGCTGATGGATGGCAATGCACGCAGCCAACACGCAGCAGGGTGGAGGAGGACCAGACATCCATCTGGTGTAATCCCGGTGGTGGGATAAGTTGAGCACAATATATGCCGACATGGCAATGGATGCAATCGAATCTAACAAGTGAAAAGTTTTTTTTCACAAAGCGATTGACTCAATGGGATGCATCTGATCAAGTCATTTTGTGACTAAGTTATCTGCCTTGTCTCAGTAAATGGTTAGGCTTTAATTTTTTTACATGCAATATAAATCCATGTTTTTCTCTCAGTAGAAAATGAATAAGATGATGAATTCTAATTCAACGAAAGATCTCACCATCCTGGTCCGCATAATTAAAACAGGTTGCACGAATGCTCAGAAATAAAATTGATTCCAATACACGCACAAACAAACACAGCAAAAGTCAGTTACTCATTGTGTAAGTTGTTCCACATGAAAAACAAAGTGGCCATTCAAGGCAATCAGAAATAAATAGAATTTTTGGTGAGTACAAACAGCAATTAATTGATAGCAACAGGAAGTGCATTTGAGATAAATTTCTTTCATCACAGCATGCTATTTCCCACAATATCAGGGGTAGCAGCACGTACCTGCGTGAGCTAATAGCCATGTGCTCAAAATGTGAATTAGTATTTTTTCGTGAACCTTTGTGACCACCGATTTACTAACAAAATTTCACTTCCTGAAGCTGATTCTCAGAAAGAAATAACCTCTTAAAAATTCAAACTCTGCCTGTAGCTTCATTAAACATGCAAAAATGAGCTGAGGCTAGCGTATATACATCCATGAACAATAATTCTACATATTGCATTTAGTACTGACAAGAATGCAATATATTTCATGATCTGCTTCATTGTATTTTACATGAATATGGTATGCATTTCAGTAATGCATACTGCCACATTTCCTTTTCATCTTATTGTATTTTGGATTTGGTGTGATTTGCACTGGCAGCAAGACTTAATGACCAGCCTTGCTGAGTTAGAACAGATTACTTCACATTTAATTTTCTCTACTGCGTGCGACTGGCACACAGAATCAGCTTTTATGTTCGCGAATGCTCCTGGAGTAAAATAAAAGTCTCTGCCTCAGAAATTGTTTCATACAGATAAAATGTATACAGCAAGCCGTTGTTTCAGGGGTATAACATACTGAAGGGTCTCTGTGCTTCAGCTGTTATGGGATCCAACAGTAATGGACATTTAAAAGGGTTGGCTACGGTGGCCCAGAAGGGTCTCAACACATGCAAACTCAGAAAACATCTGCAAACACTTTCATCGATTTCACAACACATGAACTGCAAATGCCAAAACACCTGCATATTCAGAAAACATCAGCAAATTCAGAAAACACTTTCATCGATTTCACAACACATGAACTGCAAATGCCAAAACACCTGCATATTCGGAAAACACATGCAAACTCAGAAAACACATGCAAACTCTTTGATGACAACGGAAATGTTTCACGGGGGGACCATAACCAGTGACGGACCCACATCCGGTTGCCGGTCCCAAACAATCTATGCGAAGAAAATTGTTTCCGAAGAGTTACGTGTTCTTGTAATGGACTTATCGATGTCTGATACCACCGTGGTTTTGTTTAATTTCAACATGTTAAGGCAGTGTCCACATAATGTATTAGTCCACTTAGATAATTGTTGAACGTTCTGCAAACTTTGTTAGCCGTAAACTAGCTGGCCAGCGTGTCTATATTTGTGTCCCAAGACGAGCGCACCACACCTCTCATAGTGCAATTTCGTGCAGATACGAACACTTTGCCCATTCTTTAGCGCTATTACCTCTCCTGCTACGGACCCTACTACCATTTTTTAAAAAATCGTTCATGTATCTGTTCATGCTGAGTTCCATTTGTACTGGGAAGTCGGGATCTCCAAGCTTCCGAAATTTCAATTCGAACGTCCCCTTAAGTCGGATTTTCAACTCGGAAAGTCGGAGATTCTTCACCTACCCCGAATTCCGACTTCGGAGTTGAAGATGGCTGCACCATATATCCACAGCTAGCGAAACCTGTGATAATAAACTGTATTTGCAAGTCAGGGTCATTTGTGTAGCATTAAATAAGTCGTACACGCAGCACTGAAAAAAGTTTATCGGCGGACTTGTTGATCCGGTGTTAGCACGCAAAAAATACAGAGTAATGCGTAGTTATCAACTAGTATAGCTAACAATAGCTAATACAGGTTATCCTTCTCAGATGAGACACCACTGACCCCAAGTCAGTTCTTCCACTTGCATAATGGAACGCAGCCTGCTTGGGTATGATGTTGTTCCCAACCCCGACTTCCGATCCAAATCTAACGCAGTATTAGTGCCATCCCCACAAGTCTCTCTGTGGTCATGGCGCTAAGCTGATACATGAGTGATTTTAAAAAATGGTAGTTGGGTCCATAGCAGGAGAGGGAATAGTGCTAAAGAATGGGCAAAGTGTTCATATCTGCACGAAATTGCACAATGAAATCCGAATTGACATACATACTGTGTGACAGTGAGAACTTTCAAAAATGGTGGTGCGGTGCGGTCGTCTTGGGACAATAATGTAGAAACGCTAGCCAGGTCGTTTACAGCTAACAAACTTTGCAGAAAACAGTTCATGTGTTGTGAAATCGATGAAAGTGTTTTCTGAATTTGCAGATGTTTTCTGAATATGCAGGTGTTTCGGCATTTGCAGTTCATGAGTTGTGAAATCGATGAAAGTGTTTTCTGAATTTGCAGATGTTTTCTGAGTTTGCATGTGTTGTGACCCTTCTGGGCCACCGTAGTTGGCAGTTCAAAGCCCACTCAAATTGCCTGGACTTGCACTGCTCTAGACCAGGTTAGCCACGCAACATAACTTATCAGTGGAAAATAAATAAATTGGTCCTTGTACAATAAAAATCATTTTATCTCACCATAGCAAATGATCGCAGAGATAATAATTCAGATTTTCCATCTGAATTCCCATTCCCTTTTGCGATATATGCCTGAAGCTGATTAGTCCATTATTTAGCCATCAAGGCATTTCTTTTGACATGCAGCTTTAATGCATTGCTTACAGACAGGTTTCAAACATTGGCACAACATTGATGCCTGAATAAAATATTCTTCATGCATTCTAAAACAATATTAAAAGTTTAACTCTTCATCATGTTGGGAGTTGGCCTACATTAATTCACAGATGGTATGTCAGTAATTTATGTTGGTCCTCCGGAGTTGCATTCAATAACTTTGGCAGGTTAGTTTATGCTGTAAAAGAAAGAATCTTCAGTTGTAAATTTAGCTCTGTAATAGATCATTTGGACTTCATTATTTCAATTGTACCGTGTCCATCAAAAGCACATTTATTTGGCTGCCAGTCATGCTTTCCATATGTGCCTGTCTACGTTGAATAAATCTTGAGGACACAAAACATAGACACATAAGGTGGCCATTAAATGAAACAAATTTTGATAAATGCGAAGTAAATATACAGGTATTCCCCATGTGGCTGAAGTAAAACTGATTTAAATTTCCTTGAATTAAATAAAACCTTGGCTGTCTGCATTTTTGACACTTTGCATTCTATTGTGACAGAGTGGTAAATAAACAAGAGTCTTGCCACAACTCTAATTTTTGTATTTACTTTCCGTGCATTTACAACATGTTAAAACTGCATTGGATTCCAAATTACATCTGAGCAAGAACATCAATTTTGTTTATCTAAGACTCTCAGGGCCCTGTTTTCCCCGTATTTCACCCTGTAGGAACATGGCTTCAGCACAACAGTCAACCATTTAAAATCCTTTAGGATAGACTAAGAACCCAGGAGAAATGACAAACTGATTAATTGCTAATCAGGAGCGATGGAAACAAACAGGCTTAAAACCCACTGAGCAATGTTGGGGTGCAATGCCTCACTCTACAGCAAGGTGGTTCTCAATCTGGTCTCTTACGGGACACATCTCAAGCCTCAAGCACTACCAACTCCACAGTTGTCAGTCTAGCAACCAACATGTGGGGCCACCTACCACTGGACAATATTGTCTTGACCAAAAAGTATGTAGGGCCTATCATGCAGTTTTTTTTAGTTTGTATAATTCTTGGGTGCCCAAAAGGGAAGTTTATAAACTTTCTTGTGAAAAAAAAATCCATTATTTCAAGGCTATTTGATTCCTTTCATTCCAAACCCTCTGAAAAACTGGCTACTCTGAGTGGGCGTTTCCACAACGGAATGAGCTCTGCTCTAATTGGGCGGGGAATAGAGCTACTCTGTCATCGGAAAACAACAGTGTCAAAATCCCGACGCTACTGGTGTCATGACTTGGCTCAAGGGCTGCAACAAAAAACGGGATACCTGATGAGTTTTACAAGCAGCGGCAGAAGTGCTTTTTACAAGCGCAGCATCAAACCCGGCTGTGCGTTGCTCTCATTAACTTGCAGACAAGTCAAGGTGCCCATTATAACACTGGTCTACCTCTAAAAGTGCTCCCAATAGCCAAGTAAGCTTCAGATCTGGACCTTGGAGCAGTTGAAGAGCAGTTGCCTGGTCCGATGAGTCCTTTTTTTTTTGCATCAAGTGCTTTGGTCGCGTATGTGTGCACCATTTACCTGGGAAAAGATGGTATCAGGATGGGCTATGGGAGGAAGACAAGCTGGTGGAGGGAGTGTTATATTGTGGTAAATGTTCTGCTGGGAAACCCTGAGTGAGAGGACTCAACTGACATCAGTAAGATGGAGGTGTTTTGGCAGGTATAGACTTCTAATATGTTAGGCAGGTTATTTTTAAACTTGCGGCTGACCGGTGCATGACAAAAAAGCAAAAATAAATAAAATTGGGAAGGGGAAAATATGTTTTTGCACCACTGTAAATATAACAAGTACACTGAAAATATAATAATTAGTCTTACCGTTTCAACAAATTAAATGTTTGAATGCTAGTCATGCAAGGTAAATGAAAACAGGTTTAGAGTTATCACAAAAACTGCCTACCCTAACTCATTACCTCTGTTGGAAAGTAACTTATAGACACAGTTACCAGTGATATTTTCATCTCTGAAGCATTTAACATGGCCTCTGAAGTTTGTTTGCTGTTTGTTTAGGATTACTCAAGGTATGATTCAAGAAAAAAAAGGTGCAAGCTGGCTCCTCATGCTGGCAGTGATTGTTATCACTTAAAACAGTCATGATTGAATTGACTGTTCTGCTCTACAGTTTAGGGTAACTGATTCTGACAGTCATGTCCATGGTTCAGTCAGTGAACAAAGATCATAAAAACTTCCTCCATAATCATAAACAAGGATTACAGTTGATAATGTTAAGAAGTACATATATTTGGTGGGCCTTTTTTGTAGATTGGCATTTTAGGAGACAGTAGGGACAACTGAGTTATTCATACCTCTGCAACTCTTGCCTGTCACTTTCCTGTTTTAAGAGTGCTACACTAGCACTTGCACATGAAGACACCAAAATTTGCTAACGCATTTGCCTGCTGCCCTGAGACAGCAGTTCCAGACCATTTTTTTTTTCTGCACCACGGATGACCTTTTCATTTTTGAGCAAGTAAGCTCTCAGCATGGGGATGTGAAATCAGAAAAAAAAACCCCAGGAACACCTACCCCTCACCCCATGCTCCTAAACCCCACTTCAGCAATCAGTAACCCTCCCCCTATGCACACCCATTATCCCGATCCATCCAATCCCCGCCCTTCATCCAGAGAAGTCATCTAGGGTAATGGAATTACTAAAGCCATTCTAATGCCACCCACTTCTTCCCCTGTTCTCCTCTTCTACGAAATCGCAGTGGCTAGAGCCAACAGATTTCTAACAAATGTTCCTCAAAAAGTTAGCAGACAGAAAGATGAAATTGATCAAAAAAAACTTAATTAATTGACTTATGCCAAGTAATATAGAGATGACAAACACGTGCATGATATGCTAACTCAAATCTCCCTTAGGTGCCACAGAATGGTGTGCGACCCCTGTGATGGAAAACTAACCAAACTGACCAAAGTTTTACTCCTCCTCTTCACCAATTGTTTGCTGGGATAGTCTCCTAACCTTCCTGCAACCCCCCTGAAATAAATGGGTATGGTACTGGGTGAAAGGATGGACATGAAAATCATTGAAATATGACACTTTCCTCCCAGCAAAAACAGCCCTTTTGGTTGTAAATGAAAGCCGCAAAATCAATGTGTTTACGTTTAATTAACAAATGCCCTCTGGTGGCCGTTGTAATTATAAGCACAGTAAAGGAGGAAATTAGATGACATCAATAAATAGCACAGCAGGGTTGGAGGGTGGGGTTTTTGACAGGAGTTGTAAAACAATGAACTTTCCCACTGGAGAGCAGTGTTTGATTCCTGCTTCCGCGAGTATAACATTTTGAAGTGCACAGGCGCGACTGTCGTTTAAAGGGATAGACAATCTTTCATTCTACTACAGTCACCTTTCTCTTACCTGGAATCCTGACCATAACCTAACCTTTATCTTAATCTACCTTAACCTTTCAGAAGTAGTCACTTTAACTGAAGCCACCTTGTATTTTTTTGGTCTCACTGTTCGTTTTTGATGGCATAATGCTGCCGCTCCTTATGGTGAGTGAGGAGACGGTCTTGTTATGGTGTTCAAAAATTCTTCTGAGGGTTGTACTTGAGGGTGGGAACAAACAACCCATGTGATTATATGGGTTGGAGGATATGCTGCAATATGAATATACTCAAAATCATTTTCATGACATTCATAATAACAGGAGGTGGCCCTTGAGAAGGAAAGCCAAAAAAAGTTAAACGCTGAAATAATTTACAACTAGAAATGTTCCTCTAAAAAGATATCACTCTCATCTAAAGCAACCATGAATCTGCCTTTATTGACCTGTAATGTGACCAGGTAAAGAATACTAATGAGAGAAGCAAGTACAGTGTTGTGAAAAGTTTTTGCCCCTCTCCTGATTTCTGTGCTTGCTTATTAGACATATTTTAATATTTCAGAGCATCTAACTAATTTTAATGTAAGAAAAGGACAATGAGTAAAAACAAAAAGCAATTTGTTAAATGATCATCTAATTTACTGAGGGTGCAGTAATTCAAAACCTGTATCACCCATGTAAAAAAATAATTGTTCCACTGAACTTATTAACCAATTGTGGCACCGTTTGCTGCAACAACTGCAATCAAAGGTTTGCGATTACAAACAATGAGTCTTTTGTATCACTCTGAAGGAATTTTAGCCCTCTCTTTTTAAAGAATCGTGTTAATGCTGTTATATTATCCCTCTATTAACCAAACCCATTTCCAATTGTGTTAAAATAATTTCCCTATGCAAAAATATTTATTTTGGGCCATTATTTGAAAAACAGTTGACAAAAATTTTTTGACACATTTGGCCCACCTTTCCAAATTGTAGCAAATCTGCTACATTGTGTAATAATGCTCATGAAAAAATGTATGTGACAGACCATTCGAGTTATTCTCAAATGTTTATTTGGCAATAAGAAACAAAACCAACAGGGTGTCCAGGCTGTAAACCCTTTTACTTCATGTTGCAGATATGCTACGCTGGTTAATAGAGGGCTAAAGGGTTTTGGAATATGTACCTACAGAAACACTATTTTTTGCCCATCAACAGGAGGAGGAACTCTTCACTTCTGACTGTGGTAACCTGCCTCTGTGTAATTTTTTGGCACTTTATTTCCCTGTTTCTGTCTGAGAATGGAAAACGGGGACTGTCGCTGGCCGACCACGGTAAGGGCAGCCATGCGTAAATGGGCAAAAAATTGGGTTTTCTGTAGGGCCCGTGTGCACGCATGTGTTACTCAGATAGACGGTGTCAAACGGTACTTGTGCTCACCCTCAATCGTCTCGGTTGCCTCATCTCATGATCAGTTTTGGTTGCTGTCCGGAATCTGTCATGTACAGGCTGTAACCAGATGTGGTGCTCTTCAGCTGCCATTGTCACTTGTGGCTGCCCTAAGTGGGGTCGGTGAGTGACAGTGCCTGTGTTCCATTCTCGGATAGACAGCCAACTGATTGTTGAAGGGTGACAGTGCAAATGACGCACCACCTTTTGGCGGCTGAGATCTGCCCGTAACATGCTAAAGGGTCTTTTTCTCTCTCCTGTGTCACAGGCCGTTCCATTTTCTTGATGCAGTCGTAGTACGTACCTCACCTGTGTGTTTTTAATGGCTCTGAGCATATATGTTAAGTAGAACTCAATATTAAAACCACTGCAAAGTCAATCATGCTGCTGTTGTCACATCGGCGGATTATAGCGTGCACACAATTAGGCTACTTGTAAGTAGTAATCGTAAACATTTTCGCATATGTGTTTTTTCCCCTGGGATGAAAGCGTCGCTTGTTGCGTTAGTTGCGGGGACGCAGAGGACTTTTGCTACCATGGAGTTTTACACGATTATTCTTTGTCTCACGGTATGGTAATTAATGAGAGCAAGACTAAGTTTATGACCATACCTGCTCCAGTAATGATAAGGTACCTATTCATTTGGGAAATATGTGTATAGAATGGTGTTATAGAAATGTATATCTAAAAAGAGTCTTTACTGCCGATGGCAGCACACGCTCTGCTGTTAGAAAACACGTAGCTGATAAACGGAAGCACCTCAACAAGTTGATTTTATTTTTGAATAAGAATCGTGATATGCCTCTCACTGTAAAGTGGCGAAAAAAAATGTTTTGTCTATGTGCTGTTTGGACCCATAGGTCAATAAAATTACTACTACTATATAATATTTCGGTGCTGACTGCAGAACGATTTATAAGATGAGCTATCATTCAACCTTTAGATCCATAGTCTAACCATGGAGGATTAAGCCGCACACCAGTGAGTGTGTGTACATCGAGAGTAGGAAGACGGAGAGGTACAATTGGCATTCTATCCTGCTTATACATCGTTTGACAAGAGCATATTATCTAGGCTGTATGTCTAGAGCCCTCAAGTGGCTGATAGCCTGTTATACTTTTCATTTGCAATTTCGTGGGAATTAGATGTCGCCACTGTTTGGCCCAGCCCGCCTGCACCCGCTAAATGTTATTAAAATATTGACCCGCCCTGCCCGACGGTTTCCGGGCCGACCCGCGCATCACTAGTATGAGTGTTTCAATCTTGCATGATACCTATGCTGCCAACGTTTGGGTCCTGATACTGTTGCGAGAGTTCCCATTAAGGCCCCCCTTCATCTGTTGCACTCGCCGCACCCCCTGTTGTTACGCCACGGGGCAGAGAAGCGCTCTGCCAAAATGATGCCCATTGAAGCCAGCGTGACAACAGACTACGCATATGCAAACCTCCTAAACTGTTTATGCTTAAAAATAAAGTGGGAGGAGGGTAAAAGTGGGGGGGCCAGGCACCCCCTTTCCGGCATCAGTGACCATGTCCAGACCAATAGATGCCTATGACTTTGTTTCTCATCTGTTCTTGAATTGAAGCACCTATTACTAAAACCCCGTAAGTCACTCATGACTTGCCTTGACTTGTGGGGTTTTAGTAATCAGCGCTTCAATTTCTTCAGATTTAGGTACCATGTGCTGTTTTTTGCCTTTACATCACTGGACAGTTGATTCATGTCTAGATATAGCAGGGCTGGCAGTAAGTGAAATTGACCCCATTTAAAATGAAATTTGATTTATTGGTTGATTTTGTAACTAAGGAAGTAATTGCTTTTTCACATAGGGCCAGGTAGGGTTGGATAGCTTTTTACCTCCAATAGGTGAAATTTAAAAAAAAATTAAAAAAAACTTTTCCTCTTTAGGTTGTCTTTGTCTTCCTCAACAATTAATGTGATGATCTGAAATATTAAAGTATAACAAACACGCAAAAATGAAAGAAATTGGGAAGAAGGTCAAATTTTCTCAGCACTGTACTGAAGCTCTCTAATAAGCTTGTAAAGAAAACTTCATGAACTTTCCTTTTTAGTAAATGCATAATCAGATTAGCATTTGAGCTGGATTTATTTGTGGAGATTTAAAGGTTTGAAACAAGCCCAAAACTTTAAATAAGTTACCCGCACTTAATCACTACAGCGCTAATGTTGATGTCTTATTGCTTGTGGATTGCAATAAAAGCCACATCAGCACTAGAGTGAGTGATGTTCTGTGAAATATTGCCTGCACTCTTGCATGCTCCCGGCTGTACAGCAGAAGCCCAAGGTTGCATTATTTCTCTCTCTCTGCTACAGCTCACGACTTCAAGTGCTAATTGATGCCCAGGTGTTAAATGCTTCGAAAACAAGCTGATGGCTTTTGTTTGGCTTTTCTACTGTGCAATTTTTTTTGTCCTCAAATTTTCAAGCCAGTGGGCATGAAGTGAAAAAGACTGCAAAGCAATTTTGTAGTCAATATTTATTATGCAATAAATCATAAAGCTTGGATGTGCGGTAATAACCCTTCTGTGAAAAATGGCTTAACAGCAATGCAGTAAATGCTCTTCTGCCTCATAAGATCTTCTTCGCATCACAAAAAATATTTTCCAATAGATGTTTTTGCAAAAAAAAAAAAAAAGAACATTCAAATAAATAAATAAACAAATGAAGGAATTTTCCTGTGTCCAACAAAGTTAAAAACTTTTTACATTCTGGATTTGTTTTCTCAGTCAATCTGAAGTCCCAAATTGATATGGAACATAATTTGCTACTCACAAAGGGCAAGTGTATTGTCCCACTAAGTCTGATTAGTGAACAATACTGTCGCAACTGGCCGTTTTCAGCACAGCATTGTCTCTGTAATAGTGTTCCCCTGGAAATTAGCCTGAAAGAGGAGATTTGTAAGAAGAGCAGTGGAAGTACTTCTTGTTGGACAAGAACACGCAGAAGCATCTACACTGTCACTGTGGAATTGTTTGTGCCACAACAGCCTTGCATTATATTATATCTAACTAAAATGGAGGGAGACACTTTGTCTGTATGTTTGCATATGTTACAACAGTACATTGACTTCACAGTTGGCAGATGTATTGCTGAGGACCCAAGAAAGCACAACGTTGAGTGTTGTTTGGCTGGGCATTCCCAGAGAAAGCTGCAAGCATCAATACCAGAGGCTGGGCACGCAGGTTTGAACAGGCACAGCACAAGTGGCTGATAAGTGGTGAGAAGCCCAATTTAGTTAATACAACAAAAGGTCATATTATATTATCTTCAATCACACAGAACCAAGATATCAAACAAGATTAAAAAAGAACTGTTTTCATTTTTGATTGACAAAACAGTGCGAAACCCAAATAAATATATTAAACAAGTGTACAACAGATTACTGCAACTCTAAATTGTGCTGTTCTTCCAAAGGCAATAATCACTAGCAAAGTTCTCTTTCTGTACCATTTTTTTAGCTACAGTTTGAGGTATTTGTAAAAGCAATTAAGCACCAAGTCGATTTCTTATAATCTTCAGCTTGCCCAATTTGTACAAGCTGTGCAACTTTATACAATGTTAAATCATGAAAACTAACTGCAACGCTAACTATAGCGCATTAAATGATAAAAAGAGGATGGTCGGACTTCGGTTAGGGTTCCAAAAAATCCATGAATTGACCTGCAATTTAACTGGCATGGAGGCATATTTCTACTGTCACTGCCGTTACAGTAGCAGTTTTCTCTATTTCGGAGATGTTTCACTTCTTCTTTGTTTATGGGAATGTCATCTCTGCACAAAGAAGCTGTTGGTCAGGAAGCTTTTGCTGTCCACAGAGACTCTTCAGTCTGGACTTCACCACCTTCAGCTGAGAGAATGACCTCTCCACCTTGGTTTCTGATACTGAAAGGGTCATTTACGTAAATGAGTATTCTGAAGAAACTTTTGATCTTTATTTATTTTCGGTTGCCTATATCTCTTTTTTCTTTCTGCCCTCGTGCAAGTGAGCACCCTAAAACTTAACCTGCCCTGACACCTTATTTTGTCTCATTCTGGCCTTTCTTAACTTAGAAAGACAAAAGTCTTCAAAGCTGCCTCCATTCTCAGCATTTGTTTTAATTTCCTTCTTTTTTTTGCCTTTTTGGCCATTGCTTTCAGTTCCTAAGTACAAAACCCAAAACCAGTGAAGTTGGCATGTTGTGTAAATCGTGAATAAAAACAGAATACAATGATTTGCAAATTCTTTTCAACCTATATTCAATTGAATACATTGCAAAGTTACTTAATGTTCAAACAGGTAAACTTCATAATTTTTTGCAAATATTAGCTCATTTGGAATTTGATGACTGCAACATGTTTCAAAAAAGCTGGCACAAGTGGCAGAAAAAGACTGAGAGAGTTGAGGAATGCTCATCAAACACTTATTTGAAACATCACACAGGTGAACGCGCTAATTGGGAACAGGTGGGTGCCATGATTGGGTATAAAAGCAGCTTCCCTGAAATGCTCAGTCATTCACAAACAAGGATGCGGCGAGGGTCACCACTTAGGGGTCTATTCTCCCATTAGCGCGAAAGTCTTTTTTTACGCGCTTCGAGTAAAGCGCTTTTGAGTTACGCGTATTCTCCCCTACTGGCTTCGATCACGCCCACAGCGCTTAACTTCAGAATGTAGGCGGCCTTATGAAAGAGGTGTGACTGATCCAAAAGAGAGGCAGACTGTACAAAGCTCATTGATTATGGATATCAGGAAAACATGGAAAAAGGATTTTCTGATTAACCATGAAAACACATTTGTGGTCCATGGAAAACGCAAACCAGACTTTAAATTTGATATCGTCGGCCTGCCGATAAAACCTCGTATCTCCAAACTGATAAGAAAACTCGAATGTCCACTATTCTTACATGCAAAATTAAACATTTTTATTTTAAACTATATTTATCCATTTATATTATTATAATTATTATTATTATTTTATTTTATATTTATTTGTTATTTTCCTGTGAAGTTTGTCATTGTGAAGATACGAGGTTTTATATGCCGCTGTAATAGTAGGCCGTACCAATTTCAAGACGTAATTCAGACATCTTTTTATTTATCCCCCGCCGCGCGATTAGCGCGAAGCGGGGCATATAGCATTGGGCTCCGTCCGCACGGACACATAAAATTGCGGCGGCGGGGAATATGTTAGTGACAAACACTTGTTTTTTCTTACTCTAGCCACCATGGCATTAAAGCTATGCATACAAACAAATTGCCGCGATAATGAAATAATAAATAAAGAATTTAGTGCTTCTCGATCAGCGCAATCAGATCATTGAAAATGTGCCCCTCCTACACCTGCCTGTTCGTTCTGTGGAAGACAGGGAAGAAGACAAAGGGAACATTCTAGTCACACAAAGACAATCAAAGACAGTTTATATGATCTCATTTAGAAATTGCGCACTTGAAAACTACTCCGATGTCAGGTTTGCAACTAAAGGACATGGAAACGCTTTAACAAGGATTCTTACCCCGCACGCGGTCATCCCCCCGCCCCGAAACCGCCTCAGTAATGACGGAATTCCATATCCATAGCCTATCATCCTATTTGATTTGAGCGACACATTCACTTGAACTTGTGCCTAATACTTTATTATAATCAATTACCCCTTTTATTGATAATGATTCTTCCCATGTCGGCTATTCTTTAAAGGCTAAAATTGATTAACAAATGGATTGTGCTTTGGTATTTGCCAGGGTAGAAAATCAATCCCCTCACTCGTGAGAATATCACAACTTTTTAGATTATCACGAACATACAGGGCAGTCGCATTTGTTAATAGAAAATGGAAGACAATGATGGCGACGTTGAGCCAAAGCCGAAAACCAAATTTCACAGATGTTGGTGTTGTATGGCAGGCAAGCAATGAAGGCTGATCCGAGGAATTAAGCTGCGAATCGTTCTGGATGTGGTTTCGGTGGGGAGATGTAAACCGATATATGCGTGTTCGTCTTCGAGCTCGGCACGCTCCTCTTATTCTTTCCCAATCACGCAAGAGTGCAAGCAAATAAAGGACTGGCATTTTGGCTTTAGATTTTGAGACCATGGTAGAATGATGGTTTTATGTATACTCGTATTAATTAATTGTTTTGCGTTTGTAATTTAACTGATTGGAGAAGAGGCTGATGCGTAATATCATGTGATGATTTCGTTTGATAAATTATCATGGCTTTGAGAAATGTAGTTTAGCAATAAGGAAGAACAGTCGAATATTAAATGTCTCAACCTTTACGATGTTAAATAAAATAAAAGTAATGTTAAAATTCGGCCTATAACCGACATTAAACGCAATATTCAATTTCGCCTAATGTTGGCGCTTGACCTTAATACAGCCCTCAAAAGCGCTTAACAGTAAAAGCGCGTAAGCCAGCGGGAGAATGTGCGTAAGTGTTATTTGCATGAGAAACGCCCGGAAACGCCCCGATTTTGGCCTTGCTCCACCCCAAGCGCGTAAGTGCCTTCAAGGCACTTACTGCACAGACTTAAGTCGAGGGGAGAATACGCGTAGGCTGAAAAGCGCGTAGCTACGCGCTTTTTTCGACTTAAGCGCATGGGAGAATAGACCCCTTAGTGAACAAATGCGTCAGCTGATTGTCGAACAGTTTAAAAACAACATTCCTCAACGAGCTATTGCAAGAAATTTAGGGATTTTATCATCTGCGGTCCGTAATATCGTCAATTTGGAGAAATCACTGCACGTAAGCGACAAGGCCGAAAACCAACATTGAATGCCTGAGACCTTCGATCCCTCAGGCAGTACTGCATCAAAAACCAACATCAGTGTGTAAAGGACATCACCACATGGGCTCAGGAACACTTCAGAAAACCACTGTCAGTAACTACAGTTCATCGCTACATCTGCAAGTGCAAGTTAAAACTATACAATGCAAAGCGAAAGCCATTTATCAACAGCACCCAGAAACGCCGCCGGCTTCGCTGGGGCCAAGCTCATCTAAGAAGGACTGATGCAAAGTGGAAAAGTGTTCTGTGGTCTGACGAGTCCACATTTCAAATTGTTTTTAAAAACTGTGGATGTCGTGTCCTCCACACCAATGAGGAAAAGAACCATCCGGACTGTTATAGGCGCAAAGTTCAAAAGCCAGCATCTGTGATGGTATGGGGGTGTATTAGTGCCCAAGGCATGGGCAACTTACACATATGTGAAGGCACCATTAATGCTGAAAGGTACATACAGGTTTTGGAGCAACATATGTTGCCATCCAAGCAACGTCTTTTTCATGGACTCCCCTGCTTATTTCAGCCAGACAATGCCAAGCCACATGCTGCACGTGTTACAGCAGCATGGCTCCGTAGTAAAAGAGTGCGGGTACTAGACTGGCCTGCCTGTAGTCCAGACCTGTCTCCCATTGAAAATGTGTGGTGCATTATGAAGCGTAAAATACGATAACGGAGATCCCGGACTGTTGAACAACTTAAGCTGCACATCAAGCCAGAATGGGAAAGGGTTCCACCTGAAAAACTTCAAAAATTGGTCTCCTTAGTTCCCAAATGTTTACTGAGTGTCGTTAAAAGGAAAGGTGATGTAACACAGAGGTAAAAAGGCCCCCGTGCCAACTTTTTTGCAATGTGTTGCTGCCTTTAAATTCTAAGTTAATGGTTATTTGCAAAAAAAAAATTAAGTTTCTCAGTTTGAACATTAAACATCTTGTTTTTGCAGTGTATTCAATTGAATATAAGTTGAAAAGGATTTGCAAATCATTGTATTCTGTTTTTATCTACGATTTACATAATGTGCCAACTTCACTGGTTTTGGGTTTTGTTAGATGGGTCGTTGATTTCTTTAGAAATAAATTAAACTAAATCTAAAATCTAACTAAATTACTGGCATTAGTAGCAAAAAAACTGCATCAATCTATCTCGCTAACTCATAAAAAAAGATTCCTTTTCTTGATGCTAGAAAACCACGAGAAGCTGAACTGAAGCATAATGACGTTCTAGTTAGCAAACTAGCAAAACAAAGCAGGCATAGATCCAGGATTCATAGAACGGAGGGTGGGGGGAGCAATGTGGTGGGGGGCTTGGGGACCTCCCTGAGAATTGTTTTTACATGGGCAGCCAAAAACGCTATTTACCAAAATCTAGATATAGAATTTGCTGTATAAATGAAAAGAAGGCTGCGGGGGACACAGAAAACGCAAACAAGAGGAGGTGGGGGAATCAATGAGGAGCAAAGGGGTAGATAAAAGGAAAAAGAAAAGAAAAAAGAACAAGAAGAAAAGGAAGATTTTTTATAGAAGGGATGAAATTGATTGGAATATGTCAGAAAAGGAGTCATGTATTTAGTGAGAAACTTTATCAGTAAATTTGGGCCCCAAATGTCAGTATCAGTAAATTTTAATGTAAAACCAGTAAGGGTGTGTACAAGCAAGTTAGTTATCATAAAAGAATTTGATTTAATACCAGAAAATTTTTTTGCCATGGGTAACCAAGCTACTTTTTTTCTGATTTCTTTTCAGAAGAGCAATTTGGCTTAAGTGAAGACACTGCAAGTGATTGCATGGTTTTACCATTCAATCCATCAGAGCAACAGTTAAAGCACGTATAGGCTGTAAACAGGGGCAGGTGTTTGAGCTCTGCAGAAGGCTATTCATGCTGTGCATCAGAAAAGGGACTGAACTCCCCTCGCGATGTTAATGTAGCCCAATTGCTCTTAGTACTGAACATTGACCCTAATTAGCCGTAAATAACTGGGGTCAGTGTTTACTGGTGTGGCTGTTGTTCTTACCAAGCTTTCAATATTGATTAGCGAGCTTCCTTTCCACCTTTCTGTCTTTTTTTTTTTGAGAAGGTCACCGCATTTAGGAATTAGCCAGCATGGAGTCAGAAGTAAAATTGAATTTCAATCATAAAATCTTCAAGCTATATTTCACCCCTGTCCCTGGGTAATGCAGTCCGCTGCCTAAAATTATGTCTATGCAGCAGAATGGCAGCGTGACCATCTACTGAGATAAAAGCCGACTGAAGTGTTATTAGAATTCATTAACGTACAATGTTGTACTTGGCGTAATCTTTTTTTTTTTTTTTTTCTATCCCGCCACCACCCCCCCACTTTGGAGGACAACTTTATTCATTCAATCAGTTATATAATTAAGTAGGAATCCTCCTACCATCACCCTACACACCTACGAAAAAAAAAAAAAAAATATTAATAATAATAAAAATAAATAAATAAAATAAAATACAATACAATAAGGATTACATTCACAGAGTTTTATATCTTTGGCATTTGTAACTATTAGCTCATCCATTCCATCTCTTTATTATTCCCAACCTTCAGCCTGCCGAATTTTATCCCATCTTTTGGCATAAATTACAAGACCCGTCTCATAGGCCATCGCACACTCAATTCTACTGTAATTCATGACAAAATTCTTGAATCTCTCAAGTCTTAACTCCCCAACAGATGTCAACCTGAAAATAACTATTTTTTCAAGATATACAATTATATTACATATTTGTTTTTTTTCTTTTGTTACATCACCCAGTAATATCTTAAATAAATCTATTTGTATACTATTATACTGAGATATCCAATTTTGCACCTTTATCCAAAAAAGGGCTGTTACAGGACAGTACCAAAAGAAATGGACTACTAACTCCACTTCCTCTTGACAGAATCGACAGAGGGGTGATGGCTCAATTCCCCAGGTATTTAGCATCTTTTTTGTTGCTAGAAACTTATATATTAGCTTATATTGAAAATATCTTACTTGGCGTAATCTTTACCAGCCGATTAATTTTTATTGTTCACTAGCTAAGCTAGATAAATTCATCTGTTGAGATCATGTGTATTTTAGTTCGAAGCCTAATACTATCTCAGTTATTTTTATTCCATTGCCAATTCATCTAGTTTTGTTAGCTGTCATTAGCCAGCTCATTTATCTGCCTCATTAATAGGATATAGAAGGCTGCAATTGGCATGCTGCAGCATTGTTGCAATAGTTGTAGCTAGCTCATTTTACCCGCTTGAGGGGTAAACTACATTCGGAACGATTATTTTCGAGCTGGCATTTTCATGAAAGCATAAAAACATAACATGACACCATCATAAATGGCTTCGTAGACCGGTGACTGCCTGCAGTTCTTCTGAGGCAATGAGTGCCCTGAGAGCCAGTGCCCTAGTGAAGCAGGACAGTAATTACACCAGCAGGCCACTGTCCAACGGTAGCACAGAACAGTACACAAAAATGCCACAGGCACTTTTACTCTACTAATTAGGCATGTCAATACGCTAGCTAATGACAATGACATAGCTAATGTAACCTACGCGTTACAGCCATACAGGCCTTCATCAGGGTGACTCTTGTATGGCCTTGTATGGCCGTAACGTGTAGGTGCGCTTTTTAATCTCGCCTATGGATTAGCCATTTAATAAAGGCTTTTTAATTTTTTCACTACCAGAGTGCCTTAGACTCTTTTTTCCTATTTTTGTAACATTCTTTGCCCCTTGCCTAAGAGCACCTGGTATTGTAATTTTGATTCCTCTACCCTAGACGCGCCTTTTTCCCTGATTCATTCTCCTATTGGATTGTTTCATTTAATTTCATTTATTGTTTATTTGACGAGGACAATGCACATGGATGAAAAATTGGTACATAACATCATGTAAATGTGCCGAATTTAGCTCAGAGCTAATTTCCGTCCGTAGTCCTCACATAAAAAAAAAAAAACAGACATACCATACATAACAGATATAATCCCATAAATATAAGAAAAGACACAATTTTATCAGCAATTGTTCAATAAATTACAATAAAATTAAAAAAAATACAATCCATAATATATTTTAGGTCGATGTCTGTCTGTCTGTGTGTCTGTACACGTTTTTCTCCAACATTTCTCAACCGATTGTCACCAAATTTGGTGTGAATATCCACTTGGACACCAGGAAGGACTTGACGTCACTCGATTTTTGAAAAACGGTCATGCACGCAAAAAAAAAGGAAATTTCACTCCCGGTAGCGGGTAGCTGCTAGTTAGATATAAGTACTACAGTAGTGCTGTATTGAAGTGTCATTTATCATCCATGGGTGCAGATTTGGTGGGTCAGTAACCATTCTTTAAGCTGATTTTTGAATGCATTGAAAGTGGAACTGTCTCTGATCAGGTTTGGGAGACTATTCCAACATCCACTGTCCTTAATAGCTATAGAGTTTTGACCAATATGGCTACGACTGAACAGCACATCACTGTCCCCTCTGGAGGCAGGTCTGGTGCTGAGTGTGTTGTCACTGCTTCAAAGGAACTCCTCCAACAGGGGAGGAGCCAGTCCGGTGAGGATTTTTGTAAATAAGACAGCTGTTTTTAAAACTTTTAAAATTTTCAAAACTCAGGGAATTGTTCCTCTTACAAATTGGACAGTGACGTGAAGAATATGATTTTCTGGCAAATACCTTGATAGCTTTTTTATATTGTTGTTCAATCAGTTTCAGTGCAGTGACACCAGCGAAGGACCATATCTCGAAACAGTATTCAATGTGAGATAGAATCATACAATGAAGCTACGATTTACGTAGCTGCATCAGACGAGATGAGGCCTGATTTGTTTAAAATTTTGCAGGCTTAATCTTACTGTGTTGGCCACTTTTTTGACGTGTTTCTTAAATTTGAGATTCGTGTCTGGTGTAATACCAAAGTTCTTGAACTGAATTACCAATTCAAGTTCCTCTCCTCCAATGAATACGTTAGATCTGTTCTAATTTGCAGGTCGTTAGTGAATGTCATACACCGAGTTTTTTTTTTTTTTTTTAGCATAAGGCAATTGTTATTAAGCCAGTCTTGTACTTTGTTAGAGCATTTTTGAGTTTGTTGGAAGTAATGTCAGAGTTTGAACCATGAGTGAAAATAACTGCATCGTCCGCATACATCTGGACATTAAGGTCTGGGCACCCATCTGGGAGGTTATTTATGTACAGTGAAAACAACAGAGGTGCAAGGATCGAACCCTGAGGGACACCAACAGTAGCAGTGCGAAAAGGCGATTTGACCCTGTTGACAGTTACACATTGAGTTCTGCTTGATAGGTATGATTTATACCATGCGTGGTGTTACCAGAGAAGTTAAAAAATGAGTAGTCTAGTGGGAAAAGTGGATATCATGCACCCCCCGGAAATAAACTTCTAATCAGTGCTTCTAGAATGAAAAAAATGTGCAGAATATGATGAGCTATGTTAAAAAGTTGTACGGATGTCCCACGTGTGATTTTTATGCAAATTAGTACTGCCATTACCGAAAAACCTGTTTTTCACTATATCTCGGTCAATTTTGCAGATAACTGAAAAAAGAAGGTGTCTACACCCAGGTTCTGAGGGTCACCGATCACAATAAAACCATTCTTAAAGTGAGTACATGCATGTGTGATATGCTAAAATGTAAAAAAGTGTAATCACATTTGGAACACCAGATGGCTTTTTCTCCAAGACAAACAAAGCAGCCATTCTGCAGGATGTCGCTCGAGTTCCTCCCTGTCAGTCTGCTCTGAAGCCACATATCCAACGTGTAAATCACTGTGTTGCCTTGTACAAGCGGGCTAATGAAGCTATTCTAGACAAGCCCAAACCCTATGATGTTGGCCAGGGATGGATGAGGTCTGATAAAGGAGTGTTAGAACCTGTGTGGTCCTGTGGTCCTTTTCTCCCATCCTCGTTGGTTGATCTCCTAGCCAATGGTGATCATAGTAATGATGAAGAGGAGAAGGAGGCAGAGAAAGAAGAGGAGGACTTTGATGATTTTATTGAGAGTGATGATGAGTGAATACTCTAGTCATGGTGAAAAGTTCCTTGAAATATAATTATTTTTATGAGATGAGAAAGGAATGTTTGATTATAACAGGTCTACTGGCTTTAGTATTTATGGTTCCGTTTGAAATGTTATTCATGACTGTCTATGCATTATTTCTACCTTCTCTACTTATATGGATTTATATTTAAAGTATTTCTAAAACTTTAAATGGATACTATGAAAATATCAAGTTCTAGTCTTAAGCAGATGAAGTGTACCCTTAATACAGGTGCATAAAGTTCACCTATATGGAATAATGCAACTTGGCAACCTCTGTATACATGCATTTTGATTTTCATGCCAATTAAATAAATAATTAAAGCTAAACACTTTAAAAATAGTTTTACTGTATACTTTGACCCTCAAAACATGGGTCTAGACACCAGTTTTATTCCATTATCTGCAGAATTGGCGAAGATATAGTGAAAAACAGGTTTTTCGGTAATGGCGGTACTAATTTGCATAAAAATCATACGTGGGACATCCATACAACTTTTTAACATAGCTCATCATTTTCTGCACATTTTTTTCATTCCAAAAACAATGATTAAAAGTTTATTTCCGGGGGATGCATGATATCCCATTTTCCCACCCAACAAGAGAGCTTGTTTAAAAGTACTTGGTGGTTGACGGTGTCAAATGCCTATTTAAGGTCAAGAAATCAGCACTAACACATGGGGACTTGTCCAGCAGACACTTACTTTTTCAATGAACATAAAATTGGCAGACTCAGTGGAATGGTGTGCCCTAAAGCCAAATTGCATAGGATGTAGAGGAGTGAGACCTCCGTCCATATGTTTGATCAGTTGGTTTGCTACCCATTTTTCGGCTTCCTTGGAAATAATTGCCAATACACTAATTGTTCTGCAGCTGGCTTCCAGTGTTTTAGAGCCAGATTTAAAAATGGGAGTCACCGTGGCCACCTTCCAGGCTGTTAGGAGGTTTGAGCAATGCATGAAAATGTGTCTTTATGAAGTTTGATTCAATACCATATACATCTTTTGTTCTGAAAGTTTTGAGCGCTTGAATAATCTTTGTGACTTCTGCCTCTGTTATGTTAGCCAGCTGAAAAATGGGCTGTTCATTGCTGATCAGACAAGGTACAATAGTTGAAGGAGTAAAAAGTCTTGCTATTTCCAGCACACTGTCTAAAAAACAGTTGTTAAAAGTGTTTGCAATTCTTGCAGGATCCTTTACTAAGACAGTATCAATTTTTAGTTCAAGAGTGTTTGTTTCGTGCTTAGGTGTCCTGACCTAATAATCTATTCAGGGTTTGCCACACCTTCCTCCCGTTGCCCTTTTTATGTCTCCCCCTTCCTGGAGGGGGGGGGCCATATTGTTTTTGCCTGAATTCTCGTTGGTGTTGGCGTCGACATTGGCGTTCCCATTTGTTTCCGGAGTATAACTCTGACACTGTGTGACCGATTCTCACCAAATTTCATGCAGTGTCTTTCCATAACATGTAGATGTGCCTTTTGAGGGTTTGAACTGCTTTTGAATTTAAATGGCTCTCTAGCGCCCCCAAGAAACATTTCATTTGCACTTAGACGGCCTCCACGACCGGTAGGAAAGTCGTAGAGAGATGGATCCAACACTATATTGTTCATTTTTAGGCCTTGATGAGATGAACAATCAACACCCCTAACCTAAATCGAACAGGATGTTCGCAATTTGCATATCAAAATTTCCTTTTTCCCCTAAATTTCGCCAAAATTTGCCCTCAAACAAACGCAAACTCCTTTAAGGGCGTTCATCGTATCAACCCCAAATGCTAATAGATGACAAAGCACACTCTGCCGATGACAACTTCTGCACAAGGTTTTCAAAAGTCGAACTGTTCGGATTTAATGAGGCGTCAAAGATGGGGTCCCCAGCCACTTTCACTGCCTTTTTTTGATGCCTAGGCAATTTCCAACCTTCATTTGACCCCTTAAACATGCTCAAAAGCATACCAAATTTTGCAGTAATTTCTAAATGGCTTCATTTATTCTTACAATCTGAAATAATTCCACCAAAGACACAAAATGGCTCTCTAGCGCCACCTAAATACGCCAAAATGGGACTTTTGCTTCTACCACAGCCTGTTGCAATGTCATAAAAATCTAGAAGAAATCACTTATCATTGCTGTACCATGCCCTATACTGTCCCTAAATTTTGTGAAAATACATCATAAACTTTTTGAAATAAAAAATTTTCCGTACATAATACACTGTACAGTAAGATATACATTCTTGCTGTGGACAAACCGTTCATTGTTTCAAAATGTCCTTTGAAATAATTTATAATCTCCATGTCGCAAAACAAATTGCCAAGTGTGGTACCATTACAATTGATATTTCTTGAGATATAAACATGTTATGAATATTCATATTTTGAAAAATATACAGCGACGCACTTCTGAATTCACCATAAGTTGCGTGTATAAAACTTTTGTCTTTCCTCAGTTAACTTGCTCCTGAAATTTCAGCTTTTTAGGATTTACCTGGAAGAAGCATTTATTAATTTCTTGATTATTATTAATTTTCAGTGTTTTTCTTTGTGCTGCTACACATTCTGACCACCGGGTGGCAGTAGGATCACATGGCTCATCTCCCTTCACGAAGTTCATGAATTGGGGAAGATTGCACAATACACAGCAGTGATAAAATCTGCTTCAGGAAGTTTGACCAGGTCGCATGGGTCATAGCTCCATTATACTAAAGAAAAATCTCTTTCAGTAGAGGGGTTTGCACTCAACTCAACATAGAACATTTTCCTCAGTCTTGTGCTGTCCAACGAAAGACAATGCTCGACAGCGCTCGAACGCGTCTCGCCCCTGTTTCCACGTGTGCGGGAGGGCGAGGACCCGTCCAACGCTACTTGCAGCTTTAATATTTTTTCTGTTTCCATGGCAAGAATTTGGATTTAGGCATATTGAAGGGTGGGACTCGTTTGTGGACCATAACTCCACAATGTGAAATGGGGGAAGGGGGAGACATCTGTTTTTACGTGTAAAAACCATTTCTAGTCACCCTCGATTACAGAAATAAAAAAGTTTGCTTTGGCCTCTCTCAAAGACTGTACTACTTTGTTATGCATTTGTCTAAATTTTTGCCTGTCGGTGTCATGGTTTTGGAGCTTTTGTTACTCTCGTCCGGGACGACATCGTTTAGCTCACCATCGGATTCCTGGGCCAGCTGGCATTACTTGGGGGCGTTACCCGAACTCTATTTAAGCTCCTGTTCGACCTTATTCGGGTTGCTAGTGTTATGGCCCCAATTTGTAATTAGATTTACAACGCAACAGCAACAGCAAGGGATGACAGACACAGTTTTAACAACTAAAACACATTTAATTTTTAAAACAAAGACAATAACGACTAAGCAACTAACAACTAAGACCAAGATTGAATTATGTACCAAACATAAATATTTACAATCCCTTTTCGTGGGGGTGGCTTGGTGATGTCCTGGATGATGAAAATGCTCAAACACAGGCAAAGAAATCCACAAAAGAAACGTCACAGGTCTTGAACAGAATGGCAGGTCTGGTCATCTTCTTGCAATTTCTCCTACTACTCTACTGTCTCAATTCTTTTCCTTATATACTCTTTTGCAGACCCCACCCACATTTAGACCTCTTTTTTTTAATTTTCTGAGACTTGCCCCAGACATGTCCAGGACTTGTCTAAACATGACTCCAGTCTGAGCTTAACAAAAAAAGGGTAAATACTGCCATCGAGTGGCCTATATTCACATTACACCTCCATTCCAAAAGGGAAAAATTTTGACTCATAAAGGCAAAATTTTTCTTTTCAATACAAAATGGGTAAGTGAACACTTGTCTATATATACATATCATACAATATTCAAACACATGATATATATATACACATTCAAACACGGGATAAGCAATCAGCAATTACATTGTCTGTACCCTTCACATGCTTAATTTCCAAGTCAAACTCCTGTAAAATCAAACTCCAATTCAACAATCTCCGATTCTTGTTTTTCATCTTACTCAAAAACATTAACGGATTGTGGTCAGTGTACACAATCATTGGCTTTTGTCCTGTACAAACATAAACCTCAAAGTGTTGTAAAGAAAGGACCAGAGCCAACAGTTCCTTCTCTATTGTGGAATAGTTCCTTTGGTGGCGATTGAACTTCCTGGAGAAGTATGCCACGGGATGCTCAATGTCATCAGAGTCACTTCTCTGTAGGAGCACAGATCCACAAGCTTGGTCGCTAGCATCGACCGCGATGGAGAACGGTTTGTTGAAGTCAGGAGATTTGAGCACGGGGAAGTGACACAGCAGAGACTTCAGGCGATCGAAGGCTCTCTGGCATGCATCATCCCAGGTGAACTTTACGCCTTTCTTCAGTTGGTTAGTTAGACTGAGAGCAATCTCAGCAAAGTTCTTGCAGAACTTGCGGTAGTACCCGATCATTCCAAGGAAGCGGCGCAAAGCTTTTTTGTTGTCAGGAACTGGAAAGTCCATGATGGCTTGGACTTTAGCATTTATGGGTGCCACCTTACCCTGGCCTATGACGTAGCCAAGATAGGTGACAGTAGCACAACCAAAGTCACTCTTGCTCAGGTTAACAGTCAGGTTAGCCTGGGTCAGGCGCTGGAACAACGTCTCTACATCTTTTAGATGTTCTTCCCAGGAGTCACTCCATGTGATCAGGTCATCGATGTACGCACCCATGTGTGGCAATCCGGCGATTGTAGACTGTATCATCCTTTGGAACGTGGCTGGGGCATTTTTCATGCCAAAGGGTAGGACTTCATACTGGTACAATCCAGATGGTGTGGCAAAAGCAGAGATGCTCTTGGCCCTCTCAGTTAAAGGCACACACCAATAACCCTTCAATAAATCAATCTTGGTCAGAAACTTTGCTTGCCCTACACTATCAATACAATCATCAATCCTAGGTATTGGAAACACATCAGTTCTAGTTACAGCATTGACTTTGCGATAATCTGTACAGAATCTAGTACTTCCATCAGGTTTTGGAACTACCACACAGGGTGAACTCCAATCTGAGTTGGAGAGTCTGATAATATCATGGTCTAACATGTACTCAACCTCTTTCTCAGCAATCTTTCTCTTTTCAGGATTCATCCGGTACGGATGCTGTTTTATTGGTTTGGCATCACCAACATCTACATCATGAGAGGCTATAGTAACTCTCTTTGGAACATCAGGAAACAAATCCTCATATTTCTTGATCAACCTTTCAAACTGATCTCTCTGTGAGGGTTCTAAGTGCTGGAGTTTTACATCAAGATTTTGCAACACTTCAATGTTTGACAATTTACATGAAAGAACTTCAGCTTTAATTCTTGGTTCATCATCTTGAAACTCCCCCTCATCTTCACACGTTTCGACCATTGGAGAATCTGAAGTGACAGCTGCAACCCTAGCATTTCTGTCATGATAAGGCTTTAGCATGTTAATATGACACAATTGTTTTGGTTTTCTCCTATCTGGAGTCTTCACAATGTAATTGAGATCATTGAGTTTTGTCAGAATTTCATAAGGACCATGAAATCTTGCCTGCCATGGATTGGACTGCAAGGGAAACAACACAAGGACCTTATCTCCTGGTTTAAACTCACGGCTTCTAGCCTCATGATCATACCAAGTTTTCATTTTTCCCTGACTTGATTTCAAGTTCTCTTTGGCAAGGTCACAAGCTGCACGCAATCTTTCCTTGAACTTGCTAACATAGTCTAACAGACTGATATTCGGCACTTTCTCTTGCCATTGTTCACTCAATAATAGCAAAGGTCCTCTCACTTCATGACCAAACACTAGCTCAAATGGACTGAATCCAGTAGACTCCTGCACTGCTTCTCTAGCTGCAAACAACAGCAAATGAACACCTTCATCCCAGTCTTTCTCATGGTCATAACAATAAGTCCTCATCATTGTCTTGAGAGTGGAATGAAACCGCTCTAAGGCACCCTGACTTTCTGGATGATAGGCACTAGAAAGAATTGCTTTGCACCTAGTTCATACACAACCTGCTGAAACAATCCTGAAGTGAAATTGCCACCTTGGTCTGACTGAATATCCCCGGGAAGGCCAAACAACGTGAAGAACTTTATCAAAGCCTTTGAGATTGCAGTTGCCTTGATGTTGCGTAGAGGTATGGCTTCAGGGAATCTGGTAGATGCACACATGATTGTCAGCAAGTACTGATTTCCAGATCTAGTCTTGGGTAATGGACCAACACAATCAACAATGACCTTAGAGAAGGGCTCTCCAAATGCTGGGATAGGCTGCAATGGAGCTACAGGTGGGTCTAACTGGTGTTTTCCAACTACTTGACAAGTGTGACAGGTTTTGCAAAAGTTGGAAACGTCTTTCCGAAGCCCAGGCCAAAAGAAGTGTTTCATGATCTTATCAACAGTCTTGTTAACACCAAGATGACCTCCTAAAGGTAAACTATGAGCCATTGTTAAGATCTCATTCCTGTAGACCTTCGGAACAACAATTTGCCTGACCACTGCCCAATCTGCATTGGCAGGGATATCAGGAGGGCGCCACTTCCGCATCAACACACCATCCTTGAGATAATACCCAACTGGAACTGCGTCTATTTTTTTATCAGGAAGGGCCCTCCTCTTTAGTACACAAATTTCAGGATCATTAGTTTGCTCCTCAATCAACCGCCTTCTGGACAGAGACAAGTCTCCAGACACATCAGAATCACCAGATCCTTCCTGCTGGCTGAATAGAGAACTGATAAAAGTATCTGAGAAGTCCTCAAACAGAGAAACCATAGTAGGCCAATCAGAGTCATGAGGCGAACCACCTGAGTCCTGACTATTCAATGTGCTGGACGGCACCACAACATCTTCTTCTTTAGCCTTCTTGGCTATAGCACGAGTCACTGCGCAAGAAGGATACAGAGATGGGTCCTCATTCCCATCTTCAGTGCTCGGCTGTGAAGTAAGATGTTCAGGGGGAACTACTTTGCCCCCAGCCAGGTCATTGCCTAGCAACAGAGAAACACCCTTTATAGGTAGACTTGACATAAGTCCCACCTTTACCTGTCCTGTAACTAAATCTGACTTCAAGAATATAGAGCGCAGGGGTACAGATACAGTCCTCCCTTCAATACCTTGTACAAGTATGAAATCCCCTGAAGCGGTCTCATCACGTAACTCCAAGGAGTCCATCAACAAAAGTGACTGAGAAGCTCCGGTATCCCTTAAGATATATATGGGGACAGGAGTAGTATGCTCATTCAGAGCCACAAATCCCTCTGACACAAATGGAAGAAATTCCTCCCTCACGAAGTCAGCTGTATCAGGCTTTTTAGCTCCACAAGAAGCAGGCAATTTAGCAGATCGGTCATCTTCTACAGGGGTTTCTAACCTTGTTTTCACAAAGGCATTTGGTTTGGTATCCTTTTCTTTTTCTTTCTTAGCTTTTCGGAACCAACAGTTAGTTGTAACATGACCAGATTTCTTGCAATAACTGCAAACTAGACCACTTTTGTCACTGTCAGCTTTCACACTTTGATCAGACCTGTTACTGGATTTCTGAGCACCATCACCAGATTTTTCTTTGTCTTTGGGTGAGGAATCTTGGGTATCACCGTAACCCTTTTTCTGAAATTGGGACCATCTATTGTTACTGCTTGACTGAAATTTGGACTTATGTGTGAGAACATATTCATCTGCAAATTTGGCAGCTGATTGCAAATTCAGTGCTTGCTTCTCATTAAGGTAGGTCTTAAGATCATCCTTAACACAGTTCTTGAATTCTTCAACTAACACCATCCCTTTTGTGAGTTGAAATCATCCTTGACCTCCATAGAAGTACACCAGCGCTCAAAGCAAACCTGCTTTTCATTAGCAAATTCAACATAAGTCTGATTTTCAGATTTCTTCAGACCTCTGAATTTCTGTCGGTAAGCCTCTGGAACTAACTCATAAGCTCTCAAAATAACCTTTTTGACAACCTCATAATCAGAGGATTCATCTGCAGACAAAGCCGAATAGGCTTGTTGAGCTTTACCCTTGAGGACAGTTTGCAACATCAGAGGCCAGTGTTCCTTTGGCCACTGGCAACTCTTTGCTACCTTTTCAAAACACTGGAAATAGTTGTCAACATCCTTTTCCGAAAATGGAGGCACCAGTTTTACCTCCTGACTGGCACAAAATTTATTTTTAGTTTCAATTTTAATTTTTAGTTGCCCCATTTGGAGTCTTTCTTCTCTATCGAATTTCTCTAATTCAAAATCTCTCTGTCTTGCAAATTTTTCTAACTCAAATTCTCTTTGTTTTTCTTTTTCCTCCCTTTCTATTTTCTCTTCTCTTGCTAATTTTTCTAACTCAAACTGCCTTTGTTTTTCTTCCCTCTCAAATTCTCTTTGCTTTTCTTTTTCCTCCCTTTCTTTTTCTCTTTCCTCCCTTTCAATCTCTAGCATTTTTAATTTAAGTTCCATTTCTATATTTGGATTTTCCACTGGAAACTGTTCCAGATCTCCGGGTGCAAACACATTTTCATCAATGTAATATTCAACTATCTCTCGAGCCAGTCTTGCTTTTCGCATGGCTGGTTTCACCTCTGTCAGCTCTAAATGTCTGCAAATTTCTAGCAGTTCTGTCTTTTTAAAAGACTTTAAAACCCCTACGGTTGGTGATGCCAAGAAATCATCCATTGCTGTTGTCAATATATATGTATTCTATTAAAAAAAATCAATTTTACAATTTGAAATGTTAGATTTTCAATAAATTACTCACAAAATGGTCTATCCCGGACCTTGAGCCCCCAATTTGTTATGGCCCCAATTTGTAATTAGATTTACAACGCAACAGCAACAGCAAGGGATGACAGACACAGTTTTAACAACTAAAACACATTTAATTTTTAAAACAAAGACAATAACGACTAAGCAACTAACAACTAAGACCAAGATTGAATTATGTACAAAACATAAATATTTACAATCCCTTTTCGTGGGGGTGGCTTGGTGATGTCCTGGATGATGAAAATGCTCAAACACAGGCAAAGAAATCCACAAAAGAAACGTCACAGGTCTTGAACAGAATGGCAGGTCTGGTCATCTTCTTGCAATTTCTCCACTACTCTACTGTCTCAATTCTTTTCCTTATATACTCTTTTGCAGACCCCACCCACATTTAGACCTCTTTTTTTTAATTTTCTGAGACTTGCCCCAGACATGTCCAGGACATGTCTTAACATGACTCCAGTCTGAGCTTAACAAAAAAAGGGTAAATATATTCACATTACACTAGAGTGTCATTTTCCTCTTGGCGCTTTAGCCGGTGAGGTCTTTTGAGAAGACAGAGTATTGTCAGGATCTTAGCTGCATAACAGGAAAAATGCTAGTGAGTAAGGGAATCATTTGGATTATTTCCCTTTTCTTTTGTCTTTAGTCGAGCTCGTCTGTTTGCTACCACGGACGGCGTCTGGTTCGTTGGTAGCGCGAGTCTCGTGATTTCTATTTGTTTTAATCTCTCAGCACGCTGCTGGTTTTGTCCTTTTTATTTCTGACCACTGCTCTTGGCGTCCTACCACCAATGCCATCACAGTCGGTAGGCAGACCAGATTTAAAGTAATGCTTAAGTATTGAGTCTCTGGACCTTATCAGGTCCCGGCAATTTTGGTCGAGCCACAGCAGGGCATTAAGTGTCCTGGCCCTACTCCTCTCTCTCCTGGTGAGAGAAGGCATCACATTTTTTATTTTATTCAGAAAAGAATCGCAGCTAGTTTTATTGTTGTTTGATGAGAGTATGTCCTCCCAATCGATGTCTAGTAAGCCCTCACTGAAGTTTTGTAGCTGATTCTTCAGCATTACATTCATACTCGGGGAGGGGTGGGCTTTCCATGATCTGGCAAACCTTGATTTATGAAGCTTTCTAGACAAAAAGATACTGTTGTGGTCAGAGATACCAGGCAGGAAATTATATGTCTTGAGTATTCTATTGAGTTTGTTCGTAAATAAAAGATCAGTTCTTGTATGTGATTTTTTCTTCAGTCAAGTGGGTTGCTCTATTAGTTGTTTTAGGTTGTAATTATCAGTGGTTAGTTTGAGATCTTTCCTACCTTGTTTGTCATCACAGTTTACATTAAAGTCACCGAGGATGATTAACTCTTTATTTGAGCCAAGTGTGTTCAACATGGTTTTTAGTTGGTCATAAAATTCTATTTTAGCGGATGGGTGGCGATATAGACATATTAAAATGAAAGACATTTCAATGGATAGCAGCACTTCTACCCCAACACAGTAAAATTTGATGGCTTCTGGTAATTCACGGAGTTTACATTTTAGATTACATTTTACATAAAGTAGTATATATTAACAGTAAGACTGTGCTCTGCCACTGTATATTTTAGTCTGAGTCGAGTGGCAATCTCCGGGATTGAAAAGTGAGGCCAACACAGAATTGCCAAAAACTGCAGTTCCTCAAATGGCCACTTGAGGCTGGCTGCAGAAGTGAGTCAATCCTCATTGACCTCGATGTTAAAAAGCCCAATTTTACAGCAGAAATAAACATGTTTACAACCTGGTTCAAAAAAACCAGGTTGGGGAGGTGAGGGGTGAATTTTTATGTCACTTTATTATTTACATTACATAAAGGCTTAAAATTCTGCATAAGGATGTGGCCTCTTTGATTGACAGAACCTTAAATTGTACTATTTTTGGATGGGACTTGTCACATCATGTGGCAAGGCCAGGGCACAGACCCACTCACGGGCTAATTTAAGTCACGGAACTTGACCCTTTGGCTGCATTGGTGACTGGAGAATTTTTATCGAAATATCAGGAAAAAAAAGTTCTCGAAAAAAGTTTGTTAGGGGTGTGTGGTCTATTTTCTAAAGTGAATAAAATTCTAATATCATTTAATATAATATTAGCAAGTGTCCGTATTAGCTCGTTAACTAGCCAGAAAATGAACACAGTAAGCCCTCAGTTAGCTGTTGACCAAGATGCCCTGCTGTGCCAGCGGGAATGTGTGCCTGCCACAGTTATTATGCTGGCATGCAGTGAAGTGACAGCAGAATAAAAAAAGTGTCAGAATTTCGGGGAAAAATACTTATGAACAAAAGGTTTGGTCAGAGGTTGGAAAAACCATCACGATGCCGACTCCAGCTGATCTGGCTAGGATCTGCCCCGAAGTCACTTGCTATCAGGGCATGGTTTATCTTAGGAGCGAGAAGCCTTGCTGTACTAGCATTGAGAACCTGTGTGTATGCTAGCCAAATTTGCCAATTAATTCAGCATTCACCAACGTGAAAATTAAGGGTGATAATACTTTCGATCAAAATGTGTGTGAGTGTGAGGTAGAAAATTAAAGGTCCACCAGGTTTGCTAGTAAACTAACAGTATGCAATGTTAACGTTTGACTGGCCATACTACCATTAATGTGACGTGGCTAAGGGGCATCAGAGAGTTAAGACAAGCACCCACTCGCACTCCCAAAGGGGATATCGATACACAGTGAGCCAACTGCCATAACTTCCCAGCAGTGCGCAATGTTCCTCTTGCAGCCGCTTCACGGATACGAACAATGTTTGTCTTGCAACCACTTCATGAATATAAACAGCGTTTGACCCACCACCGCAAGCTACTTAGCAGCCTCCATTCCTTTACTAGGACAGATATGACCCAGCATCTTGGCCAGGCGGTCTGTGTAGCATCGGGCTGAGTTAACTTCCTTGCCTCATTTGTAAGCTGTAGCTAGCTTGGTAACTTTAAGCTAGGTGGGGGCATTTCAGCAACCAGGCTCTGTTTGGCCTGCCCATTGGGCCTGCCCCAGGTCCTGCAACAGTCCACCTTTTTGCCCATTTTTGGATTAGCTGGGAGGTAGTGGAAGTTAGGTTGCCAAGATGGTGGCCAAATGAGCTTCACAGTGGATATTCGGAAACCTATGGCTGACATCACAGAGGCTGTGTCCATGTTTAATTCAATCAATGATTTGAGTCTGTCTGCATATTGGTGCCTTATTTTCTCAACTTGCTTTGCGCTTGTTGCCTTCTCTCTCGTGTTTTCCTGCGTTTTCCTTGCGAGTCCTTTCCTGCCTCAGCCCCCTCTGTTTGTGTGTTTGCTCCAGTCTTGTCTGCCTTGCCTTGCCCGAGGATTCTTGTCCTTTCCTTTCCTTTACCTTCTCAGTTTGACTTCTTGGCTTTGACCTCAGCACAGATCACCAAATTCACTCTACTCATCTCCCAGGATCTCCGTTGCCACTGTCTTACCTCAGCCCATCCCTTGACAATGCACTGCTTGTCCTCCATCTTTTCTTTGGCTGCTAGTTCTGGACCCTGGACTGTCAATTAATGAAATAAAGCTCAGGTTTCCTCTATTCAAATATTGAGCAGTGCACAGGGTTTGCTCATTTTGACATCATATTGTGCTCCTAAGTACTTGCCTGATTGTGCAAGGCAATGGTCAATTAACATTGGCTTGGAACCTACAGCCAAATAACCCCAATGAAGCATAAAGTCTGCTTTCTACCTTGGTAGCAGCCTCTCAACTCATATAAACCTACTTGTAAAACATGAACACTTAATGCATTTCAAATAAAGCTAAATTATTCAAAGTACCAGCATCTAATGCATTCATCGAATGCAGGCAGAGTTTAGAATCCTGCAATGCATTTGGCTGCTGATAATATTACTGTGGCTGCATTATTCTTAAGCCCGGGCTCTATTTTTGAGGACCACCAATTTCCTCCTCCTGTAATTTTGCTTAAAGAAGGTTCACTTGAGTTGTTGTTGATGATGATGACGATAATGACAGTAATAATGATGAAGAACTTTGGGCATGAACTGAAAAAATAAGAATAAAAAGTTAATGAATGGTATTTCAGAAATGTTTCAGAGTATCTTTAAAACAAGGTGAATGGCACCCATTTTCAAGCAAACAAGATCATCATGGTTAACTTAAAAAAGAAAGGAGGGAAAAATTGTGCCATAATACCTGCAGTTCTCTGCCATTCTGTGGAAGAACCAATCGGCATTCATTGAGAAATCATACATTGTCGCATTTGGCTTAAAAAAGCCTCAAAATTGAATACCGATGGACCATTTACTTCCTTTTTGTTCTTTGAGTAAAATTCTCATGCTGACAGTCCGTGTTTTGATCACGAACTGACGGCTGAATAGTTTGCTGCCTTAAAAGCAGAAGTTGCACTTCTTTTTTTAACTGCTAATGAGCAAATGAACCTCAAAAGGTTAATCTTCCCGAAATGTACTTTAACTTTTACCACAGATGGAGTCTAATAAGGTGTAGTCATTGGGAATGGATGTAATTAAATTCACAACACATGCTTCATTTAAAATAGTTAATTCCATTCTTCTTATTCCACTCCTGAACAGTTTTATATCCTAGATCTGACCATAAATAGGATGCTCAAAAATTTTAGAGTTGATTGATAGATTTTGGGTTCAAGGCCTGGGTTTTCAACCATGAACATATTGAAGGCATATTTGGCCAGAATCAATGGTCAGCAGTGACTACAGACTTGAGGAAATACTTCAAAATACAACTAACGGCCATGTTTGCTCTCTCAGAAATGTATTTCTGAAAACTTCCACTTCAATCTGATGAAGTTTCAGATGCCCAAAATCTATTCATTTCTTTTTACTGAATCTCTCAGATGAGACAATTCAATCTCCCTTTTTCTTGTCTGTTCTTGTTTTGACATCCTGGGGCACACAATCAAAGTAACAAATACGCTAAAAAGAATGATGCCTAATCAGTGAAATTCTCAAAATCTTGCCAACATGCCATTGTTTTGATTAAAGCAAATGCATTTTGAGGTTATCTGAGCACTCTCTAGGCTTACTCCCATTAGCTAGGCCATGCTGCCATCAGAAAATGAGAAAAGTTTTTGCTGTGTCCTCAACTACACTGATTAAATGTATCATTTCATCGTCTAGTTGTTAATTTTCATGATTTTTGCAGGGTAAATTGATCCCAGAGCAACAATTAATTTTAGATTATTAACTAAAAAA
Source organism: Gymnothorax reevesii (assembly GCA_029721435.1). NCBI lineage: Eukaryota > Metazoa > Chordata > Actinopteri > Anguilliformes > Muraenidae > Gymnothorax > Gymnothorax reevesii. The sequence goes on from CM056573.1 coordinate 117,109,437, forward strand.
GTTCAAAATAAAATGTTAAATCAACTCGATGGAAACATTTTATCCCCTTAAGGACATAAAATCAGTCAAAGCCAAAATAGTTTGGGAGTGTTTTATTGCAAAAGCCTTTCCATAATCCTCTACTCATGAAACACAGAAAAAATGCAGTGTCCTCTAAAGGAACAGCCTTATGCTGTTCAAAATCCCAGTATGAAACACATACTTGATTTAACAGAAAAAAAAAGAAAGTAGTCTGTAATACACCATCAATTCGGTGTACATTGACCTGAGCTTTTGGAACAATGAATTGCAGCATAATGTGTAATTAATGAAGGCTCATTGTACATTTTTTGACATTTTGTTATTTACCATTTGTTGAACCTTTGTTGCATGTTATCCAATATTTGGGACAGGGGCGGCTGGTGCAAAAAATGCGGGGGGGGGGGGCGGGGGAGAGACAATTTACCTTGGCGCAGCCCACCTGACAGCTGCTTTGATGTCGACACAGTCAGTTATTAAGAAGGAAAACGTAGCCTATAGATTCTATCAGGGTTTGTACCCTTTTTTGTTATGGATTGAGGATGTATCCCCTACGTCCACAGATCACTGTATCTGTCCTTACATTACTCACAGATCACTGTATCTGTCCTTACATTACTTACAGATCACTGTATCTGTCCTTACATTACTCACAGATCACTGTCTCTGTCCTTACATTACTTACAGATCACTGTATCAGTCCTTACATTACTTACAGATCACTGTATCTGTCCTTAAATTACTTACAGATTGATGGTAAAAGCCGTCATGTTAAAGATAATCCACCAACTAACTGGAATTTTGATGTTTTGTAAAGATGCAAACAATATGTGGAACATAATTAAACAGAACAGATTTCTCTTCTCCAAAGTGAAATTCGAGGCACTTTACAAGGATTTTCAAGGTGTGGTAAGTTACCTTACAGCTGTGGTAAGTCACATATTTATATACATACACTTCCTGACAAAAGTATTAGGACGTCACTATTTATGTGTGAGATTTTCTTACAGTGCAGTTGAAAATAGTGAATGTATCATATTTGGAAGTAGTTGTTAATTCAAATAAAAATACAGACCCCATTTTGGATACACCAAACTGAATTATTCTAAGTCTTGACCCTCCTTTTATAGAGAATCAAAATCACTCCATGTGCCACACCTGATCATATTGATTGAACTAATAGTAGCCGTGGTCTTCCATTATAACAAAGACACAATTCCAAACTTGTAAATTTGAAGATTACCATCTTGCAAGCACTGTTTATTATAATATCTCTTATTTATTACTGACCCAAAGTGAGAGTTTTTTATGCAGAGAAAAAATATGCCAATTTGTATATCTTTAGCATCCCCAAATGTTCAAATAATGTTCTGTGATGTTTACATGTACATTTTAGGACACCATTAAATTCCTACAACACTCACATGTGTAATATAGCACGTACATCAAAGGTTGAGTGAGAATGAGGATCGTCCTAATACTTTTGTCAGGTAGTGTAAATGACAGATTCCACACAAAGTGTGACCAACAGGTCCCACTGTACTTAACAGGATGAAATTATAAAGTTAAAAACACAAACGGTGCCAAGACTGTCTGAGCCTATGCCAATAATGGCACGATGAGCAGAGAAAAGGGAAGGCACACCAGTGACCAACCCGCTAATCCACAATAAGCAGGGCTTTCTTAAAGCCTGTACATCTACACTTGAACAGTGACCAAAAATGCACAGTTTTTACCCGGGATTATTTTGTGACAATAACATTCATACACTGGATAATGAGTCAATCCTGCCCACTCATTTCCAAGTTCCTCAACCACCCCGGAGTTCTGAGGGGAAGGAGAGACGCTTTTTTGGGCCACCCTGTATTATGGATGTGCCAACCCCATTAAGTCAAAACAAGGTTGGCTTGGAGTGAACTTGTCCATTTAATAAACAGCGTTCGAACTCTGCTTGCTTGTGAAAATTCAGTAACTGATCCGGCCATCTAGTGATAGAATATTGTAACTGCGTGCATAAATCTGCAGCTCCGTGTGCACTGGGGGACACATGTGCACAAAAGGGTTTAAATACCCTGCCAGCAGCCGCCAAATCTAATTCACAGCTGTGCTGTACTGAGATTTCAGATTGTTGCTAACTTTATTACTGCGGATGGAAATTTTTACCTTTTTGACGAGGGACACAAATGCGAGTTGGTCAAAATTCTAAAGGGCCGGGAAGTAAACATCCGCTCGCGCATGCATACAGAGATGGAATATTTTATATTGGTTAAAAAATAAAAGTTGTGAATTGGTCACATTTTCTGTGGAATCTGCCAGATTGGAATAATAAACAGGGAAAGCAAGAAATGGCACTGCTAACGCCACATCCAGCTAGCTAACTCCATTTGTCGTAACAAGTGCGAAAGAAGCCCCGGGTGTAAGCTTGTCCACGATCACTTGCCTGCTGCTGAATCTTAAAATCAGGTCGGTCCGGGCCAAGCTCCTTTAGTTTCCTTTGTACCTCCAGTGAACACCTTGAGAAAGGCTATTTTTGTAAGGAAAGAACCAAATTGTGTTCAGTTTCCGTGCTTCCACTTGAACTTGCATCTCGCTCATCTACCAGGTTGAAAGGGCGGTGGATGAATTCACAGTCGAGACGAAGCGTTGCAGTGGATGTGAATATGATTAACAGCCACGAGAATTGTCCAATCACATTATATCAAAAAGCATTAAAACAATACCAATTCGCTGCCAATAAAAGAGGGAGTGTCAGGGGCACACAGAACTGCGCCCCGTAAGAAAATCTGAATTAACCAATGAAACAGCAGCCTCGGGTCACATGCTCACCAAAACTTTGAGAGCTTACATTAGGTACCATTTGGCCGGCGCCCCTCACCCAGGAAGTATATGCATACAGAGAAATCAACCAACCGATATTTAGGGTCTGTTGACAGGCACTCACAGACTGAAAAAAAAGTTTATTTAATAATTATTTGCATTATACAACTAAATTATATTTATTAACATGTTTAAGTAAATTTTCGTCTCTTGATATTTGAAGGGGGGCGATGCCCCAGCGCCCTCTACTGGCTGGCCACCACTGATCTGGGACATATATTTTAAATAAATTTTATGTTGTTGGGGCTCATTGAATTCCTTAATTCATAGTGTACATATTATTGGACATTTCCAGTCCAGAATTTCCCCAATAAGTTCCTCTCTGATTTGTCACTTGATTTAACATAAGGAATCACAATGGCAGCGTCCATAAGTGAGAGGCAAGTTGACTAAAGTAAGAAATTATCTTGTATTTTTAAAGTTTTGATCAAACCTTTTCCTGTTAGGGGAATGCACTGTAATATATTATGTAATACACATTAAAATACATAATCTTTATACAGTAATTCATTTGCATTGGAATACTCCTGATTTCATGCTCTGTGAAAAATATTGGACATTATGCATGCCAAGCAAATAGCTCACGAGGCATATCCAGAATACTGGACACCATGCATATCAATGAACAGCTTTCTTCAACCACATCATTTCTGTCACCCCACGTGCATAATGTCTAAAATACTGGATGGCAGTTTAAGTCCCGGAAGCACAATGTCCATAATAATGGACAGACACCCCCCCTCCCCCAACAAAGAAAAATCAATCAATCTATCGCCCGACTTCCATCAGATGATCTCAAAAGGACATTGGATATTGGAGGCATTTGTTCATACCCTGTGCAACAAAGCGTTAATTGTCTGTGACCAGGATTGACTAAAGCTTAAAACAAACGTTGGACCGTCTTCAGGAGGCTTAGCAGACATACGTCAGCCGGGACATAACTGGATGTTGTCCAGGGAAATTCTGTTTCAGGGAAGGGAAATTCTGCCTAGCTTATGGTCTCAATGGCCTCCGTGTTGGGGGCACTTGTCGAACGACATAAACATAAATTGTCCAGCAACAAAAACAACACCAGTTATTCCTACTGTAATGACCTTCAAAAGAGGATTTATCACTGCAAATAGAGTACTGTGCACACGGGGTGGGGAGACAAACAAAACTTTATATGCTTTTTTTCTTCCTGCTGGCTTGAATTAACAATAGTACTGGAAATAGATCTGAACTATTTGTAGAAGTATGATATTTGTTTTTGTATGGACAAAATTTGCATTTGTATGGAAACAGTTTTTGAATGCACACTGCAAATTCAAATGTATGAATAAAACCATAAGTGAAGACCAATAGCCTATGTCTAAAGGCATTAGCAAGATCTTTTTGTGCGTGTGTGTGTATGTGCATGAGCGTGTGTGCGTGTGCGTGTGCGTGTGTGTGTGTGTGTGTGTTTGTATGGTCCCTCTTTACCTACCCTTGTGGGGACAAAATGTCTCCATAAGTAATGAAATACTACAGATTTCTTCATCCTTATGGGTACTTTTTCAGGTCCCCATGAGGAAATTGAGCTATTTGATGGTAAGGGGTTAAGTGTGGGATATGGTCAGGGTTAAGCTAAGGTTAGGGTTAGGGTTCGGTATGTACTGTTGAGGGCCAAGGGAAAGGGGTTAGGGAACGAATGCAAGTCTATGGAATGTCCCCACAAGACATGAAAACTCAACATAATGTGTGTGTGTGTGTGTGTGTGTGTGTGTGTGTGTGTGTGTGTGTGTGTGCGCGTGCATGTGCTTGTGAGTATGTCTGTTTGCTCTGTTTCTTCCAAATTTAATTTCCAGAATAACTGTATTATCACAAATTAATTTATCAGCCAATTCCTAACAGCAGATAATAACCAAAGACCTGACAAGTGGTGTCGCATCAGTGACTATGTAGCCGAGACACAAATTCATCCATATAATGAATACTCATTTATAACTTCTCACATAAAGCCAAGTGACTCCTACTTCACTTTAGATACAAGCAAATGTACATTATTTCAATGTCGTGGACAAACCCAGCTGCGAACTTGTATATTTTGACTCATGGGTAGTTTTTTTTCTCTGACATGATTAAATTTCAATGGGGATTACAGAGGGAAATTACAGACCAAGAGTTGTCAATGTGAGGATACCGTAGTTTGCAATCCACTGCTTGCCAACTGGGGAGGTAGCTGGGTAGAGGGGGGCCATGGTTTGATGTGACCACCCAACTGGAAGGCCCAGATGTGTGAGTTAATAGTTTATTTGCCTATCTCCGGGATGCCCAGACATGTGGGCACAGGGTCAGCTTTGGGGAGACGAGTGCATGTTACTTTATTTATAACTGACCCCTCAAGAACACACATAAATACCCCGATAATTATAAAAACATGATAAGAAATCCCGTCTCAGCAATGCAGCCAGTTGTTGTAATGCCATTTGAACATCCATTGCTTGAGAAAGTCGAAATATATTTTGAGTGCTGAAATAATCTTGGACAAAACACGTGTGCATCTGTGGTCTGATCCATGAGTATTTTGGCAATATCTCCGATAATTTTGACCTGCCTTGGTACTCCGCCACATTGAATTTGTTTGTCAACTTTAAACATGAGGTTAAAGGATTCGACAAATAACTATAGATATACAAATTTGGGGGGAATTATGAATTCAGACATCTAAATTTGGGTAAAATAATACATTAAAGACATTGCATATTGATTTAATTAATCAAAATATATATTTTCATATCGCTGGTAACCGTATGCATATTTTTCTGGTCTTCTACCCAAATCTGTGACCCATCGGAAACTGTAACCCATCGAAATCAGGGACCGTGGTCCATAACAGAGTATTTACATCAACCATGTACACCGTTGTAGGAAGTGCTTAAGTAGTTGATGCAAGTGCTCTGTTGTGGACTATGCCCCCTGAGGTCACAGATACCAATGGGTCACAAATTTTGATGGAACATCGGCACTGCTCGGCATTTGCTGTTGGTGACATCATACGAGCAAATCCCCAGGGTTTTGTGTGGGAAATGTATTTGTCATGATCATTGACAAATTACTGCTAACCTACATTGAGAATATGCCATACTGTACCAAAAGTTAACGGATTGTAATTCCATGCTTTTCCAACAAGAGAGAAGAAATGCCCAGATTCACTTTTCTCATTCAGGACATTTCTCCCCTTCAGCTGACATCAGATTGTGCTCTTGCCATTTCTCTCAAGTGCAATATGCTTCTCATCCCGAAATGAAGGCATTTTGGGGTACTGGAACGTCAGGCTGCAGTTTACGGTGCTGTTTCCTGAGTAATAGTTTTGCGTTTAATCTTTATGAGAATGGTCATGTTTCAAGGATCACTGATCACTGCCTAATTCCACAGGCCGGAACATCACCGAAACGTGATTTAAGTGTTCTTGGGACTTCGTCTCGTCATAGTCATTTTTTAATAGTAATTAGATAAGTAAACATTCAAGGATCTGAAATTCGACCTATAGACTCGTAAACACGTATACATTAAATTACTCCCACTTGCGCTCGTTGTGATCATCATTTACGAAAATTCAGGCCTGCAAAAAGGCTGGAGAACAGTGGGTTTGGTCGTTAGTGTCCCTCTCTGGAAACAGTTAACAAACGGTGTCCTACTCAGGAAATGTTAAATAAGGAAACCATCCCAGACATCCCTCTTGTGAGGCCAGGCCAGAGTCCCAAGAAGCCCGCCACTGACCTTCATTTGAATGTGTATCAGAAAAGATGACGCATGCAGGTAAGCTAGATCTATTTTTAGCAAGGGACTAGTTTGTAGGCCAGGGGCCAGCCCCTGATGATGTGATGAAGCAGAATCTACACGGAAATCGATATACTTAATATATTGGAAATAATAACGTGTTTTACATTAAATCATCATAAATGAATATTCATAAACAACAATTTAATAGACTTGACAAATGCATCAACATGGAACTTTGTTGTGATAGCTACGGTATTTGCGCATTGTCCTGTTCTCGATCTTCTGTGGCTGGTATTTCTATCATCATACCAAGCACGTCCAATTCTGATAATTTGTTTTTCTTTTTTTTTAATTGAGATGAGGACAGATATGAATTCTCTCAGTGCTTATAGGGTTGTCTTCTTCCATAGAGCAGCGATAGACTCGAAACGACGGACGATGACTCTTGGAACTAGATTTTGTAACTAGCAACAGTTGCATATCTCGCTTTGTTTTCACTGGTATGACTCCAAATGGTCGCGTGATCCCATAGCTCATTAGCTTTCAGAACTGGCATGCACGGGTTTTGCACGGCTTATTTTAAACTCATGTGAACACAGGGAGAACATGCAAAATCCACACAGGACGGCGCTGATTGTCTCATATCCTCAAAACTCTGTAAGGCGACAGCTCTACCCACTGTGGTTTTTGGTCTTTATTTTACTCAAAGTAACTTGATTCAACCATTCTGAAGTTGATCCAATGTACACTTTTCTATTTCTGCCATTTGAGCTAGGCTAGCCTGCTTGTGTATTTGGCTGCTGATGGCAGCAGTTGATAATGCTGCGCTAAAAAAGAAAAATTAAAATCTGTCACAATGCCTCAAAACTCAGTAAACCGTGTTGAACCTCACTGACTTCTGAGCCAGAGATCAACTTTTTGTGCTTGTTCATGTCACCCGGCTTGATTCCAACCTAACATCGGTATTCACTTGCTGAAGACAAGACCGAGGGTAAAAATACTAATATCTGACGGGAAATGTAGATGGCTGGAGTTCTGGACTGGCAGAGCATCACCACAGAGAGCACCCAGCATATGATTCTGTCTGTGGGGCAGTGATCAGGCAGCCACTGAATTCAAAGGACTTGCATGTTAGTACTGAATATGAGCATTACCTACCATTACTACATGAATGTCTCCAAATACTTTTAGACTGCTAAATTGGGAGATAACTGTGTATGAATGGGCATCTATTCTTAAGATAGATCACTGGGTATGAATGGAAATACATGTTAAAATAAAGGCCTGAAATTAGCCTTATACTCATTTTTTTTCTTCAAAATTTTGTGCCGGAGATCGAGCCCACAAAAATTCACAAAGATTGCACTGCTGTATAGCTGAAACTTCTGCGTGTCTGTGTGTATGTGTTTGTGGGTGTAGATGTGTGCGCGAGTGTCATGCAAATGGGCATACATGCGTATGCAATAACAGAACTTTTCTGACTATTGTAATGATTTTCCATCAGTTGACCCCATTTTTGTCTGAGTGCTTGCTCTGAAAATTATGGATCTGCGTGCATCTGAATCAAGGCCCCCAGTGGACTATTAGATAAAGACCAGAGAGACCATTCAATTCTATTGCTGTTGTGATTCAGCGCGGAATAAATGATTGATTCTGTTGAAATTTCATCAATTTTCACATGAAGAAAACATTTATTTATTTACCTTACTACCAGAATTATGAAATATACATTCAGTTTTAGGATTTGTGGTGATCTGAAGCCAAGCATGCTCATACATGTTGTGTTTCTGCCTGTCATAACAAAATGAAGCTTATTTGCTTGTGGGTTAAATTATGGAAACACTGCATCCCATGCATTTGACATGTTTTAAGTGGTCAAAAGATTGTTTTAGGACAAAAATCTCATTAATTGATTTTTTTTCCTTAATTTAAAAATTATACTCATGCCATGGAGGCATTTTTGATGTGGTAATTTGAAAATAATTCTGGAAATTGCCTAATGTTGCTTAATGTTAGAGTAAAACCTAGTCAAAAAGGCTTGAGAATATTTGATTGTGTATGTGTTTGAGAATGTTTTTGTATGTTTATGTGCATGTTTATGTCCATGTTTGTGTGAACCAATGTGCATTTTCCGGCATCAGGGAGAAGAAATAAAGTTTTTTTTAAAAATTGTGCATATACCCACATCAGCGTTTGATTATGGTAGAAGATAAATATAAACCCAATTACTGTATTTATTTTAAAAAGCATCACTACTATATATACATTTGTGCAAAAGACATTTAGAGGTTTGAAGGACTTTGTGAGTTAATTTCAAGGCACATATATTTCACAACAACAACATTTCAGTAGGGGAACAAAAAAAAAAAAAAACTTTGGTTCCTGATCAGCAGAATTAATTTCAAGAGCTGCGAGACGTGTAAAAAGCGTTATCAAAATGATGACTCACTATGTGTAAATCTGTAAGCTGAGAGCCTTTTTAATCAATGAAACAAAGGACTGACAGCACAACATATTTTTCCAATCATTAGAACCATAAAGTACTTTTTGTATTTCAAAAAATATATGAACAAACTGTGGTTTTAATGAAAAACAGGATGACATCAGTAAACTTTTTTGATGAAATGTAACACCCACAAACAGCCTGCAAACGTAATAAATCACAAACATTATGCAAATCTGCAGCTTTTAATTTAATAATCCTACAAATGTAACAGATTTTCAACAAATGTAATATCACTTGCCTATTGCAAACATAATATGAAATTTATCACAGATGCAATAACTATGACATTTGCAGGGATTTGTTATGATTGTGGGAAGGTCAAATTTAAACATTTTTTTAAAAGCCGCAAATTTGTATGCTGTCTGCGGTTTATTACATTTCTGGACTATTATTACATTTGCAGGTATTACAATGAAACATGAGGGGAAAAGATAAGACATTTTCTGGGAACTATATCAATATCTGAGTTTGGATAATAATAATGATAATAATAATAATAATAATTGTTCTTGAAATGCAAATAAAAGAAAGCTGTATTGTGCAATGCAAGCATATTCCTGCATGATTTATCACACTGGGTTATTGTAAGTTTTGTACTCAAGAAATTCATGGCACAACCACATGAATATGAAAGCCAAGTTCACTGTCCGGGTCTTCATGCAATAACTTATTGTAATGATCAGGAATTACTTTAGGAAACACTTTGATGACCAAAGAAAAGCTGTTTTGTTGGCGCACACACATGTGGGTGCAGGTGTGTGCATGTGTATGTGTGTATGTCTGTGTGTGTGTGTGTGTGTGTGTGTGTGTGTGTGAGAGACAGGGGGTAGAGAGAGACAGCTTAAAACTAATTTGAATTAATTTGATCGACAAACAAAGCTGGTGCTATGAGCATGTTGTTGTCACCAGTTAATGTGGATTTTTAATGTTTTGAACATAAGGGGTAGAAGACTTACCGAGGTACTTGAAATTAGAGTAGAAAGAACTACATCTACTTCAGGTCACTGACTGATAATCTCTATATTGTTTTGCCTGCATACTGTTGCATTTGTAAAATGGATAATAATAATAATAATAATAATAATAATTGTTATTATTATTAAACTTCCACTATAATGGGCGTGATTTCTATTTTTTTAAGTTTAGGGACAAATTTTTTATGAGTGATGCACAATATAGCTTTCCGTATGTATTTGCTGGATTAAAAAAAATTATTTTATATGTGTCAGGAAAATAATTACTTTCATGTGAACTGGTTTTTTCAACAGCAAGTATTTTCTCCCCTTCCATTGCATCATTGCAAAACATTTATATACTTTTTATGTTGGCTTGTGAGTAATCAACATAAAAGTAAAGTAGAAGGACTCACTGAAACTAAGGAGCAACCAATCTTCCTCTGTCATTGCTGTTATAATTACCATTCTACATTTATTTCAGTTGAAAAAACCTGCCACCCTGTGGTCAGTGTTCATTCCTAGGCGATGAAGACTGTGATTGGCAGATAGTTTTAAAATACCGATGTCCAATTTGTATTTACCGTGGCATATTACTTTGTCTCTTTTTTCATGTAGCAACCTAAAAACCAAAACCTTGAGATTTCCCACAATGAGCTTTCTCCTGAATCAATGTCTTCATATTTTGTTCATGCTATTTGATCCTTTGAAAGAGAAAAGCTCCTCTGTGATTTCCAACTGTCCATCAGTACTGCTATAAAGTACTGTTATCAGTACTGTTTATTATGTCAAGTAAACAGCATATCCTTTCCTTGCCTGTATTATGTGAATGGTCCGAAGCTTTTGTGTTTTTAACTGCCTCTCTGGCTAACAAAGTGAATGAAACTCCATGGAGTTAAAAAAAAAAAAAAAAAACCACCTTGGGCAAGACTATACTCAGGGTGCTTTGATTGTACATTATGCTGTGTTCGGTCATTTTAAAACTTACATCACTCATCTTTTGTAATTTCAACTTGAATAAGTAATTAACCTTGAAATTATGAAGGAGAAGAAAAAAAAACAATTTACAAAACAACAGAAAAAAGTCGCAGATATCAACATTTTAGTCCACAGTATAAATTACAAAGTTGATAAGTCTTGGTAATTTTTAACAATTTTCTCAGGACAATGTTTTTAACAGCTTCTGAATACCCTCATGTATGACAACAGTCGGCCTCTGGCACATTGTTTTTGCAATATGCTATGCTGTTGTTCCCAAATTGACAGTCTCTGAATCCAACGCCCCCGTTTGGGGTGTAAATTGGTTGAATTCGGAAATCTCCTTTAAGGAGCTGTTCATTATTTAAGGTGACTATCTGAAAACTGGTTTCAGTCATTTCAAGAATGGAGTTATCCTTCTTTGTTCCCGCTTCGCAGTAATCGTCTTTTCTCCTACCACGGTTGTATTTCCACTTTGATGAAGAGGACCTTCCTTTTTTGTGCATGTGCCAGCAAAATATGCTCAACAGCACCACCAGCACCACAATCACTGCTCCGCCAATGAGTCCAGCCAGCAGAAAGGGAGAGCTGGGGTCCTGCTGAGTGGCTTGCTCTGGGCCCGAGGCTTTGTTATCAGAGCCAAAAGAAGCAGCTTTTGTCGTTGCCTCTGCACAAACTGTATAGTCTCCTGGGTTGAAATTATTGAAAGCATCTAACGGGAGGACACATATGCGATAAGTGGACTTAGGCTGCAGGTTTCCCAAGCTGAGTCTCTGCTGGTCACCGCTGATCATCCTCTCATGAACGATGTCGTCTGTGAGGCTGTGATCCATCTTTACCCAGGACACCTTAAAGGCCATGACAGAATAAACAAACATCCAGCTAACCTGGATGCAAGTGGCGTTCACGATGAGGAAAGAAATCTTAATGGCATCATGGTCATGGGGATGAGAAGGATTGGGAGGTCTAGTCCTTTGGTCGCTGCCACTGCTCAGGGTCGGTGGAGGAGCTGAGTTTGACGGAGGTGTGGACGAAGCCAGGTCACATGGAGGTGAGAATGATATTACCCAGGCAGGCCCAGATGAGGTGGCCGGCGGAGGAAGCGTGGGCAGCTGGGTTAACCGAGGCGTGGAGGACGTGTTGTTGGGACACTGGATCTGGTCCATATTCAGCTCTCTGATTACCATGCCGCGGACCTTCTCTGGCTTCTGGCACATAAATCCGCGGACATTGAGAGTCGCTGGCAGAGACTTTAGCCACACGACGACCCACTTAATGCCGCAGTCACAGCGCCACAAGTTGTTTCGAACAGTCAGCTGTCTCAGGCTAGAAAGGCCGTCAAAGACCCCCTCTGTGAGAGACTGCAGCTGGTTGTTAGAAATATCCAGTTTCTCGAGCAGGCGGAGTTCAGAGAAGGATGTCACAGGGATCTCATTCATTTGATTATCCTGCAAGTTCAGTTTGACTAAAAACTCAGCCGGGAGGTTCAGGGGAGGGGCGGTGAGGGAGTTACGGGCCATGGAGAGCTCTCGGAGATTAACCAAGTCCTGGAAGGTGCCAGGTGCGATCCCTTCATCGGTGAGCAGATTCCCATCGAGGATGAGGCGCTCCAGCTCTGTGACATTCTGGAAGGCCTCCTCAGCAATGACTGCAATGCGGTTCTCGTCCAGGCGTAGCTCCTTCAGTTCCACCGGCAGTCCGATCGGAACACTGCTCAAGTGGTTCTTGGTCAGAAACAAGAGCTTAAGGCTAACGGCTTCCCGGAATGCAGCCTCCTCCACCCCAACGGTGGAGATGGAGTTGTCGTCCAGGTGCAACTCCTCCAGTTTCGCTAGCTGGGCCAAGGCTGCCCTGGAGATTGTCTGGATGTTGTTCTCCTGGAGGTGGAGCACCCGAACATTTTTGGGCAAATTGAGGGGAAACTCGTCCAGCTGGTTGCCATAGAGATAAACCGTTTCCACAGAGGCGACGTTGTGCAGCTCTAGAGGAAATCCAGCATTGTTGATTTGGTTGTTGTGGAGATATAGGGTCTTGTAACCCTCCTGTATTCCAAGAGGCACTGATGTCAGACTCCGCTCATTGCAGTAAACAAACGTCCTGTCGCAGCGGCACTCGTCTGGACAGGGGGCAGCCTCGTAAAACTGCACATGAAGGCCCAGCAGTACGGTTATCCAAGATCGAAGAAACGTAGGCCAGCATTTATTCCACATCCGTGCTTGTAACTCCATTATTTAAGACTGGGAGGGGGCCTTGAATATGTCGAAAAATGAGATGTAATGAAATCCAGATGAAAGTCAGCTCTTTGACAGCTCTTGCTGCTTACTTTGTTGTTGAGTTCATTAAGTTGAAGTCATGTAAGGGGATGATGGCAATTCTATAACTGCCGATCCTGAACTCGCAATACAAGAGCAATAGGTTCATTAACTTGTGCGGATCCTTTGCCTGCATCTGTCCATGCCTGCTTAAAAAATGGTTGCACTGCTCATCACATCTTGCTTTCAGCCCAGAAAAGACCAATTTAAAATCATTGGGCATGGAGTAGTGCGGGGAGTGCTCAGCCGGTTTCTCATGCAGGACTCCTCTCTTACAGGCCTGTCACACGCTGCTGGGCCCCGACAGAAGAAGAAGAGGAAGAGGCCTCCCTCGGATTTGACATTTGGATCCAAAGGCCTAGTTCAATAAAAAATAGAGAGGAAATTAATACTTTCTAGGCAGTAGCTTCTCATTAAATTCTCTCACTTCTTGTTTCCACAGGTTTATGGCCATATTACATCCAAATTTTATTCCCTTTCACATAAATGCATTGTGGATTAATAAGAAAGGGAATAAAAATGTATAAAAATGGAGGCAGGTAAATTAAATTGAAATAAAAACAGTGAATTAATTAATAAATAGATATATTGCACGTCATTTCGAAGCTCTGTAGACTGTTTAAGTATTATCACCTTGTGCAAAGATGCGATTTTTAGTTTCCATTTATAGATTTGTGGGTTTCTCCGTGTGCTTGTTTTGTGTGTGTTTTATAAAATCATGACCATCCAACTAAGATATCAAACTAAGATATAAGATATAAAGGCTATCATTTAGGCTCTGCTGTGTGCCATGTTTTCATTTAATTTTGATGTTCCAATTTGAATAAAATTTAATTTAATTTATTCAGTGACCATAAATATATAAACAAATAAATTACTTAATTGTTCAACTCATCAGCATCATAATTGGTGGCTACACAAATTATATGTCTTCAATAATGAGTAAAATGATTTACTAAATATATATTTTGTTGAACTTAGTGAACTCTCTTCAACCACTCACGCGAAAGACAACATTAAAATTAGAGTCCAGTTGGATCATGTATGACCATCAAGCCACATGATTAATTTCAGACATAGGACTCATTCTTGTATTTTCCTGACATTTGACAATTCTTTGCAGACATAACATAATCGTTGTCATTGAACTGAAATGTCTCTCATGAAGTTCTGTATCTCCATTATTCCACAACTGTGAGGTTGATCACAAAGTTCAAGATGGTAAATGTGTTCAAGCAAAGCCTAAGTTGAAAAATAATAATAATGGCAGTTCAGTACGATTAGAGAATTAAACTGGATTCCTCGGCTAAATTTCATTGGGATCATGAAACTGTAAATACTGCACTGTATTTAATTTAATGAACCATTTTGCAACTATTCAGGAATTTCATGTGAAATCTCTAATTAAACCACAATCAAATTTGGAACATAAAAAAACGACCTTGTTATAATTACCATTACGACACAGTTTTTTTCCCCCAAAAAAGTAAATGTCATATTAACTCTGAGTTAACCCTATCCTGAGGCTGTCAACACAAATCTGAAATAAATACAAAGAGTGATGTGTTTTATGCCTTATTAAGGATCTGGTTTTTTTTTTTTAATTTTCATCCAGCTCCAGAATAATTCAATGTGTTTCGTCGTGCTTTTAAATGACCCATATAACAGTCAGTGCATCACTTGTCTCATAAGGCTGATAGTGGATTATAAGAGATGTGTAAATTGGAAGTTAACCATCTTTATTACACAGCAATGGTAGAGAGCGAACCCAGGTGAACTTCAAAGGCTGCACACTGAAGGATATTTAGATGAATCAGCTCTCGCTGTCGTTGATTTACAACATTACAGACAGGCTGGGAACTGGGCGCGCATACTGCTTTTTACCTGAGCAGTCTCTGCAGACATCATTTAAAGAGGCTGTCTTAAGTGGACTTATTTATTTAATTTTACTGATGCGTTTAAAATGAGGTGAAAAATATCTTCTGCCAAATGTGTAACCACACACACACCTACACACAAAGCCACCCACACACATGTACACACACAAGCGCAGGCACACACACACTAACACACGCACCCATACACACACTCACATATACAGATCATATTTTAACCTGCTTAATTATTTGAATAATATAACCATTGAGTAGAGTTTATTATTCAGGTGGCAGTAAGAGCTCAAAGGGCTATTTTGCAGTAATGGAGATCAATGCCATCACCAATAACTTGTTACTCTACATACCCTGACAAAGAATTGAACACAAAAAAAGAGAGGTTTTATTAGCTAAGGTTTAAAAATGAAGGTTCGGTAGCTCATTTATACCTTGTTGAACAGTATAAGTTATCTTATTTAAAAAAATAATTGCAAGTACTATACATGCACCCTTACACTATGTCCATTTCAATAAATATTCCACATAAAGCAATACCTGTATGTGCAGGTTTTTATCCTGCTTCATAATAAATCCTCCTGGTGAGTCTGCACAGCATGCCACTTTATCTGTTTGCTTGTTTCTCTGGGCTTCATATGCTCCAGGAGACGCGCGATGATCTCCGCGGCACCGGCACAGCCCCGCGCGGTGCAAGCGGGTCAGTACTGCGTCCTCCAGTGGCGTCAGCGATGTCGCGCTGCATGCTGACCGGGTGTTCGGGTGGAAGGTTCCCGGCTTCCGCCCCAGCTAGCGTTTGTCCGTGCCGGCTGCTGCTGCTGCCACCACCTCGGTCTGGTTCCTCGCCCCCGGCGGCTCTTCGACTCCTCCACTCCACGCTCCTGCCACTGCTGCCTCCCGGAGATTAGAGGCTTACATGAGACGGAGAGCAGGAGGGGGAGAGAGACTTACTGCTTCCACTTCTGCCCAGGGTCCCCCCCCCTCCCCAACACAGTGAGCGCGCACTTCCCCGGACCCCAATCCCATTCTCCGCTCATAACGACCCACGTACGATTGTTTACTGCTACTGCAAGACTTGCCTTTTTCCTTCCAGAACCCCTAGAGATGTTTACATTAATAAAAATTTGGTTGATAGCGATCTCTTCCAACTGCTCTTGTCCTCTCTCACTTACTCCGACTCACTCAGTATTTCTCTCTCTCGCGCGCTCTCTCTCTCTCTCTCTCTCTCTCTCACACACACTCACTGTCCCTCCCACCCTCGGAATAAAGA
This sequence comes from Gymnothorax reevesii, assembly GCA_029721435.1. Lineage (NCBI taxonomy): Eukaryota > Metazoa > Chordata > Actinopteri > Anguilliformes > Muraenidae > Gymnothorax > Gymnothorax reevesii. The sequence goes on from CM056573.1 coordinate 117,125,984, forward strand.
ATGCTCCTTTGCTGTGACACAAAAGCGTCAGGAAATGGCAGAGGCTCCCCTACTCACCCTTCCACCTCTACTTTTCTCATCTCCCCTTAAACTATCAGCGCTCTTCTTTATTTTGGACTACTCTCTTCAAGTCACATAAAATGAAATTCAAATGATTTACCCCGTAGCCCGGTAACATTAAACTATTCCCTCATCTAAACAAAATAGGGAAGCATGAAGTAGATACTGGAATATTAAGTGCTGTTTGGGGAAATTATAGTTGAGAGTAAGTTTTTGGTTGAGGTGTGATCGATGTCATTTCAAGCCTCTGGTAGAGAATCAATACGTCCAATTTTCTGTTCTCAACTGCGACGTGTATCATGTCAGTGTTGCTTCTCCCCTAAAATGCTTCAGTGAATCCACAAATATTTTATATTCTTCTTTGAAGATGTAAGACAGCCAAAGGAGCTGTGCTTGATACTTTATTCTTGATCTTTTTACTCATATCTCCTTGGGTACAGCAGTACAATACGGCAGAGTAAAATCTGAACAGCACCGCGTCACTTCCAAGGCTTGGTTCTCCAGAGGTCCTGACACTCAAGAGTTATGCCCATCACAGAAACCCTGCTCAGATGAAACCTATTTGCCCCCCCCCTTAATTTCATATGCTGGTGTGAGTAATTCATATTTATGCAAATGAGGCCATCCTTCTCAAAAGTTCAAAAGCCCATCATGACATACCGAGTGAATATGGCTGCTCACCTGAATATATAACTGGGATCCTGTCCTGAGATCTGTAAAAAATTGTCAGTGTCTTGGAAGAAAAGCATCAGAAAAGTCTTTGAAATCTGTTCTATTACTGTCCTGCCAGTTCTTTCCAGAAGATTGCCTTGGACTACTCAGTTCTGTGTTTTTCCACCATTCAGACATATCCACCGAGAGCATGTGTAAAATTGTTGGTCCCTACCCATGTTTGATTGAATCCCACTTCAGAACAGCTCAGAGATGAAAAGTGTAACCAGCCCACCTTGAAAAAGGTGTCTGACTCGCTGCCCACCTACGTCTGTGTGTAATATGGCCCCTACCACCTCCGGGTAACAAACTGCGGAGGCGCAGACACCCAGAGTGCCTTCTAATGCCTATGGGAGGAGTAAGGGGAAAAGGAAGTTTGAGAACGGAATGAGATTTGGTATTAATATCATCTTAGACTGCCCCAGTGTCAGGGTGGAGATGCTTATAAACTGGGCGCTCATGTTTTATTCCTGAGAGTATCGAGGTTGGGGTTTGGAGGGGGGGGGGGCAGTTCACCCTGACCTTGATGTTTCCTTGCCAGCTCAATTAGCATACACAATAAACAGCGCATGGAAATGGCTTGATATTGGCTATTGCCATTTAATTACTGTTCTGCCCATTCTATCAATGATGATATCCAAGTGACATCACAGTAATGACAAGTGGACAGAGTAATGGATGGCCAGTGGGCCAAAAAAGCCTCACACAGCATGCTGATTATGTCACGCAACACTAATCGAACATATCTATTTGCAATAGACAGGGATGACAAGGGGGTATGTGAAGCTTAGATCATCATGTGATGATGATAAGATGATGATGATGCAGCACTTATTTAAAAATATCGTCATTTAAGAGAGAACTTTTGCTCAAGAAAAAAATAATAACTACATTTATTCCATGGGGAAACACCATGCATACTACATTTTCACATGTAAATAATATCTTATCAGTAGAGATTGAGTTTAATATTCTATGCTACAGATGTTCTCCAACTTACCCCCTTTAGCCATTCTATGTAATTAAATTTCCATCAATATTTTCTGTGTTTGCTATTAATTACATAATGGTCCAAAGGACACGGGAGAAGGTAATGATATGTTTATAATTCTGTGACAGATTGATTTGAAAATTGTAGAGGCTTTTGAGATTAAGAGATTATGAGATTTAAAGCATTGAAAACAGCGTTATGTGCTTTATTTTATTAATTTCCTTTTTTTGGAGGGGGTAATTACACATGCTTATTGAAAAGAAATAATCCCACAGCACACATATTTTCTGTATTGCAGAAAATACTACTACGACTAATTATAATAATGTTTTGCACATTTCTATATTCATTTTGAATATAGTACTTATATATGATCATCATCAGTATGAACAGTGAAGCTCCTGACTGGAAATGGGTAAAAGACTGCAGATTCAACACATTAAATCAAGGTGGCAGTAGTGCTCACTGTTTGAATTCAGCATTCCAGATTGCTTTTAATAGTACATGTTTGTACAGAAAGGCTTTTATGCCTAAACTACATATAGTTGCAGTTTTCCTAATTTAATCTCTTGAATCCTCATGAAGAGCCCTGCTCTCATCTGAGCTAAATTAAGTTTAATAGGCACATCGGTTCACAAGCGTAGGTCAGGAGCTTAGCTGCTGCGAGATGTGAAGCACTTTAATATGGCAATTTAATTAATATGGTACAATGTGTCACATGGTAAAACATGTTTATACTCATGTTTTAAACTGCACATTGAAGATTTTTTTTAATTTACATGGCATTTGTTCGGCCTCGTAACAAGAATCTCTCGGCAAATCCTGGTTTTATTCCATGTTGACATTTACATGTGGAATGCATTATTTATAATCTCATCACTCTAGCATCGCAAATTCTTGATGAGCAGTCTGTCGGCCTGCGTCCAAATGATGCGAGCTTTCTCTGTACTATTATGCAAATCCAATCAGGTATAATGCACAATGTCATCGATGATTGGATGGAAAACCTTGCATTCCCCAGTGCAAGGTAAAGTATATGAAATTGAAGCAATCATGTACGTATTCCGCCACCTTTTTCCAAAAAATGATTGTTATACACGCCCCTGCAATCAAACAGGCAAATAACATGATGGGAACATTGATGATTTATTTAGAATTCTTGAAACCATCTTGCTGTTACAGTATAGGCGTGTCATCTGCTGTTTTCAATCAGAAGTACCTTTGGTTAAGACTGATCATGTGAAAGAAAAATACAGCATGTTCAAAAGAAAACAGCGAGAGTGAGGCCAACGAAATCCTTGATTTATTTAATTAGCAGTTCTCTCAGTTTGAGGTGAATTCGCAGGGAAAATAAAGGCGCGGCTGGGCTACGGTAGATGAATGTCTCTCGCATGTGCATCAAGCTGTAAAAACAGTGACTGGGGGGAAAAAAGACTTGTTATTCAGCAGGCAGAGACAGATACACAAGGAGAGGTCACAGTGTGGAGCTGAAAAGAAAGGGTGGATTTTTCCTCTTTTTATGTCACTTCAGCTGTGAATGTCCCTTTAGTGGCCCAAGCAAAAGGACTCACTATTCCAGAGCGACTGCTTTTTCTCAGTGAAACCTGCAGGAATGTGAGTTCTCTTTACACTATGAGCTCAGCAAAAAGCTCTACTCATAGCTAAAATGCAATTATAATGATATATAATTTGAGTATTATTTACATGTCTACTCACTCATCATTCAATATACAGTATATGCTCCCTACTGGTGTCTAAAAGCAGGGCATTTTCTTCCATTTTCGAAGTCTTAATCACGACGGCATTCTGGGAGCTGCTAGGCAGTACTAGAAATATTGGTAACACTTTACTTGAAGGTGTTGTCATAAGAGTGACATAACACAGTCATAGACGTGTCATAAAAATTATGTCAATGTCATAAACGTTGTCATTAAGTGTCATTCGGTTTTTGAGATGACAAGTTGACATTGTTTGGGTTGTCTTGACTATGACAACTTCGTCATAAGAGTGACATGACACATGTAACAGTTATGACAGAGTCATGTCACTCTTATGACGGTACCTTCAAGTAAAGGTAACCGAAATATTTTATAATTTTGCATTTTTATCCCTGTCGTCTTTTTTGTTGATATTTTCACGATGACTTTAAAACAGATGACTCCAGAAATTGTCTTTGCATGTTTGGAAATACAATTTACCTTTCTTTTATAGAGGATATGAAGATGACACTTTTGAATGCAGATGTATTTCTTTATATCTGCTTGCTAAGAAGTTTAGGTTTCATGAATAGTGCATAACATCCTCAATCTTTTCCCAAAGCGGTCCATGTTGGAAACATGAATTTGGATCGTTCTCTTCTCTCTGAATTTCACCGAACGAGGTATAATTTTCTCAGTGCGGGAATGACAGCTATTTTGTGTCACACTCTCAAAAATGTGTTTCATTTGCAAAATGCAGCACCATGTGTGATTCAAGAAGTTAAAAACAGAGTGACAGGTAGGCTCTCCCCATGGGATCCTGCAGCTTATGTGATAGGCACTTTTAACTTCTTATCTCTTCATGGGACGATATTTTTATCTGTGATCTACAAACTGCGGCAGTAAATTGCACACTTTCCTTGCTAGAGTTTCGAGAGCAGAAAGAACTATATTTTCACAATATTAAATTGTCTTTGACTTTCACATTCTTTAAACAATGCCAAGCCCTTCAAGGGTAAACAAGTGTGATCGGCATGTCCTCTCGTCTTGGGTGGGAACCCAATGCATTGACCTGAATTGGATCCATTTTCCACGCCTCAAATCAAAAGGAACCAACAGATCTTCAGTACAGGGGTGTCCAATCTCTTCTGCATTGACCGCGGGCTGCAGAGTTTCCTCTTTTCGTTTCAAACGAGCGCTATAACGCCGGATCCTATTTCCCATCTTCTAGGCTTAAGTTGCTTATTTAGTTGGAGCATATGTCACAGTGCCAGGTCGAAATAATAACCCGCACCTATGCTGGCATTTTGCTCTTTAATTAGACATCCCTGGTTTAAAAGACCTACTGATATGCGTGTGAAACAGAGAACTCACAGTCTCTGGTGTAACACTGCCAGAGGTTATGTTTTTGGTGGAGAGCATCATAGGACATTTAGCATAAGCTTGCGAAGCCCTTGGGGATTGTTTCTCACCAAACTGCCCAGGGATCTCACAGCTGAATTGAGAAATTCGTTCAGTTCTGAGGAGAGTCTAAATGTGTCGGTTGGCACCACGCTGCTTCCATTCCCTGGGTGCAGATTTGTGGGGAATCTCCTGAAATCAGCCAGCCTGCCTGCGAGTTGGGTCAATTTATAACAGCAAATATTTCCCCAGCCTGGAATATACCAAAATGTTGTAAACCTATAATCATTTGGTTGAATGCCCTTTAGTGCACTGGTTTGTGCCAAATCAAGCTGTGGGCAATGTAACCAACTGGGATGAGGACATAAAGGCTCTAATTTAGTTTTTAATTTATTTATTTTACTTCAATTCCCCCTAGAGTTTACATTTTTCCTTGTAGTGGCAGATTCTAATCGGGTTGCACACTGAAGAAGCATTGAATGCACATTTTCTTCACAGAAGGCTTGAGGCTAAGTATCATGTCGTTGTTATGCATTAACTCCTAAAACAAACTGAGTGCTGCATGATAGAATGTAACTTCTGCGACAAATAAACAAGTTCAGGCTCAGGGCAAGGGCAAGCACTCGTACCATCTGATGCAGACCCACAGATGTGCCTACCTCAGCTATTCTTGCAGCTTTCCATCTGATCTGTTTATTGTGTCAGCTCAGAGCTATTTGAAGTGGTATTTTGTCTACTGGTAAACCTGGTCTTGGACACTTTTGCGCTTATGAATTTGGACTTGTGGTTGCTGGGATCATGTATTTATAAATTTAAAAAGCTAAATTGTCCTATATTTTTGCCATATGTTGCCGCCTTGCAATATTCTGCTGCTTGATCAGGCAGCACTGAGTACACACCGATTTGAGAGCAACTGGGCAATGATGCATTGTGTGTATTAACAATTGTGTGAATAACAAGGGAGGTATCCAGTGGGTACTTGAACGGTGAGACTGCATAAAAATAGCGATATCTGCATGGTTCATGAATCATTGATTGAAACACTTGAAAACTGAAGTTGACAGTCTCTACTTTAACGTAGTAGTCATTGATTTAAAATCCAATATACAGGAATGTTGTGCAAAAATACAAAAATTGTGCCATCAAAATACTTATGGATGGATTGCACAGTTAATGTACCCTAAATCAACAATATAATCAGATTCATTTTTAATCATGAGACGTCCGAGGACAATCTCTGCAGAATATATATTAAAAATCAGCCTTGAATTACAGGCACCAAGCAAATGACTCTAAATTAATGCTTTGAGATTTCAAAGGTGGTTTGGAGGCAGTCTCAGGTTAAAACCTCAAGTGACAGACCATTCTTTGAACACTTGGGCAAATTATTTATCCCTGAAATTCTCCGGCAAAATATGGTAAGAAGTGGTAAGTTTGGCCCTCATTAAGAAAAATGAGTGATATCGACTGTTTGAGAATCTCCTTATTGTGAGTACATGTAAGTATATTGGGAAGAGTAGCTTACTAAAATATGATTTTGAACATATTATATATTGTATTATGCACTTTCAACACACAGTTTTATCTGTTTTCAAGATTAATATGCAAATAACTGCATCTTTTTGGTGGGGCTGGACAATTCACCGACACAATTGAGAATCTCAGATTTTTTCAATGGGAATTATGATTTAGGTTCAAAGATGTGAATACAATATGTATTGATATCCAAGTATTCTTTGACATCAAAAGACTTCAAAACATGATAAAAGGTTGGAACATTGCTATTTAACGGTTGTGACTGCATGGCTCTCATAGTTGGGTAGAGTCTATGGTTCTCATGTAATCAGACAACAGTTGTTCAAATCAGAAAACTGCGTTGTCTGTGACGGAAAACAATGTGTTTTCGGTTTAGCCTGCTGCAGGTAAATGAATATACTGTAAGAGAAATACACTAGTATTGCAATATTGATCAATTACTTGTATCCTTCCCCAGAGAAAACAGAAAGGGTCCGAACTGTTCAGTATCACAATGCAATAAGTGATATAACTACGTATATTATGAACTCTCACCCTTCCATCACCGAAAATATGACAAATACAGCTAATAATTCACCAGTAGAAAATGGTTCTTTTCTACCAAGAAATATGCTGCAAAAAATATTTCTGCAACATTATTTTGGTCCCTAAATATATTTATGCAAATCTGTGAGTATACTGCGTTCGCTTCTGATTGGCTTTTTTTTTTTTTTTGTCAACCAATAGTATTTTACTGCAGTTGCATCAGTAAACCATAGATCAGTTGAACTGGAATGTAGATATGCATCATGATATGTACCCTACCGTGGAGCAAATATCGCTGTTTGTATTTTATCCTGAACAGATTGTATCGCCATCAGAAAAGTGATAGGATGGAAGAAAAATGTCATGTTCATAAATATGGCCCAAAAAAAGGGGCATGCCAGAGACAAATGGAAGGAAAAATGCAGCGCACTGTAAATTATTATATGACCATTCAGATCATGTTTCTATTTTTATTGTTTACTAAGTGCAATTTTAGTTAAATTCTAAAATTATAAATAGATAGTAACTCTTCCACCTTTTGCTGCTCACCAGTGACTTACCATCAGAGTAAACTGTCAGTTAGACAAAGTTGGCAAGTTGGTGGAAAACTTCACAGTTTCCATATGGAGTCATTGATGCAATAAGCCTGTTCTCAATCTGTAATTCCATCTGGCTGTTTTGGTAAGTGTTCCTTTTTTCACCCCTTTAGCTTACACATATTCAAATTTCATCCACATTACATGTGCCATAGAAATAATTACATTTACACCACCTATATAATGGTGCACTATTAGGAAAAAATACAATCTATGACTTTTTATCCTCTTACAAAAATGCTTTCAAAACTGTCCACGGCTGACTATACATGGGCCAATGAATTGATGGTAATGAAACTTATATTAATGACGGAGATCGTTTTCCACTCTAATTATTTACCAGTGGGTCGAACCCTGAAAGATAATTCTTCCTCAGGTGGCACTGGACCAAACACCAGCATCTGCCACCCCGAGCAGATTAATTGAAGCATACTGCCGAAAATGAATTGCATATGGCGAATATCCTCTCGCTCAGTTTCTATCAGAAAGACAAATAAAAAAAAAATATACGGCCTGCTTCACAACCGTGAGAAGCCAAGGTCACTGCTTCGAGCTGGACTTTGAAACACGGGGCAAATAATGATTTATGTAATTCATACTCTCATATTTTAACCCTGCTTGCAGTCCACGGCGTGGTTCATTAGATTAATTGCCATGGCGCACAGAAGCAAAAGCCGCAGCACCTGTCCCATCTCTGCCATGTATCAACATTAGGACATCAGCGCTTAATGATTATTCGGCGGCACTTTCAAAAGGCTGTAAAATCCAGAGGTACAGCATTACTCTGGGGAGGAGTTCATTCAAATATGCTGCGTTTGTCCCCTGGCCTTCTGCAAGGTCATATTTATGTATTCGGCTAAATATCCAAAATTTGCTAAATATCAAGGATTGCAATAAAGTATAAGATTGAGAAAGTAAAAAATAATAACATTTAGTTTTGGATTTAATTATAACAATAAATAATGAAAATAACATAAGAAACAAATGTAAAACAATAAAATATGAGCTCTCGTACATTTTTTTTGAAAATACCTTTTGACAAATAATTTGCAATCATAATGGTCTTCATTTTTTTTTTTTTTTAATCTGACTTCAGTCGTGCTCCTTCATCGAGTGCCTCGTGTGTTTGGTATCAGCGTTACAGCACTGATTGAAATATGGTTTCTTAAGGAAAAAAAAAGTTACGGTCAGCACTTAACACGGAGTGTCAGGGCTGTAGTTTAGAGTGTTAGGGGCATTTATCAAATCTGCAATCTGTTCCGAGCAAAACAGGCCAGCATAACAACTGCACCGTAAATTGCAGAATGTAGCTTTTTCAATCAAATGTATAAATAAATCACAAAAAGGCAATGCAGTGAATTGACCAAACCAGGATTTAGCCCTTTTTGCATTCTTTCTACTTTTTAGTTCGATTTTCAGAGTACGTGTTGGAGTGCTCCATCTTAAATGCTTTGGTTTTCCATTATCGGGAGCTTTAGAAAACGTAGGTACACGGACATATGATATGTCCCTGGGGTTACTGTTCATTTTGGCTGGCTGCCCAGTCAACTGACAGTTCATAACAAGAATAACTTGTTTTTTCCTCTCTTTGTAGTTTTTTCTTTTTTTTAATCAATTGCTCCTTTATGTTATTTTCAGTGGTGGAACATGAAAACACTGTTTGTATTTACTGACAGCAGGCGTCTAAGACATGCTGAAGCCAGCAGGGCCCTCCAGCTCCACAGTATATGTCACATTGGTAAAGCACTGGCAGAGAGTGATTGTTATTATTATTTCATAGACAGGCAAAACGCTTCAGTCTTATGCAGGTACATCCATGCTCCTGAGAGGAGAGAGAGTAATGCATCCATTTCCATCAACGTCCTTCCACTAATGCAATAAACCAATCATGTTTATCCTTCATCTGCTTAATGAACTACACTTTGACAACTTCTAATCACAAAGATAATTGTTTTATGGATCCTGTCCATCCTAATCTTCCTTTCTCACTTTCTCCTTCCTCCATGGCATATCTAATTACAGCGCCCCATTCTTTTACATGCATTTGTCCTCACGCCACATCTGCAAAGCTAACCAGTAATTCAAATATAAAACATAAAGCTCAACTGCCCATCCATTACTTGGCCAATGACTTATTTGTTAATGAAATCCATTACTTCAAAAATCCCATTTCAGAAAGATACAAGAAAGCAAAAAAGATTTAAAAAATATTGAAAAAGACTGATAAAAAAATAAGATGGAAAAATGGCAACACTAGTGATGTGTTTCTTTACTTTATTATTTCCTACAACATAATTATGCGGAGCGGAATGTTTCAGCAGTGGCTCTGACTTGGTTAAAGATATATTCATATTATAAACATTTGGAAATCTGCGGTCATCATTTTGAAGTATGCTGAGGAAAAATGTCAAACTCAGTAACTTATTGTGGAGTACAACGCCTACTGCAGCATAAGCTTTAGCAGCACGACCCCATGCACTTAGATATCCTAATTTTTCCCCAAATCCAAAAAGTTTTAATTATGCTAAAATAAAATTGCTGTTGCCTCTGACAGCAAAAGGTACATTGGCGAAACCCCCAAGCGAAAGCTCCCCTAAAAGATAGCCTAGTTACAGTATTGCGTCAGACAGCTTTATGAAATAATTACAAAGTGAACCCAGTTTTATTTATGTATGCTCTGACTGGCCATGTTTATTCATTAATAATGAAAAATACACTTAGCTGTTATTCATGTGGTCAGTGATAAATTTAACTACCTAACTTATTATTTAATCAATTGATATTTTTGGTGCAAAGGCGATGATGATCCCATAATGTCGACTAAATGGTTTCGCCAATATAATTATTCCTGACAGAATTTTGTCATGAAGTTAGGGAACAGCTGTCAGACAGAATAAAACAACAACAACAGTAATAATAATAATAATACATTTTGTAATATAATAATAATAGCTGCAAAATAGGTTAACAAAGAGCCTGTTAAAGTAAAGTTAAGCACCGTAATTAATGGCTGGCAGTCCATGGATGTGAACAGTTCAGCCAACTTAAGTTAATTAGTCTCTTTGATATTGATTTTCCTATAATGTGTATTTATAGAGGAACAAACGTCAGTTGTATATCTGGATGAATACACAGTGAAAAGGGAATACATTGTGATGACATAAAGTAGGAGGCAGTCGATGAGAGATTGGAGGCGAAAAACAGAGAATGTGTTTGATAGTTTCTTCTTACATAGTTTATGTGATTGTATGTTTTATGCTTTTAAGTCAATAACAGCTTACCTTCTTAAAAGTTTTAATCCCCCAAATATTTTTTACCCCATCTGAAAACGAACTTCGGGAGGGGTTATGCGTTTGTCTCCGTTTATAACCCAGCCCGTAAACAAAGTGCAGGAGGGGTTATGCGTTTGTCTCCGTGTATCTGTGTGTGTGTTTGTCTGTGGACAGCTTACAGTTTTGGTCGGATCCTTTTCATATTTCACAGAGGGGTGGGTAATGGTCCAAGTGAGAAGTGATTCGTTTTTGGTGCAGATCTGCATAAAACTGGGGATTCCAGATCACTTTCAAAATTTTGTTAACATTGGGAGATTTTGGGCAAATTTTTCTTTAATAACTCCATCAAACACATAATGAATCACTTCAACATCAACACACTATAGCCCACCAAGGAGGGCAACAACCATGAGTAGTTTGATGCAGATCTGACAGATAAAAAAACCTCTAAAATATCAACCATATTTGAAGGTTGAGGGCCCGGGCGGGGTATGTGGCCTCCGGACACACCCTCTAGTTTGTTTGTTTATGTATCCAGTTCCTAACATGTTTATTTCTGGTCAGGGTAGTAAAAGGCTGGAGCCTATTCCAGCAGGTCAATCCCCACCTGGAGAGGCAGGAATTCAGTTATGCAATCCAGTGGAGCAGGGCCGGCCCTAGCCTTTTTGGCGCCCTAGGCGAATTTGCTCAATGCCGCCTCCCCCCCCCCCCCGGCCTCAGGAAATACAAATACTTGAGAAAATAGGAGCATGGCTGGGTAAAACATCACAACTGTTTAATCTTTACGGAAACATATGGTAATGTATAACATTAATAAAATGAAATAAAAGGAAATACAACGAAATAGATGGAATAAATCTGAAACTTGAAAAATATACATAAATAATGGATTTAAAGTAATAAATACTTATGTGCAACATCAAAACTGTCACAAGTAAAGTAAGTAAAAAATGCAAGAAACATGGTTTTCGAGTAATAAATACACAACAACAATAGTGCCATAACAACAAGAATCTTTCAGTGCTTTCAATATTTCAAGTAAAAATCTTTTCTCATGAATATTTATCTGGAACTTCACAGAAGTGTAACAAGAAGGAGCCCACTGTCGTATAAATATGTTTTACCAAGAAGGTTACTGTTCAATGATTGAACGGCGAGAATTATTACACTGTGCCGTTTAAAAACAGAACGGTTTTATTATTGACGAAAAGTATCTAATGCATTTAACTTCTGTACACTCAGAAAGGGCGTATGGCTCCCTCCGTTGATTGGATGTAAAACAAAAGCTTTATTCCCGTAATTAATCAAGGCTCAGGCAGATGTCATGAAAGACGAACATGGAACGCCATATAACCACTTGTCCTCTTCTTACTGATCGCTCGTTCGCTAACTTAAGATGCGCCCTCACGTCACGTGACGTAAATGGCCAAGTGACAAACATAGTCACTTTAGTTTATTTTATTTTATTTGCTATTTTTAGAGCTGTCAAAATTAACGCGTTAATGCGGATTATAAAAATTTTAACGCGATTAATCCATTTTCACGTTTCAGGGATTTTGAGTAATTCTGCGCTGCAAATGGATTAATTGCGTTAAAATTTTTAATCTGATTAATAGTGATGATGATGGATTAATCCGCATTAACGCGTTAATTTTGACAGCCCTAGTTATTTTGTTATGACAAAAACGTAAATGGGGCGCAAGTGGGCGTCACAAGACATTTTATGATTTTTATTTTTAAAAATTTCCAGAGGAGGAGGGCGCCGGCAGTGCGCCCCTCCAGCAGATGGCGCCCTAGGCGACCGCCTATGTCGCCTATGCCTAGGGCCGGCCCTGCAGTGGAGGGCAAGGATACATGCTCTCACACTGATCACATCCACATTCACTCACACACTGATCACATCCACATTTACTCGCACATTGATCACACCCGCATTCACTCACACGTTGATCACACCCCCATTCACTCACACACTTATCACATCCAAATTCACTCACACACTGATCACATCGCATTCACTCGCACACTGATCCGTCCACATTCACTCTCACACTGATCACTCATATTTATTTATTTGTACATTTATTCATCCCTCTATCCATCCCTCTGTCACATCTGGACTGGGTATCCCAGTTGGCATATATCCCTAAAACTCAAATTCCATTCCACATTATCCATCCATTCAACTTGATCATTTATCTCCAACACCTCCACCCAATAGGACTTCCCACTGCTTCACACTCAGTCTTGGTCTGGCTTTTATCTCTGTAACTTTGTGTTTAACAGACCAAATTTCTTTTTCTAACCCTAATTCTGTATTCTGATTTCAGAATTATGTTTATTAAAGGAATAAGTCCCGAGAAGCAGTGGGTTACAGTGACTTTATAACGGCAGAGGGGTGTTGCGCTTCGTGCCTTAGTGCCCCTCCGCCGTTATAAAATCACTGTAACCCAGTGCTTCGAGGGGCTTATTCCTTTTATAAAACGGTTACCCTACATATTAGCCCATTAAATAAACACACAAGAAAAAAAATCGACAATTTATAATAATAATACTTATATATTTACTTATAAATTTATATTTATAGTAATAATACAACAATAAAATTGAGAACTTCTTCCACCAAGCAATTCAGAGTGGACAGAATGGTTGGCCAGCAACACCGATGCTAAGATTGTTAATTCATCTAGCGCCATTATCATGTCACATCAGGCTATTTGGGCTCTCTAATGCAGATATACTATAAAAGCAGGCTAGTTTGAATGCCTCCTTCGGCCTCCCGAAGACCCCGTTTAAAATTTTGCTTTCGTGTCGGTTTCCGAGTTTCCTTGTTCTCAACTTGTGCCGATCGGCCAAATCATTACAACCAGCAGCGTTTAGGAAACTATTGACTTTTGTCCTCCACACTTGCCTGTGTCCGGAAAATATGTTGAATTGTGCATTACTTTGCTAGCCAGCTAGTCAACTATCTTGACCTTGTTCATTAATTTTATGTGCGTTTCGGTTTTCGAGTTTCCTTGTTCTCAACTTGCGCTGATTGGCCAAATCATTACAACCAGCTGCGAGGGTAGGGAACGATTGACTTTGTCCTCCACACTTGCCGGTACCCAGGAAAATATGTTGAATAGTGCATTAGTTTGCTAGCCAACTTGTCAACTAGCTAGCGTTCACTACTATGGATGTGGTTACCCTACACACAGCCCAGTAAATAAACACACAAGAAAAAGTCAACAATTTTTAGGCAACTGAAATAACAAGCAAGTTATCAACATAGCTTGCAACACAAAAGTGATATCGAACGTTGTAATGCAATAGCTAGCTAGGTAGATAGCCAACTGGTTATCTGGTTAAAAGGCTAAACTTTGCAGAGACTGAAATAGACTGACAAGTCAGCTGAGCGCAGAGCAGTTCGTTGCGGGCAGGGATATTTTGTGCTGCGGCCTGCCACAGTGGGTTACAGTAATTTTATACCAGCATGGAATGCGGCTCAGCCAATCACATTTAAGGATGGGAAGCACCCGTTTTATAATCCTTTGTTTGTTCCCCTGTAATTCCAGACACGATTCCAAGTCAGTATTTTCTTGTTCAGTTCTGTTAATATTCTCTTATTTAGGTCTCGTCATTCATGTTTTCTTCCTGAGCCCACTGTGACACCTGTCATCCACATTCATTCGCACACTGACCACATCCACATTCACTCACACACTGGTCACATTCACATTCATTTGTACACTATTCACATTCACTGTCATTTGCACACTATTCACATTCACATTAATTCGCACACTATTCACATTCACATTCATTTGCACACTATTCACATTCATTCGCACATTATTCACATCCACATTTGCACGCTCATTCACTCATATATTTAGTTATTTATTCATGCATCCCTCCATCCAAACAGCAGGATTTGCATTTAGGATATCTGGGATTACGGTTTGTAAAATTGTTCATCAGTGAAGTGCTGCAATAGTGCAAAAAAAAAAAAAAAAACTATATAATAATTATAAACCTATATTTATGAAAAAATAAATTGTTGCCTCCACAGCGACAAAATCAATGTTACATCTTCAAATGCAGTTTGTATTGATGATGGATTGAGTACAGAGATACTTAACTAGATGAATTAGTAATGACAATGACAGGCTATCAAACAGCCAAGGCCTGCTTTGCCAGCACACTTATTAGAATGCTGTGAAGTAACGCACACAAACAGCAAAACATCTTCTGGAAAGCGAGGGAGTGATGGTTCTTTGCTTGTGTACAATTCAGAGCTAAAGTTTCAAAACTTTCAAAAAACAACTTACAGTAACAAACCTCTCTCACCAAAATACCTATCTATCCTGCCATGTCTATTAGATTTTCTTCCAGACACTGGCCTACTTTGTCTGGCAAAAAAAAAACTGAAAAAACTGAAAAACTGCAGAAAGAAAACTCAAGAATACTTTTCTTGAACCTCATACTATAAAGCTGGCATAAAACTGTCATTTACTGTGCATGAAATAAGAGCTGTAACAACATATGACAGCATTACAGATGGGGTCATTTCAGTATACGTCAAATGACATTGTGTTTTCTTACTTTCACCAAATTGTTATTGTCGTAAAATGCACTGAAAAAATATATATTTTGTGAACTTCACTGTTTAATGACATTTGATAACCTGTCATCTTCTGGCTGATCTTATAGTATGTCATGTATATGGCCTTGTTATGTCAACCTTATTTTGGCTTTACCATACTTTTACACTCAAGGTAAGTGTTGATGAAAAATGTAAGTCTATGGAACAAAATATCGCTTACAAAAACCCAGAACTGCATCATAAATCAATTTGTTTTTATTGTTGCATTATAGCAGTGGGTGACCAACACATAGGTAAAGATGGGGATTTCTATCCTCGCAATGGACCGTATTGGGTTGTGGACTTTGGATGCGTGGCAGAATGTACTAACATTAC
The DNA here is from genome assembly GCA_029721435.1 of Gymnothorax reevesii. Lineage (NCBI taxonomy): Eukaryota > Metazoa > Chordata > Actinopteri > Anguilliformes > Muraenidae > Gymnothorax > Gymnothorax reevesii. The sequence goes on from CM056573.1 coordinate 117,141,736, forward strand.
GGAGCCTCTTCAAGATGAGTGTGTTGTTTCGGATAAAACTTTTACAAATATTATTCTATTAGTTTCTGCTATATTTGCATTTGTTTTAATAATTTCCTATTTTAATCAATCAGCACATCGGTATGTGCAGCCATCTTGTTATTGCCACAGCCCCTGTTTATCTTCTAAAGTGTATCATAATTATTAGGGAGCTAGGCCTGTACTTCTAAGGCAATAGATATCAGTCCCTGGTGGGCTACAACTTTCCTAACTCCTAAAATAAAATGTGTAACCTGCAACACTTCAGCAAATATGCAGCTGTGTAAACAGACTGCATATAAGAGGAACATTAGCATTGCAAGTCATTCTAGTGACGATAGCTTTGCTAAACGGTTGAAATGTAAATTTCTGAAACTGCAAAAAAGAGAGAGAGAGGGAAAAAAAGGAAATTGATTCAAAAATCTGTCACCATTTTCATTCTACAATTTATCATCTGAGCTGCAGAATCAGTCCAGCCACCCACTCAACCAAAGTGTGCATGAAAAATTAGGTGAGAAATACACTACTGCTCAAAGGTTTGGAATCAACTGGTTTTTACAAGTAGATCAAATGGATGAAACTCTGACTCACAGCAAAATAACAACCCAAAACATAAATCCAAATTCAGAAGAAAAGAACATGAGCAGAAAATATTAAATATTCTTCACCTGATACTAACCCCATAGAGCTGTTGAAGAATAACCTGGATCATAAAGTTCGTAACGTGTGACCGTTTTGAAGGCTCACCTAATGGGAATATCACAGTCTACTTGATGTCATTAATCCATGAACAATGATACCTTACTAAAATTAATATCTAAATGCTGAAATGGAGCAAAACTATGATTAAATCTCATGATGGAAACTTAGATGAGAAAAAACTGCATATCCTTGAAAACAACTTTTCTCACAAGTACTTGAAATACTGCAGGAAACATTTTGTATGTTGGTCATTGTTTCATATAATTCACTACTTTGCCAACACATTTTACATATTAGAACTACATCAATAGCAAGTGATTCCAAGCTTTTTAAATAGTAGTATATGCTGCTAAATGAAGTGCATGTCTTAGAGTAAGCACAGTCTTAGTCTACATTGGCTTGGCCTGGATTCAATTTCAAAGTGTAATTAACTCAATTGTATTGTACCAATTATTTCTTTATTTATGTTTGATCAATATTAGGTTACAATATCTATAAAATGTGAATTTTTTATCCAATATAGGATGGCATCACTGCAGTATATCATCACACACAATAATGTTTTATTGAAGTTTTAGGGCATAGCTCTGCTTTAGCAGTGTGACTGTTGTGCTTTAGGGTTAATGCACCCATGGCATAAGAACGCATGATTGGTACATGATTGTGGTTTGGAAAAGTGTTGTCCCCTTCCGGGTTTGGGAAAAGTTTTTTTTTTCTTTGATGAATACATGCATAATTGCAAAATTTATTTGCTCTTTGAGTTGACAGACGTTAAATGCTTTCTGCTGGGAAAGTCGTATAAATCTCATTTTAAAAATGTAATTTATCGTAATCTACTTAGCATTAGTATAAATACATATTTAGCTGGAAATTTTGTTCCCAGCTCACCACTATCATGTAAATGAGAAATCTCCTTCTTTTCTCTTCATCCAAACACCCCTCGACTGAGTTCCATTGCAAACAGTGACACACAAGTCTGTGTTGCTTCAGGCCGTCCAATAGTTACCCATAATGACTGCAGTCATTAAAATCATTTCCTGCATCAAGTAGTTCCCTAAACGTATGTGGGTGCAATGCAAAGATTAACCTCCTAGTCTTAATCCCTCGCTTGAATCCAACATTCATTGCAGTGGAAACAACTATGATTACCTTTTATCTTCACACTGGAAAAAAGTATTTTTGTTACTCTTTGCATGTAGCCATAGCAACCGGAAAAATAATATGCAATGAAGTATGGAAAATGTGTCCATTTGAAATAAGTTGTAAAATTGATTATTAAAGTGTGTATATTCCACTTTGCTTACATATGTCCATGTGTTCTCGTATATTCAGTTGTTAAACATTGTTTCAGGGCTGCTTTGCCTTCCTGAGCCTTATTGCTGAACTCTGAAGAGCAGCACTCAAGACTTCATTTGGGTTAGTGTGCATTACCTGCATATAAATTGGAAGTGCTTGACCTCCAGTGTCATAATTTACGGCAAAGTCTTACACTCAGTTTAATGGCTCTTAACCTAAAAGTGCAGTCCTTAAAGAAAAGCCAGTATATTATGCCACTGTGTCTCTGATGTGTACACTTTACCGAGACAAATGGTGCTGTCAAAACAAACTGTTTATAAGGAACATTGGATTTTTGACAAAAAGGTTTTATGAACACAGGCTTTTAGGAGATGATGGTATTTTTATTCAACAGTATTTTAAGTTTTGAATCCTGCTCTTCACTTTCCTAAAATATACCATTACATTATTATATATTATAACCTCAAATCAGAGAAGCTGGGGATGGTATGTAAAGCTTTAATTTAATTTAAAAAGTTAAAATGGAAATGGAAGTTAAAATGATTTTTTAATTATGCTTGACTTGCATTACATTGAAAACAATACAACAGCTCATTATTCAATGTTTCAATGGATTTTATTGATTTTTCAAAATAGAAACTTTGATATCGAGGGCTGACTGCAAAAAACAATTATGTCCAATGTATAACATCTGGTCATAACTGTTAATTGCAGTCAGCCCTCGATATATACTTCAAAAAATTGGGAGAGTAAAACATTTACCACTTTTTAACATTCCTTTTCACAAGTTTTTCAAATGTAACTCTGTCTAACTCTTGATGAAAACAACTCTTCAGGTGTGTAGAAATACGAGGTCTTTGTCGTCACATTTTTTATTTCAAAATTCACTACTTCCTCAACTTTCTCCAAATTGGGCTTATATAGCATATACATATAATGCTAGTTGTCAGCTGTCGTTAATTTGATTTCTTGGAAATAGTTTCCAAGATTTTTCTTCTCTTCAGTATAGTTTTTATCTATTTTTTCCCCCCTCGGCTGACTCCAGAGGCACTAAGTCAGGCTTGATGTGGTACTAAGCACCCCAAGGCAAAAATATAAATGAAGAATTTCAGAGTAGCACAAGCAGTCCTCGTTTCAATGTTTGCATGTTCCATTTAAGGATTAAAACCATCTGAGCAAGAAAATAAATAAATAAAAAGTGTACATCGAGGAATCTTTGAAACATGAATCTGACACGACTTTCTGTCCTCTTTTTGATCAGAACTTACACCACCGGCATGGCGGGAGCTGAAGGCCCTGTAGTCATGTAAATTTAATCAGGAGGCAAAAATACTCAAGATGTTATAAAAATGTCTCACTGATAATGCAAAAGGGTCGTAAAATTGGGATACGGACCTATGCATCAAGCAGAGGTGCAGCTACAGTTTGCGCTGCTTAATGGTTCTGAACCAGAAGTGGTATCTTGGCAGTAACTATTCAAATGTTCACTTCCTTTGTTCATTTATTTTTGTTTTATCAAGCACCTAAGAAGATAAAAACCTGTTTCAGATTGTGCACTCAATTTTCAGACAACTTTATATACAAATGTGCATAAGAAATCATTGGCAATTGCACTTTTTTTCAACCATTATTTGTAAGAATGGGCACTGGTTGGAACGCCAGCAACCAACAGCCTGTCATATTGCTGCATTTATCATTATTAATGAATATTGTTTTAGCAGTGGTTGTGTTTCTGGACTGGTTCAATTTTCAGAAAACGGGGGGGGGGATTCTTGCTGTGTTGACTGTAACCGACCTGGAGTTGTGCTGGGCCAACACAAACCGACTTGCTTCTTGGAATCTTTCAATTTGCAATAATAAATCACCGTACGAAGCAATTGCAGGCTGATCTGCTGAGGGTCTGAAATTCAAGCCTGCTTCATGGGTTGGGGTGGGGGAGTGGGGATGGGGGTGGCTGTGTGCATGTGTGTGTGTGTGTGTGTGTGTGTGTGTGTCGGGGGGGGGACCTCAAAGAAAGCAGGCCCTCCTGGGACCATTTCCATGCTATTTAATCATGTCTCCAGCCAGCTGAACAAATGGGAATGGATGCTATTCCCACCTCTAGTCCTATCTGTTCCAGTAGGCAAAGAACAGAGACAAATTCCGATGTGTATAGTTTATGTCACAGAAGAGATGAGACGTGGCACGCATTGAGCAGCAAGGGAAGCAAGCTTTCTCCAAGCAAGAAAAAAAAGTAAGAAACTGAAGAAGAAGAAAGCCGCAAGCCATGGCATTTTCAGGCAATACAATTTCAGTGGTCACCGATGTTTAAACAGATGCTGAATTTGCAATGATGGATCTACTATTTTTCCGCCAAAAGAAGTACAGCCAGTAAAAAATTGAGCAAAGTGTAAAGTAAGCATCTACCTGCACTACCACTACCTCAGGTTTGAAAACGATATGCTAAAATAATTATTGTGTACCCCTCTGTGGCGTAACTTGGTCCGTGTGGGCTCGAGTGCAGACCTGACGACACCCCCCCCCCGATTGTAAACAGCAGCAAGATTAAACCATAGACTGTCCTTGGATTAAGCCATCGGACCGTGGCATCGTCAAGTGTTTCCCAAAATTCTCTCTCTCGTGGCACACTGTTTACCATGAAAAAATCTCACAGCACACCGCTATGATATTATAGCGTTCCGCTCGCGCTACGCAGCGGGACCAAGTACGAGACTTGAGCTTTCCAACTAGGTTTCAAGCTTTTATGCAATAATAAAATAAATGACTCTACACAGTTTTTCCAGTTCAGCCCCCACTTCTCCAGATACTCAGATGTCACTCAACACACTTCCTCACCTGTAGTTTTCTCCGGCAAAATTCGATAAAAAAGGTAATTTTCTTTAATTGTCTCCCCATTGACATATCTGACATTGGCCACTAATTGTGCATGTCCACTGACATCAGTTGTTTCATCCACCTGCAGCACAAATTTCCCACTTCCTTTTATTTTCTCCATTACAACATCCTCTTTATCTGCCAACATTTCTCCTATTTGTCTGCCAAATGTATTGTTTGAGAAAGGAACCTTCAATATTTCATTGGCAGCATTTTGATCTAACATGGTCCCGACGATAGATTTGCATGCTGGCAGGATAAGAGATTCGGCAATTGTGTGAGACATCTTTGATTTTGCTACTAGTTCTGCGACCAGATAGCCAGCTTCTAATGCTTTTTCTGACACTAGCGATTTTCATCATGAAACTAGCTTGTTTGTTCGTCTGGCTTCTCAACGGCTTTAAATATTCACAGTATTTTTTTTTTTTTTTTGCGAGAGAAGGGTGTTTGGTTGAAAGGTGTCTTTTTAATTTATTTGGCACCATAGCTTCGTTCGCCAGCTTTCTGCCGCAAGCAAGACACAGTGGTATTGGGATAGCGGGATCTCCGGTGAATGTAAACCCCTAAGTCACACATTCCTCACTGTAAAATCTGCTCACCTCTTTGATCTTCTTTTCCTGGCCAGCGCAGCAAGAGTGAGGTGGTTCAGGGTCTTAGTCAGACAGCCTTTTCGAGATTTTGGTCAGGAATTTATCCATTTTCGTTGTTTCGTTTCATCTGGCCTACACTGCTGTTTTAGCTGAGTTTTACCTGCGAATGTTTAATTTTTCGCGTCAGACGATGTGTGATTGGCCAATCACGAGAAGGAATTGTACAGCAGAATACATGATGCGGAAATATTGAGAAGTTCCAGTTCTGAGTCATCAGTTCTCAGAATGTAGTCTTGAGGTTATCAAAGATTTTTTGGCAAATGTTGCACAAGCCTTTGTGTTCTATTTGGTCATTTGTGGTTTTCATGTGGCTCTCCCATGCCTCTTTCTCATTATGGAGTCATAAACACTGATCTTAACTGAGGCCTGCAGTCCTTTAGATGTTAGTCTGGATTTTATGTGGCCTCCTCTTTGAGTTGTCAATGCACTTGTAGAGGAATTTTGGCTGGCCAGCCACACATTGGAAGGATAACCACTGTTCCAAGTTTTTTTAATCTGCAGAAAGTGGTTCTATCTCTCGTTTTCCGGAGTCCAAGAGTCCTAAAAATGTCTCTGAATCCTATTCCAGACTAGTTGATGTCAGCAACTTTATTCCTCATCTTTTCATGAAGTCTAGATTGCAGTATCATGCGCTGTTTTTTGTCAACTTCGAATTGCCAGACAGGTTCTATTAGGTGATGTTTATATTCAACAGGACATGCAACAATAATTTCACAGTGGGTACAGTGAAAGTGAACCCCATTTTCAAATAAACTAGTAAATTACCCGTGGCGAGAATAATTTCGACTGTGCGAGCATCGAGATGGAAATACAGCAGTTACATTTGTAAAGGGCTATGCCACATCCTTATCCCCAAGAGGAAGGGGAGTTTTGTCTGGCATGGGGGTGGTGGAGTGTCCAAAGTAAAATGGTTTGGTTGGGGCTTACTGGTTAGTTGAGGATTTCTCTGTAGACAACATTGTCTGTGTATGTGCCTTGTTTGTCAGGAAACTGTCCATTGACTTTTGACCCCAGTGACCTTGATTTCTCGTGACGACCTACAGTTTGACCTTTGACCCTCGTGACCTTGACCTTTGACAGAATGGACCTCTCGCGGTCATTTCTTGTGACAACCTACGTCCACATACCAACTTTCATAAAAATCTGTCCAGGGAGATGCGAGATGCGAAAAATTGACCTTTGACCCCAGTGACCTTGACCTTTCAAAAAACTAACCCCTCAAGGACAATTCCAGGGACAACCTACATAGACCTACCAAGTTTGGTGAAGATCCGTCAGAGGACCTCGGAGGAGTAGGGGAACAAACAGACAGACAGACAGAGAAACGTTCCTCAGATTATAGTATGATGATGATTTGTCAGGTTGTTAGATTAAGTTGCTAAGGGGGCAAATACTTTTTCACGCAGTCTAGGTAGAGGTGGATTAGTTTTTTTCCTTCAATAAATTAAATCATCAGTTATAAACTGCTTTTTGTGTTTATTTGTCCATCCATCCATTTTCTATACCCGCTTATTCCTCACTAGGGTCACGGGGCGAGCTGGAGCCTATCCCAGCTGACTACGGGCAAAGGCAGGGACCCACCCTGAACAGCTTGCCAATCCATCGCAGGGCGCACACACCATTCACACACCATTCGCTCTCACACTCATTCCAATTAGCCTGATATGCATGTCTTTGGACTGTGGGAGGAAACTGGAGTACCCGGCGAAAACCCACACAACACGGGGAGAACATGCAAACTCCACACAGAAAGGCCCCAGGCAGGATTCGAACCCACGACCTTCTTGCTGTGAGGCAGCAATGCTAACCACTGTGCCACCGTGCCGCCCGGGTTTTCTTTGTCAAATTTTCAAATTACTTTAATGATCTGAAACATTTAATTATGACGAAAATGTAAAAAAAGAGATGAAGAAATCAGGAAGGGTACAATTACCCTTTGCCCAGCACTGTTTCCATTCTCATAGATTCCACTGTGCCAGATACTGAATGTTGAAATTTTTTTTGATAATGATGACATCACAGGATATTTGACAATGTACATAAATGGCTAAAACAATCTGCTTTAAAGTACAAAGGAAGATGAAAAAACATCTACAAGAGTTGAAATTGGCTGAGTTAGACATAATAGTTCAAAAGCAGCGGTGTGCTCGTTAAGTATAAGCACATTGCGTTTTAAGCTGTACTTCACAGTATGCTGGAAAAAAAATATTGCTATGAATATAACTGTCAGAACAACCTAATGTCCTTTGTAAGCAAGTTACCAATGGTGAAACACCATGTTCTTGCACTCTAAGTAACACGCAATATAAATAGCATGAACTGTCATTTACCCATTGCAAATTTTTTGACAATATTTTTCATCCCTGATGATAATTACAAAATGTGCTATGTAAATATCCAATATTTGGTCCGGATCAAGCATGACATTACTTCACATCTTGTGACTCCATACCTGGGACAGTTGGGGGTGGGGTGGTTAATTGAGTTTAGTGTCTGAATAAATTCAAATCGTATTCCAGACAAATTTTTATGATAAAGTGATTCGTCCCTTCTATATTCATATATTATACATGTGGATCCAGTTCAATAGGTAGTCCATCAATGGAGTTTATGTACATGTTTATACAGTATAAACAAATTACTTTCATTCAACATAAAACTGAGGGACGGTGTTTTTATTAAACCTACATTAAACATGGAAATGTGTGCTATTGCGGTATTTTTTTGTTTGTTTGTTTTCCATCCTTGAATGGCTTTCGTTGTGTCAGGTATATAATTTCTCTGTTAAGTATGTCTATGAATATTCACATCATAAAATGCTGCAATCATATCCATTGGATTGTTCAGAGAAAAATGGGCTCAGTTTCACTTTTAATTTCAAATTTAATATGCTGCAGTGAAATAAACCGGCATAGGAAAAAAATGCATGAAAAACTGCAATGTATTTAGCGCTGTATATGACTTTAAGAGTACCATAAAATTCTGCGCTATTGAGGGTAAATCTCGCCTTTTTAAAATATAAACATAACACCAAAATCATGTAGGTGAACAGGCACTGTTTGAAAATCCCCACTCATGGTGTTACGCACATTTAATGTGGTTGTAGTGTAAGACTATAAACGTAATGATTTCCACATGCCTATCTGTAAAAGCTGGCTTGGAAGCTGGAGTGTTTCTGCTTTTCTCACAAAAAATGAAATCGTTCTCTGCTGGCTTCTGGTTGTCTTACTCTTTCAAAATGTCACTGTAAATATGCTCCCTTAGGTTAACAGGCTTTCATGAGAACATATCAATGTTCTGGAAACTGCTAGACCAAGCAAAATGAAAAATGTTCGCGAATGCAAATGATGTTTCTACCTAAAGACGACTACCAGGCTAAACTGAAAAATAAGCTCATGCATGAATGTGTGCAGGCATGAAAGTGCTTGTCTCTGTGTCTGTGTGTAAGTGTGTGTACAGATTTCCTCATGTGTGTTTGCATATATGCACATGTGTCTGTATCTGTGTGTGCGTGTGTGTTTATATCCATATTTGTGTGTGTGTGTGTGAGTGTGTGTGTGTGTGCGCTTGCTTGGGTCCATCTCGTTCTATAGCCTCTCCCATAATTAATTTAAAATTATAAGGGATAAGGCTTCCAACGACTCAGTGGAAGTCTCATCTTCCAACATACAATGAAGTATAATAAAATAAAGCCATTCAGTAATCAGAGAATGGTCACATCGAGACCAGTATAACGAGAAGAGCAGATGCAGTGGGCACCATAATTCATTGGACAGTGACACATTTTTTTTTTTTTGTACTGCACTTTCTTGCTTGTAGTCTGAACGGATGTAATGACAATGAGTTTGAAGAGCAGCTTGTCAGCTTTAATTTCAGGCACTGTAAATTCAGATGGTGCGGTGCACTCACTTGTTTTGTGGAAACTGATGACCTCAAAAAAAAACCTGTTTTAGCCAAATTAGTGATCTTGAGTTCACAGCTTTTGAAAACGTGGTATTAAATGTGGAATAACTTTTACCTAACGTTCTTGAAGTCCCGTCCACACAATCAGGGTTTTCCCTGCCTATCTAACACCAAGGCGGGCCGACTTGGTCATTTTGGTCGCCGCCTTTTTTATTTATTACCCTTATTTAACCAGGGAAGTCCCATTGAGATTGAAATCTCTTTTTCAAGGGAGCCCTGGGGGTAGAGGTGGGGAGAGAGAGGAGGAATTGCACAGCCAATTAGATCAGGGGATGATTAGGTGGCAGATCGAAAGAGCCAGGTTGGGACTTTAGCCATGACACTGAGGAACCCCCTTCTCTTATCAAAGAGTGTCATAGGATCTTTAATGACCTCTGTGAGTCAGGACCTCGGTTTAACGTCTCATCCGAAAGACGGCGTCTCCTTCAGTACAGTGTCCCTGTCACTGCACTGGGGCATTGGGATTATCCCACCAGAGGGAAGATCGCCACCTACTGGCCCACCAACACCTCTTCCAGCAGCAACCTGGTTTTCCTTGGTGGTCTCCCATCCAAGTACTGACCAAGCCCACATCTGCTTAGCTTCAGCCACGCAGCTGGAGCAGATCGAACTGTGGTATGACTGCTGGCACAGGGGGCTGAACGGACGGTTCTATTTCATCACTACGGGATTCATAGAACTGCACTACATAATCTTCGTTTCCAAGGCTCTTTGCATAACACAGCTGTCAACAAAACACAAGCCTCACATGCGTCATATGTCATGAGAGTTTACGTGGCTTGCGTACATGTCAGTTTACTCCAAGCATGCGAAATGGACGAGGCGACATTCCAAACAAAAGACAACTTCTACGTCAACACACGGTAACGCAAAGAGATTTTTCTTGAGGCAAAACTAATTTTGTCTATGGCAAAAAAAAACCTGAGTTTTATTGGAGTGAAGTTACAAGCGTAACATTAGATCCCGATTTAATTTGTGGCAGGCAGACGAGAGAGCGAAAGAATGGGGCAATGAAAAAAATAACAGCCTTGTTTGCCAAAAAGCCGAAGGTTGAGGAGAGAGAGAGGTGACAGATAGGTAAATTCACAGATTTACAACAGGCCAATGGCTCCATAATGTTACATTAATTAACTTTACTCCTTATTTCCAGTTTAACCACTGCTTTGAATGATGCTGAGAGTTCATTCATTTACTTTCTGATGGTTTGAATTCGTAATAAAGGGGAAACTGTGAGTTAAACCACCTCTGTATTCACTGCTACAACACTCAGTATGTTAACATGTGTTATGGCCCCAATTTGCTACGACAAATAAGACAGAAAGGTATGACAGACAAAAAATTTACAGTCCCTTGAGATGGGGTTGCTTGGTGATGTTCCGGGTGAGGAAAATGCTCCAACACAGGCAAAAATCCACAAAAAGCTTCACAGGTCTTGAAAAGAGCGACAGGTCTGGTCGAATGTATCCTTCTCCTTGCAATTTTTACTACTACTTTACTCTCTCAATTTCTCTCCTTATATACTCTTTTGCAGCCCCCTCCCACTTTTTAGACTTTTTTTTTCTCTGGGACTTTCCGTCTCAGACATGCCCAGGACATGCCCCAACCTAGCTCCAGTCTGGGCTTAAGAAAAAAAAGGTCAATACTGCCATCTAGTTGCTTCATTTCACATTACACATGACCCTCAAGAAAACTGAATTATTGGCTTAGTCCGACTACGATCGGATTTTTAAAGCGCATGTAGACATAATAGTCGGACCGAATTAACCTACCTAGATAATTTGATTGATAGCAGAATTACTCTCTGCTTGTAAACGTCCTGTCTGATCAGAGTCGGACTTTGCGTTCTGTGTATGCTCGAGCAGTGTTGTTGCCAGAAAGATCAAGCGACACAGATGGCGACCAAAAATGCACTTTTGACAGACAAAGCGACATTTTATGCTTCATCAGCTCCAAGAGTTAAATATTCAGAAATTTATAGATGGGAGGAAAACGCAGAACGGCGATTTTGTCAAAATGCCGTCTGATCAGTTAGCTGATAACTGTATAGCGTATAGAGCAAGTGGCTTTATATTGCGAGTTAAAGGGGCTACAGCGCCACAGGCCGCAGTGGAGTAAGACATGCTCTGGCCAATAATTAAATTTTGTCACCAGCATTTATACTGTGACAACTGCCAGAAGTGTGATTGAAGAGCATAGTTGAACTATGGCTGTAATCTGACTAAGGTGTGCATGTTAACGTACTGACTCCTGTATAGGCTAAAAGAGTGACTGGAAGGATCTGCTCAGGCGCTTTTATCAGAAAAATAAATACAGAAGAATAAAGTGCAAGGACAAAGATTGCACAATTTGCTGTTAGGTTTTATTGTTTTTGTGAATCACTTTGTTTTGTTTGTATGAAAAATTCTAGACAAATTAATTTAAAATAAATGGAATTATAATGTTCATTGATCAATTCGTGATTATTCACTTAATGCCCATCAATCCAAAGGTGTGTTCATAAACTGCCACGTATATCGCTCCCCACCCCTCACCACCTTGGTCTCAAAAAAACCCAGGGAAAACCCTGACAATGTAATTAAGTTGGCTTAAGTAATTTGTTTGAGTTAATAGGTTTCCACAAAACATTTGAGTTTGCCACACTGTCTGGGTTTACAGTGGGGTGCTGGTATCTTCATCTGAAAAACTCCTTAGAAATGACTCCACCCTCCCCACCCTTATTTTAGGGCACCTAAAAAATATAGGATAGTTTAACATAACACAATGAAATAAGGATTTTGCACATCCTTTGAATGTTTGTATGCAATGACTGCCTGAAGACAGTGATATAAAGATATCCCCAGATGCCGCGTGTCTTCCCTGATGATGCTCTGCTAGGCGTGTAACCATCTTCAATTACTGATTGTTTTGAGGACTCTTTGCCTTCATGCCCCTATTCAGCTTGAAAAAATGCATGTTTAACTGTATTCAGATCGGGTAATTGACTCAAAAATAACAATTTTGCATCACTGAAAAGCATGGAGCTCACTGTATGTTGAAGCAGCTCTCAAGCAGTCAGAATATACCTCTCAAATTGTATGCTCCTCAACTGCCAGGTCCGGTCCTCCAGTGTGAAAGACAGGAGGGGGATGTTTCAGCCAGGTCATCAACCGACCCCGGTGTGGCAATTTGACCTCAATGAGCACTGTGGCATTGCATTGTATAAAGCAAAGTGCTGCCATCGCAATGGGAAAAAAATGCTTCAGCCTATCACCTTTTAAAGCTGCTGAAATTTTCAGGGAAGGCATATTTCAATTGACCTGTCAACTGTTCTCATATATTAGTGAAAACACAAAAAAACCACATGATTACCTCACAAAATAATATTTTGATGAATTTTATGACAAGTTTGAATTTCATCAGAGACGATATTAATATTGTAGTTTCAGAAGGTGATAGGGAAAAGATAACTTTTTACCCCGATAAAATTGTACAGGTATATGAAAGCCCCTCCACACGCCTTGTAACGGTTGTGACATTGAGAGACACATGACACAAGAAAACACACAATGAAGCAACATACTGAATTAATTTGGACTCTTCAATTAGTTAAAAGTTAACGTCAAAAGTACCCTGAAAACAGGAAATCAATACATTGTAACAAAAAAGCTTTCCCTCAAAACAAAATATGCAAGCTGTCCTTTCAACAACCCCCAGACATTTGTATTTGTTTTTTTTACTTGCTTTAAATTCCTCTTGGTATTTTCAAAAGCCTCCAGAAGTAGTTTAAGATTATGCGTGAAAACATCCAGTTTAAAGAAAAAAAAGAATTCTCACTTAAATCTACCCCATTTGTGAATGTCTGCCTTACACAGGCGCCTACTCCTATAGGTAAGTCAGGCAAATGCCGCCCCCCCCCCCCCCCCCCCCGCTTTTTTCTGCTATTTTTACAGAGTTGTGACATAATATTTAGTTGAATACAATTAGCATAATATTTAATTAAAATTAAAATAAATTAATTGTATTTGCATTTAAATAATCGCATTTGAATTATTGTCCACCCCCTTTTCAACGCAAGTGGGATATTCCAACCCGGATTGCGGCGAGGACAGAGCAGTCATTGGCTGTACTTATGCAACAGCAGAACTAGCGGCACGGTCCGCAACCCGCTGAGACGGAATAAACCGCCTACTAAAAACGCCATGGAACGCCAATTTGCCCAGCTAACACTGCAGTTCATGGGTTAAGAAAAGGAAAAATCCTTTAGAGGTAATTTTCCCTAAAGAATCAACTGTGTAACCTCAAAGCTGGAGGGAAAAGTGTAAATGTGCATTTATGTTACCATGACTTTTCGTTTCCTAGGTAGTTAGGTTAGCTGTCTTCGTGTTTGTTAATTTATCACTAATTAAGCCCAGAGAGAACTGCTGAACTGGCCAGCTAACGCTAATGTAGAAATGGAATGTTTCAGGGGCTTTGTGACAGGATTTCGCTGTCTTGCAAGTTAAAATCCTGTGTCCGAATGTGAGCGGAAATCTGGACCTTCGGTCACTGCTCATTTTCTTGAGATTGGCAGGGTTTTTGCGCGCAGCAGTCATTGTCTGGAACTCCGAACAGAATAATCTGATGTTTGGTTGAACTGTTCACTTCTCGTGTCAGCGCAGATTTCGTGCACATGTGACTGACTTTTCGAAGACTGCCTTTTTCGCACATTACACACGGCTCGAAAAATTGCCATGCCGGAAAAATGAAATCACCGGGGGGTTGTTCAAAGAAATGAGTAGCGTCCTAACACACTTTGTGATGTCAGAGGGGTATAGAAACTAACAGTAGCCTATTTAAGTAGTTTTTTTTTTGTTGAGGATTTGTACTTTACTTGAGTTTTGACTTTTACTGTACAACATTTAAAAGATAAAAAGTATACTTTCACTTTGTCATGTTGAAACTGGCCACTTCGATACTCGTTACAAATTAAAATATGAATGTAATTCATCATAAGGATTATCTGGATTTGGCATATTCAAGAACAACGTTGGTCGGCAGGGTATCTTTGTACAAATGTTGACGCCAGCCAACATGAAGCCGCAAATTTATGCACGCAGTTACAATATTTTATCACTAGATAGCACACTAGGATCAGTTATTGAATCTTCACAAGCAAGCCAAGCTGAAACACAGCTCTATAAGGGATGAGTTCACTCCTAATTTAAATGCAGCATTTCTACTTTTATTGAAGCATTTACATTATGATATTGACACTTTTAGTTAACTTAATCCTCTGTGTATTTATTGCACTACAGTTTCAATGCTATTCTTTAACATGGGGCAACTAGTTCTCTTCAATACTAATGATTTCTATAGCTGAATTATTAAAATAGCAAGTGACTAATCAACTCAGACAACTGTACATGTCTGTTACATGCAGTCCTACATGGATTAACTATAAGATGAGCTATAACATTTGCTTAAGTAGTGATAACAGCGCTATATCTTAGAGTAATGTTTGTGCCAGTGCAACTGGAAGTGATGGATATGCACGCCCGAAGATACCCCCGAAGAATGCCCTTCCTCAACCCATTCAGCGAGATTAAAAATTTCCAGAAAATGATTTTGTAGCTCTGCTTGCCTACTGAATATGCCTAACGTACAAGTAGGAAATTCACTTCAAAGTGAATTAAATACCATTCTCCATGGAAGAAAACAACTTTCGTGTCGTGTTTTAAATGTTTTATCCATGATGTATGCTGATGAATGCTATGATCATTTTCACAGTTCGTCCGTTTCTATTGGAATAGGACTAAAGTCTCTTTGTTTTGATTATCTTTGCAGAGTCAAGTAGAAATGTAGACCTTAAAGAGAGATAATTGTTAATGAAAAAAAATTCTTTCGGCTTACTATAAGACCTTGAATTTGTTCCCAGATGCCAGGAAAACGCATATGTGACACTTTAATTTTCATATTTTTCTGGGGAAGGGTCCTCAGAACCCCCTCCAGGCATCGCGGCTTCAGCGCTTGTATGGGGGCTGCACCCCCCCTTTCCAAAACTCTTGGATCCGCCCCCTATTAAGTCCTTTGTAGGGCTGTTCGATCACTATTTAGAGAAAAGTTGAGTTTTGAGTTTCATTTGTAATTAGGATGAAAACCAGCATACACAGTGGTCCCCCTGGATGGAGTATGGGATCCTTTGGGCAAACTGACAGAACTAATGTGCAGTCAGTGCATTTTGCCACATTGGTGAAGTATGGTGCAAATTCTTCCTAACTGTAATCAGCTCATCTGCTACTGTCAGAGAGCGAAATTAGAAGTTATAGCTGGAACCATCTTGAGATATTGAGTACAAAGATTGTCAATCACTCACTCACTCACTCTATAGCCATATTAGCCTGGTAATAGGGAAGATTTTTGTTTCTAAAATCACTGCAGTAACAAAAAGGCTGTCATACATAAAAATTGCCAACACAGAGGAGGTTTCATAAACACGGCAAATTCATTTTTAAGAAGTTTTTAGGTAAAGATGTTCATTGTGGGCCTTCTTGGTAGTTTTTTGCAGCTTTAGTATGGTTCATATCAATATCGGAATGATTTTGTATAGACCAGCATTAGGATATATATGAAGAGTTTGTTTCCAAAGAACAATATATCCATTTTACTCATTTTGAGTAAATCAGCTTTTTCTATGCTGATGACTATTGCATTATATCAAAAAACACAAACTTTGACCATGAAAAATATTCTTTTTATTGCATGAATTTCTAAAAACTGATTTCTGCACCGTATGTAAGAGGCACAGGGCTATTGCTCAATGGTATTATTTCACTCTTTGTAATATAGGAACTTATTACATTTTGAAAACAAACTCTTCATATTGTGATTGAAGTTTTGGCCATATCGCCCAGCCCTACCTTCACTGAGTCCCAGGCCTTAAAAATAAGAGTATAAACAGTGCTCATAGACTTACGATCAGATGTGAAAGTATCAGAGGGAAGAAATCACTAATACATAAATGAAAAATTAGGCTATTTTGTGGAACAGTTCATTCCCACTACTGGTCTCTCTCCTTCTGTTTCACAATCACTCACAATAAATAAATATTAAACAAATGCATTGAAGCTCCAAATAAATTGTATGTCTTGGTGGTTACAGTAAAAAAAAAATTGACTTTGAACTTAAATATAAAAGCTTCAAAATTCAGGAAATGACCTCCATTTTTTTACTGTTCTCACAATGCTTATATAAACGAGAGTAGTTTCTAAGCTTCCTAGATTTTTCCTGTACTTTGAACATGATGCACGATAAAGGGGGGAAGAATTGTTAAAATGTTATCTTGCCTCATATCTTTTGGGGAATGGAAATATGGGGTGTGTGGAGATTTCTGTCATATGTAAGCCATTCTGTAAGCTGCAAATGTTCATTGTACAATAACATTCAAATTTTTTTTTTTAATTTCATTTTGGATGAAAGCTGACATTTTCCACATTAAAGGACAAATATTGTTTTGTGAAGGAACTTTGCAGTAACACGGGGGAACTTGGTATCTGAGATATGAGTAAATTTTGGTCACTGATTCTAAATATGCCATCAGTTTTTCCCCCCATCAACTCTGGTTTTCAAGATGTGATATACTCCTAATTATTATACATACAACCGATTGGGCACAGAGAAACTGAAAGGTGTATGCATGGGAAAGAAGACTTTCACAATGTGAGACTTCAAAGTCTAAAATTTGAAAGATTCCTGACAAGAAATAGAAATAAAAGTTCAACAACATACTTCATGTTCAAAATGTCATCTTATGTGGATTTTTGTTTTCACCCATAATGAAAATGATATGTTCAACAAAATAAATAAATGCACTCATAATATACATTTGCTTATTACCTCAATAATAATTAGTCTTGATTGCTTATAAATGGTGAAATATAAAGATTGTGCCATTAATGGAAACTCAATGTGTGTACCCATTAAACAAGTCCACTCCTATTTTTTCAACTCCATTTTATTATTATCCTTTGTGACTAAGAACCTAAATGCATTGTGTTTTTTAAAATGTGCAATCCTAGCCCTGTTGAATTTTTTTCCTTCCGGACTTTTAATGACACAACATTTATGAGACGGGTATTTTCCTCTTATTATGAAACAAATATCATAATCGCAACCACACGATTTGCCTCCATGCTCCTGTAAATAAATGCATGATAATGATTACTGCAGCCCATTATGCTTGTCGCAATAGGAGGTAAAAAGTCAGATGTACCTTTTTTTAAAACATTATCTGGACACAGTGAAATAAAGTACTGAAACTGGAACTCCTGCTAAGAGACACTTCGCATTTTGCTGTCCTCAACAACCTTGCTGACTTGCTAGCATAACCTCAGAAACAGTTCTAAGCCAGTCACAAAATTTTATGAGCTTATATTTCTGACCATGTACAACATGAAAATGCATGAAATAATTGTGTGGCAGTCAACCTAAGTGGCATGTACTGCAGGGCCTTGTCCCATGAGGATCCTTCTTTTATTTCCTCATAAATGCACTGGCGTCAGCCACCTGTCAGCTACAGCCACTGCTAAAATCATACCAGGGTCTGGTATGTTTCACTTTTGTACAGTCAAATGCAGTTGTTTAGAATCATCATCAGATAAAGTAGTATCAATCAACTTTTCCTCCAATACAAAACTTTGTCTGCTATACAAAATTTTGAGACCATTTTCAAAGCGGGAATGGGATTTTAAAAATATTGCCTTCATAGTATACATGCAAAAAAAAGAACAAGGTCTATATGATAATTTGTTTGAGAATCAAAACAATTTTCAGGGAAAAAAATTATAATCATGATCATCATCATATGCAAATAACTTAAAAACAAATCCACTCAACTAAAAGGGACTCCTTATCTCAAGTGAAGACATGAACATTATCAGACTTCTCTGAGATGAAGTGCTGCTGTGAATATTTAAATGAATATTTACTTTTACTTATTGGAAGATTGTAAAGTGTCTCATAATTATGTGCACTGACTCACCTTTAAGCTTCCTGTCAAACTTTAAAAAAAGGATGAGTGGGAAATCAAAAACAGAATGAAATTAAGCTTAAAACTATACAGAAACTTCATATGGGCTCCACTTACAAGATGCAAATCAATAAATAAATTATTAATTTTAGTGCTTGACCCATCAGCTTAAGAACTTGCTCCCTTGCAAATGCATCATTCCTAATAACTTAATTTTACTGTTTCACTTGAAATGGCCCCCCATGGGGCATAATATATTACAGCAAGTCTTTTACTGCATCATCAGTTGCCCTTGAGGAATTGCATGTCTAAAAGCAGGCTGTAACACACCAGTCAATAATATTGTTGCAATAGCTAATAAAACCACAGTTTGATTCGATCCTGTAAAGGAAATATCATGTTGCATACAGAATTAGCCTCAAGTAATTTGTTGAGCGGGTATAATTTTAAATGCATTTATACTGTTTAATGCTTTGCAGACACATTGTTCTCTACTTCCCTCCTTTTGTCATTCTGCCACATTAGAGAGCTCTGCTTCAATTTGCTATGGTCTTTATTAAATGTTATTACCACAGTCATTAAATTTCTGTTTTGGCCTCCTACTGACATCCCATTCAAACAGCAACGAATGCGATCACAGATAAATCAAGCATTTCGAGGTGGAAAAGCAGTATGAATATTTAACCTCTCCTTCACGTGCTTCATTCAGTTCAGCAGGTAATTAGAAAAGTGGTGCTTACCTCACAGACGCTTTTACTTTTGGGTGAGGTTTGGGAATATGAATTCCCAGTGGTTGTACAGGAATCCACTGACTCACTCCCAAACAGTGTGTGAAGAACTTGTTCACTGAAAGAGGCTATAAGCAGCGCGTAGTAACGGCAGACTCCTCTTAGTGACGAAGAGGCCCACTCGGTGTGATCAACACCTCGGCCTTTCCTCTTCCCCACCGTGTAACTTAACCCCTTCCCTTCCCAGCCTCCCTGACGACTTGCAGCGAGTTGGCTTTCTTTTGTAACCCTCAGTGCGTCGGATGAGAGCGTGGTTTGGGGTTAGGATTTCAGGGCCCTGGGAGCTTTCGGAGCTCTACAAGGAGGCTCATGAGAGAAAAGTGGAAGTGCAACAGGGCAGTCAGGGGCCAGGAGGCAGGAATGGTCATGGAATAAAATGCCCAGGAACAGATGCTGATGGTACAGAGGTGAACAGTGGAGGCCTCGGCCCCTGAATATAAATGAAGAAACCTGAGAATGCTTTAAAAAAAAGGACCTTTTTTTCAGATTCAGAAAGCCAGATCCAGCACTGCATAAAGCTCTCACGCTTTGGTCTCAAAGAATCAAAGGAAACTATTGTTCGGCAGTAGTTCAAATCAAAGGAGAATACTGGAAACATATGAATAAGGGCTATTTTTTAATAAAGACAGAGAGAAGAAAGATAAATGAATAAACATCAACAATGCCAGCGCTAACTTCCAACTAAGCGCTAGTGATTTTCATTGCGCAACGTTCTGACAATGAAGCACACATGCAAATGCCATTTTGTCTGTGCTCATACTGGTAAATAATGGGTCCACAGGATAGATCAGATTGAGAAACGGCACATTTTTTCTTTAACAAGGTAATGGACGGAGCTTTGATAGTTCCTGCACAGACTTGGCCATAGTGCTTGTTCATTAAAAATAATCAGGGCTCTTTGTGTTCTCAAGGTTAATAAGCAGATCCCAAATAATTACTTTCCATTGATTTAGCATACATTCCTATGACTGTTTTGTGACTTGAGAAGAGATATTGGAGGCAGTCAACTTTTAAATGTCTGAAAACTGTTGTGTTCGTTCTTGAGATTAACTTATTTGGGGGGGGGGCGTACAACATAGATTTGCAATGTTGCAGCAGACTATCACATTGTCAAGCACCATACTCTTAAGTATTATCCGGTTTAATTGCAACTTTTTGTTGAACTTATGAGTCTAAAGGCATATCAATCCAGATTTTCAGATAGGCAGTCTAAACCTAACTGGGGGGTCCTGCCCAGCATATTCTTCCCCAACTATTGATGATTTAAGATAATAATGTCCCTCAGATCCCATCAGACAAATTATTGAAGTTAAACCACTGAAGAGCTAGTGCTACTGTCTTGGTGGAAATGAACTAACGTTAGACTCAGGTCACTCAGCTTAGGTGTAACACTACAGCCACGGTTCACATCGTGCTCATATGGGCTTATGAGCCATTGCAGGGACAATACGTAACTCATAACCAGTTTTCAGTGCAATCTGTTATGATCCAGACCAGGAATCCAATGCAGCGGCACAGTACATTCCAGAAGCAAGTTTTAGTTATGATAACACAGTAACAGTGGGACGGGGCCCAGAAGAAGGCACAGCTCATTTCAGATGTTGTGGGCGAAGAAGGCTTGTATAAGCCAATTATGTAACAACTACCGTTAATCTAATCATTTACGATAATGTGATAATTTTTCTATTCTTAATGTAATAAAAGTCAATCATGTAATAACTTACCTATAATGCCATAAAATTCTGAACCTATAATGTAACAACCAATTATGTTTTTGCCCATAATGTAATTAATTATTACATTATTGACTTGTTATTACATCCTCAGCTGGGTTTAAAAAAATTAGCCAATAAGCTGATAAGTTACATACTGTAGTTAGGATTATTATGTTTATATTTCAATGTTTTAAATGTCAATGTAAAATACCTACTTTTATTTATTCATTTTTTTCATTTATTTCAATATTTTTCATTTAAATGCAATTTTTCCATGCAATTTTTTCCACATAGGTCTATAGTGGTTTTATGCTTTATATATCATATTGAATATATTTCAATAGCAGTGAATTCACCAATGCTTCTCATATATGAAGACATATTATGCATATACTACATTTCACAATTGGGGTGATCTAAAAGTGAAATATTTTAATTAAATATTTGTTTTTGTCAGTTGCAAGTGTCGCACCCATTGAAATATGACGGTCCAGAATGGGCCAAATGCTATATGTAAAATGTAAGTGGAAGCTAGGAGACCAAATGCAGCGACTTTCCAGAGTTCAAGGCTGGGGAAAGCTATAAACCCAGCATCTTAGATATAAAAAGAGGAAACTCAGAAAATAAAACTCTCGCAGCCCTATAATCCAGCCCAGCCACCAAGAGGCGGGGTTGAGCAAGGCGAGAGTCTGCTGAAAAAGAGATAGAAAACTAGTTCTGCACGAAGCACAGAAGCTTCACAAATATTACCGTCCAACCAGACAAGAAACCTCCTAAGGCACCAAATGTTGGTGCAATAACAGTAAGGAAAAAGAAAGAAACTTAGAAGCGAACTTTCTAAGAATGCTCTAAAAATATACTCAAAATAAATCACTGATTTCCTGGAGTAGATCTTTCTTGGCTTTTGTGAACACTAAAGATCAGAAACTCAAAGAGAGGCGCGGCGAACTTCCGACTTAAATAGAATAAAACACAGGTGCCGCCCATCTTCAATCAACAAGCTGGTGCAAGGATTTCGATGTTGTCCTCGATGAGAAAGCCCAACACCAAACACGGAGAACCCAAAAACCATGACAATATGCAGCTTTCTTAAGAACCACTCATCCAAATATTGTTGTATAACCTGTATGAATCTCAAATAAATAAATTACATGTATTTAATTTCCTTTTAACTATTATCTTACAAACTTAAACCACTAAATTTCCTTTCAATTTGTGTAATAAGGAAGACCGAGGTTTGACAAAGGAAGAAAGCGCCTGACGTCAGTCACATGATTGGGGAACTTCTAAATCAAGGGCCATCTAGTGGTCAATGATGGGGACTGCCAAAGAAAATATGTCTTGGTATATGCATGGAAACAATTTGCTTGAAAAAGCCATTTAAATACCGTATGATTGATCAAAGATCACATTTTTCTTGAAAATAAATGGTGGTTTTCTCATTCAGGGATTAAACATTTCGAAAGAGGTATAGATTTCATATTACATCACATTAGAGCAACTGTCGGTGTGTGCAAACATGCTCACAACTTGGTTTGGTACTCTTATTACTAAGGAGTAGAAAGCAGGGCTTGAGTTGAGTCTAACATTTGTTATGGCCCCAATTTGTTATTACATATACAACACAACAGTAACAGCAAGGGATGACAGACACAGTTTTAAAACTTAAACACATTTAATGAACAAACAAAGACAATAACAACTAACTAACAACTAATGAAGTTTGATTAACAAGATAAAAAACAGAAATATTTACAGTCCCTTTTTGGTGGGGTGGCTTGGTGATGTCCTGGGTGAGGAAAATGCTCTATGGGGCAAAAATCCACAAAAGAAACCTCACAGGTCTTGAACAGAATGACAGGTCTGGTTACATGTATCCTTCTTCTTGCAATTTCTCCTACCACTTTACTGTCTCAATTCTCCCCTTTATATACTCTTTTGCAGACCCCTCCCACCTTTTAGACTTTTTTTCTTTTCTCTTGGACTTGTTTCAGACATGCCCGAAACATGCCCAAACCTATCTCCAGTCTGGGCTTAACAAAAAAAAGGTAAATACTTCCATCCAGTGGCCTATATCTACATTACACAATCAAGTTACACAAATACATTAATGAGGCATAATTCTATGAGAGACATAGAGTAGTATTATGCGTGTGTGCGTGTGTTCAGTGTTTAAGCAGTTATTTGACAGAGGAAACAGTGATGGTAAGAGTCATAGAGGACAGCCAACAAATAGGACTTTAGTAAAGAGATATAACTATATTATTACATTATTGACTACATTTATTATATTTTAAATGATTTTTTTCAACCCAGCTATTAAGGAAATACTAACTAGCCAGTAATAAAGTAACTTACTACATTATGGGCAAAAAAATTTCTTGTTATTGGTTCAAAAATTCTACTGCATTATAGGATAAGTTATTATGTTATTGACCCTTTATTACATAATTTTTGGGAAAATTATCACAGTAGTAATTACATTTATTTAACCCTTGTTTAAACCTGGGAAGTCCCGTTGAGATTGAAATGTCTTTTTCAAGGGAGCCCTGAGGGTTGAGGAGGGAGGGAGAGGGCAATTTGCACACCCAATTGGAGCCAGGGTGGGACTTTAGCCATGACATCGGGGAACCCCCTACTCTTATCGAAGAGTGTCATAGGATCTTTAATGACCACAGTGAGTCAGGACCTCGGTTTAACGTCTCACCCGAAAGACATTATTAGCTGCAACAAGGTTAAAGCCAATCTCCAGCCAGTGGCTTTCCGGGACTTCGCTTTAGCCGAACTGTCCACAAGAGGGATGGAGTAGCTTGAGGGGAACTTAATTCCAATCCTGTTGACCTTAGAAGGACTATGAGCACATTCCAAACAAAATGGACCTAGGAAATTACTTGCAACGGGTTAACAAAAATGTGGCCCCAATTCTGGACCCTGAATTAGGCTTGGGAGCTTTTTCATATTAAACTGGACTAAGGAGCTGACTTGAACTGGGTTAACTTGAACGCAGTCCGAATCCTAGGCTCTGAATAGGATTGAGAGCTTGTTTGAAGTGACAAAGTACAGAGGAAGGCTTCCGCAAATTACCGTTTAACTTAATAAAGATAGAGTTTCTGCGAGAAAATACTGACTGCTTCTGAACACAAATAGCCGATCACTATCCAGCAACTTACAACTAAAAGCTACAGCGCGTAACTTCTGTCGCCACCTGGAGGAATTTTGCATTATTAGAACAATACAGCCGGCAACTTCCATATGACATATGGCTAGGTGTAGCCCCCACATGCCCCCCACTCCCCACCGCTACCCCTTTGCCACCGTGCTGCACGATTCCACAACATTTTTATTCTGTTTGAAGGATGGCCGGTGAAAAAAAAAGATAGACTCTTCAGAAGAGGAGTATTTTTTTTCAGCCAAAGAAAAGCAAAATAGTATGTTTAGTTAGCCTATTAGTTAGCCTAGACAAGGTGCCTGCTAATTTGTAGCTGACAGGTTAGTGGATGGAAAGACCCAGTGGTAGTCAGCAGAAGTTATTTGTTGTCTGTTGGTCTCCAGTAGCCAAAGTACTGAGAGTAACACTCCCTACGCACCGTTTACTGCTCGCCACAGTACACAGAGTAACACTCGCAACATACAGTGTACTGCTCGCTACGGTCTCTCGTTATACAACGTCGTGAACACCAGGCTGCTAACATTACATTACATTCATAGCACCATTTCCAAGAAAACAATAAAGTACTAGGTGCAGTACATGTGACAGCAACACATCCTACTCAAAATGTCTTATAAACCAAGTCACTTACTTATTCAACAGCAGCATGGTAACAGTACACACCGAAGCAGTCCATAAGTTGTTGGTCCACTTTTTGCTGCTCTTCACTGTCCCCGTTTCCCTCTAAACTCAGCCCCACCGGATTTCTATGGTCTCTGGTCTACACTTGGGTATGTTGACCCATTCTAAAAATGTGTCTATATGGGGTAGATTCTTGCTTTTCCTTTTCCTATAGAGTAGAAACACTGCTGTCCTCACCACAGCAGCCATAGGTAGATAGCAAATTCGACCCACTTGAATCAGAAAGATGCAGCGCCGGATCACACCGCCGAAGGCCGATGACGACTGCCGATAGTGTTTGCACTGTTTTCATGCTTAGTGGTGGTTTATCATAATGATACATGAACGTAGCCGTAACAGTTGATGGAGGTTGACCACAGAATACTTTCGCCTTTGCGTTTTTGGCCGATTATGCTGTCCACTGCCAATTCCATAAAAATTTATCTCTCATGACCTGAGCTGCCAGACTCTCACACTGCGTCCGCCACTTTGAAATTTTACAGGCGCTGTTCTACAGTTCTGTGATGACCACGCAAATGCAAGTACGCACAAATTATTCCATAAACCTCCGAGTCCGTAACATTTAGCCGATTTAGTTTTTCGACATATAGGCCAACGTCGTTCGAATTAAAGTGAGTTGTGAACTCAGAAGTCTTGAAATCTGCGGCGATGGTCTAAACAAAACCAGTCACGTGGGGTCAGGAGCTCTCTTGATCGGAGACTCTCGCTCTTCCTCCCCCTCCTTTCTCGTTTTGAAATAAAACGCGTCATTTCCTGTGTGCCAGCGAGGGAATGTCGCCGGTCGACATGCAATACAAAACAACAAATACTGAAAAATACAGCGAGATGTTAGAGGAGCCGATTGGCTTAATCAGCATTGTGTCATCCCCTCTAGTAGTGGCTTGGATGAAACGGACATATACGGACATGATAAAGTTACATACTATAGCTTTAAAGCCAGGGGTTTAAATATACATCATAGAAACATCAGGAAGTAACAATGAACGAGACACAGCTGGGGATGGGGGCACACGTGAGACGTAAGCCAATCAAAGGAGACATATGTCCGGCAGACTAGCGAGTTGCTGAACAGGAGAGACAAAAGGCCTTCTAATGAGTGTTGGGACACAATCGCTGAGGTTCTGTTAATTATTCCTGACATTAATGCTTTTAAGCCAAGGAAGAGGAATCCTCTTTCTTTCATTTTTCTTTCTTTCTTAGGACTATCAAGCATAAACTCTGAGGCAAAGTGGTACGGATTTTGTTTGAAGAGAAATTGAGAGAAATGGGCTTAGGGGTTGAGATTCTACACAAATATCATGTTATTTTTTCAATTTCCAACAACTATTCACCAAGGAACAAAGAATAGCAATGTGTAGTGTATTTACATAGCACATAATGTAAATATAGAGAGACTTACATGCTTATTTGCCTGTCTAAAAAAATAGAAGCATCTTTCAGCTTTGCTTGTGAACAAAAATATATTTTTTGTCATCAGCTGCTTTCACACACCTTCCATTCATAATACTCTCACACCTAAATGACACAAACAAGTCTATCCTCTGAATGATACAGGCAGTTTTTCAAAGAGCATAAGATAGTGACTATCAAAAGGATAATGCATTTAAATGTACAAAAAGAACATAGGTGTTTAACGTATTAATTTCTGTTGCACATTAGTTTGGCATGTTTGTATTTTTACACATTGGGCCAGTGCGTGAAAATGTTCCTGGGGTAACATACTGCCAAACCATAATTAGATTGTGATGTAATAAAAGAACTATAAATGGAGACGACTTTGTCTGTCTGTCTGCCCATCCTTTTTTTTTTCCCCATGAGGCCATTCATCCAATCAACTTCAAACACAGAGGGTGTATTGCTGAGGTCCCAATAAAGTGCGGTGTTGAGTGAGAAGTCGTTTGGCTGAATAGTACTCAAGAAAGCTGAAAGCAGCCATACCACTCAAGCAGCAATACCAGAGGCCAAATAATCAGCCCGTTCCAAACAGGCAGGTTTTTTGCGGGTTCTGCTCTAGTGGGCAGTTCTGAAGTTATTCTAAATGCAAAGAATTCATCCCTGAAGGCCCATTTTTAAATGACTTAATTTTTACCGGTGGAGTTATCAGTGAAACGAGAGAAGTGAATGGGAACTTAAATCATAAAAGTGCATAGTGCTTTCTTGGAATGAATTTATTACAGATGTGTTTCCTGCTTTTCATTTGATTTTATTTATCATAATCATTGAAGAACCCATCTATAGATCCCATAACTTGATAATAAATTTGTGAGATTTTGTAACGGATTTGTGTCTTGTGCACATTGGTTTGCACAGAGGACAGGAAGTGGAGGACTGGATGCCTATTTTTCCATAAAATAGGCATCCAGTTAGCTGTGCATGGTGTCACACACACAGTTTTCTTGACTGAAATGTTCGTAATTTACCTTTTTGATGCAGTATCTCTTTTGATGGCAAATATGACTTGATTTGGCTTGATAAATAAGAAAAAGTGTTGTGGTAGTGCCATTTTGATACGGGACCAGTTAGACACCAAATGCGAGGATGGAGGGAAAAGGCTTTATTGAAAAAATAAAGAAAATCAGGCACGAGGGCCAACAAAAAACTTCACCCAAAGGGTTGCCAAAAAACAAACTAAAGAGAGCTACACAGAGCTATAAACAAAAGGATCAAAAACGATGAAAACAAAGGCCACTGGAAACTCCAGGCAGAAAATTCATAAACAGAAAAGAATAAGGCTTCAAGATTTTCAGAATGACAAAAAAAACCAAGGCTAGGAATGCAAAATAAAAAGACTGTGAACCACGCTGGCTACTAACAACTATGGCCATGAACTTGATAGAACAAGAACTGAGACTCTGTCTGCCAGCCAACTTCCACCGCATCCAGATAAAGGGTGAGAAATCAAGACATGAGGGGCAACACCTGGAGGAGGAGAAACAAGAGGCATGGCAAGATCATTGGACATGGACAAAGATTGGTGGACAAGACTTGCTCATTAAGAGAATGAGCGTGCTCAGCTTAAGTACCAATTAAGTATAAAGAACAGAAAAGCACAGCAGACTTGAAATAGTAAAGCAGGAATCATGACAATAAACTCCCTGTCTAAATTAGTAGTATTAGTAATGTGCCTATCTAAGAATTACACCACCCAGTGAGTGTTAGTAAATGTTAGTAACTTAAAAACAGTTAATTGTCAATTAAGCTTAGACAGTCCCGAATCCAGCACAGCACAGAAGGAAGAGGGAAATACCAAAGCCAACCAGAGCTCTGAAATGTGCAACAACGAAGGCACGGGGCGGAACGCAGACAAGCGGTGGAGTGGCTTGGCAAACCTGGCAAAAACAAAAACACGGAAAAGTAAAAACATGGACAATGAACATGAATAATGAAATACTTGATCCTAATACAATAAACTGTTAAAACTGAGACTATGAATGTGAACTATGAACTATGAGATCTTGAACATGAAACCATAAATGCTGTCCTGGCCAAAGACCAGGACCCCAGAATACAACACATTTATCCTCAATTTCAGCATGAAATTTTTAAAGTGAAATTTAGGCTCACGTTTTTGGTATTACAAGCCACGTACAATTAAATGTATTATTTTTCAGAAGTAATGCAGAGGACGCAATTTGACAAATATTTGCCACATCTCCTGGAAATCGGTTTTATGTTTGTTTTACAGTGCTTTGGAATTTGAGCCTCCCAACGCAAGCTTTGGTGTCCCCGTGCTTACGTATGCATACGAAAATTGTTTTCCAAGCAAGTCGTCACATCATGTACAATTATTGAACAAAATATTATTATTTTAGAACATTTTATTTGGATAATAAAAGCAAATCATTGTTATTTCAGGAGTTAAGTGAAGACCATTCGGTCTTGTGTCCCTTAATATTTCTTATGTTCTGTATGTTTTCATTGGTAGGGCTAGTAGACCTCCACTAAAGGTTTTGCAGGGTATAGGCAAATTTGCGCACAGCCCAATTTGAACCATCTTCTGGTTATATGTACCTACTTGTGGGGCTGTCCAGAAAATAGATTTGAAATGTGAAATTTGCATACAGGAATTGAACTGTGACCTATTTAGTGGTTCAGATACTTTTGCAGGGCAAAGCCTTGAAAAGTCCATATTTAAACCCATAAATGATTGTTCTAAAGAACCAGATGATTTTTATTGGCTACACAACAGCATGATGGACATTTTCATATCAAACATAAGTATATATGGGAAAAACTGAAGAAGTTTCAGACAATTTTTCATTGAAAAATGCATCTGTCTTGACCAAAATTGATGCAAAACGTAAAGTTCATCTTGAAAAACAACCAGGTTCCTATGAAAACACACATGAGATATTTTCACAAAAGTTGCCTCAAATGGTTGGCTAAATAACGTGCAAGTGTCGTTAAATTGTGACACCGGTAACATGGATCCGGAATGTGAAAATTTGAACCATCCCTGTAGTTAGATGGTTATTTTGACACCCTTTGGATGTCAAAATATGTCACTAAATAATAAACATGGAATGCTTATAGATACTTATCCAAATTAAGGGTCCTAGAGTATAAGTACATGATTGACGAGACATTGGCCTTCTGGATCATTCTGGATCATAACTACAATACATCTGAAACACATTTGTCCTTTTAAGATTAGACAAATATTAGCATATTAGGACGGAAGAACTGGTCATCTTGGATTCCGCGAAGTTCGCTTTCTTGACGAATCTCACCGACTGTCAGTATCACAGTATCACTGTGCCCAAAAATGACACATCTATTAACCATTTTGGAGGACAATAGACCCATTTACTGTTTGCAAACAGAACAGGCTGCGCGCACAGCTTGGTAACAGAAGTATGGTGGACCATAATAGCTTGTCAAGCTATGCAAGAGTATTAGCCATCAAAGATCGCAAATTCTACCTAAACAAATTAACTTTGACAAATGGCAACCAATTTCCAGATCCGTATGATATCAGTGAGTGTGTAGATGACGTTAGTTAGTGGCCCAGTATTCCGTGGCCTGATATACTGTATATACCCATTAGATCGAGAAACCATAGGGAGGAACTACGAGCATACAAGTCATTGGATGCTTATGACTACTTTATCTGTGGACATGCAGAATGTTAAATACCACGACAGACAGGGGTGTCCAGAGTTTTGTGTCTTGAAATCAGAGGTCCTTCCTGGTCAAACACAATAAAAATAAACAGAAAACTACATCCTGACAGCTAATTGTACCTGCATGGCCGGCTAAATATTTGTATAGTTGGCTTGCCAGCTAGCGAGTTTGTGTGTATTTGTCATGCAAACATGAAATCTGCTTCGGTTTACCATTATTCTCACATATTTCATTTAATGTCTGTAACCGTGAAAAGCGCGTCAAAAAATCAGTTACATTAATTTCAAAGGAGCAAAGCCCACTGGCAGCGTGTGACGCGTCAGATTTTTACTTTTCGCCATTGCTCAATTTCTTGAGCGTCAACTCAATAGAAACTCACTTGTCTTTTATGTTAGCTATTTAACTATTTTGCCTTATCATGGTTGGTGACACACAGAAACCTCACGTGCAGTTGTCAAAACAGATATGCCTGCTTTTTAACCAGGTCGCAGTTTTGAGAGGAAATCCGTTTTTTTCCGAAATCCGAAATTTTGTGCGCATTTAAGTTATCAAGCGATCTACAGTAAGACAGAACCTAACTCAAGGTATACTGGTAAGAATTTAACACTGCTGAGTTAGCTAGCTAGCTAATTTGCTGCTGGGTGAAGTAAAGTGAATCATCTTAATTTACCAGACAGTTAAATTGAAAAGTATGCCTGTATATAACATATAGTGCGCAGTGACCTGAATGTCACACTTGTTGGTGTGAAAACCAGGGACAGATATGGCCCTCATTGCCCATCCCTGAGTTAAACAATCATGAACTACGGGTGTGTGACATGACGACACGAGACAGAGAACCATTAGAATGTATCCACGATCCGTAATTACGAGGAGATTGCATCATGTGTCAGTGCACATTCTATCTGTTGCAGTTGTGCGTTCATACACCGCGGTGTAGTGGAGGAGGAGCGCTAGGGAGTGGCGCTCCCCCACTTCCCAAAATATGAAAAAAGATTTGATCTGCTAATTGACAGCTTGCTAAATCATCAGATTCATGAAATTGTCCTCTTATATGACTCCCAGAGTGTTCACGATATTTCGTTATAAGGAGTCAAGTTGTCAATCTTTTTTTTTTTTGGGGGGGGTGTCTTTGGGCCGTTACTGTTAGGCAATATTCCTCTAGAGCAGGGGTGTCCAAACTAATCCAAAACGGGCCAGTGTGGATGCTCCTGTTTGTTACAGCCCACCACTTACACACCGGATTCTTCTCATCAAGGTCTTGACTAAACCCCTTGATCAGTTAATCAGTGGAATCAATAGTTACTGGGTATGTAACTCCAGTTATACGAGTATAGGCGGAACCCTCTAACAGCTCCGCTAGTGCCAATCCCCTACTGACTACCGCCTAAAGAAATTTGCTTATCCATTCCCCTCCTGGCTATATAATGGTGCAACCCCTTTCATTTGACTCCCATTTATGGAAAATTGAATCCTCAAAGAAAAAACAGTTGGGCCACGGTGGTTAAAGGGCTCTAACAAATACTCATATAACTGGAGTTACATAGCTGGCAACTATTGTTATACTTTGTGTTGGCTCCACCCTCTGACAGCTCCGCTAGTGCCACAAAGGGCAGAGCTTAGATGAGTTCCCACCCAGCTGTCCTCATGTGTAGGAGGGGGGGTATCCTGGCATCAATTCCGGCCCTGTTCCTTGCCCAGAGCAACATTTACTACAGCCTCAGACAAGGAACCAGCCTTCATATCCGTGAGATAAAATTGAACGAAGTAGGATGGTGACGACCAGAAGGCAGCAGCACAGATGGCACCAACAGCAACACCCCTATATGATGCCACACCCCTTGTTGAATGGGCACACAGCCCCGTTGGGGCAGTGCTTCCGGTAGTGGCGTAAGCCTCAGAGATAGCGTCGCATAGCCAGTGAGCCAGACACTGAGTTGATACAGGTCGTCCAGACCAGGCCCCATCTTACTACTTGGGATGTACGGGGTACATAGCATGCTAAGGCCCTTACTGGGCAAATCAAGTGTGCCCTGCTATCTTCCTCAGAAGTATGAGGCGGAGGATTAAAAGCCTCCAATACCACTGCCCTAGAACTGAAGGACATTGTAATGCTCTTAGGCATGAAAGCCTGGGTTAGGATGCAGGATAGCCTTATCTGCACTCAAAACCAGACATTGTGGGTTTACTGACAAGTCAGACAAGTCACTAAATGTCTTTGCAGAAGACAACACCACCAGTAGGGCTGTCTTCAAGGACAGAGGCCACATGGAAACATTACCTAATGGCTCAAATGGTGGCTTACAAAGACTGTCAAGTGTAATTTAAAAAAAAGCCACTAGATGGCATCACTGACTTTTTTTGTTAAGCCAGTCTGGAGCTAGGTTTGGGCATGTCCTGGGCATGTCTGAGAGGGGAAAGTCACAGAGAATAAAAAAGTCTAAAAGGTGGGAGGGGGCTGCAAAAGAGTATATAAGGAGAAAAACTGAGAGAGTAAAGTAGTAGGAGAAATTGAAGGGAGAAGGATACATTTGACCAGGCCTGTTACTCTTTTCAAGACCTGTGAAGTTTTTTTTTTTGGATTTTTGCCTGTGTTGGAGCATATCCCTGTCCCGGGACATCATCAAGCAACCCCATCTCAAGGAACTGTAAATATTTTTTTTCTTGTATATGTCAATCTTGGTCAGTAGTATAAATTGTAGGTTAGTTGTCAGTCTTTGTTTGATTAAATCTGTTTAAGTTTTAAAATATTGTCTGTCATCCCTTGCTGTCTTAGATGTCATAACAAATTGAGGCCATAACACAAGGACTATATGGAGATCCCACTGCGGCACTGTGACTCGCCGTGATGGCCTCAGCCGCAGACCGCCCTTTAAAAATCACCGCAAAAGGGGGTGTGGGAATACAGGAGCCGCCTGTAGTCCTTCATGACATGCAGAGATAGCGGCTGCATACTCCCTCACAGTGGACACAGCCCTGCCAGAACCCAAAATAGATAGTAGGAAAGTCAAGATGATGGTGATAGGAGACGTCATGGGGCCGACATTACGCGCATTACACCAACCAGAGAGAAGTTCCCACCGTGTTGCGTAATCCTCAAGAGTTGAGGATTTTTTCTGACGGGTCAGAAAAGATCCAGCTGGAACTTTCTGGGAGTCTTCTTTCGGCTTCTGAGGAGAGCAGTCGCACTCTATCTCTGCTCCTGCCTGCGTCTTCTTTCTTTGTCCTGTTTTGTCGTGTTACCCCCTCTTTCCTTTTTTTTTGGACCTTCCGTCTGCTTCTGAGGCTCTTCAAGTAAAGATGGAATTAATTAGCTGGTCCCTGAATGCAATTGACAAAATATTTTCACCGAGAAGCGGAGCACCTGGTGAACCGCGTTGTCCGGATGGGACTTTTCCTGCTGGCTACGTACGGGACGCGTGGTCGAGATGGCAAGTTCTTTGTCGTGAAGTAAAAAATTTACAAAATGAGTAGCGGATCAATCAAAATTGCTTTTTCCACCCGAAATTGAAATAGAATTCGGCACCCCCCACACTCCACGTCTCTCCTCTGTCTGCCTCAGTCTCACACAGAACAACACCAACTTTTTTATCCCTCTGACAAGGACAGAACATTCTGCCCCTGATAAGGACTCTGGACTCTGCCAAGGCTGCCTGCTGCATTTAATCCCATCCTACCCCACCTGTCTGCCCCCCCATTCCCCTAAAAAAATTCCTACGCGATTCCTGCATGTCGTGTTATAAACCTGATGTGTATATTATGTCTGATGTCATCAATATGTTTCTTTTCTGTAACCTTTAATTTTCAAAGAAGAAAGTGGAGTTGGCAGTGCACGTTGCAGCAGCCTGGAGGACTTTCTCTCCAAACGTAATTTTGTTGTTATTCTGTAACAATGACAATAAATTCATCTGAATCTGAATCTGAATAAATTCATCTGGATGGTGTGCATAACTGAATGTATGCGGCTCACATTTTCAGTGTAAGGGTGGGGACCTGCATTGTGCTGCGCTTTTAGTGACAAGGTATCGTCTTTATTTAAGACGTTACAGACACAAACAGAAACGCACATCCCTGCGCACCATCATTTGTCGTGGTGGGGGTCATGCCGTGCTGCTGTAGCGAGTCGTGATTTCCCTGCTTGTTTTCCATATCGCTCTGCCAGACAGGGAGGCATCGCAGGCTGTGCATCGGGCTTGCGGACCGGCGACAGGCGGCACATAGCACTGGGAGGCGGCCTCCTCTTTGCAGCCTAGGGATGCATCTTCCCGCCGGCTGGAGTGACTATGGAAAATGGCGTTCACGGCTGGTTTTTGGATGAACACCTTTCCAACTGCTCTTGTATGGCAGCGTTGAGTGGTGGACCAAACGGAGAGGACAGGCACAGTGGCCCATTGCGCAGTGCTGCCTTCTGGTGTTCTTTTAGAGATGTCTGACTGAGCCACATCTGACGCAGAGAGACTACTGCCAGAGACATGACCCGCCCAACACACACTGAGGCAGCTTGGAATGCACAGAGCAGCACACCAGCGAGCCGGAGGGCATCCTGCTAAGCCATGTCGTCCGCTTCCCGACGGGCGTGGAGGAGCGACAGCTCTGCCAGAGCATTTCCTATCAAGCCGCTGATATTCATGGCAGATGCTGCCTGTGCACTGCCAAAGAACATATTGTCTGCCAACTTAGCCTCCTGCTCACGTCTGGGCGGGAGTGGTCGTTGTTGGAACCGGACTGTGGGCTCCAGCCTAAGCTGGTCAGACAGCGGTGCATCTACAAGCGGGGCACCGCCCAGTAACTCAGTCATCTAG
The DNA here is from genome assembly GCA_029721435.1 of Gymnothorax reevesii. Classification (NCBI taxonomy): domain Eukaryota; kingdom Metazoa; phylum Chordata; class Actinopteri; order Anguilliformes; family Muraenidae; genus Gymnothorax; species Gymnothorax reevesii. Next base: position 117,176,501 of record CM056573.1, read on the forward strand.
CCCGCCACAGCTGTGTAGGGGAGGAATCACATGGCTGGGGGTGAGACTTTTGCCGGAGATTCCCACGCACTCTGTACAAAGTCTTGGAAAACTGGATAACATGGGGCCACTACCACAGGTGCTGAACGAACTCCATCGGCTTAGTGGGGTCGATCGCGGGCTCAGATGGAGTAAAAGACAATGTTGCAACTCATAATGTAAAAACAACGAATAATGTGAAAAGATATTTAGTTAACGCATAATGTAAAAACTTTTGACACATAATGTGAAAAATTAAACTCATAATGTTAAAAACAATGCATAATGTTAATTTTTTTAACACATAATGTAAAAAATTTTGACGCATAATGTAAAAACATTTTGTAACATAATGTAAGAACTTATCAACGCATGATGTTAAACGCAATGTAGATTTCCAGGGCGCCCTTTCCCTGAGGTTAGAATTCACTAAAAAGAAGAAATGATGCAAAAACTGCTTTGAATTCATTATGTTTGGGGATGGACAAGCATCTTATGTTTCCCAAAAAGGTAGATTATATTCATAACTCTTATTACCATCACAAAATTGTTCTTCTTGATCAATATGTGACATTGGATGCATGTTGCACTGAAAAGGACATGGGCTGAGTACAGCCTGAATTACAGTGACCCAAGTTGTAAACTCCTAAACTGCATGATGTGAAGGGCTCAAAAATAAAGCTGTATTGTGATGGATCCCTTTTTCAATCACAAAACAATGCTTCATTAAAGGGTCATTCCGTGGCAATTCACCAAATTTCAGAAAATCTTCCCGCATGACCACCTCAGATTTTTTTGAAAAAATTTGTGTTCATCATAAACATGATTCACTTCTTAATAGTGAATCCACCAACATGATTTTTTTCAAGAAAATCTGAGGGGGTCATGCGGGAGCCATTCGGTGAATTGACACGGATTGACTCTAAATTATTTTTCTGATGATCCTTTACAAAATGATTCAGCACCTTTGGCTAAAGACTCCTGCGGTAAAATAACCAAGTAAAAATAATTCACTTCATTGGTGTTAATATATTGGGGTAGGTTGTACATCTCGTGGAAAAAGTAAAACCTTTGAACTGTGGCGGCCGGCCAGCAGAAGGCGCTGGGGCACCGCCCCCTTCAAATATCAAGAGATGAAAATTCACTTAAACATGTTAAATAAAATTGAGTTGTATAATGCAAATAATTTTTAAATAAACGTGTTTTTCAGTCTGTGAGGGTCTGTAAGCTCTCAAAGTTTTGGTGAGCATGTGACCTGAGGCTGCTGTTTCATTGGTTAATTCAGATTTTCTTACGGGGCTGACACTCCCTCTTTTATTGGCAGCGAATTGGTATGTTTTAATGTTTTTTGATCTAGTGTGATTGGACAATTCTCGTGGCTGTCAATCATGTTCACACCCACCGCAACGCTTCATCTCGACTGTCAAATCATCCACTGCCCTTTCAACCTGGTAGCTGAGCGAGATGCAAGTTCAAGTGGAAGCGCGGAAACTGAACCCAATTCGGTTCTTTCCTTACAAAAACAGCCTTTCTCAAGGTGTTCACTGGAGGAACAAAGGAAAGTAAAGGAGCTTGGCCCCGACTGACCCGATTTAAAGATTCAGCAGTAGGCAAGTGATCGTGGACGAGCCGACACCCGAGGCTTCTCTCGCACTTGTTACGACAAACGGAGTTGGCTCGCTGGATGTGGCGTTAGCAGTGCCGTTTATTGCTTTCCCTGGTTATTATTCCAATTTGGCAGATTCCACAGAGAGTGTGTCCAATTCACAACTTTTATTTTTGAACCAATATAAAATGTTTCATCTCTGTATGCATGCGCGAGCAGATGTTTACTTCCTGGCCGTCTAGAATTTTCACCAACTCTCCTTTGTGTCCCTCATTAAAAAGGTAAAAATTTCTGTCCACAGTAATAACGTCAGCAACAACCTGTAATCTTAGAACAGCACAGCTGTGAATGAGATTTGGGCGGCTGCTGGCAGGGTATTTAAATTCTTTTGTGCAGATGTGTCCGCCACTGGACACGGAGCTGCAGATTTATGCTCGCAGTTACAATATTCTATCACTAGTTGGCCCACCTGAATCAGTTACTTAATTTTCACAAGCAAGCAGAGTTTGAACACTTTTTATTAAAGGGACGAGTTCCCTCCAATCCCTGGATGGATCAATCCAGCCTTGGCTTGACTTAAAGGGGTTGGCACATCCATACTACAGGGTGGCCCAAAAAAGTGTCCCTATTTCCTCTCAGAACTCCAGGGTGGTTGAGGAACATGGAAATGAGTAAGCAGGATTGACTCATTATCCAGTGTATGAATGTTATTGTCACAAAATAATCCCGGGTAAAAACTGCATTTCAGGCCACTGTTCAAGAGTAGATATACAGGCTTTAAGGAAGCCCTGCTTATTGTGGATTTGCAGGTTGGTCACCGGTCTGCCTTCCCTTTTCTCTGCTCATCCTGCCATTATTGGCGTTGGCTCAGACAGTCTTGTCACCGTTTGTGTTTTTAACTTTATAATTTCATCCTGTTAAGTACAGTGGGACCTGTTGGTCACACTTTGTGTGGAATCTGCCATTTATGTATATAAATATGTAACTTTCTACAGCTGTAAGGTACTGGAAAAGCATGAAAATGCACCTTGAAAATCCTTGAAAAGTGCCTTGAATTTCACTTTGTAAAATGTGTATGAAGCCTGTAGACAGCATTACAGTGCTGTGTTTTTAGATTTGTGTTTTTTAGGTTTTCTGTTAAACCATGTTCCACATATTGTTAGAATCTTTACAAAACATCAAAATCCCAGTTAGTTGGTGGATTATCTTTAACATGACTGCTTTTAAAATCGATCTGTAAGTGATGTAAGGACAGATACAGTGATCTGTAAGTAATGTAAGGACAGATACAGTGATCTGTAAGTGATGTAAGGACAGATACAGTGATCTGTAAGTAATGTAAGGACAGATACAGTGATCTGTAAGTGATGTAAGGACAGATACAGTGATCTGTATGTAATGTAAGGACAGATACAGTGATCTGTGGACGTAGGAGATACATTGTCAATTCATAATTAAAAAGGAGTAGAAACCCTTATAAAATCTATAGGCTGCATTTTCCTTCCTAATAACTGACTGTGTCGACATCTAGGCAGCTGTCAGGTGGGCTGCGCCAAGGTAAATCCCCCCCCCCCATTTTTAGCACCAGACGCCACTGCCTTTGAACCAATCAGGAAATTCTGGAATCTATCAATAAATTTGTTGAGAAAAATAGCACAAGGTATTAAATAATCGATTTAAAGCTAAATGTACTTTGCATAATATATATGATTCTTTATTGTCACTTTGTGGAAAATACCGAGAATCAACTTTTAAAATATTTGATAAACCTCAGATTTTGTCGATCAGATTTTGGAAAAATGCCCATCTCTCTGGTAAGTGTAATTCGCAGTGTTGGCAAAGTAGGGTATGGCCAAATGTCATTCCTGTGGTAGAAATTTTCATATTTATTCCTAAAAGAATCACTCAAGAGCCTGAGATAGTAAATAGGGTCCAGTCTTTACTATATGCATATAGGGCCCAAGTTACATGCAGGAACAAGGACAAAGGAATATCTCCTTTGCTTGGATATTTGTATGAATAGAGCAGAACACCCAGAACTTTGGACTTCGGTGTGTGGATATATCTTGGCAACTAAAAATTGTCACAATTTTCACCCACTTTCTGGCCACTAGGGGGCCACAACTGAACAAAAAGGGCTCTAATTTCTTGGCGCAGCGCAGGGTGGCACAGTGTGGTGTAGCGTGGCGCAGCCCACGCAGTGGTAATTTTGTCCGGTGCAGCCCGCACAGTGGTAATTTCATGCAGTGCAACACCGTGCTCACCCACTTTGGCAATTTGGTAGACGGACATGTGCCGAGATGGGTGTGGCGGGGTAGTAGGGGAGGTGTCACATATTCATCAAGACGCAGTGACAATTTTGTAGAAAAAGTCTCAGCTGAAGTTGCGCAGAAAGCTCGCCAGCTCCAACCTGGTTTTCTGTGCAGTGGTAATTTCGCTGACCGGCGCACAGTTTGCACGTCACCGAAATCTCACAGGCAGGTTTCCAGAATGTCAGGCACATTCAATGCAATAAATTATTACAGCAAGGACTATTTAATGTAACTATCTGAATCAGGTCATAAATTTTAGTATCTATATCGATTGTCCAGATGTCAGATTGAAGGCGGTTGGCATGCGTAATGGAAACTCGACCTGGCTTAATCAACGCAGCTGAATCTGTGATGCAAACTAATGACTTCACATCTTTCTCAGCCAACCACAGTTTTTGGTGCTGTACTGCATAACCTGATGGACTTACACAAGATGAAGTGAGGACCCCAGTCACCTAAACCATGGCCTCTTCTTGACGAAGCTGTCCAGTCGAAAGCCAGGCTATGTGAACATTGCAGCCAAGACCAATTACCAAAGCCACAGCTTCTACCCCCATACTCTCTCTAAGACCAATAAGACGTCCACTGCTCTTTCAGTACGAATTACTGAGCTGCTTCCTTAATCTTTTTGCTCATTGCTATTGCCTTTATAATATCTTGTAAATTCAGAATGTTCATTTATTTGAGCCTACTTTGTCTTATATTGTTATTTTTACTGCATGATGATGACTTTTATTATCTTTTTTTCTCATTATTTTCATTGGGGTTGAATTTTGTGAAGTGATAGAGATGCATATTAATCTCCTGAATAATATAACCTGAACAATTTGAATTGATAACATTTATGATGCACTTTCATAAAGATGTATAATTATACACACCAGTGCATAATATACTTGTTGGTTGTATTGCAAAAATCATTTTGTATATTCATAGTGTTTTTGTTTTAAAGCCTACTTTGTCTTATATTATGATTTGTTACCTCGCAACATGATACAATCTTTGGCGGATATGTTTTCATCAAACGGTCAGATACTGTTTGTTGCGGAATGTTTACATCTACCACGTGTACCGAGGGAAGTTGGCAGTCGGGTGAGCACCTGCAAACCAGGCGATCGCCTTTAAAATGGCTAAATGGACAAGTGATAACGCAAATCTATAATATTTTTTGATCGAAATGAAATGATATGTGGACATTTACTGAGGAGAGGATGTCACCAGGTGACTCTGCCCTAACCCACCACCAGATTGAAGCCTTAATTAGTTAATTGATTCATCTGCACTCCTAGATTATAAGCCTGTGGCCATAATTGACAAACTGACTGGCAATGATTAACTCCAACCAAACACAGAGGTGTGCAGCCTGGGCTGAGTGCTGTGATCGGAGGGCAGGGGATAGGAATTGTGCTTTTAAACCCTTTTCTTTCAGTCTGACGAGAGATTCAGCACGGGTGTGACACATTTTGGGAGAGCTCTGGAAGAACTTCTGGCCCGTGCTGCAAATGGAAGAGGACTGATTGACTTTGGACTGAGAACCAAATGCTTCATGAGCTAAGTAGACCCAGAGAGAAGATTGAAGAGTTGAAATCTCCTCGTTTGATTGGTTAATGGACCCCCTTCTCCTCTTCGACATTATCGTGTCAGAATTGCTGGAGTTTTAAAGCCGATATTATTCAACCTTTTTAAAGTGTCTTGCTGTAGCCCCAATTCAGTAAACGAGACCTTGCCAACCTGCTTCTTCTACTCCCTCCATTTGGTTCCCCTCCTGAACTACTGCCCATCCGCCACCTCTTGAAGTAATTGCCTGCCTTTGAGTGGATTCAAATTTTCAATTGTTCCTCATCTGAACCTTTTTTGTGAATGTTGTAGTGTACTATTCATGACCTTCGGAAGCAAGTATTCATGTCACCTAATTTTACAATGAGATCATCCATCGGTTGTCGAGTCCCTGTAACGTCACGCTGTCAGACGGCTCTGTGTGCTGAATGTTTACATGAAATATCCGTTTAAAAAGGGCTTTTACTGGCCAATTTGTTTTGGAGCAGAATATTACATCTTGGCTGATAAGTCCATTTTAAACACATTCTACGTAAAGTTAATAGATCGCTTGCACCAGGAAGCTAGTTCTCGCTAGCTAGCCTGCGATTTAAGCCATCAATACTGGGACAGATTATTTCAAATCAACTCGGAGTATTGTATCTGTTTTGTGGTTTATTGCATTATTATACCTAACTGGACATAGCAAGCATTTTTTGTGGTCATTTGTGCAGTATGTATGAATTTTACTAATATTACGTGGCTAGCTAGCTTCCCAGAAAAACTAAGCCATGCCTACGGGACAAGCACATTGTCGGTCATCGTATTAACAGAGACCGCTGCGGCTCATAGGCCCATTTGCTTGTTGCCCGTAGCGATCTGGAACCAAATGCGAGGACACAGGATTGCAAATATAAAGGGTTTTATTGAGCGAGGGGGGGTAACCCCCACAGGGCAGAAGACAACAGTACAGAGTCCGCAATTCAAAAATCTAATTCCAATGGGACAGAGCAGAGTTCGTAACCAGAGCAGCAATCACAGAAATCGTAGTCCGCAAAAACAGATCCGGTACACAGGCAAAGGTTTGTGGGAGAAGCAAACTCATAAGCCAGTTCAAATCAGTAACAGGGCAGCAATCCACAAAATCAAGGTCGGGCAGAAAAAGATCAAAACACACAGATGCAACAAGTAATCCAAAAGGGCAAACCAAAAATCAGAAGTCGGGCAATCCTGTCAAAATCAGAACTCAATGAATACGAGGCAAGAAGAATAGCAGCACGGGAAACAATCTGACAGAGAATGGCAGTGAAAAGACATCTAATATACACTTCTGGGAAGATCACATGGGGAGAATCACAGGTGCAGGATGTCAGACTGATTACAAGGGGAAGGCACATGAGGAAGAACCTGATCACATGGAATTAGCCAAAGCCAAAACGTGGACAGGGAACATGAGACATTCCTATAAACAAACATACGGCTCCAATCATGGAGTTTCTAACGTGCGTAGATAATGAGAAACAGGACAGCGCGATCAGGTGTGAGCTTTCACAGAAAATGCAGCAACGGTAATCAGGGAGAGACAAGAGGCGGAGACTAGAACAGGGCGAGTAGTGAGAGCTTGTTAATCAATTAGTAAGTGCAACTATACAAATCCTTGGTGCTCGTTAGTAAATTAGTACTATATACTAGGTTAGTTGTTGTTGGTAATCTCAGGAGAAAATAATAAACTGTTAGTATATTTAGTAGATAGAAAAGAAGAGGGAAGCCAGCAAACGAGATTGGAAGGAATTTGAAAACCAGAATCCAATAAATCACCCGAAGAGTGAAACACAAGACTGAGGCTAAAATATCAGGCGAGACGAGAGTCCAGACGGGGAAGACAAAGTGCAATGCAAGATGGAAAACATGAACCGGAATTTTACTATGGCAAAATGTTAAACATGGAAAAGTAAACTAAGACAAAACATGACAAATTAAAGTAACCAAATCACAATACATTATACAAAGAATGGTCAGACGTAGCAGAGGGTCAGGAAAACAATGAAACAAATATCAAAACATGACAAGGTCAAGACAGGCATGGCAGGATCATAACATGTGGAGCTTGGATTGTCCTGTATTATATTGTTTTCTTTGTCTGCTTAGGTCATCTTTGTATTATATTAGCAAAATGAACATAACGAAAAATCTTTGAACATTTTTGCTGTATGTAATTTCGTTATAAGTATGTAGCTAGCTACATGGAACTCTGTGTTGTGACGAACCATAATCGCAATGCATTTTCATAAAACAATATGGTAGTTTATTGGCTGATGGCTTATTTTGCGGCAGTTTCACTATAATTCCTAAACCACAGTGATGTCCAGACTTTTCCTCGGACTCGGAATCTTGCTGATAAAAGCAGTAATCTGTGAAGTGTTTATCGTCGATAAGCGATCCTGATCCAGTGTTGTGTTGCATTGAGGCCCCCCCATCAAATCGTGCTTCTGCGAATTACACAATGCAATGTCATCCCTAAATGGTGTGGAGAGCGAATATACATTTTACTTTGAATTTGACGGCAGAAAATATCGCGAAAGCATTGGATAATTGTGTGATCACTGGCGGGCAAAAGTGCTCATTATAGCAAAAGGACAAATTGCAGGAGATGGCAGAGTATCTGTGCGAACTAGCTTGCTCCGAGAGCTAACTTTAGCCAATAATCTGTGATCTAGTGTTATAATTAAGTTAAATTCATTAATGCATTGCCCAGTACATTAAATCTACTGTGCAGTGATAACAGTCAGTTTGCAGATTCAGTGTGCAACCCAAAAGACATTATTTATTAACAGGAATACAATAGTAGGAGAGGGAAAGGCCATAGCACAGACTGAGAAGGGTGCAGTCCCAACTAATTTGGAAATTATTGGAGAGGGTTGGGTTATTTTCACACCCAGGCAAGTGGCCTTACTGGGGCAGAAGCAAGGCGGTGAATCCCCTTCGCCGAAGCAGTCCCAATCCTGCAGACCAATCAAAGCATGTGGTTTGCCAAATAAACTAACTCAGGAAACTGACTGAAACATTGGATTCACAAAACTGTGGTCCCAATCCAAAGGCTTGGGATCTCGTTCCTGTTGATAAGACACTAATGAGTAATTACTTTTTCTTTATTAATAATTATATCACTGGAACACATGAGAGCTTAGCATAACACTAGGTGAGATAAACTGACTGTTAGGCTTTGTGCAGTATAAAGCATTACAGTCCAGCAACCGCACAAGATACGAAATAAGCTCATGTGATCAAACAATCACATAAAAGGAGCAAGGCATACAAATGCCAGCCAGTAACGGGGAAATAAAACAAATCAATTAAAGGAAACAAAACCACAAAACACATGCAGGCAGCAGGGAGGTGGGAGGTGGGAGGAACCAATGAAGGACACACAAGCGTTGTGACATTTTTCAAGAAATCCTAAATTCAAATCCTACTACCAAACGTGTCTTTTCTATCTTCTTTGATTTACTTGTGAACTTAAAACCAACAATAAAGATGCATGCGGTCACCCACTTTACTGCAGTGTGCAACAACATGACTTTTAAAGAATACTGGAAATATTCAAATAAAAGGCTTTGAACCTGTATTTGTCTGTCATCTGTTTCTCAGAAACAAGTACACATAATCTAACATTAGATGGCTAAAACTAAATCAGAAAATTATGCTAATAATCATTCATTTTTAGTGGTGCTGAGATTAAACTTAGGGTTTTGATCACACCCTAAAATCATCAGTTTTCACAGCAACCAGATACAAATTTAACTCTTAAAAATCAACTGGAGACCTTTTATGTGTTTGTGTTCACTTTTAAATGAAATCATTCTGGAGTAAAACACACTGAGGCACAGAAAAGCTGAGCAGCCAAATTCAAATACCTTAGGTTCCTAATGGAGGGGCCTTTAACAAAAAATGCTGTAATTCCAAACAAACTTTGATGTGTGTACCCTCAAATTAAAGCTGAGCATCCGCATTTTTTCCCTTATTTTTAAACTAATAATATGGTCGACTGTTACGGAAAACACGGGTGGAACATGAACGTGGAAACGTGAGCGTGAACTTGGAAACATGAGCTAGAACGGAAGGGAGGACACAAGAGGGGAGTGAGACGCCATGAGCGGGAATCCAAAATAAAATTTAACATAAACACAGAAATAAACCAGGGGGAAAAAAGGGGCACTCAGGCCAACAAAAACACTGTGCCTAGCACTGACGCAGGAGAACAAGAATCCAAAACACAACATACCAGGGGAACAGACTCCGAACAAGACATGGAACGAGACTTGACACAGAACTCTGGAAGCTAGACATACTCACAAGACAAGACAGTTGGCACAGCTGGCAGATGGCTAACTCAGGTGGCACAGCTGGCCAGGAGAAGGGTAAGGGAGAACATCAGGAGGGGGACAGACAGGACACAAAGCTCAGGGCAGGCAGGAACGCTGGGGCTATGGCTATGGCTTGGGCTATGACAATGGCTATGGCATGGGCTTGGGACTGTGGCTATGGCTTGGCTTGGGCCTGGGACTGGGACTGGGACTGGGACTGGGGCTATGGCTTGGCTTGGCTGGTGCGCAGGACAGGCAGGGCTTGGCTGGTGCGCAGGACAACTCGAGACAGGAGGAAGACTGGCACAAGGACACAAGACGCTGGAGGAGACAGGGGGCACCAGGGGCTTGAATGCAGAAGGGCAGGCTGGACAGGGAAGGAGGCTGAACTCGAGACACAGAAAAACCTGAGGGGACCAGAGGAGAAGTGCACGAGGCAGAGGGAGGGGGAATGCGTGCGAGCATGATACGTGGGTGATGCGAAGTCAGATCTGCAGACGTGCAGAAACTGCTCAGATTTATAGGGCAGGGGCACACACAGACACAGGTGTAGAAACTTAATCTAATTAACAAAGGGTGGAACATGAGGGAAACCAATTACATGAAAACAGATAAACATTAACACACAGACAAGGATCACAAGACAATCCCGAAGATGGGATAAATAAACTGGATAAAAAAGACTCCTAAGTGTACAGAAAGAGCCAGAATAGATTAAAAGAATGCAGAGATTCTGCAGGAAACTTTAGCAAAGTCAATGAACAGTAAAGCGAGGGGCGGAGACTAGAACAGAGCGACTGCTGAGAGATAATTAGTCAATTAGTAAGTGCAGCTATACAATCCCGGGTGCTCGTTAGTAGATTAGTATTATATACAAGGTTAGTTTGGTTAGTAATTTTAGAAAACAACAAACTGTTAGTAATGTTAGTATGAATAGAAAAGCAAGGGGAAAGTAGCAAACGAGAACAGAAGGAAGGATGAAACCTAGAATCCATTAAATCACCCGAAGTAGGGTCACAATCAATTAAGACAGAAACTGATACAAACAATGACGCGACCGGGGAGAAAGCAAAGAAAGTACATGGGTAAAACATGGACTGGACTACACAGGAGAGGAATGAAATGTGAACACTAAGTCATGGACTAAAAACTGACATACCAAAATGATAGAAACCTAAAATTGACTAACCAGACACTCAGACCATGGAACACAACAGACTGGTGAAATATTTTTAACAATATATGAATTTGCAGAAGGCAGAACATGAATCAACGATTAAGAATAAAATCCAACAAACTACTTTAAATTCCTAAATGGAGAGAGGCAGCATTAATTTAAGTGTGTGTGTGTGTGTGTGTGTGTGTGTGGAAGATGGAAAGCTGTGCCATGCAGATGAGAGTCCACACAAAGGCTGGAGGGCTGAGATAAGAATAAAGCACACCTCTGGCAAAACACAAAGCTTTATTTTTCTCTGAGGTTGTATACACATACTAACCACCATTAAAAACTCAACGGATATGAGTATGTACTGTATTTGTGGCAAATTGAAGAATCAATCAATTTTTATTGCTTTTCCAGTTAGAAATGAGGGGAAGTAAGAAATGTGCAAGGGAGTGTAATGCTGACGCGTGCCACATGAACGTGCGGAGCACTTCAGTAATAACAAACATTGAGCTGTATGTGTTGTATACAGTGACGCTTGACTTGTTTTTTTTGGGTGTGGTCAATAGTCTACATAAAGCCAACAAAAAAAAGAAAAAGGCTATGTCCTCAAGGAAATGGAATGGCTCAAGACGCAGGAGAGAGAAGAAGAGCCATTGGCATGTTACTGGCAGGTCTCAGCCCCTGAGAGATGGCGCATCATCTGTACTGTCACCGGCCAACTATCAGTCGACTGTCTGTCCGAGAATGAAAAACCAGGCACTGTTGCTGACCTGCCCTGCTTAGGGCAGCCACGAGTGACGTGAGCAGCATATGCATGCATACGATAACATTGCATTACATAAGCTTGCCAACAAACCCGATGGACCTTTATTTTCATACGTCGCTCTCGCACATTAGTATTTTTCACCCAATATTTTGACTTTGGTAATTGCTGAATTAATTGGTCACTGTAGGCAGCATACGTGGGCTCATCAATACTAACACAGCTGGGTGTCTGGCTCAAAGGCTCCATGGTTATTTAATCAGCTGCCCAGCTTATCTCTGTCCTTTATATTAGCTGACGATACCACTCCGATGCGCAACTTTTTTTTTTAATAAGGTCGTAAAATTGATGAAACTTTCAGAAAAAAGCCTTTACTCCAAGCGACAGCTAATATGGCCGAATGTGGCTAGTTAGCGACACTTCTCCATTGCCGTCTGGCTTATTAGTTAGGTTAATGATGTTAGCTTGCTTGTGGATGATGGACTTAAATGGATAAACACATTTAGCAACAGCTAGCTAGCTTGCGAGATGACTTGCGATATGATCAATTAGCTATATAGCTAGCTAGCTAGCCTTTCTATTTACAGTGAGACCGCATTAGTAATCGCCCTGAAAATGGAATGAATCCATTGGTGGCAAATGCTGTCCTATAAGATATTGCGGTGCAAATTTACTGAGTGTATAACCACGGCAATCTCTGGTCAAGCCCTCCAAATGCTCCAGGGAATAAGCTAAGGGACCCTGTCATTTGGTAGCATGCTATCGTGGTTCTAATATTGTAGCTGACTAGCCAGCTACGTTGGCAACCTGTTAGCGAAGCCGTGACAGGTTTCCCAGCCCTGACTGACAGCTATCTGTTACGCTATTATTACGCTTCATGCCAGTATAATAACGGTGGCAGGTGTACACTCCCGTTGGCACAGCTGGATATCTTGGGCGAAAAGTAACCGGGGAGTTACTGTATTCATTCTCTGGCTAGCTGGCTAGTGAACTAACTAACGCTACTTCATGTAGACATATAATGTTATGAAATAAAATTAGAATTTCATCACCTTAGAAATAGGCCAAGCTGCCGGGTGGCTCACACGGTTAAGGCACTGCACTGCAGTGTAGAGGTGATCACCACGTCGCGGGTTCGAGCCTCGGCGTACCCACCGGCAGGGGTCGGCAGCTTTTTCAGAGTAGCGCACAATTGGCTATCGCGCTACAGGGTCACAAATTGGGAAGGGACTGCCGGATTTGGGCATTCGATAACAGCTTTGTTCGTTGCTCCAGCGCCTCCTGTTGGCCAGACGGGCGCTCGTCAGGAAGAATCCGGCTTGGTTCATGTCCAGGTATCCTCCGCCCTCGCTCTGAACTTGCGAAGATTCAACCAGCGAGTGTATAAGAATCAGTGGCTGACAGGCACGTGCTTCGGAGGAGAGCTGTGAACTGGCTTCACTATCCTGAGTTGGCAGCAAGGGGTCGCATACGAGCAAGCTTTGTACATAGTTCCCCAATTGGGCATTCCAAATTCGGGTGGGATTGGAGATGCCAAATTTTAAAAAAAAGAAAATAAATAAATAAATAAATAAATAAAAAAAGAAATAGGCCACTGACTCCTAACCACACTGCAAGACAGTATCATCCTGATTTTTCAGTAAAAAATCTCCAGTCAGAAATGCACCCAATGGATCAAGTCCCGCGACTCAAATGAGCCAAGCTAGGATAACAGCTCACAGACGACTAGAAAAGGCCAAGGGTTCGCAGTTAGGCTAGTCAAACTATAGTAACCTCCCTCCCTCAGACAGCCAGGCTAGGCCCGTGGTTAGCGGCAGGGCTTGGCGTTCCTACTCTACAGCCTGGAGCCATGTAGGCCTGTGCTCTAGCTGCGGTCAGCTTCAAGTGGCCATTCAAGGAACTGCAGCTTTTGGCACTTCCATATTTGCTTCACTTCTCAGTCCAGCAGGTTGCCGCTTAGACGCGACATGATGTCGTGCTGGGAAATGAAAGAATCATGAAGAAGAATCGAAAACATTGGACGTGTACAATTCTAATGGAATCGATCAATTGGAACCGGTTCTAAGTTGGAACCAGTTTTCGATTCCCACCCCTAGGATTGATACTTTGTCATTCCACTATCAATTGTAGTCATCACATATCAAAAATGCGTAGTCCCCTGCCGTGGATTCACGCATAGATCGAAAAATTCAGAGCTCCTTTATAAATTCAGAAGCACTCTTGTTGATGGCCAATCACTCAATTATTTACTTAGGCTCAACTGTGAAACACACACTTATAGTTCACGCCCATGTGAAACTTGCCTGATAATGATGTATTGATTGACTCGTTTCTTATCCAATTCCAGAAAGTATAAACTTTCCACATCAACTGTAAGGCATTGATTGGACAATCAGAAAAGTATGCAAACCTTTGCGTAACAGGAAGGTTGTATTCTCCTAACGTTGCGCACAGTTCCTCAGCTGAAAATGATGCGATTTAAAGAAAAAAAGACTTCCAAAACTGGCCTGAAGTATTCAGTTACATTTACGGAATTTAAGTAAGGTATGGACATAGTCAATGGGAATTATTCTGAATGAAACAGGACTGGAGGTTTCCTTCTGCTGGATACATCTGTCTCTGGAGTAGTGATTCAATGAAGAAAGGTTACTCTGCTACTGTGGGAGCATTTAGCTCAATGTGGCTTTTTGTTTTGGAATTTATACCATATTCGAAGCAATCTTATGCAGAGGTACTGGCTCGTTTAAAATACGAGCAGATCAAACACTTCAGTAGACCCACTGGTACCTTCATTGCACTATTCTGTTCAATCTAGGGTAGAATATTATCTGATTTTTTGTGATAGTGAAATGTCTGTATATACATATATATATATATATATATATATATATATTAGATATTACTGAGTTAGTGAATTATACGTGTTCCTTATAAGCTGTGGAAAGTGTTTATATCAGACCACAAGCTCAGAAGTGGGAACTGCAGGCTTTTCATTGCTGGGTGAATGTTCTGACCCTTTACCATTGTCTAAAATGCACAACCAGAAAAGAAAGGCTGACTACGAAAAACAACGACAAAAGCGTCGCAAACAACAACTTTAATAATAACGGTTTCTTTTTGTGAACTGTGTTTTATGTTCGTATTGGAAAATAAAAAGCGATTATCTTTATTATATATTTAATGAGTATGGTGTGCTGGCTTGTGGGACTCTGAAGAAAAATTGACAAAATTCTAAACTTCATCTTGGAAAAAAGATGTTTTGTGTTTGGAGAGGTTCCTGGTGATCACTGATGTCCAGCTGCACCTATATTGATAAACTCATGCTAAATTCAATCAGAAAATAATTAATTCATAATGAATTTCATGCACCAAAAGTTCATTTGTGTTGAATGTATAATTATTTCATGATTTGACAGTGTGACGTTTTGAGGGATCTTAGAGTTTGGGGTGCCACCTGGATACCAGTCTTATTTGGCTCCTAGAGATTAGGTAATTTAGAATGTAATGCTTGGATGAATTATACTTGAGTTCAAGGAGTTTATGATCCCAGAAATGTATAGTTTTAAGCCCCAGCCATTTTTTCAATTCTCAGTTATATTTTTTTTTACAACTTCAGTGCTGAATTTTCATCAAGATTTTTGTTTGAAGTCCTTTTTCTCTCCGGAAATCATGAAAATAAACTGAAATACGATGGAATTGTAAATGGTTCAAGTGTTTTGACTCAGTTAAGCAATTATTTTCTTCTCTTTGAATTATAAAGCCTTGAATGAGGTAACACATAAATAGCCAGATTTGGCTTCTGCGTAAAGGGGTTAAACAACTATTTCAGAAGGCGTGTCTCATGGTTGATGAAAAGATGTGACTGTGTTACAAGTGGGGGGAGTTATTGGTCAGCATCAAGCAATAAAAAAGCCAAGAAGATTGCTGAGATAACTAGAATGGGGTAATAAACTATTCAACAATTTTGACATAAGAAAATTTTGTCACATATTTTGTCAGAAAATATGTGCTCAAACAGGCAAATCAGAGATTTTCCCTCCACGACATCATGGAGTGAAATAACCCCTCCTTTTTAATAGTGGATTTTTTACGTAAATAATAAATTCACTATCACAATAAACACCTGATCTGCCCATTGTTAAATGTGGTAAAGCAGAGATTAATCGCAAACATTAATTATATGTGTTATCAATATTTGCTGGAATTGAGATAACGTGTTGTCTTTAAGTATTTTCATAAACATTTTTATCTCTGTATTGCTTTTAAAACCCCAAAAAATGAGCCAGGTCAGATTAACCGGAACAGTGCATGAGATTGGTAAAAGTAGACCTGGCACAAGGGTTAATAATTGGGTAGAACAACGTCTTTTTCACTGTCTGTAACCCTTAGGGCGCCAAAATCAATTTTCAAATGCTTAAAAAATGTAAATATCTTGAGGTTTTGAAAACTTATCATGTGGTGACTTGTTGAAAAGAGCTCCCCTGTGGGAACTCCCCTGATTTTTAGCTTACCGGCCCTATGGGCCGATACGCTATTGTCGTGGTGTGGCGTCCGGAACATTTTTTATCTTTTTTTTTGGCCTGATGAATTTTTGTGTAAATTTGCAGTAACATACTACTAGACCATATCTCCAGATGTTTTTTCTTGGATTTTTTGTCTGTGTTATGGGCCCTTGAAGTTTTAGCTCCTAATTTAAAGATAGGACTGAGAAATAAAAAAAATCATTTCTCAAAACTGCGCGATCAATTTTTTTCTAAATCAGGCAATCAACTTACCTTGATACCGTCAATGTACAGTGCGAGCGCCATTTTGATTGAATCGACGGAAGTGGGTTTATTGGGGGTGCTGTACTTTATGAATATGCAAGATGGCCTGTGGGGGCAAAATGGTTGCAGATAGAGATTAAGTTTGTATTATTGATGTATAGGAAGTAATCTATGACCTATATTTTGGCTGTGTTAAAGTTAAAGCAAAATGTTACAATTTTTAAAGGTGTCTAGGCTTGAAAAGTTTGAAGATTGGGAACATATGTACTTTGAACACTTTTAGGAAGTCATGTATGAACTTTCATTTGGTGGCCTTGAACTTGACCTTCGGCGATCTACGAAGGTCAAACTTCACATAGTGAAATTTCAATTACTTCTATCACAAAAACTATTACAGATGGAGCATAGGTTTGTATTGCGGGCATAGAGGAAGTCATGTATGAAGTTTCATTGGGTGACCTTGAACTTGACCACCAGTGACCTTGAATGGCCAAACTTTACAGTGAAATTTCAATTACTTATATCAGCAAAATTGTTACAGATTGAATGTAGGTTTGTATTGGAGAAGTATAGGAAGTCTTGTGTGAGCTTTCATTTGGTCACCTTCATATTGACCTTCGAAGGTCGAACTTGACCCAGAGAAAATTCAATGACTTGTATCACTGAAAAGGTCACAGATGGAGCTGTTACTGACATAGGAAGTCACATATGAACTATCATGTGGTGACATTCAGCGTGACTGTTGATGACATTTGACGGTCAAACTTGACATATTACAATACAATGACTTTTCTTGCCAAAACAGTCCCAGATGTAGTCTTGGTTTGTATTACAGACATGGAGCTTTGAGTATTTCTGATGGGCACGGAGTCAAGCTTGGTAACTATAGTAGCCGCTTCTCGAGCTTGAATCACCTGAGTGCTCTTGGATGTCATCTGATTTGCCGTCACATGATTGCTCGATTGATATGCTACTTTACTTAAGCTCGCATTCTGAGCAGAGGCTCTGCAGCATGTACGCTTAACATTGCTGCCACCGCAAACGGAGCCACCTGTAACAAGGTTCGTGGTTTTCGTTATCACTGCTACTTTTATAACATGCTTATTTTGGTTACTGCATTTCGTGATTTGCTGTGGTTTGATGTCACGCTAGCATGTCGTCACCTTGGAAGTGCTAGGTTATGCAGGATAACCAGCGTAATACAAACTTGTATCATAATTTATGTGGCTTGCTTCGGAAGCATTGCGTCTGTTTTGCCGAAGGAGCGTTTCGCATCGGCGTGTCATTTATCAACCGTAAATTTAAAGCAGCGCATGGTCATCAGGATGCAGCCACAAATGCTCTATTCCAGTTCTTGTTTAGCGAACCGGTACTCTGTCAGAAGCTGGTCTTTTGCGGGTGTCGAAAACCTTTGGATGCTTAGATAACGCAGTAACGCACTGCAGTCTTGTCTTAATCGGGAGCTTGGTGCTTAAATCTGCATGTCTTTCAGACAAGCGTGCCGGAATGCTAATTTCAGCCTTTGCAGTGTTTGTACTCGCAGCGCAGAGCTGCATGTCATGTCTTATTTCGCGAAGTTACGCGAGCCGCTAGCTTTCCTTTTTACACGGGATGCTGCTGTTCATTAGTACAGACGGGTTATGATTGGAAAGCCTTGGTAAATGCATGCGGAACGTCATCTTTCTGCAGCAATGAACGAGCTCGGCTTTTGAATCGCATTTAAGGTTTACGCCTTACGGAGTCTACAAATAATCACTTTGTCTTTCCAGCTGCACCCAATTCACTTGGCCTGAAATATTTGAAACTGCAATTAAATTTTTGCGGCAACCTCTGGGTTGGATGCCACTTGGTCCAGTGATTTAAATTTTAAACCCTTGGGTTTAGCTCGAATTGTTAACTTTTTTTCCCAGGTTCTCAGTAGTGTAACTACATGGATTGACTGTGCACTACTAATCCGTTTCGCTCGAACTGGTTCTGAGGTCTATTGGATTGCGGCTTTTGCCTTGTACCAAGCCTGTTTATAGCAACTTACGGGCCAAAATGCTATAGTTTGCCAGTTATTCCCATTCTCAGCGCCCATGTTGGCATAGTTGGAGTGTCTATCAAGAAATGTCCTATGGCTCAGATTGTCTTCGACCCATTATTTATTTAAAAAAAAAAAAAAAGTCTGATGTACATCTAAAGCAATTGGCTCTTCATTAATGCTTCAACAACTGTATGTGTGGCACAGGAATTGTAGTAAATTCAGTAATTCATGTATCTGCGGCCAAAACAAAAGCGTTATTCTCATGTTGCCCTAATGCTGTTCAAATGACTGGTCCAAATTGCAATCCTCATTTAAGTTAAAATCGATTGCCGATATGCTGCTTTGATCCAATAGTTATGCTGCACTTACTTCCCTGTTGGCTTTATTCATCTGCTCCTAGCAGGTGCTGCTATTGTAAGTGTTAAGTTGTGGTAACTGTTTGGAAATTGCATGGCATTCACCTCGCACCAGCAAACTAATGGGAAATGCTAACTTTGTCCTGCTCAGTAAATCTTAATTTAAAAAAAAAAAAAAAAAAAATCACACAAGCTGCGGAATCAGTGGGAACAGCCATCCCAGTCAGCTTTAGTTTCTGAAATCAATCTGGTATTGCTTCTCCTTGTCAGTAATTGACAAGTCTTTGTAGCTTCCCAAATTGGGGGAAACGGCTATCATTGGTGGCATCTACGTCCGCAATGCGAGTTGGCAAGAGGTCATGTGATCCGTGCATTTGTTTGTTTTGTGTGAACAGCTTATCTCATATGTAATGAGCAGATATTTCTGAAATCCTTTGGGTGGGTCACAATTACATCAGGGATAGACCCTGCTGATTTTGATCACCATCACTAGCACAATATGGCATCCACCTTGAAATCTTATGACTCTCAATGATTGTACTTGCTCCACTCAGCAAGATTCAGACTGTGCTGTTTAAGTGAAGGTTTGCACTCCAGAAGTGCCTCTAGTGTTCCTGTATAACCATACACTAGCACCCTAGTTGGTTTTAAAAAATAAAAAAATAATAAAATTAAAAATTAATAAATATTTTGCAAAGCAGAACATGGCAATCAAGGAAACCTTGGAGCGCTTGCCAACTTCAAACTCATACTCAAGCTGTGGCTTATCTTGCGCATGCTCAGCAATGCCATGATGCGGCATGTTGCCATGCTTCACTAAAATTTACCCCATGTCGGCATCCAGCTAGTGCTTGTGGTCTGCTACTCATTACATTCAAACTGATTTGCTTTGCCTGCTCAGTATGTCCTACAGTCTATAACAGCCAGTTGCTGGATCGACCCAAAGGTCACTGCTGCAGGGCTCGGTCATTAGCCTCTGATGTTTGGTTTTTCTACATCATTGTTTTGGGGGATTCGAGCAACTCTCCCAGCTTTCAGATTCAGCAAGGTTTTTACCGTTTTCATTCATATGTGTGTACTTGCATGTATGTGTATAGATTTATATTCTCCCTTTTATATCAACTTTATGGAGTCGGCAGCATTTATTCATGGTACATTCCTAGCATGCTTCCCACTGTGTTCTCCACTTATTGTCTGCTTTTCGTTTCTGCATGTCCACGGTGGACCCTGCCCTGAGTATGCTGCTGCTGATCTTTGCATCAATGCCACCTGGCCTCTGCACAAGCGCTGCTTCACATCATGGACTGGGTCATGGCATCAGCAAACTCCAAATACTGAGCTGCTTGTCAACTTCCCTTTCGCATTACGGCAACCATGAACTCAGACCCTGGGACGGTCAGAGGAGGATGGACCTTCCCTCTTAAGCCTGGTTCCTCCCAAGGTTTCTTCCTATATTTTAGCACATAGGGAGTTTTTCCTTGCCACTGTCGCCACTGGCTCCTTCGTGGCTTAACAAAGGCATTAAGGCCTCAGGACATTGGCCTCGCAGCCAAGAACATTACCTTCACCCAGGAATTAAAGACATTGTGGAAGCTCAGTTGGATACGTAAGACTGTAAGTGGTCACCAGGTTTTGTATGTTAAACAAATCCTCCTGTACGTCTGATTCATGCATCATTTAGTATACTCTATACACATAGTCAGGGCACGAAGCATCACTCTTCGGCACACATGTCATGTCATTCACCACAACATACACTTCAATTATTATAGGGTCTGCCTCATGTCATTTACCTCAAATCATATAGTATAATTCTCATGAATCTTTGAGAGGACTATCACTACATTTTGAATATTTCTCTTGTGTT